>CM060943.1:1015566976-1016943643 GCA_030765085.1 Allium cepa | reverse complement strand
TATGTTTTCAAAGTTATGAATTTCAAAGTATTATGTTTTGAAAGTGTTTTAACTTCAAGTGTTTGGTTTCGTAAGTGTTATTACTTTGAAAGCGCTATGATTTTGGAAATGGATATATTTGAAATGGAAATGATATCGTATTTGGTTTTGAAGCGGAAATGATATCGTATTTGGTTTTGAAGTGGAAATGACACCGTATTGATATGGTTTTGAAATGGCAATGATATTTTGGTTTTGAAGTATAAACTATTTTGAAATGACCGCGGTGTTATAATAACGTTTGGTTGTTAAAGAGACCGGGATCGAAAATTGTCATACTCTCTTCCAACTTCAAAAACCATTTAACAAATGTGTACACGGTGGAGATTCCAGAACGAAGTAGGATGGTGGCGACGTCCTATTGAGGTATATACGTGGACCTGACTCCCGTGAGTTGGCATAAGATGGCTAAAATAAGAGCGATTCTCGAGCCAAGTGAGGTCACTCATCCGATCGGACACATACCTTCGATAATATATTCCGACTTTATGATTGATTTGGTGGCCATACTTGATTTTTTATATTTAGGAGTGTGTTCCGAGGTGGGCGGTAGTGGCTGCTATGCGTTACCACCAGCCCAGATGCGTAAATGGTGTATCAACCATGGCATCGCCATGTTATGCCGTGTCACCTAGCCCATCGAGACCACTACGAGATTGTTTTGTACCATACCTATAGAGTGCCCTTTGACGACGCCCAGTGTAACAACCCTAGATTTTTGACTATAAATTTCTTTAGTTTATTTTAAATTTGTTTTATTTGTTAAATTTTATCTCTAAATATTTTAAAAATGATAATATAATTTTTCCAAAATTTACTGTATTTATTTCCTATTTTTAAAGGCTGTTTTCTAATTTTCTGCTATTTTATTCATTTTTAATTTCTTTAGTTTATTTTAAAATTTGTTTATTTTTTAAATTTCATCTCTAAATATTTTTAAATAATAATATAATTTTTTCAAAATTTACTGTGTTGATTTCCTATTTTTAAGGGCCGTTTTTCTATTTTCTGCTATTTTCTTCGTTAAAAATTATATTTAAATTAAATTTTAAATATTTATTTTGTGAATGTACTTTTATTTTATGTTATTATTTATGTTTAAAAATATTTTAAAAGCTCATATGAATTTTCTAAAATTTATTTCGTTTAATTTCAAATTTTCTAGTCTAGTTCACCATTTTAGCTATTTTCCTTAATTTAACTTTATATAATAGATAAATATTATATATATTTTTATAGTCTGACAAAATTTCAAAATTTTATCTGGTATTATTATTACTATCAGAAAATAAAGTTATAAAAATAAAATAAAGAAATATGAAGAGTTTTTGACTTTTGAATTTCCTTTGCCTTTTTGGATTCCACCTCTTCATTTCCACACAACTCTTAACGTATTTTGCCATAACTCTCCACATCTTCAGCCGACCACTTCATTTTTCATTTCACGTATCTTTTTCCTCCTTCCTGAACAAAAAAATTTCAGCCGCCTCTTGCTTGAGAAGTTTGGTAAAATTCTATTTTCTTTTATCTTCTTTTTTCACTTATGTTGATTTTTCTAGTTTGATTTTGCACTTGCTTCACCTCATATAGGTTCGGCCATGCCCCTTGCTGCCTAGCCGCCTCCACCACCTGATGACACACCACCAGCACCTCCTCCTCACCAGCCACCCAAGCCATGAACCCTCTTGGTGATGCATATCCACAAAAGTTTCAAAACACCCTTCATACTAGCCTAACCGAGCACCACTCTCATTCCATCACCTCACCACCCCTCTAGCCGCCACCTACCACACCACCACCACCTCCAGCACCCACGGTCACACCACCACAGTGGACCCCACTCCTCTGGCCGTGACACCTAAGGCCTTGGCCGAGCCCAAATCCTTGACCAAATTCATGTATGCATGCTTATGTGTGTTGTTGCCTTCACCCACCTTTACACCATCATTCCAACATGTAGGACGAACCCATACTCACCCAAACCAGACCCAAACACCTGCAATGAGGTTGTATTTCCCCTTATGGCTGAGCCTAGTAAAGGTTAAAAGCAATGCAAGCATTTATATTTGATTCCGTGCAGTCCATTCTAGTATAGTTTTGATCGTAGTTGATTTGAAACTTATCGATGTTATATTGTTTTGTTTGATATGTATCCAAGGAATTTGACACTTGGCTCCTCCATTCGAATCTATATCGTGCTTTTGTGCTTGTGTAGATCCCGTTTTTGCAATTTGTCATTGGGTCATCAGCTCAAACCAGTGAGTTATTCTCACCAGACAGTTTTATACTTATATGAATAGTAAATCGATCGCTTGTGAATATGTAAACTGCATCACCATATTTTATTTGCTATGTCACTATAATATGATGTTCACACATGATTAAACACCAGTTATATCATATGTTACTGCTATATTATTGCTGTTTTGTTATTTTATCAGTTAATCACACTGCAAGTTCCCTTTAGATTAGAATCACTATGGGTTGAAATGATACATACCCGAATGGACTTTAGAATAAGGGAAAATCATTATGGGCTGAAATGATAGGCCTGAATGATTTTCAAATTTATTTAATTTACTTGGGACTGCGGGTTTGAAATGATAAAACCCGGATTTTCTTTGTAAATTACGGGTTGAAATGATATATTACCCGTATCACTTTTCCTAGTGTAGAAAATTATATACAGAATCGTAGTTAATGTATGTTTTCTAAAAAAATTAAAACTATTTTAGAAATGTAAATATTAAAATATTTTGATTTAAATCTAATTAAAAACGATTTTTGTAAAATATTATGGATTTTCTAAATAATTATAAGTGAAATAAGTTAATGAAAAAGTTAGAAAATTCTGAATGTAAGTTATTTTGGAAAATTTGATTTAATTATAATTGGAAATTAAGTTGAATATGAAATCATGATAAATTTATGATAATTTGAATTTAAATGAATTTAAAGTGATTTTATATCATATTAATGATTTTTAATAAAGTTGAAATGTGAAATGAATGAATATTTAAGTTGAAATTTTGAAATATAACTAAAATTGGAAATTCATGGAATTGACTTAAAAGTGAATTTTTAGTTAAGTAAATAAAAATAAAACTAAGTTACATTTGAGAATTTGAACTTAAGTGTTAGGTTGAAATTTAATGTAAGGAATTTAAAATTGAACATTGCAATTTAATAAGTGAATTAGTGTTAAATATGAATTTTTAAATGGAAATTTAACTTTATGATATCATGAAATTAAGGAAAATTACATGGTGTTTATAAAAGTAAAAGTGAGTGATTTTATTAGTTAAAAGTGACTTAAAGAAAAATATAATTGTTGTGAAATTATATTGAAAATTTGAAGTTAATTAACTGCATTTTTGAAATGCTATTATTTATAATGTAAATGATAATACAACATTTGTAAATGCTGTAGTTGATAAGTGAACTAAATAGCTAAATTGAATTAATGTCTATTATAGCATCTTATAAATGCTATAATTGTTGGATTAAACTAAATTTTCTTTGAAACTAATGTAACTCTATTACAGCATTTTAAACGCTGTCTTTTGTTAAATTGAACTGTTTTGAATATAACTTTCTGTAGCATTTTTCAAATGCTGCGAAAGTTGAATTTTCACTGTTTTGATAAAATTTAAGTGAATAAATGAACTTTGAAAGTTGAAAATTATGGAAATTTAATAATTTAATTTTTTTATGTAATAACTTCATTTTTAAATGATTTAAATGAAGTAATTTGTTTGGGATTGAACTATTTTGAAATGTGAATTGAAATGGTATTTTTAAATTGAATAAAAATGAATATGTTTTTCAAATGAAATGATAAGTTTGATATTTTGAAATGGATTCGATGATAAGTTTGATATTTTGAAATGGATTTGAAATGATATTGGATTTTGAGAAATAAATACCATTTGAAATTATAACTATGGGTTATAATAACGATTGGTTGTTGAAGAGTCCGGGATCGGATATGGACATACTCTCTGTCGATACCGAAAACCACTTTAACAACTGTGTATGCGGTGGAGATTCCTGAATGAAGTAGGATGGTGACGACGTTCCTAAGGTACATTTCATGGACCTAACTCCCGTGGGTTAGCATAAGGTGGCTAAAACAGGAGCGATCTCGGGACAAAGGAGGTAGCGCCTCTGGCTGAACACACTTCTTCAATACCATTCTATTACCGTTGTGATTGTTTGGGTGCACCCCTTGATTTTTGAGTGTTGTTCAGGGTGGGCGTATGTGGCTGCTGCGTTACCACCAGCCCGTGTGCGTAATTGGTATATCTACCCTGGCATTGCCTTGTGTGTCGTGTCACCTACCATACCGAGCCTTTACTACGAGTTTGTTTTTCTCCCGTAGCCCGTGTGGTATCCTCTGACAGCCACCCGGAGTGGAGATGACATGATATTGGATGGACTACTGGGACTATTATGTGTGAAGGGTGATATGGGTAGCCCGGAACGCTATTTAAAAGTATGTTTATTTTACTATAGTCATTATTATAATAGCGAAATATTACTATATAGTAAATAGTTTAACGGATCCTTAGAGGATGGGCGGTCCCAGACATCCTTTAAGTTACTTGTATCTTTATTACAGTTCACTTGAGTTGGTTTACATTATATAAGTATATATTGTCCTGACTCGAGTGTTTTGTGTTTTGCTTTACGCTCGGGTCAGCCTGCGTATTCACAGCTTTGGATTCTCTTCCTGGAGCTGGTCTTTCACTGGAGTTTCTGCTTATCTACATATTTATCTACTTCTGTTTCAGCTGTTCTAGTTTATCTCATGTATTAGTGAACTTCTATGTATTTGGGATTTCTATTATGTTGTTTTCAGACTGTATTATGTATTTGGTTTGATACTTTGTTATAGTAGCTTCATGAACTACTATTTTATTTTATATTCCGCTGCGAGTTATTCTGTTTGTTCTATGTCTGTGATTCTGTATGTTTGATTTTATTTGCTCCAAATTTATTTACAATCTGTTATTTCGCATCATTCAAGTCTGACATGTGTGGATTATTGTCTTTGAATCGTACGAAATTGGGGGTTGTTACAGTTAGTATCAGAGCGTTGGTTTTGACAACCATTGCTTCTGCGGAGCAAAAACTCATTAGAGATAGGGTATTTCTACCCTAGAATGAGTGAAATCAATCTCAGAATCATATCTTTGTGAGAGACGTATTTTCAAAGTATAAACTGATTTTCAAAATGTTTTCAAAGGATTTTCAAAGATTATTTTGACATATAAAATTTTCTTGCTTTTAAAGAATATTCAAATGTTTTCTAACTTTCCTTTCTTTCGTATCTACCTTGATAGGATTTTTCTTTCTTTAAGATATTCATCCAAGTGTATTATCTTGCCTTATCTTAATTTATCTTTGGCTTGTCTTTATTCTTATCCTAAATTCATTCTTGATATTTTTCAGGATGAATCGACGAAATGCTAGAGGTATGGGTCGTGGTATTGCCCCAGCTCCTCAACCTGTTGCTCCAGTCAGGTTCACTGTTCTTCGTAAGGAACTCTCTCAATTAGGTGGAACCCCATTCACCGGTTCACAGACTATCATTGAGGCTCAGCAGTGGTTGCGGAGTCTTGAAAGGATATTTACTGGTCTTGACATTACTGATGCTCAGAAGCGTCAGCTAGCAGCCTGGCAGTTGCATGATTCTGCTTTAGATTGGTGGGAGTCCGTTACGGCTAACACCGTTGAGGCTGATCTCACTAGGGAGAAGTTTAGGTTTCCTTTGGATTATCTTAATTTTGTTCCTTTTTTTCCCTTCCTTTGAATCTATCTTAAGCTTTTTTCTGTACCTCTTTTCCAGGGAGGCTTTTGTGGCAAAATGGATGTCAGAAGCCGGAAAATCTCAGCTTTATCGTGAGTTTATGGATTTGAAGCAGGGTACCATGTCTTTTGTTGAGTATGAGAGGAAGTTCAATGAACTTTCCAAATTAGGTCCTAGCCTTATTGACACTCCTTTTAAGAAGAATGAGAAATTCATCGCTGGTGCTCGTCCAGAGTATTATAGTCGCCTCATTTCTCATGTTCATGGTTCTTTCACCCAGCTCATGGATATGGCTACTCGCTATGAGAATCCCACATCCAAAGGTCCTGCTGTCTCTGGTGTTCAGTCTTCCTCTGCAGTTTCCAAGAAGCATAAGCCAAACTTCCAGCAGCAGAGGAAGAATTGGCTAGAGCGTCCTGGTTTGGGATCTTCATCATCTGCTCCTGCTTAGAGGCAACCGGTTGATCTCTCCTCCATCACTTGCTTTAGGTGTGACTAGAGAGGGCACTATGCCAATAGCTGTCCTACTTTATCTTGTGCTGCTGTTCCTCCACCTGTTCAGTCGGTTTGACGTGTTCTCTGCCATATCTGTCTCCAGCCCGGTCATTTTAAGAAGGATTGCCCTACCCAGCAGAGGGGTACTCCTTCTGGTATATTTGTTGTCACTTCTACCTCATCTCCAGTTCCTCCACCTGCCCCTGCTCCTAGTGATGACCAAGGTACACTCCAGGGTTCATTTACTTTATTTCATCATCCTGTTCGTGTGTTGTTTGATACTGGTGCTTCATATAGTTTTATTTCTGTTGATTTGTGTGATAAGTTTGAGCATCTCCTTTCTCATGAGTATACTTCTGTTCCGTTATGTGTTCCAAATCCTATTGGGGGTCCTGCTAACCTTGATCGAATTTGTCGAGGAGTGAAATTTCTCCATTCTGATTATCGCTTTAGTGGTGATTTTTATATTCTGGGCTTTGATGCTTTTGATTTATTGCTTGGTCAGAATTGGTTAGTGAATCATGATGCTCCTATCTCTTGTAAAGCCCGGTCTGTTTGTCTCTTTGATGATCATGGGAATGCCTTGATTATTCAATGCCGCATGCCTCGAGATTTTGCTGGCAACTTTATTTATTCTTTGGATTCTTCTCCCAATGACCTTGATTCTACTCCTGTGGTTAGACTATATACCGATGTATTTGGTGAAGTCACTTCTTTACCTCCTAAGCGGGAAATTGATTTTCGGATTGATCTTATACCTGGTGCTCGACCTATTGTTCTTCCTCCTAGAAGAATGGCACCCCGCGAGAAGATTGAGATGGGAAAGCAAATTGAAGACTTATCTTTCAAAGGTCTGATGAGGCCTTGTTTTTCTGAATAGGGAGATGCGGTGGTTTTTGTCACCAAATCTGACGGTTCTCTTCGGATGTGTGTTGATTATAGGGAGCTGAACAAGCTCACTATGAAAAACAGATATCCTATGCCTCGTATCAACGATATGTTTGATCAGCTTTATGGTGCCACTATTTTCTCTCAGCTTGACCTTGCCACAGGTTTTCATCAGTTCATGGTTGCTGAGGATAGCATTCCCAAGACTTCTTTCCGCACTGAGAATGGATTTTATGAATGGTTAGTCATGCCTTTTGGTTTGACTAATGCTCCTGCTTTCTTTGTTGATTTGATGAATCGTGTTTTTCGTGATGTGCTTAATAAATTTGTGCTAGTCTTTGTTAATGATATCCTTGTCTTCTCTAAGACTAAGGATGAGTATAAGTCGCATTTGAAATATGTTCTTGAGACTCTCAGAAATCATCAGTTAAAGGCTAAATTTTCTAAATGCCATTTCTGGAAAGATGAAGCCCTTTATCTCGGGCATATTGTTTTTAGTAATGGAGTTTCTGTTGATCCAGTCAAGATCACTGCGATCAATGTAAGTCTTTCTTTCTTCTCTTTCTCTATCATTTTAATAATTCTATTTTTCTTGTTGTCCTTATTTTCTCCTGATTCTATTCCAGGATTGGGAAACTCCAAAGACTCCATCTGATATTCGTAGTTTTCTGGGCCTTGCCGGTTATTACCAGAGATTCATTGAGAATTTTGCTCGGATTGCTGCACCTCTCGCAGCTTTGACTCGAAAGAATGCCAGATTTGTCTGGAGTGATCAGTGTAAGGCTGCATTCAGTGAGTTGAAGAACAAGCTAACTTCCGCACTAGTTCTTACTGTTCCGAATGGAAGTGAGGGATTTACAGTTTATACTGATGCTAGTCGTGAGGGTTTGGGTGCTGTTCTCATACATGATGGTAGGGTCATTGCCTATGCCAACCGTCAGTTGAAAACCCACGAAGCAAATTATGCTGCTCATGATTTAGAGTTACTTGCTGTTGTCTTTGCTTTGATACTTTGGAGGCATCATCTTCTTGGAACCAAGTTTGAGCTTTTCACCGATCAACAGTCTCTGAGATATATCTTCTCCCAAAAGGATCTGAATCAGAGGCAAGTTCGTTGGCTTGAGTTTCTGGCTTCTTACGACCTCGACATTAACTATACTTCCGGTAAAGCTAATATTGTGGCCGATGCTCTGAGTCGGAAGAAGGCTTTGTTGTGTCAGCTTGTTGTTTCTTCTTCTCCTCTTTTGGATTGGATTATGGCTAAGCAGGATGAGGATGAGATGCTTAGATTGATGAAGGAGAGTGTTCGTAGCAGAGTTGGTGGTAGTAGTGGTAGTAGTGGAGCTCAGATTGATGATAGAGGGATATTGAGGATTAATGGCAGGATTTGTGTTCCGAAGGTTGATAGTTTGAGGCAGGTGTTGCTTCAGGAGAATCATCGATCTGGACTTTCTATTCATCCTGGTGTGTCGAAGATGTATCAGGATATGAAGAGGCTTTATTTGTGGAAGGGGATGAAGAGGGATATTTATATCTTTGTTCGTCGGTGTGCGACTTGTTAGCAAGTCAAAGCCGATCACCAGAAGACCCCTGCTTTGTTGCAGCCCCTTGAGATTCCTAATTGGAAGTGGGAATAGGTTTCCATGGATTTCATCGATGGTTTACAGAGGACTCGGAAGGGCAATGAGAGTATTTGGGTTATTATTGATAGACTGACCAAGTCCGTCCATTTTATTTCGGTCAAGTCTACTCGTTCTGCTTCTAGTTTATCTGAGATTTACATGAGAGAGATCGTTCGTCTCCATGGTGTTCCTCTCAGTATTGTTTGTGATCGTGACCCTATTTTTACTAGTCAGTTCTGGAAGGCTTTTCAGGAATCTATGAGTACTCGTTTGAATCTGAGCACTGCTTACCATCCTCAGACCGACGGTCAAACGGAAAGAGTAAATCAGATTCTCGAGGATCTTCTTTGTGCTTGTGTGCTTGACTATGGAGGATCTTGGGAAGATTATCTCCATCTTGCCGAATTTACCTACAGTAATAGCTATCAGGTATAATCTTATCTTCTGTTTTCAGTCTATTCTTGATCTTTTTATCTATCTCATTCCATCTTTGCATTCAGGCGAGTCTCAAAATGTCTCCATTTGCTGCTTTATACGGACGACCTTGTAGATCTCCATCTTGCTGGATTGAATCCGGTAATCGTTTGGTTCTTGGTCCTAAAGTGATTTTGGAAGCTTTTGAGAGAGTTGAGGAAATTAAGAAGAGGTTGAGAGTCGCTCAGGATAGACAGAAGAAGTATGCCGATAGGCGTAGGCGGAATTTGGAATTTGCTATTGGTGATCAGGTGTTCCTTAAGGTTTATCCCTTGAGGAATTTCATTCGCTTTGGTCGTAGAGGGAAGCTTTCTCCTAGGTTCATTGGTCCTTTCCGCATTGCGGAAAGAGTTGGTTCTTTGGCTTATCGTCTGGATTTGCCCGAGAAGCTTTCTGGAGTGCATGATGTATTCCATGTCTCGCATCTTCACCGTCATCTTCATGATCCATCTCTTATTGTCTAGCCTTCTGCTCTTGATAGTTTGGATACTGAGCCTAACCTGACTGTTCAGAGGAAGCCACTTCGTATTGTTGGTAGAGATACGAAGCAGCTCAGAAGGAAATCTGTTAATCTGGTCAAAGTACAGTGGAGTACTGATGATCGAGACTGTACCTGGGAAACGGAGGAGAGCATTCGTGCTTCGAATCTGGAATTATTTGTTTCAGGTACTATTTTGTTTTTCTATCTTATTTCCCTTATTTTTTTCCTTTCCGTTCTTTCTGCTATTTTATTCATTTTTAATTTCTTTAGTTTATTTTAAATTTTTTTTATTTGTTAAATTTCATCTCTAAATATTTTTAAAATAATAATATAATTTTTTCAAAATTTACTATGTTGATTTTCTATTTTTAAGGGCTGTTTTCCTATTTTCTGCTATTTTCTTCATTAAAAATTATATTTAAATTAAATTTTAAATATTTATTTTGCGAATGTACTTTTATTTTATGTTATTATTTATGTTTAAAAGCTCATATGAATTTTCTAAAATTTATTTCATTTAATTTCAAATTTTCTAGTCTAGTTCACCATTTTTAGCTATTTTCCTTAATTTAACTTTATATAATTGATAAATATTATATATATTTTTATAGTTTGACAAAATTTCGAAATTTTATCTGGTATTATTATTACTATCAGAAAATAAAGTTATAAAAATAAAATAAAGAAATATGAAGAGTTTTTGACTTTTGAATTTCCTTTGCCTTTTTGGATTCCACCTCTTCATTTCCACACAACTCTTAACGTATTTTGCCATAACTCTCCACATCTTCAGCCGACCACTTCATTTTTCATTTCACGTGTCTTTTTCCTCCTTCCTGAACAAAAAAATTTCAGCCTCCTCTTGCTTGAGAAGTTTGGTAAAATTCTATTTTCTTTTATCTTCTTTTTTCACTTATGTTGATTTTTCTAGTTTGATTTTGCACTTGCTTCACCTCATGTAGGTTCGGCCATGCCCCTTGCTTCCTAGCCGCCTCCACCACCTGATGACACACCACCAGCACCTCCTCCTCACCAGCCACCCAAGCCATGAACCCTCTTGGTGATGCATATCCACAAAAGTTTCAAAACACCCTTCATACTAGCCTAACCGAGCACCACTCCATTCCATCACCTCACCACCCCTCTAGCCGCCACCTACCACACCACCACCACCTCCAGCACCCACGGCCACACCACCACAGTGGACCCCACTCCTCTGGCCGTGACACCTAGGGCCTTGGCCGAGCCCAAATCCTTGACCAAATTCATGTATGCATGCTTATGTGTGTTATTGTCTTCACCCACCTTTACACCATCATTCCAACATGTAGGACGAACCCATACTCACCCAAACCAGACCCAAACACCTGCAATGAGGTTGTATTTCCCCTTATGGCTGAGCCTAGTAAAGGTAAAAGCAATGCAAGCATTTATATTTGATTCCGTGCAGTCCATTCTAGTGTAGTTTTGATCATAGTTGATTTGAAACTTATCGATGTTATATTGTTTTGTTTGATATGTATCCAAGGAATTTGACACTTGGCTCCTCCATTCGAATCTGTATCGTGCTTTTGTGCTTGTGTAGATCCCGTTTATGCAATTTTTCGTTGGGTCATCGGCACAAACCAGTGAGTTATTCTCACCAGACAGTTTTATACTTATATGAATAGTAAATCGATCGCTTGTGAATATGTAAACTGCATCACCATATTTTATTTGCTATGTCACTATTATATGATGTTCACACATGATTAAACACCAGTTATATCATATGTTACTGCTATATTATTGCTGTTTTGTTATTTTATCAGTTAATCACACTGCAAGTTCCCTTTAGATTAGAATCACTATGGGTTGAAATGATACATACCCGAACGGACTTTAGAATAAGTGAAAATCATTATGGGCTGAAATGATAGGCCTGAATGATTTTCAAATTTATTTAATTTACTTGGGACTGCGGGTTTGAAATGATAAAACCCGGATTTTCTTTGTAAATTACGGGTTGAAATGATATATTACCCGTATTACTTTTCCTAGTGTAGAAAATTATATACAGAATCGTAGTTAATGTATGTTTTCTAAAAAATTTAAAACTATTTTAGAAATGTAAATATTAAAATATTTTGATTTAAATCTAATTAAAAATGATTTTTGTAAAATATTATGGATTTTCTGAATAATTATAAGTGAAATAAATTAATGAAAAAGTTAGAAAATTCTGAATGTAAGTTATTTTGGAAAATTTGATTTAATTATAATTGGAAATTAAGTTGAATATGAAATCATGATAAATTTATGATAATTTGAATTTAAATGAATTTAAAGTGATTTTATATCATATTAATGATTTTTAATAAAGTTGAAATGTGAAATGAATGAATATTTAAGTTGAAAATTTGAAATATAACTAAAATTGGAAATTCATGGAATTGACTTAAAAGTGAATTTTTAGTTAAGTAAATAAAAATAAAACTAAGTTACATTTGAGAACTTGAACTTAAGTGTTAGGTTGAAATTTAATGTAAGGAATTTAAAATTGAACATTGCAATTTAATAAGTGAATTAGTGTTAAATATGAATTTTTTAAATGGAAATTTAACTTTATGATATCATGAAATTAAGGAAAATTACATGGTGTTTATAAAAGTAAAAGTAAGTGATTTTATAAGTTAAAAGTGATTTAAAGAAAAATATAATTGTTGTCAAATTATATTGAAAATTTGAAGTTAATTAACTGCATTTTTGAAATGCTATTATTTATAATGTAAATGATAATATAGCATTTGTAAATGCTGTAGTTGATAAGTGAACTAAATAGCTAAATTGAATTAATGGCTATTATAGCATCTTATAAATGCTATAATTGTTGGATTAAACTAAATTTTCTTTGATACTAATGTAACTCTATTACAGCATTTTAAACGCTGTCTTTTGTTAAATTGAACTGTTTTGAATATAACTTTCTGCAGCATTTTTCAAATGCTGCGAAAGTTGAATTTTCACTGTTTTGATAAAATTTAAGTGAATAAATGAACTTTGAAAGTTGAAAATTTTGGAAATTTAATAATTTAAATTTTTTTATGTAATAACTTCATTTTTAAATGATTTAAATGAAGTAATTTGCTTGGAATTGAACTATTTTGAAATGTGAATTAAAATGATATTTTTAAATTGAATAAAAATGAATATGTTTTTCAAATGAAATGATAAGTTTGATATTTTGAAATGGATTCAATGATAAGTTTGATATTTTGAAATGGATTTGAAATATATTGGATTTTGAGAAATAAATACCATTTGAAATTATAACTACGGGTTATAATAACGATTGGTTGTTGAAGAGTCTGGGATCGGATATGGACATACTCTGTGTCGATACCGAAAACCACTTTAACAACTGTATACGCGGTGGAGATTACAGAATGAAGTAGGATGGTGACGACGTTCCTAAGGTACATTTCGTGGACCTAACTCCCGTGGTTTAGCATAAGGTGGCTAAAACAGGAGCGATCTCGGGCCATAGGAGGTAGCACCTCTGGCTGAACACACTTCTTCGATACCATTCGATTACTGTTGTGATTTTTTGGGTGCACCCCTTGATTTTTGAGTGTTGTTTAAGGTAAGCGTATGTGGCTGCTGCGTTACCACCAGCCCGTGTGCGTAATTGGTATATCTACCCTGGCATTGCCTTGTGTGTCGTGTCACCTACCATATCGAGCCTTTACTACGAGTTTGTTTTTCTCCCGTAGCCCGTGTGGTATCCTCTGACAGTCACCCGGAGTGGAGATGGCATGATATTGGATGGACTACTGGGACTATTTTGTGTGAAGGGTGATATGGGTAGCCCGGAACGCTATTTAAAAGTATGTTTATTTTACTGTAGTCATTATTATAATAGCGAAATATTACTATATAGTAAATAGTTTAACGGATCCTTAGAGGATGGGCGGTCCCAGACATCCTTTAAGTTACTTGTACCTTTATTATAGTTCACTTGAGTTGGTTTACATTATATAAGTATATATTGTCCTGACTCGAGTGTTTTGTGTTTTGCTTTACGCTCGGGTCAGCCTGAGTATTCACAGCTTTGGATTCTATTCCTGGAGCTGGTCTTTCATTGGTGTTTCTGCTTATCTACATATTTATCTACTTCTGTTTCAGCTGTTCTAGTTTATCTCATGTATTAGTGAACTTCTATATATTGGGATTTCTATTATGTTGTTTTCGGACTGTATTATGTATTTGGTTTGAGACTCTGTTATAGTAGCTTCATGAACTACTATGTTATTTTATATTCCGCTGTGAGTTATTTTGTTTGTTCTGTGTCTGTGATTCTGTATATTTGATTTTATTTGCTCCAAATTTATTTACAATCTGTTATTTCGCATCATTCAAGTCTGACATGTGTGGATTATTGTCGATTTGAATGGTACGAAATTGGGGGTTGTTACACCCAGAGATTATGGTACGGTATAGACTATGAGAATATATAAAATGTGTTAAGGGGGATATGGTAACGCCTTAATGCTATTTTAATAGTTTAATTTACTTTAGACATTATTGTAATAGCGTATATTACTACATAGTAGATAGTTTAACGGATCCTTAGAGTATGGTTATCCCAAACATCTTTTAAGTTACTCGTATTTCAGTTGTTATTTCACTTGAGTTGGATTTATTGATATAAGAATGCTAATCTTGACTCGAGTGTTTTGTGTTTTGCTTTACGCTCGGGTCAGACTGAGTGTACCAGTCTTCAAGACTCACCTTTGGAGTTGGAGCTTCGCTTGGAGATCCATCTATCGATTCTGCTCTCAGTTATTCAGTTGATTCTAGTGATGTATTCAGATTTTGTATTAGACTATTGTATTGAGACATCTATGTATTCGAGACTTTTGTTGTATCTTGTTTAACTCTGTTATATATATTATAGCTTTACGAACTACTATTGTTTTATTTCCACTGCTTATTTTTATATTACTCCGTGTCTGTGATTCTGTGATTTATTTATTTACTGTATATGTTGAGTTTTGCCAAATATAAATTAACAATCTGGTATTTTGAGCAATTCAAATCCGGCATGTGTAGATGCGAATGGTTGAAAATATCAGGATGTTACAATTGGTATCAGATCTTTGGTTTTTGGCAAACTTAGAATATGTAGTAAATTTGATTACAAAATTACTTTTAGCCTAAATTCTCTCCTTTTGATTTGGTTTCCTTTGGATTTTTGGAACGTTCCCCTCGGTTCCACAATCCATTCGTGTCTCTCCCTATTCGTATTCACTTGATTCTAGAGTATCCCATAGCTCCACTGAATGATTGTAAATTGGTGAAACTCCTTTACAATAAGCATTGATTCACCGAAGATTTCTATATCCTCGGTTTAGATGCTGCTATCTCCTGCTATGCTGAATTAAAAAATATCTTGCGATCAAATGTTGATTTGCTTTAGAATTCTACATCAATCTTAAAAATCACTGTTGATCCGGTTGAGGTTTTTTGTGATTTATATCAGTATATCCATCTTCCTATTTTAAAATTTAATTATTTTATCTCCCTCTCATGCCTATCTTCTTAGCTAGAATTAGCTTTGATTAGGGTCCCCTTGAATTTGAATTCGTATCCTCGCTTTGAAATTCCTTTTGTATTATCGAGTGAGGGTGTGTATTTGTATTAATATTAAATTGTTTTATTTATTGTGTTGTTTGAGTTGTTAATGTTGATTTGGGTTTTCGGTCGGTTTGTCTGATCAGCACTACCGATAGGAATTCCAAAACACGTGAATAGAGCAAACTGACATAATATTGTTTCATATTGGGTAAATGGAATAAATTTTGTATGATTATATTTTATATAAGCATAAATTATCTGAAATTTAAATAGTTAACTGAATTGGTTCTTATAAATGATAATATTTGATTATCATTTGTTGTTCTGTAAACCATTGACTAATGCAAATTTTTATAAATAAATGGAATTATTAAACATGGTTTATAATTTGATTTAGAATTTGAAATGAATTAAAATTAATATTTGAGAATTAAAATTCCAAAATGTTCTGAAAATTTGCTTAAAAGTAATTTTGAATAGAAATCATTTTCAAAGAATTTTAAAGTTTTAAATCAGTACTCTTCTATTTTGTCGCTGGAAAATAATTTCGGTGTTGGAGGCCGCATTATCGACATTCATTTTCGAGTTTTGAAGTGGAGAGACCTTTCTGTAGCTCTGTTACACTTTTTTCTGGAAATTTAATCGATTTGAAATTCTAAAGTATGACTTGGTTTATAATATATATATTGGTATATGATAATAGATTTGGTTTGATATATATAGAATATATATATAAATGAATATTTATCTCTAAATTGTTTGAAGTGAATCGAAAAGGTAACTCTTACATTCTTGATTAAGGGATGTTTTCAATTATTAAAGTGAAGCCAAAATTTTGAATAAATGTTTAAACTTGAAATAATTGAATTGATAAATTTTTCCTATATAATACTTAATTTCATTCCAATACATATAACTTACCTAAAGTATTCAGAAGTTGAATTTGAAATTGAATAGTATACAATATAAAATAATGTTGAAGGAAATTATAAGTTGGAATTAAATCAAATTAATGAAAAACCTTGAATTTAAAGTCAATTATTGAATATTAATTTGTTTAAATTGAAATTTATATATTTTTAAATTAATTGTTTTATTTTTTTTCTAATCTATTTTTCTTTCTAGTTGTTTCTGTTCTCTACCTCATTCCATTTCGGGGACGAAAAGTTTGAGTGAGGGATAGTGTAACGACACACAAATTTTAATAATTTTATTTACGTATTTAGTTGAATTTTGTGAAATTTTAAATAACAAAATTTTGAAATGAAAATTTAATGTTTGGAATACGTATTTAAAAGTATAGTAAATGGTAAATTTTCAATTAATAATATGGAAGTTTATTTTATTGTGTAATTTTATTTAAATTCAAATCAGTTAAAAATTGATGATATTAAAACAGTTTCCAAACTTGAATATTTTTATACTATAAATTTGTAAATCATATTCTGAGTGAGACGTCATATTTCGTTTCGACCAATTTTGACTGTTATTGCTCCATTTATCTTATTTCTAGCGGATTAGCAGCATTTTGGTACCGATATCGACTTTTGATCGGTCGATCATGCCATTAATATATGTATACCGTTTTGATCATCTCGTCGTGCTGATCTCTGCGGTATATTCATTTATGTATTTCGAAGTTCGGTGTACGGTGCAATATGTGAAACGATTAGTGTATTGGTTCCGCAACCAACTCTTTTTGGTCTCTCCGTCCTTTCATTTTCCCACCATTTAAAATCCAATAGCCATTAGACTTTATATATTCCCTGGAATTAATATGAAACCCTTTCTATTTTCTGTGGTCATATATTTCTGGTGGTATTCCTTTGGTCTCTTGTTTCGGTTCAAAGTGAAGAAAAAGAAATAAATATAATATGTATGTTATAACTGTATAATCCTAATTCTTTCTTCTCTTTGAAGATACACTTGTTCCCTCCCTCTCGCTGACACATGCTAGCTCATCACCGAAGTTCGCACCCTCATCTTCGTCCTCCACATTTTGCCACCCTTGTCGCCTCATTTCCCGCCACAGCATTTCCCCTCTCTCCTCTTACTTCCTCTCGCCGACAACCGAAGCCATCAGCCTTCACCGAGAACCAAGCCCACCCTACCTTAGGTGTGCTTGTATCCGCCTCTCACCAGCCTCCTCCGCTCGCTCTCCGCCCTATGCAAAGTCGGCCAACTCCAAACTTCTGTCCCTCGATCTAGCGGCTGCACTATTTTTATTTGAATGATAAGGTATATATTCGATTTATAAAGAAATGTGTATATATATATATATATTTGCTGCATACGAATTTTCTTTTTCTCGGTTTCAGGCCTGCATGAATAGATGGTTTGCACATTGGTTCAAAAGTCTGCATATATATATATATATATATATGTATATATATATTTGTTATATATATTGATTTGAGTATACATATAGGGTATTTTATGTTGTTTTGGTTGAAGATCTGTTGACAAATTCTTTTTTGGTTCCTTTGTTTATGTATATAAGTAAGTACGTATATATTTGTAGTGTGCTTGCGTTAGTAGGTAATAAGTTTGTATAATTGCTGTGCTATATATATATAAGTTATATTATCATGCATTGAGTCATATATATGTTTACAGTGTATTGGTTTATAATAGTTACAATTTATATATATATATATATATATATATATATATATATATAAATAGATTTGATTTGAAAATGTGTATGAGTCTTAGTTATATATATGTGTTTATATGCATAAGTACATTATGCCTGAGACCGAATACACACACACACATACACATATAAGTTATATGCTATCTTCTTCACTATTTTTATATTCATGTTCTGCTTATTGATATAAGTATGACTGTTGTATATATATACTTATGTGTATATATATATAAGTTAGGTAAATATTTTTGAGTTATTTGTATATATTCATTTAGTTATACACTATATATATGGAGTTTACATATCATTGTGTATGCATTAGTTAGTTTTCAAATTTATATATACGGAGACTTTGTTTTATGTGTTTGAATTTAATTATTAATTTTGAGATATATGTTTGAATTGATTATTTAGTATATGTATATGGATATTTTCAAATGAAATACATTATATATGTAAGTATTTTGCATTTTCTATATGTACACGTATATATAAGTATTTATCTCAAATATATTATATGTAAATATGTTTGACTTTAGAATATGTGTTTTAATTTAAAAACAATGATTTTTGAAATATAAGTGTATGTATATATATATATTATATGTGTTTGAGTTTGGAATATGATTTTTTATATATGTATATATATAAGTTCACTTATACCAATTACCCTTCATCGATAAAATTCTGATTTGAATTTGTCTATTCCTATTTATCAGCTTTATTTGTCGAAATCATGACCACCTACCTTTGTTTTGGAATTCATGCTTGGATTCGTAACTCATCTCACTCTCGTTCATCTCTAGCCTCGAAAGGTGAGCAATCACTCACGATTAACGTTCTTATATTTATTAAATTTGATCTCAATTGAAACGACAATTGAAATATGCTACTGTTAGTTATTTACATTGCTATTTATATGCTATCTAGTCACCACATCTGACACCATTATCTGTTATTTATATTGATGATATATGCCTGTTATTTATTATCATATATGTTCTCACACTGCAAGTTCCCTGTTAGTATAGAATTCACAATGGGTTGAAATGATACATACCCGAACGATCTTTAGAATAGGAGAAAATCGTTATTGGTTGAAATGATAAATCCAAGCGATTTTCACTTGAATTGAATTTGGGATTGCGAGTTGAAATGATATATACCCGTATATAAATTTAAATTAAGGATTGAAATGATAAATATCTGTATCACTTGACCATAGGATAGAAAATTATATACAGACACCGTTGATCAATATATATATATATATATATATATTTCCAAGGTTTTGAAATTAAATTTATTTAAGAATTATTATCAAATAAGTTTGATTTGAAATTTATTAAATGTGGGATTTTAAAGATATGATTTTATAACTTGATTTTGACTAAAAAAATTAAATGAACATTTCAAATTTACATAAATTGAAATGGTATATTTATTTTTATTTAAATTTGAAATTTGAATTTTTATTTAAATGTTATATCTATGATTAAGTAAATATTTCAAAATAAATAATACTAAAGTGAATTTGATATATATATATATATATATGTATATATATATATATATATATATATATATATATATATATATATATGGGATTATCAAATCTAGTTTTGAAATGTGTTAATATTTAAAGCTTTGAAAATATTGAAATTGAAATGGTTTAATTAAGAAACTGAAATAAATTGAAATTGATGATTTGAGATTGGATTAAATTTGAAGTTTGGAAATTCGAGTTTGTTTGGAATTGATTTGTGAAATTTGAGGAAACTATTTTATTATACAAAGTATTTTTAAATTATTTTTAAAACTATTTTATATTTTACTTTATAAATTATTTTAGTATAAACTATTTTAATATAAACTATTTTTAATATAAACTATTTTAATATACTAACTAATTTAATATAAACTAATTTAACTTATAACTCTTTATATAACTATTTTACTTTATAAACTATTTTATCATATATACTATTTTAATACCTAAACTAATTAAGTGGTGGAAGTTATGTTTTCAAAGTAACGAATTTCAAAGTATTATATTTTGAAAGTGTTATAATTTCAAGTGTTTGGTTTCGAAAGTGTTATAACTTTGAAAGCGCTATGATTTTGGAAATGGATATATTTGAAATGGAAATGATATCGTATTTGGTTTTGAAATGAACATGATATCGTATTTGGTTTTGAAATGGAAATGATATGGTATTGATATGGTTTTGAAATGGCAATGATATTTTTTTTTGAAGTAAAAACTATTTTGAAATGACCGCGATGTTATAATAAAGTTTGGTTGTTAAAGAGACTGGGCTCGGAAGTTGTCATACTCTCTGCCAACTTCGAAAACTACTTTAACCATTGTGTACGCAGTGGAGATTCCAGAATGAAGTAGGATGGTGGCGACGTCCTATTGAGGTATATACGTGGACCCGACTCCCATGAGCTGGCATAAGGTGGCTAAAACAGGAGCGATTCTCGGGCCAAGTGAGGTCATTCCTCCGATCAGACACATTCCTTCAGTACTATATTCTGACTTTGTGAATGATTTGATGGCCACACTTGACTTTTTTTTGATTTGGGAGTGTGTTCCGAGGTGGGTAGCTGCTATGGGTTACCACCAGCCCGGATGCGTAATTGGTATATCTACCCTAGCATCGCCTTGTTGTGCCGTGTCACCTACCATATCGAGACCACTACGAGTGTGTTTGTACCATACCAATGGAGTGCCCTCTGACGATGCCCAGTACAGGGGAGATTACGGTACTGTATAGACTATGCGAATATATAAAATGTGTTAAAGGGGATATGAACACCTTAACGCTATTTTAGTAGTTTACTTTACTTTAGAAAATATTATAATAGCGTATATTAGTATATAGAAGATACTTTAACGGATCATTAGAGGATGGTTATCCCAAACATCCTTTAAGTTACTCGTATTTCAGTTGTTATTTCACTTGAGTTGGATTTATTGATATAAGAATGCTCATCCTGACTCGAGTGGTTTGTGTTTTTCTTTACACTCGGGTCAGACTAAGTGTACCAGTCTCCAAGACTCACCTATGGAGTTGGAGCTTCGCTTAGAGATCCATCTACGATTCTTCTCTCAGTTATTCATTTTATTCTAGTGATGTATTCGGATTTTGTATTTGACTATTGTATTGAGACATCTATGTATTCGAGACTTCTGTTGTATCTTGTTTAACTCTATTATATATATAGTAGCTTCATGAACTACTATTCTTTTGTTTCCGCTGCTTATTTTTATCTTACTCTATGTCTGTGATTCTGTGATTTATTTATTTACTATATATGCTGAGTTTTGCCAAATATAAATTAACAATCTGGTATTCTGGGCAATTCAAATCGGGCATGTGTGGATGCGAATGGTTGAAAATATCAGGATGTTACAGAGATGAGATTAATAAATCCAATGGTCGTGTCAAAATAGTAAACTAAAATAAAAGGACTTGACTAAATTTAGGAGGAGGAATTTCCTAAGGGGTAAACTTGAAAATGAGGCTGCATTTCTTTGTATATATCTTTTCCTCCATTTGAATGAATTTCCATTTTCTCATACTTAAATCCTCATCACTTCAACCGGCCATTAAAAGCTCTAGGAAGAGTTTAAATTAAAGAATGGGCTAAGGAATTAAAGCTAGGAAAGTATCTCATTCTCCAATCAACTAATCAAGGTGAATAATCATGCTTATTATAATCATGCTTATTATCACAAATTTCCGTGTTTGGATCGGTTATGGGTTATACCCGATTCACGTTTTTGATTTTGGTTAGTTTATAACCATTTAAACCTTTGTTTGGTTAAGACATAGGTGTTTTAAATGTTAATGAGTTAATTAACACATTTTCATTCGGTTTTGGTTAAATTCCGAATTGTTTTGATCTTTATATGTTTGAAATTTTAATATGTTCAAGTATATGATTTATCGGATTTTTGGTCATTTCTGGGAATTTTTCCTTAGTGATTTACTAAGTTAATCAAATTATTTAAGCCCAAGGGGTAAACTGAAAAATGGCTTTCGTGTTTATTTAAAATCGGAGGAAAATTAGCTTTTGGAAATATTTAGGGAAGAAGTATAGTGTTTTAATAAAATGATTGACTTTTGTATAATCTTCAAAGTTCAGAAGTATATGAGACAGTTCCTTAGCCAATCAAAATTAGACAAACAAGATAAAACATCACTTCAGTGGGCCCAGTTCTGCTTTCGATTCCAACAAGCCATCTTTTACCCTTTCGATGGAGTCGGATGGTACCTTTCGTCTAAAAAGGAAGGTAAACAGTTACCTTCCATCCAAAGTTGAAAGGTAGGCACGGGGCCGAAGGAAAAAAAAGGACGAAGGGATAGGGAGGCTGCTTCTTTTGCATTCGGATAGAAATAAAATTTGTTCTCGAATAAGTTGAAGGGTGATCCTTCGACTCTATCATTTTATAAAAGACTAAAATTCTATATTCAAGAAGGGTTTCGAAAGCTTAAACCTTCAAGAGTATTGTTTTAAGATGTCTTCTAAAAAGGCATTTTAATACCTTCCAGCAAGCCGAAGGGTTAACCTTCCGACATGGTCGGAAGTATGCTTTCGAAGGATTGGTTCCTACACACCCACTTCATTGTTTTTGAATGACTTCGAAAGGTTTATTTCGAAGGGTTTGAAGGGGCTATCTTCAATGATTTCGAAAGGTTTAATTTCAAAATGTTTTAATTTCGAAAGGTTTTGATTTCGAACGGTTTAAATTTCGAAAGCTATTGATTTCGAAAGGTTTAAATTTCGAAAGGTATTAATCTTGAAAGGTATGATTTTGAATGATTTTGAAATGTTTGATTTCGAAAGGTTTGAAAGGGTTATCTTCAATGATTGCGAAAGGTTTTGATTTCGAAAGGTTTTGAAGGGGTTATTTTCAATGATCACGAAAGTTTCTAATTTCAAAAGGTTTTGATTTCGCAAGGTTTGATTTCAAAAGGTTTCCGAAGGGGATAACTTTGGATGTTTATTTTCTTTTGAATTGGATTCATTCGAAGGGTTTTAAAGGGCTGTTTTTAGCCGTTTTTCTTAAATAAAACTTTGCTAAGACGAATTGGTTACTTCAAAGGGTTATAGCATAAAATACTTATTTTTGTTTGAATATGTAAAGGGATCCTTATATAAAAACTAATGTTTTAAAACCTTAGGGACACAGGGGTGGGTTTAATGTTTTCGCTACATAGTTTAGGGTTACAAATAGAGATATATGTTCAAAAATATACATTGGAGCTATCAATGTGTCTTTATTTAATTTAATCTAATTGGGGCTATCAATGAGAATATGTTAAACAGGTGGTATACCTAGGTAAAATAATTAATAATGGGGATCATGAAGTTTTATAAATAATCATGGGGATCATGATATTTTTGGCCAAGTGATGGGTTCTTGGTTAATCTAGGAAAATGACTGAATGCATGGTGGATAGCCCACATCAAATTTCTAAAGTAAAGAATGTTTTGCCAGAGGTGGTTAGCCTTGGGATTTGGCACCCAGGGGTTCATAGTCATCCTAGGAAAACTATGGAGTGTGCGGTGGATAACCCCCACCAGTTATTTATAAAACAATGTACGATGGATAATCTGCATTATTTTGAATGGATTTGGGATAGATAGTCCTATTAATTTAGGGCGGATAGTCTTTTTAAAGATTTTAGATGGGAAATCTAATAAATTGCTTTTAGATCGGATATCTAGTAATGTGTGGATGTGATATCCAATACATATGATTTATGGCTTTATTTCATATTATGTTAAGACTAATCATTTTAGGTGCAGGGGTATAGTAAGTGATTTGCATGTTTATTTGGGATACCAGAGAGGGGAAAACCCTTTCTGCTAAGCGGCATAGTCTCACTAGATAACTATTTATAATAAGAGATGATAGGGGATTATTCATACTGGACTTATCGTCTAACTCAAAGTTTGTGTTTCTCCACAAACTCTTGGGTACTCAAAATTAATTTGAGTAGTCTGAGAGTGGGAGACTTACAGGTTTTAGACGAATAAGCTTCCAAAGACGTGCAAGTGGAAGTGTTGGTTATATATAAGCTATTTTGTGTATTCCGCGGTGATGTACTAAGAACTCTAGAGTTCATATTTATTAGTTTTCCAATCGTCATAAGAGGACATCTTCATATGTCGCTCTTATCATATTTTGTACATGTATATGTGATATGAACGTGGTTAACGTCTGGGATTATGTAATTATATCTTAAATTGAAATTCATAAGAAATGAGAAATTCTGTTTTTTTTTAAGTTTAAATTTTTCCCTGTGTTGTTGTCGTTAGTTTCAAGATTCTGATTTCGGTAACTCAAAAATAACACATATGGATGACTGCAGCATCCATATCGGTTAGTTTTAAGCCTCCGGAAGCGAGATGTTACAAGTTAGTATCAGACCATGGTTATGACTTAAAAGTAATTTATAACTTAAAAAGATTTTAAAGCATAATCTAATGAATCTAAAATATGGTTGGGCTTGGGTAAGCGTTATAGTAATATATGTGTAATTTACTATAAATACCTAAGTATGTATTCCCCACTCTCTTAGACTGTTCTTCTGTATATTACCAAGATTGGATTTTAGGTAGTAGGGAAGTAAGATATGGAGGCAGGAAAAATAAGAGTGAATCAAGGTGGAAGATGCACCACAACATGTGGAAATGTTCGACCCAATACTAGGTGCAACCTGGGTCGACAGGCAAATGCAAACCCAAATGCAAATACCAATGTTGGTGCTGAGATTCTGCCAGTTGATATGGAGATGATGTATCAGTTCTTCGTTAATATGTTGCAAGCTGGAGCAGCTGCGAGAGTGGCTATAGGAAATGTTGGAGGAGCTAATTTGGTGGCCCCAGTTGGCAAAAATTATGCCAAGCTGAGCAAGGATTACGCTAGTCTTGGAGGGAAGCCTTTTGTGAGAACCAAGGATGCAGTAGGAGTGGATAACTGGCTATTGCATTTGTAATTCCATGAAATGATGGTTTTGATGACAACAACCTTAGAATAGATTATAAAATATAAATACTAACATTATAAGTTTTGGTATATATGTATATGTAGGATTTAACCATGCAGGTACCAAGAACGAAGACTGTACAGTATAGAGATTCAAGATATCAAGACTGAAGGCTCATGAGTATCAAGATTATCAAGAGTTCAAGACTTCAAGAATAAGTATTTTTATTAGGAATTTTGTTAAAACTCCTAGAAAAGCACCGGCATCTTAAAATCCAATTTATTCGTGGAATGGAATCCACTTCGAGCCTGTTAAAGGGATGGAACCCTAAGTAGGATGGAACCTACGAAAAATCTAGTGGAACATTGTTTTGTATCCGCTAATTTTTATTCAAATGATTTTATAAAATTATCTTGTTTTCAAAATGATTTCAAAACTTTCCTTTTAAAAGATTCAAAAACCTCTATCCTGATTTTAAATAATTTTAGCCTCAAAATCATCTTTGATTTCAAAGTCAAATTACTCCTGATTTTAAACTATCTTTTAATATAATATATTTAATTTTTAATATTTATACTTAGATTTAAATAGAAAATTATAGTTAAATTCTGTATATATTATTCTTTATGTTTGCTTATGATTTTTAACTATAGTCAAGTATATTTATAAAGTTTAAAATAGTTTTAATATAAGATAAAGGTTATTTTCAAAGAAAATCAAAACATCAAAAAATGCTTTGGGATGTTGACATACTCATGGTGACCATGTCGACATGGTGTCAGTTGAGTTCAAAATTTAAATTTCAAAAGAAGTGTCTATTCGCCATAACTCTTCGCGAGTGGACATGACTGTTGTTCTTCTATAAATAGGGGTCAGTTTCAACGAATTTTAACATTAGATTTTCTGGTTTTTCACTCCTCTTCTTCTTCCACATTTCTTAACACATTTTCTTACCATTACTCTGCCGAAATCAACATTGAATCAAACTCGATTACTTCTAGTTTGATTCTCCATCACTATCTCAACAAGGTTCTCGTGCTTTTCAGAGTTATAGACTTCTTTGTAATCTTTTAAGCGAGAAAATGTGTGATTGCGTTCTTGAAAATCAATCAAGCAAGATAAGGTGTGATTGTAGCCATGGGAAATCAGTTGGGTGAACTTGTTGCCCGTAAAATCAAGTGGGTGAACTTGTTGCCTAGAAAATCAAGTATCTCTATCCAAAGGATTGTGATTCTGGAGGGTGTACCTCGTAGCCTTGAAATCAAGGGTGTAATTGTAAAGATTGCTTTTGAAAGGAAATCCGTACTTGTGTTGCGGGACTGGAAGTAGGGTAACTCCGAACCAATATAAAATCCAGTGTGTTCTTTCCTTTACTGCTTTTTATTTTATTTCTGCATCTGTGTTTATTTCTGTGATCATATCTATGTCTGTATATTGCATACATCTGTGTTTAAATTAACATAAACTCAAAAAGATTTAGTAATTCTTTATAGACACTATTCACCCCCCTCTAGTGTTAATCCTAGCCTTAAGATCCATAATCCGCATTTCTCATAATTGGTATCAAGCAAGGTTTTCAAAGTTTCATAATCTGATTTTTGAAAAAGTTTTTAAAATGGCTATATTTGTTAATACTAGTTTAAAAATATTCAAATCATCATTGTTTCTTAAGTCTGCATATAATCAATATTCAAATTGAAGTTATCTACCAAAATTGTTTGATGTTCAGGAATCATGCTTTATGGCTGTTGAGGAATCAATCCACAATGAGCAAATTGTGCAAATCAGAAAGAACAAATGGATACTTGATAGTGGATGTCCTAAACACATGACTAGCAATCCAGATATACTGAATGATATTATATACAAAGACGGAGGACTGGTTAACTTTGGAGACAATTCAAAAGGATATGTGATTGGCATCGGCAAAGTTGGTAATTCTGAAACTCCTACTGTTACTAATGTTTTGCTAGTTAAGAATCTGAAACATAATCTACTAAGTATAAGTCAACTCTACGATAAAGGATATAAAGCTAAATTTGAAAAAGATAAATGTCACATTGAAGATAATAATTCAACCATAATATTTGAGGGAGTTAGGAAAAAGAATATTTATATTCTTAGTATGAAAGTGTCAAATGATAACCTATGTGTGTTGGCAAATACAAGTGACCCTTGGATTTGGCATAAGAGATTTGGGCATTTGAATTTTAAAATCTTATCTAGACTGTCATAACATGATCTTGTAATAGGTCTCCCTAAAATGAATTTTAAAGTAGATAGTTTATGTGATGCATGTCAATTAGGAAAACTTAGAAAAAATTCCTTTAAATTAAAAGATATGATTTCGACTTCAAAACCTCTAGAATTACTTCATCTTGATTTATTTGGTCCATCTCAAATTCTGTCAATAAACCATAGTAAATATGTTTTTGTAATTGTAGATGATTACTCTAGATTTACATGGACAATATTTTTGAAACATAAAAGTGATACTTTTGAATGTTTTAAGACCTTTTCAAAAAGAATTCAAAATCAATTTTCTCTAAAAATTATAACTATTCGAAGTGATCATGGTGGTGAATTTGAAAATGAAAAGTTTGAGGAATTCTTCAATAAAAAGGGAATAACTCACAATTTTTGATTTTCGAGAACTCCACAACAAAACGGAGTAGTAGAACGTAAAAATAGGATGATTCAAGAGTGTGCGAGAACTATGCTTTCAGATAGTAATTTACCAAAGAATTTTTGGGCAGAAGCAGTTGCTACTGCCTGTTATATTTTAAATAGAATTTTAATTAGACCTTTAACTGATAAGACATCTTATGAACTTTTTTATTCAAAGAAACCCAAGGTATCTTATTTCAAAAATTTTGGAAGTAAATGCTTTATTTTAAATATAAAAGATAATTTAGATAAATTTGATCCTAAATCCGACAAAGTATCTTTATCGGATATTCTAATAGAAGTAAAGCATACAGAGTGTTTAATTTAAAAGCTAACACCATTGAAGAAACAATGCATGTTTCATTTGATGAAAATTTCATAAATTTTGAAGATACAAATGATGAAGAGGATTTAATCACTCAAAATCAAGAATAAATTGAAACTAATAATGAATTTAATCATCCTAATAAAAGGACTAAACTTTTAAAAGATCATCCTATAGAAAATATACTAGGAGTTATGCAATCTATTGTTAAAACTAGAAATCAATTAAGTCAAATGAGCAATGTAGCTGTTATATCAACTATTGAACCCAAAAATCCAAAAGAAGCATCAACTAATGATTCATGGATTTTGGCTATGCAAGAAGAATGAAATCAATTTACTAGAAATGATGTTTGGGAACTTGTTTCTAGACCTGAAAATAAAATTATAATGGAACAAAATGGGTTTACAAAAATAAAATGAATGAACAAGGAGAGGTAGTTAGAAATAAAGCTCGATTAGTCGCTCAAGGTTATTGTCAAGAAGAAGGAATAGATTTTGATGAAACCTTTGCTCCCGTAGCAAGAATAGAAGCCATTAGGATTCTACTTGCTTTCGCAAATCATAATAATTTCAAATTATTTCAAATGGATGTTAAAAGTGCATTTTTAAATGGATTTGTAAAAGAAGAAGTATATGTTGAATAACCACCACTTTTTGAAAATGATAAATTACCAAATCATGTTTACAAACATAAGCAAGCTTTATGTGGTCTAAAATAAGCTCCTAGAGCCTGGTATGATAGACTAAGATCTTATTTATTATAATCAAAATTTGAAATTGGTAAAGTAGATAATACTCTTTTTATTAAAAGAAATAAAAATGATATTCAACTAGTACAAGTTTACGTAGATGATATCATTTTTGGATCAACTAATTTTGAAATGAATAAAGATTTTCTGAAATAATGACAAAAGAGTTTAAGATGAATCATATGGGTGAATTAAATTTCGTTTTAGGATTATAAATAAAACAATTAGATAATGGTACCTTTATTAGTCAAGAAAAATATGCTAAAGACCTAATTAGTAAATTTGGTTTGACCACTGCAAGTGGAAAACCCACTCCCGGGGCAACCAATGAGTACCTTAGTAAAGAAGATCTCTCGAAAGATGTAGATCAAAAATTATATATAGGAATGATTGGATCACTACTCTATATTACTGCTAGTAGACCTGATATCATGCATAGTGTTTGTCTCTAGGCCAGATATCAATCCCAACCTAAAGAGACCCACTTAAAAGCTGTAAAACGAATCATAAGATATGTTAAACACACATTTGATTATGGTTTATTTTACCTTAAAAATGACTCTTTTGACTTAATATCTTACTATGATGCTGATTATGCTGGTTGTAAATCAGACCGAAAAGTACAAGTGGAACTTGTCACTTTTTAGGGCATTCTCTTATTTCCTGGTTTAGTAAAAAGCAAAACATAGTTTCTTTATCAACAACTGAAGCAGAGTATATTTCTGGTGCTTTGGCTTGTTCTCAAGTAATATATATGCAACAATCTTTAAAAGTGTAACAACCCTAGATTTTGACTATATATTTAAATTTGACTTTATTTCATTTTGAAATTATTTTAATTTTTTTTATTTGTGTGATATCATTTCTAAACATTTTTAAAATGATAATATAATTTTTCCAAAATTTACTGCATTTATTTCCTATTTTTAAAGGCTGTTTTCTAATTTTCTGCCATTTTCTTCATTTTTAAATTTATTTATTTTATTTTAAATTTTTTTTATTTGTGAAAATTCATCTCTAAATATTTTTTAAATAATAATAGAATTTTTCTAAAAATTACTGTGTTGATTTCCTATTTTTAAGGGCTGTTTTCCCATTTTCTGCTATTTTCTGCATTATAATTTTATATTTAAATTAAATTTTAAATATTTATTTTGTGAATATATTTGTATTTTATGTTATTATTTATGTTTAAAAATACTTTATAAGATTATATGAATTTTCTAAAAATTATTTCATTTAACTTCAAATTTTGCTAGTCTAGTTCACTGTTTTAACTATTTTCCTTAATTTTACTTTACATAATTGATAAATATTATATATATTTGTATATTGGTTGAAAATTTCGAAATATTATCTGATATTATTATTATTTCAGCTACATAAATTTATATAAATAATAAAAGGTAAATTGAAAGGGTTTGTGACCTTTTGTTTCCTATGGCTTTTGATTTTCCCACCTTTTCACATTTTAACGTTTCTTTTCACTCAAATGGCCATATCTCTTCATTCTTTCAGCTGCCACCCTCATTTCTCATTCACGTACTTCATTTTTTCTCTCATTTTCTCAAAAAAAATTCGGCCATAGCTTTTGAAGAAAGTTTGGTAAACTTTATTTCCTTTTTCCATTTGTTTATGCTTGAATTTATGGTTTTTGCACTTGTTCTTCTTCATCATAGGTTCGGCCTTGCTCCTCCACTGTGACGCCCCACCTCTATACCCACGCTAGCCAAAAACACTCCGGAGAAGTGCTGTCAACTAGCACGGAGAATAAGGCTGTTGAGGAGCGACCATCCATGTAATAGCTTATCACACGGTGGCTATAAATAATCTTCGGAAACAAACATAGAAATAATCATATCACAAATCAGTCACAGATATCCATATCACAAAGGCGGAAGAAGATATGAATATATAACTAACACATGAAAGTGTACATCAGAGTAGTGGTCAATAAGATCCACGATAATACAAAAGAATAGCAACACGTGCTATACAAAAGAATACAACTATGAGTCTATATCTCAAGTGTATACAGCAAAAACTGCTAATCTAAACAGTTAGCCAAAAGTCAGAGTGATGAATCCCTGGGAAGAAGTCAAGCAGAAGCACCTGTAACATCTCGGTCTGATCCGAGTATTATTTAAGAAAATAATAAACGGATCAGTCTAGCTATAAATATCAGATGACATGATATAACATAAAAGATATGGCATAAACATAAACATCCATAACGACATACCGCTATAAGTATGTAAATAATGATCAACAGAAGATCAATCAATAAGAGATAATCAATATCACAAGAATCTTCTCAAAGATTCGAAGGGGGCATCATACCCTAAACTTGTACTCATAACAAGTCAATGACACAAATTCCAGAAATCAACACGAGAAATCCAGAAATCATAAAAAGGGAAAGAGGCCTATCACATGACGGTCCGAAGACCATGGGGAGCTACCCCACATGTGTGAGTGGAATCACACAGAATGAGGTCAAGACTAACCAAAAAGCAGAAAGGTATGTGTGAATGGAATCACACAAGTGGTGTCTAGTCTAACCTTACAATGAAAGAGACATCGCGCAATTGCTAGTCTAATTCATAAAGCGATCATCAAGATCAACGAGAAGTGTCAATTACACTAAGCTAGTAAATATAGAAGTTTAGCTTCATGTCCCATAACCACTTGCTTAACTTAAATATTTACGAACAAACTGTAAATCTTCACTAATAAAATTGTCACAAGAGGTTCAATCGAACAAGTCCAAGAATTAACCGACGAAGTGAACGCAAGCGTTTCATACCACTTGTTTTACTAAGTTGTTTAATTAGATTTCTCATCCGAGTGAGGTAAAGGCTTGTATATACTAATAGATTGGAAAACGGTTTAAGAAAAGAGCTTTGTTATTAAAAATAGAGTTGAAATTGTTTGTTAAAAGAGTTTTGATATTTACTACTAGTATTGAAACCTTTATATTATAAAGTGACAAAACACATAAGCAAGTGTAGAAACAATCAGTCACAAAGATCGCATACGGAGATGCGAATAAAATCCAAGGAAATCAGCTCAATGTTTTTCATATAAGATCCCCTACGCAGAGTTATACGGGGTTCGACCTGCCCGGTCAGGTCGCGGGGGTCCAGGGGGCAGCGCCCCGTCACGGTACGACCTAAGTGAAGACAAGCGGCTTACGACCTAAAGCAAAATGAGGTCTAACGACCTAAAGAGTTCGCGGCCTAAGGGATACGACCTAAGTGAAGACAAGCGGCTTACGACCTAAAGCAAAATGAGGTCTAACGACCTAAAGAGTTCGCGGCCTAAGGGATACGACCTAAGTGAAGACAAGCGGCTTACGACCTAAAGCAAAATGAGGTCTAACGACCTAAAGAGTTCGCGGCCTAAGGGATACGACCTAAGTGGCGCGACCTAGTGGATGACAGATCATACGACCTAAGGGTAAGGTCGGAGGCGACCTACGACTTAGTGGGGTCGAACGACTTAAGGACAGCCGACTTAACAAACAGGTCATACGACCTAAGGGTAAGGTCGGAGGTGACCTACGACTTAGTGGGGTCGAACGACTTAAGGACAGCCGACTTAACAATTCGCGACTTAGAGAGGCTTAGGTCGGATACGACCTACGACCTAGTGGAGCATAGGTCGGAGACGACTTACGAGATAACACGCGAACGACTTACTGGAGCTTAGGTCGGAGACGACTTACGAGATAACACACGAACGACTTAACTCTTAACTCGCAGCCGACTTAGCACTCTAACTCGTGAACGACTCAACACAGGCGAACAGAAATACAAAGGCGGTGACTTTTCAACGCGCGCGACTTACGACTTAGGCTTAACTCGTGGACGACTTAGCGATGGCCAGAAACGACTTAAGGCCAGAACGACCTAACTCCGAGGCAGTGCGACCTAACTGCAGTTTTTTGTCAAAAACGCTAAAAATTGGAGTTTTTCGCCAATCCAATCCAAACCAAATGCAAATGCACATGCTAAAGTGATGGGGAATCATTCCCAACAGTCCAATATAGTTATAGGCTAGAATTGTGAGATAAAAATCTCACCTTTGCACTAAAATTTATGAAGATGAAGCTTGAAAGCAAGGAGAAGCAATCCAAAGCTTGAATCCAATACCTTCTACTTGAATTTGGAGTTGAATGATGGAGTTGCAATTGAATTTGAGCTTGGAGTTTTAATTTCCCATTCTCTTCACCATTAATGCTAAAGCTTGAGTTAGTTAGGAAATTTATGAAGAGTGAGGAGAAGAGGGTTGGAACTTGGGCTTAATAGGCTAAACTAACCCAAAGTCCAAAGCGGGAAAAGTTAGTGAAATTTCACTAACTCCAAACCTATCGATGTTTATACTTAAAAAGTTGTAAACGACATTTCGAACTCAATGGAAGTGGTCTCGAGTCCTAATTTGACCGTTTGCAAAAAAGTAGTTTTTCGGACCAAAATCCGATTAACGATTTAATATTTAAATAAAAATATTTAAATGTAAACTCGATAAATATGCGGGTTGTTACATCCACCACCATAGCCGCCTCCACCATCACCACATCAGGTCACCATCTCCTTCAGCCCACTGACCAAGCCATGCCGTGGTCATCTATGACTAGATCCACCAAAGTTTATGCAAACACTCCACTTGTTCAGCCTAGCCGAACCATTTATGCACATACCCTTCATTTTTCACCTAAACCACCTCCTTGGCCGCCACCACCAGTCCCTCCACCACCTTTGGCCGACACTCCAGACCCCACCTGACCTTCACCTTGTAGGGGCCGAGCCCAATGGTCCTTTGGTTGAGTCATGGTTGCACAAAAGCCACTTATTTGCCTTAAACCCTTTGTATTCACACCTTGTAACTTCCACCACTTCACCACACCCTTAGCCGCCTTTGCACCACCTTCTCCAGCTCATACCTGAACCAAAACCACTGCCACACCATCTCCTAGCCTCCAGCAGGTCTGGCCATGCCATTTGTAGCCTTGCCCGATGCTTGAAATTGCACAAAAATCCACTTGTTTGCCTTGTACTTGTATTTTCATACATAGCAACTTTCATACCTTCACTACCCTTGCTAGGCCGACCATATATGACCCATACCTGACCAAATACACCCCATGGCAGTACCTTATCACCCTATAGGCTGAGCATAGTGATGGTGGAAGCAAGTGCAAGTGTTTGATTAATTGTTGTTCCTTAATTTCTAGCATCGTTTATCGTATTTTTGGTCTGAAACCTTATAATTGTTATATTGTTTGTTTGATTTTGTATTCAAGAGAATTAATCCTTGGCTCCTCCATTTCGTATCTGTATCGTGCTTTTGTGCTTGCGTAGATCCCGTTGTGCAATTCTTCGTTGTGTCATCAGCTCAAAACAGTGAGTAAATCTCACCAGACTAATATGTACTTATATAGTGATAAACTGACATCACCTGAATCTGTAAATGCATATCATCCTGTTATAACTGATATATTATATTCATATGAAGTTCACACCTATATTTACTCTTGTTATACCATATGTTACTGTTATTCATGATGTTCTATTATTTTCATCAGTTTATCACACTGCAAGTTCCCTGTAGACTAGAATCACTATGGGTTGAAATGATACATACCCGAACGGACTTTAGAATAGGAGAAAATCGTTATGGGCTGAAATGATAGGCCTGAATGATTTTCAATTATTTTCATTTACTTGGGATTGCGGGTTTGAAATGATCAAACCCGGGCTTTCTTTGTAAATTACGGGTTGAAATGATATATTACCCGTATCACTTCATCTAGGCTAGAAAATGAAATACAGACCCGCTGTTAAAATATGTTTTTCTAAAAATTTTAAATTATTTTAGAAATGTAAATATTATAATATTTTGATTTAAATTTGATTAAAAATGATTTTTTTAAAGCATTATTGATTTTCTGAAAATTTATAAGTGAAATATATTAATGGTAAAGATAGAAAATCTGAAATGTAAGTTATTTTGGAAACTAGAATTTGGTGATAAATGGAATTTAAATTAAATATGAAATATGATAAATTTATGATATTTTGAATTAAATGAATTTAAAATGATTTTATAATATATTAATGATTTTTGAATAAAGTTAAAATGTGAAATGAATGAATATTTAGGTTGAAATTTGGAAATATAACTAAAATTGGAAATTTGTGAATTTGGCTTAAAGGTGAATTTCAAGTTAAGTAAATAAAAAATGAAATTAAGTTATATTTGAAAATTTTAAACTTAAATGTTAAGTTAAATTTAATATAATGAATTTAAAATTTAAAGTTGGAATTTAATAAGTGAATTATTATTAAATTTTGATTTTTGAATGGAGATTTAACTTTATAAAATCATGAATATAAGGGTATTTGAATGACTGATTTAAAAGTGAAATTATATGATTTTATAAGCTAAAAATGATTTAAATAAAAATATAATTGTTTGTGAAATTTTATTGAATACTTGAAGTTAATTAACTGCATTTCTAAAATGCTATTAATTCTAATGTAAATGATAATACAGCATTTGTAAATGCTGTAGTTGATAATAATGAACCAAATGGCTAAGTTTAATTAAAGGTTATTATAGCATTTTTGTAAATGCTATGGTTATTGAATTTAACTAAGTTTTATTTGAAACTAATGTAACCCTATTACAACCTTTTTAAATGCTATCTTTTATTAAATTGAACTGTTTTGAATGTAACTTTCCGTAGCAATTTCTAAATGCTGCGAAAGTTGAATTTTCATCTGTTTTAATAAATTAAGTGGATAAATGAATTTTGAAAGACTAAAATTTTGTAAATTTAATAATTTAATTATTAAATATAATAACTTCATTTTATGATTTAAAATGAAGTAATTTGTTTTGAAATATAAACTATTTTGAAATGTGTTTTGTAATTGTATTTAAATTAAATAAAAATGAATGTGGTTTGGAAGATATTATATTTTTGATATTTTGAAATGGATTTTGAATGATACTGAATTTTGAAATGACATTTGAGTTTGAAGTATAAAATACCATTTTGAAATTTTAACCACGGGATGTAAAATTTATAGTTTAACCGATTCTTAAAGGATGGGCGATCCCAAACATCCTTTAAGTTATTGTGCATTTCTACTACAGTTCACTTGAGTTAGTTTACATTATATAAGTATATATTGTCCCGACTCGAGTGTTTTGTGTTTTACTTTACGCTCGGGTCAGCCTGAGTATTCATAGCTTTGGATTCTCTTTCTGGAGCTGGTCTTTGCTGGAATTTTTGCTTATCTACATTTATATCTACTCTCTGTTTCAGCTGTTCTAGTTTATCTCATGTATTAGTGAACTTCTATGTAATTGGGATTTCTATTATGTTGTTTTCAGACTGTATTATGTATTTGGTTTGAGACTCTACCGTAGTAGCTTCATGAACTACTATGTATTTTATTTCCGCTGCGAGTTATTCTGATATTTCTGTGTCTGTGATTCTGTGATTGTATTTCATTTGCTCCAAATTTATTTACAACGCTGTATTTGAGCAATTCAAGTCCGACATGTGCGGATGCGAATGGATGAAAATATCGGGTTGTTACAAAAAAGATTATGGTTTAAATATCTCGAAATCACCAATTTATTGTGATAATACTAGTGCAATAAATTTATCCAAAATTACTACTCAACATGCTCGAACTAAACATATTGATATCAGACATCATTTTCTCGGAGATAATATAAGTAAGGAAGTAGTTACTCTCGATTATATCAATTCTGAGAATCAAATTGCTGATATTTTAACAAAACCCTTAAATGAATTAATATTTACTAAATTAAGAGGAGAATTAGGTATTTGTTCAATAACTGAAATATAAAATATAAATATCCATTATAATAAATAAATAATACTAAAATAAATCAAATAGTAAAAATAAAAGGAGCATGTCGACATCCCCCATATACCCACGTCAACATACAACTTTTTTATTTTTCAATTTTTCCCACCAAAATTCAAAAAATTGGTTATATATTCTTCTTATTTTCGAATTTTTGATCATTCTCACTGTTCTTTTTCTATTCTATCTTCTGAAATAAATAAAATCATGGCATTATCTTCCAAATCAAACATAAAATCAACATTTTCGTTCCCCTCTCCTACTTCTGGTCCATTTCAACGTACTACTCTCGCTCGTGTAACAAAAATGAAGGAGTCTCTGAAGGATGCACTTCAATTGATGGCTGAAATCCAAGTAAAGCAACTTCGAATGGCCAAGGAAAAAGAGTGGTAAGGCAAGATTCTTAGGAATTTGCAAAAATTTCTAATGGATAATGAAGCCAACCCTATCTTTATTGATGAAGACTCTTCACACAATCAAGAACAAGAGGCCAGCGAAGAAGAAGAAGAAGAACCCGTGGAAGAAGCGCAAGCGGATGACGACGACAAAGTCATTTGCGTTGGAGAAGTGTGCTTTGATAAAGATGGGAATCTTGTTTAACAATGTGGAAATTTACGTTTCCACTATCCGCATTGTTCGATTCAAGGATCTTCTATTTAGTTTCTTTTCTTTCTTCTCCATTGATTGTATTTGTTTATGTGCTCTAAACGATCATGTAAATACAACTTTATACGTAATGTGTGTTCTTATATGTTTTAGTTATAAGTATTATCATGGATTTTAGTTATAATAGTTAGTAGTAAGTTTTAGTTTTAGATCTAAATGTTGATTAATTATGATAACACTATCATTATAATCACACATCATAAGGTATTAGATTTAGGGGGAGTTATATAGTTAGGAGTTATAAAGTTTAGAGTTTGTTTTTGTTGATGACAAAGGGGGATAAGTATAAAATAGGGTAGTTAGGCAAAGATTAAGGGGGAGTTATTAAGTAAATATTTTATAAAAAAGCTTTTCATCGTCAAAACGGGGGAGATTGTTAGTCCGTGAGACGATGGTTTTGATGACAACAACCTTAGAATAGATTATAAAATATAAATACTAACATTATAAGTTTAGATATATATATGTATATGCAGGATTTAACCATGCAGGTACCAAGAATGAAGACTGTACAGTATAGAGATTCAAGATATCAAGATTGAAGACTCATGAGTATCAAGATTATCAAGAGTTCAAGAGTTCAAGAATAAGTATTTTTATTAGGAATTTTGTTAAAACTCCTAGAAAAGCACTGGCATCTTAAAATCCAATTTATTCGTGGAATGGAATCCACTTCGAGCCCGTTAAAGGAATGGAACCCTAAGTAGGATGGAACCTATGAAAAATCTAGTGGAACAATGTTTTGTATCCGCTAATTTTTATTCAAATGATTTTACAAAATTATCTTGTTTTCAAAATGATTTCAAAACTTTCCATTTAAAAGATTCAAAAACCTCTATCCTGATTTTAAATAATTTTAGCCTCATAATCATCTTTAATTTCAAAGTCAAATTACTCCTGATTTTAAACTATCTTTTAATATAATATATTTAAATTTTAAATATTTATACTTAGATTTAAATATGAAATTATAGTTAAATTCTATATATATTATTCTCTATATTTACTTATGAATTTTAACTATACTCAAGTATATTTATAAAGTTTAAAATAGTTTTAATATAAGATAAAGGTTATTTTCAAAGAAAATCAAAACATCAAAAAATGCTTTGGGATGTCGACATACTCATGGTGACCATGTCGACATGGTGTCAGTTGAGTTCAAAATTTAAATTTCAAAAGAAGTGTCTATTCGCCATAACTCTTAACAAATGGACATGACTGTTGTTCTTCTATAAATAGGGGTCAGTTTCAACGAATTTTAACGTCATATTTTCTGGTTTTTCACTCCTCTTCTTCTTCTTCCACATTTCTTAATACATATTCTTACCATTACTCTGCCTAAATCAACATTGAATCAAACTTGATTACTTCTAGTTTGATTCTCTATCACTATCTCAACAAGGTTCTCAGTGCTATTCAGAGTTATAGACTTCTTTGTAATCTATTAAGCGATAAAAGGTGTGATTGTGGCCTTGAAAATCAATCAAGCAAATAAGGTGTGATTGTAGCCTTGGGAAATCAGTTGGGTGAACTAGTTGCCTGTAAAATCAAGTGGGTGAACTTGTAGCCCAGAAAATCAAGTATCTCTACCCAAAGGATTGTGATTTTGGAGGGTGTACCTCGTAGCCTTGAAATCGATGGTGTAATTGTAAAGATTGCTTTTGAAAGGAAATCCGTACTTGTGTTGCTGGACTGGATGTAGGGTAACTCCGAACCAGTATAAAATCCGGAGTGTTCTTTCTTTTACTGCTTTTTATTTTATTTCTGCATCTGTGTTTGTTTCTATCATCATATCTGTGTCTGTATATTGCACACATCTGTGTTTAAATTAACATAAACTTAAAAATATTTAGCAATTCTTTATAAACACTATTCGCCCCCCTCTAGTGTTAATCCTAGCCTTAAGATCCATAATCCGCATTTCTCACAGCATTGTGAAAGGATATTTTCAGATCTCGAATTGATGGATATGCAGAAGAGGAGACTTGCTTCAAGGAAATTGTAGGGAGTAGCATTATTTTGGTGGAACAGAGTTACCGTAGGAGAGCCAGAGGATGACGTGAATTGGGTTGAGTTTCGAAGGAGGTTCGAAGAAAGATTTCTCTCAGGGGTTGCCAAGTCAGCATTGCTCAGGAAATTTGCAGATTTAGTCCAGGGGATAGATCGGTGATTGAGTATGCTATGGAGTTTAATGAGCTGTCCCGTTATGGATAATCTACTATGGATACTGTCGTTCGGAAGAATGATAAGTTTATCAGAAGTAGAACCCTGATATCACCAAAGCAACCATGCCAAACCTACGAAATCTGCGCCATATTGTTGTGGAGATGGCTATTCGGAATGAAGAGATGCTTTTTACTTTTGGAAAAGGGAAACCAGCCGGGGTTCATGATTTTTAGGGTAAGAAGCATAATTTTTTCAAGAAGAAAGGTGCCCAGTCGGGGGTAGCAGGTAAGAAGTGCAAGGATGATATTGTTTGTTACAAGTGTGACAAGAAGGAGCACTATGCTAATGAGTGTCACTCGGGTGATGGAAGAGTAGTTGCAGTAAGGCCGAATGTGAAGTGCTACAACTGCCAGATGGGGCATTATAAGGACAAGTGTCATGAGGCTGCTAAAGATGGAAAGGAAAAGGTCTTTGCATTGGAACCATTATCCCCTGGATCAACAGCTGCTTAGAAAGGAAAATTTGTGATGGAAGGTATGCTTATGATTCATAGTACCCTGGTTAGGATACTATTTGATATCGGTGCATCGCACTCATTTATATCTCAGTATTTGGTAGATTGCTTATGTATGGAACCTTCATACCTTATTACTCCTCTAAGGGTTGTGAATCCTATAGGAGGGAATGAAACTCTAAGAATGAGATTTGACCAGTTAGAACTTGATTTGTTGGGTCATATGTTTGCATGCAGTTTATATGTTTTTGATTTCGTGGTTTTCGAGATCATATTGGGTATGGATTGGTTAGATAGATAAGATGCTAGGATATTTTGCAAGAAGGGGGAAATATCATTGAAACACCCTAATAGCTATAATCGAGTTATTTATTCGGTAAGGAGTTCGAACGGAAATGCTTATGTGTTATTGGGTGCTATGGGAACGGAAGCAGAGTTGAACCAGGTTTATGTAGCAAGAGAGATTGAGGATGTGTTTGAACCATTTTTGGGCTTGCCACCGAAAAGAGCAATCGAGTTTCGAATAGATCTCGTACCAAGAGCTAAACCTGTAAGTAGACCACCTAGCAAGATGTCACCAACCGAGATGAAGGAATTGAAGGTGTGGCTAGTGGAATTGGAAGGGAAGAATCTCATCCGGCCAAGCAGTTCACCTTGGGGAACGACCGTGGTATTCATGAAGAAGCCAGATGGGTCGTTAAGGATGTGTATCGACTATCGTATATTGAACAAGAGGACGATCAAGAATAGGTATCCTTTGCCGAGGATCGATGATTTATTCGATTAATTGAGTGGATCCAGAGTGTTTTCCCAGCTGGATTTGGCAATAGGTTTCCATTAGCTAATAATGGCAAAGGATAGTATTCGTTTGATGGCATTTAGGACCAGATATGGGTCTTACGAGTGGTTGGTTATGCCATTCAGGTGGACTAATGCGCCAGCTTTCTTTATGGATTTGATGAACCAGGTTTTCCCAGAGCACATGGATAGGTTCATGTTGGTTTTTATTGATGACATTTTGGTATATTTTAAGAATGAGAAGGAACATTGGGATCATCTTAGAATAGTGTTGGAGATGCTAAGACAACATCAGCTGAAACCGAAGTTCTCAAAGTGTCATTTCTAGAAGAAGAAAGTGAACTTCCTTTGTCATGTAGTTTCCAAGGATGGTTTAACAGTTGATCCACATAAGATCGAAGCTATTAACAATTGGAAAATACCAGGGATGCTAAGTGAGATTGGAAGCTTTCTTGGACTTTCATGTTACTACCAAGGTTCATTAAGGATTTCTTATGGATAGCAGCATCCTTGACCATGCTAACCAAGAAGGATGTAAAGTTTGTTTGGTCTGACAAATGTGAGGAGGCATTCCTTAAGTTGAAACATTTTCTAACCAATGTGCACATGTTATTAGTTCCTGATGAGAATCATGGGTTGGTAGTTTACACTGATGCATGTGGTACAGGGTTAGGTGTTGTGCTAATGCAGAATGGAAAAGTTATTGCCTATGCTTCTAGACAGCTTAAACTGCACAAAGTGAGATACCCTACTCATGATTTGGAGTTGGCGGTGGTAATCTTTGCATTAAAGGTGCGGAGACATTATCTTTTAGGGGAAAGGTTTGAGCTATTTACAGATCATAAGTCTCTATGATATTTATTCTCTCAAAAGGAGCTGAACATGAGACCGCAGAGATGGCTGGATTTTGCTGCAGCTTATGATTTTAGCATCGAGTATACACCGAGAAAAAGAAATAAGGTGGCGGATGCGCTTAGTAGGAAACATCAAAATGTGGTGTTAGCTATGTTAGTGGAATGGAAAGATTTCGAAGCACTGGTTTCTTGCAGTGTGCAGTTGAGGTTGACTATTGGATCTAGTTGGAATATCGCCATGATGTCTTGTTTGGAAGTTCGACCAGTTCTGATCGAACGCATTGCTTCTAGGTAGAAAGAGGATCCATTTTTAGTTGAGAGGATGAGAAGGTTAGAAGCTGGAACCGAGATTGAAGATTTAACGGGTTTTATTCTTGACCATAGGGGTTGGTTGAGAAAGAAGGAATGGTTATGTGTTCTGGATGTTGGAGACCATGGGAAGGAAGTTCTTCGATAATGTCATCGATCGAAGTTTATGCATCATCTTGGAGGAACCAAGATGTATCAGGATATGAAGAGAAGTTTCTTCTGGAAAGTAATGAAAAGGTATGTTGGCTTATGGGTTAAACAGTGTTTGAACCGTCAGCAAGTAAAAGTCGAACATCAGAAGCCAAGTGGTTTGCTTCAGTCTTTGGATATTCCAGTTTGGAAGCGGGACTCGATATCCATGGATTTTATAGACGAGCTGCCAAGGTCAAACTGGGGTAATGAAAGTAAATGGGTCATAGTGGCAAGATTGACCAAAAGTACCTATCTCATTCCGGTAAGGTCAGCCGAGAGCACACCTGTTTTGGCTAAGTTGTTCATGAAGAACATCGTTAGACTGCATGGAATTCTTAGTAGTATCGTCAGTGATAGAGATGATTTGTTACCCGCGACTTCTGGAAGAGCCTGTGGAGTGTGTTAGGCACTAAGCTCAAGATAAGTACCGCATATCATCCTCAGACGAATGGGCAGACAGAGAGAGTCTGTAAGGTACTAGAAGATATGTTGAGAGTTGGTGTGCTAGATTTTAATGGTTCTTAGGAAGATCACTTGCACTTAGTGGAGTTTTCCTATAATAATAGTTATCAAACTACTATAGGAATTTGTGCCTTTTGAAATTTTGTAAGGAAGGCCATGCAAATAACCAGTATGTTGGTTAGAGAGCAGGTACAGGTTGGTCCTTGGTCTAGATTTGATGAGAGTGGCGACGGAAAAGATCGAGTTGATACAGAAAAGAATGAGGGAAGCTCGGTTTAAGCAGAAGAGTTAAGCAGAAAAAAGACATAAGGACCTAGAGTTCTCAGTTGGAGATAGAGTTTTCATCAAGGTATCACCGATAAAAGGTATGGTTCGGTTTGGGAAGATCGGAAAGCTAGCATCGAGATATGTTGGACCATTTCCTATATCAAAGAGGATTAGGGGACTCGCATACCGAGTAGATTTGTCGACCAGTTTGGCATAGGTCCACAATGTGTTTCATGTTGCTCATCTTAGGAAGTATGTCCATGATCCATAAACTACTATCGCTCCGACGGCACTGGAGGACGTAGTGGTGGAACCAGATATACTTTAGCAAGGCAACCAGTTCGTGTTGTGGCAAAAGACGAGAAGAGGTTAAGGAAGAAGAGAGTCAGGTTGGTGAAAGTTCGATGGAGCAACAACATGAAGACTGTACTTGGGAGAGAGAAGACATGATTTGGGCAGCTTTTCCTGGGCTGTTTCAAATGGTATGTTCTATATAGGGTTTGTATAGAATTTGGCTGGTAGTTTATAAAAGCTTTGCTTGCATGGGCTATATGCTTGTTGTTTTGTCCTTGCTGAAATTTAAGGGGACGATATTCTTTAATGGGGTATGTAATGACCCCGAATTGTAACTAACATTATTTGGGATATTTAATTGAATAAATTAAATAGAATAATTTAATTGTAGGGAGATGAGATTAATAAATCCAATGGTCGTGTCTAAAAGAATGAACTAAATAAAAAGACTTAACTAAATTTAAAAAGCTTCTGGTACGAATCTAATCTAATCTTAGTGGCCCATGTCGATTAGTTATACATATCAGATTTTATGATAGAGCTACTATGGCTAGCTCTTGCTTGTATTAAACAAATGCATCAGAATCACATATTTTAAATGCAAAAAAATTATTGCTAGTTATAGTTAATTGGATTTAAAAACATAGATTAGTACATCATTAAAATTAGACTGCAATACCTTTTCTATTAAAGGATATATAATTGTTTTACATATTTACTACTTTTTTCATGTCTAATTACAAATAATTGCATTTTATAGCTTATACATCTAAAAGTAATAGAAAATTTAGGATGATTTTCTAATAAAATAGGCTTAAATCCAAAACAGTTTTCTAGCGAATTTTTATCAGTGTTTCTAATATAGATTAACCCATCGTTTATTGTTTCATTTTTTGTGGGTGTTTGAGGTATATGTAAAACATTCATAATCTTATATGAAACACGTGCAATAGATCCATATTCAGTACTTTCTGATGAATAACCCTTGGTGAAAAAAGGCATTCATGGAACATCTGAAAGATACAGTTATTTTTCCAAAAATTTAACAAACCTATTCGAACCTACAAGAATTAGAGAAATTAAACATCTACATAATAATGATAAGTGTTGATTTAAAAATTGTTATAAACATTGAGGTGAAATTAATAGTAAGGTTTGAATATAATGATCCGTAATTAATTGAATTTAAAAAGAAGCGTCAGGTTAAGATGAAGAACTAGCTTGATAAGAGTTAAGGATTCATCGACAAGAGAAAAAGATAGATATGTTTTTTGCTGCTGATACACAAACAACTATCGTGATATCAACAGTGAAAAAGTCAAATATGTAGATCGTTATACTTTTATAGAAGTAGTAAAAGTTATTACTTCTGAAGATGAAAATGGAGAATGAAAAACAAGTGTCACGTTTATGGTGAAGTTACTATGTGAGTCGTTACGATTTCGAAGCATTCACAACAATTTCATTAGTAGAACTTGAGATAGAAATTGGAGCATTGGAAGATCTTTGGTTACCAATGAAATTGCCGCAAATGCTATGAAAGCGTTCCGATTCACATATTGATTTCATTATAAGCATGACGTTTGTTTTCCATTCTTCAGGTTCATCTTTAGAAGCATAGAGTTTTAATGCTTTTGTAAAAGTATAGTGATATACTTATTTGACGATTTCACCATTGGTATTACTATAGTTGCCTGTATATCCAATAGCAAAAGAACTAACTATAGTTTTTCTCTTGTACAGTATTCTTAGTTCATATCAAGCTAGTTTTCCATCTTGACCTGAGCGCTTCTTTTTAAATCCAATTAAGTACAGATCTTTATATTCAATGTTTATTATTTATTCTACCTTCCTGTTTACAACAATTTTTAAATCAACATACTTATCATTGTTGCATAGAAGTTTGATTCATCTAATACTTGTAAGCTTGAATAGGTCATTTAAATTTTTGAAAAAATAACCATCTTTTCGATTTTCGACGAATGACATTTTTCACCAAGAGTTTTTCATCATAAAGTGCTTGATGCAAATCTATTATGTGTATCATATAAGATTATGAATGTCTTACATGTATCTAGAGCACCCTATAAAAATGAAAAGTAAATTTATACTAGAAAAGCATCCTAAGTTTCTTACTACTTTTATATGCAAATTTTAAGTGGCAATTATTTGTGTTTAGACAGGGAAAAAAGTAGCAAATATATAAAATAATGGGGTTTTTAGGCTAAAAGACAATTTTTAATGTAAATCACAGAATGATAATTGCAACTATCATTTTCTGTTTACATCATAAAGTGTCCTTTAGACTTAAAAACAAACTTGTTGCCCTGAGACTAATTTTTTTTGCAACTTTTCCCCGTGCCTTTTTCTTGTAAAATAGTAATATATATTTTAATATTAGAAGTATTGTGTTCTAATGCAAGATCGTAATGATGTATTTTATTAAAATACACCTGAGTGTTAAATGGATTCTTTTAAATGGTAAGGATAATGAATTACATGAACGTTATGTTTTCTTTTCACCTATATATATGTATGTGGATCCAACTTTGTTCTTCTTCTTAAACTAGAAACTTTGTGTTTTCTTTTCACCCTTATATGTATGTATGTGGATCCAACTTTGTTCATCTTCTTAAACTAGAAACTTTAGTCAATTCTCTCTTGAAAAATTCTTGTAAGCATGTTATATATCTAACTTCTAAAAGATGTATCCAAAGTAATGATTACAGAAGATTCGTAAGAATAAAAAATAACCATTTGCAAGAATGAAACCTTTTTGATTTGCAGATATTTTTTATATTTTGTGAATAATATCATACCATTTGCTTGTGATTTCTAACACTACACAAAATTAGCCATTTTGCAACACTTATTTTTTACAATTTTTAACGACTATTATCTTTCCAATTTACCAACATCTTTTTCCGTTGAAAAAGTTATGGAACGCTTAAAATCGTGATGATAATTAGTGATTGTGCAAATAAAGCAAAGTATAAAGGAGAGATTTGTATCTCTCTTTTATTTTTAATTGTACCATTTCTCTTGCTTCTAACACACATTATTTACTCTTTTCTACAAAGCTAGGGTTTCGCTCTTCCACCTCCATCGACTTAGGTATCCATATTTCTTATAGATTTAAATCAATTTATGACATGAAAATTCGAATTTAAGCTTAGAAATATATTTATGATACTAGAATTTATGTCACAACCCAAATTTCAACATTCGAAAATCGACACCCGTACTTCACTTGTACTCGAATGCCGTAGATTCAACCGTTGAAATCTAACTCGTGCTGGAGCTTATAACACATCAAGTACAACAACACAGTGGAAGAAAATGAACAATATCATTGATATACAACAGTTGATACAATAATGATATAACATATTTATACAATTGATATCAACATCAGAGATATAAGGATAACAGCGGAAAATAACATAAGTGGATGAGGATAAGCGTTATTGGATTATACCGCTTATCGATATTGATGAGTTTGAATCTGTGATGATTGATGTTGTTGTACTATTGTGTAAAACCCCTGAACTACACCATACACACACAAAATGGATTACACGAGGGAATTGGTTAAGTCACATATTTTTGAAATGGTTTAGAAATTGAATTTTGAATTCAAATGGTTGGGTATTGAAATTGGGTTAAATATGAAAAGCTTTTGAAAGGAGTTTTGAAGATAAAAGTTATTTTGAATAACTTGATTAAGTTTTGAAATTTAAATAATTTGATTTAAATTTAAATTCAAGATTTGAAGTTGAATTCTATGTTTGAAAATTATGGTTTAAAAAGGGTATACAAGTTATAAATGTGTTATATGGGTTTTAAACCATTTTAAAATTGGGAATTTGAATTTAACCCAAGGGCTTTAACTTGTACAAATGAAATCGGATTTTTTTTGAAACAAAATATATTTGTTTTTAAATAATAATAGCTTTCATATAAGGAAAGAATTTCCATTTTTTGTTGAAAAGATTTCAAGTTTGAAATGAAAATGTTTTTCCAAGTTATGAATGAATCTTTGGAAATGGTTTTGAAAGCTATGAATTAAATCTTTGATTTAAAGATTGGATGAGTTAATCCAATTTGAAAGGGAAATTGTTTTGAAAGAATGTGAATGAATCTTTGTTAAAGATTGGTATACTTTGTTTTCAAATTGAAAAAGGATCTTAAAAGTGTATCCTTTCTATAAAAGATTTGAAATGGAAATTGTTTTGAAATTTATGAATGAATCTTTGTGAAAGATGGGTGAACTTTATGAAGTGAATCTTTTTGTTTAAAGATTTAGAAATGGTAATTTGTTTAAACCATTTGAAGAAAGGTTTTGGGAAATAAGTTGTGACTTAACTGAGATCCCAATATCCATATAGTTTTAAATATTGTGCTCATTATTTGGTTTAGCCAGGAGAGGACCTTGTGTATATGGATAGCATTTGAAGACCGGTGGTGAAGACCAGATATTTCCAAAAGCGAAAGGATAACTCGTCGAATGTCTCTACACCGGCTGATCCCCGGTATAGAGATTTGATCACCCTTTGTGATGGGAAGTCCGGACGTGATTAAGGAATATCTGGATTTGCAAGGGCTTCTTTGGAACTGCCCTCGGTTCTGTTCGAGCGTTGAAATTTGGCTCGTGACAATTTAAGTTTCTTATAGTTGGCATGAATTAAATGTTTGTTTTAAATTCAGATGTGATTCGATTTTTATTCATCTTTCTTGTGGTGAAACTGTCGATCATAGAAGCTATTTCTTACGGTTTATTTAAGAGGATTTGTATTTTGGAAATATTCAATATTGTCAAATTCAGTTTGAACTTGAATTGTCTATAATTTTGCCTCTTTATTAACAATAAAAGAAACTGTGCTATGCGTTTCCTTCGTATTGTTGTATTGCAATAATTATGATTACCGATTGTGGTTGCATAAAAAGTAAGTTATTATTGAGACAAAATCAATGGAGAAAGTAGTTAAATGCTTAGCTTACATACCTTTCATCAAAATGTATTCTTTGTCTTGGATCCCAATTTTGATTTATAAACAGCTCCAAAACAAGATTTTATATTTTGCAACATTTGATGCTATAACCTTTATGGTTTATTGCTGCATTATCAATGATTAACAATCATGCTTACAGACTTTCTTTGTCAATGCCTAAGTAGAAAGAAATGTAATGGCAAATTATACAAAAAATTATATCCTGAAGATTTATTTTCATAAATGTTTGTATATAATACTTAAAAGTTTCGTTGTTTATAAACATATATGCACATCATTTTCAATTTAAAGCCATTTTAATAGATCTTAAGGCAATGTTCTAATGGTGTTAGTTCCATTTTTATAAATAAACCACTTTAAAATGCTCCAATCTAAATTATTTTGTATAATTAATGCACCTTCATTCTTGATGTAGATGAAGTACTATTTATTTTAAAGAGCATGCCACAATGTGATGACCCAAAAATCCATACCCTTTGAATCGACAATAACCCACACGTGTCCGACCCAAAAAAGCACAAATTGACGGAAAGTCAAGAGAAAGAAAAGAAGAGAGAAGAAGAGAAGAGAAGAAAGAGAGAAGATAGAACCAAACAGAACAACACAGAATCTCACATCGCAGCGGAAAATATATAATATCATATCGATGATCACAAAACAGAAACTGTATATACATACATCAATCAGAGTTCAACAATCAATCAGAGTTATCGGATTGAACAGTTATAATAACCTGTCCTTATAATTGCTGATAATAGATAATGACTAAGAAAGCACAGCGGATAATAAATAATCAAGCAAATACGGACGTACGAAATGAAGATCTCCAGCTCTCCTGTTGAAGCTCCAAAAGCTCTAAAGCATAACCTCTAGATACACTCGGTCTGACCCGAGCATTGAAAGGGAAGAACGCCCGGATCAGTCTGGTAAACCAGTGTGAGAAACACACTCAACTGAATTTATTAAATTACCAAACTTTTCCTTAGTTTTCAAAACAAAAGTATCTCGTAAGACAAGTCCACACATAAAAATGGACATGTTTTTACCTTACGATAACTAAAACATATCATATCAAATCTCATGTTATATTATAGTAGTGTCTACTATATACAAATAGTATTAATCATAGCCGAAATTCTTACATTGATTAAATTCCATCATATAGCCCAATTGGGTAATACAATCAAAATGGCAGGTACGTAGTGGAGTTTGGATTTCCATACAAATGACCAGGTGAAGGGACTACCTTCCGAAGGGGTACACCTCTAGATGGATGTCCCAAGGCACAGAACATCTGTCCTCTACCAACACAAGACCGGCCCATCTCTATAACTAGATGGTACCGAATATGTCATCCTCCGGTCGTTACCGACCTTTCCGAGGGCCCTCTAGCATACAAACCACAATAATCAGATACACGACATCATAGCGTGAAAAGATATATCTAGAAGAGGATGATCATATCTTGGTAGGAATGACCCACTTAGCCCTGCTGTATCTAACCCTGTTTTGGTCATTTCCGGTTGATGAGGCTAGGGTAACGATTACCTTTCACAATCACATATCACATCACTTAGAATTCCACACGGCCATTTCTATTGACTACTAATTGCCTTCCACAAAAATACAACCCTTAAGCTCGTATATCTCAAGGAGGGTGTTAAGCTAAGAGAAGTTGCCTTCTCCGCCACCACTGATGTACGTTTGTAAAAACCAATGTTCGTAATCATTAGAAATGCAATGTCAGAGAAACATCCATACAAGTTGTCTAGGAACAGGACAAACCGAAGGTACTTTCCTACCGCATCCTATCGGGAAATCCCTAGGATTAGTAGCGAATAGTCCTCGCATTGGATATTTCATAATGAAGAGACCACTTCTACTGGATGTATATTGGGATTTTAACCCCAAACGATCAACAAGTAGTCCCCCACTATGAAACTCCGTAATATCAATATCATCACAAGCAACCTGCATAATCGTCGCATATACGTTGGTCCGAAGTGGTTTTCAGATAAATCTGATCCCGGTCTCTTCGCACCAACAACGCAAAAGCGTTTCTCAACCTCACACAGAAACTTAGTCTCATAGACTTATCACGTTTCCAAATCAACTTGCTATCCTTCGGGCCAAGAAGGAAGCTCGATAGATTGGAGTAATACTCCGCACTATACGAATCAACATCCTCAACACAAACGATAATCAAGCCAACACAGAAGGCTACGTACTAAGTGTACGACTAAATAGTTCCCACATCAAGTCGAGGAACTAAAATTTTGGGCAATTTGATAGTCGGTTATTTAACTATTAAAGCAAAACAAACAAATATTCAGCACTATAACAATCACTGGACCCTTCAATTAATATTTTGTTAATTAAACCATTCGCCCAATATTCACTTCAAATTATCTTTTTAAAGAGATATAATTCTCAAAACATTTCAATCATTGGAAAAAATTTCCAAATACTTATATAATAATAAGTAATTCACAATTTAATTTATTTTCAACACTTAGAAAATATTCAATATACTTAAATCACGATTAAGTATATATTTTATTCTTTAAGGAAAAGATTCTCTTAAACATCTTCATTCGGGTCAAAATGAATGTTGCGTAAAACATCGTTACGACAACCCAAAATTAATAGTATAGGGATTTGAAATTAAGATAGATATATAAATCCCAATACTATACAAAAACATTTCCTTTCGGAAATCATTTACTATAACAACAGTGTTATAGCCCATCATTTCCTTATTTCTCGAAAACGTCTATTTCAACAATGAATGTTGAAATCTATGGTTTCGATCCTTAACACATTTTAAAACAATTTCAAACTGTTTTAATTCTATTTAATATATCACTTCCCAAAACATTTATATAATTTAAAATATTATTCTCTGTCCAAAATCGTGAATATAAACCATTTACCAATTCCAATACTTCTACACATTCATTAAAGGATAATCCACTGTCCAAAATCGCGAATATATCTCCTTTTATAAACTTCTATATTTAATTTATCAGATTCAATTGATTTCGAGTTTATAAACAATGTTTATAAATTCCATTTATATTTGATAAAACTTAAATATACAAAGATCACATTATTAACCAATTCCATTTATATCATTTAAATGTCAAAATCCAATTATAACTTCATTTTAAATTTTTACAAAACTCCTTATAATTCCATTACTTCGATCTATAAAAATCCAATTTTATAAATCTTATATATAAACCTTTTATAATAAATTCAAAAATCACCATTTAAATTATTTTATAAAATAATCAACTTCATTTTTTCCAAAAAACACCATTCAACTATATTTCTCAAAAGATCATAATTTTTATAACATAAAAATTATAACTTTTATTTATTTAAAATGAATCAATTCCAATATTCAATTACACGTATACTTTCAAATCTCACTTTAAAATCCTTTTAAATTTGGAAATCGTCACTTTAACATTTTTAATTTTCCAAAAATAGGCCCAATGCTGCAACAACACCAAATACATCAATCACGGCATCCAAACATCGTATATCATATGATAACATCATATATCACAAATATCTGTAAATAAAATCAATACTGTTGAGGAATCTAGTTGGATCCCTCCAACCTGTCGCCTGCAACAAATATACATATTAGAATATGTGTACAATGTCCGCTACAAGGCAGACGCGCGTACAAATGGTCATCCGCTCATACACAGGAACATATAGGGTCTCATCTGCTCCAATAGGCAGGTATATATACAAATACCAATCAATATATCATATATCATCCAAACAATCATCAATCATCATATAATAAATTATTTTTCACTTATATAAAATATCAGTGAGTCAGAAAGAGTGAGTTGTACTCACATTGCTTGCAGTCGTCGCGTTAGCGATTTATTCCGATTAAAATTAAACGAGCGTTTAATTTCAACCTAAATTTTCACTAGCTCAAATAAACCCCAATCTAGCCCCATAATGTAGTGCTCGACAATACGAACCCAATGCAATTCATTTCGTGCGAAACGGACCTCGTATGAAAAAGTTATACACTTCTAAAGTTTACACAAATTTTAATATAATTTATTTACACTTTTGTTTTATATTTTTAACCTTAGGCAAATCTGGACCGTCCAAATTCAAGCTTCATCATCAGGCCTTTCACGACCTTCTCCTCCAAACGTTAAATTCACGTATGCTCCAACCCATAGAAGCCGCCATCTAGGGTTTAGAACCGCTCCACCTACAAACGTCGAGAGTCCATCAAACCACCCCCAAATTGAAGCCCTTCGCGAGCCCTACCCCTAGCATGAAAGAAGTGAAGCTCGGCCCTCCCTATACTCCAATTTCCGTGCATGAACATCAGCCAATCGCGGCCCCCTAGCCCCCACGTCGAGCCTCCATATTTGATCATCTCCGTATAGATTCGAAGAGCTCGTCACTCTCTACAATTTCTTAGTTGAAAGCATTCGATGATTGTTGATGGATTGAGAAATATTAAGGGGAAAAGAAGATGAATTTCTGACCATTAAACGAATAAGTGGCGGCTGAAGCAAAACCCTAGGGTTGTTTGCAATTTGGTGAAAGTGATGGCCTTTTATAGAAAATTCTCCAAAACACTATTCATCCGAAATTTTCCGAACTCCAAACGAAATGTGCCGGCTGGCGTTTCTAAGTTTTACCCCGCATTTCGAACATAATGGAACGTGTTTTGGAGGCTAATTCGATCATATTTGCGAGTTACGGAAATAAACGATCAAATTTAAATTAAACCGATTAAACAAATTTCTAGGTGTTTTGGCTTGCCCTGGACAAACGGTAAATCCGATTGACACGAAATTTGAAATCTTACAATAATATGACATTGTGGATCCAATGAAACTGTTTACGTTGAAATCCGAGACTGTTTGAAAAATGACTATTTTTACTCGTCAATTAAATATCAAAATATTCAATTTCTACAAATTAACTTTTAATTCGATTTTAAAAGTTCTCTAACATCATTCTAATTCAAATATGATTTACTATAACTTTACAAATCATTTCTATTCATTTTAAACGCAAATCCTAATTATTTACGCAATTTCAAATATTAAATTAACAATTTAATTATCCAATTAAATCTAGATATTCGAAATATTATTTATTCAGCTTATAAATTTTGCTTGTGCATATTTAAAATCAATTAAATATACGAATTTCAAATGACTGAAATTCTGGGTCATTTCATTCTCCCCTACTTAAAAGAATTTCGTCCCCGAAATTACCAACTAAGAAAAAGTCACAAAATCCATCAACTTTTCAAAACAATTCGTTCAAATTAGATTTACCAAATCTATTTAACCTTTTAACTTTTCATTAGTTAAACTTCTTACAAAAACTTTTCTAAGTTTTCAAACCTACTTAGTTATCTTTTCAAAACCAACTATATCGTTTCAATTTTTTACTCAAAAACCATAACTTTAGTTATCAAAAGTTTTCCAATTTTCCTAAAAATTTTCTAACGCCTTAAATTTCCAAAAAAATTCGCCATAGCCTCCTTTGTGCGGTTCGATCCGAAAAAAAGGGCAATATATATATCACAAATATACATCTCATCAAGTAATGAGGCATCCCATAGGAGAAAAAGTGTAAAAGTACGATATGTAATCCGAGATATGTAACTTATATATTATTAGCGAGCATATACGGCTAATATAGCACGAAAGCGAGCTCCAAATGTGAAGCAAGCGCAATCCGCACCTACTAAACACTCAACAAACCATGAGAAACATGTATATATGAAAGTAATATCAATATACAACATATATCACTACAACAACTACATATGCCAATATAGCAAATGCAACAAAACAACAAATCCAACCATCAAACAATTATCATCCAACAAACCATATCAATCCAATCTATCCATAACCATATTAATATAAATTCACTTCTTATTAATATTCATTGAATTGGTTTTCAATTTAATCATGTTTGATTCATTAACATTGGACTTCACTATTCATTCCTTTATTCATTTTCAATTAATTTACATTCACTAATTCAAATTCAAGTTTGTTTACTTCCAGTTAAAATCAAATAGAATTCAATTCTATTTACTTCCACTTCCAATTTGGATTCAATTATTTAGCTTTCCATTTCATTAGTTCAATTTCATATGGATTTTCTATACAATCAATTAACAATCAACTAGCATCCATCTAACAAACCATGCATAACCAACATTTACCAAATTTATTTACTTTGCTTACATTCAATTTGGTCCAACACTTTTAATTTCAATAGGTTTAACATTCAGTTGACTTTCATTCAATTATTTAATTTCAATCTTCATTAGCTTAATGAATTAACACTTGCATTCACTATACCATACCAATTTATTTACATTAGATTGATTAACATTCAATCCATTATTAATTCAATAGCTAATTCATTTTACCCTAAAGTTGAATTTCCTTATATAACTCAAGTTCACATTCATCACTTCATTTTATTCACTTTATCAATTTACTTCGATACACCAAAATCAACTTAACTTAATATTACTTAAGTTACGTTCATTTTTATAAACATCACTATGTTTCACTTAACTTAAATTTCAACTTCATTTACCTTCACTTTCACTATACAACTTAAGTTCACTACTAATTTAACTCAAATTCTATTGTTATTTAACTTTTACTTAATTCAAATTTCATATCACTATTCAAATTCAGATTTTGTTTTACTTAACAAAATAGTTTAATCACTTTAAAAATTGGTTTTACTTACCTTTTCATATTTAATTAAGTTATACAACTTATTTATTCAACTTCCATAAACATTTACCTAAGTCTACTTCCATTCTCATTTTTATAATTTCAAATCATGGTTATATATTCACTTTACACCTAGGTTTAATTTCCATTTCAATAACTTATCAAATCAAGTTAAAATCCAATTCCTTTTATTTAACCCTCCTTTAGTTAAACTTCAAATCATATAATTCACCTTACTAACTCAAATTTATTTCAACTTTACTAAAGTAAATTTATACTTCATATTATAAGTCCAAAACTCATTTCACTTATTTTTATCCATTTTAACTTGGATTTTAAATCAATTTGTTTATCAAAACAAAACTTCAATTTCAATTTACTATTGGTAGCAAATCCATCACATATAAACTCGAAAATGATACCGATGATGCTGCAGTCATCACCCTTATTATTTTCCAGCAACAGTAGTGAATTCAGTGCTTTATATTCTTTCAAAAATTATTTCTATTTATAAATCACATTTACAAATTCTCTTTACTTATATAATTTCACTGTTTTACTTTACTTACATAGGATTTGTTCAAATTCACTTATCTTATCTCGATTTATAACAATATAACCTTTTTCACTTTTGAAAAACAATTTTCAAAATAAACGGGATTCAAATTTCACAAATAATTAGTCTAAATCCATTTTTTATTTATAACTCATATTTATAAATACGTTCATATAGTTTCATTTCTTATATATAATATTATTTCACAATTGTAAATCATATTAATTATAATTCCATACCTATAATTCATTTTCTTATATAATTTATTCCATCTACAATTGTTGCTTTTATTTGGATTATTCAAACATCTTTTATTAACTTATATATATTTACATATTCAAACAACCAAACATTTCATTTATATACACTTTAATAGTTCAAAAAAAATTAATCTTTTATATATAAAATATAATCGTGGTAAAATTATTTCATTTACCCAATTTAAAATAATACCATGTCGACTTGCCTCGTTTAAGAGTTTGGAAATCCCTATCGATAATATGGCGTCCCACCTACCGACCAGAATTCACAAACAGCTCAACGGATAAGCAAACACAATATAAAACATTTTATATTCACTAACAAATACGCGCTCATATATATAATACAATCAAACTCAATATAGGGTGCTACTGTCCCTATCTATACCGAGTACACATTAAAGCTTAGGAATATACAAAATCTAAGCTTTGATACCAGCTGTGACGACGCAAAAATCCGTACCCTTTGAATCGACAATAATCCACACATGTCTGACCCAAAAAAGCACAAATTGACGGAAAGTCAAGAGAAAGAAAAGAAGAGAGAAGAAGAGAAGAGAAGAAAGAGAGAAGATAGAACCAAACAGAACAATACAGAATCTCACATCGCAGCGAAAAATATATAATATCATATCAATGATCATAAAACAGAAACTGTATATACATACATCAATCAGAGTTCAACAATCAATCAGAGTTATCGGCTTGAATAGTTATAATAACCTATCCTTACAATTGCCGATAATAAATAACAACTAAGAAAGCACGGCGGATAATAAATAATCAAGCAAATACGGACGTACGAAATGAAGATCTCCAGCTCTCCTGCTGAAGCTCCAAAAGCACCAAAGCATAACCTGTAGATACACTCGGTCTGACCCGAGCATTGAAAGGGAAGAACGCCCGGATCAGTCTGGTAAACCAGTGTGAGAAACACACTCAACTGAATTTATTAAATTACCAAACTTTTCCTTAGTTTTCAAAACAAAAGTATCTCGTAAGACAAGTCCACACATAAACACGAACATGTTTTTACCTTACGATAACTAAAACATATCATATCAAATCTCATGTTATATTATAGTAGTGTCTACTATATACAAATAATATTAATCATAGCCGAAATTGTTACATTGATTAAATTCCAGTATATAGCCCAATTGGGCAATACAATCAAAATGGCAGGTACGTAGTGGAGTTTGGATTTCCATACAAATGACCAGGTGAATGGACTACCTTCCGAAGGGGTACACCTCTAGATGGATGTCCCGAGGCACAGAACATCTTCACTTTACCAACACAAGACCGGCCCACCTCTATAACTAGATGGTACCGAATATGTCATCCTCCGGTCGTTACCGACCTTTCCGAGGGCCCTCTAGCATACAAACCACAATAATCAGATACACGACATCATAGCGTGCAAAGATATATCTAGAAGAGGATGATCATATCCTGATGGGAATGACCCACTTAGTCCTGCTGTATATAACCATGTTTTGGTCATTTCCGGTTGATGAGGCTAGAGGTAACAATTACCTTTCACAATCACATATCACATCACTTAGAATGCCACACGGCCATTTCTATTGACTACTAATTGCCTTCCACAAAAATACAACTCTTAAGCTCGTATGTCTCAAGGAGGGTGTTAAGCTAAGAGAAGCTGCCTTCTCCGCCACCACTGATGTACGTTTGTAAAAACCAATGTTTGTAATCATTAGAAATGCAATGTCAGACAAACATCCATATAAGTTGTCCAGGAACAAGACAAACCGAAGATACTTTCCTACCACATCCTGTCGGAAAATCCCTAGGATTAGTAGCGAATAGTCCTCGCATTGGATATTTCATAATGAAGAGACCACTGCTACTGGATGTATATTGGGATTTTAACCCCAAACGATTAACAAGCAGTCCTCCACTATGAAACTCCGTAATATCAATATCATCACAAGCAACCTGCATAATCGTCGCATATACGTTGGTCCGAAGTGGTTTTCAGATAAATCTGACCCCGGTCTCTTCGCACCGACAACGCAAAAGCGTTTCTCAACCTCACACAGAAACTAAGTCTCATAGACTTATCACGTTTCCAACTTTCAACTTGCTATCCTTCGGGCCAAGAAGGAAGCTCGGAGTAATACTCCGCACTATACGAATCAACATCCTCAACACAAACGATAATCAAGCCTACACAGAAGGCTACGTACTAAGTGTACGACTAAATAGTTCCCACATCAAGTTGAGGAACTAAAATTTTGGGCAATTTGATAGTCGATTATTTAACTATCAAAGCAAAACAAACAAATATTCAGCACTATAACAATCACTAGACCCTTCAATTAATCTTTTGTTAATTAAACCATTCGACAAATATTCACTTCAAATTATCTTTTTAAAAAGATATAATTCTCAAAACATTTCAATCATTGGAAAACATTTCCAAATACTTATATAATAATAAGTAATTCACAATTTAATTTATTTTCAACACTTAGAAAATATTCAATATACTTAAATCACGATTAAGTATATATTTTATTCTTTAAGGAAAAGATTCTCTTAAACATCTTTATTCGGGTCAAAACGAATGTTGCGTAAAACATCGTTACGACAACCCAAAATCAATAGTATATGGATTCGAAATTAAGATAGATATATAAATCCCAATACTATACAAAAACATTTCCTTTCGGAAATCATTTACTATAACAACAGTGTTATAGTCCATAATTTCCTTATTTCTCGAAAACGTCTATTTCAACAATGAACGTTGAAATCTATGGTTTCGATCCTTAACACATTTTAAAACAACTTCAAACTGTTTTAATTCTATTTAATATATCACTTCCCAAAACATTTATATAATTTTAAAATATTATTCACTGTCCAAAATCGTGAATGTAAACCATTTACCAATTCCAATACTTCTACACATTTATTAAAGGATAATCCACTGTCCAAAATCGCGAATATATCTCTTTTAATAAACTTCTATATTTAATTTATCAGATTCAATTGATTTCGAGTTTATAAACAATGTTTATAAATTTCATTTAAATTTTATAAAACTTAAATATACAAAATTCACATTATTAACCAATTCCATTTATATCATTTAAATGCCAAAATCCAATTATAACTTCATTTTAAATTTTTACAAAACTCCTTATAATTCCATTACTTCGATTTATAAAAATCCAATTTTATAAATCTTATATATAAACCTTTTATAATAAATTCAAAAATCACCATTTAAATTATTTTATAAAATAATCAACTTCATTTTTTCCAAAAAACACCATTCAACTATATTTCTCAAAACATCATAACTTTTATAGCATAAAAATTATAACTTTTATTTATTTAAAATGAATCAATTCCAATATTCAATAACATGTATACTTTCAAAGCTCACTTTAAAATCCTTTTAAATTTGGAAATCGTCACTTTAACATTTTTAATTTTCCAAAAATAGGCCCAATGCTGCAACAACACCGAATACATCAATCACGGCATCTAAACTCCATATATCATATGATAACAGCATATATCACAAATATCTGTAAATAAAATCAATACTGCTGAGGAATCCAATTGGATCCCTCCAACCTATTGCCTGCAACAAATATACATATTAGAATATGTGTACAGTGTCCGTTACAAGGCAGACGTGTGTACAAAAGGTCATCCGCTCATACACGGGAATGTATAAGGTCTCATCTGCTCCAATAGGCAGGTATATATCCAAATACCAATCAATATATCATATATCATCCAAAAAATCATCAATCATCATATAATAAATTATTTCTCACTTATATAAAATATCAGTGAGTCAGAAAGAGTGAGTTGTACTCACATTGCTTACAGTAGTCGCGTTAGCGATTTATTCCGATTAAAATTAAACGAGCGTTTAATTTCAACCAAAATCTTCACTAGCTCAAATAAACCCCAATCCAGCTCCATAATGTAGTGCTCGACAATGCGAACCCAACGCAATTCGTTTCGTGCGAAACGGATCTCATATGAAAAAGCTATACACTTTTAAAATTTACACAAATTTTAATATAATTTATTTACACTTTTATTTTATATTTTTAACCTTAGGCAAATCTGTACCGTGCAAATTCAAGCTTCATCATCAGGACGTTCACGACCTTCTCCTCCAAATGTGAAATTCACGTATGCTCCAACCCATAGAAGCCGCCATCTAGGGTTTAGAACTGCTCCACCTACAAACGTCGAGAGCCCATCAAAGCACCACCAAATTGAAGCCCTTCGAGAGCCCTACCCCTAGCATGAAAGAAGTGAAGCTTGGCCCTACCTCTCCAATTTTCGTGCATGAACATCAGCCAATCGCGGCCCCCTAGCCCCCACGTCGAGCCTCCATATTTGATCATCTCCGTATAGATTCGAAGAGCTCGCCACTCTCTACAATTTCTTAGTTGAAAGCATTCAATGATTGTTGATGGATTGAGAAATATTAAGGGGAAAATAAGATGAATTTCTGGCCATTAAATGAATAAGTGGCGGCTGAGGCAAAACCCTAGGGTTGTTTGCAATTTGGTGAAAGTGATGGCCTTTTATAGAAAATTCTCCAAAACACTGTTCATCCGAAATTTTCCGAACTCCAAACGAAGTGTGCCGGCTGGCGTTTCTAAGGTTTACCCCGCGTTTCGAACACAATGGAATGTGTTTCGGAGGCTAATTTGATCATATTTGCGAGTTACGGAAATAAACGATCAAATTTAAATTAAACCGATTAAACAAATTTCTAGGCGTTTTGGCTTGCCCCGGAAAAACAGTAAATCCGATTGACACGAAATTTGAAATCTTACAATAATATGACATTATGGATCCAATGAAACTAGTTACGTCAAAATCCGAGACTGTTTGCAAAATGACTATTTTTACTCGTCAATTAAATATTAAAATATTCAATTTCTACAAATTAACTTTTAATTCGATTTTAAAAGTCCTCTAACATCATTCTAATTCAAATATGATTTAATATAACTTTACAAATCATTTCTATTCATTTTAAATGCAAATCCTAATTATTTACGCAATTTCAAATATTATATTAACAATTTAATTATCCAATTAAATCTAGATATTCGAAATATTATTTATTCAGCTTATAAATTTTGCTTGTGCATATTTAAAATCAGTTAAATATACGGATTTCAAATAACTGAAATTCTGGGTCATTACACACAATATATTGTTAATTAAAATAACAACCAATTAATATTTATTTAAACACATTATTGCTTGTTTTCTTCTAAGAATACCAATAATTATTCTCTATTTTGATACCAGTTTAACTAAAATGTTAGAACAAGCCATTAATTGAAGAAGGTAAATCACTTGATTATTTTATTATTTTTCATATTTATTTCCTTCATGTATTAAGTTATTTATTCTCTATTTTGATACCAGTTTAACCAAAACGCTAGAATAAGCCATTAACTGAGGAAGGTAAATCGCTTCGTTGTTAAATGGCTTCCTTAGTCTCATATGTATAGATTTTCGAAAGATCATTCGATGGCCGACCAAACTCAATTTTTTTTCCGAAATTATCAAGACATCTAATAATTCAATACTTTTGAAAATGGTAAGATAGCAAGCAGTTTCTGACTTGGTTCACACCGTAATATTATCATGGTTACATAGTTTATGTCTTTTAAAATGTTTTGATGAAGAAAAACTAAAACTAGAGTTGATATCTCAAAAATGCTGCATTAAGAAATATATATCAGTCAAAGGACATTAATCAACAAATAAAGTAAAATGTTGCATAAATAATGAACATGCTTTAAACATGCAAAATGTGGTTTGAGAAATTAAAATGCTTGATAACGATAAAATTATAAAAAGGTTAACACCATTAAAATGTTATTATAACATCTATTAAAATGGTGTGAACAAAATAGCACCAATAATTTATGTTTAATGAACTTGTCAATCGTGCATGTAAAACTCATTCGTAAGTTACTATTTTAAAAAACTAGGTAGTAAATGTGTTTCTTTGCATTGAAAGTGATGCTCCACATGTTAAGAGGTAGTAAATAACCTCTTCACCGCAAGTTGCTTTTACTTGAGGATATGTACGAAGCAGTGTTCCAATATATACGACTACTAAATTATTTCTCATAAAATGCTTTAAATTCTGATCAAATATGTATATTTTTATGTATGCTACTTCAAAGTATAAAGCATAGTTATTTAATCCATTACGGATGTGTGTGTGTGTATTTATGTAAAACACTACAAAAATGGACATTACGGGTATATTTTGTCTATGCAGCATTTTCATCAGATCTTGCTTTATAGTTCGTATGTATAAATTAATGTATCGGTTTGTATAATAGGACAACACTTTACAAGAATGAATTTGCATATATCCTTGCCTATATGAATTTCACACCAATAATAACAAATATATGTACAAATACCGTTTGATTATGTTTACACTATACTTAATTGCCTCGACCAATAAGATATTTCCTTTTCCCCTTTAATTCCATGATCACTAACAAACAGATGAGTCATGTATGATTCCTTAAATTAAGGTATGTCATTACCATGATGAAAAATTTCCCTTTGATATGGAATTTTTTTCTTATTTAACGAAAAAATAGTTGTCATCTGTAAATTTTCAAATTAAGGTATATATATTTTACTATAATGAAAATCGTTTATTTATCTTTGGTAGTGAATTGTTTGTAATTTAAATTTAGATTCTTTAAATCTTCCTGGGCGATTTATATATGGAACAAATGTTATATCTCTTACATTTGTGTTATTAACACTATGCAATACGTCGCTTCTACATTTATTTTCTAGCACCATAAAAAGGTTTATCATTTTTCATACTTGGTACTAAATTTTCTAAGCTGATTGTTATTTTTGGGTTATAAATATTATAATTTGATATTAGTAAATATGAAGAATATGTTCAAAATACAAATTTATAAGGATTCTTCTTGAAATACATAAAGTGATAGTCAAAATAACATATTTGACCCAAATTTACTCAATTATCATGTTGAAGTCAATTTCATGAATATCTTCTACATCTCACAATATCTTTCTATTCTATTTCCAACCTCAGAAGGTTTTCACACTTACTATTTCGGTGTTTAATTTTTAATTTTGCTCCATTCAGAATCTTGGTTGCAATACAAATTTGACATAAATCAGTGAAATACTAAGGTTTGGTATGAAGTTGCGATGTGGAAAATAAGAAGAAGCTAATGTAATGTTAACCCTTGAGATCATATAAAAAGGTGCCCGTTAAAGATTGTTTCCGCTAAATATTAAGGTATGTTCCTTCTTCTACTACTTCATAAGTTATTTCTTGATTAACTTCGGTCAAAGTTAATTTTAGTATTGAAAACTCTAATTCTCATTGGGTGACATTTCTATAATGAAAACTATACCAAAAGTGACAGCTTGGAATGAAGTATAAGTTGAAACTACTTTAACTGCAATCGTCATATTAGCTAAACTTTCAACAACATATTCAACAACTAAATAATAGCAATTCATCTACAATCCTATCTCATGGCCCATATACCCATAACCACAGCTTGTTTTTTCATCACAAAACGCAGAAAATTATCATATATCTTATCTTCAATACTCAAATTATCTTAAACCAGTTCCATACCAAGAACTTGTTTAACATTATTATTCATGCATACAACACATATATACATGTTAAATCTATAAACAATTACACACGCGTGTTTGTTTGTGTATTATACATTTATAAATTCATAGGTAACGTACGTGAATAAGCGAAAATAACATGATAAATATGTGATGATCAATGTTAGCTTCTTTTGGTATTTATATATCATGATATGTTGCAAAAATATAATTAATCTTTTAGAATGGTGAAGTCAACAAGAATTTTTTAATAGAAATTTCTTGTAGAATAAATTAATACAATTTTTTTTGAAGATTTGGTACTTTATGAGAAAAAGAAGGAAAAATACTGTTATAATAGGGAGTAAGACAGTAAAGTCCTCGAGTAGAACAATACTTGAAGGTAGAATAAATTACATGAGAAAACTCATTCTCGTTCCGATCTTTTTATAAGCCTTATGGTTGTCGACTTGTTGTCTATACGTTGTTTTATTCCTATGTAAAATAAAAATGAAATATTTGTTCTAGATGTCAATAGTTTATTCTTGTTTATGTTTGGTAGAGGATTTCTCAAGCATGACATACTTATTTAATTTCATCTTATACATTGCAGGCTTTATAAATGAATAACTATGAGACACTTTATACGTAATTCCTATAGCATAACAATAGTTTATTAAAGTCACTTGTGTTTGCTATTAATTTATTTGTTCAATGGTGGATAACAGAGACGGGACATTCTTCGTTTGTTTTGCATTTCGTGGCCATCATGAAGGTAAAAGTTAATGCTACATAATTAGAAGTTGCACTGATAACGTGAACTATAAATTATTGAATAAAACTAAATGCACTAGATGTTTGATTTTGATTTTGATTTTTTTCCCATTTTTACATGTATTCAAAATGATCCTAGCATGTTGGGGAATTTTTTTCATATCCATTTGGCCACTTTTTTTCCTTAGATTCTTAGCAACAACTAGTTAAATTTTCTTTCCCTTTCAAGGACAAGTTAAACTTGAAGATTTTTGGTTGCTGCTAAATTAAATGAAGTAGACCTTAACACTCATTCAGTTGTTGGTGCTCCATATTAGATGGCCCTCGAGGTAACCATGTTGTTCTTTTGTATGTTCTTTGGTAATAACTATATATATATTAATAATAATAATTTAGGAGCACCCAGCTTTGAATGATAGTTGTGCCAGTTATATTACATAATTTTCCTTTAAGAGCATTCCCAACTAGTGCCATTTCATAGAGGTGTCGCTATGAAATGCTAATTCAACCTTGGGAATTTTATTATATGAGTTGATCTGGTAGTCATCAATAATAGGCTGTAACCGCGTTTTTTGTGTCGATAGAATTTAGTAGCTTTCCAAAGTTGCATTTCTCAGAGCATATGAATATGGGGTACATGTAAATGAAATGATTTTGGTGCTTGTCGCATAAGAATATAAGTTTTCATATGAGCTTTTTTCACTTGATGCACACACTTGAAAAGGGAAAGCTGTAATCTAACTTGTAAATGTTTATATGTGATACTCTCTCCCTCCCACACTACTGAATCAGATTATTAGTTTTCAATACCAAAGTTTTTACTTCCTATTAGAAGTGTTGGATCATATAGGAACAGAAAATTATAATAGCCATTTTCAAGTCATGGCGATAGTGTGTATATATATGTTAGTTTCCAAACGTTATAAGAGTCCATGTTAATTTTTAATGATAGGTCTGAAGATGTCATTGTAATATAGTGCTGGGGAAGGATGCATAATGTTAAAAAATGGATGACTTAGCTATAAAAAAGTTGGTTTCGATCAATCATGCCAAATGAGCCAACACATGCAATAAGCTAAAGAATACACTAATAAGAAATTTAGTATGGCATTGTAAAAAATTTCAAAATAACCGATCTGCTTATTTGGCTGTACCTATTTACGCTTTGCATTACTAGTTTTACTAAAATGAATGCATTCTCGATGGCCTATTTTTACTAAAATGAATGCATTCTCGATCGCCTATTTTCGCTTATTTTATTTCCCTTCTTTATTTTACAGGTAACATGGTGAATTTAACTACGACGTCTACAACTACAACCACAACCACTTTTGTCTAAATTATTACACCTCTTTCACTTTATTATAAATAGTAGGTCCCACTTGTTTTTGTATTTTGACATACTAATTAGTTGCAGTAAGGGCACAAAGCAGCTTTAATTAAATTTCTATGTCAGCCTTATGATCAGGACAACACAAATTTTTTGCATTTAGATTGACAGTTTGGTTTATTGGGATATATTCAATTTATGCTCCACTATATACCAACTCTACATCCTTAATGTTATCTGTATCTATGCTGTACTCGATGTATAATCATACTACTGACTAGCAAGTTTTTGATATATGGATAACAGATGATTTTCACCAAATATTTTAGCACTCTTTTAATGTTACATATAGGAGTTAATTAACTTCTGCTATAGACTTTGACAAATATTTATTTCGTCAAAATTGTATTTTAGTCGGTTTTACATTCCAACTCTCTCATTCTACACCATTTTCTTGAAAGTAGTAACTGACCTTTTCTGGGCTAATTGAGACTCATACCCATTACTGCTTGGGGTAACATTAGTTATAGGAATAAATACCAGTAACAGTATATGTTTCGGGGATCTATGTACCCTTTAGTTCGTAAATCAGCTATATTTTTATTAATGCTAAATGAAGTTTACGCTGAGATTACTTACATCAGTGATGTAGGTCCATACATCATATGTTCTATTTAGTTAACTTCTTTACCTGCCCATTCAATGATTTTCAAAAGGAGGTGTAAGTCGCTAGATGCTTAGTACTTGTACTCTAGAAATCGTAGTTGGTTGCATATTCGTTAAAAAAATGCCCGCTTAAAAATCGGTTAACCAATCCTTACAGTTTGCTGTTATAGTTCTACCCTAAAGGGCATGCGAAAGCAAACATAAAAGCTGTTGATTATTTAAATACATTGCGATTAGCTGACGTGCAATATGTTTCTGCAGGGATTTTAAAAAATGTGTTTTGCAGCACTATACCAACCAGTAAATCATTTTTCGGATATTAGTACTGTCAAGGAACCATTAAACTTGTCCATTTCTAAATGTTGTGAATCATGTAATTTTCTACAATGAATTCAATAAGATAAAAGAATACATTGATAAGAAATCCCCCAAAGAATAAAATTTCTACAATGAATTCAATAAGATAAAAGAATACATTGATAAGAAATCCCCCAAAGAATAAAATTTCTACAATGAATTCAATAACAAAAGTCTCATTTTTTTCAAAAATGAAATCTTTGAAAATTTCAGTTATTTTGAACTTTTATGAACATAATTATTCAAAAATTCTAAGTTTTCCTAATTTTCTATATATTTCCAAAAAAGGGAAAATATGAATCTAGGAACCCTAAGTCAGTCAATAACTGAAACTAAATAGAGATGGCATTGCCATCACTACATCAATGTAACCTGTACCCAAACTATGAAGCATACTTGCTAAATATAATTTATCTTTGTAGGGAACCATACTCATTCCATTACTGTTAATAAATAGGTAACCAAAATGTCATGGCTTATTGCAATGCCACATAGGTCAACGACCTTGTAGTGTGAGTTTTTCCATATTAGAGAGGTTGATGCAGCAACAACTCACCCCTCTAACAAATTCCCTTTTGCATGGACATGCTCTGATTTCTACTAGATATTTAATGTTTATATCTGTACCAACCAAAAATAAAACAGATTTTCTTTTAGATTTGAGTAGATACAAAATTTCCACTCATTTCCTTTTCACCCCGATATATTTATAGTACTTTATTATACCATGTCATTGAATTGTCAGGTGTATGGCACATTAGATATTTGTAGGTGTATTCTTGATACGATAATTTCTCAAGAGCATATGACACTTTTCAAGAGTAATATCAAATAACGAAAAGATTGCTTGTAATCAAAGAAGAATATGTTTCCTAGTCATTTGTAAGCTTTTGACTTAAATCTAAGTTGTGATATTTTTATGCTTGTTATGTGTATGCTAATGTTGTGATATGTTGATGTTTGTTATCATTGCTCTAAAGTTGAATTCGGGAATCTAAAATTGGATTATAAACAGGAGTAATTCTATGCCAAAGGAATATTGTTTTGAGAAATTCGATGCACCAAAGAGTATGACTTTTGAGAGGCAGTACAAAATTTCAAATAAAATCACAAATTCGTAACGGTAATAAACGTTGGTAAATTGAAAATTTCAATGGTTATAACCATTGAGAATGAGACATTGATGTCATTGAAGCTGCATTCGTAACACATATAACTGTTAGAAATATTCCATGTTAAAACATTACAAATTTCATTATTTGTATCGGCTAAAACTGCTGCAAATTTCACTATTTGTAATGGTTATATTTGCTATAAATTTCATGACAAAAATTGCCATCGCATGCGTCCATGGATATTTCCACTACAATAGGAACTACTTTTTCGTTTGCAATATCATCATCGTACAATATGATGCAATAGATGAGTAAAAGAGCATGGTTTTTTAAACAGGCACGTATAATTAAAAATCTAAAGTTGTCCAATTTGAGTTATGGTTTGAAAAAAACAATCCATTATTACCTCATTATGAATTTACATGTATTTTTCTCTGTGTATATAGCATAATTATCTCCTTTGACATATGCAGTATAATTCTATCGTAACTAGTTTAAGAATTAGCATTAATCTCAACATATGCCTACCATTAACATAAGATATCATCAACGCCGTAGCATTCATCAAAACCTATTTTATTTGGTAAGAAAATAGTAACTTTCTTGTTAAATTTTTATTAGGTTCACTAAGTACTCGATGAAAAATTCGAAAGATGATTTAAATGCTATTTTTTTTTCTTTCTTGGATGTGAAGCAGGATGTAAAACAATGAGCTAGAATGGAAGATTTCCAAAGAGAGTTTAGAAGTTTTATGGATATGTGTTTTGCTTAAGAAATGTAACCAGCAGTGCCAGCTGTGCTACTTGTTATTAATCTGTATGAAAGGAACCTTATATGTGTCTTGTGTTATCCAACATGATTGGTTTTGTAGTTCCCTTATTAGTTTGGCTGAGTCAGTTTGATTATTATTAGTAATGCGTCAATGCCTTGCTTGACTTATTAGTCTCCATTTTTTTTGCTACTAGTTTGTAAGAATGAACCTTATGTATTTCTTATATTTGATGTCAACGCATGCTCATACTAACTTTGTTATTCGCAGTCAGTCTGAAGCATATTCACTATCCTAAAAGTTTTTTAATTTAGTCTTCTATAAGTGTTTTGGGAAGCATTTTTAATTCTTTGATTGGAGAAATGAAATTCCATTTTCTGTTCCACTTCTTCTGGTTTCCACCTAGTGGAACTCTTGAGTATACTCACAAAATAGTTCACTTTCAATACTTAGAAAAGTATTTATATATTTATCTCAAGGGTATAAGTATATTCTCAAATCTTAAGGGAGCTTTCATATTTCCAAAACACATTAAATTGGATCAAAAACAACTATCATTTAAAACATTCTTTGCTATAAACCCCAAACCACTTTTCTTTTTGGTATAAATAAATAGACTGTACGGAAATTAGACCAGATATACTGACAACCACTTTTCGATTTCAAACAGTATTATCCTTCGATTAACAATGTATTCGAACAAGTTAGCGTACTATTCTTGTCTCGACACACATTTTTACTTCTCATGATAAAGACGAGTTTCCATACTTATAATTTGATGTTAAATATGAAAAGAATACTTTTCATACCACCATAATTTAAAACGATCATTTATGGAAACCAAATATCTTTTCTTTTATAAAATTCCTTTTTATAAATCTCTTTTATATTTGCAGACTCCTTTCATAAATTTCCAAATTCATTTATAAAACTTCTTAGATACATCTCTGTTTATAAAACTCCAAATTTTAAATCTCATATTGTTACTACAGATCTTCAGTTTCAAGATGGGACTACGTACCTTCCATAAAACGGTTATTCCATATATTACTATAAATCCACAAATGTGATTTATTATTCCAATTTATCAAAGTGATATAATTTCCACTTTTTATAAAATTATTTTTTATTATAAAAATACCATTTATAAATCTCCTTTTTATTTACAAAATACCGTTTATAAATATATACTTTTATTTATAAAATACGTTTATAAATTTATTATTTTAGTTATAAAATACTATTTATAAATCTATTCTTTTTATACAACATTATATATATATTTTTTCAAAATATTTCTATCTTCTTTATTTTTAAATTTCTTTATTACAAAAGGTAAATTCCCCCTTTTATTTTCCTTTAAAATAAACACCCATTATTATATTAACTTTTCTTTAAAATAAATACTCTCCAAAATACATTTAAAACATTTCCATAAAATAAAAAAATAAAAAAACTAGTCTTGAATAAAATAGTCATAGAAAATTCTAAAAATCACTTTTAAAATCATTCTCCAAATCAAAACCATTTTCAAATCCAAACAATTAATAATGGTATTTCCAAAATACTATAATGAGGCAAATAGCAACCATAGCACTTTAACCAATGCGGCTACTACTACCTTTATCGCTAAAGTTCAACTTTCAACATATATCAATGTCATATTCAATATAGTCAACTACCAAACTTTGAGCATTCAACAATTTATTACATAATATATAAATGAAATTAAAATTAACAGTGTTAAGAAATCCAAATTCCTCTACAAAATTCTCTTATTTTCATTTTAAATGTCATTTGCTATTCCAAGTGGAAATTTAACCAAACCAATAAATCATTCAAACATGAAAAAAATAATTTATATCCATCAGATATATCATTTAGTATAAACTCAACATAATTTTAGTCGATGCTTGAGCGTTCCGGTTTTGATCTAAAATCATACGACGTTCCATTTTAACTCAAAATTTCACTTGTTTCAAACTCGACGAAACCAATTCCAATGCATAGATATTGCTCCTACGACCACAATGCAAAAGACTGCGTCTCGATTGGACCTTGTATGAAGAAGTTATTCATTTTATAAGAATTTGATTGACTAAATTAATTGGTTACAAAATTTATCCACTAATTACCCATCGTTAACGCTAAATCCTTCTTTCCCAATATAAAACATGCACAACCCGTGCACCTGTATCACAAACCCACTCACTGATCATCCTCTCACCTCCTCTCTTCCTCATTCCTCCACGAAATCGCATCCGACTTTTCCAACATTCATTTCTTCGCGAGCTCAACCTCCCCAACCCAAAAACATGATGCTCTACCCCCTCCATCTATTATCGACTTGAAGTCGTGTTCCCTAAAAACTCTAAATGTCACGACTTTCCATAAGGCACCGCACCACCCAAAATTTCCACCACACCTTCGTTCTTGCCATGAGAAACACGAGTCCACACTCCACCTAGTCTGCCTTCCGTAATGGGCCCTAATTGAAAACCTAAGCTTCGACTGTAAATGTTCGACCACTCCAAAACATGACATCACATCCCTATCTCACATAGATTTGAAGCACACACTCACACGAGTTCAATGATCTTGCTTCGCAATTTTTCATTGAGTGTAGCATTTGATTTTTTTTAAAAGGGGAGGGATTGGTTTTCTTGTCTATAAGGAGGGAAAAATGAAAAGATGAGAGGGAAAAGAAAAGCAGGGAGGTAGGTAGAGGTATTTCATTATTGAGGTGCACAATAAAAGTAGAAGTATTTTAAATTGAAAATATTATATGTATTGTTTTTTTGAAAGGTTTTTGTTAGCATTGTGTTTTTCGTTTAACTTATCTTATTTTTATGTTACATGATCTCAACTATTTGAAAGTTGGTTATCAGCAAGCCAGGAGGTATGTAGACGAATTTCATTATTGTGGTGCACTATAAAATTAGAAGTAAATACAACACATGAACATCCATCCAAAAATATTCCCATTAACTGTGTATTCATAACTACATGCTCACTATTTTCTGTGTCTATGGGTATATGTGTATGTGTAAATATATATTTTCTACTTAAATGTATTCCCTGCTCATCAAACTATTTTGTAATTATATGCGCTTTCATTTTTGATTTGGTTTCAAGTCTTCATTTTAATTCTTTTTTTCATATTAATTTTCATACCTAAGCATGCATATGTAATAGTTGATACACTACAAAAGGCATTTCCGTTAGCAATGGCTAAAAAGCGATGCCAACCATCACAGGCCGTCGCAAGCTATTGCTAAAAGGTGATGCAAAAACTACCGACACCAATAGGTTTAGCGACGGCGTCGTCGCAAGTTTAGTGACGACTAGTGTCGCCAAATTAAACATGTGGCAAATCCATGGAGGTTGCAGGGTGTTGCTGACTGACGCCAACCAACGCAAAATGGGGGAGATAGGTCATAGCAAGCCGATGCAAGCCCGGACAAATAGTTAGTCGCTATCCAACGCAAACCGTCGCAAAACTGGACATTTTTTTACCCTGTAGCTTCTTTTTCAGCCATCCAACCATGCAAATATCATCATATCTCTATACATTTCATCTAAACACATATAAGTCCAATTTCACACTACAATCATCACATATCACCCATAAGAAAGTATATAATGTAAAAATCAATATCTACATCAATATTCAATCAAACGTCTATATTCCATTAAACAACACATTTGCAAATTATTTAAACAACACAACCATATCGACAAATACTCATGTCTATCAAACAAAACATATTCCAAACATCAAGCAACACAATCGTCAAACATGTTTCAAATACATCAACACATGTCAAATATATACAAAACAAAATGGACAAAATCCATCAAACACCATAGTCATACCTACTGTTCGTCATCTCCCTACCCATCCTCCCCAAGCATTCTCCCGTGCTCTGCTAAATATGCCGCAATCCACTCATCTAGTAGCTGCGTCAATCCTCCGCTCTTCCACCAATCATTAAACTTTGTCATCTGCTATTTCAACTGAGCTATCTCTTCCTCTCCTTGGGATCTCCTATAAGCCATCTGGTTCATCATCGCCTATAAAATAGTAAATAGCGAGTTAGAATTTATGCTCAATAGTAAATAAAATCTATATATTAGTTAATGATGCGGTTTATCTCCTGATTTCCGTAACTGTGACACATATTTCGTGAAGGAGGGTGAATTAGAGCATCCCAAATACGGTTCGAATCCTCTAAGGTCAACTCACGGCCAATGGACTATGTAACTCAAGCTTGCTCGGCTTCATATCTTTCCTGCGATGACGAACAGGGGTTGGCTACAATAAATATTTAATTTAAAACTTATGAAATGTGAAATAAAAAAATAAGCATGTTTATCATTATGGATAGAGATTTATCGTTCGTCCACACATATAAAACATTGTCATCCTCATCTGTCTACTCAACGGCATGCGTGTGAGTGAAGGCCTCTGGCAGTATAGGCTCACGATTATACTTCTTGTATTGAAATTGCATATACAAATAAACAATGTTACCAATATGATTAGTTATTAATAATACATTTACAATCATAATCAACAAGTTTACCAATTCCTTCCAATGTTGTTGTAAGGATTTAGAGCCATCGCGGTGTACAGTAGGATTTTTATTCCTATTTGTACGGTTCCTTAATGATATTTCCTATAAATTAAAATATATTAATAACTAAAGTAATGCAACTAATATATGAAATTTAAACAAATTATATTAACAATATAAAATTTAATAACTTACTTTAGATTCAGGAGTATCCCAGAGCTAGAGAAATTCAACCCAAACATCAGTGCTCTTCCAAACGGGTTTTTTATTTGCATTCTTCGCCTTTGAAAGAACATCCCTATAATTTTTTTGCATATTTTTTTTCGTTTATTTAAAAAAACATCCATATCTTTCGGATCAGCACGGAGCGCAACTGCATATTGAAATTAATTTGAAATATATACATTATATCAACTTTCAAATGAATTATAAATTTATGCTTACCATTAAGTCGGCCAATATAGCATTCATAACATGTTTAGGGATGTCGTCCCAATGAGCCCAACATCCCAACATCCGACTCTTGAATTCCTTCTTGGAGACTTGAAGAATATAATCCGAAGGCTCCACCTTGAAACCCCTAAATAAATTTTGTTGTTCGCAGGTCGAGCTATATATTCGCAACTTGCGACGGCTTGCGACGACCATTTATTTTAGCCATCGCAAGCCAGCGCCAAAGGCTGCGGCTATAACCAGCTATAATGACCCCAAATTGTAGTTAACGTTATTCGGGATATTTAATTAGATAAATTAAATAGAATAATGTGAATAGTAGGGAAATGAGATTAGTAAATCCAATGACCGTGTCTAATAGAATGGACTGAAATAAAAAGATTTAAAGAAATTTAGAAGAAGGAATTTCCTCCACTTGAATAATTTTCCATTTTCTCATTTTTAACTCCTCATCATTTCGGCCGGCCATTAAAAAGCTCCAGGAAGAGTTTAAATTGAAGAATAAGCTAAGGAATTAAAGCTAGGAAAGTATCTCATTCTCCAATCAACTAGAATAATCACGTCTATCATCATGTTTTTCTATGTTTGGACTGGTTATAGGATATACCCGATTCATGGTTATGATTTTGGTTAGGATATAACCATTTAAACCTTTGTTTGGATAAGGCATATGTGTTTTAAATGTTAATGGGTTAATTAACACATTTTCGTTCGGTTGGGGTTATATTCCAAATTGTTTTTATCTTCATATGCTTTGAAATTTTAACATGTTGAAGTATATGATTTATCAGATTTTTAGTGATTTTTGAGAATTTTTCCTTAGTGATTTACTAAGGTAATAAAATTATTTAAGCCCAAAGGATAAACTAAAAAATGACTTCTATGTTTATTCAAAACCATAGGGAAATTCTCTTTTGGAAATATTTGGGGAAGAAGCACAGTGTTTTTAGAAAAAAATTGACTTTTATATAATTTTCACTGTTCAAAAGTACAGAAGAAGGTTCATCAGCCAATCAAAATTAGACAAACAAGATAAAATATCACTTCAGTGGGCCCAGTTCTAACTTCAACTCCATCAAGCCCGCTTTTACCCATTCGATGAAGTCAAAAGTTACCTTTCATCTAAAACAAAAGGTAAATAGTTACCTTCCACCCAAAGTTGAAAGGCAGGCACGGGGCCGAAGGGAAGAAAAGGGTAAAGGGATGGGGAGGCTGCTTCTTTTGCTTTCAGATAGAAATAAAAATTGTTTTCGAATAAGTTGAAGGGGATCCTTCGACTCTATCATTTAATAACAGGCTAAAATTTTATATTCAAGGAGGTTTCGAAGAGGATCTCCGAAAGCTTAAACCTTCAAGAGTATTGTTTTTTTTTTTTTAAAAGGTGTTTTAATACCTTCCGGTAAGCCGAAGGGTTAACCTTCTGACATGGTCGGAAGTATGCTTTCGAAGGGCTGGTTCCAACACTAACACTTCATTGTTTTTGAATGACTTCGAAAGATTTATTTCGAAGGGTTTTGAAGGGGCTATCTTCAATGATTTCGAAAGGTTTTAATTTCAAAAGGTTTTGATTTCGAAAGGTTTGATTTCGAATGGTTTTGATTTTGAAAGGTTTTCGAAGGGGCTAGCTTTGGATGATTATTTGATTTCAAATGGGACTTCATTTGAAGGGTTTTAAAGGGCTATATTTAGTTGTTTTTCTTAAGTAAAATTTGGCTAAGACGAAGGGCTTACTTCAAAGGGTTATAGCATAAAATATGTATCTTTGCTTGAACATGTAAGGGAGATCCTTATATAAAAATTATAAAACCTTGGGACACCAGGGTGGGTTTAATGTTTTCGTTACATAGTTTGTGGTTACAAATAGAAATATGCTTTCGAAAATACATATTGGGCCTGTCATTATGTTTTTATTAAATTTAACCTAATTGGGGCTGCCAATGGGAATAGGTTAAACCGGTGGTATACTTGGGGAAAATAATTAATCATGGGGATCATGAAGTTTTATAAATAATCATGGGGATCATGAAATTTTTGTCCAAGTGATCGGTTCTTAGTTAACCTAGGAAAACCATAGAATGTGCGGTGGATAGCCCACATCAAATTTCTAAGTAAAGAGTGTTTTGCCAGAGGTGGTTAGCCTTGGAATTTGGCACCCAAGAGTTCATAGTCATCCTAGGAAACTATGAAGTGTGTGGTGGATAGCCCACACCATCTTTTTATAATACAATGTACGATGGATAATCTGCATTAGTTTGAATGGATTTGGGATGGATAGTCCTATTAAATTATGGGGCTACCAATGAGAATATGTTAAACAGGTGGTATACCTAGGTAAAATAATTAATAATGGGGATCATGAAGTTTTATAAATAATCATGGGGATCATGATATTTTTGGCCAAGTGATGGGTTCTTGGTTAATCTAGGAAAACGATTGAATGCATGGTGGATAGCCCACATCAAATTTCTAAAGTAAAGAATGTTTTGCCAGAGGTGGTTGGCCTTGGGATTTGGCACCCAGGGGTTCATAGTCATCCTAGGAAAACTATGGAGTGTGCGGTGGATAGCCCACACCAGTTTTTTATAAAACAATGTACGATGGATAATCTGCATTATTTTGAATGGATTTGGTATAGATAGTCCTATTAATTTAGGGCGAATAGTCATTTTAAAGATTTTAAATGGGAAATATAATAAATTTCTTTTAGATGGGATATCTAATAAATGGGTGGATGTTATATCCAATATGATTTATGGCTTTATTTCATATTATGTTAAGACTAATCATTTTAGGTGTAGGGGCATAATAAATGATTTGCATGTTTATTTGGGATACGAGTGAGGGAAAAACTCATTCTGCTAAGCGACATGATCTCAATAGATATCTATTTATGATAAGAGATAATAAGGAATTATTAATACCAGACTTATTATCTGACTTGAAGTTTGTGTTTCTCCACAAACTCTCGGGTACTCAAAATTAGTTTGTGTAGTCCGAGAGTGGGAGACTTACAGGTTTTGGATGAATAAGCTTCTGGAGACATGCAAGAGGCAGTGTTAGCTATATATGAGCTATTTTGTGTATTCCACTGTGATGTACTAAGAACTGTAAAGTTCATATTTATTAGTTCTCTGATTATTATAAGAGGACATCTTCATATGTCGCTCTTATCATATTTTGTATGTGTGATCTGAACGTGGTTAAGTCTGAGATTATGTAATTAAATCTTAAATTGAAATTCATAAGAAACGAGATATTCTGTTTTTTTGAAGTTTAATTTTTTTCATATTCTTGTGTTTCTATGTTGCCGATAGTTTCAAGACTCTGATTTCGGTCACTAAGAAATAACACCTATGGATGACTTCAGCATCCGTAGTAATTCGTTTTGAGCCCCTGGAAATGAGATGTTACAAGTTGGTATTAGGGCATGGTTTATGTACTTAAAAGAAATTTATACCTTAAAACAATTTTAAAGCATAATCTAATGAATCTAAAATATGGTTGGGCTTGGGTAAGCGTTATAGTAACGTATATGTACTTTGTTATAAATACCTAAGTATGCATTCCCACTCTCTTAGACCGTTCTTCTGTATCTTTCTAAGATTGGATTTCAGGTAGTAGGGAAGTAAGATACGGAGGCAGGAAATGAAAGAGTGAATCTAGGTGGAAGACGCACCGCAACACGTGGAAATGTTCGACCCAATACTAGGAGCAACCAGGATTGATAGGCAAATGCAAACCCGGATGCAGATGCAAATGTTGGTGCTGAGATTCCACCGATTGATATGGGGATGACATATCAGTTCTTTGTGAATATGATGCAAGCTGGAGCAGCTGCGGAGTGGCTGTAGGGAATGCTGGTGGAGCTAATCCGACGACCCCAGTTGGCAATAATTATCCCAAGCTGAGCAGGGATTACGCTAGTCTTGGAAGGAAGCCTTTTCTGGGAACCGAGGATACAGTAGGAGTGGAGAACTGGCTATTGCATTGTGAAAGGATATTTTGTAGATCTCGACTTGATGGATATGCAGAAGAAGAGACTTTCTTCAAGGCAATTGCAGGGGGTAGCATTGTTTTGGTGGAAAAGAGTTACCGTGGGAGAGCCAGAGGAAGACCAGACTTGGACTGAATTTTAAAGGAGGTTCGAAGAAAGATTTCTATCAGAAGTTTCTAAGTCAGCATTGCTCAGGAAATTTGCAGATTTATTCTTGGGGGATAGATCAGTAATTGAGTATGCTACAGAGTTTGATGAGCTGTCCCATTATGGATATGCTACTATGGATACTGTCATTTGGAGGAATGATAAGTTTATCAGGGGGTTGAATCCTGAGATCGCAGTGCAACCATTCCGAACCTTCGGAATCCATGTCATATTGTTGTAGAGATGGCTATTCGGAATGAAGAGATGCTTTCTACTTTTGGGAAGGGAAAACCAGCTAAGGTTCATAATTTTTAGCGTAAGAAGCGTAAGTTTTTCAAGAAGAAAGGTGCCCAGTTGGAGGTAGCAGCTAAGAAAAGCAAGGCTGATATTGTTTGTTACAAGTGTGACAAGAAGGGGCACTATGCTAATGAGTGTCGCTCGGGTAATGGAATAACAGTTGAAGTAAGGCTGAATGTGAAGTGCTACAATTATGGCCAGATGGGGCATTACAAGGACAAGTGTCCTGAGGCTGCTAAAGCTGGAAAGGAAAATGTATTTGTGTTGGTACCATCATCCTCTAGACCAACGGCTGCTGAGAAAGGAAAAGTTATGATGGAAGGTATGCTTATGATTCATAGTACTACGGTTAGGATACTATTTAAATACGGTGCATCACACTCATTTGTATCATAGTATTTGGTAGATTGCTTATGCCGGAACCTTTATACCTTATTACTCCTCTAAGGGTTGTGAATCCTATAGGAGGGAATGCAACTCTGGAAATGAGATATGACCAGTTAGAACTTGATTTGTTAGGTCATATGTTTGCATGCATTTATATGTTTTTGATTTCGTGGGTTTGGGGATCATATTGGGTATGGATTAGTTAGATAGATATGATGCTAGGATATTTTGCCTGGAGGGGGAAATATCATTGAGACACCCTAATAGCCGTAACCGAGTCATTTACTCAGTAACGAGTTCGAACAGAAATGCTTATGCGTTATTGGGTGCCATGGTAACGGAAGTAGAGTTGAAGCAGGTTTATGTAGCAAGAGAGTTTGTTGATGTGTTTGAACCAGTTTTGGGCTTGCCCCCGAAAAGAGCAATCAAGTTTCAGATAGATCTCGTACTGGGAGATGAACCCGTAAGTAGACCACCTAGCAGGACGTCACCAACCAAGATGAAGGAATTGAAGGTGCAGCTAGTGGAATTGGAAGGAAATAATCTCATTCGACGAAGCAGTTCGCCTTGGGGAACGGTTGCGGTATTCGTGAAGTAGCTAGATGGGTCATTAAGGATTTATATCGACTATCGTATGTTGAACGGGTGGACGATCAAGAATAGGTATCCTTTTCTGAGGATTGATGATTTATTCGATCAGTTGAGTGGAGCCAGAGTGTTTTCCCAACTGGATTTGGCGATGGGTTTCCATCAGCTAAGAGTGGCAGAGGACAGTATTCCTTTGATGGCATTTAGGACCAGATATAGGTCTTACGAGTGGTTGGCTATGCCATTCGGGTTGACTAATGCGCTGGCTTTCTTTGTGGATTTGATGAACCGGGTTTTCCGAGAGCATTTGGATAGGTTCGTATTGGTTTTTATTAATGACATTTTGGTATATTCTAAGAATGAGAAGGATCATGCGAATCATCTTAGAATAGTGTTGGAGACGCTAAGGCAACATCGGCTGAAAGCGTAGTTCTCAAAGTGCCATTTCTGGAAGAAGGAAGTGAAGTTCCTTGGTCATGTAGTTTCCGAGGAAGGTTTAGCAGTTGATCTGGATAAAATCGAAGCTGTTAACAATTGAAAATGACCAGAGACGGTAACTGAGATTAGAAGCTTTCTTGGACTTGCAGGTTACTACCGAAGGTTCATTAAGGATTTCTCATGGATAGCGGCATCATTGACCATGCTAACCAGGAAGGACGTGAAGTTTGTTTGGTCTGACAAATGTGAGGAGGCATTCCTTAAGTTGAAACATTTGTTAACCAATGTGCCAATGTTAGTAGTTCCTGATGGGAATTAGGGATTGGTAGTTTACATCGATGCCTATGGTACCGGTTAGGTGATGTGCTAATGAAGAATGGAAAAGTTATTGCCTATGCTTCTAGACAGCTTAGACCGCATGAAGTGAGATACCCTACTCATGATTTGGAGCTGGCAGCGGTAATCTTTGCATTGAAGGTGTGGAGACATTATCTTTTGGGAGAAAGGTTTGAGCTATTTACAAATCATAAGTCTCTATGGTATTTATTCTCTTAGAAGGAGCTGAACATGAGACAGTTGCAGCTTATGATTTCAGCATCGAGTATACACCGAGAAAAGGAAATAAGGTGGCGAATGCACTTAGCAGGAAACATCATAATGTGGTGTTAGCTATGTTGGCGGAATGGAAAGACTTGGAAGCATTGGTTGCTTGCAGTGTGCAGTTGAGGTCGACTGCTGGACCTAGTCGGAATATCGCCATGATGTCTTGTTTGGAAGTTTGACCAGTTCGGATCGAATGGATTGTTTCTAGGCAGAAAGAGGATCCAATGTCAGTCTAGAGGATTAGAAGCTAGAATCGAGATTGATGATTTGACAGATTTTATTCTTGACCACAGGTTTGGTTGAGAAAGAAGGAACGATTATGTGTTTCAGATGTTGGAGACCTTAATAAGGAAGTTTTTCAGAAATGTCATCGATTAAAGTTTACGATTTATCCTGGTGGAACCAAGATGTATCAGGATATGAAAAGAAGTTTCTTCTAGGAAGGAATGAAGAGGGATGTCGTCTTATGGGTAAAACAGGGTTTGAACTGTCAGCAAGTAAAAGCCAAATATCATAAGCCAATTGGTATGCTTCAGCCTTTGGATATTCCTTTTTGGAAGTGGGACTCGATATCCATGGATTTTATAGACGGGCTGCCAATGTCAAACTAGGGTAATGAAAATATATGGGTCATAGTGGACAGATTGACCAAAAGTGCCCATTTCATTCCGGTAAGGTCGACTAGGATAGCACCTGTTTTGGCTAAGTTTTTCAGGAAGAACATCGTTAGACTGCAAGGAATTCCTAGTAGTATCGTCAGTGACAGAGATGCTTTGTTTACTAGCGAGTTCTAGAAGAGCCTGCGGAGTGTGTTAGGCATTAAGCTCAAGATTAGTACCTCATATCATCCTCAGACGGATGGGAAGGCAGAGAGAGTCAATAAGGTACTGGAAGAACTGTTGAGAGCTTATGCGCTGGATTTTATTGGTTCTTGGGAAGATCACTTGCACTCAGTGGAGTTTCCCTATAATAATAGTTATCAAACTACTATAGGAATGGCGCCTTTTGAAGCTTTGTATGGAAAGCCATGCAAATCACCAGTATGTTGGTTAGAGACCGGAGACAAGTTTGTTCATGGTCCAGATTTAGTGAGAGAGGCGACGGAAAAGATCAAGTTGATACGGGAAAGAATAAGGAAAGCTCAGCCTAGGCAGAAGAGTTATGCAGACAAAAGGCTAAGGATCTAGAGTTCTCAGTTGGAGAGAGAGTTTTCATCAAGGTATCGTCGATATAGGTGTGGTTCAGTTCGGGAAGACCAGAAAGCTAGCACTGAGATATGTTGGACCATTTCCTATATCAGAGAGGATTGGGAGACTCGCATACCGAGTATATTTGCCGAGCAGTTTGGCCGGGGTCCACAATATGTACCATGTTTCTCATCTTAGGAAGTGCGTTCATGATCTAGAAACTACTATCGCTCCGTTGGCACTGTAGGACTTAGTGGTGGAACCGGATATGAGTTTTGCAAGGCAACCAATTCGTGTTGTGGAAAAAGGCGAGAAAAGGTTAAGGAACAAGACAGTCAGGTTGGTGAAAGTTCAGTGGAGCGACAACGTGAAGGACTGTACTTAGGAGACGAAGACAGAATTATGGCTACTTTTCTTAGGCTATTTTAGATGGTATGTTCTATATAGGGTTTATATAGAATTTGGCTGGTAGGTTATACTAGCTTTGCTTACATGTGCTATATGTTTGTTGTTTTGTCCTTACCGAAATTTCGGGGACGAAATTCTTTAAGGGGGCTCTGTAATGACCCCGAATTGTAATTAACATCATTCGGGATATTTAATTGGATAAATTAAATAGAATAATGTGAATAGTAGAGAGATGAGATTAATAAATCCAATGGCTGTATCTAAAAAGATAAACTGAAATAAAAGGACTAAACTAAATTTAGAGGAAGGAATTTCCTAAGGGGTTAAGCTTGGAAACGGAGCTACATTTCTTTGTATATATCTCTTCCTCCAATTGAATAAATTTCCATTTTCTCATTATTAACTCCTCATCACTCCTGCCGGCCATTAAAAGGCTCCAGGAAGAGTTTAAATTGAAGGATAAGCTAAGGAATTAAAGCTAGGAAATTATCTCATTCTCCAATCAACTAATCAAGGTGAATAATCATGTTTATCATCTTGTTTTTCTGTGCTTGGATCGGTTATGGGTTATACCCAATTCATATTTGTGATTTTGGCTAGATTATAACCATTTAAACCTTAGTTTGGATAAAACATAGGTGTTTTAAATATTATTGGGTTATTTAACACGTTTTCATTTGGTTTTAGTTAAATTCCGAATTGTTTTGATATTCATATGCTTTGAAATTTTAATATGTTGAAATATATGATTTATCAGATTTTCGGAGATTTTTGGGGATTTTTCCATAGTGATTTATTAAGGTAATAAAATTATTTTAGTCCAAGGGCTAAACTGAAAAATGACCTCCATGTTTATTTAAAACCAGATGGAAATTCGCTTTTGGAAATATTTAGGGAAGAAGTATAGTGTTTTAATAAAAAGGTTGACTTTTGTATAATTTTCATTGTTCGAAAGTACAGGAGAAGGTTCCTCTGCCAATCAAAATTCGACAAACAAGATAAAACATCACTTCAATGGGCCCAGTTCTGCCTTCGACTCCAACAAGCCTGCTTTTACCCTTTCGATGAAGTCGAAAGGTACCTTTTGTCTAAATGGGAAGGTAAACAGTTACCTTCTGCCCAAAGTTGAATGGTAGGCACGGGGCTGTAGGAAAGAAAAGGACGAAGGGATGGGGAGGTTGATCCTTTTTCTTTCGAATAGAATTAAAAATTGTTTTCGAATAAGTTGAAGGGGGATCCTTCGACTCTATCATTTTATAAAAGGCAAAAAATTTATATTCAAAAGGGTTTCGATAGGGATCTTCGAAAGCTTAAACCTACAAGAGTATTGTTTTAAAAGGTTTTCTAAAAAGATATTTTAATACCTTCCAACCAGCCGAAGGGTTAACCTTCCAACATGGTCGGAGTATGCTTTCGAAGGATTGGTTCCAACACCAACACTTCAATATTTTTGAATGACTTCGAAAGGTTTATTTCGAAGGGTTTTAAAGTATCTACCTTTAATGATTTTGAAAGGTTTAATTTCGAAAGGTTTTGATTTCAAAAGGTTTGATTTCGAAAGTTTTTGATTTCAAAAGGTTTGATTTTGAAAGGTTTGATTTCAAAAGATTTTGAAGGGGTTATCTTCAATGATTTCGAAAGGTTTAATTTCGAAAGGTTTTAATTTTGAAATCCTTTCGAAAGGTTTTGATTTTGAAAGGTTTAATTTCGAAAGGTTTTGATTTCAAAAGGTTTGAATTTGAAAGGTTTGACTTCGAAAGGTTTCAAAGGGGTTATCTTCCATTATTACGAAAGGCTCTAATTTCGAAAGGTTTTGGTTTTGAAAGGTTGTGCTTTCGAAAGGTTGTGCTTTCGAAAGTTTGATTTCGAAAGGTTTCTGTAACTACCGTAAATTTTTATTTATTTTATAACGCATTAATTTGAATTTTGGTGAAATTTGAAATAATTAAATTTGGAAATAAAAATTTAATATTTGGAATACGCATATTTAAACATAACAAATGGTAAATTTTTATCTATTAATATGAAAGTTTATTTTATTGTGTTATTTTACTTCAATTCAAATCAGTTAATATTTGATGATAATAAAATGTTTTCCAAACTGGAATATTTTTAGACAATACATTTATAAATCATCTTCTGACTGAGACATCATATTTCGTTTCTTCAAATTTGGACTGCTATTGCTCCGTCTACCTTAATTTTGACATTTTAGCAGCATTTTCAGTACCGATTATCGACTTTTGATAGGATGGTCCTACCACCGATATCTTTATACCGTTTTGATGTCTCGTAATGCTAATCTCCATGGTATATTCGTTGGTGTGTTTCGGAGTCCGGGCGGTGAAATCTACGAAACAATTTCCATATCGGTTCCACAGATTTGACTTTTGGATTTTCCGTGACCATTCGTTGCTCACCGTGAATAAACCAACAGCCTTCGGTCATTATTATTTCCAACCATTCAACTTCTGACGTTTCCATTTCTCATAGTATCAACTAAATTTCTAGTTCATTTCGCTGCCTTCATTTTCTATACTTCTGAATGTTGTAATCAATAGTGTTGCTTCCACTTTCTATTTTCGTTCTCTACTAGCCTCCCATCTTTCACTCTTCTTACTTCCTCCAGCTTTCCATTTTCATGGCCACTCTCATATATATTTTCACTTGAATTTGAAACTGCATCACCTCGTCGGCCGTCACCCACGCTCGCTCCACTATCTTAACCTCCAACCGGCCACGACTTCGGCAACCACCACCATCTCCTCCGCTTGCCGAACCCACTCACCAACTTAAGCCTTGTCATGACCTATTCCGGCTCTCTCTCACTCATGTGAGCGCAACTCAGTAGCTACCCATCTCTTCCCCTCTGGCCTTCATTCTCCCTCTTTTTTTGGGCCGAGCAGCCTCCCCTCTGGAGTAAATATGGGTAAGATTTATATATATTTATATATTAGTTCTATTATTATATTTTCTATTACATTTTTTATACAGGTTTGATATTAGCTTTTATATGTTAAGTTGTATATATGTTACAGTTTGGTTTCAGAAAGAAAATTGATTCGTATATATACATATCGAATGAAGGTTATATATATTAGTTCTGTGTATTGGTTTATATGAAGTATTGCTTTAACTTATAATATATATATATATATACACACACACATATTGTATATAATAGTTATTTTTAGAAGTTGTATACATGTTTATATACGTATGGAAGTTACTATATATATGTTTATATGTGTAGTCATATGCTAAATTTGAAGTTATTTGTTTAATATTTAATATAAGCTGTATGTTGTATTTCTGAGGTTTTTGAGACCTGACTTATATTTATACATTATATCATAAGGTAAAATGTAACCTATGTATTAGGTTTATTCAATATTGTTTTAAATCGTTATATATATGCATGAGTCGCATATTTTCATATTGGGTTGTGTGTGTATATATTAGTTGACGTGTAAAGTTTCTGTAAAGTTAGTACTTATAATAGTAATGCATATAATAGTATATATATATAATATAATAATTTAAAAAGTGAATTCATGTATTGTAATTTTCAATATAATACATATGTTTAAATATATGTGTTTTGAATTTATTTTTTTGAAAACAAATAAAATTTATATACATATATATAATATAATATAATAATGTATTCTCGGTTTATATCAAAACTGATTTTGACCCGTTCTCATCAATTCATACTTATCAGCTTTGTTCGTCGAATTGTGCCTATCTAGCTTTGCTTTGGAATTCGTAGCTTGCTCTGTTGTCAAACTCTCTAGCCTCGAAAGGTGAGCAATCACTCACAATTAACGTTCTTATATTTATTAAATTTGATTTCAATTGAAACGGCAATTGAAATATCTGCTGTTAGTTATTTACATTGCTATACATATGCTATTTATTTACCTGTGACGTTTGACAACATTATATATTATTTATATTGACGATATATGCCTGTTATATTATTATCATATCTATTATCACTCTGTAAGTTCCCTGTTAGTATAGAATTCCCTATGGGTTGAAATGATACATACCTGAACGATCTGTAGAATAGGAGAAAATCGTTATAGGTTGAAATGATAAACCTAAGCGATTTTCATTGAATTGAAATTGGGATTGCGGGTTGAAATGATATATACTCGTATATATTTAAATTGCGGATTAAAGTGATAAATATCTGTATCACTTGACCATAGGATAGAAAATTATATACAAACACCGTTGGTCAATATATATATTTTGAAATGATTTCCAAGGTTTTGAAATGAATATTTTGGTTTTAATAAATAGTGATTTTAAGATATATATATTATTTTTATAAAGGTTTTGAATTTTGAATTTATATGTTTTGAAAATTTTAAAATTATAAGTTAGTTTCGGTATTATTAATTTTAAGATTTTATTTATAATTTTACAATTTTAAAATATATATAAAATATGTTTAATAATAAGATTTGATTTATTAAAGTTGATTTAATTAATATATAATATGTTTAAATATTCATTTAAAATTTATATTTTCAATATAGAGTTTATAATGATTTTCATAAAATTCAGGTTGGAAAGAGAAATAGAAATTAGTTTGAAATTGAATTTATTTAAGAATTATACTCAAATAAGTTTGATTTGAAATTTATTAAATTTGGGATTTTAAAAATATGTTTTTATAGCTTGATTTTGATTAAAAGTGATTTAAATGAATATTTCAAATTTACATAAATTGAAATGGTATATTTAGTTTTATTTAAATTTGAAATTTGAAGTTTTATTTAAATGTTATTTGAATGATTGAGTAAATATATAAGAATAAATAATAGTAAAGTGAATTTGATATATATATATATATATATATGAAATTGTCAAATTTATTTTTTTAAATGTTGAATATTTAAAGCTTTGAAATATATTGAAATTGAAATGGTTTATTTTATGGTTCGAATCTGTATTTGAAATTGATATAATTTGAAATGGTTTATTTAGAAACTGAATTGAGTTGAATTTATGAATTGAGATTGAATTAAATTTGAATTTTGGAATTCAAGTTGATTTGAATCGATTTGTGAAATTTGAGGAAGCTATATAATTATATAAAGTATTTTTAAATTATATTTAAAACTATTTATATATTTTACTTTATAAATTATTTTATTATAAACTATTTTGAATATAAACTATTTTTAATATAAGACTAATTTTAATATAAACTATTTTAACATTCTAATTATTTTTTATATAAACAATTTTAACTTATAACTATTCTGTATACAAATTATTTAACATATAAACTATTTTATTTTATAAACTATTTTATTATATATATATACTATTTTCCTATGTCTAAACAGTTTGAGTGGGAAGTTATGTTTCAAAGTGTTAAAATTTCCAAAGTATTATGATTTTAGAGTATTATGATTTCTGAATTATGATTTCCAAAGTGTTATGATTTCCAAAGTATTATGATTTCAAAATTATGATTTCCAAAGTGTTATGATTTCCGAAGTATTATGATTTCTAAATTATGATTTCCAAAGTGTTATAATTTCCAAAGTGTTATGATTTCGAAAGTGTTATAACTTTGAAGTGCTATGATTTTTGGAAATGGATATATTTGAAATGGAAATGATATCGTATTTGGTTTTGAAATGGAAAGATACTGTATTGATATGGTTTTGAAATGGAAATGAGATTTTTTTTTGAAGTATAAACTATTTTGATATGACCACGATGTTATAATAACGTTTGGTTGTTAAAGAGAACGGGATCGGTTATTGTGATACTCTTTGCCAATGCCGAAACCAATTTAACAACCGTGTACGCGGTTGAGATTTCAGAATGAAGTTGGATGGTGACGATGTTCTATTGAGGTATATACGTGGACTCGACTCCCGTGAGTTGGCTTAAGGTGGCTAAAACAGGAGCAATTGACGGGCCAAGTGAGGTAGCTCCTCCAATCGGACACACTCCATCGTATGACATACTATTACTTTGTGATTGATTTGGTGCACACCTTTGATTTGGGAGTGTGGCTCGAGGTAGGCGATTGCTGCGGCTCTGTGTTACCACCAGCCCGGAAGTGTAATTGGTGTATCTACCCTGGCATTTCCTAGTTGTGCCGTGTCACCTACCCTATCGAGACCACTACGAGTTTGTTTTATGTCGTGCCTATGGAGTATCCTATGGTAGCCTCCCGATCAGGAGGTATTACAGTACTATATAGACTACTGGCACTATAAAATGTATTAAAGGGGATATGGGTAACGCCTTAATGCTATTTTAATATTTTACTTTACTTTAGACATTATTATAATAGCGTATATTACTACATAGTAGATAGTTTCACGGATCCTTAGAGAACGGTTATCCCAATCATCCTTTAAGTTACTTGTATTTCAGTTGATATTTCACTTGAGTTGGATTTATTGATATAAGAATGTTAATCCTAACTCGAGTGTTCTGTGTTTTTACTTTACGCTCAGGTCAGACTGAGTATCACAACATTCGAGACTCGCCTTTGGAGTTGGATCTTCGCTTGGAGATCCATCTCTCTATTCAGCTTGAAGTTATTCAGTTGACTTCTGTGATATATTCTAATCTTGTATTTGACTATTGTATGGAGACTTCTTATGTATATTAGACTTCTGTTGTATCTAGTTTAACTCGGTTATATATATAATAACTTTATGAACTACTATTCCTTTGTTTCCGCTGCTTATTATTATATTACCCTGTGTCTGTGTTCTATGATTATTTTATTTACTGTATATGCTGAGTTTTTCCAAATATAAATTAACAATATGATAATTTGATCATATGAAGTCCGACATGTGTGGATGCGAATGGTTGAAAATATCGGGCTATTACAGTTTCTAATGGGGCTAACTTTGGATGTTTATTTTCTTTTGAATGGGACTTCATTCGAAGGGTTTTAAAGGGCTGTTTTTAGCCATTTTCCTTAAGTAAAACTTTGCTAAGATGAAGGGGTTACTTCGAAGGATTATAGCATAAAATAATTAACTTTGTTTGAATATGTAAGGGGAATCCTTCTATAAAAATAAATGTTATAAAACCTTGTGGACACCAGGGTGGGTTTAATGTTTTCGTTACATAGTTTGGGGTTACAAATAGAAATATGCTTTCAAACATATACATTAGGGCTATCAATGTGTTTTTATTTAATTTAACCTAATTGGGGCTACCAATAGGAATAGGTTAAATAGGTGGTATACTTGGGGAAAATAATTATTCATGGGGATCATGAAGTTTTATAAATAATCATGGTGATTATGATATTTTTGGCCAAGTGATAGGTTCTTGGTTAACCTAGGAAAACCATGGAATGTGAGGTGGATAGCCCATATCAAATTTCTAAAGTAAAGAATGTTTACTGGAGGTGGTTAGCCTCGGGATTTGGAACCCAAGGATTCATAGTTATCCTAGGAAAACTATGGAGTGTACGGTGGATAGCCCATACCATCTTTTTATAAAACAATGTACGATGGATAATCTGCTTTATTTTGAATGAAGTTGGGATAGATAGTCCTATTAAATTATGGTGAATAGTCATTTTAAAGATTTTAGATGGGAAATCTAATAAATTACATTTAGATGGGATATTTAACAAATGGGTGGATGGGACATCCAATACATATGATTTATAGCTTTATTTCATATTACGTTAAGACTAATCATTTTGGGTGTAGGGGTATAGTAAATGATTTGCATGTTTATTTGGGATACTAGTGAGGGGAAAACCCATTCCGCTAAGCGGCGCGGTCTCACTAGATATCTATTTATAATAAGAGATAATGGAGGATTATTCATACCAGACTTATTGTCTGACTCGAAGTTTGTGTTTCTCCACAAACTGTCAGGTACTCAAAATTAAGTTGAGTAGTCTGAGAATGAGAGACTTTCTGGTTTTAGACGAATAATCTTCCGAAGACGTGCAAGAGGCAGTGTTAGCTATATAGGAGCTATTTTTTGTATTCCGTTGTGATGTACTAAGGACTGTAAAGTTCATATTTATTAGTTCTCTGATCATCATAAGGGGACATCTTCATATGTCGCTCTTATCATATTTTGTACATGTATATGTGAACTGAACGTGGCTAACATATAAGATTATGTAATTTAATCTTAAACTAAAATTCATAAGAAATGAGAAATTCTGTTTTGTAGAAGTTTAAACTTTTTCATATTCTTGTATTTCTGTGTTACCACTAGTTTCAAGATTCCAATTTCGGTATAACGACCCAGAATTTTATTTAATTAAAATTTGAATATTTAATTAATTTAAAATATTAATAAGTGAAATTTATAAGTCGAATAAATTTTATTTCGAATAATTGGATTTAATTGAAGAATTTAATCAATAATTTAATATGTGAAAATACAGAAATAATTGAAAATTGGGTTAAATATGATTGAAAATGATTTGTAAACTTTTATTATATCATATTGGAGTTAGAATGATGTTATGGAACTTTTAAAATTGAATTAAAAGTTTATCTATGAAAATTGAATTTTTTAATATTTAATCGACTAGTGAAATTAGTCAATTTTCGAATAGTCTCAGAATTGGACGAAACTAGTTCCATTGGATCCGTAATAGTTTGGTATTACCGGATTTCAATTTTCGTAGCAATCGGAGTTGTCGTTTGATCTTGGCAGCTCGAAATGCATCAAAATTGTTTTAATATTTATTTGGCGAGTAAAAATAGTCATTTTTCAAACAGTCTCGGATTTCGACGAAACTAGTTTCATCGGATTCATAATGTGATATTATTGTATGGTTTCAAATTTCGTGTTAATCGGATTTATCGTTTGTCCGGTGCAAGCTAAAACGCCTAGAAAATCGTTTAATCGGTTTAATTTTAAATTGAACGTTTATTGCCATAACTCGCACAGATGACCGAATTAGCTTCCGAAACACGTTCCATTGTGTTCGGAACGTGGGGTAAACCTTAGGAACGCCAACCGGCACGCTTCGTTTGGAGTTCGAAAATTCCGGGATGAATAGTGTTTGCAAAATTTTCTATATAAACCCCTTCACTCTTCATTTTTGCAAATAACCTAAAAGCTAACCCTAATTCTTCAGTAGCCGCCAGTGAAAACACCAATGGCCGAAAATCTCTTATCTTTCCTCCTTAATTTCTTCAAATCTAAGCATTGTTTCAAGAAACTTTCAACTACAAAGTTGAAGAGCACGTTGAGATCTTGAAGATGAACGGCTATGATCGTGTTTGGAGCGTCAGAGGGGGAGCTAGGGGGGCCGACGGCCTGCTGTTGCGCACGCAAATCGAGGGCCATAGGGGAGCCAGTTCACCATGGTTGATGCCGAGTGTAGCTTGCTTGATGCTCTTCAATATGGCACTCTCTGATCAACTTGTCGTTGCTTGTGGTGGTTGCAAAATTAAACCTTAATTGGAGCATAATGGGTTTGTGCGTGTGTGTGTTTCTAGGGGATGAACGTGAGATGGAAGATGAAGGTGGAACGGCCTAGATGAAGCAAGGGAAGTGATGGACGGTCCTGATTTAGATGAGTAAAGAAAATAGAAAATTGTTGTAAATTTGGTATTAAAAAATTTGTGTAACTTTGAAAATTCATATCTTTTTCATACGAGGTCGAAAACGCGCGAAACCAGTTGCGTTGGAATCGTATGGACGAGCACTACGCTATTGAAATGGATTGGAGTCGTTTGGAGTTAGTGAGAATTTTGGGTAAAATTAAACGTCCGTTTAATTTTATTCGAAATAAATCGCTAAAACGAAATTGAAATCAAGGTGAGAACTTCTCACTCAATCGAATCGGTTTCGATTTTAATTTTAAATAGCTATATTTAAAATTCTTGAATGTATGTTTGAATGATGATTGTTATCTACTGATTGTTAAAAATAGACATTATGCGCCGTTAGTAAGCGGATGTTATTTATTAAAAACATATACCGCGAATATTTCATAAACAGTGAAATTGGTATTATTTATGTACTTGGAATTGATTTCCCGCATTATATAGCGGATGAGACCCTATTGCGCCGCCTATTAAGCGGATAATATTTTAAATCCCATATACCGCGATAATTTCGTACTGAAACTGAATTGGTATTGTGCTAACATCTTTGGATGCAGGAAAACAGGTTGGAGGGATCCAACTGGATTCCTCAACAGTATTTATTTGATTATGGATATTTTGATATTCGTTGATTATCATATCAATATATGATATCGTTGTTGTCGTGATTGACTATTTGGTGTGTAGCATCATTGGGCCAAATTTTTGGAATTTTAAAAGGATTTTTAAAGTGATTTTTGAAAATATACGTTATAGATATTTTTGGAATTGATTCCTTTTAAATAAATAAACGTTATAATTTTAATGTTATAAAAATTATGATTTTTGAGAAATATAGTAAAAAGTTAATTTTTGGAAATATGGGGTTAATGATTTTATAAAATAGTTTAAATTGGGATTTCTGAATTTATTATAAAAAGTAAAAAAAAATAGGATTTATGAAATTTGATTATTTTATAAATCAAAATGATGAAAGTATAAAGGAGTTTAAAGACGTTTTAAAATAATAATACAAATTGAGTTATATAAAAGATTTGTAAATTGATATTTGTAGATTAAAACATTGGAATTATAAAACGAGTTTTTATAAGTATTAGAATGAATTTCGAATGAATTTCATAAATGAATGAAATTTATAGAATTATAAACGGTGAAGTTATAAATGGAATTTTATAAGCAGTAGGTTTATAAAATTTGTAAAGTTATTAAAAGAATAGATTGGGTAAATAAATGAATCTTATAAGTTGTAAGATGTATAATTTGGGAAGTTTAAAAAGAACGATTTTATAAACAAATAAATTATAAGTATTTAACTTATAATATGGACTTTTGGTTTATAATTGAGTTATAAATTGAATAGGTTAATAAAGGAGATTTATAAAAGGAAATTGTTATAAAACAAATAGAAATGGAATTTATAAACATTGTTTTATAAATTCGCAACGACTTATTTTGATAAGTAAATTGTTGTAACTTATTAATGGAGTTATATTCACGTTTTATACAGTGAATAATCCTTTAAAATAAAATGAATAGAAAGGATGAAATTGGTTAACAAGGTATATTCACGTTTTTGAAAAGTGAATAATATGTTAAAGAAAATGTTTTGGATGTGATGTTTTAAATAGAATTAAAACGACGATGTTTTAAATGTGCTAAGATTCGAAACCATAGATTTCAACATTTATTGTCGAAATAGATGTTTTCGAGAAATAGAAGGAAATGGTGGACTATAACACTGTTGTTATAGTAAATGATTTCCGAAAGGAAATGTTTTGTATAGTATTGGGATTTATATATCTATTTTAATTTCGAATCACTATACTGGTGATTTTGGGTTGTCGTAACGATGTCTTACGCAACATTCGTTTTGGCCTAAATAAATATGTTTAAGAGAATGATTTCCTTAAAGAATGAAATATATACTTAATTTAGATTTAAGTATATTGAATATTTTCCAAGTGTAGAAAATAAAAAAAAAAGATTTGTGAATTACTTATTAAATAAGCATGGAAATGTTTTCCAATATAAAGTGAATATTTTGAGAATTTATCTTTTTGAAGATAAATTGAAAATGAATAATTGAAGTCGTATATTCGTAGATATTTTGGAATGTAAATTCACTATGGAATTTATAAAAGGAAGGGGAATTTATTTAAAAATAAATATTGATTTATTTTTGAGGTATTGAAATTTTATATCTTGTAAAGATATTTTTGGGAAATAAATAATTTGAAAAATTATTTGGAATCTGGTGATGTTGTGCATATCTATTGATAGTTCAATAACCGACTATCAATATTTACCTTTGAATGGATATTTATTGTGATTTGTTCGAATTTGAATGCCACACTTATTTTTGAATAAGCGCTCACTATTCGGGTTAACCGGGAAAGGACCATGGGGTCGTATAACCCATTCCGAATATGTGATACGTCGTTATGAATTGCATTTGAAGACCGGTGTTGAAGACCGGATATTTTCAAAAGCGAAAGGACAACTCGTCGATTGTCTTTGCACCGAGAAGCTACGGTATAGAGACTCCATATGTGATGGGAAGTTCGAACGTGATTAGTGAATATCCGGATTGCAATGACTTCTTTGTAAGTGCCTTTGGTTCTGTTCGAGCCCGGAACAAACTTGTATGGATAGTATGTCTGACATTACAAATTGAGATATAAAGCTGATTTCTTTCAAATATATTTCTGTTGGTGGCGGAGAATTTATTCTCTTAGCTTAACACCCTTCTCTGAGACGTATGAGCTCAGAGGTTATGTAGTTGAAGGTTATCAGCAATATATTTCCAATTTGGTAATGTGACATGCTGAGTGTTGCTGTGAAATGATCATTGTTTGATCATTTGTGATATGATCATTTGTTTGATCACTTATCTTTGTGATCATTTCTATGATCATTTGTTGACCCAAAGCACAGCTTTTGTATAAAGCGTGGCTTTGTGGACGAGACTTCGTCGAGCCTCACACCCCGGAATGGTCAAAACATGAAAGATGCAGCAAGGTTATGAGGGGTAGCTCCCTTTAGGGTATGTGCATTTCCTTCTGGAAAAGGGTGGTATCATGGTATGGAGCCCATATACTTACTCACGTTGAAACACTTCATTATTACGGTATGATTTTGGTTACGAGCGCTCCGGTAAAGGTCCCAAAGGACCGGGGGATGGCATACTCGTGTCAGTTGTTACCTAGTTTGAAAGGTAATCCGGCCTTGTGTTGGCAGAGATCCGGTTAGGTTCTCGGGGACGTCCTTCCAGAGGCGTTCTCATGTGGCAATGGGAAGTTCGTTGGCCTGACCATTTGTTGGAAATCCAAAGAAACAATACGAGACTTGTACGGTTTTAGTTGTAGAACCTGCCATCTAATATGGTAGTTATAGTAGGCATAATATAATGGTACCTATGTTGGCTAAGATTTATATCTTTACTTTCGAAATATTTTTCCTACACTATGCACTAGTAATAATATCAAATGTTCTTTTTAATGCGTATCAAGCATCTTTGACTATCATAAGGAGAAATCTCCTACGATTCTGCGTTTGCATTGTGTGTATGTGCGGGAGGCCTTATGGTAGTCTCATTTTTAAAAGCATTGCGAATTGACTTTAAAAATATTCCTCTATTTTGATTTTAAAGATAAATAAACTGTTTTGAGTTCTCATACCAGTCACATGACTGACTCGGAGTTTATTGTTTTCCTTCCTAAACTCTGGGTGCCCACCAATTTCCACACGGGCAGTCAAGAGTTAAGGTTTATCAGGATATTCTGGAATTCAGGAGTTGCTGGAGGCAAGCTGGATGGCATGGCGTATTACTAGTATATAGTATTTCTTTTCCGTTGTTTGTAGTTGTACACTCTGATGATGATATAATGTGATGTGATGTAATGTAATAACTGATATAGGTCTTTGTTTAAAGATTATTCATTTATCTATTATATGTTGTTCCGCTGCGATTGTGAGATTCTGATATTGTTCTATTGTTTTCTTTCTGTTTTATTTCTTTTTCTCTCTTCTTCTATCTTTTTCTTCTTCTTTAACCATAACGGTACGGTTTTCCGGCCCTCGATTGCTCGACAGTTGATACAGTGGACGTATTGATGTCGGCGTTCATGGACGAAAAATCGCCGCCCGTTACATTCGGTCACTCGGAAATAACATTTATAGATGACTACAACACCCGTAGCAGTTAGTTTTGAGCTTACGGAAGCGGGATGTTACACCAGCCTTTCTTGTAGTGATATCATCAGTTGAACTTTTTGCATTTAAACTTAAAATATGAACTACTGTCTAACTTTCTGAATTAAATCGTCATTTTCACTACTCCATTTTTAACTATAAGAAAATGCTCAATGAAAGGTTACCAAGAACGGAGACAAATGTTTACGTAGGGAATAATTATGAAAACTTTTACTATCATTTTATTACCTTCATATTGTACATATGATTTCATTTTTCATTATCATAATGATCATTTTTTTCTACCTATTTTTCTTGTTTAAGTTTTTTTCGACCTATATTCTAACGTATAGTTTAACAATAGAGTAAAAGGAACTCAAGTAACTATCACATTCATATGTTGTTGTTGTTATTATTTTTATTAAAGAGTGGTCTCCTTAAGAGGAAAGCACTCATATTTTATTACCTAAAAATAGAATCAGAACAACAGTTCGTTGGGTATAATCAATTACATGAGCGGTAGGTCATCACTGTGATGATACAATAAAAGTGACAACGAAATAGAGAACAAATACTATAATTACAAAACTTACCAAAAAATCAAGAATTAAGAAAAGTACAGGGTGCGGAGGCAGAGAAGCACATGGGGTATCACGGTCAGGGACACTGCAACTGGGTATCAGGACCTAAGCAGAAGGCAGAGCTGTTGGAGGGTGAAACAAAATGTAACGATTCCGAAATTTTCCGTTCTTTTGGAAGTAAATTCGATTAGATTTGATCTTGATTTAAGTTGAGAAATTTCAGAGTTGAATTTAAATTAATCCTGCATTCGATTGGTTTGAATGAATAAAATTTAAACTATAATATAAAACGGAAATTCTGTACAATTTGAGATTAAACGTAAAATCAGTTGTTAATAAAACAGTGAAAATTTTGGTTTTTGAAATTTAAATATTTTACATGAAAATATTTTAGAAAAGTTTATAATAAAAACGTTGGCGTTCGTTTCGTAGAATTTCAATTTCCCTAGCTTTGTTTAAATTGATTTATATGATAGATTTACAGTAGCGACAAACGATATTGTGTAAATAACGAATTTTAATCCGAACGTTAAATGATTAGATTTCTGTGTACTAACGCGTTCGTATTTACACATTGAGCACAAGGGTGTTTTTTTCACATGTTTGGACTCTCGATTTTCTCTGTGCGCCGTTTTAATCCGGGTTAACAGTGGTTACTTTTATATATGTTTCTAAAAGTACAGATGTTCGAAATGAATACACATTTTAAGAATTTGTATTAGTAGCCACAGAATAAACATTCCACTTACCCATATTCATGCACATTCCCTTCTTTCATGCTGGCCACGTCTTCTTCCCTCTATATTATTACTTATGCTACCTGCTATATATGAACGAAGATAAATGCTCAGGAAAAAAATTATATAAAACTTCTTCTTCCTCTTCTCCGACCCTAGCCCCTTCCCCATCGCACTCCGACCTTCCCTCGCCTTACTTTCCAACCGCCGCACCCCTCTCGACCATGCGCTTGGCCTTCGACTTCCTCTCCTCCTGCAGCCACCACCGCTATAAAAGAAAACGAAAGATCTAGTTCGCCGCTGCTGCAGCCAAGACCTTCGCCATCACTTTCCACCGCCAACTCTAGCCGAGACCTTAGTCTCCCCTAGCCGCCGCCTCAGTTTACAAAAGAAATAAAAACAAAGAAAAACTCCTCAACTGCTGCTGCCGAGACCTCCTCACTCCACAACCATTCCATCACCTGCGTCGCCAACCGACCATCACCCCGGCCACCTCGAAGGGTTGCCACACCAGCCTAGCCTGCTTTTCCAAGGTCAAATTGTTTCCACCTCCCGTTTTCCAGTCATATGCATATATTTATAAAAAAGAAATATATTATAAGAAGAAGAAGTGTGTTGTGAAATGACCCTCTCTTTTATACCTAAATTTGTAAGGATTTTTTTTACATAGAGATATATATATTTATTATCTTATAAATATATATACATATTTCCAAAGCCTAGAGTCATTTTTCCTTTTATCGAATAAACAATTTCATCTAGGATCAAAAGTTTTTACCAATATAAACATATTAGTGTATTCACAAAGATATGCACACACATATAAAGATGCATGTGCCCCTCTTGTTTTAATCAGAGTTATGGTAAACAAGAGGATAATTTGATTGATTGCATTTAATCAATCCACCCATACTACACTTTAACTCATACAATAAAATTTCATATGTGTGTGTCCATATATATATATATATATATATATATATATATATATATATATATATATATATATTTGTAAGAACTCAGCTCTTGATTTCTTACTGGCTTCTCTATGAAGGGTAATTCCTAAGATCAAGGAGATTGTGTTATGTTTATACATAAATTGATGATGTAGTGCTTATGTTCTGATAATGATATAAGTTTTTATCATTTTCTATGTTTGCTTTTCTATAAATCTGCCTTAGATACAAACTCTTTTCTGGAATATTTTTAAGTGAGATAACTTATTCCTAATATCTGCACAAAACATATTTGAACATGTATCTATATATATATATATATATATATATATATATATATATATATATATATATAAACTATCATGGACATGGCTTTCAACTTCCTATGTTACAGATCCTTCCTTCATTCAAGAATAAGGTATAAAACATTTGCACAGTACAAATTGCATTATGATAACATGCAGACACCTAATACATTTTCCCTATGCCTTTAAACTCTTGCATGCGATTTTCATAATGAAAGAATAACCATATTGTTCATTGAGACTCAACTGTCCATATTTTCCAATACTTAATCTTTTTCAAAGACTCAAGATTGACTAATACATTTATAAAATATATCCATCCTATTTATCATAGTGTTCTTGCTCAATTTACTTACAAAATTATAGATTAACTTCTTCAATTTTCCAGATAATATTCAGATTTATAAACTCCAGTTACAAGTCAATTCATTAACAAAGCACTTAGCAAAATATCCACCCAACATTTAGTACTTAATACAAGTTACAATTTAAAAGTATCGATACATGCAGATTTCATCATTTAGGCTCTTATCTAATTAATTTTTAGCATGCTATAATCTCCTTCTCAAAGCCTTGCTCCTACTCCTACTTAGTTGCTGCAGTCCCTGAAAATGCATTTGACGCTGCCCCATTTTAAATGAGACACCCCAGATGCCATTAGCACACTTGGGTCAGACACATGTCTGGTATGAGAAAATCCACTAAAACAATTTGTTAATCAAGTTAAAGTTGAAACATGTATATATGTATATAACTCTGTCTTTGGAAAACAAATAAGTCATGTGTGCATGTTCTTTGTCATTGTGCATATGCACACTTGAATCTTTCTTTCCAAAACCTTATGAAGATATGGTACATTCATACATTCATACAACTCAATCATAAATCAAATAAGCATACATACAAAACAGAGAAATCACCTAAATGAATTAAATCATTTATTCCTTACTCGGATTTCATTCCAGGAAAACTCTAGTTCCTCTTTATAATAAATTCTCTTACATTGATATATTCATCTAGCTTAGTCTCATCTGCAATTAATGGACCAATGGACACACTGTAATGGACTAATATACTCCATTACACACAGATATCAGGACTTAAACAAGCCATGTGTCAACTTGTATTACTCAAGAACACAAGTCATTCCTGCAGTGCTCTTGACCCCCATTTCCTAATCAAGTTTTTAGGTTATAACACTTTTTATTTTTCATGGCAAACCCATTCAGTGAATCATTTCACTAAAACAACCATTCATGTCATAGCATTCCACATCATTCATAAAGAAACAGAGGTAATCAGGCAATTAAACATAGGTGTCCATTAAATAGATTCTGCACAAATACATACGTACATACATACATACATACATAGATATATATATACACATATATACATATACATATATATATATATATATATTCTTGCAATTTTAAAAAGGTGTATAGACAACTAACATTGGCTTATGACTTTACGAGAGAGTTTTTCTTTTTCCTTGTGCAATCATCTGTGCTTTAGTTAAACTCAGAATGACTAGGTTTTACTGAATCACAAAATTCATTTGCTATGTGTATGAATATTTATGTATTTTTATTGAATCAGGAGCATCAGCACATAGGCATCCCTATTGCACCCCTAATTCCTTTTTGTCTCAAGCCTCAGCATTTATACATAAGTATATTGCAGCTCACATGTTTATATTTTTCTGGGTTGAGCCAAAGCCAACACTACTTGCCTATATTCAACATTTAATTCTCTGGGTATTTACTTATGTTTCTAAACATTAACATATCATAGAGATCTGAGTTTATAAAATATATATATATACTAATAATACTTAGAACTTTCATATAATAAAACAAGCAGAACAACCAGTTAAAAATCAAAAACATTTTTAACCTCTGAAATCACAGATAGACACTCACATATGAAAATACATTTTTCTTTTAAGAAAAATTAACTTATGAACTGGCTGCCTTCATTAGGACTTAGTGCCTTAAATTTTTTTGAGTGAGTTTTCTCACCTAGCTCTCTTTCACTTCCCTAGTTGATTGGTAAGCTTCTGCATTCAAACCCTTTTCTTCACTTGTTTTTTTTTTCCTCAAGAGCTATCTGGGGCGAAGAGGAGGTTCCTCATATCACTGCTTATTTATGTAGGGTCTTTCTTAGGGTTTAAGGCACTAGCTAAAGAAATTTTTGCCCATCAGAAATCATGTCATTTGCATTTTATCTAAACCCAAAATCTTACCCTCCCCGGCTTAAGTTTGTGAAGAGAAAAGTGGTTATATTCTTTTGGTTATTTTCAGAAATTTTGCTTTTCCAGAAAATACTTTTCCTCTTGTCTACTATCATGCTAAAAGTGTGACTTGATTTCCATTGGTTATTATATATCTATATATCTAGTATCCTTCTTAATTCTGCCTATACAAAACATATCTCTGTTTTTATCTTATTTTCTATTTTTAGCTTTCACTTAAATAGTATGTACTTCCTTTATTTATTTATAAAAGGATTACTCCTTTTATACCTTCATTCTTTTCTTTCTGTTTATATTTAAATATGTTTGTGTATTTTATTTTACTGATTTGAACTCTTGTGCTTGATTAACATACATATATGTATATATATGTCTTACAGAAATAATTAGTACACACATATTTATATACATTATTTTATACTGACACACCTGCACATGTACTCTCAAATACAATCAGTTGCATCCTTATATATATTTGCATATTGCCTTTTAAGGATTTAATTTATTTATTTGTGTATATATATATATATATTCCCATACACATCAACATATGTTCATTCATATCATTCAGGGATTTAGCTTCAATTCATGTGTATTCCCTGTGCACACATGTACACCCATATAGTTACACCATCTCAAGCCATATCAATTTCCCTTTTAAATCGGTTTAAAAATTATTTTAAACTTATTTATGTTTTTCAAAATAAATTCCTAAAATCTTGGGTCATTACATACACCCTACCTTCTAGAAATTGTGTCCACAATTTTTCCTAAGCTTAAATCAATTTCAAACTTAATTCAGAGAACAAGTACATTTTCAATCAAATAGATTTTTAGTTCTATCATAATAACTAAAAATACATGCATCCAAAAGGAAAACAATTTAAATATTAGTATTACCTTTGATCTGAAAATAGCTTAGGGTAGTTCATCCTAACTTTGTCTTCTAATTCCCATGTGCAATCACTGGGATCATGACTCCACTGTACCTTCACAAGTTTCAGTGATTTATTCCTTAATTTCTTCACATCCTTTGCCAAAATTCCTACTGGATCCTTTTCATAAATCAAATTAGGATTTATTTGCACTTGGTTTGGGGTCTTCAGAATTTCTGCCTTGTCATGGACCCATCTTCTCAATTGTGATACATGAAAAACATCACGCATCCCTTGCATGTCTTCTGGTAATTCCAACTTATATTCTAAGGAACCAATTCTTTTCAAAATTTTGTATGGCCCAATATATCTTGGGGTTAACTTGCCTTGTTTCCCAAATCTCAGTACATTTTTCATAGGTGAGATTTTGATGAAAACAAAATTTCCTACTTCATATTCCACCTGCTTCCTTTCATGTCTGCAAATTTCTTTTGCCTATCTTGAGCTGCTGCCATTCTTCTCCTTACCAGCTCAATTTTCTCTTTAGTTTCTTGTATGTAATCAGGCCCTAACATTGCCCTTTCTCCTGCTTTTACCCAACAAACAGGTGACAAACATGGCTTGCCATATAAGGCTTCAAATGGAGCCATTCTTATGGTGCTTTGATAGCTGTTGTTGTATGTAAATTCAGCTAAATGGAGATAGTCTTCCCAGTTGCCCCCAAAATCCAGTGCACATGCCCTTAACATGTCCTCTAAAACTTTGTTTACCACCTCAGTCTGCCCACCTGATTGAGGATGGTAGACAGTGCTTAAGCATAATTCACTTCCCATGGCTTCTTGAAAGCTGCTCCAGAATTTTGAGGTGAAGATGGTATCCCTATCACTCACAATGGTTTTGGGAATGCCATGCAATTTTACCAACTCCTTCATAAATACTTGTGCTAATTTTGGTGCTTTCCTTTCTAATTTGACTAGGATGAAATGTGCCACTTTAGTTAGCCTATCCACTATCACCCATATGCTTGTGTTTCCTCCTTTAGATCTAGGCAGTCCATCTATGAAATCCATAGATATATCTTCCCACTTCCACTTTGGTATGCTAAGAGGTTGCAACAACCCTGACGGCTTTTGTGTTTCAGCCTTGACTTGTTGGCAAGTCACACATTTGGCAATATATTTGGCTACATCTGATTTCATTCCCTTCCACCAAAAATCTCTTTTTAAACTTTGATACATCTTTGTACTGCCTGGGTGTATGGAGTACTTACTTCTATGATATTCATCTAATATCTCCTCCTTCAATTCCATGTTTTCTGGCACACACATTCTATTCTGGTTTCTCAAATAACCATTTTTATCAATATGGTGATTTATCACCTCCTCCCCTTTCAATATGAGAATTTTCTTTTCCAATAAGTTTGTGTCTTGTTCTTGCATTTTTCCTACCTTCAAAATTAAATCTGATTGAAGTGTCATCAAGCTTAACTTCCCTCTATTTTCCTGTGCACCTTGCACCTGCACATCCATGTGTACACAGCCATTCTCCCCAATTTCTAACTCAGCCAGCAAAGACAAGTCCTTAAACTCTTCCATCATCATCATAGCCAATTTAGCATGTTGTCTACTTAGAGCATCAACAACTTTGTTCGCTTTGCCTGGTGTATAGAGTATGTCCAAGTCATAAGCAGCTAAGAACTCCACCCATCTATGTTGCCTCATGTTTAAATCTTTTTGTGAAAATAAATACTTTAAGGACTTGTGGTCAGTGTAAAGTTCAAACTTAGTTCCTAACAAATAATGTCTCCAAAGTTTCAAGGCATAAATCACAGCTGCTAATTCAAGATCATGTGTGGCATACCTTACTTCATGGGGTTTGAGTTGTCTGGATGCATATGCAATGACTTGGCCTTGTTGCATCAACACTACACCCAAGCCAAACCCACTAGCATCAGTGTATACAACTAATTCTTCATTTCCCTGGGGTACTTTCAAAATTGGAGCATTCACCAATGCCTCCTTCAACTGTTCAAAAGACTTCTCACACTTCTCTGACCAAACAAAAGCTTGGTTTTTCCTGGTTAGGTTAGTAAGTGGTGTAGAAATTTTTGAAAAATCTTTTATAAATCTTCTATAATACCCTACCATCCCCATAAATGATCTCACTTCACTCACAGTGCTAGGCCTTTTCCATGCTTGAATAGCCACTACTTTATTGGGGTTCATAGAAATTCCTTTGGCAGAAATGACATGGCCAAGGAAATGTACTTCCTCTTTCCAAAATTCACATTTTGAATATTTTGCCTTTAAATCTTTTTCCCTCAGTCTAGACAAAACCATATGCAAATGACTTTTATGTTCTTCCACTGTTTTGGAATAAATTAAAATGTCATCTATAAAAATAAGCACAAATTTGTCTAAATAATCTCTAAAGGTTCTGTTCATTAAATCTACAAAGTATGATGGTGCATTAATCAAGCCAAATGGCATAACCAGAAATTCATACAACCCATACCTAGTGTTAAAGGCAGTGTACTTGATACTTGACTCTTCCACCTTCATTTGATGAAAACCAGATGCTAAATCTAGTCTAGAAAACACTCCTGCCCCAGTTAATTGGTCAAAAAGATCATCTATTCTTGGCAATGGATATTTATTTTTAATAGTTACTTTGTTCAATTCTCTATAATCTATACAAAGTCTCAAGGAACCATCTTGTTTCTTAACAAATACCACCGGTGCTCTCCAGCAAGAATTACTGGGTCTTATAAAACCCTTATCCTCTAATTTCTCTAACTGTTTCTTTAATTCTTTTAGTTCATTTGGCCCCATTCTAGTTGGCTTTTTAATCACTGGACTTGCTCCTGGAACTAAATGGATTTTGAATTCCACTGATCTATGTTTTGGAACACCCTTAACCTCCTCAGAAACATCCAAGTATTCATTGACTATGAGAATTTCTTCAATAACGAGTTCATTGAAATCTTTTCCCAAGTTAATCAAATGATATAATTTCCTTCCCTTAGCCAATTCACACAAAATTATGATCCTCTGGGCTCTAAGGTTTTGCAATGATATGGTGGATGAGTCTAAGTTAATTATGGCTTTAAACTGTCTTAACCAGTCTACTCCCAATATAACACCTATATTTGGGTAGTTTAAAACATATAAATTGGAAATAAAAGTATCTCCTCCTATATTTAATTCCACATCCACACAAATCATATCTAAAACACTAGAACTCCCTAGTGGACTTTGTATATGTAATGGGGTTTTGACCAATATGCAATTTAATTTTAGCATTTTAACTAGTTCATAAGAAATCAAAGAGTGAGTAGCCCCGGTATCATATACTACTGCTATGGGTATAGTACAAATATATAGTATACCTTCCACTTGACTGTGATTCTCAGCATTAATCTCCATTATGGATTTGCCTTTGCCTTCCAAGTTTGCTAATTTTCCTTGCTGTTTATACTATGGACAATTTCTCTTCATATGCCCCTCTTTCCCACATAGATAGCACTTGAAAGCTCCTCCTTTCAATTCTGGACACCTTGGTTTGATATGTCCTTCCTTTCCACATTGATGAAACTCAATTTTCTTTTTGGTTTCCTTAGCTTTAATATCTCCAGTGCCCTTGTTACTGACCTCTTCTTTCTTCTTATCATAAGGGTGATATCTTCCCTTACCCTTCTTGATGTTATTATTCTTTAAATTTATGAACTTTTCCCTTTCCTTGTCATGCTGCTCCAATCTCAAAGCCAAGTCTATTACTTGATCAAATGTCATGTCAGCATAAGGTAACATGGCTCTGCTAAGTCCTGGGTTCAAACCTTTAAGGTATCTATCATTTTTGGATGCTTCATCTGCCACTAGCATTGCTCCATATGTAGAAAGCCCCTCAAACTTTTGAGTGTATTCAGTGACATTCAAAGTTCCTTGCCTGAGTCTAATAAATTCTTCCAGTAAAGTGGTCTTAGCTAATGCTGGTACAAATCTTGCTTCCAATATCTCCTTGAATTGATTCCAAGTGATTTCATTCTCATTTCTCCGAGTAATGATTACTTCCTACCAGCTTAAAGCTACTCCTTTCAGCTGTCTTGAAGACACTTGCCTCTTCCTTTGATCATCAAGCTGCATGTCATTGAAAATCCTATCCAATGTTCTCAACCATGCTTGAATTTCCACAATACTCTCTGTCCCTTCAAAGCTTTTGCCTCCTAAATGGGTATAAGTCTTGAGTAATTTTGAGAGCTCTTCATGGGGATTTTCTTGCCTTTGTCCTGCCCCGTCCCTAAATGCTCTCACCAAATCTTGTAGATTGACCATTGGTGGTGCATTGGAGGGTCCTGCTCCCTGATTTGGTGGTCTTCCTACCGTAGTTTGCTAATAATAATTTACACCGCTGGTTAGTTTTTTTTAACTATGCTTTTAGTAACATAGCTCTGATACCAAAATGAAATGACCCTCTCTTTTATACCTAAATTTGTAAGGATTTTTTTTTACATAGAGATATATATATTCATTATCTTATAAATATATATACATATTTCCAAAGCCTAGAGTCATTTTTCCTTTCATCAAATAAACAATTTCATCCAGGATCAAAAGTTTTTACCAATATAAATATATTAGTGTATTCACAAAGATATGCACACACATATGAAGATGCATGTGCCCCTCTTGTTTTAATCAGAGTTATGGTAAACAAGAGGATAATTTGATTGATTACATTTAATCAATCCACCCATAGTTCACTTTAACTCATACAATAAAATTTCATCTGTATATATATATATATATATATATATATATTTGTAAGAACTCAGCTTTTGATTTCTTACTGGCTTCTCTATGAAGTGAAATTCCTAAGATCAAGGAGACTGTGTTATGTTTATACATAAATTGATGATGTAGTGCATATGTTCTGAAAATGATATAAGTTTTTATCATTTTCTATGTTTGCTTTTCTATAAAATCTGCCTTAGATACAAACTCTTTTCTGGAATATTTTTAAGTGAGATATCTTATTCCTAATATCTGCACAAAACATATTTGAACGTATATATATATATATATATATATATATATATATATAAACTATCATGGACATGGCTTTCAACTTCCTATGTTACGGATCCTTCCTTCATTCAAGAATAAGGTATAAAACATTTGCATAGTACAAATTGCATTATGATAACATGCAGACACCTAATACATTTTCCCTATGCCTTTAAACTCTTGCATGCGATTGTCATAATGAAAGAATAACCATATTGTTCATTGAGACTCAAATGTCCACATTTTTCGATACTTAATCCTTTACAGAGGCTCAAGATTGACTAATACATTTATAGAATATATCCACCCTATTTATCATAGTGTTCTTGCTCAATTTACTTACAAAATTATAGATTAGCTTCTTCAATTTTCCAGATAATATTCAGATTTGTAAACTCCAGTTACAAGTCAATTCATTAGCAAAGCACTTAGCAAAATATCCATCCAACATTTAGTACTTAATACAAGTTACAATTTAAAAGTATCGATACATGCAGATTTCATCATTTAGGCTCTTATCTAATTAATTTTTAGCAAGCTATAATCTCCTTCTCAAAGCCTTGCTCCTACTCCTACTTAGTTGCCGCAGTCCCTGAAAATGCATTTGAAGCTGCCCCATTTTAAATGAGACACCCCATATGCCATTAGCACACTAGGGTCAGACACATGGCTGGTATGAGAAAATCCACTAAAATAATTTGTTAATCAAGTTAAAGTTGAAACATGTATATATGTATATAACTCTGTCTTTAGAAAACAAATAAGTCATGTGTGCATGTTCTGTGTCATTGTGCATGTGCACACTTGAATCTTTCTTTCCAGAACCTTATGAAGATATGGAACATTCATACAGCTCAGTCATAAATCAAATAAGCATCCGTACAAAATAGAGAAATCACCTAAATGAATTAAATCATTTATTCCCTACTCAGATTTCATTCCGGGAAAACTCTAGTTCCTCTTTATACTAAATTCTCTTACATTGATATATTCATCTAGCATGGTCTCATCTGCAATTAATGAATCAACGGGCACACTGTAATGGACTAATTCACTCCATTACACACAGATCTCAGGACTTAAACAAGCCATATGTCAACTTGTATTACTCAAGAACACAAGTCAGTCTTGCAGTGCTCTTGACCCCCATTTCCTAATCAAGTTTTTAGGTAATAACACTTTTGATTTTTCATGGCAAACCCACTCAGTGAATCATTTCACTAAAACAACCATTCATGTCATAGCATTCCACATCATTCATAAACAAACAGAGGTAACAAGCAATTAAACATTGGTGTCTATTAAATAGATTCTGCACAAATACCTACATACATACATACATACATACATATATATATATATATATATATATATATATATATATATATATATATATTCTTGCAATTTTAAAAAGGGGTATAGACAACTAACATTGGCTTATGGCTTTATGAGAGAGTTTTTTCCTTTTGCAATCATCTGTGCTTTAGTTAAACTCAGAATGACTAGGTTTTACTGAATCACAAAATTCATTTGCTATGTGTATGAATATTTATGTATTTTCATTGAATCAGGAGCATCAGCAAATAGGCAACCCTATTGCACCCCTAATTCCTTTTTGTCTCAAGCCTCAGCACTTATACATAAGTATATTGCAGCTCACATGTTTATTTTTTCTGGGTTGAGCCAAAGCCAACACTACTTGCCTATATTCAACATTTAATTCTCTGGGTAGTTACTTATGTTTCTAAACATTAACATATCAGAGAGATCTGGGTTTATAATATATATATATATATACTAATAATACTTAGAACTTTCATATAATAAAACAAGCAGAACAACCAGTTAAAAATCAAAAACATTTTTAACCTCTGAAATCACAAATAGACACTCAAATATGAAAATACATTTTTCTTTTAAGAAAAATTAACTTATGAATTGGCTGCCTTCATTAGGACTTAGTGCCTTAAATTTTTTTGAGTGAGTTTTCTCACCTAGCTCTCTTTCACTTCCCTAGTTGATTGGTAAGCTTCTGCATTCAAACCCTTTTCTTCACTTGTTTTTTTTCCTCAAGAGCTATCTGGGGCGAAGAGGAGGTTCCTCATATCACTGCTTATTTATGCAGGGTCTTTCTTAGGGTTTAAGGCACTAGCTAAAGACATTTTTGCCCATCAGAATCATGTCATTTGCATTTTATCTAAACCCAAAATCTTACCCTCCCCGGCTTAAGTTTGTGAAGAGAAAAGTGGTTAAATTCTTTTGATTATTTTTAGAAAATTTTCTTTTCCATAAAATACTTTTCCTCTTGTCTACTATCATGCTAAAAGTGTGACTTGATTTCCATTGGTTATTATATATCTATATATCAAGTATCCTTCTTAATTCTGCCTACACAAAACATATCTCTGTTTTTTTATCTTATTTTCTATTTTTAGCTTTCACTTAAATAGTATGTACTTCCTTTATCTATTTATAAGAGGATTACTCCTTTTATACCTTTATTCTTTTCTTTCTGTTTATATTTAAATATGTTTGTGTATTTTATTTTACTGATTTGAACTCTAGCACTTGATTAACATACATATATGTATATATATGTCTTACAGAAATAATTAGTACACACATATTTATATACATTATTTTATACTGACACATCTGCACATGTACTCTCAAATACAATCAGTTGCATCCTTATATATATATATATATATATATATATTTGTATATAGCCTTTTAAGGATTTACTTTATTTATCTGTATAAATATACATATTTTGTCCCATACACATCAACATATGTTCATTCATATCATTCAGGGATTTAGCTTCAATTCATGTGTATTCTCTGTGCACACATGTACACCCATATAGTTACACCATCTCAAGCCATATCAATTTCCCTTTAAAATTGGTTTAAAAATTATTTTAAACTTATTTATATTTTTCAAAATAAATTCCTAAAATCTTGGGTCATTACACGTTGTCCCATATTATCACACGCATGTACAAGCTTTGGTCGTACGCGGTTTATTCGAGTCGTGTCGTGCGCGTAAGCCGTAGCGTGGATTATCTCGAGTTTGTCGTCTGTCAGGTGAGTGATTGTTCATTCACACCTAACTAATATCATTATGCAAGTTAATAAAAGTTGAAATTGTCACACACACACACATATATTCTTTGTTAATTTAGATTGATACATACATTTGTTGGATGAATTATCGAATTGTATGTGCACATGTTGACAAGATATATACACGTAATATGTATATACACATGTGTAGAAAATTTATATTGACATGTCACGTTTTATCATGTTATTGATATTCAGTATGTTATGAATTGCTGTAAATTTTTCCGTCGATATTTGGACATGACTGTATATATTGCATTTGTGATATTGGAAAGGGTTGAAATGATATGTACCCATATTTAAATTAAAACATTCCACTTAGTCTAGGTAGAAAATTTTAATTTAAACACCGTTTGGTCAAATAAAATATTTTTATAAACTGGGATCGTTTTTGGAAATTTATATATAAATGATTTGAATTTTAAATTATGTCTTAAAATTTGTATTTCATAAATTAAATCAATTTATTGTAAATAAGTGCTTTTACGAATATATGACAATTTATGAATAAATTTTGAATGGCTTATTTAAAGAAACTTGGTTTTGCATTTAAATCCATAAAAACTAATTCAATTCAAAATTTGGATATTTTGAATATGAAGATGTTAAAGTTAAGAATCAAGTTAAAATTTTGATTTAGATTTAAACTTAAATTCACTTACTTGTTTTCGTAATAACGAAATTTTTATAAAGTTAATCTATTTGGAAATAAAACCTTTAAATTAATCAAAAGGGTGATTTAAATTGTTTGATTTCAAATTTGGAATTTATTGTAAAAGAATTGGTGGTTAAATTGTAATGGAATTCATAATTGAACTTGAAATTAATTTTGACTTAAGTGATTCAGTTTACTGGATTTATATGAACTTTACGGTCGAATGTTTTCAAAGGAAAATGGGTTTGAAGTCGAAATGTTTTGAAATGGAAATTTTTGGGAAACGTAGAATTGGTTTTGAGAACTTGGAAATTTCAAATTTCTGTCAATTTAAATATGAATTGTTTTAAACCATAAATGACCAAGTGGTTTGTAAAACATATGTTGGGTTGTTAAAGAGACCGTGGCGGATATCGATATACTCTCTATCAACCCCGAAACACTTTGATAACCGTGTACGTGGTGGATGATACCCATAATGTAGTAGTTGAATTGGAAAATGTTTACTGGAATGAAGTAAGAGAACGATGATGGATAGCCTTGACACTCGTGTCATAATTAAAATGACTAAACCAGGAGCCTTTGTCTGGCTAATAAGGTTAGCTACCTCTAACGACGTTGATCCCTCGATTTATTGTCGTGATTTTGAACTCTATGGGTGCACCCTTCTGTTTGGGTTGATTGTCATTGTCGGCCGCGGATGGGTTACGACCAACCAAAAAGGGTAAACTGGTAGAATCCTACCTTGGACATTGCCTCGTGTGTCTTCTCATATTTATCCTTATACGAGCCCATTACGACTTTGGTTTAGTACTATGCCTATAGGGGACTCACTGACTACTGACGTTGCTGGTTGTGTTATAGGACGTTCATAAACTACATGCCATAAAAATGTGGTAAGGTGGATCAATGTAAAGCCTTAACGCTATTTTGATATTTATTTACTAATAAACATTATCTATTAGAGCGTACACTATTATATATAAATAGTTTGATGGATCCTTAGGAGATGGAAAAACCCATAACATCTCATAAGTTACTATGCATTGATTTATTGATTTACATGAGGATATTAGTTCTGACTCGAGTATTGTGTTTTCCGTTATGCTCGGGTCAACTTGAGTATTTCCAATTTGGGAGGTTTTTGTGGTGACGAAGGCATTGCTGGAGGCTTCGTTCTGTTTTCGCTATTTCATCAGTTTAGTTTGTTTAGCTATGTCAGTTTAGACTTATTTCATTCCTAGTTGTTTCATTCCTAGTTGTTTAGTGTGAGAATAAATGTAAACTTATTTGGAGATTCAGGATTTATTTATGCACTTATTTATTTTCCACTTTGAGATTCTGAGTTGTATCTATTTCTATGTCTGTGATTCTATGATTGGTTCTATTATTACCCTAAAAAATTATCTATCATTTAAGCAAAAAATTCTTGCTTAAATGGTTGGTCGTTACGGTTGGTATCAGAGCCAGGTTGAGCGAACACCTAAACCGGTGGGGTAAACTCATTATAGATAGGGTAATTAATCACCCTTGAATGAGTAGAATCTTTCATGAAAGAGCGTATTTTAAAATTTTAAAAATAGTTTAAATCTTAAATGAGTTTCAAAATTTTAGGGTGCCTATCCTTAGTAGATTCCTTTGATTAGGTTCCATCAATTGATTCAGCTTCTAAACAATTTTCTTTCCCATCCTTTTGTACAAGATGAGTAATCGTAATACCAGAGGCAGAGGCAGAGGTAAGGGAAATGTCCCCACTGAGGCTATTTCATCGATTATAGTCCCAGGGATGAGATTTACCACTCATAGTAAGGAGTACACCGAGCTTGGAGGAAAGAAATTCATAGGGGCTGAGAGCATTGTTAAGGCATAGAAATGGTTTAAGAATGTTAAAAGGATTTTTGTTGGACTTGGTATCACTGACGCTCAGAAGTGTCAATTGGCAGCTTCGCAGCTTCAGGAAGCCGAAAACAGAATGAATAACATCATTAATATACAACATTCGATATAACAATGATACAACAATCTGGTATCAATATTCATCAAAGATACATAACAGCGAAAAGATATAACAACGGAAAAGATAACTCCAATATAGTACTAGGAATTGTTTGGATGAATTAGTTTCTTTGGTTTTTAGGATATGGTTGATAAGTATGCTTTGATTGCTTAAACTAAAATTTTTAGGATTGTCCTCTACTTTCAAATTTCGGGTCATCGCATTTGGTATCGGAGCTAAAGGTTGAACTTTAGCTTTTGGAGTATAACACATTAAGTAACTAATTAAAGATAGGGTGAAGTATGCCCTAGATTGAGTATATCCCTAAGATATCCATCAGTATGCCTCAGTAAATTCTCTTACTATCCACTGATAGTGAGTATGAGTGCAAGAAGAGGACGAGGTAGGGGACATGGGAGTATCATTATAAATGATCAATACCCTGCAACAACGGAAACAACTTTCTCTATCAATCTCCTTTGTTGATCATCCAATTTCAAATTCTTTGATTGATTCGTGGTAGCTCCGAGGAGAAGCTTTGGTTATTTTGACTAAATTGAAGGATGAATTGGAATGGGACAAAAACTTAAGATAGTATTGGGAATTGTTTGAATGAATTGGTTGCTTTTGTTGTTAGGATATGGTTGATAAGTATGCTTTGATTGCTTAAACTAAAAATTTTAGGATTGTCCTCTACTTTCAAATTTCGGGTCGTCACATTTTTTATAAGCAAATACTTAATGAATCCATTTGAATTTATTTTAAATTGTGATGTTGTACTTATGTAAACATTTTATACCAGAAAATCCAGGTCAGTCATTGTAAATTTGATTTAGTGTTCTGAAAATTCTAACTACTAACATAAAGCTTAATATAAGGTTTTCTGCACTATGCATCAATAATACTATCAAATGGTTTTCGCGTATCAAGCATTTTTTACTGTCATAAGGAGAAATATCCTCCAAATGTGCGCTTGCATTGTGTATGTGGCGGGAGGCCTTATGGTAGTTTCATTTTCCAAAGTAAGTGTATTTAACAAGATTTTAAAACAAGTTTTCAAAACTAAATTTTAAAATTCAAATATGATTTGAAAATAATTCGATTTGGTTTTCAAAATATTCTTATATTAGGTAAATTATTAATTAAATCTCTAAGTGGTTTTCAAATGTAATTGAATGATTTAATTAATTTAAAGGATGATTATTTAATGAAATTAAAGGTTAATTACTTTAATGTAATTAAAAGATGATTAATTAATAATTAAAGGTTAATTAACTTATAAATTAATAAATGATTGAAGGATATTTAATTAATACGGTTTGTAATTAATTAATGTTAATTAACCAGGATTAGTAGTTATTCATAAGTAATTAATTACCTTTAATCACATAAATCAATTATCATTTAATGTAATTACACAAAGTAATTACCCTTTAATTACATTAAGTAATTAACTTCATTAAGTAATCATACATTAATTACTTTCATTAATTAAATCACCTTTAAATTAATTACATTAAGTAATTGTCCCTTAATTATTAAGTAAATAATTATCCCATAATAAATTTAGATAAACCATTTATCTTAATCATTTATCAAACTATATTTAAAAACACTCAGGGATTTAAATCAAATTATAAATTTATTTTAATCAAACAAAGTTAAAACATTATGATTTTAAAAGTTCACCCTTTGAAATTTCTTGAAAACTTGTTCCATACATACATTTTGGAAACTTGTTTAATAATTTGTTATTTAACAAAATGATTAAAACATTTTATCATCATAAAAATTAACATGATTATTTTAAGTTGATAAATTATACAACCTTTCTTTAACCAAAGCATTAAAACAATAATTATATAGATACAATAGTTTAAAGTTTTAAAAGAAAACTTAATTTATATTTCGAATTGATAACACAAGTACAAAAAAAATCTCGAGTAAAACTCGATCACATTTCTTTTTAAAACCTGTACTTAAACAAAACCCCAAGCCTATTTTAAATTTTTATCAAGCCGAACTCGAGTATCTCGTGTTTCCATTTTCCTTCAAGTCAATCACAAAACCAACCCGAGATCAACCCGAGCATTTCTCTGCTTCTTCCTATCCATGTGAGCAAACTCTTAAACCCATTTATACTTTGGTTTGCATGTGATCAGTATTGAATGTTTGTTTGTGGAATATGGTTGCATGGGTGTAAATATGCATGTATGTGTATATATAGGTGATAGTGTGTGCAGACACACACACCTCTGTTCTCAAGTTACAGTTTTTTAAAAACCAATCCAAGAAAATTCCAAAATTTCTTTAATTTAATCTCTGATAGACTTTAGTGTTTGAACAAATTATGTTTTTGTTGAAACATAAACTAAAATCTAAAAATGGTTCAAAGTATGTTTGTTTTATAAACTATCTGCAAATTTACAAAAAGAGTGAAAATGTAAAATATATCGAATTCTCGATTGAAATAATTCATTGTTTCAGGTGTATAATCTGTTTTATTATCAGAAATCATGAATTTTATAAGTTAAATCATAAATTTTTGAATACTATATGTAACATCCCGGAATTTTTGACAATATCAATTTAATAATCTGTAGTTAAAATTAAATTGATATTGATAATCTGTTAATAATTATTCAGATAAATTTAATAATCTCCTTCAATGATTATTTAAATTGGTTATTTTATCTTTTTAAAATAATAAATTGATTTCTATTTTCAATATAAATATATGGTTCATATTTTAATTAAAATTGGATTTAGTTTTAAATTTAGAATAAATACAATAAAATGTTTTATGACTTAATAAAATAGATATTTATTTGATAAAGTGTAATTTCTTTTAAAATAAGATTATAAAAGCAATATTGATAATATAATGACTTTTTAAATAAGTTTTAAATAACATTTGTAAATTTTAGTTCACATTGAATTTATAATTATAACTTGATTTAAAAATATTTGATTTTGAATTTTTATTTTAAATTTAAGTTCAAAGGTATAAATCTTAATTATTTAATTGTTTTAACTTTTGTTTGTGTAAGTTTGAAACATGATTTGTTTTCTTTTATAATTCATACACATATTCAAATTTAAATTAACATATTGAAACTAAGTTAATATATGCATTAGCTTGTAAATAAATACTAATTTCCCTTAAAGAAAATACATGTGTTAAATTAATGTGTAATCATATAGACAAGTGTCTCATTTTAGACAAGTGTTAGTTTTAGTTTTTAATTTTCTTTTATTTCCTAAAATCTGAAAATACCTTTTGTATAGCTTGCATTCTTCATTTCATATAACATTTTCATTCTTCTTTAATCAAATAAAGATCAGATCTGCATATACAATTCACCAAAACCACATTCAAATCCATCAATTTACATCCCCTCAAATCCAAATCTGCAATTCTGCATATAAAAGAATCCACAAATCTGCAAATTCCTCAAGCATAACTCTGTATGATTCAAAATCTGCATGTTCAAATCAAATCCACCTTCATTCAAATCTCAAATCAAAGAACCTGCATATCTCACTTCATTGCAAAATCAAAATAGAGACTCCTGCCTTTCTGTTTGAAACTGGGTTGATAGCATATGCATATAATTTGAGGATTTAGCCACTGCATTCTATCTGCATGTACTTGAGAAGCTAGCTACAGCATCATTCTTATCTGCATGCTAGCAAAAGAGTCAAGCTTGCACATGTTTGTTTCTGGAAAAATTCAACAGTGGTCTGCAAATTTCAAGTGATCAATAGGAGTTCTGCATGTTGTTTTCTGCAATTTAACAGGGGCCTGCATTCATAAATAAGGTGAGTAACATTTAAACTCTTTAGTTTTAAAAAAAAATAAGTTGCATGTTTTACTGAATGCAAATAATATTTTTGTGCTATCTATGGTTGTTGGTGTGGAAATGATTTATGATCATACTGTTTATATCATCTGTTCTGTTTTTGAATTTATTTCCAGGTAAAACTTTATTAACTACTCTTGCCTTTAAATCAGTTATCTGTTAAAAGAAAATGCAAAGTAAGGTTGTATTAGTTTCATAAGTTAATGTTTAAAAATGTCAAGAAGTTTAAAATATGAGTTGCCTCTGTAAAACAGAAAACATCATTGCATGTTATTTTTTTTTTTTTTTTTTAAAAAAAAAAAAAAAGAACTCAATCAGAAAAATATGGTAATTTCAGTAATACAAATCAAACATATAAACTGAAACTTGGATTTTAAACTAAGTATCAGGATTTTTGAGTGCATGTGTCAGTTGCAGTCTGTTCTTGAACAAAATTATAAATCTGTGCAAATTCTATTGATCTTTGAATTGGAAAATTCTGAAATTCTTTTGAGTCGTTAAGTAAAGATTATAGATACCTAGAGAAATTTGAAATGATCATAATGATTGTTGGATTGTTGGCAGTTTGAAATTTTTGTGTATGAACCCTAGTTGAACAGGGGGTTAAAGGTTGGGTCAGTAAGAAGGCTTGGATGGATCGAGTGTTCTGGGTTTTGGGGTATGGGTAGTGGATGTGAAATGGAGTTCATGGCCAAAGGGGGCAGGAGTCCGATGGTCGGAGCAGCTTGAAGTGAAGGATGACAGGTTTGAGTAAAACCTGTAAGTTGTTTTCAGGTTTTGTATATTGGGGTTTTCAGAGCTAAATTGTTGAATTCCTGTTATTTGGTAGATCTTGTGTTGGTGTTGCAGTATTCTTGGGTTTATGGGGGTTGTTGGATCCTCACTGGAGGTCGCCAGAGGTGGTGCGACCTGATTTTCTGGTGATCTGTTTTGGTTGGGGGTTGTTTCAGAGAAGGGTTTGAGTTTATTCGAAGTGAATGGAATAATGACCCGAAGCAAGTTGATAGATAACTCGAAGTAAGTATGGCAGAAACCCGAAGCAAAAGCTTGTAGAACTCGAAGTAAAAGTTTGTATGGGGTTAATCTGTAGTTTCCAGAAAACACAGTATACTGTGTTTTGTTTTAAAAACTGGGTTTTAAACTTTTTAAAAGTATGGGTTTTAAAATATTAAAATCTGTAGATTTAGATTTAAATAGGGTTTAGGTTTAAAAATCAAATTCATGTTGTATCTTTGATCTGAATTCAAATTTGTATTTTGATTTGAATTCAAATTTCAGGTTTGAAAACCCTGTTTCTGTTTCTTTTAAAAAAAAAAACCTGGGTTTAAAAACTTTTAAAACCTATAGATTTAGTTAAAGTAAGATTTAGTATAAATTCAAATGCAAATTTGAATTTTAGATTCAAATTTAAATCTAGGTTTTGAAATAGAGTTTAAATTCTTAACTTAACTAACTATTTCAGTTTTAGTAAATAGTTCAAATTTTAAGTAATGAAGTTTTTAAAATATGAAGCAAGGTTTTAAAAATAGATTTTAAAATCTGGAAATCTGAGTTTTTAAAGTGAAGCTCAGTTTCAAATTTAAAGGAAAATTCAAAGTTAAAAGTTTTTAAACTAAAATTGAATTTAAACTTCTAAAATTTTGAAATGAACTTAACTTCAAGTTTATATGATTTGATTTTTTTTTTAAGACAAACCTTTGAATTGTCCTGAAATTTAAATAAGTTTTAAATTTATTAAGTTTGAAATTATTTTATTTTAAATTTGAATTTAAAATTGAAATTTAAGGATAAGTTCAAAAAGTACTTTGTTTTGAATTAAATTGTTTTTAAAACATAATTAAGTTATGTTTATTTGAAATTTAAAATTAGAATTATGTTTTAGAATTAATTAACAAGGTAATTAAGGTTTGTTAATTATTTAAATTAATTAATTAAATTTGGAGTTAATAATTGATTAATGATTAATCAATTTGAAATTAAGATCATTAATTAAGTTATTAATTAATGATAAATGAATATTAATTATGTAATTAAGTTTTAATTTAAGGTTAATTAATTTAATAATTAACTTTAATTAATAATGATTAAAAATAATTTAATTGGTAATTAATTTAAGTTAATTACTTTTTAAAATAATTAGAGGATGGTTAATGAAGATCATTAACCATGATTAATTAATTTAATAATAATCAATTATAAATGGCTTAAGTATAATTACTTGATAAAGTAATTAAGAAATTAATTACTTAATGTAATTAATTTAATTGAATAAGATTGTTTAATTTAATTAAATAAGTTTAATTAATTTTAAACACCTGGATTAAGAATAATTACTTTATGTAATTAATGTTTTGGAAATTACTTAGTTAAGTAATTGTTTAATAATTACAGATTGTAATTAAGGAGATATTTAAGTATGAAGAAATTTGGATTAATTATTTAGTAATTAATCAAATAATTAATTTAAGAAATTAATTTAAGGATAATTAATTTGGGTTAATAAAGTAATTAAGTTGTTAATTACTTTGAGTAATTAATTTAAGAAGTAATTAAGATCATTAATTATTTTAATTAATGATGTAATTTAAGTTGATTAATTATGATTAATTAATCAATAATAGGTAATTAAAGGTAATTAATTAATGTAATTAATTAAGGATAAATGTAATTAATTATGATTAATTAGTTGGAGTAATTAAAAGTTAATTACTGTTTAGTTGAGGATAATTAATTTTGTAAAATTAATTGAGGATAATTACATAAATGTAATTAAGTATAATTAATCAAGAGTGATTAATTAAAGTAATTTATGATGAATTAATTGATTGTAATCAATTAAATGATTGAGTAAGCAAGATAATTTGGTAAAGCAATTAATTTAATTTATTTTAAATTAATTAAAGATGAAGGGTTTTAATTTAATTCATTTTAAATTAATTTGAGATAGAGATGATTAATTTAATCAATTTACATTAATTATATTTTGGTATAAGTAAATCCTTGCTTATGTATGGATGGATGTCATGGATTGACTTGGATGCTTTGTGATCTCAGAAATGAGATAAATGATATTGTGTGGTATGGATGTTTGATGATATTGTGATGATAACATAGGTTATCTATTGTGATGTTGATATATGGAATATCTATTTGATATTGATGATGTGAATTACCTGTTATGTGATAATGTTGATTATCAGTTATGTTTTAAGCTATCTATCTGTGTATATATGGATACTGTAATTGAATTGTTTTAAACTTTAAAACAACTTGGACCTTTAAAGACACGCTTTGGATTTCGATGAGACCGGGATCGGGTTTCCACAATTGGATATCCGAAAACCACATCGATTCCAAATAACGTTAGGTCGTGAATCTAAGTGGAGCTTTGTGAAGACTCGAGGTGTAAGGACTATGAGTCATTATAACTCTGTGGGTGATTCCGTAATGAGTTGACGGAATTAGTCCTTATAGATTCGAGATGGTGATTTAGAGTGCAAGGGTTATTGTCGTTAACTCTGAGGGTGATTCCAAAATGAGTGTAACGAGATAATGCCTTCGGTTTCGTTCGAACCCGGAACGAACTTGTATGGATTGAATGCTTTCAGAACATCGTCAGGTGGACGATGAGCATTCTAAGTGATATGTCCTATAAAGGTAATCGTAACCTCAAGCCTCATCAACTGGGAATGGCTAAAACAGGGGAGGTGCAGCAAAGCTTCGTGGGTAGCCCCCACTTGAGAGTAAGATTTTCCCCTGTCTAGAGGTCCCTTTTATTTCGGCTGTGTGGGACGGTTTAGTAGCTACAACCGTCGGGGTTGTCTTATTTGGAACTGTTCAGTAAGGAACGGGTCCGGCTTTGTGTTGCAGGGGAGTTAGGGTGGCTCCTCGGTACGGTGATCTAGGCCACGTACTGTGACGGGCGGTACCCCAGTAGCCCTGCCATTGTATGGAATCCAAAATCCAATAAGTGCCGTACGAATTAGTTGTGCCCAACTATGTTGGAATGTGAGATGTAAGCATTTCAGCTATTTCTGTATTTTACTTGAAAACCCTAGACACTATTATAATATCACAGGATTTCCTATCAAATGTTTTGGTTAGCGTAAGGTAAAAACTTTTCCATGTTTATGTGTGGGAAGTCTTACGTGATACCTTTTCTTTTCAAAGGTTTTTCAAAGTTAAGCAACTTTAACCTGTTACTCACACCAGACCCATGTCTGACCCGGAGTTTATTTTTGTTTTTCATAAACTCTTGGGTACTCAAATTTTTATGAGTAGTCAAGGGATTCAGGTTAGGATTCTGGATTAGCTTTGACGACTTGTGGAGGAGCAATGGAGCAGGAGGCTTCTGCGAGTAGATATATATCTAGTTTTCCGCTGTGTGATCTCTGTGTTGTTGTATTGAGTTGTATAACTAGACAGGTGTTTATAACTGTCTAGTATGAGTTGTTTATGCTGTGTATCTCTGATGTATATGATACTATGTAAAGTATTATGTTATTAATATATATAATTTATTCGTTCCGCTGTGTTAGATTCTGATGTTGTTTCTTTCTTCTCTTCTTCTTTCTTCTTCTATCCCTTTCTTTCTTCATTCATGACGCGATTTTCTGGGAGTGAAATTCGGGTCGCTACTTTTGGTATCAGAGCTTTAGGTTGAGCGAATACCTAGGCTCTGAAGTGTATCTTTCTTTAGGGAGCGTTAGGTTGAGCGAATACCTAGGCTCTGTAGTGGTATCTTTCTTGAGAGAGCGTATTTGTAGTTTTATTATATATATATTTATATAATTATTTCTACCTATCTGTTGGGTTACCTGTTCAGGTTTTCCAATTTGAGTTATAAAGGTAGATGGGGTAGTAGTGTGTGTAACACGACTACCATTGGTTGGAGTTTAAATGTTTGAGGTTGGAAGTGTATTTTTTTTGAGACTGTAGACCTAATATCGTCTCGAGTGAGTTCTGTAGTGATGAAGAACTTCATTGATCTCTGAAGGAAACCTGTTAGGGTTCGGAGTTTATTTTTGAGATTGGATGAGTATTGTTTGGATCTGTTGACTTGGCAGAAGTAAGTGATGGTATTTTGTATACCTCAGGAAGTAGTAGCTGCGTGATGAGATGCAGTGACTATGGATGTTCCTGAAGATGTTTTCGTTGGAACAAGTTAAGGAAGTGGGTCTGCTTCAGTGTTGTGGCTGGGGACAGCTTGAGTTTCTGTTTGCTTTGAAGTCCGAGTTTCTCGGAGAGCTTTGTTTTGGAATTCTTTGGCATCTGAGGCAGCAGTGCAGTATGGAGTGTTCTCGGTGTTGGCAAGAGATCTTTTGGTTTAGCAGTTTTTCTGAAGTGGAGTTCAGAAGCAGTTATATGGATCCGTTTCTTCGATAGGTTAGCTAGTTGAGATTGAGCTGTTCTGTTTGGTTAAGGGAGAACAGTTTTCTTTGGATTTGGTTTGGGTGTTCGCAAAAGTGACTTGCGATTGTTTGTGAGTTCTCTTAGGTTATCTGAGTTTTTCTGGATGTCTTTAGGAAGTCAGAGTTTTGTCCATTGAGTTTCCTTATCAATTGGAATTCCAGGAGTGGTTCGGATGGTTCAGCTTTATAGAAGAATGGTTTCAAGGAGTTTGAGTTGGTGTAGCAGCTCAGAGTTTTGGAGGAACTCCTGAATGATTCTTATGGATTTGTTGAACCAAATCTCTGGGGTGTGTTATCCTGTTTGTGCTTGTGTTCTTCTTCAGCATTCTCTTCTTCGGATCAGAGTTGAGCAGCGGAAGCAGTTTGGAAGTGCATCTGCTTTCCTTTTCTGGAGAAGTAAGTTGTTGTTTTCTGATATTGAGGAGATCATTTTGTTGAGTTGATTGGTCTGGTTTGTTTCTAGAAGCATCAGCGAAGGTTGAGCTGATCAGGAAGGCTGTAGGTAGCCCATGATCGTTTGGAGAGTTTTGTGGATAAGAGTCGGAGGGATTTGGACTCTGAAGTCGAAGATTTAATTTTGGATAAGTTTTCTCCGATCAAAAGAGAGCTATAAGATTGGATAAGTCTGAGAAGCTAGCTCTGAAGTGATTTTGGATCTTTTCTGTGATCTTGAAGATAAGTGATTGATCTATAGGATTGGCTGGCCAGTTTGGATAACTGGAATTCGATGAGTTTCACGTATATCTGAGGGAGTACGTGTATGGTCTGTCTCTGGTTGTGGAACCAGCAGTTCTGGAGTTTTGGGTGTTGAGTCAGACTCGTTTGTAGTCTGATATCTTGTCTAGTGTTATAGATATTGTTGTATAGGAGCTTTGTAGCTTCGTAGTATTGTTTGTTTGGATTTTCTAGAGCGAGTGTCCCGGTGGATATATATACACGCTGGGGAAACTCGATGAGATTTTATCCAGAATTTGTCTGGATAATTAGATTTGTTTGATTGGTTGAATTGGTTGTTTGATTGTTAGCATATGTTTGATATATGCTTGTGTTTAAAATTTAATATAATAAGATTATTAAATTACCTTTGTTTTAAATTTCGAGGACGAAATTCTTTTAAGGGGGAAGGATTGTAACATCCCGGAATTTTTGACAATATCAATTTAATAATCTGTAGTTAAAATTAAATTGATATTGATAATCTGTTAATAATTATTCAGATAAATTTAATAATCTCCTTCAATGATTATTTAAATTGGTTATTTTATCTTTTTAAAATAATAAATTGATTTCTATTTTCAATATAAATATATGGTTCATATTTTAATTAAAATTGGATTTAATTTTAAATTTAGAATAAATACAATAAAATGTTTTATGACTTAATAAAATAGATATTTATTTGATAAAGTGTAATTTCTTTTAAAATAAGATTATAAAAGCAATATTGATAATATAATGACTTTTTAAATAAGTTTTAAATAACATTTGTAAATTTTAGTTCACATTGAATTTATAATTATAACTTGATTTAAAAATATTTGATTTTGAATTTTTATTTTAAATTTAAGTTCAAAGGTATAAATCTTAATTATTTAATTGTTTTAACTTTTGTTTGTGTAAGTTTGAAACATGATTTGTTTTCTTTTATAATTCATACACATATTCAAATTTAAATTAACATATTGAAACTAAGTTAATATATGCATTAGCTTGTAAATAAATACTAATTTCCCTTAAAGAAAATACATGTGTTAAATTAATGTGTAATCATATAGACAAGTGTCTCATTTTAGACAAGTGTTAGTTTTAGTTTTTAATTTTCTTTTATTTCCTAAAATCTGAAAATACCTTTTGTATAGCTTGCATTCTTCATTTCATATAACATTTTCATTCTTCTTTAATCAAATAAAGATCAGATCTGCATATACAATTCACCAAAACCACATTCAAATCCATCAATTTACATCCCCTCAAATCCAAATCTGCAATTCTGCATATAAAAGAATCCACAAATCTGCAAATTCCTCAAGCATAACTCTGTATGATTCAAAATCTGCATGTTCAAATCAAATCCACCTTCATTCAAATCTCAAATCAAAGAACCTGCATATCTCACTTCATTGCAAAATCAAAATAGAGACTCCTGCCTTTCTGTTTGAAACTGGGTTGATAGCATATGCATATAATTTAAGGATTTAGCCACTGCATTCTATCTGCATGTACTTGAGAAGCTAGCTACAGCATCATTCTTATCTGCATGCTAGCAAAAGAGTCAAGCTTGCACATGTTTGTTTCTGGAAAAATTCAACAGTGGTCTGCAAATTTCAAGTGATCAATAGGAGTTCTGCATGTTGTTTTCTGCAATTTAACAGGGGCCTGCATTCATAAATAAGGTGAGTAACATTTAAACTCTTTAGTTTTAAAAAAAAAATAAGTTGCATGTTTTACTGAATGCAAATAATATTTTTGTGCTATCTATGGTTGTTGGTGTGGAAATGATTTATGATCATACTGTTTATATCATCTGTTCTGTTTTTGAATTTATTTCCAGGTAAAACTTTATTAACTACTCTTGCCTTTAAATCAGTTATCTGTTAAAAGAAAATGCAAAGTAAGGTTGTATTAGTTTCATAAGTTAATGTTTAAAAATGTCAAGAAGTTTAAAATATGAGTTGCCTCTGTAAAACAGAAAACATCATTGCATGTTATTTTTTTTTTTTTAAAAAAAAAAAAAAAGAACTCAATCAGAAAAATATGGTAATTTCAGTAATACAAATCAAACATATAAACTGAAACTTGGATTTTAAACTAAGTATCAGGATTTTTGAGTGCATGTGTCAGTTGCAGTCTGTTCTTGAACAAAATTATAAATCTGTGCAAATTCTATTGATCTTTGAATTGGAAAATTCTGAAATTCTTTTGAGTCGTTAAGTAAAGATTATAGATACCTAGAGAAATTTGAAATGATCATAATGATTGTTGGATTGTTGGCAGTTTGAAATTTTTGTGTATGAACCCTAGTTGAACAGGGGGTTAAAGGTTGGGTCAGTAAGAAGGCTTGGATGGATCGAGTGTTCTGGGTTTTGGGGTATGGGTAGTGGATGTGAAATGGAGTTCATGGCCAAAGGGGGCAGGAGTCCGATGGTCGGAGCAGCTTGAAGTGAAGGATGACAGGTTTGAGTAAAACCTGTAAGTTGTTTTCAGGTTTTGTATATTGGGGTTTTCAGAGCTAAATTGTTGAATTCCTGTTATTTGGTAGATCTTGTGTTGGTGTTGCAGTATTCTTGGGTTTATGGGGGTTGTTGGATCCTCACTGGAGGTCGCCAGAGGTGGTGCGACCTGATTTTCTGGTGATCTGTTTTGGTTGGGGGTTGTTTCAGAGAAGGGTTTGAGTTTATTCGAAGTGAATGGAATAATGACCCGAAGCAAGTTGATAGATAACTCGAAGTAAGTATGGCAGAAACCCGAAGCAAAAGCTTGTAGAACTCGAAGTAAAAGTTTGTATGGGGTTAATCTGTAGTTTCCAGAAAACACAGTATACTGTGTTTTGTTTTAAAAACTGGGTTTTAAACTTTTTAAAAGTATGGGTTTTAAAATATTAAAATCTGTAGATTTAGATTTAAATAGGGTTTAGGTTTAAAAATCAAATTCATGTTGTATCTTTGATCTGAATTCAAATTTGTATTTTGATTTGAATTCAAATTTCAGGTTTGAAAACCCTGTTTCTGTTTCTTTTAAAAAAAAAAACCTGGGTTTAAAAACTTTTAAAACCTATAGATTTAGTTAAAGTAAGATTTAGTATAAATTCAAATGCAAATTTGAATTTTAGATTCAAATTTAAATCTAGGTTTTGAAATAGAGTTTAAATTCTTAACTTAACTAACTATTTCAGTTTTAGTAAATAGTTCAAATTTTAAGTAATGAAGTTTTTAAAATATGAAGCAAGGTTTTAAAAATAGATTTTAAAATCTGGAAATCTGAGTTTTTAAAGTGAAGCTCAGTTTCAAATTTAAAGGAAAATTCAAAGTTAAAAGTTTTTAAACTAAAATTGAATTTAAACTTCTAAAATTTTGAAATGAACTTAACTTCAAGTTTATATGATTTGATTTTTTTTTTAAGACAAACCTTTGAATTGTCCTGAAATTTAAATAAGTTTTAAATTTATTAAGTTTGAAATTATTTTATTTTAAATTTGAATTTAAAATTGAAATTTAAGGATAAGTTCAAAAAGTACTTTGTTTTGAATTAAATTGTTTTTAAAACATAATTAAGTTATGTTTATTTGAAATTTAAAATTAGAATTATGTTTTAGAATTAATTAACAAGGTAATTAAGGTTTGTTAATTATTTAAATTAATTAATTAAATTTGGAGTTAATAATTGATTAATGATTAATCAATTTGAAATTAAGATCATTAATTAAGTTATTAATTAATGATAAATGAATATTAATTATGTAATTAAGTTTTAATTTAAGGTTAATTAATTTAATAATTAACTTTAATTAATAATGATTAAAAATAATTTAATTGGTAATTAATTTAAGTTAATTACTTTTTAAAATAATTAGAGGATGGTTAATGAAGATCATTAACCATGATTAATTAATTTAATAATAATCAATTATAAATGGCTTAAGTATAATTACTTGATAAAGTAATTAAGAAATTAATTACTTAATGTAATTAATTTAATTGAATAAGATTGTTTAATTTAATTAAATAAGTTTAATTAATTTTAAACACCTGAATTAAGAATAATTACTTTATGTAATTAATGTTTTGGAAATTACTTAGTTAAGTAATTGTTTAATAATTACAGATTGTAATTAAGGAGATATTTAAGTATGAAGAAATTTGGATTAATTATTTAGTAATTAATCAAATAATTAATTTAAGAAATTAATTTAAGGATAATTAATTTGGGTTAATAAAGTAATTAAGTTGTTAATTACTTTGAGTAATTAATTTAAGAAGTAATTAAGATCATTAATTATTTTAATTAATGATGTACTTTAAGTTGATTAATTATGATTAATTAATCAATAATAGGTAATTAAAGGTAATTAATTAATGTAATTAATTAAGGATAAATGTAATTAATTATGATTAATTAGTTGGAGTAATTAAAAGTTAATTACTGTTTAGTTGAGGATAATTAATTTTGTAAAATTAATTGAGGATAATTACATAAATGTAATTAAGTATAATTAATCAAGAGTGATTAATTAAAGTAATTTATGATGAATTAATTGATTGTAATCAATTAAATGATTGAGTAAGCAAGATAATTTGGTAAAGCAATTAATTTAATTTATTTTAAATTAATTAAAGATGAAGGGTTTTAATTTAATTCATTTTACATTAATTTGAGATAGAGATGATTAATTTAATTCAATTTACATTAATTATATTTTGGTATAAGTAAATCCTTGCTTATGTATGGATGGATGTCATGGATTGACTTGGATGCTTTGTGATCTCAGAAATGAGATAAATGATATTGTGTGGTATGGATGTTTGATGATATTGTGATGATAACATAGGTTATCTATTGTGATGTTGATATATGGAATATCTATTTGATATTGATGATGTGAATTACCTGTTATGTGATAATGTTGATTATCAGTTATGTTTTAAGCTATCTATCTGTGTATATATGGATACTGTAATTGAATTGTTTTAAACTTTAAAACAACTTGGACCTTTAAAGACACGCTTTGGATTTCGATGAGACCGGGATCGGGTTTCCACAATTGGATATCCGAAAACCACATCGATTCCAAATAACGTTAGGTCGTGAATCTAAGTGGAGCTTTGTGAAGACTCGAGGTGTAAGGACTATGAGTCATTATAACTCTGTGGGTGATTCCGTAATGAGTTGACGGAATTAGTCCTTATAGATTCGAGATGGTGATTTAGAGTGCAAGGGTTATTGTCGTTAACTCTGAGGGTGATTCCAAAATGAGTGTAACGAGATAATGCCTTCGGTTTCGTTCGAACCCGGAACGAACTTGTATGGATTGAATGCTTTCAGAACATCGTCAGGTGGACGATGAGCATTCTAAGTGATATGTCCTATAAAGGTAATCGTAACCTCAAGCCTCATCAACCGGGAATGGCTAAAACAGGGGAGGTGCAGCAAAGCTTCGTGGGTAGCCCCCACTTGAGAGTAAGATTTTCCCCTGTCTAGAGGTCCCTTTTATTTCGGCTGTGTGGGACGGTTTAGTAGCTACAACCGTCGGGGTTGTCTTATTTGGAACTGTTCAGTAAGGAACGGGTCCGGCTTTGTGTTGCAGGGGAGTTAGGGTGGCTCCTCGGTACGGTGATCTAGGCCACGTACTGTGACGGGCGGTACCCCAGTAGCCCTGCCATTGTATGGAATCCAAAATCCAATAAGTGCCGTACGAATTAGTTGTGCCCAACTATGTTGGAATGTGAGATGTAAGCATTTCAGCTATTTCTGTATTTTACTTGAAAACCCTAGACACTATTATAATATCACAGGATTTCCTATCAAATGTTTTGGTTAGCGTAAGGTAAAAACTTTTCCATGTTTATGTGTGGGAAGTCTTACGTGATACCTTTTCTTTTCAAAGGTTTTTCAAAGTTAAGCAACTTTAACCTGTTACTCACACCAGACCCATGTCTGACCCGGAGTTTATTTTTGTTTTTCATAAACTCTTGGGTACTCAAATTTTTATGAGTAGTCAAGGGATTCAGGTTAGGATTCTGGATTAGCTTTGACGACTTGTGGAGGAGCAATGGAGCAGGAGGCTTCTGCGAGTAGATATATATCTAGTTTTCCGCTGTGTGATCTCTGTGTTGTTGTATTGAGTTGTATAACTAGACAGGTGTTTATAACTGTCTAGTATGAGTTGTTTATGCTGTGTATCTCTGATGTATATGATACTATGTAAAGTATTATGTTATTAATATATATAATTTATTCGTTCCGCTGTGTTAGATTCTGATGTTGTTTCTTTCTTCTCTTCTTCTTTCTTCTTCTATCCCTTTCTTTCTTCATTCATGACGCGATTTTCTGGGAGTGAAATTCGGGTCGCTACACTATATATATATATGGCTGACCTGGAAATATAAGAAAGTAGAGGACCATCAAATATTATGAAAATTTGATTCGGTGCTTTGAAAACTATATATATATATATATATTGTTGTATGCATGTTTATTACAGGTATTTATACCTCTGTTTAAAACATTCACAGACTAAGAGCAGCACAAATAAATCTATATCTTCCCAAATAAACACTTTTAGGTGATGATTTCTAAATGAAAAAGTATTTAAACAATGTGATATCAACCTTAAAAAAATTCAAGTATATCTTTCAAGCATTTATTTTTAAATGAAAAATTACGGTAGAATCGTTTAAAATCTAGAAAATCAAGTAGCGATATTTCACGTTTGAATTATATAAATTGATTTATAGTAAAGAATGATGATTTTTAAGGTTAAAATTATGATTTTTAAGTTTGGGATCATCGTGAAATCTGGAGTTGATCAGATGTTGGTTTTTTGAAATTATCGTCGATCGGCGAAGTTATGGTCACGAAATCAAGCTTGGAGGAGGATCATATGTTGTAGATCACGAGAAAAATGAAGTGTTATTTTCCTGATCATCGTTGATGACGATACGGTGGTAGATAGGGTTTTGGGGGTAGTTTTGTTCGTTTGGATTTTAATGGTTACTGCGTCGTCGTCGAAGCTTTATGGTCGATCGGACCTGGGGGGATGGAATTGTTGTCGTGTGGTGAAGCTTTGATCGCGGAGGCCAGTTGACTGGAAGTCGGAGTCGTCGTGACAAAGTAGTTTTTGGAAACTGGATTGTTACAGGTTTGATCAACCATGCTCGATTTTGATTCATGGATGTTTTTGAGGTTCTGGGTGTTTGGGAAGCTCAAGGGGTTGACGTCGGTGTGTCGATGACCACGGTGATGATCAGTGATCACTCTAGCGATCGTGCACGTGCACATTTGTATCTTGGGTGTTTGGAAGTTTTGGTCTCAGGGTTAATCTTGAGTACTTTGTGAATTGTCTAGAAGAAATGAAGTAAAAGGGGGAAACTCGAGTATGTTATTGGGTTTAACTCCGGTACGTCTCGGGTCTGAAGCATTTAAACAAACCAGATTTGAAATTTGAATAAAATAGGTTTTGAAATCTTATTCTTAAATAAATTTCTTTTAGATAATAAAAGTTTATTTAAATTTTGGGCTAATAAAAGTTGTAAAGTTTATTTAACTTAAAATTTATTAAATTCTGTTTTCTTAAGTTATTTTAATAAATTAAATTTAATAGTTTAAATTAAGAAACTGATTTAAAAGGAGAATGGTTTATCTTAAAATGATATTTTTGATTTGTGATTAACTTGAAGATATTAAGTTAATTATATGAGATTTTAAAGATAAAATGGTATATTTTGAAATAATGATTTTTGTTATCAATTAACTTAAAAAGGGTTTAAGTTAAATTGAATGACTTTATTAATTTGTTTCAAAGGTCATTTAAAATAAGATTTAAATAATGATTATGGAATTAAATAAGATAAATAGTTTATCTTAAGATAATTGGAGTCTTAATTAATTAAATGATCTTTATTGATTAATAAAGGATAATTACTTAATGAAAGTAATTAAAAGATTAATTACTTAATAAAATTAATTAAGGGTTTACTTACTTAATTATTTAAAGGTTAATTGATTAATGTGATAAATCAATCAAGGTAACTAATTTGGGGATAATTAATTAATGAGGATTAATTAATGAGGATTAATTAATGATACGTAATTAAAAGGTAATAAATTATTTAAGGATAATTACTTAATTAAAAGTAACTAAATGATGATCAAGGTTGATTTATTAAGTAATTAAAGGATAATTACTTGATGTAATTAATTTGTGATTAGGGATAATCACTTATTATAATTAATTAAGGATAACTAATTAAATGGTAATTAATTAATAGCCAATTAATTAATGTGATTGATTAAATAATTAAAGATTAATCAATTATTAAATAAAGGTTAATTATTTTATTATTATTAAAGGATAATTGATTTAAAGGGGTTGTAATTAATTAATATTAATTAACCGGGATTGATGACTTATTCATAAGTAATTATTCTTATTTAAATTAATCAAATAATTAATTGATCTTACTTATGGATGTTTGGATTCTACTGAATGTTCAATTGTTTGATATTCCCTGATGTGTGATGCTCTGTTTTGATTTGAGCTGTGATGAATGTAATTTATTTATCCGTGATGAACGTAATTTATTTATCTGTGATGAATTTATTTATCTGTGAATCTGTGAATGAAGGTAAGTGTTATAGGATTATATCGCTTATTGATATTGCTGTGCTTGAATCTGTAATGATTGATGATGTTGCACTATATGTAAAGACCCTGGACTACACTATACACACACAAACATGGATTTTATGGGAAATCGATTAAGTCACAGATAATTTGAATTTAATATTATTTTATTCAAATAATGTAATGGTTTTAAAAGTTGAATTTTTAATCTAAATGGTTTTGGAAATGAAATTGGGTTGAATATGAAAAGCTCTTGAAAAGGAAGTTTGAAATTAAAATGTAGTTTGAATATAATATATCTTGTTTAAGTTTGAAACTGATTTAGAAATTAGGTTTGAAAGGTTTATGCAAGTTATATAAAATATATATGGATTTTAAACCATTTTGAAGTATATTGAAAGTATTGTTTTGGGAATTTAAATTTAACCCAAGTTTATACTTTAAAAGCTATAACTTGTACATATTTGATCGGATTTTTCCAAAACAAAATGCATTTGTTTTCAAATGATAATGGCTTCCAAATAAAGAAAGGATTTCCAGTTTTGTTGAAAGGGTTTTCCAAGTTATGAATGAATCTTTGGAAATGGTTATGAAAAGCTATGAATGAATATTTGATAAAGATTGGTGAATCTTTGTTTTCAAATTGAAAGGGATCTTAAAGGTGTATCTTTTATATAAAGATTTGAAATGGAAATTGTTATGAAAAGCTATGAACGAATCTTTGTGAAAGATTAGTGAACTTTGTTTTCAAAGTAAAGAGGATCTTAAAAGTGAATCTTTTGTTTAAAAGATTAAATATGGAAATTGGTTTAAACCATTTGAAAAATGGTTTTGGGTGATAAGTTGTGACTTAACTAAGATCCCAATATCCATATGCTTTTTAAATTAAGCGCTCGTTATTCGATTTAGCTGGGAGAGGACTTTATGTCATATAACCCATTCCGAATAGTGATACGACGATATGGATAGCATTTGAAGACCGGGTATTTTCGAAAACGAAAAACCCGTCGAATGTCTCTGCATCATGGCTCCGGTATAGAGATCTCCATATGTAATGGGAGTCCGAAAGGGATTGTGAATACCCGGATATGTAAGGGCTTTTTTGGAAGTGCCTTCGGTTCTGTTCGAACCCGGAACAGACTTGTATGGATGTGTGTCTGACGTTACACTTTGAGATGTTGGTTTCTATCAAATACATTTCTGTTTGGTGGCGAGGAATTTATTGTCTTAGCTTAAAACCCTTCTCTGAGAGGTACGAGCTGAGAGGTTATGTACTTGATGGTTATTAGTGATACATTTTCAATTTGGTAATGTGGCATATGAAGTGTTGCTGATCATGTATTGATAGAAGCATGGCTTTTGTGAAAAGTGTAGCTTTGTGGACGAGACTTCGTCAAGCCTCATAACCCGAAAATGGTCGAAACAGGAATGTTGCGGCAAGGTTTTTAGCGGTCGCGCCTCTAGGGTATGTCCATTTCCTTTTGGATAAAAAGTGATATCATGGTATGGAGCCCAGATATTTGACTATGTGGTTGTTGCTATTTGTTGGTGAATCTCGAGATAAAGGTCGGTAACGACAGGGGATGGCTTACTTGTAGGTGTTACTTCCAAGCAGGGGTAACCCGGCATTGTGTTAGCAGAGATCCGGTTTGGTTCTTAGGGGCGTCCCTCCAGAGGCGTTCCATTCGGTGTAGGAAGTTCCTTTGCCTGACCATTGTTGGAAATCCAATCAAACAATACGAGCCCTTTACGATTGTAGTTGTATAACCTGCCATCTCAGGTGGTAGCTATAGCTGGCGTAATATAATGGTACCTATGCTGGATAAGATTAATATTATACTTTCGAAAGGTTTTCTGCACTATGCACTAATAATAATATCAAATGGTTTTCGCGTATCAAGCATGTTTGACTATCATAAGGAGAAATCTCCCCCAAGTGTGCGATTGCATTTTGTGTATGCCGGGAGGCCTTATGGTAGTTTCATTTTCCAAAAAGCATTACGGATTTCAACTTTTGTATTCTTTTGTTTGTTTTAAAGATAAATTGTTTTTGTTTGCTCATGCCAGTCCCATGATTGACCTGGAGTTTATTGTTCCCTCTCTAAGCTCTGGGTGCCCATAATTTCCCACACGGGCAGCCTAGAGTTGGGATTTTTAGATAATCAAATAGTAGGTGTAGATTCGACAGCATTCAATCTTGGGATTTTAGCAATCGCATTTGGATCGAGTTATTTCATTCAGCATGATAGCTTTTGGGTTTGAGCTTTTGGTTTGGAGACTTTGGGGCTTTGGCAATGGAGTTGTAATATTGTGGATTCTCGCTTTCTCACTTGGGAATTCTATTCAAGACATTATTTCCGCTGTATCTTGTATCTCTGATAATATTGATAAGTTCTTGCTGTATCATTGTTGTAATCAACTGTTGTGTATCAATGATATATTCATTTTCCTCCGCTGTGTTGTTATAGTTAATGTGTTATAAGCTCCATCTGAACTGGTGCTCGACGTTTGAATCCGTGGCATTCGAATACAGGTGAAGTATGGATGTCGATTTTCGAACGACGGTTTTCGGGTCGTGACATCGCTCTTGATTGGTGGGATTCCTTTTTGGTCTATTCCATAGTGGAAAATATTTCTTCGGCCCAGTTTAGGTGAGATCTGTCTAAATGATAATTTTATATTCTTAAGATTTTCACGTGGAAGTTAGCTTAGCCTTGTATTGTCTAATTTATAGGGAAGCTTTCATTACCTAGTGGATGCTCGAAGCTGGGAGGACTGATTTGTATAATTAATATATGGAGCCTAAGCAGGGCGAGTTGACTGTTGCAGATTATGAAAGGAAGTTCAATGAGCTATCAAAGTTTGGCCCTCATCTGATCGAGATCCCTCTAAAGAAGAATGAGAAGTTCATTGCTGGCATGCGTAGAGAATATAAGGAGTAGCTTACTGGCCATATCCATAGGCTATTCTCCGATTTTATTGATTTAGCGATTCCTTTTGAGAGTTTGAAGTTGAAAAGGACTTCAGATATTTCGGATCATCTAGCTCAGCCTAGCTCTAGTAGCCTTGGCAAGAGGAAGTCGAATTTTAATAAGCAGAAAAAGAAGCGACAGAGCCGGCAAGGAGTTGCATTTTCTCAGAAGAAGCCTAAGGACTTGTTACACATCACTTGCTTCAAATGCGATAAAAAGGGACATTATTCCAGAGATTGTTCATCAGCTTCCTTAGCAGCTGTACCTCCAATTCAGATGACTAGGCATGACCTATGCCATATTTGTTTGTAGCCAAGGCATTTCAAGAAGGATTTCCCTACTCAGAAGAAAGGCAAACCATCTGGCATCTTTGCTGCCACTGCTTCCACCCCTCTGATTGAGGAGATTGATCCCATACTTCAAGTTACGCTTTCCTTTCATGATATACCTGTTTGTGTTCTATTCGATACTGGAGCATCTCATAGTTTTATATCTGTTTATTTATGTGAGAAATTTAAGCATGATTTGAAACCCGAACCTACTTATAAATCTTTGTATGTCTCTAATCCCATTGGTGGCCCCGTAGACTTGGAAATGATCTATAAGGATGTTTGTCCTTTTAAAGATGAATACCGTTTCACTGGAAACTTTTATGTTTTGGGCTTTAGTGGATTCGATTTGTTGTTAGGAGTGGATTGGCTATCCAAGTTCGATGCATTTTTTTCTAGTAGTGATCGTACAATTTCCTTGGTTGACGATAGAGGTTCTCAGCTTGTTATTAAATGCAAGATGCCTTTTGGTCTTATTAAGAGCTTTGTTTTCTCCCTTAATTCGCATTCTAGCGACCTCAGCACTATTCCAGTTGCTCAGCATTTCCCTGATGTTTTTGGTGAGGTTACTTGTTTACCCCCTCATTGAGAAATTGAATTTCAAATTGATCTTATCCCTAGAGCCAGACCTGTTGTACTTCCCCCTCGAAGGATGTCACCTAAAGAAAGAGCAGAGTTGAAAACCCAAGTCGATGATTTGTTGGCTAGAGGTTTGATCAGGAGAAGTTTTCTGAATGGGGTGCAGCTGTAGTTTTTATCACAAAGTCTAATGGTTCCTTAAGAATGCATGTGGATTATAGAGAGTTGAATAAGCTCACACATAAGAACTAATATCATATAACTCGTATTAATGATATGTTCGATCAGCATTATGGAGCATAGGTGTTTTCTCATCTTGACCTCGCTTCAAGTTTCCATTAGTTGAGGATTTCTAAGGATAACATTCATAATACTGCTTTTCGCACCGAAGATGGTTTCTATGAATGGCTTATTATGCCTTTCAGGTTAACGAACGCACCGGCTTACTTTGTAGATCTCATGAACGGAGTATACTAAGATGTTCTTAGTCAATTCGTGCTTGTTTTTATTAATGATATTTTTGTTTTCTCTAAAATTGAAGAAGAGCATGAGCAACATTTGAAGTTTGTGCTCGAAACTCTAAGAAGCCATCAGTCGAAGGCAAAATTTTGCAAATGCCGTTTTTGGCACGAGGAAGTTTGATTTCTTAGCCGTGTAGTTTCGAAAAATGGTGTTTCGGTGGGTCCCGCTAAGATCGTCGTGATAAATGTTAGTCATATCTATTACTTTCTATTTAACTATCAAAATTATTGGTTTTAATTCACACCTTATCTCTAATTCCAGGATTGGAAAATTCCTAAGACACCCACGGATGTTAGGAGTTTCTTAGGCCTTGCTGGTTATTATAGGAGGTTCATTGAGCATTTCTCTCACATTGCTTCTCCTCTTATAGCTTAACTCGGAAGAATGTCAAGTTCAATTGGGACGAAAAGTGTCTGAAAGCATTTGATGTATTGAAACAGAAGTTGACCATCGCTCCAGTCCTTACTATTTCGAATGGTAATAAAGGCCTTGTAGTCTATATTTATGCTTGTATAAGTGGTCTTGGGGTTGTTTTAACGCAGTTGCGTATGCTAGTAGAAAGTTGCGACCTTGTGAAGTTTAGTACGCAACGCTTGATTTGGAGTTGTTGGCGGTGGTTTTTGCCTTGAAATTGTGGTAGCAACATCTCTTGGGTACAAAATTTAAGCTTTACACCGATCACAAGTCCTTGAAATATATTTTCTCTTAGAAGGATTTGAATTCGAGGCAAGTTAGATGGCTTGAGTTCTTAGCTGCATATGATCTTGTACCTCGGGAAAAGAAAATGTGGTAGTCGATGCCTTGAGTAGGAACAAGGCTATGCTTTGTCTGCTTGCTGTTTCATCTTCTCTTATGGATCTCATCGACACTAAGCAGAATGAAGACCCAAGCTTAAGGGCCATTCGAGATGAAGTTTTAAAGAGAGAGGAAAATTCAAGTAGATGGTGTGATGCAATAGTATATAAGGATGGTATTCTGAGAATAGATGGTAGGATTTATGTTCCCAATGTGGATGGACTAAGAGAAGAAGTGCTTAGAGAGAACCACAAATCCAAATTTTCTATTCACCCTGGAGTGACGAAGATGTTTCGAAATATGAAAAGACTTTATTGGTGGAAAGGAATGAAGAGAAACATTTTGATGTATGTGAGTAGATGTAGTACCTATCAGCAGATTTAGGCCGATCATCAGAAATTGGCAGGTTTGTTACAACCACTTGAGATTTCAAAATGGAAGTGGGATTAGATTTCTATGGATTTTATAGATGGCTTGCCAGGACGAGAAGGGGTAATGAGAATATTTGGGTAATTGTTGATTGTTTGATGAAGTCAGCTCATTTTATTCCTATGAAGTCAACTTGAACCGCCTCGAGTTTAGCTGAATCTATTTGAAGGAAATTATCCAACTCCACGGAATTCCTTTTGGTATTGTTGTGATCGTGACCTTATCTTCACAAGTAATTTTTGGAGAGTCCTTTAGGATTCGTTGGGAGCACAGTTGAATCTGTGTACTGCCTATCACCCACAAACGGATGGCCAAACCAATAGATCAATCAAATTTTGGAAGACCTTCTTCGTGCCTGTATTCTGGATTTCGGTGGTTCTTAGGAAGACCATCTCCATCTTGTTGTTTTCACTTAAAATAATAGCTATCAGGTATAACTTTGTTAAATAATTTAAATTAAATATATGTGAGATAAACCTTTCTGTAACTCAGGTCTTTAAATTCAGGCTAGTATCGTCATGGCACCGTTCGAACCTCTTTACGGATGTCCATGCAATTCACCATCTTGTTGGATTGAAACCGGAGATAGGCTTGTTCTTTAGCCTAAGATTATTTTGGAATCTTCTAAGAAAGTTGATGGAATTAAGCGAAGGATGAAAATGACGCAGGATAGGTAGAAGAAGTATGCCGATAGAAGACGTAAAGAGTTGGAATTCATAGTTGGAGATATTGTATATCTCAAAATTTCACCATTGAGAAACTTATTCGGTTTGGAAAGAAGGGGAAGTTGGACCCAAGATTTATTGGTCCTTTCCATATATCTGAAAGGATTGGTACTCTAGCTTATAAAGATGAGTTGCTTGAAAAACTATCTGGTGTTCATGATGTATTCCATGTCTCCAACCTTCGCAAGAATATTCATGACCCGTCAACGATAGTTCAATCCATGCAACTTGAGGAATTGGAGGTTCAACCTGATCTTACTATGTAGAGGAAGCCACTGCGTATTTTGGATAAGAGTATGAGGAAGTTGAGGAGTAAATCGGTAAGTCTTGTTAAAGTTCAATGGAGCAATGATGATCAAGATTGCACTTGAGAGACTGAGGATAGTATCCGTGCTTCCAATCCTAAATTATTTGATCCGGGTATGCATTTATACCTTAGCCAATCTCTTGATTCTTCTTCCATTATTCTGTTTCGCTCTTTTCGAGGATGAAAAGTTTTGAGTGGGGGGTGAATGTAACGATTTCGAAATTTGTCGTTCTTTTGAAAGGAAATTCGTTTAGATTTGACCTTGATTTAAGTTGAGAAATTTAAAAGTTGAATTTAAATTAATCCTGCATATGATTGGTTTGAATGAATAAAATTTAAATTGAAATATAAAACGGAAATTCTGTACAATTTGATATTAAACGTAAAATCAGTCGTTAATAAAACAGTGAATTTTTTTGTTTCTATGATTTAAATATTTTACATGAAAATATTTTAGAAAACTTTGTAATAAAAACGTCGACGTTCGTTTCATAGAATTCCGATTTCGCTAGCTCCATTTAAATCGATTAATATGATCGATTTACGATAGCGACAACCGATACTGTATAAATAACGAATTTTCATGCGAACATTAAATGATCGGATTTTTATGTACTAACATGTTTGTATTGACACACTGAGCACAACGGCGTTTCATTTCACGTGTTTAGACTTTCGATTTGTTCCGTGCGCTATTTTAATCCAGGTTAACGGTGGTTACTGTTATATATGTTTTTAAAAGTACATCCATTCGACAAAAAAGAGATAGGAATATGTATAATTATATTGGGTTGAATGAATACATGTTTTAAGAATTTGAATTGGTAGCCGCAGAATAAATGTTCCACTTTCCCCTATTCGTGCACATTCCCATCTTTCATGCTGGCCACATCTTCCTCTCTCTGTATTATTACTTCCGCTATCTATTATATATGAACAAAGACAAAAGCTTAGAAAACAAAAATTATATAAACCTTCTTCTTCCTCTTTTCCGACCCAAGCCCCTTCCCCATCGCCAACTCCGAAATTCCCCCGCCTCACTTTCCAACCACTCCACCCCTCCTGACCACGCTCCTAGCCTCCGACCTCCTCTCCTCCAGCAGCTACCGCCTCTATAAAAAAACACACAATCTAGTTCGCCACCTCTACAGCCAAGACTTTCGTCTTTACCTTCCAACGCCTGGTCCAACCGAGACCTCCATCTCCCCTAGCCGCTGCCTCAGTTTGAAAAAAAAAACTCCTCAATTGCTGCTGCTGAGTCCTCCTCCCTCCACCACCATCCCATCGCCTGCGTCACCAACCGACCATCGCCCCGGTCACCTCGAAGGGTTGCCTGTGATAACCTGTAATTTGAACAAATTGTTAGTTTGATAATTAACTGGGTAAATTAATAGAAATACTGATTGTTAAGAATGAAATAAATTGATAAATAAGGATATTTGTATATTATATAAATGAATTAAACTATAATAAATTTTGGATTATAATATCTGAAATGATAAATTTTGTGAAAAATAAATCCCATAAATATATATAAATTAAAACTTTAAGTCTACATATATAAGGATATAGAGTAAGTATATATTACATATATATTATGGTTTGGAAATTTTATTTTGAGATTAAAAAATATAAATATGAAAACAAGGTTTAATAAAAAGCTTTAATGCATATATATTAATAAACTTACAAATAAACATAAAGAAACCATATGATATATATATATATATATGTATAAAGCAAAATAATGAATGTAGTATAAAATTATACATACATGTTTACACATATAAAAGATCTTAGCATAAATTTAAACATGTATAATATTTTTAAACATAAAATTTTTATTTTTAAAATTTAATTTGTGCATGAATATAAGACAAGTGTAACAAATCTAAATAACATTAAAACAAATGTAATAATATTGACATGTAAACTTAACAAGTGGCATGTCTCATCTCCTTATTAACTTAAAAATGAAAATTAATAAAAGAAAAAATATATTAAGCAAAAACAGGAAATGAATCCAAACAGCATATTCAACTAAAGTCAGGCAAAAAGAAGAAAAACTAAATCAGGCTCAAATTCAACTCAGTAAGCAATGCAAAGATCAACATCAAATTTCAAAAGCAGATCAGTTTGAAAGCAAATCACATTAAGCAACTTCAGATTCAACTCAACTAAGTATAGATCTAGAAGCAAAGGAAGATTCAAATCAGAGTATGTTTTCAAAATCAAAACTGGAAAGCAAGACAAAAGAGACAGATCAAAGTGCAACATTAGATCAGAACTGAAAACGAATAATAACTCCCAGTTTTCATAAGTTACAGGCTCTATGTTCATGTTTCAGTAGGTGAGTAAACAGAGCCTTAGTTTTTTTTTTAAATTTTCTATTGCATGCAGTAAAAAAATTGCGAAGTAAATTTGTAGTAAATGGTTTGCGTGTGGAAAATGTGAGTAAACAAACCCTTAGAACTTTAATAAGTGGTATGTTTTAGATGCATAATTTTAGTGGTGAGGTTTACATAAGTTCTTGAATATGAATGCCTGAGGTATACTTATATTTTTCTGTGTAATGCCTGTACATGTTTAAGTATATTCCTACTCTGTTAAAAATTCAGGCACGAAATCCTTGGAAAATTTATTTCTTCCAAATATTCAAAGTTAAGCTATGATTTCTTAAACAAAGTAGAATTATAACAGAGTAAGGTAAAACTTAAAAATAGTTTCAAATATTTTAACTTAGGAATTAGTTCCAGGATATGAATAACAGTAGAAATCAATTATAAATCAAAAATCAATATTTATAATTCTGAAATTTGATCCTATTAACAGATTAGTGTTGTAAAATGGTGATTTTTAATATAAATTTCATGATTTTTAATATTGAATTTGTTGAGAATTTTGGAATTAGTCGATTTTGCTATATCGTCGATTTCGGTTGATCGGCATGTTATAGTTGGACGAAACTTGGACTGGAGATGACTCGTGTGTCAGGGATGTTGGGAAAATTGACGAATGAAATTCTAGATGAACGTGGTGTAGTGGCGAGGCCATAGTAGGGTTTAAGGTTGTTGATTTTCTTGTTGCGTTCTCGAGCTCTGGACAAGGTGATGGCAGGTGAAGGGCCTTACGGTGTAGTGGGAGATGGTGGAGGGAAGCTAGATGGTCGACTCGGTTTGTTTTGATGGTGATCAGTGGTGGAAGGAGTCGAGTCGAGGCGGATTTGGTATGGTGCATTTCTTTGCAATTGTGGACGGAGGGTCTATTTGTAAATTTGGACTTGATCGCGAGTCCTGTGTACGCGGGGGTGATTAGGGTGTTATTTTTGGTAAGGGGCGATGATCGGCGTCACTTTTTCATGGGTTGGCTGCTCGTGTAGGTGCACGCGTGTGTGTGCACGATGGTTTAGGAGTAAAGGTGAATAAGGGAAGGAATGGAAGAACCTGGTGAAGAAATAGGAGAAGAAGTAGCGGGCCATAGGAATTGGGGACGAAAGAATATGGGCCGAAGAAAATTGGGCTCACTAAATTAATTATAAGAGAAGAAGGCAAGTTAGAGAAGGGGGAAAGTATTGGGTTACGTATGATTTTGGGCTCGGGAATTTGTTTGGGCCTGTAGCTTGGTTAGATTTACCCAAGTATTTCAAATAAATTGTATTTTTATAAAATAAGATAATTATATGATTTTATTTCTATGTGATTTCAAATGGAAATTTTATAATAATTTAATTAAGCAGTTAATTAAGTTTTTGTTTTTTTTGTCGAGTTCGGTCTGGTGTGCTTTATTTTGAGAATATTGATTTGGCTGGAGTTTCTTTAACCTGTTACTAAATACAAAAGTTTAGCTGGAGCCTTAAACCAGGTGTTTTCAAATTAAAATGAATCGTAAGAATGTTAACCTAGTTTTTAAATTTAGTTGTTATAAATGGAAGTTAAGAGTTTATGTAATGAATGATTTATCTTAATTTTAAATCATGTTTTGTTAGCAATAGTAATTAAAGTATAATAACTTAATTAACTTAAATGTTTAATTTAGGTAATTAAATTAAGATAAATTAATTTGTGTAAATTAATCGAGTGTAATTGACTACTTAATTAATATTTGATTAATCAAGGTTAATTAATAAAGGAATAATTAATTAAGAGGTAAATTACTTAATGTTAAGAAGATTATTAAAATAATTACTCAATGAAGTAATTAAAGGAAATTAATTACTCAGTGTGACAAACTAAGTTAATATGGTAAATCTTTAATTAATTAGGTTTAATTAATTAAAGATAATCATTTGATGTTGAATTAAGTATAATTACTTAATGTAATTATTGGTTGTAATTACTTAGTGAAGTAATGAATGCAAATTTACTGGATGTAATTAGATTAAAGGAAATTACTTATTGGAGAGCAATTAAAGATCATTACTTATGGAAAGTAATTGAGAGATAATTACTCAATGTAATTAAAAGATCAATTAATGTAATTAATCAAGGAGTTGATTTAATGGATAAAGTAATTAAGGGAAGTTAATTATTAATTAACCAGGATTGATTAATGAATTAAATTGTTTTGAAGATTATTAATTTGTGTAATTAATTAAAGGATTATTACTTTATGTAATTGAAGATAATTAATCAAGGATGATTAATTTAAATGGACGATTTAAGGATGATTGATTAAACTATTTATTTGTAATTAATTAAGGTGAAAAAGCAGGATTAAAGGTAGTTGAAGTAATTGATTTAATTTGTTTAAACTAATTAGAAATGATATAACTAATTTATTTGCTTATGAATAATTGAATAATATTGCATGCCTTAGATTGGTTAATTTCTCGGATATGTGATATGATATGATGAATTAATGTGCATAAGTGACACCCTGTAGTTGAAGTTTGAATAGTGTTCATTTGAATAATTTGGAACAAGATGGTGTTGAATTCGAAGAGAATGGAGTCGGGTATTAGTTAATACCCGAGACCACTTCGATTCTTTATAAATTGACATGTGAAATCAATAGGCTGGAATGGAATGGTTTAAGTGAATTGGACCATGAAATCTATGTTTGGTACTTAGAAATTGATGGGTGAATGTCTATAACAACTTGTGAAGTTGTAAATTGATATGAGTTACCCCGGGTATTATGATAGCGGTATGTTTTAGTATTTCTTGTTAGATGAGTTTACTCACGCTGGTTTCCAGCCTGACCCGGGTGTTACTTTGATGTAATGCTCGGGTCAGACCGAGTATTACAGATTTCCAGGTAAGGATGTTCTGGAGCTCAGGAGGCGAGCTGGAAGGCAGGAACGTATGGAGCATACCCGCTGAATATTATTGTTGCATATCTAGAACATGTTGATTCATATGTGACCAGTGTTGTATATGTTGTAACTCTGATATATATATTTAGGTGTAATTTGACAAGTACAGCTTCCTTTATATAACTATTATTTATGTGATATTATATTTTGATCCGCTGCGAACGTGAGGTTCTATGTCTTGTTTCTGTTTTCTTCTTCTTTCTTTTCTTCTTTTCACTAACTGTCTGGATTTTTCGGGATCGAAATTTTCGGGTCATTACATTTGGTATCAGAGCAGAAGGTTAAGCGAGAACCTTGGCTCTGGTGGGTATACTAATTGGTACCCTAGGATGAGTAGAGTATATAAATATGAGAGAGCGTACTTGTTATTTTCTTATGGCTCTGGTGGGTATACTAATTGGTACCTTAGGATGAGTAGAGTATATAAATATGAGAGAGCGTACTTGTTATTTTCTTATATAAATGTTTTCAAAAGTAAATGAATCTTATATAAGAAATATATTATCTATTGTATTAAGGAAATTGGTTGTAGTATTAATTAAATTAAAAGTAATAGTAAGAATTAAGTAATAGAATTACAACCAAATTGAAATTAAATTAAAGACAAGTTTGAAATGGATTCAAACTGAAATTAAATCCGAAATTGGGAAAGGTTTCAGGATAAGGATAATCGATTAATTTATGTAATAAATTAAACTTTATTTAATAGGTTAATTAATGGATAATAATTGGAAATGATAAATAAAGAGGAAGTTACTTAATGAAGTAACTAGAGGCAAGTAATTTAAGGGACAATTACTTAATGAAGGTAATTAAGAAATAAGTTAATTACCGAATGTGATTAATTAATGATGTAACTAATTTAAAGAAATAACAAGTAATATTATTTAATGCATTTGAATGAAATGGTCCTATTTCAAACAAGAGTTGTTTGAAAATTTAAAGGAAATTTGTTTTGAATTAAAACCAAAGGCGGTTTAAAATTTTAAAGTATAACTTGGTATGTAAAAGAAATTAATATGTATACACATGGATATACATAATATCAAAGGTGGTTGGAAATAAACTCTAAATAGTGAGTTTTGAGTTTGGAATAAGATGTGATACCCAAGGTGATAAGTTTTTGAGCTTAATAAGTGGGAAGATTATTTACGAGAAGTTTAAAATTTGAAATGGAAATTCAAATTGGGCAAGATTGACTGGATTAAGTGAATTAAGTTTAACTGGGGAAAGAGTTAAAGAAGTTGGAATGATCAACCTGATTTGGAAATTTGAAGATGAAATTAAGATTTTACTTAGGAAGTTAAATGATTGATTGGGATTGAGAGTTTGTGTGATCTCAAAATGGGTTTGAGATCTAGAAATTGAAAATTGGATGATAAATTGAATTTCAAATATTTGAATTATTATGTGAACTTTGAAATAAATTTGAAATGAAATTTGGATTCAAAATTTAATGGTTTGAAGATATAAGTTGATTTGATTTGATTTAAAGGATTTAAATCAATATAATTTTTTATATTATTACTCGAATTTATATAATCAGAGATGGTTTAAATTTGGAATTTGAATTAAAATTAGTTCAATCTGAATTTGATTTGAATTAATTGAAATGGTGATTGAAGATATATAAGTATAAAATTCAAATGGAAAATTTGAATTGGATTAATTTGAAACAATTTGGAATTGAAGTGGGTTCAATTTGAAATTAGTTCGAATTGATTTGAATAATTTGGAATTGTAATTAAAGTTGAATAAGTTTTAAATTCAAATGGAATTTGAATTAAATTTGGGAGGAAATCAAGAATAATTCAACTTGATTTGGAAATGGAGTTTGAAATTGGGAATAAATCAAGTCCAATGGAAACTGGACTTATTTAAAATTGGAATTGGGTCAATTTAAAAGCAGATGGAAATGGAATTAATGAGAATGGAGATTGGGAAGTGAACAGTTTTGACTCTGGACTATTTTTAATATAAATTGTTTTAATATAAACCTATTTTCTAAGCTATTAATTATATATACAACATTTCTTTTAAAAGCCAAACTATCTTATATTTGTTTTACAATTATTTTTGAAACTGTTTAACAAATTTCCAACTGTTTCATAAACTAATCACTATATTTCAATTATTTTACAAAACTAATTACTATCTTATTATTATTTTTCAATTATCTAAAATTTCTACAATTATTTCAAGCTATTTTCTAACCATTTTACACCTATTTTACAAACTAGTAATTATTTTCCAACTACTTATCTATTTTAAAAAAAAAAAAATTCAAGCTATTTTCTAAATAAACTAGACGGAGTTCAAACTGTTAATGGTTAAATACCCAATCGAGATAAGAACAGAGGTGATAATCCAAATGGATTAAAGCAATTGTGAGTAAGTGAATGAAAAATCAAAGTGAATGTGAATAAAAATGCAATTGATTTGGCTAATAATCAATGAAGATAAATACGTAGGATATACGTATATTATGCTATTCGCATAATGATTTGATCCAGATTCGAGCACAGAATTTCACGATAGTTATTTTGATCCGAGTGGGATTTTACACTCGATTTTCGACGGCGAACCTGGATATGGATTGTTAATTGGTTCTGGATATTCTCTATCATAGTTATGACTATGCAAGGAGAATGACGGTTTTTGATCAAGAAACCAGATCTGTGTCCGCACTAGGAAGTCGGGTGGACGATACTAGTTCGGAAGTGAAATTGTGAAATCGAGTGAGCGATCAGATTGGTATAGCGTACGGATGATATGTGTACATCGTACGAATTTGAATGAAATTGATATTGAAAGGAGTAATCAAATTTGAATATTTGATTTTGAATAAACAAAGTTATATATCTTTGTTATATAAGATAAAACTTCCCTTAATGAATCTTTTGCCGGAAGAAAATGGTTTATGGAGGTATTTGAAGTATAAAGGAGTTTTATACAAGTTTGAAATGATCCAAAGTTTTAAAAATTATATATATCTGTATATATATACATATACATACATACATATATATATATATATATATATATATGTGTATGTATGTAAAGGATCATATGAGGATTTTGGAAAAAAGTTTTGGGAACCTATGGATTTTGAAAATCTTTTGATTTTTGGATAAAATCAATATTAAATTTGGAAAGCCTAGTTTGAGAATTATCAATTTTGGAATAATCGATTTTGTGTAAAGAAGCTTTGTATGAGATCATACTAGGTGTATGATTTAAAGATACTATATATGTATAGTATAAAATGTTTTGATGATGGCTCTAGAGAAAAAGGCGCTCCCTTGGAATGGACTTCTCAGGGGTACCACCGGGTGGTGCTGCCTTGACCCCAAGGTGGGTTCTAAAGTTGATCCTAAGAGGAGTCCGGACAAACTAGTTCCTGAGGATTATTGGGTAGCGAAAGTCGAGGGCGCTGATGCCTACAGGGGCATTTGGGTTATGCTGTGACGACAGTGTAACTCGATGTTACTGCGATCTACTGTGGGGACCATAGCGAAAATCGTGTGGAGGATGAGTGTCAACGGTCTACACTTGATTTTGCCGGGAAGGCAACGCAACATCGGTAGACTGCGATCTATGGTCAAGTGAAGTGGAGAAGTTTCATTCTTTTGGCAGCGAAATTCGAGGGCGCTGATGCCTACAGTTATATGGGTTTTTGCTGTGATAGTTACGTAACCCCAGATGTAGCTGCGATCTGTAGCGGGTTCCATGGTGTAATCGAGGGGCGCGGAGGCCTATAGTTATTTGTGGATTTTGTCGGGATGACAACGTAACCATCGGGTTAACTGCGACCATGGATGGGGGTGATGATTTCCAGAGCATTCTCACCAAAGATATATCCTCTATTTTCAAAAAAAAACCGTTTTCTATGTTTTCATTAAAATTATTTTCCAAGTATTTTCACTGGGTGTTGAAAACGGGTCTGCTAAGTACTTATAGATTTCCAGCTGTACGCCTGATCAACGTATGACCGAATTTCTGTGAGAATAAGGATGGACTGGTTGAAACATCGAGTTATAAAAGTATTTTATAAAAGCTATTTTGGCAATATTATATAGATTTTAAAGATGTTTGAAAAATGATCAAAGAATATTTTAACTGGGTTTTAAATATTTAATAAAATCTGCTTTCGTTCCTTTTCGAGGACGAAAAGATTCAAAGGGGGAAGGAATGTGATAACCCGAAATTTGAAAAAACTGTTAGTTTGATAATTAACTGGGTAAATTAATAGAAATACTGATTGTTAAGAATGAAATAAATTGATAAATAAGGATATTTGGATATTATATAAATGAATTAAACTATAATAAATTTTGGATTATAATATCTGAAATGATAAATTTTATGAAAAATAAATCCCATAAATATATATAAATTAAAACTTTAAGTCTACGTACATAAGGATATAGAGTAAGTATATATTATATATATATATATTGTGGTTTGGAAATTTTATTTTGAGATTAAAAAATATAAATATGAAAACAAGGTTTAATAAAAAGCTTTAATGCATATATATTAATAAACTTACGAATAAACATAAAGAAACCATATGATATATATATATATATATATGTATAAAGCAAAATAATGAATGTAGTATAAAATTATACATACATGTTTACACATATAAAAGATCTTAGCATAAATTTAAACATGTATAATATTTTTAAACATAAAATTTTTATTTTTAAAATTTAATTTGTGCATGAATATAAGACAAGTGTAACAAATCTAAATAACATTAAAACAAATGTAATAATATTGACATGTAAACTTAACAAGTGGCATGTCTCATCTCCTTATTAACTTAAAAATGAAAATTAATAAAAGAAAAAATATATTAAGCAAAAACAGGAAACGAATCCAAACAGCATATTCAACTAAAGTCAGGCAAAAAGAAGAAAAACTAAATCAGGCTCAAATTCAACTCAGTAAGCAATGCAAAGATCAACATCAAATTTCAAAAGAAGATCAGTTTGAAAGCAAATCACATTAAGCAACTTCAGATTCAACTCAACTAAGTATAGCTCTGGAAGCAAAGGAAGATTCAAATCAGAGTATGTTTTCAAAATCAAAACTGGAAAGCAAGACAAAAGAGACAGATCAAAGTGCAACATTAGATTAGAACTAAAAACGAATAATAACTCCCAGTTTTCATAAGTTACAGGCTCTCTGTTCATGTTTCAGCAGGTGAGTAAACAGAGCCTTAGTTTTTTTTTTAAAATTTTCTATTACATGCAGTAAAAAAATTGCGAAGTAAATTTGTGGTAAACGGTTTGCATGTGGAAAATGTGAGTAAACAAACCCTTAGAACTTTAATAAGTGGTATGTTTTAGATGCATAATTTTAGTGGTGAGGTTTACATAAGTTCTTGAATATGAATGCCTGAGGTATACTTATGTTTTTCTGTGTAATGCTTGTACATGTTTAAGTATATTCCTACTCTGTTAAAAATTCAGGCACGAAATCCTTGGAAAATTTATTTCTTCCAAATATTCAAATTTAAGCTATGGTTTTAAACAAAGTAGAATTATAACAGTGTAAGGTAAAACTTAAAAATAGTTTCAGATATTTTAACTTAGGAATTAGTTCCAGGATATGAATAACAGTAGAAATCAATTATAAATCAAAAATCAATATTTATAATTCTGAAATTTGATCCTATTAACAGATTAGTGTTGTAAAATGGTGATTTTTAATATAAATTTCATGATTTTTAATATTGAATTTGTTGAGAATTTTGGAATTAGTCGATTTTGCTAATATCGTCGATTTCGGTTGATCGGCATGTTATAGTTGGACGAAACTTGGACTGGAGATGACTCGTGTGTCAGGGATGTTGGGAAAATTGATGAATGAAATTCTAGATGAACGTGGTGTAGTGGCGAGGCCATAGTAGGGTTTAAGGTTGTTGATTTTGTTGTTGTGTTCTCGAGCTCTGGACAAGGTGATGGTAGGTGAAGGGCCTTGCGGTGTAGGGGGAGATGGTAGAGGGAAGCTAGATGGTCGACTCGGTTTGTTTTGATGGTGATCAGTGGCGGAAGGAGTCGAGTCGAGGCGGATTTGGTATGGTGCATTTCTTTGCAGTTGTGGACGGAGGGTCTATTTGTAAATTTGGATTTGATCGCGAGTCCTGTGTACGTGGGGGTGATTAGGGTGTTATTTTTGGTAAGGGGCGATGATCGGCGTCACTTTTTAAGGGGTTGGCTGCTCGTGTAGGTGCACGCGTGTGTGCACACGATGGTTTAGGAGTAAAGGTGAATAAGGGAAGGAATGGATGAACCTGGTGAAGAAATAGGAGAAGAAGTAGCGGGCCATAGGAATTGGGGACGAAAGAATATGGGCCGAAGAAAATTGGGCTCACTAAATTAATTATAAGAGAAGAAGGCAAGTTAGAGAAGGGGGAAAGTATTGGGTTACGTATGATTTTGGGCTCGGGAATTTGTTTGGGCCTGTAGCTGGTTAGATTTACCCATGTATTTCAAATAAATTGTGTTTTTATAAAATAAGATAATTATATGATTTTATTTCTATGTGATTTCAAATGGAAATTTTATAATAATTTAATTAAGCACTTAATTAAGATTTTGTTTTTTTTGTCGAGTTCGGTCTGGTGTGCTTTATTTTGAGAATATTGATTTTGGCTGGAGTTTCTTTAACCTGTTACTAAATACAAAAGTTTAGCTGGAGCCTTAAACCAGGTGTTTTCAAATTAAAATGAATCGTAAGAATGTTAACCTAGTTTTTAAATTTAGTTGTTATAAATGGAAGTTAAGAGTTTATGTAATGAATGATTTATCTTGATTTTAAATTATGTTTTGTTAGCAATAGTAATTAAAGTATAATAACTTAATTAACTTAAATGTTTAATTTAGGTAATTAAATTAAGATAAAGTAATTTGTGTAAATTAATCGAGTGTAATTGACTACTTAATTAATATTTGATTAATCAAGGTTAATCAATAAAGGAATAATTAATTAAGAGGTAATTTACTTAATGTTAAGAAGATTATTAAAATAATTACTCAATGAAGTAAATAAAGCAAATTAATTACTCAGTGTTATCAACTAAGTTAATATGGTAAATCTTTAATTAATTAGGTTTAATCAATTAAAGATAATCATTTGATGTTGAATTAAGTATAATTACTTAATGTAATTATTGGTTGTAATTACTTAGTGAAGTAATGAATGCAAATTTACTGGATGTAATTTGATTAAAGGAAATTACTTATTGGAGAGTAATTAAAGATCATTACTTATGGAAAGTAATTGAGAGATAATTACTCAATGTAATTAAAAGATCAATTAATGTAATTAATCAAGGAGTTGATTTAATGGATAAAGTAATTAAGGGAAGTTAATTATTAATTAACCAGGATTGATTAATGAATTAAATTGTTTTGAAGATTATTAATTTGTGTAATTAATTAAAGGATTATTACTTTATGTAATTGAAGACAATTAATCAAGGATGATTAATTTAAATGGACGATTTAAGGATGATTGATTAAACTATTTATTTGTAATTAATTAAGGTGAAAGAAGCAGGATTAAAGGTAGTTGAAGTAATTGATTTAATTTGTTTAAACTAATTAGAAATGATATAACTAATTTATTTGCTTATGAATAATTGAATAATATTGCATGCCTTAGATTGGTTAATTTCTCGGATATGTGATATGATATGATGAATTAATGTGCATAAGTGACACCCTGTAGTTGAAGTTTGAATAGTGTTCATTTGAATAATTTGGAACAAGATGGTGTTGATTTCGAAGAGAATGGAGTCGGGTATTAGTTAATACCCGAGACCACTTCGATTCTTTATAAATTGATATGTGAAATCAATAGGCTGGAATGGAATGGTTTAAGTGAATTGGACCATGAAATCTATGTTTGGTACTTAGAAATTGATGGTTGAATGTCTATAACAACTTGTGAAGTTGTAAATTGATATGAGTTACCCCGGGTCTTATGATGGCAGCATGTTTTAGTATTTCTTGTTAGATGAGTTTACTCACGCTGGTTTCCAGCCTGACCCGGGTGTTACTTTGATGTAATGCTCGGGTCAGACCGAGTATTACAGATTTCCAGGTAAGGATGTTCTGGAGCTCAGGAGGCGAGCTGGAAGGCAGGAACGTATGGAGCATACCCGCTGAATATTATTGTTGCATATCTAGAACATGTTGATTCATATGTGACCAGTGTTGTATATGTTGTAACTCTGATATATATTTAGGTGTAATTTGACAAATACAGTTTCCTTATATAACTATTATTTATGTGATATTATATTTTGATCCGCTGCGAACGTGAGGTTCTATGTCTTGTTCTGTTTTCTTCTTCTTTCTTTTCTTCTTTTCACTAACTGTCTGGAATTTTCGGGATCGAAATTTTCGGGTCGTTACATTGCCGCACCAGCCTAGCCTGCCTTTCCGAGCTCAACTTGTTTCCACCTCCTTTTTCCAGTCTTATACATATATTTATAAAAAAAAAAGAAATATATTATAAGAAGAAGAAGTGTGTTGTCCTATATTATCACACGCGGGTACAAGCTTTGGTCGTACGCTGTTGATTCAGGCCATGTTGCATGCGTAAGCCGTAGTGTAGATTATCTCAAGTTTGTCGTCTTTCAAGTGAGTGATTGTTCATTCACGCCTAATTAATATCGTTAGCAAGTTAATAAAAGTTAAAATTTTCACATATATATATATTCGTTGTTAATTTAGATTGATATATATATGTGTGTGTGTGTTGGATGAATTATCAAATTATATGTGCACATGTTGACACGACATATACACGTCATATGTATGTACACATGTGTAGAAAATTTATAATTACATGTCACGTTTTATCATGTTATTGATATCCAGCATGTTATAATTTGTTGTAAATTTTCCCATCGATATTTGGACACAACTGTATATATTGCACTTGTGATATTGGAAAGGGTTCAAATGATATATACCCACATTTAAATTTAAATATTCCACTTGGCCTAGGTAGAAAATTCAATTTCAAACACCTTTTGGTCAAATAAAATATTTTTATAAACTGAGATTGTTTTTGGAAATTTATATATAAATGATTTGAATTTTAAATTATGTTTTAAAATTTTTATTTCATAAATTAAATCAATTTATTGCAATAAGTGATTTTATGAATATACGATAATTTATGAATAAATGTTGAATGGCTTATTTAAAGAAACTTGGTTTTGAATTTAAATCCATAAAAATTAATTCAATTTAAAATTTGGATATTTTGAATATGAAGATGTTAAAGTTAAGAATCAAGTTAAAATTTCGATTTAGATTTAAACTTAAATTTAGTACTTGTTTTCGTAATAACGGGATTTTTTTAAAGTTACTCTATTTGGAAATAAACCTTTAAATTAATCAAAAGGGTGATTTAAATTGTTTGATTTCAAATTTTTGAATTTATTGTAAAAGATTGATGGTTAAATTATAATGGAATTCATAATTGAACTTGAAATTAATTTTGACTTAAGTGATTCAGTTTATTGGATTTAAATGAACTTTATGATCGAATGATTTCAAAGGAAAATGGGTTTGAAATCGAAATGTTTTGAAATGGAAATTTTTGGGAAACGTAGAATTGGTTTTGAGAACTTGGAAATTTAAAATCCGTGTCAATTTAAATATGAATTGTTTCAAACCATAAATGATCAAGTGGTGTGTAAAACATACTTTGGGTTATTAAGGAGACCGTGGCCGAATATTGACATACTCTCTGTGAATCCCGAAACCATTTTGATAACCGTGTAAGTAGTGGATGATACCCAAAATGTAGTGGTTGAATTGGAGAACGTTTACTGAGATAAACTAAGAGAATGATGATGGATAGCCTTGACACTCATGTCATAATTAAAATAACTAAAACATGATCCTATATCTGGCCAATGAGGTTAGCTACCTCTAGGGATCTTGATCCCTCGTATTACTATCATGATTTTGAACTTGATGGATGCACCCCTCTGTTTGGATTAATGGTTGCAGTCGACCACGGATGGGTTACGACCAGCCAGAATGGGTAAATTAATAGAATCCTACCTTGGACATTGCCTCATGTGTCTTGTCATATTTATCATTATACGAGCCTATTACGACTTTGGTTTAGTACTGTACCTATAGGGACTCACTAGCTACCGATGTTACTGGTTGTGTTACAGGACCTGCATAGACTACATGCTATAAAAATGTGTTAAGGTGGATCAATGTAAAGCCTTAACATTATTTTGATATTTATTTTACTAATAGACATTATCTATTATAGCATACACTGTTATATATAAATAGTTTGATGGATCCTTAGAAGATGGAAAAACCCGTAACATCTCCTAAGTTAATATGCATTGATTTATTAATTTCCGTGAAGACATTAGTTCTAACTTAAGTATTCTGTTTTCCATTATGCTCGGGTCAGCATGAGTATTTCTAGTTTGGAGAGCTTGTTGTGGAGACGAAGGCATTGCTGGAGGCTCCATTCTATTTCATCAGTTTTGTTTGTTTAGCTATGTCAGTTTAGACTTATTTCATTTCTAATTATTTCATTCCCAGTTGTTTAGTGTGAGAATAAATGTAAACTTATTTGAAGATTCAGGATTTATCTATATACTTATTTATTTTCCGCTGCGAGATTCAGAGATGTATCCATTTCTGTGTCTATGATTATGCGATTGATTCTATTATTACCCTAAATAACTATTTATCATTTAAGAAAATATTCTTGCTTAAATGTTAGGTTGTTACACAAAGAAGCACTGTGTGCTGAGTGTGTAGCTGCTCCGAGGGCAATGAGAAGCACGTTGCACTTGAAATTGCCGTAAGATAATTAGAGCCGAGCAAATTGAATATGTCAATGTATCAAGCCATGTTAAGATGCATTGTTCAGGGCAAAGGATGTGCATTGAGAAGAACCGATGATCCAAGCGAGCAGGTGCTTAGTTGGAGTATTGAAAGTGCATGCGTTGTGAGGTGTACAATTACTATGCTATTGCATGAATCCTGAAGCCTGCGGAGACAAGATGCTTAACAAGTCTACGGAGACACGGTGACTAAGCAAAGAATCAAGCCAGGTACTGAAACTGAGTTGAGTGCTGGTGCAAGAGTTGAGAGGTGATCAGGTATTCCTTAATTGCATGCACATGTGTAGAAGGGAGAACCTGTTATGGCTTGATGAAGGAGAACTAGTGTGCAGCAGCTCGATATAAAACTGGCAGGCGCCGTAGGACAAGGCAGGGACAGAGGCTAGCAGGGGAATTGGATGTGCACAGGGTTGAGGGAAGACGATGGCAAATGACAATCTAAGGGGAAAAAAAATCTATTATATGTATTTATATGCATAATATATTATTATATGAGAATTTTTGCTTTTTTGGAGCAAACTTATTCTATAAGTATTTTATATGTTGGCTTAATTTTAGTGATAAATACTAATAGTTGAGCATTTGTACCAATTGTTTCCATGACTCTAAATGTACACGTTAGCACTTGTTGCTAATTTTCTCTATGAAATGCATACACAATCTTTAATATGTGCAATTCTAAAAAAAATCATAGACAAGTGCATGAATCGTATCATTGTTCAAGCAAATGCACCCGAATTTTCTAAAATCGTATATGGGTCACGTTTTAGAAGTTTGATTAACATGTTAACTAGCTGCTAGCACCATAATGTAATCAATGGTTGTGGTTTGGTTAAATATATCACATGCACACATTTCACGTTTTACGAGTTTTCTGATAATTTACAAATTACAAATGGACATTTAGAGCTTATTATTCTGTACCGTAGGTATAATCGGTGTTATATTTTTAGACTTTATTTTGAATATGTTAATATGCGATCTACATGACTACAACTTAACTAATGCTAGTGTGAATTTATTGTAACACAAGATGCATTTTGTCTGTGTTTTGTATGCACATGTTATGATTTAAATTGTGTATCATTTGAGATGTTTTGCTTCAAGAAGTGTGACCAAATACGCTAGAATTCAACTTATTCTTATTTTTCTATGCCGCTGGAGACATTATTCTAATTACATTGTAGATAAAGGACTAACATTTTTGTGGAAGCCATCCGATTCATATAAAAAGAACATATAGTAGAGTAAGTGTGTGCATTTTTTATATAGTCGTATGTCCCTAATTTATGACAAAATTCATCCATCTGCATTACTTCTGAATCACTATAATTGCTTTGATGTAATTTGGTTTGTATGACGTGAAGTATGCACAAAAGTGAAAATTTGGGAATTATAAACGGAACCGGATGTTTGAATTTAATATTAAATATGAGTTATACTTTCCCTTTTTCTATTTATTTTTTTGGGCTTCTATTTTTCGTTATAGCTCACAAGTACTATGTCCACTTTATCAAAATCTGGATGAGGTACTAATGATGGTTTACATGGACTATTAATGCAGTAATTATTGTCCTTTATCACGAATTAAAAAAAATTACTTGTACCAAGTTTTTTTCATATAAAACTCATGTAATTCATATGAAATATTTCATATCACGTGGCTTTAACTTCCCCTTCCACATGTGAGGCACACGTCATATCTAGAAATTATTTTCTTTCCACATGCACCGGTATGCTATGGATATTGCTAATCAAGACACGTGATATAAACAAGAAATGATAAACAAAATTGGAATCTGTTTTCTAAGGTTTAACTGCAAAATTTGTTAGCAAATAATACACAACGTCACATCTAGGTAGTTTTTAATAAGCGAGTTAGTAACATATTTGAAAGCATACCATGTTTTATGTTTTATCGCTTCAAACACGTTAGTTAACTGATTTCACATTGAACATGTCAGTAAGAATATTAATGTAAAGGAAAATTTGATATCTACACACTAGCTGAAGTAGTTTTATACTTCACGAAGTATTAAGGGTTTGTGAGAATAGGAGTATCAAGGGAAGTGCAATCTTTATGGTGGGAAAAAAATTCTTTATAAGTTAATATGGTGATTTATTACTTTTTAAAAGAGATACGATGCAAGTTTTCCAAGTTCCAAACTGCTAAAATCTCTAATATTAATATTTGTTACATTTCTCTAGATATCGATATAATAGTAGATTACCTTATTTACCCGTTTAGTTATTTCCTAAATAACTTACTCTCATTCACGTTTCGATAAATAGTTGATTTTTGCCTATACACGCATAAAAAATGCAACATTAAGATTCAAAAATCTTACAAATGGTGTTTTTTAATACCAATTTGTCATGCGCACGTGCATCGTGCATGCCAAAATACTCATGCGTATATATGTGTGTTATATGTGTATGTATATACAAACATACATATACATAACACACATACACACACCCATATAATACACGCATACGCACACACACACACACACATATATATATATCTTAATTTCTACATGGTAGATATAAATCCTAATATCTACACTTGTATGCAATTACCATGTTATTGTTTGTTGTGTTTGTCATTTTAAACATATTGCTGTAACATATTATTTCTTGTATATTGATTAGGTGTAGAATGTAGTATTAATTAAATGTTTTGCAAAATAGGAAAGTTAGAATTAATCAATGAGTCATCTTCTCTCTTTCCTTTTAGATCTTGATGCGATTATATCTAGATCTTATTTCATATTTATTCCTATTTTTAGACACCAAACAACTTCACCCATTATTGATTTCATCTATTTGTCATGCTATTTGGAAATATGAGTATATTTGATGTAATCATACCATTTCAAATATCATACCTAATTAACATAAATTTAATTAATTAGGAATTAGATAATATCAACAAAATATGATTTTATTAAAAAAACTAGATTGGATATGATATTAAATATTAGATTTCATCACCACAACAAACTGATTACAACTTTTTGTTTGCTTGTTCGCACAATGGAAGTTGTAATTAATATTTGTAACAACTATTTTTTACAGAAAGTTGTAATAAAATATTTTTATAACTTTTTGTATTTTGCAGTTGTAATAAAGTTATTTAACAATTTTCTATTCTTGACTATTGTATATTAATTTATAGCAATATTTATTTATAGTTATCTTACTTATAGGTTGCAAATGATCACGCGTAGACACATTCAATGAAACATTGCTAACATCAATTAGAAATTATTAGCAAACACAAATATTCCCTTTCGGAGATTATAATGTTCAGATCATCCAAAAAATTGAAGAACATATGTTAAATTTTGGTGATAAAAAATCACAAATAGAAGAAACAAATATGCAAAAGAAAGAAAAAGAAAAAGGGCAGATGGTTATTGGGGTAAATAAGAAAAGAAAAGAAAGAGAAATAAAGGAAATGAAACCACACAGAATCTCGCAGCGGAACGATAAAATATAATAGTCAAATAAACAGTTCATGAAGCTGTTTACTATACTTTGACAATTATTTATACAATATTTATCAGAGTTATACATATACAACAGAACAATTAAAATAATGCAGCAGATAGCATGGTGCAAGGGTAATAATAGTAATAGTATACCAAATCTTCGTCTTCATCCTCCAGAATAGATCTTCAAAGATCTGAAAAACTCAGGACTGACCTGAGCGTAATGAAAAGACAAAACACTCGAGTCGGGACTAAAATATCCTTATGAAAGTTAAATCAATCGTAAATAAATACGAGCGTAACGGCGTCAGAGATGTTTACGGGGTTTGACATCTCATATTCAGTGTCAACGTGCGTGCAATAACTCAAGAGATGTTACGGGATTTTCCATCTCTTAAGGATCCGTTAAACTATCTACTATGTAGTAATGTACGCTAAGTAGATAATGCCTATCAGTAATATAAAGTATCAAAATAGCGTTAAGGCGTTACCATAATCCCCCTTAACACATTTTTATAATGCCATAGTCTATACAGCACCGTAAGCCCCACCGTAAACTGGTGGTTATCAGAGGGTATCCCATAGGTATAACACAAAACATAACGTAGTGGTCGTGAATAGGATAATCAGTATGACAAGGTACATGAGGCGATACCAACTAGGATACTAGTAGTTGCGTGATCTGGACTGATGTTGAGCATAGCCAGCAGCTACCCCAACACCGCGAAACAACACTCCCAAATCGAGGGGTGCACCCAAATCGAATCACAAAAGGTAATAGATATGGTATCGAAGAAGTGTGTCCGCTAGAGGTGGCGAACCTCAATGGCCCGGCGCGGCTCCTGTTTTAGTCATGTCAGGGGTCATCCAATATCGTTCTCTTTCTTCAGTCAACGCATTCACCAAACCATCCACTTCATTTTGGATCAACACTCCGCGTATAATAGTTATTAAAGTGGTATTCGGTATCGACAGAGAGTATGTCCATATCCGATCCCGGTCACTTTAATAACTACGTATTATTACACCGTTGGCTCTTTTACATTTCAAATCGATTCATAATTGATATCAAAATATCATATTCGCTTCAAAAATCAAATCCATTTCAAATATCATCGTATCTATTCAAATGTAAGATTCCGTTTCAAAAATCATTTTTCGCATCAATATCTCATTTCGATTTCAAAATCATTTCGAATTTCAATTTTGGTTGCAACTTCATTTAACCCAATTCGTATTTAAATTCAAGATGTAAATATAAACATTTCACCTTATTGACTAGCTTGAAATTTTAGAAAAATAGATTTAAGTAGTTTAAAAGTAGTTTAAATAATTAAAATAGTTAAAAATACTTAAAATCTTAAAATGGATTTGAAATAGATAAATTAGTCTAAAATAATTTAAATTGGGTTAAGTAGATTTAAAATAGATTAAAATAGTTTAAGTATTCAAAAATGGTTTATATAACTGATTAATTTGGAAAACAAAATAAAACAGCTTCAAAACCAAACCATTTCAATTATAACTTCCCAATTCAAAACAATTTCAATTTCCCTTCTACCGATTCAATTTTGATTTCGATTCAAATCAATGTCAACTTTGACTTCATATTAATTAAATTTTACATTCACATTCAATTTATTAAATTTCAATTTATATCGATTTGGAGCTTGATTTTTCAAAAATATCCATTTATAACACTTAACAAAATTATCTATCAATATCCAAGTTTAAATCCAAATTTCAAATATGATTCAATTCCAAGCTCGATTTCAAAATATCATTTTTATATCACTTTTACTTAGTAATATTCAAAGCTCGAATTAAGGTTCAATCTTTAAACAAATCAATTTTCGAAATTCAATCATATCCCGATTTTAAATTCCAAAGTCTCCACTTTAATTATTTAACAATTTCTTTTAACCAAAATTTATTTCAACATTCCAAACTCAATTTTCCGATAAATTCGATTTCTATAAATTGATTTCTATTTATAACTTTTAAATCAAAACATTTAAATAAATTTCAAATCGACGATTTTAAAAATTATTAATTTAGCCAATCAGGTGTCCGTATATAATTTTCTATCCTATGACCAAGTAATTATTTATTTCAATTAAATGTCAGGGATGAATATATATCACTTAAATCTATCATAGTGTCATATGTATGCATAACAGGTTATATATAAGCAAATAAACATCCAAACATTTAAATATCAACCAATAGCATCCATCGAAATAAATCATCCAATAGACAATACAATTCATGGCAATTTCATAGTTATCAATGTCAGGTAATTTAATCGCAATTCAATTTTAATTTCAATTTAACTGTCGATTTAAATTTCAACGGTTAATTCAAATGACAATCTATATGAGAATTAAATTTATCAAACAACGACAAATAAAATCATAACACTTCATAATGTCAAATTTAACTAGCATAAAGATATTCAGTACGTTGTGAGCGTTATAAAACACTCACCTTGATTTCAATGCAGTTCCAGCGTTTTATTTCGAATAAAATTAAACGAGCGTTTAATTTTACTCGAAATTTCCACTAACTCCAAACGATTCCAATCCAGCTCCATAGCATCGTGCTCGACAAAACGAAGCCAACGCAATTCGTTTCGTGCGTTTTCGACCTCGTATGAAAAAGTTATTCATTTTTAAAGTTAATACGAATTATATTTTACATTAATTAACAATTTCTTTTATTATTTTAACCTTCAACGAATCACAGCCGTTAGATTTGTCTTCATCAGATCAAGGCCGCACGTCCCCCTCTCTTCCATCTCCCAGTAACAAACGCGACTAACAGATGAAAACCGAACCCATATGCTCATGATTTAGGGTTGAATCTTGCGACCTCCTTGATGACTTTGAAGACGATCAGAAGCTTCCATTCCAAAGCCCATCCCCTCCTCTTCACTCGGCTGTAAAGCCATGGAGCTCGGCCCTCCCTAACGTCTCGATTTGCGTGCGCAACTACAGGCCTTTGGACGAGATTTGCCGTTGATTCAAAGCTCCAAACACGATCATAGCCGTTGAATACCTAGATCTCACTCCCCTCTACAAGTTTCATGTTGGAAGTTTGTTGAATAGATTGACGGGTTTGAAGAGATTAGAGGAGAAAGGTTGAAAGTTTCTGGCCGTGCATCAGGTAGGAGGCGGGGCCTCTGAATAGAAATGTAACAACCCGCATATTTATCGATTTTTATATTTAAATATTTTATCATTAATCGGATTTTGGTCCGAAGCTACTTTTTGCAAACGGTCAAATTAGGACTCGAGACCACTTCCATTGAGTTCGAAACGTCGTTTGCAATCTTCTAAGTATAAACATTGATATGTTTGGGGTTAGTGGAATTTCACCACTTTTTCACTCGAGCCTTTGGTTTGGACTTTTAGCCCATTAGGCCCAAGTTCCACCCCCTTCTTCTTCATTGCTTCATTTCATTTCCTAACACTAAAGCTTCAACAAAAATGGTGAATGGAATGAGAAATTAAAACTCCAAAGTCGTTGTTTTATTGCAACTCCGACATTCAACTCCAAATTCAAGAAGAAGACATCGGATTCAAGCTTGTGGTTGCTTCTCCATTTGCCTTCAAGCTTTGTTCTTCATTTTCAATGGGTTTTGGAGCAAAGGTGAGATTGTTATCCCACAAATCTAGTTTATATCTATCTTGGATTGTTGGGAATGATTCCCTATCACTTTAGCATTCATATTTGCTTTTGGTTTGGATTGGATTGGCGAAAAACTCCGATTTTTGGTGTTTTGGTGAAATTTCTGCATTTAGGTCGTTCTGGCCATTTTCGTGTTTTCGGAGTTAGGTCGCTCAGGACCTTAGGTCGTAGGTCGCTCAGGACCTTAGGTCGTAGGTCGTATGGTCGTTAGGTCGCTCTGCTTTGACTCTGGCCATTTTTGCTCACTCGCAGTTAGGTCGCTCACGACCTAGGACTTAGGTCGCTCGCGAGTTAGTGGCTTAGGTCGTTGGGTCATGTAACCCATTAAGTCGCGCTCTTTTAGGTCGCGCCTCTTTTAAGTCGCCCTTCTCTGGACCTTGTTAGGTCGCTCAACATTGACCTCGTTAGGTCGCTCAACACACCGTGTCGCTAGGTCGCTCGACTCTGGACTTCATTAGCTCGCTCAACCGTCTACCTTTATAAGTCGTAGGTCGTCTCCGACCTTAAACCACTCGGCCGCATTAGGTCGCGTGTTGCACTAGGTCGTATGACCTTAGGTCGTTAGGTCGTATGGCTTTAGGTCGCTAGGTCGTATGACCTTAGGTCATTAGGTCGTTTGGCTTTTAGGCCGCTTCCACGCTAGGTCGTTCGACTCTTAGGCCGTGACTCTTAAGTCGCTAGGTCGCGTGCCTTTAGGTCGCGTTTCTTTATTAGGTCACGTGTCTTTGTTAGGTCGCTGACCTTATTAACTCGCATGACCTAACCCCTAGGTCGTTGGGCCTCGTTTCTTCTTAGGTCGCTGCTTCTTATAGGTCGCTCAGCTCCTTAATTTCTTTAGGTCGTTTGAGTGTTAGGTCGCGAACCCATTTTAGGTCGCATGACCTATACCCTTTAGGTCGCTGGACCACTAGGTCGTGCCCCTTAGACCCCTAGGTCGCAACCATTAGGTCGCTCGACCATATCCCTCTTAGGTCGTTAGACCTCATTTTGTCTTCACTAAGTCGTACCGTTTTGGATGGGGCGCTGCCCCGCACCCCGCCGGGGGCGCTGCCCCCTGGACCCCCGCGACCTGACCGGGCAGGTCGAACCCCGTAAGCGGTGGCGTTGCCACCCCCTGGACCCCCCCTCCGTAGGGGATCTTATCTGAAAAATATTCAACAGAACTTGCTGAGCTGATTTCCTTGGATTTTTATCACATCTTCGAATGTGACCTTTGTGATTGATTGTTTCTACAATCGCTTCTGTGATTTGTCACTTTAAAATATAAAGGTTTCAAAACTAGTAGTAAATATCAAAACTCTTTCAACAAAATGATTTCAACTCTATTTTCAATAACAAAGCTCTTTTCTTAAACCGTTTTCCAATCTACTAGTATATACAAACTTTTACCTCACTCGGATGAGAAATCGAATTAAACGGCTTAGTAAAACAAGTGGTATGAAACGCTTGCGTTCACTTCGTCGGTTAATTCTTGGACTTGTTCGATTGAACCTCTTGTGGCAATTTTATTAGTGAAGATTTACAGTTAGTTCGTAAATATCTGAGTTAAGCAAGTGGTTATGGGATATGAAGCTAAACTTTTATATTTACTAGCTTAGTGTAATTGACACTTCTCGTTGATCATGACGATCATTCTTATGATTTAGACTAACAATTGTGCGATGTCTCTTGTTTGCGAGGTTAGACTAGACACCACTTGTGTGATTTCATTCACACATACCTTTTTGCTTTTTGGTTAGTCTAGACCTCAATCAGTGTGATTTCGACTCACACATATGGGGTTGCTCCCCATGGTCTTCGGACCGTCATGTGATAGGCCTCTTTCCCTTTTTATGATTTCTGGATTTCTTGTGTTGATTTCTGGAATTTTTCTCTTTGACTTGTCATGAGTACAAGTTTAGGGTATGATGCCCTCTTTGGATCTTTGAGAAGATTCTTGTGATATTGATTTATCTCTTATCGGTTGATCTCCTGTTGATCATTATTTGCATACTTATAGTAGTATGTCAGTATGGATATTTTATGTTTATGCCATATCTTTTATTTTATATCATGTCATCTGATATTTATAGCTAGACTGATCCGTTTATTATTTTCTTATAAATAATACTCGGGTCAGACCGAGATGTTACAGGTGCTACTGCTTGACTCCTCCCCCAGTGATTCACTACTCAGACTTTTGGCTACTTGTTTAGATTAGCAGCTTTTTTTGTTTACACTTGAGATATAGACTCATAGTTGTATTCTTTTGTATAGCACGCGTTGCTATTCTTTTGTATTGTCGTGGATCTTTTTAGACCACTACTCTGATGTACACTTTTATGTGATATATATTCATATCTCTTTCCGCCTTTGTGATATGGATATCTGTGATTGATTCGCATGTTATGCTTACTTCTATATTTGTTTCCGAAGATTATTTTATAGCCACCGTGTGATAAGAAATTACATGGATGGTCGCTCCTCAACAGCCTTATTCTCCGCGCTAGTTGACAGCACTACATCGTAGTGTTCTTGGCTAGCGTGGGTATAGAGATGGGGCGTCACAAGAAATCCTAGGGTTATAATTTTTTTGCAAATTTATGAAGAGAGGGGGCTTTTATAGAAAAATCGACGTACACTATTCATCCCGGAATTTCCGAACTCCGATTTACGCGCGGTGACCGGCGTTTCTCGGGTTTATCCCGCGTTCCGGACACAATGGAATAGGTTTCGGAGGCTAATTCGATCGTATGCGCGAGTTACGGAAATAAACGATCAAATTTAAATTAAACCGATTAAACGAATTTCTATGCGTTTTAGCTTGCTCCGGACAAACGGTAAGTCCAGTTGACACGAAATTTGAAATCTTACAATAATATCACATTACGGATCCGATGAAACTGGTTTCGTCGAAATCCGAGACTGTTTGAAAAATGACTATTTTAACTCGCCAAATTAATATTAAAACCATTTCGATGCGTTTCGAGCTGCCACGGTCAAACGACAACTCCGATTGCTACGAAAATTTAAATCCAATAATAACAAACTATTACGGATCCAATGGAACAAGTTTCGTCCAATTCTGAGACCGTTCGAAAATTGGCAATTTTTCAGTCGATAATTAAATATTAAAATTTTCAATTTTTACAGATTAACTTTTAATTCGATTTTAAAAGTTCTATAACCTCATTCTAACTTTAATATGATAAAATAAAATTTTACAAATCATCTTTAATCGTATTAAATCCGTTATTCAATTATCCAATAATTTCCAATTTTAAAATCTTACTAACTCTATTATAATCCCAATATAACTTACATTCACTTTGGAAACCAATTTGAATCATATTAAATCAAATTTCAATTATTCACTCTATTTTCATATATTGAATTTCAATATCAAATTAATCATATCAAATTCGGAATTTAATTAATCAAACCTTAAACTTAAACAAATTTGGTTATTCTTAAATCACTATCTTTTGAAATATTCAAAACGAACTTATAAAATTTAACAAATTCAAATTATAGAACAACCATTTTCATTAAAACAGTTATTCAATTTTCGTTATTCAATTATTCAATTAATTCCAAATATTAAATTTAAACAATTTAATTGTTCAATATTTGACGGATTTCAATATTGGATTTTTAAATAAAAAATTTCATTATCAGTCGATTTACTATATTACATCAAATGTATTCCACATTATTATTTAACTACAGTTAAAGATAATGCACTCAACTAATATATAAACTTTCAGTTCAATGGCAATTGGTTCACAAATTCAATTCGACTAACTAAATGAATAGGTAACTTAAATAATTATCATCGTTAACTTTTAATTACTTATAAGTTTATTATTTACAAACAAGCGTCACAATTACCTATACAATACAAATTCATTCAATTACCTTTGACTACATATTATTTCAATTGATTTGGGATTTCATTCAATTCATAAATAATTAACTTAGATAAAATTTGTTGCATTTCATTCTAGTTATTATTATTCCAAACGACTTACAAAACTTTTTTTCTAACACTAAATCACGAAATCTTTTAAATTAGCTATTTTAATTATCGAAAATTTACGGGTCGTTGCAGAATATGTATTTCATGTAAATATGTTTTTATAATGTATTTTATTTTTTATTTAAACCGCTATATTCAAACAAAATTAGTAGTAATTTATGTGGATAAATAACAACCATGAATTATCTTATGAACTATGAATTATTTCATATATTATATTTCCTAAAATAAAATTATTTTATACATTTGTCCTCTCAGTATATTTTATACTATATAAATCTTCGTTGTCATCTATTTGTTATAACTAAAAAGTGTTAAGAAGCCATTAGAAGAGAGGAGAGAGGAGAAAATGTTGTTTACACTGATATCAGTTACATAAAGATTGATTAATTAAATTACATTGCATAGGCTCCTTTATATATAGGCCTTGGAGCATGAGATTGAACATATCCCATGATGTAGGACTAAATAGAAAAACATAAGAGCATATTCACTTTTATATTTACATATATTATAACACTCCCCCTTGAATACGCGTCTTCAAAATCTTGGATACTCATATGGTAGCTCGAAATTGTTCCTTTTAAATCTCCATGACAATTGCTCCCCCTCATTATTATTTGCTTTCATACATCTATTCAGTCGTTATGAATATTGTCTGTTGCCATATTCAAAACCTCTATTAGTAAAACATAATGGAAAAACCTTGAATATGGAAAAGAGTGCAAATTGAAATCATAGATATCATACAATGATATTCCTTTGAAAGAGTTTGATACTTCGGGATCAAAATAATGCCTTATTAAAACCTTACTAAGAAAAACCCAATGGAAAAAATCTTAGTGAAGGAAAAAGAGTACAATGTCAAATTTTATTTTCTTATTTCTTCAAATGATGCTTGATACTTCTAGATCGAACTAATGCCTCGTCAAAACCTTACTAAGAAAAACCCTACGGGAAAAATCATAGTCAAGGATAAAAATACAATTTAACTTAAATAACATATTTAAGATGTTATTTCTTAAAAATACGTTTGATTCTTTTAGATCCAGATAATGCCACATTAAAAACTTGGCAAGCAAAACCCAGTGGGAAAAATCTTAAATAAGGAAAAAGAGTACATCATAACTTATTTTCAAATGTTACTAGGGAGTTGATACTTTTGGATCAAGATAATGCCTCATTAAAACCTTACTAATAAAAACCCAATGGGAAAAATCTTAGTTAAGGAAAAAGAGTGCATTATAAAATACCTATGGATGCTCCCCTGATTTAAAATTTTCCTCTGAATTCGTATTCGTCTTTCGATAACTCAAATTGGTTATAGATACTTCTGGATCCATAAATATAATCTCATTAATAATACAATTTATTAATAGTATTCTTCGATACAATCAAATTTTCTAAGATTGTTTCTTCCAAATATGATTTGCATTTTATGGATTTTGCATGTTACTTTTATGAAAAACACTTCATGTGCTTACTTTTTTGTGCTTCAAATCAGTTTTGCGTACTGCAATTATACATCTTTTAAGAATATTAAAAATTTCATTACAACATTACTAAAAAGCAGGAAGTAATCTACTCATCTTGAAGTATATCAAGATTTTCATTACAACAATACTTAGAAGAAGGTTGTAATCTACACTTCATGTCTTTATAACTACCAAAGTTATATATATTCATCAGGAATTTGTATGCTTTAATAAGTATTTGCATATCACAACTACCACTTCAATGGATGTCATGAGTTTCTTTACAGCAATACTTAAAAGTAGGAAGTAATCTACTTATCACGGATTATATCAAAATAATTTTCAAAGCCTTCATTCAAATCAAAATCAAATCATAATGTTTTCAAAATGAAAACTCCGTTTACCAACCATATTTGATTTCTCAAATCAATGTCCAAACTAAATACAATCAAATTCAATAAATTTGCTTGAATCAACAATATCAAATTTTGTCAAGTTCAAACTTTCATTCCAAAATAAATGAACTCAAAAACATAAAAACAAGCATGATATTGAGATCTATAATACAATAAGATTAGAAAAATAGCAGCAACGAAAAAATTAGATCGGAAATATAATAACTAACAAAATAAGAATGAGATCTCAAAGTTTAGATCTATATAAGATCTAAAATTATAAGACTAATATAATAAAATCTACAAGATAAAATAGATTTAGATCCGAAGAAGTAGATCTAGAATGGAATGAGATCTAAAAAAAAGAAAAAATGATTTGGAAGGTTAGACCAATCAGATTAGAAATATGACTTACCGTTTGAGATATATCATTGGATCTAGAAAAGAATATATCTAATTTCATAGATTATCACAATTGTAAATCTATAATTTTTTTGTAGAGATCGTGTTGATAATGTGTTAAAAACTAAAAAGAGTTAAGAAGCCATTAGAAAAGAAGAGAGAGGAGAAAATGTTATATTTACATTGATATCAGTTACATAGAGATTGATTGATTCAATTACATTACATAAGGCCTTAGAGCATGAGAATGAACATATCCCATGATGTGGGACCAAATAGAAAAACACAAAAGCATATTCACTTTTATATTTACATATATTATAACACTATTTATATATTTGTTGCGGCTCCGCCCAGTATTTTGGTTTCTGCTGCCAGATGCATAACCCTAGGTCTTACATCGCGCTATTTCTTACATCGCTTATTCTTCTTTTATTTTGGTCTGAAAAACCCTAAATTGAGAAAACAAAAAATTCAATCGATCCCTTCTCATCTATTGCCGTTCCATTCTCCTTACCTGTTGCTTCATCTTTTCTTCTTTTCTGAATGCTATAGCCTCTCACCCTGTAATCTCCGTTGATTGCCATGCTCGCTCTAGTGTCTAATATATGCCTTCAGGCTTCTTTGAACTCATAAGTAATTTATTAAGTTGTTTTTACAAAAAATTTCGATGGCATAGTATAATAGTTATTCTTTAATTTTCTCACATGTCAATTGCTTATAGTTTCTATTCCCTATAGATTTTGATTAAGCTCAAAAAGATTGTTAAATTTTTACTGGTTTTGAAGAAAGTAGCGGCTGTTGCTGGAGTTGATAGATTTGTTGCTTCTGCATCAGAAATGACACCATCAACGAATTTGAAAGCTTGTTTTCATTCAAATGGGACTTGTCATGATAGGTACATTTTAACTAAATTAAAGTTTGTTTTAAGCTCAGAATCGAGATTACAAATATTACTTTCACAGATTAGACAAGATCTATAGTGCTCTAGTTTATATTATTCCATGGCTTTTTTAATGGCTAGTCCAAAAATAAAAATAATAAATTAAAATTGCAGTCAATTGATACTTTCAACTAGCAATTTTATATTATTTCTTTGATGTCAAGCCAATAATGCCATAGTTATATGTACTTTATGCATAGAACATTAATGTTTGATATTAAATGGCATATTACAAACAGTTTATTATATTATTATACTATAAGGAAAACATAAGAAATTAAGACGGTTGTTAGAGGCAATAACCCTGTGTTGATGACATAAAGAGTCAAACCCGTAAGATTGATGTTTTTTTTGTTCGTATGCTAACATATAGTTAACAAGGAAATCTCGTAAGGTTATTTGTGTTTTTAATTCTTTGCTAAAGTTAAAGAAATAAAGCATAATCTTATTTATATGTTTTAAAATATGATTTTCCAGTATTGTTTAAAAAGTTAAATGTACACTTATAAACTAGTATCTTACATTTTGCATATCTTGAACAGGTTCTTTCGTCTAGAGCAAACTATTTTGCTTCTGATCAAATAACAAATGCTGAAGGCAAGGGCCATGATTTGTACACAAGTTTAGCTGAAGCTGTTATGTGCGGACTTCTACCAGATTCCCTGACACCCACAATTAGTAGATCTGGTGGTAATACCTGCTCTCTTATTTTGTAGGCGGAGTAATATGAATTAGTGCTTAATTTTTAAGCTTGGCAGCTTGAGATTAAGGTTTATTCATTGTTTCCTCCTCATTCATCCCGATTTATAATTATTTTAATCTAGGCGGCTACCGCTGTACAACCCAATTAGTACCGTTTGATTTTTTTGCTATTTTTTAAGTTTAATTTATTGATTCCTTAATTGGATGGTACCCAATCTTCACCGAGTAATTGGATTACCACTTATTATCGTCGCTTGTATTGAATTCAATCTTTACTATTGATTTTCGTGGTATCGACACTAGAATTGTTTTGACCTTTTAATAGATTACACATATTAGTGTGCGCAGTTTGTTTCTAATGGATTTTTCTTTTTGCAATCCAAATTTAAATTGATTTTAGGTCTATTAAGGGTCCTGTTAACTGTATCTTGAATACACGTACATGAGCTAATTCGAGAAGTTTTTTTTTATTTTTATTAATTGATAAATAAGGCATATGATGATATGTATATCCTTGGTTGGATCTCAATCATAGAAATCTCCATGTGCATGCTCATGATGATGTCACAAATGAATTAGGCACTAGCCTACGAATAGTTTTTGTTATTTGTATTGCTTACACAAGTCTATTGGAGCGGTATCAAGATTTTTTTTAAAAGTAACCTTCAGGCGCTATCATTTTTCATAGCATTAACAACTGGGACATAGTAGTAGACATACTATTGATTAAACCTTAAACATGTACAACTGTGTGGATCATATTTATTGGAAAAAGGTTAATTTCAGATACCTTAAACATGTAAAATGATATTAAATATACTGCTATGTGTCTATTGCAACAGCATTTTAGCAATGACTCGATTTTTTTTAATTATGCATTTTTTTAATGATGGGAAAAATTAGATGTAAAAGATCGCCATAAGTTGTGTAGGACCTATTACAACATTCTTCTACAATGGTCAAAAACAGTAGTAAAAAGCTTTGAGCATATTGCAATTTGGTCTAATACGACTTCGACTATCTAGCAGCAAAATTTTTAATTAATTTATTTTCCCAAGGTAAATAATTAAAACATGTAAGGAAATCAGTAACATATATTGCACTGAAATAACACGTATGACTTGAACTGTAACGACTCGTATTTTAGCTATTTTAAATTATTAAATTTAATGTAATTATTGGATAAATATGGGTAGAAATAAAATTTAATGATTTATTTATATTAGATTATTAGATAATTAAATTGTTTAAAAATTAATGTTGGAAATTACTTTAATAATTTGGTTCTGGATTTAAGATGATTGAAGATGATATCGGAAATTAATTTAAATTTTATTCAAAATATGAACGAAGATGGTTAACATTTAAAATTGAATTTAAATGTGAATAAATTTAAAATTTATATTTTATATTTCAATTGATGAGTAAAAATAGCCATTTTGGCCACTGTCTCGGATTTCGACGAAACCAATTTCATCGGATCCATAATTATTGTGGGATTTCAAGTTTTGTAGCGTTCGGATTTGTCGTTTGGTCGTGCGAGCTTAAAACACGTAGAATTTTAAATTCAGAATTTAAGTAAATAATTCGATTCGAAAAGATATTTTCTGCATACGATCGAATTAGGCCTCAAAATTAGTTCCATTGCATTCGGAATAGGGGTAACACGTTATAAACACCAGGCGGCACGCTTAATGTGGAACTCGAGAAATATTAGACGTTAAACGCCTGATATTTTCAAATTAATAATAATAATATAAATATCTCATACTTATCCCAATTCAAAACCACGTTCTCCTTTTCGACCGTACATTCCTCGTTCCCTGCCCTTTCTTCTAATCGAGCGGATCGCCTCAAAAATAAAAAAAAGACAGTGGCTGCTGCTATAAAAAAATCCCTCAATCAATGGCGTGGTCGCGTAAGCTGGGAGACGAGCTCGCAACATGGCGACGTAGATGAGGGCGCATGACCAGAGGAGGCTGCGCACGCGTGGGATCTCCGGCGAGGCGGCGGCTGCTTTGCGAGATAATGGCGGTGACGGCGGCTTTCGATTCGAGTGGAGTTCGCGAGCGTACTCGCGTACGCGCGATGGGAGGGAAGTTTGATCGATGCGTGGCTTGAGGTCGACGGTTGCGATGGCAGTGGCGCGTGATGGAGGTAGGATCTAGTGCAGCGTGTTCGAACGAGAGAAGATAGGTAACTTTTTTTTCTTCTTATTTGAGTTAATTAAAATTTTAAATTATATCGTATATTAGTTAACTTTTGTCCACGAGGATCGTTTCCAGTGAATCGAATTATGGTGTGACCGTAGCGACATCTTCTACGACATGGGATCAAGCAAAAGCGAGTGTTTACGCTCACATTTGACTATTTTATTTTTATGTTAGTAAAAAATTTATCGTACCGTAATTTAAATTTATTAATGGTTGTTGGATAAATTTAAACTAACATTTAATTAACATTTGAATTTATTAATAGGATTTGAATTGATGGTTAGATTAAACTAGAATTTAACTGCTAGTAAAATCCCTGATTTTCGGTAATTGGTTGATTGTTGTGACTATTGACTGTTTGGTTGATTGATTGTGATGGATGGAAATTGGTTGATATTTGAATGATTAAATGGTTAATTATTTTGATATACTCTGTTATCACCCTGTATATTATTTATAGTACATAAAACTGTAAATTAAATTATTTAGAATAAATTAACGAATATTTGAAATGATATATACCTATGACACTTATTTTGGATTGAAATGATATATATCCATCCTTGGAATTTAAATTGAAATAATGATTCACTTGGCCATCGGATAGAGAAATATATACGGACACTGGATTGGTTAAATTAAATGATTTTAAAATTTTGGTTTGAAACTATTTAAATTATTTGGTTCTAAAGAAAAAAAAATCGAATTTATGGAAATTGAATTATTTTTGAATTAGAGCTCAGAATGTTGAAATTTAAAATTTGAAAGAGAATTTGTTTAAATAATTGAAGTTGAGATTTTTAAGTGGTAAATCGAATATGATGTGGGTTTCAAAAAATTGATTTAGATTGGACTTTTTATTGAACTTTGAATATTTCTATGTAAAAGGTGATCTAGTATGATATTTGAAATAGAGCTTGGAATTTCATATATTTTAAGATTGGGATTTAAAATTTAATATAATGAAAGTTTGATTTAAGTGTACTAAATCGATATTTTGGAAATCAAACTCATAATTGGTATAAATAGAAGCGGTTTAAATTTGGGATTGGAATTTAAATTAATTTAGATTGGAATTTAAATTAATTTGAGATTTTGAATTTAAACTAATTTCAGATTGGAATTTAAATTAATTTGAAATTGGAGTTTGAAATTAATTGGGAATTGGCATTGAAATTAATTTGGAATCGAAGTAAAAATCGACTTGAAATAGTAATAGAATCAATTAAATCGAAATGAAAATTGAAACTGATTTGTATTGGAGATTTGGAAAGTGCACTTGATTGAATTTAAAATAAATATTTTTATGAATATTTTTGGTATAAATGGTTTAAAAATCTATATTCTTAAATATTCAAATTATTTTGATTTTCTAAACTATTTTACTATCTAAACCATTTTTATTACTCAAACTATTTTCTATTAAACTATTAAACTATTTAACTATTTTAAAACTATTTAAACTGTTTTCTGAAATTCAGACTGATTAAAGCCGTGGAAATGATTATATATAAATCTTGGATTTAAATATGAATTAGGTTAAAGTGTAGCATAACCTAAATCGTAATTAAAATCAAAATTTCTAATTGGAATTGACAGATCGAATTGAATTAACATTTCGAAGTAAAATATGATTTTTGAAGTGAATATGATGATTTCGAAATGGATTTGTTTTTGAAATAAATATTGTATTTTGATACCTAATACGACCTGTTTTCGAAATGTAAAAGTACTAACCGGTGTGTAAAACGACGTTTGGTTGTTAAAGAGACCGGGGGCTCTTATTGGCATTCCCTCTGTCAATATTGGAACCATTTGACAACCGTGTACGCGGTGGATGATATCCAAAATGTAGTGGTTGAATTGGCGACGTTTACTAGAATAAAGTAAGAGAACAATGATGGATAGCCTTGACAATCCTGTCATAATTAGAATGACTAGAACAGGAGCCTATGTCTGGCCATTGAGGTTAGCTACCTCTAGCGACGTTGATCCCTCGTTTTACTATTGTGATTTTGTATTTGATGGGTGCATCATTGTCACCGCCCGAACTCGATATCCGACAAACAACATCAAATTCGTATCGTGGGAGCTTGCAACACTCATTAGATGATAAATAACACAGCGGAAATAAAAGATGATATCAATGATATAACATGAATACAATATCTGATTCATCAATTTCATACAATGATAATCATCAACATCAGAGAATATACAACACAGAATACAGCGGAACTTGATACAATATGAGATAAGTCTTCACAGATATCCAATACTACAACTCTGATCCAAAAGCTCCAAAGACAAAGCTCCAAAACTCCTAGCACGATCCTCCATCAAGATTGTACCAAGACAAGCAAGTCTCGTCTGTATCCAAAGTCTGAATTAGCTCCAGATAATCTACCGAACCTGACTATCTGAAAAAAAACCAAACTCTAGACTGCTCGTGCGGAAAATAATGAGCACCCATAGTTTAGGAAAGAAACAAAAAACTCCAGTCAGTCGTGGGACTGGTATGAGCAAACAAAAACAGTTTGTCTTCAAAAACAAACAAAGAAATATTTTAAAATAGATCCGAAATGCTTTTAGAAAAAGGAACTACCATAAGGCCTCCCGCCACACACACAATGCAAACGCAAAATTGGAGGAGATTTCTCCTTATGATAGTTAAATATGCTTGATACGAGAGAATTTCTTAATATTATTTCTGTAAGTGCAAAGTGCAGGAAAACCTTTAGAAAGTATAATATAAATCTCAGCCAGCATAGACATTTCGCACTTATGCCTACTATAGCTACCATCCAAACAGTGGGGCGCCACCATAAGTAGATGGCATGTAATACAACTAAAAACCGTACAAGGCTCGTATTGTTTCTTTGGATTTTTCAACAAATGGTCAGGCTAAGGAACTTCCTATTACCACATGGGAACGCCTCTGGCGGGACGCCCCGAGAACCTACCCGGCTCTCTGCCAAACATCCCGGGTAGTAAAAAACCTCAGATATGCCACCCCCGGTCCTTAGGGACCTTTATACGAGAGCTCTCTACACCAACAACATCACACGGTAATAAAATACAGTGTCCACATGAGTAAGTATCTTGGCTCCATACCATGATACTACCCTTTTCTAGAAGGAATGGTCATACCCTAGGGGAGCTACCTCTGAAACCTTGCCGTACAATTCATGTTTCGACCATTACCGATTTGTGAGGTTCGACGAAGTCTCGTCCACAAAGCTACGCTTTTCACAAAGTCATGCTTCCATCAACAAATGATCAGCAGCACTCAGCATGCCACATTACCAAATTGGGAGTATATCACTAATAACCATCAACTACATTGTAACGATCCCGATTTAATAACGAATTTAAATTTATAATTTAAATTGAATTTTGGATTAAATTATGGAATTATTTGAAATTTTCAAACTAATGTATTTTAAAAAGAAAATTGATTTGAAACTCAAGAATGAATATTTTCAATTGAATTGAAAAATAAAATAAAATGTTTAAAATAAAATAAAGTAAAATAAACATCATCAATTTAATGTTTGAAAAGGAAAAATTAAATTAAAAGTTTGAATAGATAAAAAAATAATATAACATTGAATTCATTTATATTATAAAGCATATTTAAATCAAGCAATGTAAAAGGCATCTTAGTAAACAACATATTAAATTGAAATGCAAAGCAGTATCTACAAAGCAAATAAAAAATTAACAAATGAAAATAAAATATACTTACAAAATAAATAAAGTGCAATATAAATACAATGTGAATAAAATATATGTATATATATATATATATATATATATATATATATAAACAAACAAGCAAGAACTGTAATGCAAGTATGAACAGCTTGCATAAGGAGACAGCATATATATTTAAGTTAAACAAGTATGAACACTTGGGGAAAAAAAAGAAACAAAAAGTTATAAACAAAAGTACATGTGAATAAATAGAAAACAAAGCAAGTCTTGAAATCATATCAGCCGTGAACAAGCAAGAAAAAGAAATTCATCTCAGTACACAAAATGGGAAAACAATAAAAGAAGATGCTTGTATAAACAAAGAAGAAAATAAACTGTATAAACATGTATAAAGTAAATAAAGCAAACAAATAGGACACATGCATTAACTACCCATCTTCTCAGCATGTTCAAAAATCCTCTCAGCCGAAGTAGGCTACTTCTTCCAGCCTCCAACATGGGAAAAATCTCTGCATTAGTACAAAGGAAAAAAAATATAAAGAATAGATATTGTACTAGATACACCCTGTACAAATATACATCATCTTCATTTAGTTTAAAACCGAGCAAATTCAACCTGAATAGCAGCTCTTCTCACTTCAATTTCATTCCATTTAAAACTGAGAAAAACAAAAGTGTCATCATCTTTAAACTCAAAGTTATTCAACAAAAAGAAAGGAAAAAAAAAGAGACAAAAGCAAGTTTCAATCTGGAAGTAAAAATATCACCAACTTCAGATTCAAATTTAAAACCAAATTCTGAAGCAAAAGGAAAGCAAAGAAAAACTAAAGAAAAAAAAAGACATAGCAAGTTCAATCTGTTCAAAGCCTGTTCCAGGTCTCTGTCTTCAACATGAAGGTGAGAAAATTTTTAAAACCATATGTACTTTGATTTGCATGTGATCAGTGTTAGATGGTTACTTAAGGAATGTGTTAGCATAAGTGTGAAAATGCCTGAATGTGTATATATGACTGTGTATACATATATGTCTGTGTACAGACATGTCTTTGTTTTGAAGTCTCAGGTTTTAAACTCAATTCAAGAAAAAAATCCATATCTCTTTGAATAATAACATTTAGATTATGATGTTTGAACAAAAACTGTTTATAACACTCTAATCTAAGTTTTAAAAATAAATTCCAAGTAAAAATATTTATAGGGTATTATAAAATGAGATATGACAGTGATAAATTAACTCAGATGGAAATATCGATTTCTAAATTTTCAAGTTTGGATTGTATCCTTAAATTCGTGTTGGTAAATCATGAATTTTAATATAGATATTATGATTTTTAAGTGAGTGAGTAACGTGAATTCACGAGATGATAAGAAAATGCATATTTGTCAAATTCATTCAATCGGTGAGATTAAAATCTTCGAATTTTGGTCAGAAGAAGGATTCAGTGTCAAGTATCATGGGAAAAATATTGAAAAAAAATTCTATTGAGTAAATTGATCAATTGAATCGAATTTAGGGTTTAAAACTTGTTTTGGCCAGTAATGATTTTCGAATTTGTTCGTTGCCGTGAAGAGTTCGAGCGTGGCCGGACCTATGGGAAGCGAAGTATTGGGGTGTGACGAAGTTCCTATCGAAATGGCGTGGGTAATCGTATACGAGATCGTCGAAGATGATGGGTTTGTTGACATCAGGTTTGGTCCCCGTTTCGATTGAAGAGTTCGTTTTTGATTGGTTGGTGGAATTGTGGTTCTATGAACTCGGAAGGGATGGCGTGGCGAACGTCGACTTGCTGAGTGCCTCGGCAATGGCCGGAAGGGGATAGCTCATCGGTGCACGTGCACGGCCGTGCGCAATGTGTCAGGAAGCTCGGTGGTTGACAACTCGAGTTGATACTCGGGTAAATGTTGGGTTTGCTTCGAGTTGGGTTTGCTTCGAGTTGGGTTTGGGGGCCTGAGTGTGTGGTCCAGTATATAAGTTTAAACTTAAACTAAGCTGGGGAAAAAAAAGAGAAGAGAAGTGAGTGCGAGAGGGGAAGGAGAAGAACTCGGGAAAAACATAAGGGAGCTTGCGTTGTTACCCGAGTAAAATCGGCATTTCGCTCGGGTCGAATTTCCAAAGCCTGAGGTATGAAAAAAAAATAAAAAAAAAAATTAAGCAAAACCTTTAAACAAAATTTTTAAAGTAATGATTGCAATCAATGTTTGACAAATTGAGGTTAAAATTTTATTTCAAGTTTAATTGTTGGAAGGAAATGCTTAACAATGTTTTTTTAGAAAAACTCAATTAACGTTTTGATTAAGTAATTAACCTGAGATGAGTACTTAATGTAATTACACTAAAGTTTCAAGCTAATAATAAATTGATTTTCAAAGTTTAAGGAAGATTTTAATTGTAAATTGAGATAAACAATCATTATTAATTAATTCTTTTAAAGGAGTAATCAAGTATTAATTAATCAAGTAATTTAATTAAGAATGAAATAATTGATTAACTAAGTAATTAGTAATTAATGGGAAATTAAGTTTGATTAATAATTTAGATTTTTACTTAATGATTTAAGGTAATAAATTTAGTAATTAAGACTTAATAATTGTTTAAGAATTGATTTGTTAATTAACAAAATTTGAGATGAAATAAGTAATCGATTGATAATTTATGATCAAATTTAAACAGGGTTAAGTTATTAATTCTCAAGTAATTAATTTTAAATTGAATTAATTACAATAAGAATTAAAGACGATTACTTATGGATTGTGTAAGTAGGATATCTGATTGGTTTATAATAAATTGATATTCTGTTTATAATAGTGATGCTGTGTAAATTACTCTGTGCTGGATTATGATTGTTGATTTTATTCCGTATCGATGAGAAAACCCTTTAGCCTCTAAAACGGCATTTAAATTTCGATGCGACAGGGATTCGGATTCCAGTTAGTTATCCGAAACCCATATCGAATTTTAATGATTAATCTTTGTGATTGATAAATCTATTTATTTATGAATCTGTAAATAAAGATAAGCGTTATTGATTATATCGCTTATCGATATTGATATATCTGTGATGATTGATGTTGTGCACTATTGTGTTGAACCCCTGGCCCGCACTATACACACACAAATATGGATTTCACGTGGAAATCAGTTAAGTCACAGATTTTTAAATAAGTTTTGAATTTGAATTTTAAATTCAAATTGTTTTGGAAATAAATTAAGTCTAATATGAAAAGCTTTGAAAAGGTGTTTTCAAGAATAAAAGTTATTTTGAATAACTAATAAAGATTTGGAATTTGAATAATTAAATTTAAATTGGAATTCAATATCTGAAATTGAATTCTATATTTAGTATTTATGATTTAAAAAGAATTATACAAGTCATATGAATTTTAAAACCATTTTTAAAAGCGTTGTTTTGGAAATTCGAGTTAACCCAAACATTTGTAACTTGTATACATGAAATTGGATTTTTCCGAAATAAAACTGTTGTTTCCAAATAATAAAAGTTTTCACATGAACAGTGAATTTCCAATTTGTTAAAAAAGGGTTTCAAGTTTGAATTGAAAATGGTTTTTCCGAGTTATGAATGAATCGTTGGAAACAGTTTCAAAAGCTAAAAGCTAAATCTTGATTTACAGATTTAAAATGAGTAAATCAAATTGAAAATGGAAATTATTTTGAAATCCGTAAATGGATCTTTGTGAAACTGAATGAACTTTGTGAAGTAAATCTTTTTATTTAAAAGATTTGAAATGGAAATTGGTTTAAACCATCTAAAAGAAAGTTTTGAATTATTAAGTTGTGACTTAATTGAAATCCCATATCCATATGTTTTAAATGATGCGCTCACTATTCGGTTTAGCCGGGAGAGGACCTTTGGGTCGTATAACCCATTCTGAATATGTGATACGACGTATATGGATAGCATTTGAAGACCGGTGGTGAAGACCGGGTATTTGCGAGAACGATAGGATAACCTATCGATTGTCTCTGCACTGGGTAGCTCCTGGTATAGAGATTCCCTAAGTGATGGGAAGTTCGATCGGGATTGTAAATACCCGGATTTCAAGGGCTTCTTTGGAAGTGCCTTCGGTTCTGTTCGAACCCGGAACAGACTTGTATGGATTGTGTGTCTGACATTACAATTTGAGATATAAAGCAGATTTCTTTCAAATACATCTCTGTGGTGGCGGAGAATTTATTCTTTTAGCTTAACACCCTTCTCTGAGACGTATGAGCTCAGAGGTTATGTAGTTGAAGGTTATCTACGATATATTCCCAATTTGGTAATGTGGCATACTAAGTGCTGCTGATCATTTGTTGATCGAAGCATGGCTTTGTGAAAAGCGTAGCTTTGTGGACGAGACTTCATCGAGCCTCACAAATCGGTAATGGTCGAAACAGGAATCGTGCGGCAAGGTTTCAGGGGTCGCTCCCCTAGGGTATGACCATTCCTTCTGGAAAAGGGTAGTATCATGGTATGGAGCCCAGATACTTACTCATGTGGACACACTATATTTGTTTATGTGTGATGTTGGATTAGAGGTACCTCGTTTAAAGGTCCCAAAGGACCGGGGGTGGCATATCTGAGGGTTTGTAATATCCCTTGGGAAAAGGGGTTCCCGGCCTTGTTTGGCAGAGAACGGTTTGGTTCTCGGGGCGTCCCGCCAGAGGCGTTCCCATGTGGCAATAGGAAGTTCCTTGGCATGACCATTTGTTGGAAAAATCCAAAGAAACAATACGCGCCTTGTACGGTTTTAGTTGTATAACCTGCCATGGAATGTGGCGGTAACCCGCTATTGAACATGGTAGCTATAGTAGGCATTGTTCGAAATGTCTATGCTGGCTAAGATTTATATTCTACTTTCGAAATGTTTTCTACACTGTGCACTTATAATAATAATATCAAAGAAATTTGTGTATCAAGCATGTTTGACTATCATAAGAAGAAATCTCCTCCAATTCTGCGTTTGCATTGTGTGTGTGGCGGGAGGTCTTATGGTAGTTTCATTTTCCAAAAGCATTGCGATTTAGAAATTTAAATCTTTGATTGTTTTTAAAAGACCAAACTGTTTTTGTTGCTCACACCAGTCCCATGACTGACCCGGAGTTTATTGTTCCTTTCCTAAACTCTGGGTGCCCACCAATTTCCACACGGGCAGTCTAGAGTTTTGGTTTTTCAGATAGTTAGGTTCAGTAGATTATCTGGAGCTAGTTCAGTCTCTGGATCACACCGAACTTGCTTATCTTTGTGCATCGTGATGCTGGGTCGAGCTGCTTCTGTTGGAGTTCTCTTATGGAGATTATCTTGAAGATTATCCGCTGCTGATGTTGTTTATTTTCTTTACCGCTGCTATTTCTTGTATTAAATCTCTGGTGTATATTGATATCTATTGTATCATCTGTTGTATCAGATATTGTATCAAAGCTGTATATCTATATATTATTCTATTTTTTCCGCTGTGTTGTTTACTTAATGTTGTTATAAGCTCCGGCGACTCGGATTTGAACGATCGAATCTGCGGCATTCGAATACGATATGAAGTATGGATGTCGATTTTCGAGCGGGCAAAATCCTAATCGTTACATACATAACCTCTGAGCTCGTACGTCTCAAAGAAGGGTGTTAAGCTAAGAGAATAAATTCTCTGCCACCAACAGAAATGTATTTGAAAGAAATCAGCTTTACATCTCAATTTGTAATGTCAGACATACAATCCATACAAGTCTGTTCCAGGTTCGAACAGAACCGAAGGCACTTCCAAATAAGCCCTTGCAATCCGTGTATTCACAATCCCGATCGGACTTTCCATCACTCAGGGAATCTCTATACCAGAGCAACTCAATGCAGAGACAATCGATAGGTCATCCTATCGTTCTCGCAAATACTCAGTCTTCGAATGCTATCCATAACGACGTATGACTATTCGGTCCTCTCCCGGCTAAACCAAATAATGAGCGTAATATTTAAAAACATATGGATATGGGGTTTCAATTAAGTCACAACTTAATAATTCCAAACTTTCTTTCAAATGGTTTAAACCAATTACCATTTCAAATCCTTTAAACAAAAAGATTTACTTCACAAAGTTCACTCAGTTTCACAAAGATCCATTTACGGATTTCAAAGCAATTTTCATTTCAATTAGATTAACTCATTTAAACCTTAAAATCAAGATTTATCTCAAAGCTTTCAAATCTGTTTCCAAAGAATTATTCATAACTTGGAAAACTATTTTCTGTTTAACTTGAAATCCCTTAAATACAATTTGAAATTCATTTCTTATATGAAAGCTTTTTATCATTTAGAAACAATAGTTTTATTTCAGGAAAAAAACCCGATTCCATTTACACAAGTGACAATCTTTGGGTTAATTCAAATTCCCAAAACAACGCTTAAAAAACGGTTTAAACCCATATAACTTGTAAAGTCCTTTTTAAATCATAAATACTGAATATAGAATTCAATTTCAGATATTGAATTCCAATTTGAATCGAATTATTCAAATTTCAAATTTTTATTAAGTTATTTAAAACAACTTTCATTTTTAAAATACCTTTCCAAAAGCTTTTCACTTTAAACCCAATCCATTTCCAAAACCGTTCGGATTTAAGATTCAATTTTAAAACTATTTTGAATTAAATTCAGATATCTGTGACTTAACCCATTTCCACGTGAAATCCATATTTGTGTGTGTATGAGTAGGGTCCAAGGGTTTAACACGATAGTGCATAACATCAATCATCACAGATTCAATCAATGTCGATAAGCGGTATAATCCATAACGCTTGTCTTCATTCACAGATTCATAGATAAAGTAAATTTATCAATCACAGAGATTCATCATTATGATTCGATGTGGGTTTCGGGCAACTAATCGGAGTCCGAATCCCTGTCGCATCGAAATTCAAATGTCGTTTTATAGGAAAAGGGGCACATAGACATACAAAAACAAATCAAAATTCACCGTACAGCATAAGGCAGTTCACACCACACAGTATCATAATTACAAACAGAAATGTCAATCCAGTGCACGACATCTGATGATAGTCAATCATCTTCAATTTAAGGTGAAGGTGATTTAAAAGAATTAACTATATGGCTATTTTTATTGATTTGTTTAAATCAATGATTAACTATCCTTAATGATAGATTAATTAAATTTTAATTAATTATTCCTTAATCAATTATCTTCATTAACTACTAATTATAAATTAATTAAGTTTAATCATCTAATTAATCAATTCATAATTAAAAATAAATTGAACACTTAATTGTTAATTAACCAAATCTCCAATTTCAAATTGATTAATCTCTAGTCACTTGGTTAATTACAATTTTAAATTGATTAACCATTCTTAATTAACCTTTTTAAAACAATTAATAATATTTATTTGTCTTAATTAACATTTTAGAATCTCTTTTAAACTTTGAAATCAAATTATCACTAAATTAAAAACTTTAATGGTAAATAAATTTCAACACTTGTTTTACATTAATTACTAAATTAAAGTATTAATTGAGTTCCAAAACTTGGTTAAGTACTTACTTAATTCATTAACTTATAATAAGAGCTTGACTTAAAATTGACATACATAAATTAGCCATCACCCCCTAGATTTGTTTAAATAGCTTACTTAACCTACTGTTATAAATTTTTATAGGTTTTGGGAAGCAAATCCAAGCAAAATACAGTTCTTCTTTTCCCTTTTCTCTTGAAACATTACTGGTTTAATTTTGTTATTCACTTAATTATTAATATACCAATCTTTAATTAAAATATAAATCCTTAATTACTTAGTTAATTATAATTATTAATTTAATCATCTTTGATTTCTTTCCAAAATAGTTTGTTATTTATCTAAATTAACATTTAAAAATCTTATTTAACTAAGATCAATCTATTATTACATTTAAAACTTTAATGGAAATTAAATTTAATATTTAACTTAAGTTAATTACTTAATTAAAATATTAATTTAGGTTTTAGAAAACGTTGATATGTACTTACTTAGTCGATTAACTTGAAACAAATTTCTTAGCTTAAAATTAGCCAACATCATTTACTTTAACCTTATAAACTTTAAATAAATTGGGTACCTACTCATACACACACATATATATATATTTTAAACTATGGCCCATCAACACAACCGGCCAACAAAACGAAACTCAGGCCCCAACCTTTCTTCCCCCTCTTCCTCCTTCTTTTTCACCTTACTCCCATCACACTTCCAGGCAAACAACCGTGCACGCGTACGTGGTGCACAATGCTCCGACAACCCAACGTCGACAATGAGGCATCCCACACAACAGTTGCGCCTTGCTCAACACTCTCCACCCCATCACCTAAACTCCGGTCCTCAACTACACCGACCGATCCTCTAGAGCAGCGAAACATGCTACAGGTTGCGCGACACTTATAGGCACCGAACTCCACCAAGTCTTGTCACGAGGAAGCATTTTCCTAGCTCAACAACACGTCACCCTCAGTTTCTTCAATCGATGCCCAAATCATTCCCAAATCCCAGCCCTAGAAATCGGCAAACGTCGCCGACCATCGCCAAATGCTGCCAAATTCCCACCAAAAACTCCCCTTCTTCATACGATCCGAACGATACCCGCGGCGCCTTGTAATTCACTATGGATTGGGGAAATTTATTTTTTTGGAGTTTATATTCATTTTTACCTCTTACTGTAAAATGGGGAGAACTCGATGGATACTCGATAAAACTGGATGCCGTCAATTTAAAAAAAAACAAGACGTGAATGCAAATAACTATCGTGTTGGTTGGTTGTTCTAAATCTGGGTAGTTGACGAGATAATGAATTTTTAAAGTTGAGATGTTTAAATGTTAATGTCAATAACCTGAACAAAGGCTACATACAGGACCTTTGAGGGAGGGACATAAGGGTTTTTGAGATGTAGATGAAACTAACTAACACACCTATACATATGTATGCACATAACAACATATACACAACTGACAGATCTCAATGATTTGTACATAATTAGTAAACAGTCCTACAGAGCTTAGTCACATCAAAGGGAGGAACAGAGAGCAGCTATGTTGCTTTATTCCTAGGGCCATTACTAAATTATTTAACTTACATAAATTTTTAAAACTTACTTTATGATCAAACAACAAGTTTGGTTTGACACTTAAATCATAATAGTGACTAGATCCAGAGGTAATGATTTTCAATCAAAAATTTTGAGCCTGGCAACCATAACAAGATAACACGGATACATGCATTCACCTATACATTCACATATTCATAAATAATGTACTTATATATTCACACAATATATATATATATATGTATATTCATATATAAATCATGTAACAAAACCCTACTTAAGTTTTAAATAAAGTTGTTACTCATAGGCAAAAAAGTGTTAAAGGTTGAAAATTTGCTCACGTGAAAAGATTTGAACAGAGGATAGGAATGAAATCTGGAAGTATTTTGATCTGCCTTGTTTTAACTTCCCTCTTGATCTCTAGCTTGTTAGTTGAGATAAATTGTTGTTTAAATTGAAACTTTGTTGAAGATTGAATGATGCTATTTACTTCTACAGATTTCTTTCAGGCTTTCTAAGTTTGGTTTGAACGAAATGAAATGAAGTAGATGTATATAAAGAGAAATAGTGTTGTACAGGGTGTTATCTAGTATAGGCTTACTTCTTTTGTTGACTAAAGCTATTTGTTTCCATTTGTTTACTGATATAATATTATCCTATTTTGGCTGAGAAGATACATAGGGTGTGCTTGAGAAGATGTGGCATTAAATGCAAGTCCTATTTTGTTTACAAGCTTATACTATTTGAATTATTTAGTATGTACAGTTTTGCTTTGCTTTGTATATGCATGTACATATGTACTTTTGTCTATATAAAATCCATTTGATTTTATTTTTGTATGTTTCTTCTTTTGCAAGCCTAATGTATATGGATGTGTATAAGATGGCTGACATGTTAATATCATATGCTAAAGGTTTAAACATTAATTGTTTTGTACATCTACATATACTTACCCAAACTGATTAGTTTTTACATACTTATCTTTTTATTGTTCACAGTTGAATATACTATATTGTCTTCATTTCTTTTGCTTTGTAATATAAATGACATTCTAAAATTAATATGTTGTTATAATTTATTTTACTTCCTATGTTTACTTCATATTTTGTAATTTATCTTATAATTATATTTCTAACTTAAGTATTAAATTTATTGCTTGTTTATATTCAAGTTTAACAAGCCAAACATTTAATTTATAACATATATTTTATTTTTATATTTTACACTTATATTTAATATTGATAGGATAAATTTTTATTATAAACATTTTATTTAAAATTCAATTCAACTGAAAATATTCATTTTGAGTTTCAAATCCAAATTCAAAAATAAATAAGTATACATTTCTTATTAAATTTGAAAAATTCAAATAAATCCACAATTAAACCCAAAAATTTAATTCAATTACAAATCTAAACTCGTCTTTAAATTGGGATCGTTACAGATTCCCCCTTAAGAAATTTCGTCCCCGAAACTTGCCAGGGAGATAACAAAAATAGATGAAAGATAGAGAAATACCTTTTCAGATCAAACTGAATATCAATTCTGCATTTTGGCTTACCAGATTAGAATATCAACAATAGATGTGAGAACAACTCAATCAACTACGAAACAATTGGGTTATCTGATCTACGAAGTATACAGGGGTATTGATTAGTTCTAAGGGATAACTAGCCATTCGTAGATTTTATCGAAACCCAACGATATAGACAAAATAGATTCGGTTATGATCTTAGATTCAATATTTGTTTCATGTATGAATTGCTGAGAAATGAAACTATAGGTAGTAGTTCTCATGTGTCGAACAAACTCGAACAATTTAATCATAAACGAGAAGGTTACCTTATAAAATTTCTTTTCCTTCATCAGCTTTTTGAGATTGAAGAATCGTCTCTAATTGCATATACTTCCTTTACTAAAGTTTGCTTATGAGCTGGGCATTCGTTGATTCTATGTCCCGGCTTGCGGCAGTAGTAGCATCCCGTAGATTCCTGATCTGGCCACATAAATGGCTCTCTCATTCCTGGCTTCCAAGGATTCTTGATTTATCCGAGTAGTGACCTTTCTCCAAGCAATTGAGACAAGTAACATCCTTCTTTTTCTTCTGTATACTCTTCTTTCCTTTATCTTTCCTCGAATTCTTTCTGCCAAACTTCCTTTTTCTCTAATTCAGATTACTTGCATTTCCAATTTCTTTCGGATTTTCTTGCTTATCTAGAGTATCATATCTATAGCCCATATCAATTAATTCAGAAAAAGATTCCTTGACGTGAGTAGTCATCCTTTCCTGAAACTCCTGGTTCATTCCTCGAATAAACTTTTCATTCTTCTTTAATGGTGTATTCACCAATTCTGGACCAAATCGAGATAATTCAATAAATTTGTTTAAATATTCCTCAAATGATAAGCTTCCTTGCTTCAAATCCATAAACTCTTGGTACATTCGGGAGATACTAGCAGACGACATATATTGCTGCTCGAACACCTCCTTGAAACGACTCCAAGTAAATTCATCCGTCGACTCATCCACGGTAACTGCTTCCCACCAAGCTAAAGCCTCTTCCTGGAGTTGCCAGGAACCTATCAATCGCATCTGATCATCTTCTAATTTTAGTCCTTTGAAAATCCTTTCGCACGATCGAATCCAGGCTTGTGCTTCAATAACAGATTCTTTTCCAGTGAACGGCTTTCCACCAAGTCTAGAAAAGCTTCGATATAAATCAGCCAAATTTGATTGAGGTTGAATGGGAATATCTGTCATTGCAGGGTTTTTACCAGCTGAATTGGTACTTTCCTGTCTCCTCTTTCTTCCTCTTTTTCCACTCATTCTTACTATCTGTAATAGTAAGAAAACCGATTTAGGCATTCAGACGAAATATCTTAGAGAATAACAACAGATAAAGAGAATAGATTGAGAAATTTGGGTTTTGGTTCCACTGGTTATACTCATTCTAGGGTATACTTCACCCTATCTCTAATGAGCCATCTAATGTGTTACACTCCATAGCTAAAGTTCTTACTCAACCTTCAGCTCTGATACCAAATTGTCACAACCCGAACTCGATGTCCGACAAACAACATCAAATTCGTATCGTGGGAGCTTACAACACTCATTGGATGATAAATAACACAGCGGAAATAAAAGATGATATCACTGATATAACATGAATACAATATCCGATACATCAATTTGATATAATGATAATCATCAACATCAGAGAATATACAACATAGAATACAGCGGAACATGATACAATATGAGATAAGTCTTCACAGATATCCAATACTGCAACTCTGATCCAAAAGCTCCAAAGACAAAGCTCCAAAACTCCTAGCTCGATCCTCCATCAAGATTGCACCAAAACAAGCAAGCCTCGTCCATATCCAAAGTCTGAATTAGCTCCAGATAATCTACTGAACCTGACTATCTGAAGAAAAAATCAAACTCTAGACTGCCCGTGTGGAAAATATTGAGCACCCAGAGTTTTTGAAAGAAACAATAATGTGACTACCCGGAAATTTTAACGAATTAAATTGGAATAATTAATCGATTTTAAAATATTTAAAAGTTAATTTTAACTTGAATTCCAGATATCAATATTTACTTGATAATTAAATTGTCGAATTATATAGTTTAAATATTGAATCATATAAATTGAAATTGGGTAAATTGTTGAATCTGAAATCTCTAAGCCTGTTAAAAATAATTTGAGGGCTTATAAAATTTATATTGATAGCACTGAAGGTAGTGAAAGCGTTGAAATTGAGTTTGGAAGTGTTTTGTTCCGTTTTGAAAATATATCGTTTAAATTAAATTTAAAAATAGCCTTCCGATGCACAGTCTCGGAATTCGAAGAAACTAGTTCCATTGGATCCGTAATAGTTAGTTATTATTGGATTTCAATTTTCGTAGCAAGCAAAGTTACCGTTTGACCCTGGCAGCTCGAAACGCATAGAAACTATTTTAATCGATTTAATTTAAAATTGATCGTTTACTTCTGTAACTCGCGCATACGATCAAATTAGCCTTCGAAACACGTTCCATTGTGTTCGGAACACGGTAAAACCTCATAAACACCTGTCGACATGTCTGATTCAGAGTTTGGAATTTCACGTTCTGCTTAACGAGACGTTTGGAAGTTTTATATAAGATAAATAAAATTTAAAATTAAATTAAAATTAATTAGTAAAGATATTTTTATCTACACAAGATATTTTTTTTATAAGTCATCAATCGTATTCAGGAAGCCATTCCAAATTCTATTTTATATCTTCGTCTTCCCCAAGCATCAGGACTGAATCGAATGAAAAAAAATATGGCCGACACTTTTTTTTTTATTTTTCACTCCTTCCATTTGAAAAAAAAACCCACCCTTCCATTCCCCTCTTTCTCTTACAGTAAGTAAAAATCGAATTTTTACTAATGGCCGAAACCTTTGAATTATATATAAAAAAATACGAGTCAACTCGAACTCGAAGAGGCACGGCTGTGAAAGTAAAGGGAGGCCGAGCAACGGTGATGAGTTCGTGAGCTAGGGCATGGTCGCGCGTGAGTAGCGAGAGCTAGGGCATGGTTTCGGGTCTAGGCGGTCGTGCGAAGCAACCATGGTCGGCGAGGACTGGGGGTCAGGGGGACGTCTCGTTCGGTTTGGTCTTGAAGATGGTGACTGCGTGATGAAGGCTGGGTCGCCGTGTTCGTGTTCTGACAGTGGATGATAATCAGAATACAGGTGAGTGATCTTTAATCGATTGTATTCTATTTGAAACTAATTCGAAATGGAAATCGAAATGATGTTGAAGGTAAACATTTTAAATGAGTTTGTGAATGATTTGAAATTCATTAAATTGTAAGGTAAATAAAGTGTTAAATAAATAAGTTGATTAATTAATGTTATGGAGTAATTAATTTCATTATTAAGGGCTTTAAGTTTATGATTTGGATTAAGTTATTAATTCAGGGTTAAATTAAATGGTAACTAAGAATTGATAATTAAGTAAGTTTGGATTGATAATCGGTGATTAGGAATTAGTTAATCGAGTAATAAGGGATAAATTTAGTTATAATTTAGAAATTAATTATGTAATTAGAAATGAAATAATTTATAAATAAATTTGTAGTCAAAGTGATTAATTAACATTAGTTACTTAGAGAAGTAATTAAAGGATTGGTTGATGAATATAGCAAATGATGGATCATTGGCGGAGGGTTTTGAATTGTTTATAAATGTGATTAATTTAAGGTAATTAATTTTTTAATTAATTAAGGATGATAAATTGTGAAATTTGGTGGGTATAATAACCTAATGTATTTATAATGGTATACTTACTTGGTGAAGTAATTGGTGATAATTGTTTGATGTAATTGATTAATGGATGGTTTGATAGAAATTACTTAATGATATTAATAAAATATAATTACGTGGTGAAATTAATCAAGAGATTAATTAAGATGGTTAATAAAGGAGTAATTGATTTATTTAATGAAGTAAATAAAAGAATAGTTAATTACAGTTTGGGATTAATCGGAAATGATTAATATTGTGGCTTAATTAAGATAAATAAATTTGATTAGGATAAATTAAAATTATAATTGAAAATCCTTGGGTTTTATAATTAATAGTATAATCAAAGATTGATTAACCCATAATAAGGGCTTATGAGAATTAATTCGTATAAGCAATTAAGAATAAATGAAATTAATTTATGGGGTAATTAAAGAATACTTATTGATTTTGGATAAGAATAATTAATATCATGTAATTAAACAAAGATAGTTATATGAATGTAACTGAAAATATATAATTGAACCAAGGTGATTAGTTAAGATGAAAAATAAAGGATTGATTGTTTAATTGATTTGGAAATTAATTAGTGACAAGTGGATAATTCTAAATGATTGAGGTTAGAAATTCAATCAGAATTAATTTAACTTGGGTTATGATGACATGAGACTCGAAGAGGCCGGGATCGGGTATTGGGAGATATCCGAAACCACTTCGAATTCCTTATAAATTAATATGAGAAATTGATAGGTTGGAATGATAGGATTTAAATGATTTGGATTATTAAATCTAAATTTTTGACACTTAGAAACTTAATTTGAAATAAGTTATGTCTATAACAATCTAGGACTTGTAAAATTAGTTTGAATTACCCGGGTTTTTTTGTATAAGTGGTTTGCTTTGGTAGTTCAAGTTAGTTGGGTTACTCACGCTGGTTTCCAGCCTGACCCGGGTGTTACTTTGGTGTAATGCTCGAGTCAGACCGAGTATTACAAATTTTCAGGTAGGGACGTACTGGAGCTCAGGAGGCGAGCAGGATGGCAGGAGCGTATAGAATTTTTCCGCTGTATTTATATTATTGTCAATCCGAGACATGATAATAGTGTATATTCAGTGACTGTATATATGTGAAACTCTGATGTATACTAAATGTAATTGACAGATATAGTATTCTTTTGTAAACTGATATTATTTATTATTATATTTTACCCGCTGCGAATGTGAGATGTTTGGTGTTTCTGTTCTTCTTCTTCTATCTCTTTCTTCTTTTCATAACTATCTGGAGTTTTCGGGTGCGAAAATTTCGAGTCGTTACAAATAAACTCCAGGTCAGTCATGGGACTGGTATGAGCAAACGAAAACAGTTCGTCTTTAAAAACAAACAAAGAAATATTTTAAAATAGAGCCGCAATGCTTTTAGAAAAAGGAACTACCATAAGGCCTCCTGCCAAACACACAATGCAAACGCGATATTGGAGGAGATTTCTCCTTATGATAGTTAAATATGCTTGATACGAGAGAATTTCTTTGATATTATTTCTATAAGTTCAAAGTGCAGGAAAACCTTTTGAAAGTATAATATAAATCTTAGCCAGCATAGACATTTCGCACTTATGCCTACTATAGCTACCATCCAAACAGTGGGGCGCCACCATAAGTAGATGGCAGGTAATACAACTAAAACCGTACAAGGCTCGTATTGTTTCTTTGGATTTTCCAATAAATGGTCAGGCTAAGGAACTTCCTATTGCCACATGGGAACGCCTCTAGCGAGACGCCCCGAGAACCTACCCGGCTCTCTACCAAACATGGCCGGCTACCCCCTTCCCGGGTAGTAAAAAACCTCACATATGCCACCCTCGGTCCTTAGGGATCTTTATACGAGAGCTCTCTACACCAACAACGTCACACGGCAATAAAATACAGTGTCCACATGAGTAAGTATCTGGGCTCCATACCATAATACTACCCTTTTCCAGAAGGAATGGTCATACCCTAGGGGAGCTACCTCTGAAATCTTGCCGCACAATTCCTTTTTCGACCATTACCGATTTGTGAGGTTCGACGAAGTCTCATCCACAAAGCTACGCTTTTCACAAAGCCATGCTTCGATCAACAAATGATCAACAGCACTCAGCATCCCACATTACCAAATTGGGAGTATATCACTGATAACCATCAACAACATAACCTCTGAGCTCGTACGTATCAGAGAAGGGTGTTAAGCTAAGAGAATAAATTCTCCGCCACCAACAGAAATGTATTTGAAAGAAATCATCTTTACATCTCAATTTGTAATGTCAGACATACAATCCACACAAGTCTGTTGCAGGTTCGAACAGAACCGACGACACTTCCAAAGAAGCCCTTGTAATCCGGGTATTCACAATCCCGATCCGACTTCCCATCACTTAGGGAATCTCTATACCGGAGCAACTCAGGTGCAGAGACAATCGATAGGTCATCCTATCGTTCTCACAAATACGCGGTCTTCACCACCGGTCTTCGAATGCTATCCATAACGACGTATCATTATTCAGTCCTCTCACGGCTAAACCGAATAATGAGCGTAATATTTAAAAACATATGGATATGGGTTTCAATTAAGTCACAACTTAATAATTCCAAACTTTCTTTCAAATGGTTTAAACCAATTACCATTTCAAATCCTTTAAACAAAAAGATTTACTTCACAAAGTTCACTCAGTTTCACAAAGATCCATTTACGGATTTCAAAGCAATTTTCATTTCAATTAGATTAACTCGTTTAAATCTTAAAATCAAGATTTATCTCATAGCTTTCAAAACTGTTTCCAAAGATTCATGCATAACTTGGAAAACTATTTTCTGTTTAACTTGAAATCCCTTAAATACAATTTGAAATTCATTTCTCATATGAAAGCTTTTTATCATTTAGAAATAATAGTTTTACTTCAGGAAAAATACCCGATTCCATTTACGCAAGTTACAATCTTTGGGTTAATTCAAATTCCAAAAACAACGCTTAAAAAACGGTTAAACCCATATAACTTGTAAAGTCCTTTTTAAATCATAAATACTGAATATAGAATTCAATTTCAGATATTGAATTCCAATTTGAATCGAATTATTCAAATTTCAAATTTTTATTAAGTTATTCAAAACAACTTTCATTTTTAAAATACCTTTCCAAAAGATTTTCACTTTAAACCCAATCCATTTCCAAAAACGTTCGGATTTAAGATTCAATTTGTAAAACTATTTTGAATTAAATTCAGATATCTATGACTTAACCCATTTCCACGTGAAATCCATATTTGTGTGTGTATGAGTGGAATCCAAGGGTTTAACACAATAGTGCATAACATCAATCATCACAGATTCAGTCAATATCGATAAGCGGTATAATCCATAACGCTTATCTTCATTCACAGATTCATAGATAAAGTAAATTTATCAATCATAGAGATTCATCATAGAGATTCATCATTATGATTCGATGTGGACAACAACCGAAATCCGAATCCCTGTCGCATCGAAATTCAAATGCCGTTTTACAGGCAAAGGGGTTTTCACATAGACATACAGAAACAAATCAAAATTCACAGTACAGCATAAAGCAGTTCACATCACATTGTATCATAATTACAAACAGAAATGTCAATCCAGTGAACGACATCTGATGATAGTCAATCATCTTCAATTTAAGGTGAAGGTGGTTTAAAAGAATTAACTATATGACTATTTTTATTGATTTATTTAAATCAATGATTAACTATCCTTAATGACTGATTAATTAAATTTTAATTAATTATTCCTTAATCAGTTATATTCATTAACTACTAATTATAAATTAATTAAGTTTAATAATCTAATTAATCAATTCATAATTAAAAATAAATTGAACACTTAATTGTTAATTAACCGAATCTCCAATTTCAAATTGATTAATCTCTAGTCACTTGGTTAATTACAATTTTAAATTGATCAACCATTCTTAATTACCCTTTTTAAAACAATTAATAATATTTATTTGTCTTAATTAACATTTTAGAATATCTTTTAAACTTTGAAATCAAATTATCACTAAATTAAAAAATTTAACGGTAAATAAATTTCAACACTTGTTTTACATTAATTACTAAATTAAAGTATTAATTGAGTTCCAAAACTTGGTTAAGTACTTACTTAATTCATTAACTTATAATAAGAGCTTGAATTAAAATTGACATACATAAATTAGCCATCACCCCCTAGATTTGTTTGAATAGCTTACTTAACCTACTGTTATAAATTTTTATAGGTTTTGGGAAGCAAATCCGAGCAAAATACAGTTCTTCTTTTCCCTTTTCTCCTGAAACATTACTGGTTTAACATTGTTATTCACTTAATTATTAATTTACCAATCTTTAATTAGAATATAAATCCTTAATTACTTAGTTAATTATAATTATTAATTTAATCATCTTTGATTTCTTTCCAAAATAGTTTGTTATTTATCTAAATTAACATTTAAAAATCTTCTTTAACTAAAATCAATCTATTATTACATTGAAAATTTTAATGGTAATTAAATTTAATATTTAACTTAAGTTAGTTACTTAATTAAAATATTAATTTAGGTTTTAGAAAACGTTGATATGTACTTACTTAGTCGATTAACTTGAAACAAATTTGTTAGCTTAAAAATAGCCAACATCATTTACTTTAACCTTATAAACTTTAAATAAATTGGGTACCTAATCACACACACACATATATATTTTCTAAACTACGGCCCATCAACACAACCGGCCCACAAAAAGAAACTCAGGCCCCAACCTTTTTTCCCTCTCTTCCTTTTTCTTTTTCACCTTACTCCCATCACACTTCTAGGCAAACAACCGGGCACGCGTACATGGTGCACAACGCTCCGACAACCCAACGTCGACAATGAGGCATCCCACACAACAATTGCGCCTTGCTCAACACTCTCCACACCATCACCAAAACCCCGGTCCTCAACTACACCGACCGATCCTCTAGAGCAGCGAAACATGCTACAGGTCGCGCAACACTTATAGGCACCGAACTCCACCAAGTTTTGTCACGAGGAAGCATTTTCCTAGCTCAACATCATGGCACCCTCAGTTTCTTCAATCGATGCCCAAATCATTCCCAAATCCAAGCCCTAGAAATCGGCAAACGTCGCCGACCATCGCCAAATGTTGCCAAATTCCCACCAAAAACTCCCCTTCTTCATACGATCCTAACGACACTAGCGGCGCCATGTAATTCACTATGGATTGGGGAAATTTATTTTTTTGAAGCTTATATTCATTTTTACCTCTTACTGTAAAATGGGGAGAACTCGATGGATACTCGATAAAACTGGATGCCGTCAATTTAAAAAAAAAACTAGACGTGAATGCAAATAGCTATCGTGTTGGTTAGTTGTTCTAAATCTGGGTAGTTGATGAGATAATGAATTTTTTAAGTTGAGATGTTTAAATGTTAATGTCAATAACCTGAACAGAGGCTATATAGAGGACCTTTGAGGGAGAGACACAAGGGTTTTTGAGATGCAGATGAAACTAACTAACACACCTATATATACGTATACACATAACAACATATACACAACTGACAGATCTCAATGATTTGTACATAATCAGTAAACAATCGTACAGAGTTTACTCACATCAAAGGGAGGAACAGAGAGCAGCTCTGTTGCTTTATTCCCAGGGCCATTACTAAATTATTTAACTTACATAAATTTTTAAAACCTACTTTATGATCAAACAACAAGTTTTGTTTCACACTTAAATCATAATAGTGACCAGATCCAGAGGTAATGATTATCAATCAAAAATTTTGAGGCTGGCAACCATAACAAGATAACACTGATACATGCATTCGCCTATACATTCACATATTCACAGATAATGTACGTATATATTCACACAATATATATATATATATATATTCAGTTATAAATCATGTAACAAAACCCTACTTAAGTTTTAAATAAAGTTGTTACTCACAGGCAACAAAGTATTAAAGTTTGAAAATTTGCTCACTTGAAAAGATTTGAACAGAGGATAGGAATGAAATCTGAAAGTGTTTTGATCTGCCTTGTTTTAACTTCCCTCTTGATCTCTAGTTTGTTAGTTGAGATAAATTGTTGTTTAAATTGAACCTTTGTTGAAGATTGAATGATGCTATTTACTTCTACGGATTTCTTTCAGGCTTGCGAAGTTTGGTTTGAACGAAATGAAGTAGATATATATAAAGAGAAACAGTGTTGTACAGGGGTTATCTAGTATAGGCTTACTTCTTCTGTCGACCAAAGCTATTTGTTTCCATTTGTTTACTGATATAATATTATCCTATTTTGGTTGAGAAGATACATAGGGTGTGCCTGAGAAGATGTGGCATTAAATGCAAGTCATATTTTGTTTACAAGCTTATACTATTTGAATTATTTAGTATGTACAGTTTTGCTTTGCTTTGTTTATGCATGTACATATGTACTTTTGTCTATATAAAATCCATTTGATTTTATTTTTGTATGTTTCTTCTTTTGCAAGCCTAATGTATATGGATGTGTATAAGATGGCTGACATGTTAATATCATATGCTAAAGGTTTAAACATTAATTGTTTTGTACATCTACATATACTTACCCAAATTGATTTGTTCTTACATACTTATCATTTTATTGTTCACACTTGAATATATTGTATGGTCTTCTTTTCTTTTGCTTTGTAATATAAATGACATTCTAAAATTAATATGTTGTTGTAATTTATTTTACTTCGTATGTTTACTTCATATTTTGTAATTTATCTTATAATTATATTTCTAACTTAATTATTAAATTTATTGTTTGTTTCTATTCAAGTTTAACAAGACAAACATTTAATTTTTAACATATATTTTATTTTTATATTTTACACTTATATTTAATATTGATAGGATAGATTTTTATTATAAACATTTTATATAAAATTCAGTTCAACTGAAAATATTCATTTTGAGTTTCAAATCTAAATTCAAAAATAAATAAGTATACATTTCTTATTAAATTTGAAAAATTCAAATAAATCCACAATTAAACCCAAAAATTCAGTTTAATTACAAATCTAAATTCGTCTTTAAATTGGGATCGTCACAGATTCCCCCCTTAAGAAATTTCGACCCCGAAATTTGCCAGGGAGATAACAAAATTAGATGAAATATAAGGAAATATCTTTTCAGATCAAACTGAATATCAGTTCTACATTTTGGCTTACCAAATCAGAATATCAACAATAGATGTGAGAACAACTCAATCAACTACGAAACAATTAGGTTATCTGATCTACGAAGTATACAGGGGTATTGGTTAGTTCGAAAGGATAACTAGCCATTCGTAGACAAAATCGATTCGATTACGATCTCAGATTCAAGATTTATTTCATGTACGAATTGTTGAGAAATGAAACTATAGGTAGTAGTTCTCATGTGTCGAACAAACTCAAACAATTTAATCATAAACGAGAAGGTTACCTTATAAAATTTCTTTTCCTTAATCAGCTTTTTGAGGGTGAAGAATGATCTCTAATTGCATATACTTTCTTTACTAAAGTTTGCTTATGAGCTGGGCAGTCGTTGATTCTATGTCCCGGCTTGCGGCAGTAATAGCATCACGTAGATTCCTGATATCTCCTCATAAATGGCTCTCTCATCCTGGCTTCCAAGGGTTCTTGCATTTATCCGAGTAATGACCTTTCTCCAAGCAATTGAGACAAGTAACATCCTTCTTTTTCTTCTGTATACTCTTCTTTCGTTAATCATTGCTCGATTTCTTTCTGCCAAACTTCTTTTTTATCCAATTCAGATTACTTGCATTTCCAATTTCTTTCGGATTTTCTTGCTTATCCAAAGTATCATATCTATAGCCCATATCAATTAATTTAGAAAAAGATTCCTTGACGTGAGTAGTCATCCTTTCCTGAAACTCCTGGTTCATTCCCCGAATAAAATTTTCATTCTTCTTTAATGGTGTATTCACCAATTCTGGACCAAATCGAGATTATTCAATAAATTTGTTTAAATATTCCTCAAATGATAAGCTTCCTTGCTTCAAATCCGTAAACTCTTGTTACATTCGGGAGATACCAGCAGACGGCATATATCGCTGCTCGAACACCTCCTTGAAACGACTCCAAGTAAATCCATCCGCCGACTCATCCACGGTAACTGCTTCCCACCAAGCTAAAGCCTCTTCCTGGAATTGCTAGGAAGCTATCAATCGCATCTGATCATCTTCTAATTTTAGTCCTTTCAAAATCCTTTCGCACGATCGAATCCGGGTTTGTGCTTCAATAATAGATTCTTTGCCAGTGAACGACTTTCCACCAAGTCTAGAAAATCTTCGATATTAATCAGCCAAATTTGATTGAGGTTGAATGGGAATATCAGTCGTTGCAGGGTTTTGACCAGCTGAATTGGTACTTTCCTGTCTCTTATTTCATCCTCTTCTTCCACTCATTCTTACTATCTGTAATAGTAAGAAAACCGATTTAGGCATTCAGACGAAATATCTTAGAGAATAACAACAGATAAAGACAATAGATTGAGAAATTTGGGTTTTGGTTCCACTGGTTATACTCATTCTAGGGTGTACTTCACCCTATCTCTAAAGAGCCATCTAATGTGTTACACTCCGTAGCTAAAGTTCTTACTCAACCTTCAGCTCTGATACCAAATTGTCACAACCCGAACTCGATGTCCGACAAACAACATCAAATTTGTATCGTGGGAGCTTGCAACACACATTAGATGATAAATAACACAGCGGAAATAAAAGATGATATCACTGATATACCATGAATTCAATATCTGATACATCAATTGATACAATGATAATCATCAACATCAGAGAATATACAACACAGAATACAGCGGAACATGATACAATATGAGATAAGTTTTCACAGATATCCAATATTGCAACTCTGATCCAAAAGATCCAAAGACAAAGCTCCAAAACTCCTAGCTCGATCCTCCATCAAGATTGCACCAAGATAAGAAAGTCTCGTCCGTATCCAAAGACTGAATTAGCTCTAGATAATCTACTGAACCTGACTATCTGAAAAAATAACCAAACTCTAGACGGCCCGTGTGGAAGATAATGAGCATACATAGTTTAGGAAAGAAACAATAAACTCCAGGTCAGTCATGGGACTGGTATGAGCAAACAAAAACAGTTCGTCTTTAAAAACAAACAAAGAAATATTTTAAAATAGAGTCGCAATGCTTTTAGAAAAAGGAACTACCATAAGGCCTCTGGCCAAACACACAATGCAAACGCAGAATTAGAGGAGATTTCTCCTTATGATAGTTAAGTATGCTTGATACGAGAGAATTTCTTTGATATTATTTCCATAAGTGCAAAGTGCGGGAAAACCTTTTGAAAGTATAATATAAATCTTAGCCAGCATAGACATTTCACACTTATGCCTACTATAGCTACCATCCAAACAGTGGGGCGCCACCATAAGTAGATGGCAGGTAATACAACTAAAACCGTACAAGGCTCGTATTGTTTCTTTGGATTATCCAACAAATGGTCAGGCTAAGGAACTTCCTATTGCCACATGGGAACGCCTCTGGCGGGACACCCCGAGAACTTACCAGGCTCTCTGCCAAACATCCCGGGTAGTAAAAAACCTCAGATATGCCACCCCCGTCCTTAGGGACCTTTATACGAGAGCTCTCTACACCAACAGCATCACACGGTAATAAAATACAGTGTCTACACGAGTAAGTATCTGGGCTCCATACCATGATACTGCCCTTTTCCAGAAGGAATGGTCATACCCTAGGGGCGCTACCCCTGAAACCTTGCCGCACAATTCTTGTTTCGACCATTACCGGTTTGTGAAGTTCGACGAAGTCTCATCCACAAAGCCACGCTTTTCAAAAAGCCATGCTTCGATCAACAAATGATCAGCAGCACTCAGCATGCCACATTGCCAAATTGGGAGTATATCACTGATAATCGTCAACTACATAATCTATGAGCTCGTACGTCTCAGAGAAGGGTGTTAAGCTAAGAGAATAAATTCTCCGCCACCAACAGAAATGTATTTGAAAGAAATCAGCTTTACATCTCAGTTTGTAATGTCATACATACAATCCATACAAGTCTGTTCCAGGTTCGAACAGAACCGAAGGCACTTCCAAAGAAGCCCTTGCAATTCGGGTATTCACAATCCTGATCGGACTTCCCATCACTTAGGGAATCTCCATACCGAAGCAGCTCAGTGCAGAGACAATCGATAGGTCATCCTATCGTTCTCGCAAATACCCGGTCTTCACCACCGTCTTCGAATGCTATCCATAACGACGTATCATTATTCGGTCCTCTCCCGGCTAAACCGAATAATGAGCGTAATATTTAAAAACATATGGATATGGGGTTTCAATTAAGTCACAACTTAATAATTCCAAACTTTCATTCAAATGGTTTAAACCAATTACCATTTCAAATCCTTTAAACAAAAAGATTTACTTCACAAAGTTCACTCAGTTTCACAAAGATCCATTTACGGATTTCAAAGCAATTTTCATTTCAATTAGATTGACTCATTTAAATCTTAAAATCAAGGTTTATCTCATAGCTTTCAAAACTGTTTCCTAAGATTCGTTCATAACTTGGAAAACTATTCACTGTTTAACTTGAAATCCCTTAAATACAATTTGAAATTCATTTCTCATATGAAAGCTTTTTATCATTTAGAAACAATAGTTTTATTTCAAGAAAAAAAAACCGATTCCATTTACACAAGTTACAATCTTTGGGTTAATTCAAATTCCTAAAACAACGCTTAAAAAACGGTTTAAACCCATATATCTTGTAAAGTCCTTTTTAAATCATAAATACTGAATATAGAATTCAATTTCAGATATTGAATTCCAATTTGAATCGAATTATTCAAATTTAAATTTTTTATTAAGTTATTCAAAACAACTTTCATTTTTAAAATACCTTTCCAAAAGCTTTTCACTTTAAACCCAATCCATTTCCAAAACCGTTCGGATTTAAGATTCAATTTTTAAAACTATTTTGAATTAAATTCAAATATCTGTGACTTAACCCATTTCCACGTGAAATCCATATTTGTGTGTGTATGAGTGGGGCCCAAGGGTTTAACTAATAGTGCATAACATCGATCATCACATATTCAATCAATATCGATAAGCGGTATAATCCATAACGCTTATCTTCATTCACAGATTCATAGATAAAGTAAATTTATCAATCACAGAGATTCATCATTATGATTCGATGTGGGTTTCGGACAACTAACCGGAATCCGAAACCCTGTCGCATCGAAATTCAAATGTCGTTTTACAGGCAAAGGGGTTTTCACATAGACATATAGAAACGAATCAAAATTCACAGTGCAGCATAAGGCAGTTCACATCACACAGTATCATAATTACAAACAGAAATGTCAATCCAGTGCATGACATCTGATGATAGTCAATCATCTTCAATTTAAGGTGAAGGTGATTTAAAAGAATTAACTATATGACTATTTTTATTGATTTGTTTAAATCAATGATTAACTATCCTTAATGATAGATTAATTAAATTTTAATTAATTATTCCTTAATCAATTATCTTCATTAACTACTAATTATAAATTAATTAAGTTTAATCATCTAATTAATCAATTCATAATTAAAAAAATAAATTGAACACTTAATTGTTAATTAACTGAATCTCCAATTTCAAATTGATTGATCTCTAGTCACTTGGTTAAGTACAATTTTAAATTGATTAACCATTCTTAATTACCCTTTTTGAAACAATTAATAATATTTATTTGTCTTAATTAACATTTTAGAGTCTCTTTTAAACTTTGAAATCAAATTGTCACTAAATTAAAAACTTCAATGGTAAATGAATTTCAACACTTGTTTTACATTAATTACTAAATTAAAGTATTAATTGAGTTCCAAAACTTGGTTAAGTATTTACTTAATTCATTAAGTTATAATAAGAGCTTGACTAAAAATTGACATACATAAATAAGCCTTCACCCCCTAGATTTGTTTAAATAGCTTACTTAACCAACTGTTATTAATTTTTATAGGTTTTGGGAAGCAAATCCAGGCAAAATACAGTTCTTCTTTTCCCTTTTCTCTTTAAACATTACTGGTTTAGCTTTGTTATTCACTTAATTATTAATTTACCAATCTTTAATTAAAATATAAATCCTTAATTACTTAGTTAATTATAATTATTAATTTAATCATCTTTGATTGCTTTCCAAAATAGTTTGTTATTTATCTAAATTAACATTTAAAAATCTTCTTTAACTAAAATCAATCTATTATTACATTGAAAACTTTAATGGTAATTAAATTTAATATTTAACTTAAGTTAATTACTTAATTAAAATATTAATTTAGGTTTTAGAAAACGTTGATATGTACTTACTTAGTCGATTAACTTGAAACAAATTTCTTAGCTTGAAAATAACCAACATCATTTATTTTAACCTTATAAACTTTAAATAAATTGGCTACCTAATCACACACACACAGAGATATATATGTTTTCTAAACTACAGCCCATCAACACAACCGGCCCACAAAAAGAAATTCAGGCCCTAACCTTTCTTCCCTCTTTTCCTCCTTCTTTTCACCTTACTCCCATCACACTTCCAGGCAAAAAACCGTGCACGCGTACATGGTTCACAACACTCCGACAACCCAACGTCGGCAACGAGGCATCCCACACATAAGCTGCGCCTTGCTCAACACTCTCCACCCCATCACCTAAACCCCGGTCCTCAACTACACCGACCGATCCTCTAGAGTAGCGAAACATGCTACAGGTCGCGCGACACTTATAGGCACCGATCTCCACCAAGTTTTGTCACGAGGAAGCATTTTCCTAGCTCAACATCACGGCACCCTCAGTTTCTTCAATCGATGCCCAAATCATTCCCATATCCCAACCCTAGAAATCGAAAAACGTTGCCGACCATCGCCTAATGCCGCCAAATTCCCACCAAAAACTCCTCTTCTTCATACGATCCTAACGACACCAGCGGCGCCTTGTAATTCACTATGGATTGGGGAAATTTATTTTTTTGAAGTTTATATTCATTTCTACCTCTTACTGTAAAATGGGGAGAACTCGATGGATATTCGATGAAACTGGATGTCGTCAATTTAAAAAAATCTAGATGTCAATGCAAATACCTATCGTGTTGGTTAGTTGTTCTAAATCTGGGTAGTTGATGAGATAATGAATTTTTAAAGTTGAGATGTTTAAATGTTAATGTCAATAACCTGAACAGAGGCTACATATAGGACCTTTGAGGGAGAGACACAAGGGTTTTTGAGATGCATATGAAACTAACTAACACACCTATACATACGTATACACATAACAACATATACACAACTGACAGATCTCAATGATTTGTACATAATCAGTAAACAATCCTACAGAGTTTACTCACATCAAAGGGAGGAACAGAGAGCAGCTCTGTTGCTTTATTCCCAGGGCCATTACTAAATTATTTAACTTACATAAATTTTTAAAACCTACTTTATGATCAAACAACAAGTTTTGTTTGACACTTAAATCATAATATTGACTAGATCCAGAGGTAATGATTTTCAATCAAAAATTTTGAGCCTGGCAACCATAACAAGATAACACTGATACAGGCATTCATCTATACATTCACATATTCACGGACAATGTACTTATATATTCACACAACATATATATATTTTCAGATATAAATCATGTAACAAAACCCTACTTAAGTTTTAAATAAAGTTGTTACTCACAGGCAACAAAGTGTTAAAGGTTGAAAATTTGCTCACTTGAAAAGATTTGAACAGAGGATAGGAATGAAATCTGGAAGCGTTTTGATCTGCCTTGTTTTAACTTCCCTCTTGATCTCTAGTTTGTTAGTTGAGATAAATTATTTTTTAAATTGAACCTTTGTTGAAGATTGAATGATGCTATTTACTTCTACAGATTTCTTTCAGGCTTGCTAAGTTTGGTTTGAACGAAATTAAATGAAGTAGATGTATATAAAGAGAAACAGTGTTGTACAGGGTGTTATCTAGTATAGGCTTACTTCTTTTGTTGACTAAAGCTATTTGTTTCCATTTGTTTACTGATATAATATTATCCTATTTTGGCTGAGAAGATACATAGGGTGTGCCTGAGAAGATGTGGCATTAAATGCAAGTCCTATTTTGTTTACAAGCTTATATTATTTGAATTATTTAGTATGTACAGTTTTGCTTTGCTTTGTATATGCATTTACATATGTACTTTTGTCTATATAAAATCCATTTGATTTTATTTTTATATGTTTCTTCTTTTGCAAGCCTAATGTATATGGATGCGTATAAGATAACTGACATGTTAATATCATATGCTAAAGGTTTAAGCATTAATTGTTTTGTACATCTACATATACTTACCCAAATTGATTTGTTTTTACATACTTATTTTTTATTTTTCACACTTGAATATATTTTCTTGTCTTCTTTTCTTTTGCTTTGTAATATAAATGACATTCTAAAATTAATATGTTGTTGTAATTTATTTTACTTCGTATGTTTACTTCATATTTTGTAATTTATCTTATAATTATATTTCTAACTTAAGTATTAAATTTATTTTTTGTTTCTATTCAATTTTAACAAGCCAAACATTTAATGTATAACATATATTTTATTTTTATATTTTACGCTTATATTTAATATTGATAAGATAAATTTTTATTATAAACATTTTATTTGAAATTTTAATTCAATTGAAAATATTCATTTTGAGTTTCAAATCCAAATTCAAAAATAAATAAGTATACATTTCTTATTAAATTTGAAAAATTCAAATAAATCCACAATTAAACCCAAAAATTTAATTTAATTACAATTCTAAATTCGTCTTTAAACTAGGATCGTTACAATCTTTTTGTCATTTTGATTGATTTTCGCAGTCGACCACGGATGGATTATGGCCAGCCAGAAAGGGTAAAATGGTAGAATCCTACTTTGGGCATTGCCTTACGTGCCCTGTCATATTTATCCCTATACGAGCCATTACGACTTTGGTTTAAAACTTTAAAAATGTGTTAAGGTGGATCAATGTAAAGCCTTGATGTTTTGATATTTATTTTACTGAATAGACATTATATATTATTGCGTATATTATTATATATAAATAGTTTAACGGATCCTTAGGCGATGGAAAATCTCGTAACATCTCTTAAGTTATTACACTCATAATTGTGATATTGATTTGACTTACATAAGAGTATTTTAGTCCTAACTCGAGTATTTTGTCTTTTCATTACGCTCGGATCAGTCCTGAGTTTTTTCAGCATATTGAAGACTATTCTCTAGAGGACGAAGACGGAGTTTTGGTATATAGCTAATATTACTATTCCATGCATCATGCTAGTCTACTGTATTGATTATTTATCCTTGATGTGTGTATGTAACTCTGGTAAATGTGTATATATTAAAATCAAATGTATAGTAAATTGTTTTGTGAACTGTTTATTTGATTATTATATTTATCGATTCCGCTATGTGATTATGTGTTTGTTTTTCTTCTTCTTTTCTTATTTTTCTTACTTAACCCCATTGATCATCTATGTTTCGGATTGTTTAAGTTGGACATGTATGGATTATTGTCAATTTAAACCTTCCGAAATATGGGTCGTCACATGAACTGCTGTATGGTAGTCATATAGTGTCACCGCAATTATTATTTATTGATTGTTTAAAATTTAAATGAAATTTTTTAATTTAGAAATTTGTATGGAGTAATTGTTGCATTCACTGTATTCTTATTTGTGAGAATATAAATAAACAAAGAGAACCTAGTCATAGTACTTCATCTCCAGATGTAAAATTGACAAATTATAAAAATAAACATGTGCATTTCAAATGATAATAGTATGACTGTATAACAAAAGATGCATCCCAAGTGGATAACAAGTCAGTAATATGCATTGATCAAAAGTTAGTTTAAAGTTTGAGTTAAGAACTCTTTTGGGTGGCATGCAAATCAATTAGTGTCTTATCGTTATACATATAGTAGCACAACATTTCCAATACTTTTTTACAGCTTTATCATTTATTTCATTAATTTGCAACTTTGTCTTTTATCACGTCTCTCTAAATCAGGGAAGCAATGACCAACCTTTTTTGAATTTCCATTTTATGCAATAAGCAATATTCTAGTTCATGTTCATTAAACTGTAATGATGTGCCATTGCTTTCATGCACACAATAGATCAAAACCAATTATAATGGCAAATTCTTTTGTATACCAAGAATTAAGAAATTATGCATATAGCACAATGGTAGCACATAAATCGTGCATGTCTTCAACAAATTAGATGACATTGGTTATGTGATAATTTTACAGTACAAATCCAATGTTAATAGTGAATTTGGCCAAAAAAATTGATCAGATAGCCCACGTAGGTTAGTCATATATAACAGATTTTATGATAGAGCTATCATAGCTAGCTCTTGCTTGTATTGAATAAAAGCATTAGAATCACATATCTTAAACGCATAAAAATATCGCTAGTTATAGTAAATCGGATTTAAAAACATAGATTAGTATGTCATTAGCATTAGAACACAATAGTTTTATAGTAAAAGATGTATAATTGCTTTACATATTTACTACTTTTTTAGATATAAATACAAATACTTTGTTTTTAAAGTTTGTATGTAAAAGTAATAGGAAACTTAGGATGATTTTAATCAGTGTTTCTAGTGCAAATTAACTCATCATTTATTATTTTAATTTTGTACGATGCTTAAGGTATATGTAAGACATTTATAATCTTATAGGAAACACATATACTAGATCCATATTCAGTACTTTTTGATGAAAAACTCTTAGTGAAAAAAAAATTCGTAGAACTCTGAAAGATATAGATCCTTTTTCAAAAGTTTAACATACATATTTGAACCTATAAGCATTAAAGTAATTAAATATGTACACAATAATTATAAGCATGTTGATTTAAAAATTGTTATAAACAGTGAGGTGGAATTAATAGTGAGGATTGAATATAAAGATCGGTACTTAAATCTAAAAAGTAGTCTCCTTGTCAAGATGGAGAGTTCATTTGATATGAGCTAAGGATCCTTTAACAAGAGAAAATGGTAGATGTCTTTTTATTACAAGACATACATGCAATTATAGTGATAACAATAGTGAAAGCGTCATATATCACTATAGTTTTATAAAAGCATTAAAGTTTATTGTTTATGAAGATGAAACCGGAGAATGAAAAACAAGTGCCGTGGTTATAATGAAGTTAATATGTGAGTCTTTACGATTTCGTAGCATTTGCAACAGTTTTATTGTAGAAACAAAGATAGATACTGGATCATTGGGAAGATCTTTGGTTACCAATGAAATTATTGCGAATGCTACGAAAACATAACGAATCACATATTGACTTCATCATAACCGCGACACTTGTTTCCCATTTTCTATGTTTATCTTTAGAAGCATTAAGTTTTACTGCTTTTATAAACGTATAGTGATCTGCATATCCAATGATTTCATCGTTAGTATCGCTACAGTTGTCTTTATATTAAATAGTAAAAGAACAATCTATTATTTTCTTTTATCCAGGGATCATTAGCTTATATCAAACTAGTTCTCCTTCTTTATGTGTGCGCTTCTTTTTAAGTCCAATCAAGTATAGATTTTTGTATTCAATTCTTACAACTTATTTCACCTCGCTATTTGCAATAATTTTTAAATCAACATCCTTATTATTATTGTTTAGATGTTTAATTCCTCTAGTGCTTGTAGGTTCGAACATGTTTGTTAATTTTTTTTGAAAAAATGGTTGTATCTTTCAGATGTTTTACGAATGAATTTTTTCACCAGGAGTTCATCATTCAGGGTTGAATATGGATCTATTGTATGTGTTTTATATGAGCTACTGAATGTCTTACATGTATCTCGAGCACCCTACAAAAATGAAGCAACAATTATTTTTTACAATTTTGACGGTTATCATTATTACAATTAACCAACAGTTTTCTTCATTCGAAATTTTTTATAACGCTTAAAACCGTAATGATAGTCGGTATTGTGTAAATAAACTAAACTATAAAGGAGAGATTTGTATTTCTCTTTAATTTGTACTTGTACCATTTCTGACGCTTTAACGCAAATTATTAACTCTTTTCTACAAAGCTAGGGTTCGCTCTTCCACCCCCGTTGAATTAGGTATCCATATTTCATATAAATATAAATCAATTTACAAGTCCATAACATACAAAATTGAATTTAAGCTTAGAAATATATTTATAATATTAGAATTTAAGTCACTTATAGTTAGCTTGAATTAAATGTTTGTTTTAAATTCAGACATGTTGAGATTTTCGTTCATCTTTCTTATGGTGAAACTCTAGATCATAGAAGCTAGTGCTTATGGTTTATTTGAGAGGATTTGTATTTTGGAATTAGTCAATGTTGTCAAATTCAGTTCAAATTTGAATTGTCTATAATTTTGCCTCTTTATTAGCCGCAAAAGCAACTGTGTTGTGCATTTACTCCATATTGTTGTATTGCAATTATTATGATTACAAATTATGGTTGCATGAAAGTAAGTTGTTGTTGGGGCAAAATCAAGGGAGAAACTTGTTAAATGATGAGTCCACATCCCTTTTATCAAAATGTATTTTTTGTCTTGGATCCAATTTACAACATATAAACAGCTCCAAAACAAGATTTTATATATTTTAACATTTGATGTTATAAGCTTCAGGGTTTTTTGTTGCATTATCAATGCTTAACAATCATGCTTACAGACATTTTCTTCATTAATGCCTAAGTAGAAAGAAATGTAATTAGCAAATTATACAAAAATATATTACGAAGATTTATTTTTAGAAATGTTTGTAAATAGAACTTAACAGTTATTTTGCTTATACATATACATGTACATCATTTTCAAATTAGCACCATGTTAGTAGATGTTATGGTAATGTTCTAATGGTGTTAGTTTCTTTTTGATAAATAAATGTGATATCCCGTAATTTTTGGAAATATAAATTTAATAGTCTGTGTTAAAAGTTAAATTGATTTGATAATTTTTGTTAATAAAATTTTGAATTGATTTAATAATCTTCTATTAATAAATATTTAAATTTGTAGATTGTATCTTTTTAAAGCAAATAAATAGTTTTCTATTTATAATTTATATATATATATATATATAATTTTATATATTGTAAATAGATAAGCTTTGGTTTAAAATTTAATAAATGAATCAATTTTCTAATTCTACTTTATTTTTTGGTAAATTGGGAATTTTGATTTAAATTTAACATTTATCTTTTTAAAGCAATTTAATAAATAACTATATGGTAAATACTTAAGGTAAATCTTATTTGTTTAAAATTATATTTAATTACCTTTAGTATGAATTTAAATTAGATTTACATAAAAGCTTTGTCTTGAATTTATATATAAGAATTTAAAATACAATTTGCAAATGATCTTAATATATTAAGTAATAGAAGTAAATTATAATCTCTTTTATAAATTATTTAAAATTGTTAAATTTATTAATTTTAAATAATAATTACAATACCTAGTTTCTATAAACATAAATAGATTTTTAGAAATAGAATTTGTTATTTTTAAATTTAATAAGAGTTATATATGCATATATATATATATAACTTGATTTTTAAATTGGATTTTATAATTTAATTTAAATTTGAACTTAATGTTTTGAAATTTAAAACAATAAATACTTAAAAATATTTGAATAAGCTTTTATTTATTATTTGTTTTGTTTAATCTCTCTTTAAATAAAAAAGGAAATTTATTTATATACACATAAGAAATAATAAATTAAGATTTAAAAGCTTTTACAAACAATTTAGATTAAATTAAAATACTTAAATTACAAGTGTAAGTTTCTTAAGACACTTAAAGGACATGTGTTAGGCATAGAATAAAAATTGTGACAAATGTTAGAAATTAGAACAAGTGTCCTAGTTAATTTTTCATTTTCTTTTATTTTATTTAAATCATTTTGTGTTTATATAAACATTGCCCCTCATTCTTATTTTCTTTTTTTATTCTTCTTTTCAAAACTTAAGTAATCTTCAGCTAAAATAAAAATCTACAAACTTATTCAAAAAAAAAACAGAAAATCTATTCAAACAAATTCCTGTAAATTTGCCCTCAAAACAAATCTAAAACAAATGTTTCCTCTAACCAAATCAACATTCAAACTAATCTTCTTCAAAGCTATCTGAATTCATCTTCTAAATTGAAGTGCAAATCAAGTATAACCCGAAGCTCTCTTCAATTTCCTTAACCTGAAACCAATTTGCAACATTCAAAGACCTGCATGCAACAGCAATTTCTTTCCATGCCTGCATTTTTTTCACCTGGAAGCATGCATGCAATTGTTAGCACGAACCAAAGCATTTTAGTGAATCAGGACTAAAGTTTATAAAAGTAAAAGAAGCAACTTGAAGTTTTGAAATCAAAGCAATTCAGTTTCAAGCATTTTCAGAAATAGTTTGCTCTGCTCATAAAAAATTCTGGTGAGTAACATTTTATTAAATAAACCTAAGTAAATATAGTTGCTTGATTGTTTCCTGTGATAATCATGTTTTGTGTGGAAGTATATGATGTAATTCTCTGTATATATTGGATGTCTGAATGCATGCTTATATTGTGATATGTTCTTGCATGTTCTAGAATTCCAGATTTGATCTCTGATCAAAATCATGATCTTATGTTCAAATATTTGTTAAGGTTCAAGATTCAAAACAGTATATGGTTATGTAATATAAGTTAAAGTTTTAATTTTATTTAATATGAAGAAAAACCTGTAATGTCTCTGAAAACACAAATACAACAGAACATACTTTTGAAAATGAGAATTTGATCATTCAGATTCTTTGATTCAAGAGTATAAAAAGGTTACATAAACAAAGACTTGAATTTTAAAACTAAAATTAGAATTTTTAGTTTGAATATGACTAAGTATTTCGGGTTTAAACAGAAATCCTGTTTTGAGTTGGAACTGTCGATCTAGGAGGCTGGGTTGGCTAGCATCGTTTCTGGTGATGGACTGATGATCGAAGATGCAGGGAAAATTATTGGAAAATGGATTAATGCATTGAGGCAATGGTGATTTAGGATTAAAGATTTAAACCCTAGTTTCTTTAGTTGATCATAAATTGATCACCGCGAACCCTATGAATGATCGAGTTCTTCCAGATTCGAGTAGGTGATAGATGGAGTGTGCAAGAAGTAGTGGCCGGCGGTGAAGCCACTCTGGTGATCAGAGGCGAGAGATTTTAGTGATTTCCAGTTCGACATTTTTTACCAGATTTGAGCTCATAAGCTCGATTGTGATTTTAGGGTTCTGCAGTTTATTTGATGGTCGGAATCGAGATGAGGGATGATCGTCGACTTGCGCGTGTGGTCGCGAGTGGTCGGAGTTGATGGCGGGGTTGGTGCAGGTGCACGGAGTACTTGGTGTGTCAGCTGTATTTTGGGGGAGAAGGGGTACTCGTGTTTGGTTCGGGTTAATTCTTGTTTTTGCTCGAAGTATTTGGATGTTAGGCTCGAAGTAATTTATTTGTGGGCTCGGGTGTTTGGTTGATACAGGTTTGTGTAAAACCTATCAGTTTTTAGTTTGAATGTTTTCAAATGAAATGTTACTCAAGTTTTACTCGAGACATTTTGTGTTTTTACTCGGGTTAGGCGAGGGTAGGCTCGAGTGGTTTCTTTGTGAATCGAGTTAGTTTTGTTCAGGTTAGAAATCCTGTTATGATTTCTAAATTTAAACAAAATTTAAAATATTAAGAAAGGATTTAAATTCAGTTCTAAATCTGATTTTAAATAATGAATTTAAGTTTAATTTGAATCATAGCTGGAAATGAATAAAGTTTTTTTTGAATTCAAATTTGTTTAAATAACTTAAAAGGGGTTAAGTGTTTAAAAATGTTTGTAAAGAAATTTGAATTTAAATTGGAATTTGAAATGTAAAAGAATGTTTTAAACAAAGTTTAAACTGATTCAAATCTAAATTTGAATCTTTGTTTCAAAATAAATTTAAGTTTTATAAATTCAAGTGTTTTAACAATTTTGAATGATTAAGTAAAATTTAAATGTTTGAATTTTAAAAGAAATTTGTTTTAAACTCTTGTAAAATTCCTTTTATAAGAAAAATATTTTTATCATGTAAATTTAAAGTTTTTAAATTGATTTTAATTTTTATTGAAGATAAATTGAATTTCATTTTAAAACTTGAATTTAAAAATGAAATTTGAAAATAAATTTGGAAATGAATGTTTTCAAATATATTTATGGATGATAATTTAACCATAGATAAGGAAAAGGTTTTATCTTAAAGTTAAATTATAATTTAATGATTCGTAGTTCATTTAATTATTAGGATAATTAATAAATTAATGAAATGGATAATTACTTAAAGTAATTAAGGGTTTTAATGTAACGATCCCGAATTTTAATTTATTTTAAATCAATAATTTAATTTATTTTTGATTTAAAATGGTGAAATTTATTTTCAAAATTGGTTTGAAAATTATCAAAATGAAGTCTTTAAAAATAAAATAAACAAAGTAAACATATTAAAATAAATTTTAACAACATATTAACGATAGGAAAACATCAACATACAAAAGGCTGCCAGGTAAGTAAGGAAATATATAAGTATGAACTTATAAAACAAATGCAAAATACTTAGACAAAGGCAGGTAAGATGTAATGGAGAGTGTAAAGTAGATATGCAGGCAAGTGAAAGAACATAAAACAAAGTAAAAACAAGCTAATAAATGCAATGAAACAAACCAAAGTATAGTTGTACACAGGGAAATATGGACAAAGCAATTAATGCAAGATATCTCCAGCCCAAAAACATATCTTGTCAAACCAGAAACAATATTTTTAAGTATAGTACACATAAATAAGCTGTACGAGAAGAAAAAATATATATATATATAGGTAAGTAAAGACCTGAGAAACAAGGCAAAGATAATCAATGCAATTACTCCAGCCACCAGAGGAAGATCTGCATAGTTGGTAAAGCAAGAAAGAGAAATACATAAGTCTAAGCTAGAAAATAAGATAAGCATGTACACAACAACAATTAATGCAACATGCCTCCATTACAATTCAGCCATGCTTATTGAATAAACAAAGATATAACACTGTATAAACATCACCTTGTATAAACAATATTTATTCACCTGTACACTTTCTTTTATATATCACCAGTAAACTTTTCTCCTATATTATCATCTTCCTCACCCCAGTTCATTCCTTCAAACCCAAGAAGAAGAAAAACTAAAGCGAATATCATCTCCATTTTAAACAAAAGAAATTCAACTTTAAATCAACAACTCAGTTTAAACATCAATCAATGAAAACCAGAGAAGGAAGATTTCAGCAAACAAATGCAGGCCTATTTCAACTTTGTCAAGTCTGTGTCAAAATTTAAAGCAACTCTGTTCAACAATTCCAGGCTCTGTTCTTTCCTACCAAGGTGAGTAACACTTTTTTTTTAAAAAAGCTTAAGCATATGAAACTGATGATAGGGTTAAAATCTGGATTATGTATATTGTTACATATGTATTTCTCTGTGTATACATATGGATGTCTGGATGATTTTATATGTCTTTCTTCGCTGCTTTAAGTTGTAAAGTCTAAATCAAATTCAAATTGCACTTTCTTCACCTCTGATCTCTGATAGGCATTAGTTTTCATGCCAATTCAGTTTGTTTAAACATTAACTAGGATCCAAAATTAGTTTTAAACATGAATATATTTATATAGTGCCTGGAAATCCAGATTTACAGTAAACTTTTATAAACATGTTAAAATCAATTTATACAATTCTCTGATTCAAATACATAAATTTGTTTGGCCTGGAAAGTTATGATTTTTGAAATCAAAATCACGATTTAAAGTGAGGTATTGGATGTGAATTTGGGGATTACCTGGAATTTGAGTTTTGGCCGAACTCTGATGATCTACGGAGTCGTGGTGGTCGAGCTTCCTCCTGGAGGTGGAGGGGTGATCAGTGGCCCTAGGAAAAATATTGGTTGGGGTTGCAAGTGAACGCGGTGCGACGGTGATGGGTTCCAGTTCGTAACCCTAGTTTGGTCGAGGGTAAATATTTTGATTTGTTCTCGGTCTAAGGGTGATCGAGTTCAACGTGGTTTGGGGTAATGGTGGAGGAAGGGTTGACGCGTGTGTGGCCGGGGTTGCGCGAACAGGTGGTCGGGACGTCGAGCACGTGGCGTTGCCAGGTTTGGCGATGGGAAGGGGTTCAATGTTCCAGGTTTTGATTTTTATGCTCGAATCTGATTTTGAGTCGATGAACACGATCTGATGATCGTGGTGAGTTGCTTGGAAGACCGTTGACTTGTTCGAGGGTAGGGGGCCGACCAGAGATGGTCATTGGCGTCGTGCACGTGCACGAGTACCGTATTTGGTGGTTTGGGCATTTTGATAGGCCTGGGTGGAACAGCGTTGCATGCGAGTTTATCTCGAGTGATTCCTGCGTTTTGCTCGAAGCAGGTAGGGAATGGACTCGAAGCAAAATTTGATTGCCTCGGGTCAATTGAAAATGTTATAGGTTTTTTTTAATTAAACTTGTCTGTTTGAATTTAAACAGATTTTGAAGATTTGAAAACAGGTTTTAATATAAAGTTAAAAACTAGAATTTGAAAGATGGATCGAAATTTATTTTTTGTATCCTAGTTGAATTAAAGAATGTTTTATAAAAATTTAATTATTTGAACTACTTTAAAAAAAAGGGTTAAAGTATTAATTTAAAAATGCCCAAATTTAAATGATTGATTTAAACTCTAGTACAAATTTCTGTATAAAGGTAAATGTTTTATAACATTTGATTTTAAAAGAGTTTTAACTTGGTTAAAATTGTAAAGTTAAATTTGTAGTTATTTCAAATTCTTTTAATAATGAAATAGAATTTAAAAGTGAATTTGAAACAAAATGGTTTTTAAATTTATTTGAGTATGATAATTAAATCATTACTAAAACGATGTTTTATCTTAAAGATAATTAAGGTTTAACGATTTATAATCCATTTAATTTTTAAGGTAATTAAATGGTTAAATTAATAAGTTAATTAATTTATGATTTGAATTAATTAAGTTATTAAGGGATGTTTATTAATTTAGAATTAATTAATCTTGTACTTAATTTAAAGTAAATCAATTGTTGTAACCAATTAAGATGACTAATTAATATTGATTACTTATTTTGGAAAGTAATTAAGACGGATTACTTAAAAATAGTAATTAGAGTTTGAATTAAAAACGTTTAAGTGATTAATTAAGAATCATAGATTTCCAATTTGTGTTAAAGGAATTTAAATTTGAAATGAAAATGGATAATTTATGATTAGAAATTTATTAATTTTAATTAAAAACCAATTAAGTGTAATTAACACCTAATTGATTTAAATAATTAGGATTAATTAATGGATCATTAATGGTTAGTCAATTTCTATAAATAATGATTAAAGTTAATTAATCAAGTGATCAATATATAATTACATTTAATGTAATAAAAAGTTGATTTATTTATAAAGGTAATAAATTACTTAAAGATAGTTATTTAATGAAATTAATTAAGGTTGAATGATTTTGTAATTAACTTAAGGTTAATTTAATTAATTTATTAATTAAGAATAATTTAATTAATTTAAGAGTTTGATTAATTAATTATATCAAATGATTTGTAATTAATAAATCAAGATTGGGTAATTAATTCGTAAGAAATTAATTTACTTGGAAATAAATTAGGATTAAACGATTTATAAATCCTACTTATAAATGATTATTGAGTGTTTGCCTTACTATGAATGATTGTATTTTATGAGATGCCTTGAATTGATTATCCTATCTGATCTGTGATATTTTGTTCTGTAGATTGAGCAGTGTATATTTATTTGCATTTGTATATTATCTGTGAATCTGTGAATGGGCGATGAGCGTTATAAGTTTTATATCGCTTATCAACTGTATTTCTGTATTCTGATATGTGATGATTGTATGATGTTGCACTATTGTGTTAAACCCCTGGACCACACCATACACACACAAATATGGATTTCACGAGGAAATCGATTAAGTCACAGATTTTTGAAATAGTTTTAAATTAGAATATTTGAATTCAAATGTTTTGGAAATGGATTAGGTTTAAAGTGAAAAGCTTTTGAAATGGAATTTCATAAATGAAATTTATTTTGAATAACTCGATAAAATATGAAGTTGAATAATTTGATTTGAACTTAAATTCAAGATTTGAAATTGAATTCTATGATTTAAAACTAGGGATTAAAGATGTTATACCAGTTATATATGGGTTAAACTATTTTAAAATGAATTTATTTGGGATGTGAATAGAATTCAAGGGCTTTAACTCGGGTAAATGTAATTGGATTTTTCTGAAACGAAAACTGTTTGTTTTCAAATAATAAAAGCTTTCACATAAGAAATGAACGTCCCATTTGTGTTAAAAAGAATTTCAAGTTTGAAAATAAAGATAATTTCCAAGTTATGAAAACGATTTGAAAGCTATAAGTTGAATCTTGATATAAAAATTCAACAAGTTAATCGAATTTTGAAAGCTATGAGTTAAATCTTTGATTTAAAGATTTAATGAGTTAATCCAATTGGAATGGAAATTGTTTTAGAGTCTATAAATCGATCTTTGTGAAATAAATCTTTTTTGTAATATAAAGATTAGAAATGGTAATTTGTTTAAACCATTTGAAGAAAAGTTTTGGGTAATAAGTTGTGACTTAATTGAAATCCCAATATCCATATGTTTTTGAAATACTGCGCTCACCGTTCGGTTTAGCCGGGAGAGGATCTTTTTGTCATATATCCCATTCCGAATATGTGATATGTCGTTATGGATAGCATTTAAAGACCGGTGTTGAAGAACGGATATTTTTGAAAGCAAAAGGACAACTCGTCGAATGTCTTTGCATCGACTGGTCCCCGGTATAGAGACTCCATATGTGATGGGAAGTCCGAACGTGATTAGTGAATATCCGGATTGCAAGGACTTCTTTGTAAGTGCCTTCGGTTCTGTTCGAGCCCGGAGCAGACTTGTATGGATAGTATGTCTGACATTACAAATTGAGATATAAAGCTGATTTCTTTCAAATACATTTCTGTTGGTGGCGGAGAATTTATTCTTTTAGCTTAACACCCTTCTCTGAGACGTACGAGCTCAGAGGTTATGTAGTTGAAGGTTATCAGCGATATATTCCCAATTTGGTAATGTGACATGCTGAGTGTTGCTGTGAAATGTTCATTGTGTTGATTATTTGTGATAGGATCATCTGTTTGATCGTCTATCTTTGTGATCATTTCTATGATCATTTGTTGACCCAAAGCACGGCTTTTGTATAAAGTGTGTTTTTGTGGACGTGACTTCGTCGAGCCTCACAAACCGGTAATGGTCGAAACAGGAATTGTGCGGCAAGGTTTTCAGGGATAACTTCCCTAGGGTATGACCATTCCTTCTGGAAAAGGGTAGTATCATGGTATGGAGCCCAGATACTTACTCATGTTGAAACACTTATTATTATGGTGTGATGTTGGTTAGAGAGCTCTCGTTTAAAGGTCCCAAAGGACCGGGGGTGGCATATCTGAGGGTTTGTAATATCCCTTGGGAAAAGGGGTTCCCGGCCTTGTTTGGCAGAGATCCAGTTGGGTTCTCAGGGCGTCCTTCCAGAGGCGTTTCCATGTGGCAATGGGAAGTTCCTTGGCCTGACCATTTGTTGGAAATCCATTCTTCAAATACGTACCTTGTACGATTTTAGTTGTAGAACCTATCATTCACTTATGGTGGCGTCCCACTGTTTGGATGCTAGCTATAGTAGGCATAGTTCGAAATGTCTATGTTGGCTAGGATTTATATCTTTACTTTCGAAATGATTTTTACTACACTATGCACTAGTAATAATATCAAATGTTTCTTTTTAATGCGTATCAAGCATCTTTGACTATCATAAGGAGAAATCTCCTCTGATTCTGCGTTTGCATTGTGTGTGTGTGCGGGAGGCCTTATGGTAGTCTCATTTTTAAAAAGCATTGCGAATTGACTTTGAAAATCTTTTGTTGAATGTTTTTAAAGATAAACTGTTTTTGTTGCTCACACCAGTCCCACGACTGATCCGGAGTTTATTGTTTCTTTCCTAAACTCTGGGTGCTCATTATTTTCTACACGAGAAGTCTAGAGTTGGGTTTTTCAGATAGCTAGGTTTAGTAGATTATCTGGAGTAGTTCAGTCTTTGGACCACACCAGTCTTGCTTAGCTTGGTGCATCGTTATTGGGGGTTCGAGCTATTGCTGGATTGATTCTTGGAGATGGAGTTGCAGTTCTCGGAGTTCTTCCTTGAAGACTATCTTAGAGTTATATTGTTCCGCTGCTAGATGTCATCTATTTTCTTTTCCGCTGCTATTTATTGTATCATATCTCTGATGTATATTGATATCTATTGGATCATCTGTTGTATCAGATATTGTATCAAAGCTGTATATCAATGTATTATTCTTTTATTACGCTGTGTTATTTACTTAATGTTGTTATAAGCTCCGGCGAATCGGATTTGAACGGTCGAATCTATGGCATTCGAATACGATATGAAGTATGGATGTCGATTTTCGAGCGGGCAAAATCCGCCTCGTCACATTTAAACTTAAGGTTTAAGATTAATTATTCTTAGAATAATTAACGTGTAATTTATGAATCATTAATTAAATAATATTAGTTTTTAAATTAATGATTAGTAATTAATTAATCAAGTAATAAAGGATTAATTAAGTTACAGTTAACACTTAATTAATTAAATAATTAGGGGTTAATTAATGGGTTGATTAATGAGCTATTAATGGTTAATTAATCTATAATTAATAATGATTAAAATAAGTTGATTACTTTAGAAAAATAATTAATGAGTTGTTAATAGTTAAGTAGGTCATTAACTAAGGATTATTTAATAATTAATTAATGTGATTAATTTAAAAAAATAATAATTAGATTAATTAATTTAAAGATAATCGATTGTGTAAATTGTTAAGTATAATTACTTATGGAAGTAATTAAGGAATTAACTACTAATTGTAATTAATTGAGTTTAATTTGATTAGATTAAGTTAATTAATTCAGTTTAATTAATTTAGAATAATCATTTGGTAATTTGTGAAGTATAATTACTTAATGTAATTTAATGAAGAGAAATTACTTAGGAAAGTAATTAATGGGTAATTACTGGATGTAATTAACTGAAAGTGATTTGTTGATGAAAGTAATTAGAATATAATTACTTTGTGAATTAATCAAGGGGTTAATTAGAGATAATTAATTAAGGAGTAATTAATTTATTTGGTGAAGTAATTAAGGGTAGTTAATTACTGAATAGGGTTAATCAAGGATGATTGACAATTATGGTTTAAATTAAGATTAAGTACTTAATGTAATTAATTTAAATAAGGAAATTAATTAAAATGTAATTAGAGATCATTAATTAATATAATCAATGGTGTAATTAAGATTGATTAATTAAGATTAATTAATCAATAACAAGTGATTAAAGGTAATTAATGTAATTAATTAAGGATTGATTCATTTTAGCTAATTAATAAATAAAGTAATTAAATATTAGTTACTGGATTTGGTTAAGTATAATTAATTTGAAAAATTAATTAAAGGATAATTACTTGAATGTAATTAAGGAATAATTAATCAAGGATGATTAATTAAAGTGATTGATTAGAGATTAATTGATTGATTGATTGATAATTAATTAATAGTGATATAAGCAAGTTTGATATTGATTAAGTAATTAATTTAATTCATTTTAAATTAATTAGAAATGATATAATTAATTTAATTCATTTTAAATCAAATATATTTGGTGTGATTATAGATCATTGCCAAAATATGGATGGATGATATTGTTGCCTTGAATGGTTTGAATCTCAGATATGAGATAAGTAATGTTGAGTGATATAGATGCATTGGTTGCATTGTGATGATGATTTGGATTATCTTTTGATAATGATAATATGGATTATCTGTTGTGATGATTATCTATTGTGATCTGTGGATTATCTATCTGTGTGTATATAGATAATGAAATAAATCGTTTTAAACTTTAAAACAACTTGGCCTTAAAAGATACGCTTTGGATTTCGATGAGACCGGGATCGGGTTTCCAAATTTGGATGTCCAAAAACCACATCGATCGAAATTAACGATAGGTCGTGAATCTCATGTGAAGAGTGAAGACTCGGGGTGTAAGAACTATTCGTTAGTATAACTCTGAGGATGATTCCGAGATGAGTTTGACGGGTAGTACTTTCAGATTCGAGGTGAAGATTCAGAGTGCAAGGGTTTTTGTCGTTAACTCTGAGGGTGATTCCAAAATGAGTGTAACGAGATAATGGCTTCGTTTCGTTCGAACCCGGAACAAACTTGCATGGATTGAATGCTTTCAGAACATCGTCAGGTGGACGATGAGCATTCTAAGAAATATGTTCTTAAAAGGTAATCGTAGCCTCAAGCCTCATCAACCGGGAATGGCTAAAACAGGGGAGGTGCAGCAAGGCTAAGTGGGTCATGCCCAAGTGGGACGAGATTTTTCCCTGTCTAGAAGTCTCTTTTTATTTTGGCTGTGTGGACGGTTGGAACATACGCCAACTACGGGCTTGTCTTGTTTGGGACTCTCCAGTAAGGGATGGTTCCGGTCTTGTGTTGCAGGATATCGGGAGTGGTCCTCGGTACGGTGATCTAGGCCTCGTACTGTGACGGGCGGTACCCTAGTAGCCCTGCCATTGATGGAATCCAAAATCCAAAAAGTGCCAACGGTTTTGATTGTATTACCCACTTTTGTGGCTAGTAGTTGGAATTTAATGAATGTAACAATTTCGACTATTTTATATTTACTTGAAGACCCTAGACCTATTATAATATCACTGGATTTCCTATCAAATGTTTTGGTTAGCGTAAGGTAAAAACTTTTCCATGTTTATGTGTGGGATGTCTTACGTGATACCTTTCTTTTCAAAGGTTTTCAAAAGTTAAGCAACTTTAACCTGTTACTCACACTAGACCCATGTCTGACCCAGAGTTTATCTTCTGTTTTCTTAAACTCTTAGGTACTCAAATTTTTACGAGTAGCTAAGGGATTCAGGTTAGCTTTGACGAATTATGGAGGAGCAATGGATCAGGAGGCTTCGACGTTAGATATATAGTTTCTGTTGTGTGTTCTCTGTGTTGGTATCTCTTTGTTTAGTTGTATTGAGTTGTATAACTAGACAGGTGTTTATAACTGTATAGTATGTGATGTATATGCTGTGTAACTTTGATTAGTGTTGTATACTATGTAATATTTTTGTTATTAATATAATTTGTTCGTTCCGCTGTTGAGATTCTGATGTTGTTTATTCTTTCTTCTCTTTCTTTTCTCTTTTCTATCTCTTTCTTTCTTAAAGATGATGCGATTTTCTGTGTTGAGAAAGTCGGGTCATCACAGGTGGTATCAGAGCGCTAGGTTGAGTGAATACCTAGGCTTTGGAGTGATTTATTTCTTGAGAGAGCATATTTGTAATTTTGGATATATATATATATATATTTCTACCTATTTGTTGGGTTACCTGTTCGGGTTTTCAATATAAGTTATAAAAGGTAGATAAGGTAGTGGGGTGTGTAACACGACTACTACCAATGGTTGGAGTTTGAATGTTGAGGTTGGAAGTGTATCTATCGAGACTGTAGACTTAATACCGTCTCAAGTGAGCTTTGTAGCTGGATGTAAGGATTTCATCGATCTCTGAAGGATACCTTTTAAAGGTTTGGAGTCCATCTTTGAAGTTGGATGAGTAGAGTTTGGATTGGTCGGTTAGGCAGAAGCGAGTGATGGTATCTTGATACCTCAGGAATTAGTAGCTGTGTGATGAGACGCAGTGACTATGGATGTCTCCGAAGATGTTGTTTGGAACAAGTTTAAGGAGGTGTGTCTGCTTCGACGTAGTGGCTGGGTTCAGCAGGATGTTTATGTCTGGTTTGAGACCTGAGTTTCTCGAAGAGCTTTGGATTAAGAAGACTTTGGTGACGGTGTCAGCAGTGCAGCTCGGAGTATTCTGTGTGCCAGCAAGAAGGTCTTCTAGTTAGCAGTTTTTCTGGAGATGGAGTTCAGAAGCAGCAGAGTGGATCCATTTCTTCGATGGATTGGCTAGATAAGTGTAAGCTGTTTTGATTGGTAAAGAAAGAACATTTTTCTTTGGATATTGGACTGGTTGATCGCAAAAGTGACTTGCGATAGTTTGAGTGCTTTTGTTTTATCTTTTTCGGATATTAGAAGTAAGTTAGTCTTCTGATATTTGTGGAGTGGAGTCGGTGTTCTGGGTTTTAGATTGATCTTGAGGAGATCATTCTGTTGGGTTGTTTTGGTCCAGTTTGTTTTTAGAGACATCAACGAAGGTTGAGCTGATCGGGAGAGATGTTGGCGGCCCGGGATCGTCAGAAGAGTTTTGTGGATAAGAGACGAAGCAATTTGGATTCTGGAGGCGAAGATTTGATTTTGGGTAAGTTTTCTCTGATCTAAAGAGCTATAAGATTGGGTAAGGCTGGGTAAGTCAGCTCTGAGATGTTTCAGATCTTTTCTGTGTTCTTGTGAGGATTAGTGTTTGATTTTCAAGGTTGAATTGCCAGTTTGGATAACTGGAATTTGATGTGTTTCACGTATCTCTGAGGGAGTACGTGTATGATCTATCTTTGGTTGTAGAACCGGCAATTCAAGAGGATGTGATTGTTGAGTCAGACTTGTTTGTAGTCTGATATCCTGTTTAGTTTTGTAGATCTTGTTAAATAGAGCTCTGTAGCTTAGTAGTATTGATTGTTTGGATTCTGTAGAGTGAGTATCCCGATATTTATATTTGGGAAACTCTAGGTAATCCTATCCAGAATTTTATCTGGATAATTGGATTTGTTTGTTTGAATGAATTGGTTGCTATGGTTGTTAGCATATGATTAATATATGCTTGTGTTTTAAAATAAAATCTTAAGATAGATTATTAAATTACCTTTGTTTTAATTTTTGAGGACGAAATTCTTTTAAGGGGGCAGGAATATGATATCCCGGAATTTTTGGCAATATAAATTTAATAATCTGTGTTAAAAGTTAAATTGATTTGATAATTTTTGTTAATAAAATTTTGAATTGATTTAATAATCTTCTATTAATAAATATTTAAATTTGTAGATTGTATCTTTTTAAAGCAAATAAATTGTTTTCTATTTGTAATATATATATATATATATATATATATAATTTTATATATTTAAATAGATAAGCTTTTGTTTAAAATTTAATAAATGAATCAATTTTCTAATTCTAATTTATTTTTGGTAAATTGGGAATTTTGATTTAGATTTAACATTTAGCTTTTCAAAGCAATTTAATAAATAACTATATGGTAAATACTTAAGGTAAATCTTATTTGTTTAAAATTATATTTAATTAGCTTTAGTATGAATTTAAATTAGATTTACATAAAAGCTTTGTCTTGAATTTATATATAAGAATTTAAATACAATTTGCAAATGATCTTAATATATTGAGTAATAGAAGTAAATTATAATCTCTTTTATAAATTATTTAAAATTGTTAAATTTATTATTTTTAAATAATAATTATAATACCTAGTTTTTATAAACATAAATAGATTTTTAGAAATAGGATTTGTTATTTTTAAATTTAATAAGAGTTATATATGCATATATATATAACTTGATTTTTAAATTAGATTTTATAATTTAATTTAAATTTGAACTTAATGTTTTGAAATTTAAAAGAATAAATACTTAAAAATATTTGAATAAGCTTTTATTTATAATTTGTTTTGTTTCATTTCTCTTTAAATAAAAAAGGAAATTTATTTATATACACATAAGAAATAATAAATTAAGATTTAAAAGCTTTTATAAACAATTTAGATTAAATTAAAATACTTAAATTACAAGTGTAAGTTTCTTAAGACACTTAAAGGACATGTGTTAGGCATAAAATAAAATTTGTGACAAATGTTAGAAATTAGAACAAGTGTCCTAATTAATTTTTCATTTTCTTTTATTTTATTTAAATACTTTTGTGTTTGTATAAACATTGCCCCTCATTCTTATTTTCTTTATCTATTCTTCTTTTCAAAACTTAAGTAGTCTTCAGCTAAAATAAAATCTGCAAACTTCTTCAAAAAAAAAAAGCAGAAAATATGTTCAAACAAATTCTTGTAAATTTCCCCTCAAAACCAAATCTAAAACAAATGTTTCCTCTAACAAAATCAACATTCAAACCAATCTTCTTCAAAGCTATCTGAATTCATCTTCTAAATTGAAGTGCAAACCAAGTATAACCTGAAGCTCTCTTCAATTTCCTTAACCTGAAACCAATTAGCAACATTCAAAGACCTGTATGGAACAGCAATTTCAATCCATGCCTGCATTTTTTTCACCTGGAAGCATGCATGCAATTGTTAGCAGGAAGCAAAGCATTTTAGTGAATCAAGATTAAAGTTTATAAAAATAAAAGAAGCAACTTTAAGTTTTGAAATCAAAGCAATCCAGTTTCAAGCATTTTCAGAAATAGTTTGCTCTGCTCATAAAAAATTCTGGTGAGTAACATTTTATATTAAATAAACAAAAGTAAATATAGTTGCTTGATTGTTTCCTGTGATAATCATGTTTTGTGTGGAAGTATATGATGTAATTCTCTATGTATATATATATATATATATATATATATGGATGTCTGAATGCATGCTTATATTATGATATGTTCTTGCCTGTTCTAGAATTCCAGGTTTAATCTCTAATCAAAATCATGATCTTATGTTCAAATATCTGTTAAGGTTCAAGATTCAAAACAGTATATGGTTATGTAATATAAGTTAAAGTTTTAATTTTATTTAATATGAAGAAAAACCTGTAATGTCTCTGAAAACACAAATACAACAGAACAAACTTTTGAAAATAAGAATTTGATCATTCAGATTCTTTGATTCAAGAGTATAAACAGGTTACATAAACAAAGACTTGAATTTTAAAACTAAAATTAGAATTTTTAGTTTGAATATGACTAGGTACTTCGGGTTTAACCAGAAATCATGTTTTGAGTTGGAACTGTCGATCTAGGAGGTTGGGTTCGCCAACATCATTTCTGGTGATGGAGTGATGATCGAAAATGCTGGGAAAATTATTGGAAAATGGATTAATGCATTGAGGCAGTGGTGATTTAGGATTAAAGATTTTAACCCTAGTTTCTTTAGTTGATCAGAAATTGATCAAATGATCGAGTTCTTCCAGATTCGAGTAGGTGATAGATGGAGTGTGGAAGAAGTAGTGGCCGGGGGTGAAGCCACTCTGGTGATCAGAGGCGAGAGATTTTGATGATTTCTAGTTCGATATTTTTTTTCCAGATTTGAGCTCATAAACTCGATTGTGATTTTGGGGTTCTGCAGTTTATTTGATGGTTGGAATCGAGATGAGGGATGATCGCCGACTTGCGCGTGTGGTCGCGAGTGGTCAGAGTTGACGGCGGTGTTAGTGTAGGTGCATGGAGTACTTGGTGTGTCAGCTGTGTTTTGGGGGAGAAGGGGTACTCGTGTGTAACAACCCGGAATTTTGACAGCATATTTTAATAAATATTTAATCTAATTTAAATTAAATACCAGCTTCTCAAATTATAAACTGATGAGATCTTAACTATTTACCAGTTATATATGTGACTGTAAAGAAATTTTGAATTTGAAAATTTAAAATGTAATCTTTTAAAATTATTTATTACAGAATCTCTCTTATTCAATAAAAATCAAAGACTCTATATTTTTATTTTTGATTGATAATATGCATATGAATATATAGTTGTACTCGTTAAATAATAGTGTTTACGAATAGACAATCATATCAATATTGAACATGAACATTAAAATATAAGTATAAAAATGTAAAAATAAAATATAAATATAAAATATAAGATGCAACTAAAAATATAAATATATAAATATAAGTTATAAGTAGAAATATAAATTTTACAAATGCGATATTATGAATCAAATGCTTGGAAAAAAAAATCAAAAGTACAAATAGATTACAATTAATAAAGTCAAAATAATAACCTGTAGAATTCATTGTACAACATAAAACCTTTAACAAAGATTTATCAAGATGCTGTAAAAAAATTTAAATAACATGTTTACTGTGTAAATAATTTTTATAAAAGAAGACAAATTTATTCATATAATATATGTACAAAATGCTAAGTATAAAGTAAACAAAAATAAATAAACTATATATGTATGTTCTCCCAAAACACAGCCAGGCTACACTTTAAAAAATTTTATAATAGGCTAAATATGAAATGTACAAAGAAACATACGTATATGCTCAGCAAGTTCTAAAGCCAGGTTGTACAAACTAGTATGATAAAATGTATATAAGTACAAGATGATAAATTACACAAAATGTTCAAATGTCTTTGCCCAGTACAAAAGGATTTATCATATATGCTGCTGTAAGTTTATAGGCATAAGAAAACAAAGTTAACAAAAAGTTATTCACTTCAATAAAATAGAACAGATCATTGTCTTATACAAAGATAAACAAGAATCTGAAACATTAATTACCTGTTATCATAAATGAAGCATAAGCATTAATTAGATGTAAACAAATATGAAAACATGCATTTAAGATTAGTACAACTTCTTGTTTAAGTAAAGTACTGCAGCCGAAATTCTGTGATTTCCTTCTGCAGAATATTATACTTAGCCAATAAAAAAAATGACAATACAAATAGAAACTGCCTAGATACAACCTATATTATTCAGTTACTTCTATATATATCCATCAGTTCGTTTATAAAAAACTTAACAAAACCTAAAGCAAACCTGAGAAACATTGTGCTTTGTAAAATTAAATATAATTCAAAATAGAAAAACAAAAGGAACGCTTTCAGGAATAAAAACCTACAGTGTTCTTCATCAACACCTTGCTTTCTGTTTAAAGTTTACCTGGTGAGTAAACTTACTATTTCCAATTTAAACTTGTATGTTTAACTACAAAAGATATGTGCTTTGATGCAACAGGTAGTTTATATAGCTGTTCTTCAAAATTTTGAGTGTCTGAATAAAATAAAGCAGAGGAATTTATAAACACGTCTTCATATAAATGTTTTGAACTTTGGTATTGTTGCTAATTCAAGTTGTTTATTTTAAATCATAGGCTTGCAACTTTGTTTGAAGTTTTACAGTATTTTATAAATACTGTTATTTCAAGTTACAGGTAAAAGAAATCAAAGGTCAAAATTTGGATGTTTTAATTTGTAAATTCAATAATATATTTAGATTTCATACACATAGTTAGGATTTTTAACATAAAAATTATGATTTTTAAGCAAAGATCATAAGAGCAGTTTTAAAAGAAAGCTAAAATGGGTTTTTGTCAATTCTGGATGATTGGGTAAATTTTAATGGTTGTAATTTGATATGAAGAAAGCTTGAAGATAATTTAACACCAGAAAAATGTCAAGGAATTTTTCGGATGTATAGATTTTGAGTTTGAATCAAAGGTAGGGTTTAGTTCACGTTTTCGGATGGGTCTGTTTGCTCGATGATTTCATCAACATGGAACGACCGAGCTGGGAGTGTTTTTGAAGGATGAAAGGGATGACGTCGGCGATACGTGGCAGGAATCGAGACTCAAGTGGTGGTTGGCGCTAGGAGGAAGAGGGGTTTGCACTTCTGCTGTTCGAGTTACAGTTCACCCAGAGGGGTATTTTTCGATTTCGTGACCTTTGCATCGAGTTAGCTCTTGAATTCGAATGTGTGGTCGAATTTGAGTTTGTGGGGGCTGACGCGAGTCGCCGGAGGCAAAGCGAACCACTGTGCACGTGCATGGTGGTGAAGAGGTGTCTGTCGAGTTGCTGGAAGTGACGCGTGCTCGTACTCGTGAAATATGGATGTTTGCTTCGGGTTTATCTCCGGGTCGTTTGCGTGAGTGGGCTACTGCAGTTTGATTTATAACTTTTACTTAAACTTAAAAAAATATAAAATGAGAAGAAGAAAAGAAACATGAAGAAGAAGAAGGTGGATGGGAAAGAGAGACGCGGGGAAGACACGAAGGAAACTCGAGACTTTCTCGAGTAAAAGGAGGTGCTGTCTCGGGTCCATTACTAAATGGACGTGCATAATTTTGTTTTAGTATTTTTATAACTAAGTTAACTAAGCAATTAGTTAGCTTAGGTTAATATTTGTTTTAAAGGTTTAATAAGGTAAGTGATGTAAAGATAGTTGATTAATATAAAGTAATTAGAATGTAAATTAATTTATATTTGAAATTAAATTGGTAACTTTAAATTAATTTTGTAATTAAAAATAAATCATATGTTAAATCAATTTAAGTCTTAAGAATGTTAGCTAATTAGTTAAAAGTTAATTAATAAATGGTAATTAACTTAAGTGATTAATTAAAGATTATATAGTTAATAAAATTGATAATAAATGATTAATTTAAATAATTTGTGATAATTAAATAAGTAATTAATTTTTTATAAGTAAGTTATTAATTAAAAATTAAGAGAAAATTAATTAACTGAGTAATTAAGTAACAATTGATGAATAAAAGTTAATAAATTAAATAATTATTTAAAGATTAGATGATTAATAAATTAATAATTAATGGTTAACTAAGTAATTAATTGATCATTAATAAGTTAATTTATCAGTGATTAATTAAACAGAATGAAGTAGTTTATTCTTAAGCAAATAATTAAGTTAAGTAAAACCAAACTGTTTTGGTATGAACTGGTAATTCTGTTTGATTGACTTTGATATCTGTTTGATGATATTTATTTGATATGTTATGGATATCTGGGATAACTATGTATGATTTATCTGTTATACCTGTTATGTGAATTCTAATATTAATTGAACTATTAAGTTAAATAGACAACTTGGCCCTTAAAATGGCGTTTGGATTCCGATGAGACCGGGATCGGAAGAATCAATTTTGATTCTTCGAAAAGCACATCGATCCAAATTAAACGATAGGTCATGACTTATCAAATGGTGATCGAGATGGTGTTTCAGAATGCAAGGGTTGTCGTCGTTAACTCTGAGGGTGATTCCAAAATGAATGTAACGAGATAATGCCTTCGGTTTCGTTCGAACCCAGAACGAACTTGAATGGATTGAATGCTTTCAGCACATCGTCGGGTGGACGATGAGCATTCTAATAATAATGTTCAATAAAGGTAATCGCAGCCTCAAGCCTCATCAACCGGGAATGGCTAAAACAGGGGAGATGCAGCAAGGTTAGGTGGGTCATCCCCAAGCAGGACGAGGTATACCCCTGTCTAGATGTCCCTTTTTATTTCGGCTGTGTGAGCAGTTGTTGGCCACAACTGCGGGGTTATCTTGTTCGAGACTGCCCAGTAAGGAATGGTTCCGGCCTTGTGTTGTAGGGGGTCGGGAGTGATCCTCGGTACGGTGATCTAGGCCCCGTACTGTGACGGGTGGTACCCCAGTTGTAACATCCCATATTTTTAAGCCATTGAATTTGAACATTTAATTCGTTTTAAATGTTTAATGTGGATTCTTAATTGATTTTGAAATGAATGGATTTGGGTTCAATCAATGAAATAAGCTATAATTTATAATTATAGTAATTCCGGTTGAATTTGAATAATGGGAAAATAATAATTTAAATATTCGGAATTGAAAATAAAAATAAATCCGGATATAAATAGTGATAAAAAGAGTTTTAAAGATTTATTTTGAGTTATTTGAGTGTAAATAGTACGGTGGGAATTTTAGATGAATTTTTAAGTTGATAAGTTAATATTTAGGATCTTATATTAATTTAAAAATGAATTTAATACTATCAAAATGCAATTTAATCAGATTTTGGTCTGGACTGAGCCAGAGTGATTTTTAACGTGTTTATAAATTTTATATGATTTATTGTTAAGTTAATAAAAATTTCAAAAGTGAAATTTTAAGCGGTTTCGAGAATTATGAAAATCGCTCGATTTAATAGACGAGTTAAAATAGCCTTCCGGGGCACAGTCTCGGAATTCGACGAAACTAGTTCCATTGGATGCGTAATAGTTAGTTATTATCGGATTTCAATTTTCGTAGCAATCGGAGTTGTCGTTTAACCGTGACAACTCGAAACGCATCGAAATCGTTTTAATCGATTTAAATTAAAATTGATCGTTTCTTTTCGTAACTCGCGCGTATGACCAAATTAGCTTATGAAACCTGTTCCATTGTGTCCGGAACGCGGAAAAACCTTATAATCGCCTGTCGGAACACGTAGTTTGGAGGTCGTTTGCATAAACTGTTAAATTGAGAAATTATATTAATTAAGTATTATTAAACCATTATATATAATCCCATATTTTTATGAAACCCTAGCTTTTCCGTGAGCCGTCGTCTTCATTCACTTCTACGGCCGAAATTACTTATCTTTTCCCCTCAATTTTCTCTTAATCTCTGCACTTATTCAAGAAATTTCCAACTGCAAAATCAAAGAGCTCGCCGAGCTTCATCTATCCAACGGCTGCGATCGTCTAACTCGCGGTGAGATGGGAGTTGTGGGGGTGCGTTCGTCGCCAGTTCGAACATGGGTAGTGCGGCCTAGGGACGACCGAGCTTTTGACGTTCTTCTGGCTTTGGGTGCGCGACGACTAGTACTTCGAGGTGGCGTCAGCTGATCATCGTCAAACTCGACGAAATAGCGGTGGTTCCAAACCCTAGGAGGCGTGAGTTAGGTTCGAACAGCAGGGTATCGCGTGAAGGAAGAAGTACGGGTAGAACGACCTTGATTCTTTTGCTTAGTGAACGGACTGATGTTGTTTGGGTAAAGTAAATTAAAATAAAAGGAAGACTTGTTTTTCAAATTGATATTCAAACTTTAAAATTTAATATCTCGCGCGTTTGTAATCAGATTTCAACGAAATTCACAGCATCGGGATCGCAGCGACGAGTACTACGCAGTGGTACAGTTCGGGAATCATTTCGGACAAGTAGAAATTTGAGTTAAATCGGACATCGTTCGGTTTAATTTAAATTTCGAATGCTCGCCGAAACTCAAGGTGAGTTATTCTCACTCACATCTGGATGCTAGCTAATTTAAATAGTCAATATTTAAATATCTGTGTGATTGGTTGAATATAACTGTTGTTATCAGGCTGGATTGATATATATATATATATATATGTATGTATGTATGTATATTGTTGTGCTAGTATTTGTGATGTAGGGAAAACAGGTTGGAGGGATCCAACTGGATTCCCCACGATGTAGTAATTATTTTTATAATTGATGGTGATGTCTGTTTATATGTTATGAATGATAAATTTGAAATTGAATTGTGCTGTAGTATGGTTGGATAAATTATAAACTCAGAATTATAATTATAAATAGAATAAATTGGGTTTTCAAAGAAATAAAGGAAATTGATAAATAAGAATTTAAAAGAATAAAATTTGGAATCTGGTTGGATAAAAATAAAAATAAAAAGTTGGTAAAATTTGGAATTATTAACGAAGAGGACATTTTATCAATTGGTAACTGTGGAAGTATAAATTGCTGGAAATTAAAATATAACTATCTGAAATATATAAAAATATTCTTAAATACAATTTTACACTATAGGAATTTTATTTAAGAAATTTGTAAGTATGATTTCCATTGAAGAAATCTCCAAATGTTTTATTTAAAAACGTATTAAAAATATACTTTAACAAATTGAAATTCCGAAAATGGGAAAAGTGCTTAAACTTCAAAGGGAGTCTATTTGTAAGCTTAGAAATAAATTTACGATAACTAACGTAAATTTGGGTTGGGATAGATCGGGAGGAATCTATATGGAAGATTCTCTAGGTTGTTTGAATGAAAATATTTCCCTGAAAAAACCGAGTTCGTGAATAAAATCAGATTTTAAAGGTTAAGTAAAATTTGTTTCAAGGAAATGTTTTAAGAAATTCTCCTTTAAAAATAAGAAATAAATTTAGCTATAGAATGATTATTTAAGAGGTTTATTAGTAATTATATTTTATAAACGGATTTATTTAAAGAATGGATGATTTAAGTTATTTGAAAACTAGCATTTATTCGTTAAACCACTACTTTTAAGTTTAGTTAACAAATCTCTTATTTGATAAATAGTTTTATTTTACATATTTAAAACTATATTTTTGAGTAATAACTAGAAGTAAATTTACAAATTTTAAAGTATATTTCAGAATAAAATGGTTTAACGGTTTTATATCTAAATGGTTTGAACTTGATTATTCCCAATGGGAATTAATGATAAAGGATTTACCTTGTAAAGGAAGAATTTTGGGAAATTGTTTTCAAGTGAGTTTTGGAAATTAGAAAGTATATCTTTTAAAGATATTTGAGGAAAATAAATAATGTGGGAATTATTTATTGTGTGATGGATGTTTGTGAAAAATAATTGATAGTTAAATCACCGACTATCAATATTGGACAAATGCGTTGATCGTTTAGAAGAGACCGGGATCGAGATTTATTTCTCGAAAACCACTTCGATCCGGTTTGTACGTTTCGTGGAAAAACGTGTTCGGAGTCGAAGATGGAGCAGTGAAGTGCAAGGGCTAGTCGCTACTAATCCTGAGGATATTTCCAAAATGGATGTAGTAGGAGTAGTTCCTTCGGTTCCATACGAACCCGGGACGGACTTGTATGGATGAATGCTTGCGAAACATCGTCAGGTGGACGATGGGCATTCTATGGGATATATTCTAAAAATGTAACGCTTAGCCTCAAGCCTCATCAAATGGGAATGACTGAAAATCAGGGGATATGCAGCAAGGCTTCGTGGGTAGCCCCCAATGGAGAGTAAGATCGTCCCTGTCTAGATGTCCCTTTTTATTTCGGCTTAGTGGGCGGTTGCTGATCCCAACCGCGGGGTGGTCTTATTCGGAACTGTCCAGTAAGGGATGGGTCCGTCCTTGTGTTGCAGGGGATCGGGGGAGGTCCTCGGTACTGTGATCTAGACCACGTACTATGACATGTGGTACCCCAGTGCCTAGTCATTAGTTGGAATCCATTTTCCCTACGAGCCTTTTACGAGTTTTGTTTGTATTACCCACTCTGTGGCTAGTAGCTGGAATTTAATCATGTAACAATTTCGGCTATTTTATAAGTATTTGTAAATAGACCCTATTATAATATTAGAGGATTTCTATAAAAGTGTTTTAGCTATCGTAAGGTAAAAACCCGACATGTTTATTTGTGGCGTGGTCTTACGAGATGCTTTTGTTTTCAAAAGGATTTTGAAAATTTAATAATCAATTTGGATGCATTATTATCAGCTGGTATTCCAGACTGACACGGGTGTTATTTCATTATAATGCTCGGGTCAGACCGAGTATTATATGTTCAGGACAGGATGCTATGGAGCAGGAGAGGAGCTGGAGTCCGAGACGTATTATCTGTACCCATATATATATATATATATATATATTCCACTGCTATGATTGTATGGTATGTCTAATTGGTAATGTTTGATGTATGAGATACTCTGATGATGTGATGTATAAAACTGGTATAGATTCCATTTTGTGTAAAGATCTATATTTACTATTATATTTTAATCCACTGCGACTGTGAGATTCTGACATTGTTTAGTTTCTTCTTCTATCTCTTCTTCTTGAACCCAAATGGTTCGTCTTTCTGTGCCACTTGAGTTAACAGAGGTAAAATAGTGTTGATTCAAGGGGTATAGATTTGCGGGCTGTCACACTTGGTATCAGAGCTTAGGTTTGCGACAACTTAGGTTTTGGTGGGGACATTACTCATTAAACAGAGTCGATAGTACTCTATAATGAGTTGAGTGTATTAATAGATATGAGAGCGTACTTGTTAGTGAATATAAAATTGTTTTATACTGTGTTGACTTATCGGTTGAGTGTTTATGAATTCTGGTCGGTGAGGGAAGTACAACCGTATCGATAGGGGTTTCTAAACTCTTAAACAAGATAAACTGACATAGTATTGTTTTTAAAGTGGGTAAATGAAATAATTTTACCCAACATTATATTTTGATATAAAATAAATGGTTTTCTCAATTATATATATATATATATATATATATATATATATATATATATATTGTTTGTTTGGTTAATACTGTAATCAAATATGAATCTAAAATTTGATTTAAATTTGAAATGAGATGATATATAAACCAACGGGAATGTAAGATATTAAATTGATTTATAACCAAACGGAATTGATTAAATATGATTCAAATAAGAAGAAGAAGTGAAATTAAAATTTAATTTAAACCAGAATTTTGACCGTGGAAAATTTGACAGGGATTTCAAATGAATTTTAAACAAAGGTTTGGGAATTTAACATTGTGAAAATGTTAGAAATGTTTGCAAAAGTATTTGAAGAATGGGGTATTCATTTGAGGAAATAATTTTGAGTGGAAATTAGCTTGAGATAAATTTTGGAAGAAAGGAGCATTGAACTCACTTCAGTCGCTGGAAAATAATCCTGATGATGCTGGCCACATCATTAGAGTTCATTTTCGAGTTTCTAAAGTGATGGATTGCTACCAAAGTGGTTGGTTATGATATTTGTTTGACTTGTTGGGTATACAAGTGGTTTTATAAATTTCAAAGGGAAATTTGTTTTAATAAAACCAATTGTTTTGGAATTGGGAGATTTGATTTGATACCAGGAGTGTATGAGTTATTTATTATTTCAAATTGGTTTTGAAATAAATCTGGGTAAATTGAATTCTGGAGATTCTGTTTAGAATAAAAATGTGAAAGTTAAAATGAATCAGCTATATAACTTGTAAATAAAGTTGATTTAAAAAGAATTGGAGTTGATATTAAGTAAGAAAGGGAATGAAATTTTAATTCTGAAATTAAAATTAATTTGGGTAAATGGAGGTAAATGAAATTATTGAAATGAATTGAAAGTTGAATTTAACTTGGGATAAGTTAAATAAATTGGACTTAGAATTAAATTGATTTGGGTTGAATGGAAATGTAAAATAACTTTGTGATTGTGGGTCATTGGGTAATGAATTGTACCCATAAGTTATTAAGTGTTATACTTATAATCTGAAATTGTGGATTTAAAATTTGCAAAGGATTAAGGTGAAAGAAATTTGTATCCTTAAGAATTCAGTGATACACATATATATAAAATTTGAAATTTGTGATTATACGATGTAGATGGTTTTAAATGAGCAATATGAGCTTTAAAATAAATAAGTTGGTGAACTTATAAATAGAAAATGAAATTATAATCACAAATGGGAAATAGTTGAATGGCATGGTGAATTCAACCCTAATCTCAAAACAAATGTGAATGTAATAAGATGAAGAAGATATTAAATCTAGAAGATGTGAATGAACTTAAAATAGAAAATAATTTTTGAACTTATTTATGGAGAATTAAAATTGGATTTAATTCAATCGAGTGGAATTGGGATGGACTTGGATTTAATTAAAAGCAAGATTCAATTGTGTTGTGAATAGAAATGAATGGAATTTAATTCTTATTTAAGATAGTAAAGGAAATGGTATGAATTCAAGATGACTAAATAAATTTGGCTGAACTTGAATTAGAATTGGAAACGAATTAAATTGAAAGGAAATTTAATTTAGAAAAGTGAATAAAGTTTTAACTCAACTAAATTCAAAGGAATTGTTTGAGAATGAATTTAGTGTAAGCTAAATTAAATGGAATTTGTATTGGCATGAATAGAATTTTGATAGTTGGTCAAAATTTGGAAAGTAAATAAAAATCCAATTGTGGCATGGGATTTAAATTGGTGGTAACAAATACTGAAGTGTGAATGAAAGATGGAATTAGATTATAATGGTGATAGTTTGGATTGTGAATAAATTCAAAGGAATGAAATAATTTAAAGTGGTTCCTTTGCTAATAAAATAAATCTAAAAATGGATAAAATAAATAAACAAAGTGCATTAAAATTTATAAATGTTTTGATTTGGGTAAGAATCAATTAAAATGGAAGTAAATTAAGATATTATGGAATTGAAATCATTTAAGAACATGGTGAGATGGTTATGGTTAAGCTTATGAAATAGTTTTAAATGAAATTTGTGTAGATAATAAAATTGGAATGCACGTAAATGGATTGGAATTGATTTGGATGAGAATCAAATGAAAATAAAATAAAATTGGTATAAGAAGATAATGAAAATATTGTGAAAATTGAAAGAACTTAAGCAACTTGAAAGGAAAAAAAAGGAAAAAAAAAGAGAAAAAAAAATGATTGTGAATAAGCTTTATTAAGTACTCTTGAATGAAATTTGTTAGATAATAAAATTTAATTACAAGTGAAATGGTATTAATTAATTATTGTGATAAATTAAGGATGTGTAGTAGATAATCTAGGATGGAATGAAATTAATATAAACTTGAATTGGTTAATGAAATAAAAATGTAAGGAAAATTTAATTTAACAATTACATTGGAATAAAAAACTTGGCTTGTGAACTAGGCAAAATTGAATAAAATTAATATAAATCTAAGTAGAATTAATTTTAATGGGTATAAGCCTAAGTGGTGGTTATTTTGCTCGAATGACATGAAAATTGCATGTATTCGGACTTGAGTTGTTTAACACGCAATTGAAATTGATTTTTGAATAAATTGATTTGGATTGGAATAAAATTCAAAGAGTTTGTATATGGATGCAAGTGAATTGATTTGAAGAAGCAAATAAAGATGGTTTTAAATTAATGAGATAAATGCAATCTAATTAAGTGATTTTTGCATATAAATGGAAATGGATCATAAAGGAAATGAAAATGTTTCAAGTTTAAAATAAAATTTGATTGTAAATCAAATTGGGAATGTAAGTTAAAGTATTAATCATATTGAAATAGAAATGAATTGGTTATAATGAATATGAATGGTATATAGTAAACTTGAATGTAAATCATTCAAGTGAAATAAAATGAAGTTGGTTTGGATGAAAGTAGAATGAGCTAAAATCTTAATAAATAAATTTGATTATAAATGTAAGTGAGTTATAATAGAAGTGCAAATGTATCAAATTAAAAAAAAAGGAAATTTGCTAGGTGAATCAATTCGAAAATTGGGTAAAGTATGAATTGGAATAGCGAAACTTGTATGTAAATCATTTGTGCAAAATAAAATGGAGTTTGGCATTAGAAAAGGGACTTTGTATATGCTTTAAATATGACCCACTTATGAAATTATGCGAAGTGTTGTTTGGAATGAAACAGATATGTTTTGGCTTACATTTATATTGGAAATGTTGTTAAAGTGTTCGTATCTTTGAAAACTAATGAGTTTGTTGAGTAAGTACAGGTATGGGAGGCGTTCGAGAGAGTTGGAGCGCGTATATGCGTTATGTTAGCCGCTTGCTATTAAAATTTGCTAAAAAGGTACGCCTACGCTAATATAATTGGGAAAATGATATATATATATATATATTGTGATATATTTTGGTTCCAACCGTGAGGGTCGATGTATATATATATTTATCTGAATCGCGATGTCGTGAAAGCTCCTCCATACAGGGGAGACTCTGCTAAAAAATTTCGGAAATTTTGGGAGTTAGAATATTTTTGGAAATTTAAAAAAAAAATTGTACTCAATATGGAACGTTGTTTTAAGAAAATGTTGGAACAAAAGCTTTTGCGTATAAATAAAGCAAATGAGTTTGGATTTGAGCTAAATGGTTTCGGGAAGAGTATATAAGTTGTAACTAAAGAAGTTTGGGTTAAGCTAATGAGTGTAGGAGCATTTGTTTCATTAGTGACAAGTTGATTTCAAATAAACAATTGAAAGTAAAAGATTATGGAATATGATAGAATTAGTTGTTTCGATTTGAAACTAAAGGATTTTATGCAAAGTGAATTTGGGATTTTCACTAAATGGGTTGGAGAGTATTTTCTACCCTAGCAAATTTCGGGGACGAAATTTTTATAAGGGGGGAGGAATGTAACATCCCGTATTTTTAAGCCATTGAATTTGAACATTTAATTCGTTTTAAATGTTTAATGTGGATTCTTAATTGATTTTGAAATGAATGGATTCGGATTCAATCAATGAAATAAGCTATAATTTATAATTATAGTAATTCTGGTTGAATTTGAATAATGGGAAAATAATAATTTAAATATTCGGAATTGAAAATAAAAGTAAATCTGGATATAAATAGTGATAAAAACGGTTTTAAAAATTTATTTTGATTTATTTGAGTGTAAATAGTATGGTGGGAATTTTAGATGAATTTTTAAGTTGATAAGTTAATATTTGGGATTTTATATTAATTTAAAAATGAATTTAATACTATCAAAATGCAATTTAATCAGATTTTGGTCTGGACTGAGCCAGAGTGATTTTTAACGTGTTTATAAATTTTATATGATTTATTGTTAAGTTAATAAAAATTTCAAAAGTGAAATTTTAAGCGGTTTCGACAATTATGAAAATCGCTCGATTTAATAGACGAGTTAAAATAGCCTTCCGGGGCACAGTTTCGGAATTCAACGAAACCCATTCCATTGGATCCGTAATAGTTAGTTATTACCGAATTTCAATTTTCGTAGCAATCGGAGTTGTCGTTTGACCGTGGCAGCTCGAAACGCATCGAAATCGTTTTAATCGGTTTAAATTAAAATTGATCGTTTCTTTTCATAACTAACGCGTATGAACGAATTAGCTTACGAAACCTATTCCATTGTGTCCGGAACGTGCAAAAACCCTAGAATCGCCTGTCGGAACGCGTAGTTTGGAGGTCGTTTGCATAAACTGTTAAATTGAGAAATTATATTAATTAAATATTATTAAACCATTATATATAATCCCATATTTTTATGAAACCCTAGCTTTTACGTGAGCCGCCGTCTTCATTCACTTCTATGACCGGATTACTTATCTTTTCCCCTCAATTTTCTCTTAATCCATGCACTTATTCAAGAAATTTCCAACTGTAAAATCAAAGAGCTCGCCGTGCTTCATCTATCCAACGGCTGCGATCGTCTAACACGCGGTGAGATGGGAGTTGTGGGGGTGCGTTCGTCGCTAGTTCGAACGTGGGTAGTGCGGCCTAGGGACGACCGAGCTCGACGTTCTTCTGGCTTTGGGTGCGCGACGACTAGTACTTCGAGGTGGCGTCAGTTGATCATCGTCAAACTCGACGAAATAGCGGTGGTTCCAAGCCCTAAGAGGCGTGAGTTGGGTTCGAACATCAGGGTATCGCGTGAAGGAAGAAGTACGGGTAGAACGGCCTTGATTCTTTTGCTTAGTGAATGGCCTGATGTTGTTTGGGTAAAGTAAATTAAAATAAAAGGAAGACTTGTTTTTCAAATTGATATTCAAACTTCAAAATTTAATATCTCACGCATTTGTAATCAGATTTCAACGAAATTCGCGGCATCGGGATCGCAGCGACGAGTACTGCGCAGTGGTACAGTTCAGGAATCATTTCGAGCAAGTAGAAATTTGAGTTAAATCGGACATCGTTCGGTTTAATTTAAATTTCGAACACTCGCCGAAACTCAAGGTGAGTTATTCTCACTCACATCTGGATGCTAGCTAATTTAAATAGTCAATATTTAAATATCTGTGTGATTGGTTGAATATAACTATTGTTATTAGGCTGGATTGATATATATATATTGTTATGCTAATATTTGTGATGCAGGGAAAACAAGTTGGAGGGATCCAGCTGGATTCCTCACGATGTAGTAATTATTTTTATAATTCATGGTGATGTCTGTTCATATGTTGTGATTGATAAATTTGAAATTGAATTATGTTGTAGTATGGTTGGATAAATTATAAACTCAGAATTTTAATTATAAGTAGAATAAGTTGGGTTTTCAAAGAAATAAAGGAAATTGATAAATAAGAATTTAAAAGAATAAAATTTGGAATCTGGTTGGATAAAAATAAAAATAAAAAGTTGGTAAAATTTGGAATTATTAACGATGAGGACGTTTTATCAATTGATAACTGTGGAAGTATAAATTGCTGGAAATTAAATATAACTATCTGAAATATATAAAAATATTCTGAAATACAATTTTACACTATAGGAATTTTATTTAAGAAATTTGTAAGTATGATTTCCATTGAAGAAATCTCCAAATGTTTTATTTAAAAACGTATTAAATATATACTTTAACAAATTGAAATTCCGGAAATGGGAAAAGTGCTTAAACTTCAAAGGGAGTCTATTTGTAAGCTTAGAAATAAATTTACGATAACTAACGTAAATTTGGGTTGGGATAGATCGGGCAGAATCTATATGGAAGATTCTCTGGGTTGTTTGAATGAAAATGTTTCCCTAGGAAAAACCGAGTTCGTGAGGTTTTAACGGTTAAGTAACATTTGTTTCAAGGAAATGTTTTATGAATTTCTCCTTTAAAAATAAGAAATAAATTTAGCTATGGAATGATTATTTAAGAGGTTTATTAGTAATTATATTTTATAAACAGATTTATTTAAAGAATGGATGATTTAAGTTATTTGAAAACTAGCATTTATTCTTTAAACCACTACTTTTAAGTTTAGTTAACAAATCTCTTATTTGATAAATAGTTTTATTTTACATATTTAAAACTATATTTTTGAGTAATAACTAGAAGTAAATTTACAAATTTTAAAGTATATTTCAGAATAAAATGGTTTAACGTTTTTAAATTTAAATGGTTTGAACTTGATTATTCCCAATGGGAATTAATGATAAAGGATTTACCTTGTAAAGGAAGAATTTTGGGTAATTGTTTTCCAATGAGTTTTGGAAATTTGAAAGTATATCTTTTAAAGATATTTGAGGCAAATAAATAATGTGGGAATTATTTATGGTGCGATGGATGTTTGTGAAAAATAATTGATAGTTAAATCACCAACTATCAATACTGGACAAATGCGTTGATCGTTTCGAAGAGACCGGGATCGAGATTTATTTCTCGAAAACCACTTCGATCCGGTTTGTACGTTTTGTGGAAAAACATGTTTGGAGTCGAAGATGGAGCAGTGAAGTGCAAGGGCTAGTCGCTACTAATCCTGAGGATATTTCCAAAATGGATGTAGTAGGAGTAGTGCCTTCGGTTCCGTTCGAACCCGGGATGGACTTGTACGGATGAATGCTTGTGAAACATCGTCAAGTGGATGATGGGCATTCTAAGGGATATATTCTAAAAAGGTAACGCTTAGCCTCAAGCCTCATCAAATGGGAATGACTGAAAATCAGGGGATATGCAGCAAGGCTTCGTGGGTAGCCCCCAATGGAGAGTAAGGTCGTCCCTGTCTAGATGTCCCTTTTTATTTCGGCTTAGTGGGCGGTTGCTGATCCCAACCGCGGGGTGGTCTTATTCGGAACTGTCCAGTAAGGGATGGGTCCGGCCTTGTGTTGCAGGGGATCAGGAGAGGTCCTCGGTACTGTGATCTAGACCACGTACTATGACATGTGGTACCCCAGTGCCTAGTCATTAGTTGGAATCCATTTTCCCTACGAGCCTTTTACGAGTTTTGTTTGTATTACCCACTCTGTGGCTAGTAGCTGGAATTTAATCATGTAACAATTTCGGCTATTTTATAAGTATTTGTAAATAGACCCTATTATAATATTAGAGGATTTCTATAAAAGTGTTTTAGCTATCGTAAGGTAAAAACCCGACATGTTTATTTGTGGCGTGGTCTTACGAGATGCTTTTGTTTTCAAAAGGATTTTGAAAATTTAATAATCTATTTGGATGCATTATTATCAGCTGGTATTCCAGACTGACACGGGTGTTATTTCATTATAATGCTCGGGTCAGACCGAGTATTATATGTTCAGGACAGGATGCTATGGAGCAGGAGAGGAGCTGGAGTCCGAGACGTATTATCTGTACCCATATATATATATGTATATATATTCCGCTGCTGTGATTGCATGGTATGTCTAATTGGTAATGTTTGATGTATGAGATACTCTGATGATGTGATGTATAAAATTGGTATAGATTTCATTTTGTGTAAAGATCTATATTTACTATTATATTTTAATCCGCTGCGACTGTGAGATTTTGACATTGTTTGGTTTCTTCTTCTATCTCTTCTTCTTAAACCCAAATGGTTCGTATTTTTGTGCCACTTGAGTTAACAGAGGTAAAATAGTGTTGATTCAAGGGGTACGGATTTACGGGCTGTCACACCAGTAGCCCTGCCATTGTGGGAAACCCATTTTCCCTACGAGACCCTGTGGTTTTGATTTGTATTACCCACTTTCGTGGCTAGTAGCTGGAATTTAATCATGTAACAATTTCGGCTATTTTATATTTACTTGAAAACCCTAGACACTATTATAATATCACTAAATTTCCTATAAAATGTTTTGGTTATGTAAGGTAAAAACTTACCCGTATTTATTTGTGGGGAGTCTTACGTGATACCTTTATTTCAAATGATTTTCAAAGTTAAGCAATTTAATCTGTTTACTCATACCAGACCCATGTCTGACCCGGATTTTATATTTTCTTTTTCATAAACTCTTGGGTACTCAAATTTTTATGAGTAGCCAAGTGATAGGTATTGGGAGTGTTGATTTTCTGGAGAAGCTTTTGGGAAGAAGACCAGACGTATGTATCTATATATGTAATTCCGCTGTGTAGTTAGCGTATGCTGTATTTTGGATGTATGTATGGACATATATGTATATGACAGTCCTGTTGTATGATATTGTATAACTCTGATGTATGTATAACTATGTAATAGTATGTGATATATTATATTTTGTTCCATTCCGCTGTGAGATTCTGATGTTGTTATTCTTTCTTTCTATTCTTTTCTATTTCTATCCCTTTCTTTCTTAATGATGATACATCTTTCTGGGGGTTAGAAAGACGGGTCTTCACATCGTGTTTGGTTTGGGTTAATTCTTGTTTTTGCTCGAAGTATTTGGAAGTTGGACTCGAAGTAATTTATTTGTGGGCTCGGGTGTTTGGTTGATACAGGTTTGTGTAAAACCTGTCAGTTTTTAGTTTGAATGTTTTCAAATGAAATGTTACTTGAGTTTTAATCGAGATATTTTGTGTTTTTGCTCCGGTTAGGCTAGGGTAGGCTCGAGTGGTTTCTTTGTGAATCGAGTTAGTTTTGTTCAGGTTAGAAATCCTGTTATGATTTCTAAATTTAAATTGAATTTAAAATATTAAGCAAGGATTTAAATTAAGTTTTAAATCTGATTTTAAATAATGAATTCAAGTTTAATTTGAATCATAGCTGGAAATGAATAAAGTTTTTTAAATTCAAATTGGTTTAAAAAACTTAAAAGGGGTTAAGTGTTTAAAAATGTTTTTAAAGAAATTTGAATTTAAATTAGAATTTGAAATGTAAAAGAATGTTTTAAACAAAGCTTAAACTGATTCAAATCTAAATTTGAATCTTTGTTTCAAGATAAATTTAAGTTCTATAAATTTGTGTGTTTTAACAATTTTGAATGATTAAGTAAAATTTAAATGTTTGAATTTTAAAAGAAATTTGTTTTAAAATACTGTTAAAAACTCTTTTATAAGAAAAATATTCTTTTTCATGTAAATTTAAAGTTTTTAAATTGATTTTAAATTTTGTTGAAGATAAATTGAATTTCATTTTAAAACTCGAATTTAAAAATGAAATTTGAAAATAAATTTGGAAATGAATGTTTTCAAATATATTTGTGGATGATAATTTAACCATAGATAAGCAAAAGGTTTTATCTTAAAGTTAAATTATAATTTAATGATTTGTAGTTCATTTAATTATTAGGATAAATAAATGGATAATTAATAAATTAATGAAATTGATAATTACTTAAAGTAATTAAGGGTTTTAAACTTAAGGTTTAAGATTAATAATTCTTAGAATAATTCATTTGTAATTTATGAATCATTAATTAAATAAGATTAGTTTTTAATTAATGATTAGTAATTAATTAATTAATCAAGTAATAAAGGATTAATTAAGTTACAGTTAACACTTAATTGATTAAATAATTAGGGGTTAATTAATGGGTTAATTAATGGGCTATTAATGGTTAATTAATTTGTAATCAATAATGATTAAAATAAGTTAATTACCTCAGAAAAATAATCAATGAGTTGTTAATAATTAATGAGGTCATTAACTAAGGATTATTTAATAATTAATTAATGTGATTAATTTTGAAAAAAAATTAATTAAATTAATTAATTTAAAGATAATCAATTGTGTAAATTGTTAAGTATAATTACTTATGGAAGTATTAAGGAATTAATTACTAATTGTAATTAATTGAGTTTAATTTGATTAGATTAAGTTAATTAATTCAGTTTAATTAATTTAGAATAATCATTTGGTGATTTGTGAAGTATAATTACTTAATGTAATTTAATGAAGAGAAATTACTTAGGAAAGTAATTAATGGGTAATTACTGGATGTAATTAATTGAAAGTGATTTGTTGATGAAAGTAATTAGAATATAATTACGTTGTGAATTAATCAAGGGATTAATTAGAGATAATTAATTAAGGAGTAATTAATTTATGTGGTGAAGTAATTAAGGGTAGTTAATCACTGAATAGGGTTAATCAAGTATGATTAACAATTATGGTTTAAATTAAGATTAATTACTTAATGTAATTAATTTAAACAGGGAAATTAATTAAAATGTAATTAGAGATCATTAATTAATATAATCAATGATGTAATTATGATTGATTAATTAAGATTAATGAATCAATAAAAAGTGATTAAAGGTAATTAATTAATTAAGGATTGATTAATTTTAGTTAATTAATAAATAAAGTAATTAAAGATTAATTATTGTATTTGGTTAAGTATAATTAATTTGAAAAATTAATTAAAGGATAATTACTTGAATGTAATTAAGGAATAATTAATCAAGGATGATTAATTAAGGTGATTGATTAGAGATTAATTGATTGATTGATTGATAATTAATTAATAGTGATATAAGCAAGTTTGATATTGATGAAGTAATTAATTTAATTCACTTTAAATTAATTAGAAATGATGTAATTAACTTAATTCATTTTAAATTGATTATATTTGGTGTGATTATAGATCATTGCTCATATATGGATGGATGATATTGTTGCCTTGAATGGTTTGAACCTCAGATATGAGATAAGTAATGTTGAGTGATATGGATGGATTGGTTGCGTTGTGATGATGATTTGGATTATCTTTTGATAATTATAATATGGATTATCTGTTGTGATAATTATCTATTGTGATCTATGGATTATCTATTTGTGTGTATATTGATAATGAAATTAAATTGTTTTAAACTTTAAAACAACTTGGCCTTAAAAGATATGCTTTGGATTTCAATAAGACCGGGATCGGGTTTCCAAATTTGGATATCCGAAAACCACATCGATCCAAATTAACGATAAGTCATGAATCTCATGTGAAGAGTGAAGACTCAAGGTGTAAGAACTATTCGTCGGTATAACTCTGAGGGTGATTCAGAGATGAGTTTGACGGGTAGTACTTTCAGATTCGAGATGAAGATTCAGAGTGCAAGGGTTATCGTCATTAACTCTGAGGGTGATTCCAAAATGAGTGTAACGAGATAATGTCTTCGGTTTCGTTCGAACCCGTAACGAACTTGTATGGATTAAATGCTTTCAAAACATCTTTAGGTGGACGATGAGCATTCTAAGAAATGTGTTCTTAAAAGGTAATCGTAGCCTCAAGCCTCATCAACCGGGAATGGCTAAAACAGAGGAGGCGTAGCAAGGCTAAGTGGGTCATGCCCAAGTAGGACGAGATTATCCCCTGTCTAGAAGTCCCTTTTTATTTCGGTTGTGTGGGCGGTTGGAGCGTACGCCAACTGCGGAATTGTCTTGTTCGGGACTATCTAGTAAGGGATGGTTCCGGTCTTGTGTTGCAGGGGATCGGGAGTGGTCCTCGGTACGGTGATCTAGGCCCCGTACTGTGACGGGCGGTATCCCAGTAGCCCTGCCATTGATGGAATCCAAAATCCAATAAGCGCCAACGGTTTTGATTGTATTACCCACTTTTGTGGCTAGTAGCTGGAATTTAATGAATGTAACCATTTCGACTATTTTCTATTTACTTGAAAACCCTAGACCTATTACAATATCACTGGATTTCCTATCAAATGTTTTGGTTAGTGTAAGGTAAAAACTTTTCCATGTTTATGTATGGGAAGTCTTACGTGATACCTTTCTTTTCAAAGGTTTCCAAAAGATAAGCAACTTTAACCTGTTGCTCACACCAAACTCATGTCTGACCTAAAGTTTATCTTCTGTTTTCTTAAACTCTTGGGTACTCAAATTTTGCCGAGTAGCCAAGGGATTCAGGTTACCTTTGACGAATTATGGAGGAGCAATGGAGCAGGAGGCTTCGGCGTTAGATATATAGTTTCCATTGTGTGTTCTCTGTGTTGGTATCTCTTTGTTGAGTTGTATTGAGTTGTATAACTAGACAGGTGTTTATAACTGTCTAGTATGTGATTTATATGCTGTGTAACTCTGATTAGTGTTGTATACTATGTAATATTTATGTTATTAATATAATTTATTCGTTCCGCTGTTGAGATTCTGATGTTGTTTCTTCTTTCTTCTCTTTCTTTTCTCTTTTCTATCCCTTTCTTTCTTAAAGATGATGCAATTTTCTGTGTTGAGAAAGTCGGTTCGTCACAATAAATCACTATAAAATGCTCCAATCTCAGTTATTTTGCATAATTAGTGCACCCTCATTCTTCATGCAGTTGACGTACTCTTTGTTTTAAAGAGCATGCCATAATGTACTGTTAATTGAAAAAATAATGACCAATTAATATCTATTTAAGCATATTATTGTTTATTTCTTCTAAAAATACCATTAATTATTCTCTATTTTGATACCCAAAATGTTAGAGTATGCCTTTAATTGAATAAGGTAAATCGCTTCGTTTTTTCAAATATGTTTCCTTCATGTATTGTGTTATTTGACTTCCTCAGTTCATATGTGTAGACTTTCAAAAGATCATTCAAAGGTCCAATAACCTCATTTTTTTTCAAAATTATCAAGACATCTAATAATTCAACATTTTCAAAAATGGTAAGAACTAATGTTTAGTAAGCAGTTTCTGACTTGGTTCACACCGTAATATTATCGTGGTTACATAATTTTCGTCTTTTAAAATGTTTTGACGAGGAAAAACAAAAACTGGAGTAGACGTCTCTAAAATGTGGCATTAAGATACACACATACACATATCGAGCAAAGGGAATATATCAGCAAATAAAGTAAAATGATGCATGAATATTGAACATGCTTTAATTATGAAAAATGTGGTCAGAGAAATTAAAATGCTTGATATTGATTAAACCGACCGATACAGAAGTTTTCTTTTCTAACTTGCCAAAATGAAATACTTTAAAGCCCAATAAACATGCGAACAAATCATTCGCGTTCTCTAATATTATATCCATCGTCTTTTCTCTCCTATTTTTTATTTTCTATTTTCTGTTGATTCTTGTTTCCTCTCTGGTTCAAATTCCATATCTAACTTATCATTCTTCGCCGATAATACCTATTTTTAGCCTTTCTTGAAATCTAATTCCAATTTTCTTGTAAACCTTGTTTTCTAAAAAAACAGTAAACCTAATTTCCCAAAATCAGAATTAGTTGATCCATCTCTATTTCCTTGCTAACTTATGTTCTGACAGAAAAGAACATAGGGTCTCAATTTCAAGATAGATTCTTTACTAAATATATGTGGTGGAATATCAAAATTGGTTGATCCATCTCCATTTCCATGCAGCTATATTCGAACAGGCGGTCTCCTCCAAAAAGTCATTTCTTTTCTCGTTCAAACCGACGGCTTTTCATCTAACATAACTGTAGTTTTTATTAACTTTTTATTGTATGGGCCTAATTTGTTTTGTTGTATATATCTAGTTTGACTTGAAATTTTCACTTTTATTTTTATCTTCTCTATCTAATTTTGAAATGGATTCAGATGAAATTTATTAAGAAGGAGACGAAGGTGATAGGCGAATCATTGCCTTTGTTAATTAAGCCTAGCTTTCGCAGGTGCAATAATGTCTTCGTAGGTATCATTATATGATTTATATAAGCATTTTGAAACTCTCTAATGCACACATCTTCGTGCAATCAAATTCATTGAAGTATTTTATTTTAAGTTTTTTTAGTTTTCCTTTCATTTAGATATTAGTACTTAGCCATAATTCAAAAACCTTGTTAGCCTTTTTTATAAATGAAAGGGAGAAATTTGAAAATAAACGAATCATTCATGTACTGTTTGTTTGCAACTACTAGCTAATTATTTACATTTTTCTTAGCATGGTTGAATTATTTACAATTAATTGATAATGGTTGATACAAAAATTATTTGAATCGCACCATCTTGCAAACATCAAAAAATAGCTCAAATAATGTTGACTTGTATGAAATTTGGCACTCATATGGATTAAATCACGGTAGTCGAATTTGAATTTTGGACAGTATATTATTTTGAGAAATCATATAATGGAATGGTATATATGAGTTAGCTATGTTATGGTTCAAACACATGTTTCACATAATAATTTTTTTTGTATATTGACGTACTAGTACTAGAATATGTTAGACGACCCACCTTATTGAACAGTTTAAGTCGACAATAAATCACACATGTCCAACTCAAACCATTTAAAAGATAGTTATCAATGAGTTTATTTAAAGAAATAAAAACAAGAAATAACGACAGAATTTTGTAGCGGAACGGCAAAATATAATAATCACATAAACATTTCATGAAGCTGTTTTACCATATATACTCAATTTAATTTACAACATAAATCAGAGTTATACAATACCATCAGAGTGATGCATTTTAATAGAAGGAATAAAATAGTGCGGCAGAATAAATACTTGTAGATATGATATACCAAATCATTGTCTTCGTCCTCTAGAATAACTAATTTCGATAACTAAAAAACTCGGTTTGACCCAAGCGTAATGAAAAACAAAACGCTCGAGTCAGGACTAAAATCCTCATGTAAGTCAAATCAAAATTAATAGAAATATAGTTTGAAAATGGACCATTTCTTTCCATTTCCAACAAATCTCAACTCAGATCCAGATTCCAAACAAATGAAATGAATTTTCAATGTTTAAATTCAACTCCTTTCAAATTCAGTTTCATTTAATTTCAATTTAAGTCAATTTCGATTTTGATTTCAATTTAAATCAATTTCAAATTCGATTCAAGATTTAATTTAGTGGCTCGAGTTTTAATTCAAATCTCATTTCAAAACCATTTAAGTTTATATAAATTCGAGTCTAATCTCAATACACCGTTAAATTACTTAAATAAATTTAACTTCAATGTTCAAATTTTAAGATTCAAATCTTTAAAATAATCCAATTTCCATAATTCAAAACATATATTGATTATAGCTTCAAAATTTCGAATAGAATTCTTTACACAAATTCTTTTAACAAATTTGAATTCCAACATTTCCAAATCACGAATTTTAAAACAATCCAATTCAATCGTATCAAACTTATTTAATGGTTGGATTCCAAACATCCATCTTCTTACAACATTTTCTTTTCATTTATTAAAGTTACAAGAAAATTTGTAAACCCTTTTTATTGCTCTTTAGGAAAATATATATTATTATAAAAAAATTAGAATTTAAATTTTATAAATGAAATTCAAGTTAATTCCAAAAAAATTAATTTGATTCGCCAAATTAAATTCTTTATGATATATAAATTTCTAAAGGTTAGGTTTTAAAGCCTTTTAAAAATTCAATAAATAAAACTCAATTTTTGCCGAACGGCGATAGAATCACAAAATCACAATTCTGCCAAAGCAGTCAGTTATGCATCAAAGTTCACATACCAGATTGGATATTCAATGTCCATATCAAATTTAAATGTCCAGGTGATCAATCACATCAATAGTGGTAATAACAGCATGGTAATATAGAAATATCAACACCACTAGCAACCTACAGCAAATAAATAATTTCATCCATCACCATATGAGTTAACATCCAAATCAACCAATCCAACCATATCACACAACAATCAATAATTATTAGCGTCGGGGTGTTTAACAAAAGGTGATATGCAATCCGAGGTCGATTTAAATATCAAATTTTGGTGTCGATTTAATAAGTGTACAAAATGTCAAAATTTTCCTATTAAATTTAAACGTCACATTTACCATCAATTCCAACTATCCATTTAACAGTCAAATTCCTAATAAATTTTTTAAAGGTCAATTTAGACTATGAATTTTAATATCAAATTTATCAATAAAATATAAATGTCAGTTTTAACTGTTAATCAATTCAAATTCAACCAATTGAATTCTCAAACAGCAATCGGTATAATTTTATCACTTCGTAAATGAGTTTAACTTGCAATGGGTAATTTAGTACTTCGTGAGTAATTTGAAACATTCATCTTTATTTGAAAATGGAAATATTTTCATCTTCGAATAAATACCACTTCGATTCCATGCCAAAGCTTCATCGATACAATCCCAACGCAACGTGTTTCGTCCGAATAATACCTCGCACGTAAAAGATACGAATATAAGAACAATACGAATTTTATTAAATTTTACTTAACTAAATCAATTAGTAATTAGTTTTATTACCCCAAGCTAATCACAATTTCACGCTAACACTTCTTCTACGAACCCAGATTGCGCTTGATCAAAGCGATGCGGCCTAAACCTTCATCTGCCACCGTCGCCTCCTACCATCGGCCGATACTGCACCACAACCGAAGCCTGCCCTGACCTCCCGTTCCACCTCCCCATCGACCAAACCCTCCAGCAGCCGTCGCGCCTCCAAGCTAGTGCGACCAACTCCAACGCAAAACCCTAGACATGAGCACGAACGCCTCCTTCGACCGCTCCAACATCTCTCCACGTGCATGCCACATCGACTTGCATCCCACCTCCTTCCAGCGCCGCCGTGAATCGCTCGAGCTCTCTTTTTTTTTTCCTTTTTTCTCTCGATTGATCCGATGAGTGATTAGAAAAGAGGGAGGAAAGGATGCATGGGAAGACAAAAGAAGACTTGACAGATGTATGAAATGTTGGAGGGTTGACTTTTATTATATATTATTTAAATTAGAAAAATATTTGACTTATCATGTTCGAAATTATTAAGCTTCAAACGAAGCATGCCGCCTGACATTCATAATATTTTAACCCTATTCCAAACGCAGTAGAACTAGTCTCAAGGCCTAATTCGATCGTATACAGAAGATAGATTTTCAAATTCAATTTATTTTAATTAAATTATGAAAATAAATTCTATGTGTTTCAAGCTCGCACGGCCAAACAGCAAGTTCGATAGCTACGAAACTTAAAATCCTACAATAATTGACAATTACGGATCCGATGAAACTGGTTTCGTCAAAATCCGAGATTGTAGCCAAAATGGCTGTGACACCCCACCTCTGTACTCACACTTGCCAAGGATACTACGAGTGCTTTATGCGAGTACCGATATGTCAGATAATATGGCATGCATTTCATTTCAAGAGCAAATCTAACAGATCAAATACAAACCCAAAGCTACTACATAGAGGTTATATGGTCTTTCGAAATAGATATAAAATAAGCATAACACAAAATCAGTAACAGATATTCATATTACTAAGGCGAAAACAGATATGAATATAACACATAAAAGTAAACATCAAAGTAGTATTCATACAAGATCCACTACATTACAAAAGAATAGGTACAAGTGCTAGATAAAAGAATATGTACACATCAAGGAGCCTCTATCTCGAATGTATAGCAGCAAAAACTACTAAGGTAAAGTAGTTAGCCAAAAGTCAGATGACGGACCCTGATAAGAAGTCAAGTAGAAGCACCTGAAACTCTTCGGTCTGACCCGAGTATTATTTAAGAAGAAAATAATAAAAGGATCAGTTTACTATAAATATCATATAAAATGAGATAGGATAAGATATATGACAAAAATGTATGATAACAACAATGCCATACCGTGACAAGTATACATTAGGTAACAACAAAAACCATATAATATCTCAAATTTTCTCAAACACTAAAAAGAATGTCATATCTTTATTTTATTTACCAAACCACAAATGTGGACAAAACTTATCAATATAAATCACAAAAATTGGTGAAACACAAATTCTAAAAATCATCAATTAGAAATCCACAAATCACAAAGGGGGAGGCCTATTAAAAATGGGAGCATGAAAACTCACCAACACGTGTATCACAATTACGTCACTATCCCGTGGCGCTAACCATAGAGCCGGTGTAACGACGTAGTACAACGTTACGCCCGATGAACCAGAAACTCCAATAATCCGAAACAACAACGTAGTACAGCGTTACGCCTGATGAACCTGAAACTCAAATAATTCAGAACAACGACGTAGTACAGCGTTACGCCCGATGAACCTTAAATTCCAATAATCCGAAGCAACGATGTAGTACAGAGTTACGCCTGATGAACCTGAAACTCCAATAATCCGAAACAACGACATAGTACAGCGTTATGCCCGTTGAACCTGAAACTCAAATAATTCGAAATAATGACATAGTACAGCATTACGTCCGATAAACCTGAAACTCAAATAATACGAAACAACGACGTAGTACAGCGTTACGCCTGATGAACCTGATCAGCCGAAACAACGATGTAGTACATCAGTACGCCCGATGAACCGAACTCTATAAAAGAACATGGGTCGCTAGCCCATAAAAGAAATGAGACGAAGCATAATAAAATGAGGTACAGTCCCCCACGTGGACAAAGAGACATCGCATATCGCTACTCTAAACCATAAATTGATCATCATTGATCAATAAGAAGTGTGAAATTACACTAAGCTAGTAAATAAATGAGTTTAGCTTCATGTCCCATAACTACTGGCTTAACTCAAATATTTACGAACAAATTGTAGAATTTCACTCGAAAATTGTTACAATAGTTCAATCGAACAAGTCCAAGAATTAACCGACAAAGAAAACGCAAGTGTTTCATACCACTTGTTTTGCTAATTCATTTAATTAGATTTCTCATATGAATGTGGTAAAGGTTTGTATATACTAATAGATCGGAAAACGGTTTTAAAAACGAGTTTTGTATTATAAATAACGTTGAAATCATTTTTGTGAAAGAGTTTGAATATTTACTACCAGTATCGAAACCATTGTATTTTAAAGTGACAAATCACAGAAATGACTGTAAGAACAATCAATCACCAAAAATTCACATACGAAAACGTGAATCAAAACCATAAAAATCGATATCAAATCCATTAAATGGATATTCCCAGAAATCCATAAAAGAAGTCATCAAATTCGATAAACAATGACAACAACTATCTGGAACAAAAAAAATCGATAAAAATTGGAAATCCACTCAAAAACAGCCAAAATAGGCAAAATTAAACAATTCCAGATGTCTAGAAGGTTTAGCCAGACGTCTGCCCTAGGTTCTGGAAATATAAATGTTTTTTTTCTCCTTTCTCTTTTTAATTCCAGTACCCTTCCAGACGTCTGGATTTTTCAACGAAACGTCTGGATTTTGTTCCAGACGTCTGGATATTGGCTCTGCCCTTTTTTCTACGTGTGTTATTTTTTTATCTTTTCGAGGGACCTTGTGACGCCCCACCTCTATGCTCACATTAACAAAGAGTATTAAAAGAAATACTAACTGTTATTATGAAGAATAAGGCTGGATAGGAGCGGCCGTCCGTAGTTAGGCCTTACGCTAGTATTGGTTATCTCGATAGGAGTGGTATATATTTTTTATTTTTCATGTCTAATTTATTTACTCCAATCGACATACCCAATTCCTGTATAAAATGAACTACGATGGTTCATAATAGTTTGGGACAATATGTATAATACTAACATAAATAATCTAAATGCGAAACACAACTAATATAAAATCTCATATATACATATATATATATAACTGAAGTTAGTTACAATACATGTGATACAATACATACGATACAACTACAACTGTCGACTCTGGAAGTTACATATACAAGTACATGTCTACAACCTGTAATAACTCGGTCTGACTCGAGTATTAAATTCAAAAGAAAATAATACACGGGTCAGTCTAATTCAAACTCGATTATTAATGCACGGAAGCAATAATAATTAAATAACAATTAGACGACAGTCAAAATAATCTCACATATCCAATCCTTTAATAAGGAAATCGGATAACGGTAAATATAACACATAACAGTGTTAAACAACAAATCAACAAATTCAGATTATCAACGAAGATAAATGAAAGGATTGTCAATGAAGATAATTTAGAAAACAATAGGATTGCCTAAACGGCAATTATCAACAAAATCTAATTATTAAATAAATAATTAGAAACTCATAATCTAATTATCTAAAAGATAATTAGAAAACATAAAAATGATCAAATTAAACCAAATCAGAATACAATCCAAAACATATTGAATTGAATAAACGAAACAGTTCAAATAATTGAAATATCAATTAAAACATCACTTCTGTTTGGCTGCAGTACACGCTCGCGTGTACTGCCTCACCACTACAGCAAGAAATACACAAAGCTCAATGAATCAGAAACAACAAATGAATACAGTGCATCAATGCAATGCAAACCAACAAGGGCAATACTGCAACAAAAGAAACTGCAGCCACCTCATGAATACAAGGGTAGAACTGCAACAAAACTGCAGCCACCACAGGAATACAGGGGTAGAACTGCAACTAAAACGAGTGCAGTCACAAGTCTCAACTAAAACTCCAAAGTACGCATGAAGTATACAAGCAAAACTCGAACCAGCCGTGATATGAAAGCAACCAGACTAGTTCAGGTTGAAGCAAGCTTATAGTGCAACAGGACAGCACAGTACAATTGAGCAAGCAAGTGCACCACAAACCAAACAAGGGTAAAACTACAAACAAAATGAAACTGCAGCAACCCCTTGAACACAACAATTCAAGTTCCAAATATCAAGAGAAGATGGTAACAGTGGTGTAGCAAAATCTAAGTGCACATTCATAATGCAGGCTACAGAAACAAACCAAATTTGTGCACATCAAAACCGAGTGACATCAAGAACCAGAGGCACCAAGTTATAAGAGCGAAACTCAACCCAGAGGCAACTGGCCTCAACTACAACAATGAACCAGAGATTACCAAACCAAAACATCAACTAAGTTCAAATGTATATAGGCAGCAAGCTCCAGATATAATGCAGCAGTGCATATATATATAACAAGCATACTGCAAAGATGAATAAAACTCAAACAATGCCAAAACCATGGAATAGTAGGCAGAGTCAAACTCAAACAAAACAGAGGCAATACTCAAGTGCTACCAGAACTCATCGGTTACCAAAATAATGAAACGGTATAGTACAGTTCGAATAATAGCACCCATAAGGAATCGAATTACAAACTGCAAATGAACATCAACTAAAATGTTTGGTCAGACAAGGCAATCTTGAACAAAGAATTTAAGGTACCAATTTCAAATCAAACTCCAAACTGTGGTCATGTTGAGGCCAACTAAAAACATGAATAGTACCAAGTCGAGTTCAAATGTCAAAAACAATATACAGTTCAAAATCAAATCAGAGCCATGATAACCAATGTCACTAGCGAAACTGTAACGACCCAGAATTTTATTTAATTAAAATTTGAATATTTAATTAATTTTAAATATTATAAGTGAATTTATAAGTCGAATAATTTTTATTTTGAATTATTGAATTTAATTGAATAATTAAATCGATAATTTAATATGTTAAATTATGGAAATAATTGAAAATTGAGTTAAATATGATTGAAAATGATTTGTAAAATTTTATTTTATCATATTGAAGTTAGAATGATATTTTAGAACTTTTAAAATCGAATTAAAAGGTAATTTGTGAAAATTGAATATTTTAATATTAAAATCGACTAGTGAAAATAGTCAATTTTTGAACAGTCTCAGAATTGGACGAAACCAGTTCCATTGGATCCGTAATAGTTAGTTATTACAGGATTTCAATTTTCGTGTCAATCGGAGTTATGGTTTGATCGTGGCAGCTCGAAACGCATCGAATTATTTTTAATTTTAATTTGGCGTGTTAAAATAGCCATTTTTCAAAAAGTCTCGGATTTCGACGAAACTAGTTTCATCGGATCCGTAATGTGATATTATTGTAAGGTTTCAAATTTCGTGTCAATTGGATTTACCATTTGTCCGGTACAAATTAAAACGCCTAGAAAATCGTTTAAATCGGTTTAATTTAAATTGAACGTTTATAGCCATAACTCGCACAGATGTCCGAATTAGCTTTCGAAACCTATTCCATTGTGTCCGAAACGCGGGGTAAACCCTAGAAACGCTGGTTACGGCGCGTAAATCGGAGTTCGGAATTTCCGGAATGAATAGTGTTTCGTCGGTTCCTTATAAATAGCCCTCACTCAAAAAAAAAAATATCAAAACCCTAATCTAAAACTGCAGCCGCCTCTAACATATTCAAAGGCCAGAAACACACGAAATTCTTTCTTCAATCTCTTCCCATCCACACATCGATTCAAGAAATGCTTAACTACAATGTTGTAGAGCGCCGAGAGATCTTGAAATCCATACGGTGATGATGGGTTTTGGTGCAACGTAGGAGGAGCAGGAGGGGGCCGACGCCTGGGGCTTGCGCATGCATTTCCAAGCACATCAGGGGGCCGAGCTTCAGGTGGTTGAGGCCGAAGGTGGAGGAAGTTAGGGGCTTCGACATGGAACTACCTGATCGAGTTGAAGTGGCTTGTGGGAGGTGCAAATTGAAACCCTAGTATTGGATTCATGGGTTCATGGTGACGGCAATAACCTGGAGGGGGAACGAAGGAGAAGGGGAAGGGTATGCGCGGTCCTGATTTGTTGAAGTTGGATCTAACGGCCCATATTTGCTTAGGTTTAAAATTATAATTTAGGTTGTAATTTATATGCTTTATAAACTCGTGTAACTTCAAAAATTCATAACTTTTTCATACGAGGTTGAAAACGCGCGAAACCAGTTGCGTTGGAATTGTATGGACGAGCACTACGCGATGGAGTTGGATTGGAGTCGTTTGGAGTTAGTGAGAATTTCGGGTAAAATTAAACGTCCGTTTTATTTTATTCGAAATAAATCGCTAAAACGGAAATAAAATCAAGGTGAGAACTTCTCACTCAATCGAATCAGTTTCGATTCTATTTTAAATAGTAGATTTAAAATATTTGAATGCATGTTTGAATGTTGATTGATATATATTGATTGTTAAAATAGACATTATACGCCGTTAGTAAGCGGATGTTATTTATTAAAAACATATACGGCGAATATTTCATAAACAGTGAAATTGGTATTATATATAATAGCAATATATATATATTGGCATATGTATATTGGAGTTATTGATTTCCCGCATTTTTTGTTTAGCGGATGAGACCCTATTGCACCGTCTATTAAGCGGATAATATTTTAAATCCCAAATACCACGATAATTTCGTACTGGAGCGAAATTGGTATTGTGCTAATGTTTGTGGATGCAGGAAAACAGGTTGGAGGGATCCAACTGGATTCCTCAACAGTATTTATTTGATTTCAGATATTTTGATATTTAATGGACTATCATATCGATATATAATGTCGTTGTTGTCATGATTGACTATTTGGTGCGTAGCATCATTGGACCAAATTTTGAAACTTTAAAGTGATTTTTTTGAAAAGTATACGTTTTATAAAATAATTTTGGAATTGATCCATTTTAAATAAATAAACGTTATAATTTTTAAAGTTATAAAAATTATGATTTTTGAGAAATATAGTTAAAAACTGATTTTTGAGAATATGATGCTATTGATTTTATAAAATAGTTTAATCGGGATTTTTGAATTTATTATAAAAAGTTTAAAAATAGGATTTATAAAATTTAATTATTTTATGAATCAAAATGGTGAAATAATAAAGGAGATTAGAGACGTTTTAAAGAATAATATAAATTGATTTATATTAAGAGATTTATAAATGGATATTTATAAATTGAAATATTGACATTATAAAACGAGTTTTTATAAGTGTTTGAATGAAGTGAAAATGAATTTTGTAAATGAATGGAATTTATAAAATTATAAATGGTAAAGTTATAAATGAAATTTATAAATAGTAAGATTTATAAATTTTGTGAAATTATTAAAGAATATATTTGGATGAATAATCGAATCTTATAAGTTATAAGATTTATAATTATGAAGTTCAAAGGAACGATTTTTGCAAACAAATAAATTATAAGTATTTAACTTATAATATGAACCTTTGGTACATAATTGAGTTATGAATTGAATGTAGGATAGAAAAAGAATTTATAAACGTTGTTTTATAAATTCGTAAACAACTTATTTTGATAAGTAAATTGTTGAAACCTATTAATGAAGTTATATTCACATTTTTGACTGTGAATAATACTTTAAAATAAAATGTATAAAAGGATGAAAAAAAATTGTTAACGTAGTATATTCACGTTTTTGAATAGTGAATAATATGTTAAAGAAAATGTTTAGAATGTGATATTTTAAATAGAATTAAAACGATCTAACGATGTTTTAAATGTGTTGAGATTCGAAACCATAGATTTCAACATTTATTGTTGAAATAGACGTTTTCGAGAAATAAAAGGAAATGGTAGACTATAACACTGTTGTTATAGTAAATGATTTCCGAAAGGAAATGTTTTGTATAGTATTGGGATTTATATATCTATTTTAATTTCGAATCCCTATACTTGTGATTTTGGGATGTCGTAACGATGTTTTACGCAACATTCGTTTTGGCCCAAATAAATATGTTTAAGAGAATGATTTCCTTAAAGAATGAAATATATACTTAATCTCGATTTAAGTATATTGAATATTTTCCAAATGTTGAAAATAAATAAAATTTGTGAACTACTTATAAATAAATAAGTATGGAAATGTTTTCCAATGTGAAATGAAACGTTTTGAGAATTTATTCTTTTGAAGATAAATTGAAAATGGATAGTTGAAATCGTATATGCATGGATATTTTGGAATATAAATTCACTATGGAATTTATAATAGAAAGTGGAATTTGTTTAAAAATAAATATTGATTTATTTTTGAAGTATTGAAATTTTATATCTTGTAAAGATATTTTGTGAAATAAATAATTTGGAAAATTATTTGGAAACTGGTGATGTGTGCATATCCATTGATAGTTCAATAACCGACTATCAATATTTCCCTTTGAATGGGTATTTGATGTGATTTGTTTGATTTTGAATGCCACACTTATTTTTGAATAAGCGCTCACTATTCGGGTTAACCGGGAAAGGACCATGGGGTCGTATAACCCATTCCGAATACGTGATACGTCGTTATGAATTGCATTTGAAGACCGGTGTTGAAGACCGGATCTTTTTGAAAGCGAAAGGACAACTCGTCGATTGTCTTTGCACCGAGTAGCTACGGTATAGAGACTCCCTATGTGATGGGAAGTCCGGACGTGATTAGAGATTATCCGGATTGCAAGGACTTCTTTGTAAGTGCCTTCGGTTCTGTTCGAGCCCGGAACAGACTTGTATGGATAGTATGTCTGACATTACAAATTGAGATATAAAGCCGATTTCTTTCAAATATATTTCTGTTGGTGGCGGAGAATTTATTCTTTTAGCTTAACACCCTTCTCTGAGACGTACGAGCTCAGAGGTTATGTAGTTGAATGTTATCAGCGATATATTCCCAATTTGGTAATGTGACATGCTGAGTGTTGCTGTAAATGATCATTGTGTTGATTATTTGTGATAGGATCATTTGTTTGATCGTCTATCTTGGTGATCATTTCTATGATCATTTGTTGACCCAAAGCACGGCTTTTGTATAAAGTGTGTTTTTGTGGACGTGACTTCGTCGAGCCTCACAAACCGGTAATGGTCGAAACAGGAATTGTGCGGCAAGGTTTTCAGGGATAACTTCCCTAGGGTATGACCATTCCTTCTGGAAAAGGGTAGTATCATGGTATGGAGCCCAGATACTTACTCATGTTGAAACACTTATTATTATGGTGTGATGTTGGTTAGAGAGCGCTCTCGTTTAAAGGTCCCAAAGGACCGGGGGTGGCATATCTGAGGGTTTGTAATATTCCTTGGGAAAAGGGATTCCCGGCTTTGTTTAGCAGAGAACGGTGGTTCTCGGGGCGTCCATCCAGAGGCGTTTCCATGTGGCAATGGGAAGTTCCTTGGCCTGACCATTTGTTGGAAATCCAAAGAAACAATACGAAACTTGTACGGTTTTAGTTGTAGAACCTGCCATCTAATATGGTAGCTATTAGTAGGCATAATATAATGGTACCTATGCTGGCTAAGATTTATATTCTACTTTCGAAATAAATTTTCCCTACACTATGCACTAATAATAATATCAAATGTTCTTTTAAATACGTATCAAGCATCTTTGACTATCATAAGGAGAAATCTCCTCCAAGTCTGCGTTTGCATTGTGTGTGTGGCGGGAGGTCTTATGGTAGTCTCATTTTTAAAAGCATTGCGAATTGACTTTAAAAATATTCCTCTATTTTGTTTTCAAAGATAAATAAACTATTTTGAGTTCTCACACCAGTCTTGCTAAGCTTTGGGCTATGTGATGGGGGGTTCTCGCTTCGCGGTTTGGTGGCGAACGGGAGACTCTTACCCCTACACATCCTCTTTTAGGGGGTTGGTTAGGTGTAACCTGAGACAGTCGAGAGGCTGGCCGTAAAAGCAAGTTTGGGATATCAGTGTAAGCCACGGTGGGGCTGGGATGGTTGAAAAGCCTACCGGTTGTGACCGCTGACGGTACGTGCGTTACATTTGGTATCAGAGCATATAGTTAAGCGACAACCATGGTTCTGTTGGGTATTACTCATTAGAGATAGAGTCAGTAGTACTCTAGAATGAGTTTGAGTGTAATAATAGATATGAGAGCATATTTGTTAGTGAATATAAAATTGTTTTATATTGTGATGATTGGTTTATTGAGTGGCATATGAACTTTCGTCAGCGTGCTCCGCAAGACTATGCCGAAGGGGTTTCTAAACACTTGAATAGAACAATTCGACACAATATTGTTTTAAAATTGGGTAAATGAAATAATTTTACCTTGATTATATTTTATATATAAAGAAATAATTTTTAAGAATTATTAATGTATATAAGTTGATTGTTTAGAAGTTTGAATAATCTAAATAAAAGAATAATTGTATAAGCAAAAGAATTATAAGAATTGAATTATAATTGAAGTGATTTACAATTGAGAAATAAACATATATATATATAAGAAGTGAAACTATATGAATATATTTATGAATATGAGTTGTAAATAAAAATGAATTTAAAGTTAAATGGAAAATTTACTTAGAATTGGAATCTGAATTGATTTATAAATGTGAACTTAAGTTATGAAATGAAATTCAACTTTGTAATTGAATTTAATAAATTGGAATGGAATAATGAATATAAGTGTTAATTCATTAAAATCCAATGTTATTGGAAAGTTGAATAGTTGAATAAAAATCAATTTATTAAACCAATTGAAAGTGATGGTGTTAAACCAAATAGAATGAATATAAGCAAAGTAATTTGGTTGTAATTAATAAACATTGATTGTTATATGATTGTTGGTTGATTAATTGTATATAATTCATTAAGTATTAATGAAATTGGAAGTTAAAGTAATTGGAATCCAATTGGAAGTTAAGTGAATCTTAAATAGAATTGAATTTGATTTGGAAGTGAACCAACTTGAATATGAATTAGTGAATATAAACTAATTGAGAATGAATATTAGTAAACCCAATGTAAACAAATCAAATGTGATTAAATTGAAAACCATTTCATTGAATATTAATGAGAATATGAATGAATATTTATTGGTTATGGATGATAGTTGGTTGATGTTTGCATTTATTGCTTTAGTTGCATTTGCTATATTATATAGTTGTGATGTTGCTATATGTTGTATATTGAGATTATTTTCATATATGCATGTTCTCATGTTGTTCGTTGAGTAATTAGTAGGTGCGGATCGCGTTGCTTCGCATTTGGAGCTCGCTTTCGCGTTATATTAGCCGTATATGCTTGCTAATAAAAAAATAAGGTACATATCTCGGATTACATACCGTACTTTTACAAATTTTTCCCTACGGGATGCCTCATTACTTGATGAGATGTATATTTGTGATATATATACTGTCATTTTTTTTCGGATCGAGCCGCGCAAAGGAGACTATGGCGAATTTTTCCGAAAATTTAAGGCGTTAGAAAAAATTTGAGAAAATTGGAAATTTTTTGAAAACTAAACTTTGATTTAGAATTGAAAGTTAAACAATAGTACTTGTTTTTGAAAAGATAACTAAGTATGATTTGAAAACTTAGTAAAGTTATTGTAAGAAATTTAGCTATGAATTTTGGAAAGTTAATAAATTCTGTAACTTTTCTTACTTAATAATTTCGAGGACGAAATTCTTTTAAGTGGGGAAGATTGTAACGACCCAGAATTTTATTTAATTAAAATTTGAATATTTAATTAATTTTAAATATTTATAAGTGAATTTATAAGTCGAATAATTTTTATTTTGAATTATTGAATTTAATTGAATAATTAAATCGATAATTTAATATGTTAAATTATGGAAATAATTGAAAATTGAGTTAAATATGATTGAAAATGATTTGTAAAATTTTATTTTATCATATTGAAGTTAGAATGATATTTTAGAACTTTTAAAATCGAATTAAAAGGTAATTTGTGAAAATTGAATATTTTAATATTAAAATCGACTAGTGAAAATAGTCAATTTTTGAACAGTCTCAGAATTGGACGAAACTAATTCCATTGGATCCGTAATAGTTAGTTATTACCGGATTTCAATTTTCGTGTCAATCGGAGTTATCGTTTGATCGTGGCAGCTCGAAACGCATCGAATTATTTTTAATTTTAATTTGGCGTGTTAAAATAGCCATTTTTCAAAAAGTCTCGGATTTCGACGAAACCAGTTTCATCGGATCCGTAATGTGATATTATTGTAAGGTTTCAAATTTCGTGTCAATTGGATTTACCGTTTGTCCGGTACAAATTAAAACGCCTAGAAAATCGTTTAAATAGGTTTAATTTAAATTGAACGTTTATAGCCATAACTCGCACAGATGTCCGAATTAGCTTTCGAAACCTGTTCCATTGTGTTCGGAACGCGGGGTAAACCCTAGAAACGCTGGTTACGGCGCGTAAATCGGAGTTCGGAATTTCCGGAATGAATAGTGTTTCGTCGGTTCCTTATAAATAGCCCTCACTCAAAAAAAAAAAAATCAAAACCCTAATCTAAAACTGCAGCCGCCTCTAACATATTCAAAGGCCAGAAACACACGAAATTCTTTCTTCAATCTCTTCCCATCCACACATCGATTCAAGAAATGCTTAACTACAATGTTGTAGAGCGCTGAGAGATCTTGAAATCCATGCGGTGATGATGGGTTTTGGTGCAACGTAGGAGGAGCAGGAGGGGGCCGACGCCTGGGGCTTGCGCACGCATTTCCAAGCACATCAGGGGGCCGAGCTTCAGGTGGTTGAGGCCGAAGGTGGAGGAAGTTAGGGGCTTCGACATGGAACTACCTGATCGAGTTGAAGTGGCTTGTGGGAGGTGCAAATTGAAACCCTAGTATTGGATTCATGGGTTCATGGTGACGGCAATAACCTGGAGGGGGAACGAAGGAGAAGGGGAAGGGTATGCGCGGTCCTGATTTGTTGAAGTTGGATCTAACGGCCCATATTTGCTTAGGTTTAAAATTATAATTTAGGTTGTAATTTATATGCTTTATAAACTCGTGTAACTTCAAAAATTCATAACTTTTTCATACGAGGTCGAAAACGCGCGAAACCAGTTGCGTTGGAATCGTATGGACGAGCACTACGCGATGGAGTTGGATTAGAGTCGTTTGGAGTTAGTGAGAATTTCGGGTAAAATTAAACGTCCGTTTAATTTTATTCGAAATAAATCGCTAAAACGGAAATAAAATCAAGGTGAGAACTTCTCACTCAATCGAATCAGTTTCGATTCTATTTTAAATAGTTAGATTTAAAATATTTGAATGCATGTTTGAATGTTGATTGATATCTATTGATTGTTAAAATAGACATTATACGCCGTTAGTAAGCGGATGTTATTTATTAAAAACATATACGACGAATATTTCATAAACAGTGAAATTGGTATTATATATAATAGCAATATATATATATTGGCATATGTATATATTGGAGTTATTGATTTCCCGCATTTTTTGTTTAGCGGATGAGACCCTATTGCGCCGTCTATTAAGCGGATAATATTTTAAATCCCATATACCGCGATAATTTCGTACTGGAGCGAAATTGGTATTGTGCTAATGTTTGTGGATGCAGGAAAACAGGTTGGAGGGATCCAACTGGATTCCTCAACAGTATTTATTTGATTTCAGATATTTTGATATTTGATGGACTATCATATCGATATATAATGTCATTGTTGTCGTGATTGACTATTTGGTGCGTAGCATCATTGGACCAAATTTTGAAACTTTAAAGTGATTTTTTTGAAAAGTATACGTTTTATAAAATAATTTTGGAATTGATCCATTTTAAATAAATAAACGTTATAATTTTTAAAGTTATAAAAATTATGATTTTTGAGAAATATAGTTAAAAACTGATTTTTGAGAATATGATGCTATTGATTTTATAAAATAGTTTAATCGGGATTTTTGAATTTATTATAAAAAGTTTAAAAATAGGATTTATAAAATTTAATTATTTTATGAATCAAAATGGTGAAATAATAAAGGAGATTAGAGATGTTTTAAAGAATAATATAAATTGATATATATTAAGAGATTTATAAATGGATATTTATAAATTGAAATATTGACATTATAAAACGAGTTTTTATAAGTGTTTGAATGAAGTGAAAATGAATTTTGTAAATGAATGGAATTTATAAAATTATAAATGGTAAAGTTATAAATGAAATTTATAAATAGTAAGATTTATAAATTTTGTGAAATTATTAAAGAATATATTTGGATGAATAATCGAATCTTATAAGTTATAAGATTTATAATTATGAAGTTCAAAGGAACGATTTTTGCAAACAAATAAATTATAAGTATTTAACTTATAATATGAACCTTTGGTACATAATTGAGTTATGAATTGAATATAGGATAGAAAAAGAATTTATAAACGTTGTTTTATAAATTCGTAAACAACTTATTTTGATAAGTAAATTGTTGAAACCTATTAATGAAGTTATATTCACATTTTTGACTGTGAATAATACTTTAAAATAAAATGTATAAAAGGATGAAAAAAATTTGTTAACGTAGTATATTCACGTTTTTGAATAGTGAACAATATGTTAAAGAAAATGTTTAGAATGTGATATTTTAAATAGAATTAAAACGATCTAACGATGTTTTAAATGTGTTGAGATTCGAAACCATAGATTTCAACATTTATTGTTGAAATAAACGTTTTCGAGAAATAAAAGGAAATGGTAGACTATAACATTGTTGTTATAGTAAATGATTTCCGAAAGGAAATGTTTTGTATAGTATTGGGATTTATATATCTACTTTAGTTTCGAATCCCTATACTAGTGATTTTGGGATGTCGTAATGATGTTTTACGCAACATTCGTTTTGGCCCAAATAAATATGTTTAAGAGAATGATTTCCTTAAAGAATGAAATATATACTTAATCTCGATTTAAGTATATTGAATATTTTCCAAATGTTGAAAATAAATAAAATTTGTGAACTACTTATAAATAAATAAGTATGGAAATGTTTTCCAATGTGAAATGAAACGTTTTGAGAATTTATTCTTTTGAAGATAAATTGAAAATGGATAGTTGAAATCGTATATGCATGGATATTTTGGAATATAAATTCACTATGGAATTTATAATAGAAAGTGGAATTTGTTTAAAAATAAATATTGATTTATTTTTGAAGTATTGAAATTTTATATCTTGTAAAGATATTTTGTGAAATAAATAATTTGGAAAATTATTTGGAAACTGGTGATGTGTGCATACCCATTGATAGTTCAATAACCGACTATCAATATTTCCCTTTGAATGGGTATTTGATGTGATTTGTTTGATTTTGAATGCCACACTTATTTTTGAATAAGCGCTCACTATTCGGGTTAACCGGGAAAGGACCATGGGGTCGTATAACCCATTCCGAATATGTGATACGTCATTATGAATTGCATTTGAAGACCGGTGTTGAAGACCGGATCTTTTTGAAAGCGAAAGGACAACTCGTCGATTGTCTTTGCACCGAGTAGCTACGGTATAGAGACTCCCTATGTGATGGGAAGTCCGGACGTGATTAGAGATTATCCGGATTGCAAGGACTTCTTTGTAAGTGCCTTCGGTTCTGTTCGAGCCCGGAACAGACTTGTATGGATAGTATGTCTGACATTACAAATTGAGATATAAAGCCGATTTCTTTCAAATATATTTCTGTTGGTGGCGGAGAATTTATTCTTTTAGCTTAACACCCTTCTCTGAGACGTACGAGCTCAGAGGTTATGTAGTTGAATGTTATCAGCGATATATTCCCAATTTGGTAATGTGACATGCTGAGTGTTGCTGTAAATGATCATTGTGTTGATTATTTGTGATAGGATCATTTGTTTGATCGTCTATCTTGGTGATCATTTCTATGATCATTTGTTGACCCAAAGCACGGCTTTTGTATAAAGTGTGTTTTTGTGGACGTGACTTCGTCGAGCCTCACAAACCGGTAATGGTCGAAACAGGAATTGTGCGGCAAGGTTTTCAGGGATAACTTCCCTAGGGTATGACCATTCCTTCTGGAAAAGGGTAGTATCATGGTATGGAGCCCAGATACTTACTCATGTTGAAACACTTATTATTATGGTGTGATGTTGGTTAGAGAGCGCTCTCGTTTAAAGGTCCCAAAGGACCGGGGGTGGCATATCTGAGGGTTTGTAATATTCCTTGGGAAAAGGGATTCCCGGCTTTGTTTAGCAGAGAACGGTGGTTCTCGGGGCGTCCATCCAGAGGCGTTTCCATGTGGCAATGGGAAGTTCCTTGGCCTGACCATTTGTTGGAAATCCAAAGAAACAATACGAAACTTGTACGGTTTTAGTTGTAGAACCTGCCATCTAATATGGTAGCTATTAGTAGGCATAATATAATGGTACCTATGCTGGCTAAGATTTATATTCTACTTTCGAAATAAATTTTCCCTACACTATGCACTAATAATAATATCAAATGTTCTTTTAAATACGTATCAAGCATCTTTGACTATCATAAGGAGAAATCTCCTCCAAGTCTGCGTTTGCATTGTGTGTGTGGCGGGAGGTCTTATGGTAGTCTCATTTTTAAAAGCATTGCGAATTGACTTTAAAAATATTCCTCTATTTTGTTTTCAAAGATAAATAAACTATTTTGAGTTCTCACACCAGCCACATGACTGACTCGGAGTTTATTGTTTTCCTTCCTAAACTCTGGGTGCCCGCCAATTTCCACACGGGCAGTCAAGAGTTAAGGTTTATCAGGATATTCTGGATATTCTGGAGTTGCTGGAGGCAAGATGGATGGCATGACATATTACTAGTATATAGTATTTCTTTTTCCGCTGCACTGTTTGTTGTTGTATGTTGTTGTACACTCTGATGATATGATGTAATGAAATGTAATGTAATGTAATAACTGATATAGTTCTTTGTTTAAAGATTATTCATTTATTATTATATGTTGTTCCGCTGCGAATTGTGAGATTCTGATATTGTTGTGTTGTGTTCTGTTCCGTTCTATTTTCTATGTTCTTTTCTCTCCATTTTCTCTATATTCTCTATTTTTTCTATCTTCTTATCTCTTCTTCTTTTTCTTTTCTTTTTTTAAAACCCTAACTATTCGGTTTTTCGGCAACGAAAAATCACGTGCGTTACAGAAACAATATATACATATGTACTCGAGGCCACATGGAAGCAGTGATAGTGCCGAAGTCATAGGGACAAAATCACGCAAAGTACAGTTTCAAACGCAATAATATAGTGAACAAAATCAAGCAACTATTGGTTACAATTTCGACGAAGTCTAGGTCGAAATCAACCAGAGCAAGTCAAGGTCGAAATCAACCAGAGCATATAAACGGTTCGATATGCCAAGGCTAAAGTCGAACTAAACAGTGGTAATACTCAAGTGCTACCAGAAGTCAAGACCAAAGCCACAAAAGAAATCAACATCAGCAAAAATCCAAACAAACTAAGGAAATCACGAAATCACAAGTTCAAAATCGCTAAAACCATGAATTAGATGTGAGTGAAAGTCGAAATTCACTCACCTTTGCATCGAAGAGCACTATCGACCAAAAATCGAGCTGTTGAAGTCGGCACCTTCGATTTTGAAAAGCCTTAGTTTTGAAAAGAGGAACGAACGAGAACGAAGACGCCACCATTTTCGTTCATTTATTTTTTGGTATTAGGGTTTTTTAAAAACGAATGAAGGAACGAGTTTCGCTCGATACTTAACTCAGCACCAAACAAAGGAAAGGTGGGCCAGGAATGAATTTTAAAGCCCACATAATTCTTAACAATTTTTGAAAAGAATTTCAACTGATTTAAAAACTCCAACAACAAACAGCTATTAGCCAGCAGAAATAAATCGTCTAATGACAATAATTAATTGGTGCGAAACCCCGGGTTGTTACAGACTCCCCTCCTTATAAAAATTGCGTCCCCACAATTTTCATATTTAAGGTCGTCAATAACAATTATTTTTCTAACATAAACTGGTTAAGCTAGAAAAATAAAGGTCGAGAATACAAACGCCAAAGAAATCTTTTAATTTCATAAAAGAAATTCACGAATTCTCAACAAAATCTAATTGTCGAAAAGATAATCAGAAAACATCAAAACTGAGTAAATGCAATTATCAGCAATATTCAATTATCAAATTAGATAATTAGAACACAGAAATCACAACCAGCAATATCTAATCATCGATACGATAATTAGAAAACAATAAAATCTAGTTATCAACAAAGATAATTAGGAAACACAAATCATAAATTGCAAAACCACAAACATCTAGTTATCAGCCAGATAATTTGAAAACAACAAATATCTAATTGTCAAAAACGATAATCAGAAACAACAAATATCTAATTATCAAAAACGATAATCAGAAACAACAAATATCTAATTATCAAAAACGATAACCAGAAACAACAAATATCTAATTATCAAAAACGATAACCAGAAACAACAAATATCTAATTATCAAAAACGATAATCAGAAACAACAAATATCCGATTATCAAAAACGATAATCAAAACTCATATCAACAAATATCTTGTAGCGACCCGACTTCCTATCTCCAAGAAAACGCATCACTGGTGAAGAAAGAAAGGGATAGAAGAAGAAAAGAAAGAGAAAGAACACAACAGCAACAGATAACTCACATCGGAACGAATAAAATATAATATATCAAATAAATAATACATAGTATCATAATACATCTGAGTACACAACTTATACAACACATATTAGACAGTTATAAACATCTGTCTAACTCATACAATTCAACTATACAAGATACAGATATCACCAACACAGCGGAAACATAATATATCTACACGTGGAAGCCTCCTGCTCCATTACTCCTCCAGAATTTGTCAAGCAAACATGAATCACTTGACTACTCATACATAATATGAGTACCCAAGAGTTTAATAAAACAGAAAATAAACACTCGGGTCAGACAGGGATCTGGTGTGAGTAAACAGTTTAAAATCGCTTAACATTAGAAAACCTTTGAAAAGAAAAGGTATCACGTAAGACCTCCCACACATAAACATGGAAAAGTTTTTACCTTACGCTAACCAAAACATTTGATAGGAAATCCAATGATATTATAATAGTGTCTAGGGTTTTCAAGTAAATATGAAATAGCCGAAATTGTTACATCTATTAAATTCCAGCTACTAGCCACAAAAGTGGGTAATACAATCAAAACCGTAGGGTCTCGTAGGGAAAATGGGTTTCCATCAATGGCAGGGCTACTAGGGTACCGCCCGTCACAGTACGTGGCCTAGATCACCGTACCGAGGATTACTCCTTCATCCCCTGCAACACAAGGCCGGGACCATTCCTTACTAAACATTCTCGAACAAGACAACCCCGGTAGTTGTCCGGATCTACCGCCCCACACAGCCGAATATAAAGGAACTTCTAGACAGGAGTAAATCTTACTCTCCAGTGGGAGCTACCCACGAAGCCTTGCAACACCTCCCCTGTTTTAGCCATTCCCGGTTGATGAGGCTTGAGGCTGCGATTACCTTTATAGGACACATCTCTTAGAATGCTCATCGTCCACCTGACGATGTGCTGAAAGCATTCAATCCATACAAGTTCGTTCCGGGTTCGAACGAAACCGAAGGCACTATCTCGTTGCACTCATTTTGGAATCACCCTCAGAGCCAACGATCATAGCCCTTGCACTCTGATTCACCATCTCGAATCTATAAGTACTATTCCGTCAAACTCATTACGGAATCACCCACAGAGTTATACTGACGTATAGCCCTTACACCTCGAGTCTTCACTTGCTCCACTTGAATTAACGACCTAACGTTTATTTGGAATCGATGTGGTTTTCGGATTCCAAATATGGAAATCCGATCCCGGTCTCACCGAAACCAAACGCCATTTTAATGTCCAAGTTGTACTTAAGGGTTTTAAACAGTTTAACTTATTCAGGATGATATAAACAGATAGATGAATAACATTATCACAATAGATAATTCATATAAACCATTCATCTCACAATGCAGCATATCACAACATAGATATCTAAATCATCCAATATCAACCAATCACCCAATATCAAACATCCAATATCATTCAACATCCAATATAAATAACTCAATATCAACCATTCAATATTAATCAATCACTTCATAGCAGAATTGATTTACTCTTAATTAATTTAATTAACCTCTAGTTAAATTAATTACTACCCTTTAATCATTTGGTTTACCCTAAATCCTGCTTCATTGATTTATTACAAATCAAATTCATTAATCATCTTCTAATGATCTTCCTAATTAATCTCCCTAGATTAATTATCCTTTAATTACATTCAAGTAATTTATCCCTAATCATATTCAGTAATTAACCTTTAATTACTATCATTAATTACAATAATTAATGATCCTTCATTAATTAATTAACTATAAGTAATTACATTAATCCTTAATTAATTACAATTAATTAATCACACTTAAATTAATTACTTTAATTAATTACTTAATTAATTATATTAATTAATAATCTTTATTAATTAATAATCCTTTAATTAATTCAATAATTAACTTGTAATTAATCATCTCATTAACCATAAACAGTAATTAACAATTTGTAATTACTTATCTTAATTAATTAACTTCTTAATTAATTATATTAACCATTTGATTAATTACTTTAATTAATTAATCTTAATTACTTCATTAAGTAATTATTAAACAATAATTAATCCTTAATTAATTACTTTAATAATTAATTACAATTTAAATTAATTACTCTTAGTAATTAACCCTTATTTAATCTTATTCCCTAATTAATTAATCACATTTATTAATTAACTTAAATAAATTAAGTAATTAACTCTTAATTACTTACGTAAGTAATTATCTCTAATTACTTCTTTTAATAAATCTTAATTATTTTCTTAACAAAAATTAATTCCATCATTAAATAAATCTTAACTAATTAATTACTCCATAATTAATTAACTTTAAAACAATTATATTAATCAATTCTTTGATTGATAATATTAAGTGATTCCTTTAACCGCTTTAATTAATTACTCCCATGAGTAGCTTCTCTAATTACTTTCATAAGTAATTAATATTCTAATTACATTCAAAAATTAACCATTAATTACTTTATTAAGTAATCACACTTAATTAATCCATAATTAAGTGATTATTTAAAATTAAATAGACAATTAACTTATTATTTTAAATTTAATTAAACAATTAATTAACCTCTTAGATTTAAGAACTCTTAATTAATTTAGAAAACATTATTCTTAATCCTTTACTTATTTACAAATCATAGGTAATTAAGTATTCTTAAGTTCATAACAAGATAATTTAACATATTTATTTTATAAATAAATTATTTGAATTAAATCAAATTTTAATAACTTAAAAACAAATTATTCAATTTGGTTTTCAAAATCATGATAATATCCTTATTTGAAAATAAGGCATTTAGAAATCAATTTAAAATCTAAAACACTTATATCTTCTAACTCAAACTTCTTCAACTTGAATAAAATTTTGAAACTTAAATTTTAAACATACCTTTCTTAAATTTTGCTTAAAACTTTAGTTCAATATTTAAATTCAAAATACTTCATTTAAATTGGATTTCAAAATTTAATTAAGATAATCACCTTTAAAACATTCATCTTCAAATATTTACTTGAAATATAAATTCAATTTACACTTCTAATAATTTGCTTAACATTATTTTTCAAGAACAAGTCTTTAAATATTAAATATATTTCCTTTTATAAAAACTTGGACTTATATTTTATTTATTCAAACATGAGTTTACTTTGCAACTGTATATCATTATACAGTAATAATCAGAAAACAACTATCTAACAAAACTCGAGTCGACTCTACAACAATCCCGAGCTCGCCCCGAGACAAAACCCATGCTTCCCTTCTTCGAGTCGAATACAGGAAAAACGCGAGAACTACTTCGAGTTCTCTAACTCGTCTTCTCAAATCGACAACTACCCAGAACCAAGCTGTGCACACACCAACACCGTGCACGTGTCCCACTGCCGGAGGCCGTCGTTGGTCGTCGCGACCCTCCCCATCGATCCCACGTCCATGTGCGAACTCAAATACGAACCCAGCTCGATCATACAACTCGCGTATCGAAATTCGAGTATCGAGTTGGAACTGCAGAAAAACAATGACCACCAAACCTCCCCTTCGCCGATCCTCACGACGTTGCTATATCTCGCCGACCCTACCACACCTTCATCTCGACCTAAACTTCGTCATTCCCGAATGCCAATGATTCTGGTCACGACTCCAAATTGCGAACGCCTCAGTAATCAAGCCGAAGCAGGAACCAACAAAACCCTAGTTCACTCAAATTCCCTTAATCCACCATCTAGAAAAATTATTTTGTATTTTTCCCATAATCTACAACATTCAAGCAAGATTCAACCAAAGAATCGAATCAGATTATTGTGTAAATCATTGGCAGTTCACAAAAATTCCCAAAACGATCAAACCAAAGATTCTCATGATTTATCAAACTAAAAATCATGAAACATATACCAAAAATCATGATTTCCAATCACTAATTCATTCATGCAATCTAAATTAACAAACAAGATTATTTACTTTTCATGTGTAACAGTATTTTACTGTAATTTAAAAATTCTGAGTAATATCTTCAATTTAAAATCTTATAATTATTTTTAAATGATATACTATATGATTACAAACAACATTCATTAACATACCATAGTCCAATTCATGATAAAACCAAAGTTATTTAGATTTTTGAAAAAAACTTGACTGTTCCTATTAAACACAGTATTCAATTTTCAATTTTACAGGCAATTAAACATTTTAATTTCACATGCAATCCAATTTAAACAAATTTTCATTTAACATCAATATAGATTTACACATGCATCATCATTAAATCACAAGTTATACTAAACTGTTTTTAAAAGATGATTTACTCACCTGTTAAATTAAAGAGGCAGAGCAGTTTAAACTTTCCAGGTTCTTGAATCATTAATTCTGGAAAATACTTTAAATTCTTGCTTTGCTGATGAAGTGAATTCCTTTGCATGCTTTTGAATTGAAGTTGTACTTTATGCAGGTTGGATATTTACTTCAATTGCAGGTTGATGGTGCATGTTGATTTGCATACTGCAGATTTTTAATTGTTGCAGATTTCTAATTTTTTTTGCAGGTTGAAGATTATAGGTTGAAGTTGAGGAAACTTTGATATTCATTTTAAAATCTCAGGTTTGTAATTGGATTTCTGGTTTTAGCCATTAACATTTGAAAGAAAATAAACAAGGGAAAAAATGAAAGAAAGTTATATATATATATATATATATATATATATATATATATATATATAAAAGACATTTGTTCTTAAAGATTACACTTGTCATTTATATCCTAATTTACTTACATTTGTCATTTAACTTACTTAATTACTTTACATGTGTTAAACCTTTGCAAAATTGCTTTTAAAACCTTATAAAAATAGTATTTATATGTAATATGAATATTTGTATTTTTAATGTTAATAAACTTTTGAATTTGGATAAATATACAAGTGTTAAAGATATTTTATAAACATTGGTTTTATACATAGCTTATGTTTTTAAAACAAATAAATGTATGATATATGTATTTTTAAAATTTAAAACATTTATGTATATACTTATAACCATTTTAAATTCAAACTTTTAATAGAAACAAGACAAAGCTTTAAATTATAATTTCATACATATTCAAATTATTAATAGATTTAAATTCAATTTCAAAACAACTCAAATTATAACATATACATACATATATATTACAATTTGAAAATGCATCTTAAATTTGAAACAAAAGATCTCGTATTCACAATATACATCAAACATATATATTATAAATAGAATAAAATTTATTAGCTTTTGAAAAATAATTCTTATCAATATTGTCAGATTAAAATTTATTAACCTTTAAAAGATTAAATTTACCAATTTTAAATTAAAATTACAAAGAAAAAATTATCAAACCAATTAAATTATTTATACAGATTATTAAATCGATATTGCCTTAAATTCCGGGTCGTTACAATCCTCACCCCTTAAAAGAATTTCGTCCCCGAAATTTAAAAGCAAAGGTAATTTAGTAACCCAACAAAGATTTTAATTCCAAACAGTAAAGCATACTTAACAATCAGTTACTATCAACCAAAGCAATTAATCACACAAACAAACTTAACTAATTATCCTGACATACGTCAGAATAAAACTCTAATACTATCTCGAGTTTCCTAAGTATAAATCACCAGGAGACTCGCTCTACAAAAGCCAACAAACTAACTACACTACCAAAATCCAGAGCTCCTCTCTTCTCTAGATCCATCAATCTGAACAGAACATCATATTATCCTTAGATCCGGCTCAACATCCAACTCCAACTGAACTACAGATTCAACAACCAATCGATGAATCATACACGTACTCCCTCAGAGATACGTGAAATAAAATGAACTCCAGCTATCCAAACTGGCAATTCAATCTCATAGACAACAAATCTTATCTTATCAGAACACAGATAAGAAATCTCAAATGCCATAGCACTAACCAACCAATCTTTCTCAATTTCTGCTCTCTTAACCAGAGAAATCCTAACAACAATGAAGTCTCCAACTTCGAATTCCAAACTCCTTATCTCATATCTGTATAACTCGACAGACAATCCAGGCTTCCAATCTTCTTTCTGATCAGCTCAACCTATGCTGATACTTCCAGAAACAACTAGGCCACAGCAAAGCAGCCTATGGATCCTATTCAACATAAAAGTCTTCCAAAATCCATCGAAATCCAGAATTCAAACTCTACTACTCAAGCAATGTCAAACAGAACTTGCTTCCTTCCTTGCACAGCTGCTACCTTGCTTCCGCCGTGCAACTCTGATTCTAAAATAGATGAGAATACTGTTGATGAACACAAGTACAAACTTATCCACTAAATCTGGGAAACTTTGTTCATCAAATCCATAAAATCTTGAGTGACTCATCTGACTCAGTCACACATCCTTATAGTAGAAATCCAAACTCATAAACTAGATCTAACCAAATACAAATATGGAACTCAATTCCAGATGCAAACAATCTTCTGATTACTCCAGCAGCTCCTACTTCCCATGATAATCCTCAGTCTCAAACAAAAGAATGCTCAAGAAAATTCCCAAACCAATCGCAAGTCACTTTTGCGATCCAAACCAGTTCGGATTCCAAAGAAACCGTCCTCTCTTTACCAATTAGAACAGCTTTAAACTTCTCCAAACAAGGTTAATTCTTCAAGGTAACATTCACCATCTGCTCGGACTGCTACAAGCAGAACCACAAAGATTCCCGAACCATCGGAGAAACAAGCTACACTGCAGCTTTCAAACTCTATCTCGATGATACTGCCAAGCCAAAAGACCTTTTCGTCAGCACACCGAACACTTCCGAGCTGCACTGCTACCATGGCTATCCACAGATTTCTAATCCAAATGCTTCTCCAAAACAAAAACCATCAACAACCCATTCAATAGACCTCCGAGTTGGCAGACAACCTAAAAGAAACTCGGACTCCCAACCAAGCATCAACATCTCGCTCTTCTTAAAAGATGACAAATAAGACCATGCCGAAGCGAAGCAACTCATAGGCCTTAGTCTCATATTCCAGAACAGCCAACTTCCCTACTGAAGATCCAGATAACTCCTACACAGATGAGTCTTCCCTGAGACAGGTAAAGACTGCTCCTCAACCACCTTTAAAACTGTTTCATGAGAAAACTCCTTCAGAAAATATCTATGGATATTGCATCTCATCACGCAGTTACCAAGATACCATCACTTACTTCTGCACTACCAACAAATCCAAACTCAAGAAAAATTCGCTCACCCGAGCGAAATCCAAACTTATACTTCAAAGATAAACTCTGAATCTTTAAACAGATTTCCTTCGGATATCAGAGAAATCCTTATTCCAAACTACAAATCTCACTCGAGACGGTATTAGGTCTACGGTCTCGACAAATACACTTCCAGCCTCGTACATATGGACTTCTTCCATTAGTGGTAGCCGTGTTACACACAAACACCACTACTCCACTATCTACCTCTAAAACTTATGTTGGAAAATCCGAACAGATAACCCAACAGATCAGGTAGATATAAATATATATATATATATAGTTATATAAAAATTACAAATACGCTCTCTCAAGAAAGACACCACTACAGAGCCTAGGTATTCGCTCAACCTAATGCTCCCTAAAGAAAGACACACTTCAGAGCTTAGGTATTCGCTCATCCTAATGCTCTCTAAAGAAAGACACACTTCACAGCCTAGGTATTCACTCAGCCTAATGCTCTGATACCAAATGTAGCGACCCGACTTCCTATCTCCAGGAAATCGCATCACTAGTGAAGAAAGAAAGGGATAGAAGAAGAAAAGAAAGAGAAAGAAGAACACAACAGCAAAAGATAACTCACAGCGGAACGAATAAAATATAATATATCAAATAAATAATACATAGTATCATAATACATCTGAGTACACAACTTATACAACACATATTAGACAGTTATAAACATCTGTCTAACTTATACAATTCAACTATACAAGATACAGATATCACCAACACAGCGGAAACATAATATATCTACACGTGGAAGCCTCCTGCTCCATTACTCCTCCAGAATTTGTCAAGCAAACCTGAATCACTTGACTACTCATACATAATATGAGTACCCAAGAGTTTAATAAAACAGAAAATAAACACTCGGGTCAGACAGGGGTCTGGTGTGAGTAAACGGTTTAAAATTGCTTAATTTTAGAAAACCTTTGAAAAGAAAAGGTATCACGTAAGACCTTCCACACATAAACATGGAAAAGTTTTTACCTTACGCTAACCAAAACATTTGATAGGAAATCCAGTGATATTATAATAGTGTCTAGGGTTTTCAAGTAAATATGAAATAGCCGAAATTGTTACATCTATTAGATTCCAGCTACTAGCCACAAAAGTGGGTAATACAATCAAAACCGTAGGGTCTCGTAGGGAAAATGGGTTTCCATCAATGGCAGGGCTACTGGGGTACCGCCCGTCACAGTACGTGGCCTAGATCACCGTACCGAGGATTACTCCCTTCATCCCCTACAATACAAGACCGGGACCATTCCTTACTAAACAGTCCCGAACAAGACAACCCCGGTAGTTGTCCGGATCAACCGCCCCACATAGCCGAATATAAAGGAACTTCTAGACAGGAGTAAATCTTGCTCTCCAGTGGGAGCTACCCACGAAGCCTTGCTGCACCTCCCCTGTTTTAGCCATTCCCGGTTGATGAGGCTTGAGGCTGCGATTACCTTTATAGGACACATCTCTTAGAATGCTCATCGTCCACCTGACGATGTGCTGAAAGCATTCAATCCATACAAGTTCATTCCGGGTTCGAACGAAACCGAAGGCACTATCTCGTTCCACTCATTTTGGAATCACCCTCAGAGTCAACGATCATAGCCCTTGCACTCTGATTCGCCATCTCGAAACTATAAGTACTATTCCGTCAAACTCATTACGAAATCACCCACAGAGTTATATTGACGTATAGCCCTTACACCTCGAGTCTTCACTTGCTCCACTTGAATTAACGACCTAACGTTTATTTGGAATCGATGTGGTTTTCGGATTCCAAATATGGAAATCCGATCCCGGTCTCACCGAAACCAAATGCCATTTTAATGTCCAAGTTGTACTTAAGGGTTTTAAACAGTTTAACTTATTCAGGATGATATAAACAGATAGATGAATAACATTATCACAATAGATAATTCATATAAACCATTCATCAGCATATCACAACATAGATATCTAAATCATCCAATATCAACCAATCACCCAATATCAAACATCCAATATCATTCAACATCCAATATAAATCACTCAATATCAACCATTCAATATTAATCAATCACTTCATAGCAGAATTGATTTACTCTTAATTAATTTAATTAACCTCTAGTTAAATTAATTACTACCCTTTAATCATTTGGTTTACCCTAAATCCTGCTTCATTGATTTATTACAAATCAAATTCATTAATCATCTTCTAATGATCTTCCTAATTAATCTCCCTAGATTAATTATCCTTTAATTACATTCAAGTAATTTATCCCTAATCATATTCAGTAATTAACCTTTAATTACTATCATTAATTACAATAATTAATGATCCTTCATTAATTAATTAACTATAAGTAATTACATTAATCCTTAATTAATTACAATTAATTAATCACACTTAAATTAATTACTTCATTAATTATATTAATTAATAATCTTTATTTATAAATAATCCTTTAATTAATTCAATAATTAACTTGTAATTAATCATCTCATTAACCATAAACAGTAATTAACAATTTGTAATTACTTATCTTAATTAATTAACTTCTTAATTAATTATATTAACCTTTTGATTAATTAATTTAATTAATTAATCTTAATTACTTCATTAAGTAATTATTAAATAATAATTAATCCTTAATTAATTACTTTAATAATTAATTACAATTTAAATTAATTACTCTTAGTAATTAACCCTTATTTAATCTTATTCCCTAATTAATTAATCACATCAATTAATTAACTTAAATAAAATAAGTAATTAACTCTTAATTACTTACGTAAGTAATTATCTCTAATTACTTCTTTTAATAAATCTTAATTATTTTCTTAACAAAAATTAATTCCATCATTAAATAAATCTTAACTAATTAATTACTCCATAATTAATTAACTTTAAAACAATTATATTAATCAATTCTTTGATTGATAATATTAAGTGATTCCATTAACCGCTTTAATTAATTACTCCCATGAGTAGCTTCTCTAATTACTTTCATAAGAAATTAATATTCTAATTACATTCAAAAATTAACCATTAATTACTTCATTAAGTAATCACACTTAATTGATCCATAATTAAGTGATTATTTAAAATTAAATAAACAATTAACTTATTATTTTAAATTTAATTAAACAATTAATTAACCTCTTAGATTTAAGAACTCTTAATTAATTTAGAAAACATTATTCTTAATCCTTTACTTATTTACAAATCATAGGTAATTAAGTATTCTTAAGTTCATAACAAGATAATTTAACATATTTATTTTATAAATAAATTATTTGAATTAAATCAAATTTTAATAACTTAAAAACAAATTATTCAATTTGGTTTTCAAAATCATGATAATATCCTTATTTGAAAATAAGGCATTTAGAAATCAATTTAAAATCTAAAACACTTATATCTTCTAATTCAAACTTCTTCAACTTGAATAAAATTTTGAAACTTAAATTTTAAACATACCTTTTTAAAATTTTGCTTAAAACTTTAGTTCAATATTTAAATTCAAAATACTTCTTTTAAATTGGATTTCAAAATTTAATTAAGATAATCACCTTTAAAACATTCATCTTCAAATATTTACTTGAAATATAAATTCAATTTACACTTCTAATAATTTGCTTAACATTATTTTTCAAGAACAAGTCTTTAAATATTAAATATATTTCCTTTTATAAAAACTTGGACTTATATTTTATTTATTCAAACATGAGTTTACTTTGCAACTGTATATCATTATACAGTAATAATCAGAAAACAACTATCTAACAAAACTCGAGTCGACTCTACAACAATCCCGAGCTCGCCCCGAGACAAAACCCATGCTTCCCTTCTTCGAGTCGAATACAGGAAAAACGCGAGAACTACTTCGAGTTCTCTAACTCGTCTTCTCAAATCGACAACTACCCAGAACCAAGCTGTGCACACACCAACACCGTGCACGTGTCCCACTGCCGGAGGCCGCCGTTGGTCGTCGCGACCCTCCCCATCGATCCCACGTCCATGTGCGAACTCAAATACGAACCCAGCTCGATCATACAACTCGCGTATCGAAATTCGAGTATCGAGTTGGAACTGCAGAAAAACAATGACCACCATACCTCCCCTTCGCCGATCCTCACGACGTTGCTATATCTCGCCGACCCTACCACACCTTCATCTCGACCTAAACTTCGTCATTCCCAAATGCCAATGATTCCGGTCACGACTCCAAATCGCGAACGCCTCAGTAATCAAGCCGAAGCAAGAACCAACAAAAACCCTAGTTCACTCAAATTCCCTTAATCCACTATCTAGAAAAATTATTTTGTATTTTTCCCATAATCTACAACATTCAAGCAAGATTCAACCAAAGAATCGAATCAAATTATTGTGTAAATCATTGGCAGTTCACAAAAATTCCCAAAACGATCAAACCAAAGATTCTCATGATTTATCAAACAAAATCATGAAACATATACCAAAAATCATGATTTCCAGTCACTTATTCATTCATGCAATCTAAATCAACAAACAAGATTATTTATTTTTCATGTGTAACAGTATTTTACTGTAATTTAAAAATTCTGAGTAATATCTTCAATTTAAAATCTTATAATTATTTTTAAATGATATACTATATGATTACAAACAATATTCATTAACATACCATAGTCCAATTCATGATAAAACCAAAGTTATTTAGATTTTTGAAAAAAACTTGACTGTTCCTATTAAACACAGTATTCAATTTTCAATTTTTCAGGCAATTAAACATTTTAATTTCACATGCAATCCAATTTAAACAAATTTTCATTTAACATAAATATAGATTTACACATGCATCATCATTAGATCACAAGTTATACTAAACTGTTTTTAAAAGATGATTTACTCACCTGTTAAATTAAAGAGGCAGAGCAGTTTAAACTTTCCAGGTTCTTGAATCATTAATTCTGGAAAATACTTTAAATTCTTGCTTTGCTGATGAAGTGAATTCCTTTGCATGCTTTTGAATTGAAGTTGTACTTTATGCTGGTTGGATATTTACTTCAATTGCAGGTTGATGGTGCATGTTGATTTGCATACTGCAGATTTTTAATTGTTGCAGATTTCTAATTTTTTTGCAGGTTGAAGATTATAGGTTGAAGTCGAGGAAACTTTGATATTCATTTTAAAATCTCAGGTTTGTAAATGGATTTCTGGTTTTAGCCATTAACATTTGAAAGAAAATAAACAAGGGAAAAAAATGAAAGAAAGTTATATATATAAAAAATAAAATAAAGACGTTTGTTCTTAAAGATTACACTTGTCATTTATATCCTAATTTACTTACATTTGTCATTTAACTTACTTAATTACTTTACATGTGTTAAACCTTTGCAAAATTGCTTTTAAAACCTTATAAAAATAGTATTTATATGTAATATGAATATTTGTATTTTTAATGTTAATAAACTTTTGAATTTGGATAAATATACAAGTGTTAAAGATATTTTATAAACATTGGTTTTATACATAGCTTATGTTTTTAAAACAAATAAATGTATGATATATGTATTTTTTAAATTTAAAACATTTATGTATATACTTATAACCATTTTAAATTCAAACTTTTAATAGAAACAAAACAAAGCTTTAAATTATAATTTCATACATATTCAAATTATTAATAGATTTAAATTCAATTTCAAAACAACTCAAATTATAACATATACATACATATATATTACAATTTGAAAATGCATCTTAAATTTGAAACAAAAGATCTCGTATTCACAATATATATCAAACATATATATTATAAATAGAATAAAATTTATTAGCTTTTGAAAAACAATTCTTATCAATATTGTCAGATTAAAATTTATTAACCTTTAAAAGATTAAATTTACCAATTTTAAATTAAAATTACAAAGAAAAAATTATCAAACCAATTAAATTATTTATACAGATTGTTAAATCGATATTGCCTCAAATTCTGGGTCGTTGCATATCTAATTATCACAAACGATAATCAGAAATCTCAAATCAAAAAATATCTAATTATCAAAAACGATAATCAGAAACAACAAATATCTAGTTATCAAAAACGATAATCAAAAACAACAATTATCCGATTATCAAAAACGATAATCAAAACTCATATCAACAAATATATAATTATCACTAACGATAACCAGAAATCTCAAATCAACAAATATCTAATTATCAAAAATGATAATCAGAATCAACAAATATCTAATTATCAAAAATGATAATCAGAAACAAAAAATATCTAATTATCAAAAACGATAATCAGAAACAACAAATATCTGATTATCAAAAACGATAATCAAAACTCATATCAACAAATATCTAATTATCACAAACGATAATCAGAAATCTCAAATCAACAAATATCTAATTATCAAAAACGATAATCAGAATCTCAAATCAACAAATATCTAATTATCACAAACGATAATCAGAATCTCAAATCAACAAATATCTACTTATCAAAAACGATAATCAGAATCTCAAATCAACAAATATCTAATTATCCCAAACGATAATCAGAATCTCAAATCAACAAATATCTAATTATCAATTCGATAATTAAAATCTCATACATCAAATATCTAATTATTGATATGATAATTAAATCTCATACATCAAATATCTAATTATCGATACGATAATTAAATCTCATACATCAAATAACTAATAATCGGTACGATAATTAAATCTCATACATCAAATATCTAATTATCGATACGATAATTAAATCTCATACATCAAATATCTAATTACCTGCAGATAATTAGAAACAACAAATATCTAGAATCAATTAAGATAACTAGAAAATCAACATAAAAGGTGGATTGATCCCATCATATGACGAGTCTAAGCTACGCCGCACGTGCATCTCATATTGCCGAAGCCTACCAAGTACTATCATCATAATTTGGCGCCCAACATATGACCCGAAGATCTAGTACCGGTATTTGACCCAAAGGTCCCTCATAGTGGCTCGAAAGCATAGAAAATCATCAAATATTTCAATTAACGAGTCCGGAATTAACCAAAATAGCAAACACACATGTCCCATAACCACGAGTTTTACTAAATCGTTTAATTCTCTTCATCGTTTCCTTGAAAGCGCAAAATCGTCAAACATTCAAATATTTCAATTAACGAGTCCGGAATTAACCAAAATAGCAAACGCACATGTCTCATACCACGTGTTTTACTAAATCGTTTAATTCTCTTCATCGTTTCCTTGAAAGTGCAAAATCGTGTATTTTAAATAAATAACATTCCACGTTCTCAAACGGACAAGTGCGGAATTAAGCGAATCAGTAAAAGTAAGGGTTTATAGTCCTCGATTTTGCTGAAACGTTTAAATCACTTCCTCATTCCTTTGAAAGCACAAACTGTTAAAATTTTGGAAAACAATTTTATTTTGAAACGATTTTTAAAATACGTGATTAAAACAGCAACATCTGTAACAATTTCGGCAAGGAAATTGTACTTCTCAAAACACCGTAAAAACGGATCTCAAAATCAACATTGCGGGATAACCGCTTGAAAATCCACTTTAAAATTTGACGGTTACTGAAGTCAAAGTGACAGTAATTTTTAAACGTCAAAATCCCATCAAAATGATTCACATCAAAATATAATACCAGTGAATTTTCATTCATTAAAAATGTCAACAAAACACCGTGCTTCAAAAATTTAGCATCGATGTAAAAATCCCGTTATAAAAATAACGGCAACAAAATACGTTTAAAACCAAACATCGGTTCAACGTAAAACTTAATGTGGTAATGTGCAACTTAAATTTGCACGTATACTACAAAATAAACAAAGAATTCACTCGAATATATCTTCAATGAAGATAGTTCAAAACAAAAAAATCTCAATAAAATCACATAACTGCAATCGCTTCGGATCCTCAAATCGGATTCGAAAGTTTCAAAGAAAATAAAATAAACACAGCTATGTAAACAACAAATGAAATTTTATTTCAATTCATATTTTGATTTTTAAATCAAAAAGGTTATCGGCTGTACTCAGCGAAGACAGTCTCACTGTTACCGCTGCACACTCTGATAAACAGAACACAAATCAACCAATCATCAAAATACAAATTCACTTTTATTTTCAAATAAGGATATTTAAAAATTTCATCAAAATTTCAAAACTTTAGTTTTGACTCAAAGCACAACTAAAAACATCGACAAATTAGTTGTAACACATGTTCCATCTAAGTTATGTTTTATATTATGTCCATAAACACCAAGCTCTGATACCAACTGTGACGCCCCACCTCTATGCTGACAATAACAAAGAGTATTAAAAGAAATACTGTCTGTTATTACAAAGAATAAGGCCGGATAGGAGCGGCCATCCGTAGTTAGGCCTTACACTAGTATTGGTTATCTTGATAGAAGTGGTATATATTTTTTATTTTTCATCTCTTATTTATTTACTCCCATCGACATACCCAATTCCACAAACTACGATGGTTCATAATAGTTTAGGACAATATATATAATACTAACACAGATAATCTAAATACGGAACACAACTAATATAAAATCTCATATATATATATATATATAACTAAAGTTAGTTACAATACATGTGATACAATACACATAATACAACTATAACTGTTGACTCTGGAAGTTACATATACAAGTACATTATCGTATATAATATACATGAATACATATCTTCCAATACTATGACATGACTACTCCAAAAGGTATGAAAAGACTTCATAGCTCTAGCAATAACCCAAAGCAAGATGTCTACAACATGTAATAACTCGGTCTGACCCGAGTATTAAATTCAAAAGAAAATAATACACGGGTCAGTCTAATTCAAACTCAATTATGAATGCACGGAAGCAATAATAATTAAATAACAATTAGACGACAGTCAAAATAATCTCACATATCCAATCCTTTAATAAGGAAATCGGATACGGTAAATATAACACATAACAGTGTTAAACAACAAATCAGCAAATTCAGATTATCAACGAAGATAAATGAAAGGATTATCAATGAAGATAATTTAGAAAACAATAGGATTGCCTAAACGACAATTATCAACAAAATCTAATTATTGAATAAATAATTAGAAACTCATAATCTAATTATCTAAAAGATAATTAGACAACATCAAAATGATCAAGTTAAACCAAATCAGAATACAATCCAAAACATATTGAATTGAATAAAAGAAACAGTTCTAATAATTGAAATATCAATTAAAACATCACTTCTGTTTGGCTGCAGTACACGCTCGCATGTACTGCCTCTAAGCTAGTGCGACCAACTTCAACGCAAAACCCTAGACATGAGCATGAACGCCTCCTTCGACCGCTCCAACATCTCTCCACGTGCATGCCACATCGACTTGCATCCCGCCTCCTTCCAGCGCCGCCGTGAATCGCTCGAGCTCTCTTTTTTTCTTCTTTTTTTCTCTCGATTGATCCGATGAGTGAATAGAAAAGAGGGAGGAAAGGATGCATGGGAAGACAAAAGAAGACTTGACAGATGTATGAAATGTTGGCGGGTTGACTTTTATTATATATTATTTAAATTAGAAAAATATTTGACTTATCATGTTTGAAATTCTTAAGCTTCAAACTAAGCATGCCGCCTGACATTCATAATATTTTAACCTTATTCCAAACGCAGTAGAACTAGTCTCGAGGCCTAATTCGATCGTATGCAGAAGATAGATTTTCAAAATCAATTTATTTTAATTAAATTCTGAAAATAAATTCTACGTGTTTCAAGCTCGCACGGCCAAACAGCAAGTTCGATAGCTACGAAACTTAAAATCCTACAATAGTTCACAATTACGGATCCGATGAAACTGGTTTCGTCAAAATCCGAGATGGTAGCCAAAATGGCTGTGACACCCCACCTCTATACTCACACCTGCCAAGGATACTACGAGTGCTTTGTGCGAGTACCGATATGTCAGATAATATGGCATGCATTTCTTTCAAGAGCAAATCTAACAGATCAAATACAAACCCAAAGCTACTACATAGAGGTTATATGGTCTTCCGAAACAGATATAAAATAAGCATAACACAAAATCAGTAACAGATATTCATATTACTAAGGCGAAAACAGATATGAATATAACACATAAAAGTGAACATCAAAGTAGTATTCATACAAGATCCACTACATTACAAAAGAATAGGTACAAGTGCTAGATAAAAGAATATGTATACATCAAGGAGTCTCTATCTCGAATGTATAGCAGCAAAAACTACTAAGCTAAAGTAGTTAGCCAAAAGTCAGATGACGGACCCCGATAAGAAGTCAAGTAGAAGCACATGAAACTCTTCGGTCTGACCCGAGTATTATTTAAGAAGAAAATAATAAAAGGATCATTTTACTATAAATATCATATAAAATGAGATAGGATAAGAGATATGACAAAAATGTATGATAACAACAATGCCATACCGTGACAAGTATACATTAGGTAACAACAAAAATCATATAATATCTCAAATTTTCTCAAACACTAAAAAGAATGTCATATTCTTTGTTTTATTTACCAAACCACAAATGTGGACAAAACTTATCAATATAAATCACAAAAATTGGTGAAACAAAAATTCTAAAAACCATCAATTAGAAATCCACAAATCACAAAGGGGGAGGCCTATTAAAAATGGGAGCATGAAAACTCACCAACACGTGTATCACAATTGTGTCACTATCCCGTGGCGCTAACCATAGAGCCGGTGCAACGACGTAGTACAGCGTTATGCCCGATGAACCAGAAACTTCAATAATCCAAAACAACAACGTAGTACAGGGTTACGCCTGATGAACCTGAAACTCAAATAATCCAGAACAACGACATAGTACAGCGTTACGCCCGATGAACCTTAAATTCCAATAATCCGGAACAACGATGTAGTACAGAGTTACGCCTGATGAACCTGAAACTCCAATAATCCGGAACAACGACATAGTGCAGCGTTATGCCCGTTGAACCTGAAACTCAAATAATCCGAAATAATGACATAGTACAGCATTACGTCCGATAAACCTGAAATTCAAATAATCCGAAACAACGACGTAGTACAGCGTTACGCCTGATGAACCTGATGAGCCAAAACAACGATGTAGTACATCTGTACGCCCGATGAACCGAACTCTATAAAAGAACATGGGTCGCTAGCCCATAAAAGAAATGAGACGAAGCTTAATAAAACGAGGTACAGTCCCCCACGTGGACAAAGAGACATCGCATATCGCTACTCTAAACCATAAATTGATCATCATTGATCAATAAGAAGTGTGAAATTACACTAAGCTAGTAAATAAATGAGTTTAGCTTCATGTCCCATAACCACTGGCTTAACTCAAATATTTACGAACAAATTGTAGAATTTCACTCGAAAATTGTTACAATAGTTCAATCGAACAAGTCCAAGAATTAACCGACAAAGAAAACGCAAGTGTTTCATACCACTTGTTTTGCTAATTCATTTAATTAGATTTCTCATATGAATGTGGTAAAGGTTTGTATATACTAATAGATCGGAAAACGGTTTTAAAAATGAGTTTTGTATTATACATAACGTTGAAATCATTTTTGTGAAAGAGTTTGAATATTTACTACTAGTATAGAAACCATTGTATTTTAAAGTGACAAATCACAGAAATGACTGTAAGAACAATCAATCACCAAAAATTCACATACGAAAACATGAATCAAAACCATAAAAATCGATATCAAATCCATTAAATGGATATTCCCAAAAATCCATAAAAGAAGTCATCAAATTCGATAAACAATGACAACAACTATCTGGAACAAAAAAAATCGATAAAAATTGGAAATCCACTCAAAAACAGCCAAAGTAGGCAAAATTAAACAATTCCAGATGTTTAGAAGGTTTAGCCAGACGTCTGCCCTAGGTTCTGGAAATATAAATGTTTTTTTATCCTTTCTCTTTTTAATTCCAGTACCCTTCCAGACGTCTGGATTTTTCAACCAAACGTCTGGATTTTGTTCCAGACGTCTGGATATTGGCTCTGCGCTTTTTTCTACGTGTGTTATTTTTTTATCTTTTCGAGGGACCTTGTGACGCCCCACCTCTATGCTCACATTAACAAAGAGTATTAAAAGAAATACTAACTGTTATTATGAAGAATAAGGCTGGATAGGAGCGGCCGTCCGTAGTTAGGCCTTACGCTAGTATTGGTTATCTCGATAGGAGTGGTATATATTTTTTATTTTTCATCTCTAATTTATTTACTCCAATCGACATACCCAATTCCTGTATAAAATGAACTACGATGGTTTATAATAGTTTGGAACAATATATGTAATACTAACATAGATAATCTAAATGTGAAACACAACTAATATAAAATCTCATATATACATACATACACACATATATATATATAACTGAAGTTAGTTACAATACATGTGATACAATACATATGATACAACTACAACTGTCGACTCTGGAAGTTACATATACAAGTACATGTCTACAACCTGTAATAACTCGGTCTGACCCGAGTATTAAATTCAAAAGAAAATAATACACGGGTCAGTCTAATTCAAACTCGATTATTAATGCACGGAAGCAATAATAATTAAATAACAATTAGACGAAAGTCAAAATAATCTCACATATCCAATCCTTTCATAAGGAAATCGGATAACGGTAAATATAACACATAACAGTGTTAAACAACAAATCAACAAATTCAGATTATCAACGAAGATAAATGAAAGGATTATCAATGAAGATAATTTAGAAAACAACAGGATTGCCTAAACGACAATCATCAACAAAATCTAATTATTAAATAAATAATTAGAAACTCATAATCTAATTATCTAAAAGATAATTAGACAACATCAAAATGATCAAATTAAACCAAATCAGAATACAATCCAAAACATATTGAATTGAATAAACGAAACAGTTCAAATAATTGAAATATCAATTAAAACATCACTTCTATTTGGCTGCAGTACACGCTCACATGTACTGCCTGGCCACTACAGCAAGAAATACACAAAAGCTCAATGAATCAGAAACAATAAATGAATACAGTGCATCAATGCAATGCAAACCAACAAGGGCAATGTTGCAACAAAAGAAACTGCAGCCACCTCATGAATACAAGGTTAGAACTGCAACAAAACTGCAGCCACCACAGGAAAACAGGGGTAAAACTGCAACTAAAACGAGTGCAATCACAAGTTTCAACTAAAACTCCAAAGTACGCATGAAGTATACAAGCAAAACTCGAACCAGCCGCGATATGAAAGCAACCAGACTAGTTCAGGTTAAAGCAAGCTTATAGTGCAACAGGACAGCACAATACAATTGAGCAAGCAAGTGCACCACAAACCAAACAAGGGTAAAACTGCAAACAAAATGAAACTGCAGCAACCCCTTGAATACAATAGTTCAAGTTCCAAATATCAAGAGAAGATGGCAACAGTGGTGTAGCAAAATCTAAGTGCACATTCACAATGCAGGCTACAGAAACAAACCAAATTTGTTCACATCAAAACCGAGTAACATCAAGAACCAGAGGCACCAAGTTATAAGAGCGAAACTCAACCCAGAGGAAACTGGCCTCAACTACAACAATGAACCAGAGATTACCAAACCAAAACATCAACTAAGTTCAAATGCAGCAAGCTCCAGATATAATGCAGCAGTGCATATATGTATAACAAGCATACTGCACAGATGAATAAAACTCAAACAATGCCAAAATCATGGAATAGTAGGCAGATTCAAACTCAAACAAAACAGAGGCAATACTCAAGTGCTACCAGAACCCATCAGTTACCAAAATCATGAAATGGTATAGTACAGTTCGAATAATACCACCCGTAAGGAATCGAATTACAAACTGCAAATGAACATCAACTAAAATGTTTGGTCAGACAAGGCAACTTTGAACAAAGAATTTAAGGTAGCAATCTCAAATCAAACTCGAAACTGTGGTCATGACGAAGCCAACTAAAAACACGAATAGTACCAAGTCGAGTTCAAATGTCAAAAACAATATACAGTTCAAAATTAAATCAGAGCCGTGATAACCAATGTCACCAGCGAAACAATATATACATACGTACTCGAGGCCACATGGAAGCAGTGATAGTGCCGAAGTCACAGGGACAAAATCACGCAAAGTACAATTTCAAACGCAACAATATAGTGAACAAAATCAAGCAACTATTGGTTACAATTTCGACGAAGTCAAGGTCGAAATCAACCCGAGAAAGTCAAGGTCGAAATCAACCAAAGCATATAAACGGTTCGATATGCCAAGGCTAAAGTCGAACTAAACAGTGGTAATACTCAAGTGCTACCAGAAGTCAAGACCGAAATCACAAAAGAAATCAACATCAGTAAAAATCCAAACAAACCGAGGAAATCATGAAATCACAAGTTCAAAATTGCTAAAACCTTGAATTAGATGTGAGTGAAAGTTGAAATTCACTCACCTTTGCATCAAAGAGCACTAGCGACCAAAAATCGAGCTGTTCAAGTCGGCGCCTTCGATTTTGAAAAGCCCTAGTTTTGAAAAGAGGAACGAACGAGAACGAAGCCGCCACCATTTTCGTTCGTTTATTTTTTGGTATTAGGGTTTTTTAAAAACGAATGAAGGAACGAGTTTCGCTCGATACTTAACTCAGCACCAAACAAAGGAAACATGGGCCAGGAATGAATTTTAAAGCCCACATAATTCTTAACAACTTTTGAAAAGAATTTCAACTGATTTAAAAACTCCAACAACAAACAGCTATTAGCCAGCAGAAATAAATCGTCTAATGACGATAATTAATTGGTGTGAAACCCCGGGTTGTTACAGACCTCATCCAGACGTTTGGATTTTTCTACTAGGCAGAAATCAGCCTAGCCCAAAGAGGGCAAAAAATCCAAACCGAAAGCGATCGAACAAGCGATGGATGCTAGGGATTTATGCCAATCGACAACCCAGCCCTATAGGCTCTTCGATACACCACCAAAAACATGTCCAACACCCAAGATAGGATCTTTAAAGATTTTGACTTCAAAACACCAGAATTGAAAAATTCACCAAATCAATTCAAATCAAAAGCAATTGAACATGAAATAGAAGTTAGGAATTCACACCTAACAACAATGAAATCTATTGACATAGATGTGAGTTCAAGAACTCACCTTTAAACTCAAAAACAAGGAATGAGGAGCTCTAAAACAAGGCAAGATCAATTACTCCTCCACTTAACTTCAAAAACCCTCAATCTATGATCAAATGCTAATATTACCTAAATTAGGTTATAGGATTTTCTAGAAATTGGAGAGAGATTGAGGTAGAGAAGATGAAGAGGATGCTTACATAAGCATCTCTTTGATTTTTGGAGTTTGAATCTTGAATTTCCTAGTAATCTAGGGTTTAGGATTTTTAATTTCCTCTTCTTTCCCCCATTTTCCTTGTAGCTGGAGAGTGTGAGAAAAATGTTATGAATGAATGAAGAGGTGCGGAGAGGGAGTTAGGGTATTAGATGAGTTGGGTTCTCTTGTTAGGTTATTGGGCTGAAACCCAAACCCAAAGCCCCAAATAAAAATACCAAAATTCTAGTCAACTCCAAACATATCGATGTTTATACTCAAAAATGTCGCAAACGCCGTTTTGGACTCTATGGAAGTGGTCTCGAGTCCTAATTCGACTGTTTACAAAACGTAGCATTTCGGACTTTAATCCGACTACTGATGCTATATTTAAACAAAACATTTAAATATACAGTCGTAAAATATGCGGGTTGTTACGTGGCTATTTTTACATGTTAATTAATACCAGAAATTTCCAAATTCTAATTTAATCACTTTAAATTCAATTTTAAGTTTAACCATCTTCATTGTTATTTAAATAAAATTTAAATCCACTTTCGACATCATTTTCATTTACATTAAATCCAGAATTCAATTATTTAAATAATTGCGATATTAAATTTAAACAATTATAATCATTCAACAAATTACATTAATAACCATTAATTTCAAATGAATTTTAGTTATCAACGGATATTTTATTTTTATCTAAATAATTCAATATTTATTATTCAATTCCAGTTATTGATAACAAACGCGTTCAATACATAGAATTCATTTCAATACCTGTTATTGCCAAAATCTTTGAAATTGGCTATTTCAAAATTTTATTCAAGTTCGTATTCAATAACTTGCATTAGTAAATCATAATTTTTCAATTTCTAACTTTTTTTTCATAATCATATTAAATTTAACCATTTAAAATAGTTAAAATTACGAGTCGCTACATTCTCCTCCACTCAAAACTTTTCATCCTCGAAAGGGATTAAGTAATAAATTTAGCATTCGATATATTTATTCAAAACTATCAATTTACAAAACATTTGAACTCCTATTTTCAAAACTTCTACTACGCTTTTGCTACGCCACTCTGATATCAGCCTTTGATGGAAATTACAACTTACATATAGAAACAAGTTATAAAAAAATTAAAACCTCAAAATTTTTCTAGGACCTGGATTTATGGAAAATTTCAGCAGTCTACTTTGCGCAGCTCGATCAGAAAAAATTTAAATACAATATATAACTCAAATATATATATCAAATATACATCTCATCTCAATGATGAGGCATCTCATAAGGAAAAATAAAAAAGTGATGCATGTATTCCGAGGTACGTACCTTGTTATTATTAATATGAGCGATTTCGCTCATATTAAAGCGAGCAAAAGCGAGCTAAAACGCATATACGTCCAAACGGTCTTCGTATGTACCTATCTTAACTTAATTTAAGATATTAGTCATATATAAAGATATAGAAGGCTTGTATAAGATTAATAGACTGTATAACATGAATTTTGAATTCAAATCATAAGTATAAGCACTAACACACAACATACAACAATCATACGCAATCAAAACAGTTACAACGATGATTTACAACAAAAGAAACCATTCAATTAATAATATTCATCCAATTAATCCAATTAATTCATAACAATGTGAATTTCAATTATCCAATGTCAATATTTAATTTATACACTTCATTTCTTGTTAAAATCCAATTTTATTAACATTTAATTCGTTTACTTCCAATTTATTTACATTTATTTCATTTACATTCCGTTTATTCAATTCGATTTGTTAAATTTCAATTGTTTCACTTTATTCACTTTATGTTTAACATATTTCATATTAATTTATTTATGAACCATTTTACAAAATTATTCCATTTAACCTTGTTTAAGTTAAATTTTACTTTGTTGCCACTTAGTATATTCTCTTTGATACTAGTCTCATTTATAAACCATTTAAGCCTATTGCAACCATTTTATAAAATGTACTTCTTATTTATTTTTTGTAACTTAAGTTCATATTAATTCTTCGATTCACTTCATTGATTCATTTCATAAATTTAAGTTCATATTAATAATTTCACTGAAGTAAATTTTATTTTATAATTCAAATTTATGTTAATAAATTTTCTTTTCTCACAATCAATTTTATTCAACTTATTAAGTTAACTTCATCTTATAATTCATTTTGTTAACTTATTCCATATTAAATTTGTTAACATTCAATTTATTGGAACTCATTCCATTTGCATTTAATTTATTTACATCCAATTTAAATCAAATTCAATTACTCATATAACTTTTAGTCACACCCATTATTCCCATCAATTTCTTTCACAATTCAATTTGCATTTCATTTTATAATTCAAATTCTTATTCATTCTATTAATTCAATTTTATAGCTTAAGTGGAATTAATCTACTTTACTAATTTATCCAGTTTCATTCTAATCTAACTCAATTCATTTAATCTTTATTAAGTTAAATTTATTTCATTTAATTCATTACTCAGTTTATTTAACTCTAGTTCAATTTTTTCCTTCTTATCGTACACAGTCAACAAATTTAAAATTTGTTTTTAGCTTAATATTACTCAAATATATAAGTTATACAACTTGATTCACTTAAAATTTCATTTTGTTATTTTATTTAATTCATTTCACTAAATCCTAAATTGGATGAATTAAATTTGAGTTATAAAATAGTTATGAATTATTTCATAACTAACAAAATCAATTAAATCTCATGACTAACTTTTAATTGGTTAAACTAACAAAATAGAAACGATATATATATATATATATATATATATGCCATTCGTACTTATAACAATTTTGATCTCTTACTCGAATACGCGATTTTTATTTCCTGAACTAGTATTGGTAACCCGACTACTCTAATGCAGACTTTGATCGGACTTTTGGATTAGAAACTTCCATCCTCTTAACATAGTAATAAACTATGATAGAGAACTTCAGATTTGTATCAAAAATCTGTATCAGTGTTCGTCGTCGAGAATCAATTGAACAATCCTAAATCGGACAGGTGTGAATTACCTTAAAATCGTGTATTCAAATCTAAATCAAAACTGTAAATGCAAATAGAATGGTCGAATAGAATGGTCAATATACAACTTACAAATTTATTCTAGTGGTTTCTTAATTACACCAATAGATAATTCAAGTGGATTATATATTCAATTCTTAATTGTTTGAAAATTTTCTTTGTTAAAGTTCTTTCATAATAAAACACTTTTATATCGAAATAATTTTATATTGGAACTACTTTTGATAACTCGAATTTTCAACAAGTTTATCCACGTTCTTACAGATTCTAGTAATATGTTGATCAGACAATTGACTATAAATCTCTAAGTACTTAGTAAACCTATTTCAACACCCAGTGAAATTACTTGAAAAACTTTTAAATACAGATATGGAAAGCACAACTCGAAAGCCAAGCATGGATCGCAGTTACACAATGATTACGCCTCTATCCCAGAGGAAACATCTGTAACTTTGGGTAATCTCTACCCCACGAATTACACCATGCAAATCTAAGATCAAATCGCCCATGGATTGTAGTCTAATTAGTGGTTACGTCCAATGGTTACGTCTCTATTCCAGAGAAAACATAGTAGACTATAGGCAATCACTGCCACCTTGAATTACGTCGTGTGGACCGCAGTTTATTTAGTGGTTACACTCTATGGTTATGTCTCTATCCCAGCGAAAAATACTAAACTATAGATAATCTCTGCCACCTCGAGTTATGTCAAATACATCGACCATAGATCGTAGCTACATAATGGTTACGTCATTATCCCAGCGAAATCATAAGTAGACTGTAGGCATCATCCCCCCTCCACGAATTACGCTATGCTAATCGAATCATAAGACCATAGGTTATGCTATGGAATTCGAAGGAACTCATGAGTTTATGTCCGAACGACCGAAATCAATCAATGGAATGAATCCACCAAGTGGATTATCGAAAATCATGGAGGGCACTTCTCGTATCTTTTACTTCGAAATATATCATACTATATTTGCCCTTTCCAAATCATAACTTCAAATATCACACTTATATAAATTCCATCATATATAAGAGTTCATTTCCAAATCGAGTACCTTCCAAAATCAATAGTCTCGAATATATCATATCTTTTTCTATATAAATTCCATTATATACAAGATTATCACTTTTCAAATCGAATACCTTTCAAAGTTAATAGTTTTCGAAATAACTTTATATTTATACAAACCAATTTCATATAAGAGTCAAAAACTTCCAAATGAAATATTTTTATAAAGTCAAAGGTCTTCGAAATCAATCCATCAATCAATCCTGATGCATAGGATACATGTGTTCATAATATAATTCGATCCAAAATTCGAGAACCGAACACCGGATTTTATTTCAAATCGTTTGAAATAAATATATCCTTATCTCTTCCGAATATCAAATCATACTTCAGGGATTTGAATCGAATCAGTTTCATTAAACCATCAAGTAGCAAAGCTACTAAAGTGGCCTCCCCCACTTTGAAACTCGAAAATGAATGTCGATGATGTTGCAGTCATCATCGAAATTATTTTCGAACGACAAAAGTGAGTTCCGAACTTCCATTTCTCTTAGATCTTTTGAAAATCCTCTTTGAAATTGCTTTGAAATCATTTATAACATTTCTATTCAGAAAATAATTTCAAATTATGCTATTATATATTTCTAGAATCTTATAACCCAATTTCAAAACACCCGGAATTCAAACTCTCAATTTTTAGTTTGAATAACCTTTTTTATTAACCATATCCAGATAAACCATATTTTATATATCGCTTTCAAGTAGTATCTATTACTCTTTATAATGATACAGAGGGAAATTCATATATATATATATATATTCACTTCAAAATCAATGTTAAAACATGCAGTTCTCAACTAGTTAAATATATTTCAAAACCAAAATTTCTAACCATAGTCAAATGCTCAAATCAACATCCAATAGTCAATGCTCATAAACTGGTCGAGCACGACTCATCAATTAATAAATGATAATGTACATCCATATTAATCGAACAATCAATCAACAAAGAAATAACATCCATTCATCATCAACAATCACGAATAATTTTATTAGTTTATAGAATTCATTCTTTTGTATTCTATATGTAACCCAATTTAAAATCATTTTATTTGTCAATTTCAAAATATTTTATATCGCTAACAAATACGCTCTCTCGCATACGTATATACCCCCAATAAGCATATCCTACAGGTTTAGGTATGCGCTAAACCAAAGCTCTGATACCATCTGTGATGACCCACCTTTTTGAACAGTTTAAATCGATAATAAACCATACATGTCCAACTCAGACCTTTAAAAGATAGATTATCAATGAGTTTATTTTAAAGAAATAAAAAGAAAAGAAGAAACAACGATAGAATCTCGCGGCGAAACGACAAAATATAATAATCATATAAACAGTTCATGAAGTTGTTTAACAATATATACTCGATTTAATCTACAACATAAATCAGAGTTACAATACTATCAGAGTTGTACATTTTATTAGAAGGAATAAAATAGTGCAGCTGAATAAATACTAGTAGATATGATATACCAAATCATCGTTGTTTTCCTGTAGAATAACTATCTTCAATAACTGAAAAACTCGGTCTAACCCGAACGTAATGAAAAACAAAACACTCGAGCCAGGACTAAAATCCTCATGTAAATCAAATCAAAATCAAGAGAAATATAGTTTGAAAATGGACCGTTTCTTTCCATTTCCAACAAATCTGAACTCAGATCCAGATTCCAAACAAATGAATTGAATTTCCAAAGTTTCAATTCAATTCCTTTCAAATTTAATTTCATTTAATTTCAATTTCAATTTAAGTCAATTTCAATTTTGATTTTAGTTTAAATCAATTTCAAATTTGATTCAAACGATTTAATTTAGTGGCTCGAGTTTCAATTCAAATCTCATTTCAAAACAATTTCAGTTTATATAAATTCGAGTCTAATCTCAATACACCGCTTTAAATTACTTAAATCAATATAACTTCAATGTTCAGATTTTAAGATTCAAATCTTAAAAATAATACAATTTCCATAATTCAAAACATATATTGATTATAACTTCAAAATTTCAAATAGAATTCTTTACACAAATTCTTTTAACAAATTTAAATTCCAACATTTTCAAAGCTCGAATTTTAAAGCAATCCAATTCAATCGTATCACACAGCAATCAACAATATCATCCATCACAATATGAGTTAACATCCAAATCAACCAATTCAATCGTATCACAAAACAATCAATAATTATCAGTGTTAGGGTGTTTAACTAAAGGTGATATGCAATCCAAGATCGATTTAAATATCAAATTTTGATGTCGATTTAATAAGTGTGCAAAATGTCAAAATATTCCTATTGAATTTAAATGTCACATTTACCATCAATTCCAACTATCCATTTAAAAGTCAAATTCCTAACAAATTTTTTAAAGGTCAATTTACACTATAAATTTTAATATTAAATTTATCAATAAAATATAAATGTCGGTTTTAACTGTCAATCAATTCAAATTCAATCAACTAAATTCTCAAACAGCAATCGATATAATTTTATCACTTCGTAAATTCGTTTAATTTGCAATAGGAAATTTAGTACTTCATGAGTGGTTTGAAAGACTCGGCTTTATTTGAAACTAAAATATTTTCAACTTCAAATAAATACCACCTCGATTCCATGCCAAAGCCTTCGTCGATACGATCCCAACACAACGTGTTTCATCCGAATCAGACGTCGCACATAAAATATACGAATATAAGAACAATATGAATTTTATTAAATTTTATTTAACTAAATCAATTAATAATTAGTTTAGTTACCCAAGCCAATCATGATTTCACAATCACGATTTCACGCTGACACTTCTTCTACGAACCCAAATCGCGCTCGATCAAACTGATGCCGTCCAAACTAAAAATATTTTTTGCTTCAAATAAATACCACTTCGATTACATGCCAAAGACTTCGTCGATACGATCCCAACGCAATGTGTTTCGTCCGAATCAGACCTCACACGTAAAATATACAAATATAAGAACAATATGAATTTGTTAATTTTTATTTAACTAAATCAATTAGGAATTAGTTTAATTACCTAGGTTAATCACAATTTCGTGCTAACACTTCTTCTACGAACCCGAATCGCGCTCGATCAAACCGATGCCGCCCAAACTCTTCGTCCGCCGCCGTCGCCTCCTACCAACGGCCGATGTTGGACCACAACCGAAGCCTTCCCTGACCTCCAGCTCCACCTTGCCATCGACCAATCCCTCCACCAGCCACGGCACCTCCAAGCTTTCTTTGCCAGCTCCAACGCGAAACCTTGGACTCAAGCACAAATGCCTCCTTTGGTCGGTCCAAGATCCCTCTACGCGCACACCACATCAACTTGCGTACCACCTCCTTCCAGCACCGCCGCGAATCGCTCGAGCTCTACTTTTTTTCTTGTTCGATCTGATGAGTGATTAGAAAAGAGAGGGGAAAGGATGCACGGGAAGACAAAATAAGACTTGACAGATGTACGAAATGTTGGAGGGTTGATTTTTATTATATATTATTTAAATTAGAAAAACATCCGACTTATCATGTTCGAAATTCTCAAGCTCCAAACGAAGCGTGTCGCCTGGCGTTCATAATGTTTTGCCTCTATTTTGAATGTAATGGAACTAGTTTTGAGGCCTAATTCGATCGTATGCAGAAGATAGCTTTTCAAAATCGATTTATTTTAATTAAATTCTGAAAATAAATTATATGCGTTACAAGCATGCACGGTCAAACGACAAGTCTGATAGCTATGAAACTTGAGATCCTATAATAATTCCCTATTACGGATCCGATGAAACATGTTTCGTCGAAATCCGAGACAGTGGCCAAAATGGCTATTTTTACACGTTAATTAAAACCACAAATTTTCAAATTCTAATTTAATCACTTTAAATCCAATTTTTAAGTTTAACAATCTTCATTGTTTTTAAAATAAAATTAAAATCAACTTCCAACATTATTTTCATTCACATTAAATCCAAAATTCAATTATTTAAATAATTGCAATACTAAATTTATTTATTTTTTAATTATTCAACAAATTACATTAATAACCATTAATTTAAATGAATTTTAGTTATCAACTGATATTTTATTTCTATCTAAATAATTAAATATTTATTATTCAATTCCAGTTATTGATAACAAATGCATTCAGTACATAGAATTCATTTAATACCTGTTATTGTCGAAATCTCTGAGATTGGTTATTTCAAAATTTTATTCAAGTTCATATTCAATAACTTACATTTATAAATCATTAATTTTTTTAAATATTTCTATCCATTTTATTCCATAATCATATTAAATTTAACCATTTAAAATAATTAAAATTATGGGTCGTTACAATATTCATTGATATACAAAATGTCTGAAGCACATAGCTTCTTGTATCAGTTTTGTAAAGGAGTTGCTCAGTGTCATAGTCATGGAGTGCTCCATGGGACTACTCTTCTTCCTATATGTTCCTATTTTAAGCTAAGTGTCCTCTCCACGTACTGTTTTTAAAAAGGAATATATGCAAGGGTAAAAATATTTGAAGCCTCGGAATCCATTTACAATTTAGAGGTTTCAGTAAAGGTGTCAATAACTGGATGGATGAACAATTAGAAGTTAGATTTTTTATTAATAACCATGTAGAGAACATTATAATTACTTAAAAAATATGGAATCCTTAATTCCTCCATGTGATTGCACCCATATATTTAATGAAAATAATTATACACGAAAAGAAAGAACTCCTTTTACAAAATAAGTCATAGATGGTTCATACATGTAAAGCCTTTAGTGCTTATTTATACAAGGCAAATAAAATAGTTTCATTCCAAACATTCACTTCTTACACTAGTTGAAGCCACTGCAATGTGACCAAGACTAAAATGATTGAGGTATTTTGAATCATCTGCGATATAAGGAACATGCAGAACTAATTTGCTTCTCCTTCCTCAAAACTTCGAAGATGCCTATATAAGCATCTGCTGATGTGGGGTCTGATTCGTCCCAACCCCCATAATTTGGTACAACTTTGCATCTATTCGATGATTCTCCTATAGTCTCAAACCTTTCAGGGTTATTTAGGGCAACCCCTTATGTCTTGGTGTGATGGTGATGGTGATGAAGCGGAGACTGCTAAAAATTGCAGTGTGATGCACCGTTTACTCGATTTTCCTTCTCCATTCATATGATCTCAAACATTTGAAAAGGAAGAGCTCCTTAGAAGTGGTGTAGACTCTTTTGGTCTACACTTTTACAACTACAAAGAAGCTATATAAGTGATGAAAGCGAAAAAGGTTAGCCTTTTTATTTGTTTATTCTCCTTTCTATTATTCTTTCTTTGAAATAACAAAGAAGTTTATGAAGATATTATGTGACGACCCGGAATTTTTGGGCATTTAAAAATTGGAATATTTAGGTGATTTTAAAATATTCAATATAGTAATTTTTAACTTAAATTACGAATATCATGTTTTATTTGATAATTAAACTATTGAATTAAATAATTTGAGGTTGGATAAAATATTGAATCTGCAATTCTAAGCCTATAAAAAAATAATTTAAAAGTTGTAGAATTTATACTGATAATACTGAAAGTTATAGAAGTTGTAAAACTGAAATTAGCAGTGATTTGTTCCGTTTGAAATTTTATCATTTTAATTTGAATTTAAAATAGCCTTCCGAGGCACAGTCTCGAAATGCGCCGGAACTAGTTTCATTGAGTCCGTAATATTGAACTATTATCGGATTTCAAATTTCGTATTGATCGGAGTTTGTATGTGAGTGTACGAAATATAAACGTGCTAGGAATTTAACTGATAATAACCTAATAAAATTTAATTTAATTGGTTAAGCTTCTTGTATACGCCATCTCATATTCGTTTTAACACGCTACCTATATTTTTTTTCCCCATCGTTCACTTCTCGTTCCTTCTTCTGAAAGCCGAGCGAGTTCTTTCCCCAAATCGATATTATCTCGTATAACAAACCTTATTCTTTCTTCAATTTATCGAAATCTTCCCTTGCTATTCTATTTAAAACAGCCGACACCCTTTTCTTTCCTTCAAATCATAAATTAATTGTATCGATTCGTATAAAAAAAAGGGAAAAAAGCGAAACTCGATGGAATTTAGTCTCGTTGGTATTCGGCATGGTGAAGCTCGATCTAAATTGAGGCTAAAGGGGAGGAGACATCGCGCACGCATCGAATGGGAGTCGCGAGTTATCGTCGAGTGATCGCGAGGGCTGGGATGAGTCTCGACTTCATTGGCGACGGCATCGCGACATGTAGCCGAGTCAAGCCTGCCGTAGGTTTCGCGAGCTAGGGCTTAGATTTTGTTTCGGTCGAGACAGTATTTGGAGAATCGAAGCTTGGATGTGTATTGGGAATGGTGACGCGAGCTGTGAGGTATAACTCTATTTACAATTTTAGGATACATATATGTGTGTATATATACATATAGATTAGAGAAGAAATATATTCGGTAAAGTAAAGATTAATTAAGCAGTTTTTTTTAACTTAATTTAAATCTAAAATATATATATATGAAGATATAAAGAAACAGAAAAAAAAATATGTACAGTGAGATATATGCAGTTTTTCTAGTATATAGATATACGGAAAAATAAAATAATAAATTGCAGTAAGGTATAGTGTACGTTTTGAAAATGTATATGTATATAAATTCGCAGTAAAACAAATTACTATGGTATTTACGGAAACATAAAAGGATATTTTACAATAAAACAATTCTGTTTTAATTTAATAAGAATACACATACATGTTTTTATCTTACTGTTTAATTTTAAATAAGTAGTAAGTTGGTTAACTTATTTAATTAGCTTATTCAATTATTTAGGGCATTAAAAATAATTTATTAAAGGAGAATTAGTTCAAGTAAAATTCTTAGTTAGTTAAATTAATAAATGGTAATAAATTGTTCGATTAGTTCAAATGACAATAAATCACATAATGTTTATTCAAGGTCTGAAATCATGGAGAAAACAAGCTGGTTGGGATAGGATAGCAAACTAAGAGGCAAAGGTGAGTTAATCTCACTCAGTTAGATTTAAATTTAAATTTAAATTTAAATGATTAAATTTAAACAATTGGTTGAATGGACGAATTGGTTGATTTTATCTAGTATATACTACATCTTAGGATGTTTGATTTATATTGTGTTATAGTATGGTATATTTCTGAAATTGGCATATTCTATTGTGCTAATATCTGTGGATGCAGGGAAAACAGGTTGGAGGGATCCAACTGGATCCCTCAACATATTTTTAAGTTATTTATTACACTCTGCTGTGATTATTTGATATTCTATGATGAATTATATTGGGATATTGAATGACGTGGCTTAGTTGATATAATTAGGTATAATGAATTACCAAAATATATAAATCAGATTTTTGAAAGAAATAAAAGAAGAGAATTCGTAAGTAAAATAATTTATAGAAGTTTGAATAAATTTAGGAATGAATCGGGAAGATAATAAAGTGACTTAAAAAAATTCTTATAGATAAATCTGGAGTACTGTAAGGAAAATTTTGAATAATCAGAAGATTAATGAATTTTAAATTTCAGTATTATTATTTAAAAGAACAAAACATCTATTTAAAATTGAAGATTTAAATTTGTTGAAAGGTAAAGAAGAAATTTGGACAAGATCTTAAATTTCTATATTTCAGTCAAATGTTTTAAAATCAAACGGCAGATAAAAATAAAAATAAAAATAAATAAAGTTCATAACTAATGAATGGAGTAATTAAAGAAACTTATTTCAAATGGAGTAAATAGGAAATCAATTTGGGGAAAATTTATTTAAGTGATTGAAATGGGGATTTTCTCTGGATAGCCAAGTACTTGTTTTAAAGGTAAATTTTTAAATATGAATTAAATGTTTGAAAGTTGTTTTTAAGAAAGCAAGTTTTGTAAAATTTGTTATTTCTAATATTTAAAGTCTAAAGTAAGAATCTTCTTTAATTTATTTAAGTAGTAATTATAAGAAGTAACTTAGTGATGTGTTTTTAAAGGTAGAAATCTAGTTTTACATTTTATTAAGTAACTTTATTTTCAAATATATAGTACGTATCTTAGTAAATTATTAAAGTAGCCTTAACTTAAGTGTTTAAAGGTAAATTCCAAAGTAAGTATTTTTGTTTTATCTATTATCGTAGTAAGTATATAAAGAATGACTTGGTATTTTGTTTAAAGCATTATTTTAAATTAAGTACAAAAGAAAGATTTTCTAAATTAAATATTAACCATACTTTACAATTAAAGTGTTTTGAAATTATTTTAAAAATCTAAAATCTTGTGCTTGGTGATTCCAGTGGAAATGAAATACTCGGAATTTTATTCTGAGAAAAGGGAAGGTAGTTTGAAAACTGTTTTCAAATGGATTTGAAAGTGAGAATATACCTTGTAAAGATATTTTGAGATAAATAAATAATTTGGGAAATTATTTATTGGTTGGATGGTTGTTGTGAATATTAATTGATAGTTAAATCACCGACTATCAATATTGGACAAATGCGTTGATCGTTTCGAAGAGACCGGGATCGAGATTAATTTCTCGAAAACCACTTTGATCTGGTTTGTACGTTTCGTGAAAGCAATTTTGGATTCGAAGATGGAGCAGTGAAGTGCAAGGGCTAGTCACTACTAATCTTGAGGATATTTTCAAAATGGATGTAGTAGGAATAGTGCCTTCGGTTCCGTTCGAACCCAGGACGGACTTGTATGGACGAATGCTTGCGAAACATCGTCAGGGGGACGATGGGCTTTCTAAGGGATATGCTCTAAAAAGGTAACGCTTCGCCTCAAGCCTCATCAAATGGGAATGACTGAAAATCAGGGGTTATGCAGCAAGGCTAGGTGGGTAGCACCCAAGCAGGGTGAGGTCATCCCTGTCTAGATGTCCCTTTTTATTTCGGCTTAGTGGCGGTTGCTGATCCCAACCGCGAGGTGATCTCACTCGGGATTATCCAGTAAGGGGTAGTCCCGGCCTTGTGTTGCAGGGGAGCGGGCGTACTCCTCGGTACGGTGATCTAGGCCCCGTACTGTGACAGGTGGTACCCCAGTGCCTAGTCATTAGTTGGAAATCCATTCTCCCTACGAGCCTTGTACGAGTTTTGTTTGTATTAACCACTCTGTGGCTAGTAGCTGGAATTTAATCATGTAACAATTTCGGCTATTTTATAAGTATTTGTATATAGACCCTATTATAATATCATAGGATTTCTATAAAAAATGTTTTAGCTATCGTAAGGTAAAAACGCGACATGTTTATTTGTGGCGTGGTCTTACGAGATGCTTTTGTTTTCAAAGGATTTTTGAAACTTTAATAATCAATGGGTGTGATTTTTCTCACGCTGGTATTCCAGACTGACTCGGGTGTTATTTAACTGTAATGCTCGGGTCAGACCGAGTATTATAGGATACAGGATTTGATGCTGTGGAGCTCAGGAGACGAGCTGGATGACGATACGTATTTCCGTACTTGTTTATGTATATATATTCCGCTGTGTTGAGTTGTTGTGTATCCATTTGTATGTTGTTGATGTTGAGCTGTGATTGATGTACTCTGATGATGTAATATATAAACAGCTATATTTTATTTTGAGTAAAGATAATTTATTATCTATTATATTTTATTCCGCTGCGATGGTTAGATTTTTATGTTGTTTCTATTTTCCTCTTCTACCTCTTCTTCTTTAACCCAAATGGTTCGTATTTCTGTACAACTTGAGTTGATTGTTGTAGAATAGTGTTGACTCAAGGGGTACGGATTTGCGGGCTGTTACAGTGGTATCAGATCTTAGGTTGGTGATAACCTTGGCTCTGGTGGGAATTACTCATTTAAAATAGAGTCCGTAGTACTCTAAAATGAGTTTGAGCGTATTAATAAATATGAATGCGTATTTATTAGTGAATATAAATTGTTTTAATATTGTGTTGGTTAGTTTATTGAGTGGTATATGAACCTTCGTCGACACAGTCTGCGCAACTGTATTGAAGGGGTTTCTAAACACTTGAATAGAACAATCGACACGGTATTGTTTTAAATATGGGTAAACGAAATAATTTTACCCAAAAACATATTTTGATATAAAGAATAGTTTTGAAAACTATTTAGCTAATATATGGTTGCTTGGATGTTAGAAATGTAAATATTAAAGTATTATCATTGTTAAGTGAAAAATTTAACTAGAAATTGAAATATAACCAAAGTTTGAAGGAATAAATTCATTATAAAATGAAATTCATAAATATGGATTATAAACATAAATTATAAATGGAAATATAATCAAATGAGAATTTGTATAAGCATAAACTATACAAATGCATTATAGTTAAAATTTGAATTAAAACAGAATTTAAAACTTTAAACCCGGAGATTTTGAAAGTATTTTGAAAATAAATAGTAACATTGTTGTTTTTAGGGTATTTCTTAAAGGAAAATTGTTTTAAATAAATTTTGGGAAGAGATTTAGCATTAAGTTCACTTCAGTCACTGGAAAATAACTTCGATGATGACTGCAGCATCATCGATGTTCATTTTCATGTTTCTAAGTGATGAATTGCTACCAAATTGATTTGTTCAGGAAAACCTGTTTATTTTTGAAATTTCAAAGGAAATTTGTTGGAAATAAAAGCCAGGATTGGCTTAAAGTTTTTGAGAAGTAGGATTTTGAGATGTTGAAGATTTCAAAATGATTTGGAACCATAGTCGGGTATTTAAAAATCCTGATGAGATAGTTGTAAGCTTATAAATTGAGATGATTTTAAATCATGAAGGAAATATAAGCTTTGAATAATGGAATTTAAATTTAAAAGGATAAAATGAGGTTAACTTGGGTTGGAAAATAAAAACTTAACTGGATTGAAATTAATTAATTAATTAGGCTGAAAAATAATATCCAGTTATATTTGAATTAAGTTGAACTCGAATCGAATTAAATAAATTTGAGTTAAAATAAAATTGAATTGGAATAAAAAGATTCAATTGAGTTATTGAATGGAATTAGATTCTTACCTGAACAAATGAAAATGAGATGAATAAGGATTGGATTGAAATAAATAATTTAGAATGACTTGTAAAAGAATAATAATCCATGGAAATAAAATTCTGCTTGGATTATAAATAGATGTAAGACTCGAATTAAAAATAAAGGATGAATACATTCAAGCTTAGAATGAATGTGATCGTATAAAATAATAAGTAGTGACTTATAAAACGTGGAAGGGAAATAGAAAATCCAAAATAAATATTGTTTGATGTTTTGGATAATGAAAAGAAAATCCAAACTTGAATTATATAATAAATTGAACCAAGAAAATTAAATGAAGTGATATTTGGGAAAAATCAAGTATTGAACCATAAATAGGGGAGGACTAATTTATTAATAAATTAGTAATGAAATGTGTAAATGGAGTTCAATGTAGTTAAATAGAAGCTGAATTGTAAGCTAATAATGAAGATTAGAAATAAAACTCAAGTTATAAATCAAATTTGACTTGGATCGATAGTGAAGAAACTGTAATTAAATTGTGGTTATTAAATTGGGTGGTAAACTGAAAATGAATAGTGGATTCAAAACTTGAGTTGTAAATTTAAAATTTAACTTGAAGTGTTAACAAATTAAATATAATTGGGAATGTATCAAATAAAATGTAAATGGATTAAAATAGCAATGGTTTGAAGGTGCAAATAAAATCCAAATAAGTGAAGATAACTTGGAAAATAGCCAGGTAATAAATTGAATGAGCTGAATCTAGAAAGTTAAAATGTATAATGATTGATCAAATAAATTTGTAGTTTGAAATGGGATTGGATTGAAATAGAATCAAGTTAAATTGAAAGAGAAATTTATTTGCAAAATGAAATGAGATTAAGTATAAAATTGGAGTCAATAAACTTAAGCTAGAGGATGGAAGGAGTTAGATTGAATTCAACTTAAAATTTAGATTAATAAAAGTGAATTGGATTTAAATCAAGTAAAAATAAATCTTAATTGAAATAAAACTCGGTGAGTTATAAATAATATTAGTGGAATGAAATTCTAGAATAAATAATTGTAAACCATTTAAAATTATTAAGGAATTGAAATAACTTGAGGCAATAAGGACAATAGAATGTTTCAAGTTTATTAGAATGGTTTAAGTGAATGTGGATAAACTAATTATATTGAGTAAAAAAATGATGGAATAAATAAGTATCAAATGAAATGTGGTTTAAATAAGTTGAGAAATGGTTATTGAATGAAATAGCTTGGATTGTCTTCGAGCTAAATAAAATAGTTTGGAATAATCAAATATGGAATGAAATGTAAATAAATGGATTGTACATGAAATTTAAAGGGAGTGTGTCGAGCTAAATAAATGCTTGTGAATGGATTACAATAAAAAGGAAATTTAATTGGTAATGGAGATGGAACCTAAGTTGTTAATGGTTTTGAATGGACTAGTTTGGTTAATAAAATTGAAATGCAATAAAACTGAGAATATATGGATTGTGAATAAATCCGAAATGGAATAGAATTAAGCGTAAGTTGAGTTGGAGTCAATTTAAATTGATTATAAAACTCAAGTGCTTATTTGTTCACATAAATCTCGTCAAATTACAAGGAATAAATTGTTATTGAATGTAAATAGAAGTTATTAAAATGCCTTGGATGGATAGGAGTAAAATAAATTGGTTTTGAAAGCAATTGAATTAAATATGAGTTCAGTTTGCTTAAAAATAAATTAATGTAAGCAATTGTGTTTTAAACCATTCAAATTAATGAAGTTATATACGAATGGATTGTAAACCATTCAAATTGAATGAAAATGGTTTGTAAATTAATTGAAAACAGTTGAATTAGTATGGAATGGTATAAATTGCTTGCGGACAAATGATTGGTGTGAATTCCTTTTAGAATTCATATGTTTTAACCATTGCAACTAAGTGAAAAATAGTTAAACTGCAAATACTTGGCACTTACATGTTTAAATTGAGTAAGTACACATACCTGGAAGCCGTGTGGCTGGATTTGGTTGTGCTATTTGCTAAAAATAATAAGCTACATGCTTAAAAATGCTAAATAAGGTACGCCTACATAATAAAAATAGGAAATATGAACTGTTTTTGATTTTTCCGACCGTGTGGGTCGATGTATATATATTTATCTCTTTTGTCAAATTGCAAAAGCTCCTCCGTACAAAGGAGACTCTGCCAAAAAATTTCGGAAATTTTGGGAGTTAGAAAATTTTTGAAAAAAGATTTTTTGTTAACGACAAACAAATTCAAATTGGAAACTAAAATAAATTAGTAAAGGAAACCAACTTACAGTAATGATATGAATTAGTTATTAATGGGAAATAAAGTTTAAAAATTTAGAGTTTAAGATGAATTGAATTCATATGTAAATGAAGGAATCAACTTGAATAGAATTAGATATAAACTAAAATGGTAAGACGAAAGTAAATATAAGAAACACATAAATGATTATACTAACTTAAGTATGGAATGGTGCATCAAATTGAATATTACAAATATAATCTAAAATAATATTGAAATAAATAGATATGGACATTTTGTCAGGAAATCGATAAAATGTTTTGGAAATATTGTGATTGGATATTAGTGCCAAGCAGGATATGCAGGTATTATAAAAGGGAAAAGGAAACTGGATTTTTATTTCAAGAGATGAATTTGAATTGCCTGACAAAAGGTATGTATTTAAATTTGGTATGGAATTTGATTGAGATTTGGATTTGGATTGAGCCACTTGGCTTTTTGTTTTCTTTTTGGATTTGGAGGCCGTAGAGCCATTTTGTAGTTGTACCGAGTCAGCCGCGCAAAGGAGACGCTGGCAAAAAATTTCGGGAATTTAGGGAGTTAGAAAAAAATTTGAGAAAATTTTGATAATTCAAGATTTGGTTTTAAATTGAAACTTGAATGGTGAAACGAATAGTATAGTTTGAAATTATGGGAGAGTTGAGAAGTTAATAAGAATGATAGTGGGTCTATAATGAAAGACATGTTATGGTAAGGTGATGAAACTGTTTGGTTTTGGAAAAAAAATAAAATAGTAACGGGTATTGGACCATTCTTCCTAATTAGTAATTTAGGGGATGAAATTCTTTTAAGGGGGGAGGAATGTGACGACCCGGAATTTTAGGGCATCTAAAAATTGGAATATTTAGGTGATTTTAAAATATTCAATAGAGTAATTTTTAACTTAAATTACGAATATCACGATTTATTTGATAATTAAACTATTGAATTAAATAATTTGAGGTTGGATAAAATATTGAATCTCGAATTCTAAGCCTATAAAAAAATAATTTGAAAGTTGTAGAATTTATACTGATAATACTGAAAGTTATAGAAGTTGTAAAACTGAAATTAGCAGTGATTTGTTCAGTTTGAAATTTTATCATTTTAATTTGAATTTAAAATAGCCTTTCGAGGCACAGTCTCGGATACGCCGAAACCAGTTTCATTGAGTCCGTAATATTGAACTATTATCGGATTTCAAATTTCGTATTGATCGGAGTTTGTATGTGAGTGTACGAAATATAAACGTGCTAGGAATTTAATTGATAATAACCTAATAAAATTTAATTTAATTGGTTAAGCTTCTTGTATACACCATCTCATATTCGTTTTAACACGCTACCCTTATTTTTTTTCCCCAACGTTCACTTCTCGTTCCTTCTTCTGAAAGCCGAGCGAGTTCTTTCCACAAATCGATATTATCTCGTATAACAAACCTTATTCTTTCTTCAATTTATCGAAATCTTCCCTTGCCCTTCTTTTTAAAACAGCCGACACCCTTCCCTTTCCTTAAAATCACAAATCAATTCTTCCGATTCGTATAAAAAAAAGGGAAAAAAGGGAAACACGATGGAATTTAGTCTCGTTGGTATTCGGCATGGTGAAGCTAGATCTGAATTGAGGCTAGAGGGGAGGAGACATCATGCACACATCCAATGGGAGCGGGAGTTATAGTCGAGTGATCGCGAGGGCTGGGATGAGTCTCGACTTCATTGGCGTCGGCATCGCGGCATGTAGCCGAGTCAAGCCTGCCGTAGGTTTCGCGAGCTAGGGTTTAGATTTTTTTTGATCGAGACAGTGTTTGGAGAATCGAAGCTTGGATGTGTATTGGGAATGGTGACGCGAGCTGTGAGGTATAACTCTATTTACAATTTTAGGATACATATATGTGTGTATATATACATATAGATTAGAGAAGAAATATATTCAGTAAAGTAAAGATTAATTAAGCAGTTTTTTATATCTTAATTTAAATCTGAAATATATATATATATATATATATATATATATATATATATGAAGATATGAAGAAACAGAAAAAAATATGTACAGTGAGACATATGCAGTTTTTCCAGTATATAGATATACGGAAAAATAAAATAATAAATTGCAGTAAGGTATAGTGTACTTTTTGAAAATGTATATGTATATAAATTCACAGTAAAACAAATTGTTGTGGTATTTACGGAAACATAAAAGGATATTTTACAATAAAACAATTCTGTTTTAATTTAATAAGAATACACATACATGTTTTTATCTTACTGTTTAATTTTAAATAAGTAGTAAGTTGGTTAACTTATTTAATTAGCTTATTCAATTATTTAGGGCATTAAAAATAATTTATTAAAGGAGAATTAGTTCAAGTAAAATTCTTAGTTAAATTACTAAATGGTAATAAATTGTTCGATTAGTTCAAATGACAATAAATCACATAATGTTTATTCAAGGTCTGAAATCACGGAGAAAACAAGCTGGTTGGGATAGGATAGCAAACTAAGAGGCAAAGGTGAGTTAATCTCACTCAGTTAGATTTAAATTTAAATTTAAATTTAAATGATTAAATTTAAACAATTGGTTGAATGGACGAATTGGTTGATTTTATCTAGTATATACTACATCTTGGGATGTTTGATTTATATTGTGTTATAGTATGGTATATTTCTGAAATTGGCATATTCTATTATGCTAATATCTGTGGATGCAGGGAAAACAGATTGGAGGGATCCAACTGGATCCCTCAACATATATTTAAGTTATTTATTACACTCTGCTGTGATTATTTGATATTCTATGATGAATTATATTGGGATATTGAATGCCGTGGCTTAATTGATATAATTAGGTATAATGAATTACCTAAATATATAAATCAGATTTTTGAAAGAAATAAAAGAAGAGAATTCGTAAGTAAAATAATTTATATAAGTTTGAATAAATTTAGGAATGAATCGGGAAGATAATAAAGCGACTTAAAAAAAATTCTTATAGATAAATCTGGAGTACTGTAAGGAAAATTTTGAATAATCAGAAGATTAATGAATTTTAAATTTCAGTATTATTATTTAAAAGAACAAAACATCTATTTAAAATTTAAGATTTAAATTTGTTGAAAGGTAAAGAAGAAATTTGGACAAGATCTTAAATTTGTATATTTCAGTCAAATGTATTAAAATCAAACGGTAGATAAAAATAAAAATAAAAATAAAAATAAATAAAGTTCATAATTAATGAATGTTGAAATGAATGGAGTAATTAAAGAAACTTATTTCAAATGGAGTAAATTGGAAATCAATTTGGGGAAAATTGATTTAAGTGATTGAAGTGGGGATTTTCTCTGGATAGCCAAGTACTTGTTTTAAAGGTAAATTTTTAAATATGAATTAAATGTTTGAAAGTTGTTTTTAAGAAAGCAAGTTTTGTAAAATTTGTTATTTCTAATATTTAAAGTCTAAAGTAAGTATCTTCTTTAATTTATTTAAGCAGTAATTATAAGAAGTAACTTAGTGATGTGTTTTTAAAGGTAGAAATCTCGTTTTACATTTTATTAAGTAACTTTATTTTCAAATGTTTATATAGTATGTATCTTAGTAAATTATTAAAGTAGTCTTAACTTAAGTGTTTAAAGGTAAATTCCAAAGTAAGTATTTTTGTTTTATCTATTATCGTAATAAGTATATAAAGAATGACTTGGTATTTTGTTTAAAGCATTATTTTAAATTAAGTACAAAAGAAAGATTTTCTAAATTAAATATTAACCATACTTTACAATTAAAGTGTTTTGAAATTATTTTAAAAATCTAAAATCTTGTGCTTGGTGATTCCAGTGGAAATGAAATACTCGGAATTTTATTCTCAGAAAAGGGAAGGTAGTTTGAAAACTATTTTCAAAAGGATTTGAAAGTGAGAATATACCTTGTAAAGATATTTTGAGATAAATAAATAATTTGGGAAATTATTTATTGGTTGGATGGTTGTTGTGAATATTAATTGATAGTTAAATCACCGACTATCAATATTGGACAAATGCGTTGATCGTTTCGAAGAGACCGGGATCGAGATTAATTTCTCGAAAACCACTTCGATCCAGTTTGTACATTTCGTGAAAACGATTTTGGATTCGAAGATGGAGCAGTGAAGTGCAAGGGCTAGTCGCTACTAATCTTGAGGATATTTCCAAAATGGATGTAGTAGGAATAGTGCCTTCGGTTCCGTTCGAACCCGGGACGGACTTGTATGGACGAATGCTTGCGAAACATCGTCAGGTGGACGATGGGCATTCTAAGGGATATGTTCTAAAAAGGTAACGCTTCGTCTTAAGCCTCATCAAATGGGAATGACTGAAAATCAGGGGTTATGCAGCAAGGCTAGGTGGGTAGCACCCAAGCAGGGTGAGGTCATCCCTGTCTAGATGTCCCTTTTTATTTCGACTTAGTGGGCGGTTGCTGATCCCAACCGCGGGGTGATCTCACTCGGGATTATCCAGTAAGGGGTAGTCCCGGCCTTGTGTTGCAGGGGAGCGGGCGTACTCCTCGGTACGGTGATCTAGGCCCCGTACTGTGACAGGTGGTACCCCAGTGCCTAGTCATTAGTTGGAAATCCATTCTCCCTATGAGCCTTGTACGAGTTTTGTTTGTATTACCCACTCTGTGGCTAGTAGCTGGAATTTAATCATCTAATAATTTTGGCTATTTTATAAGTATTTGTATATAGACCCTATTATAATATCAGAGGATTTCTATAAAAAATGTTTTAGCTATCGTACGGTAAAAACCCGACATGTTTATTTGTGGCGTGGTCTTACGAGATGCTTTTGTTTTCAAAGGATTTTTGAAACTTTAATAATCAATTGGGTGTGATTTTCTCACGCTGGTATTCCAGACTGACTCGGGTGTTATTTGACTGTAATGCTCGGGTCAGACCGAGTATTATAGGATACAGGATTTGATGTTGTGGAGCTCAAGAGACGAGCTGGATGACGATACGTATTTCCGTACTTGTTTATGTATATATATTCCGCTGTGTTGAGTTGCTGTGTATCCATTTGTATGTTGTTGATGTTGAGCTGTGATTGATGTACTCTGATGATGTAATATATAAACAGCTATATTTGATTTTGAGTAAAGATAATTTATTATCTATTATATTTTATTCCGCTGCGATGGTTAGATTCTGATGTTGTTTTTATTTTCCTCTTCTACCTCTTCTTCTTTAACCCAAATGGTTCGTATTTCTGTACAACTTGAGTTGATTGTTGTAGAATAGTGTTGACTTAAGAGGTACAAATTTGCGGGCTGTTACATATTACGAGTGGCAAGTAAATGACAACTAGTAGGGGTTTAAGACGCAAAAGTACCCGATTAGGTTTATTAATATCTATTGCGGATGTTATCCCATTTTGTGAAAACTTAACTAACAAAAAGGAGCGAAATTCAAGTACTCGATATAATATTTAGTATCATAATATTAAAAAATAATAATGCTGTCTAGACCCGGTTTGTCGACCTCCGAAAGTTGACATCAATACGTCCGTTGTATTACATGCCGAACAATCAAACGCCGGAAATACCAGACCGTATGGGATAAAGAAGAAAAAGGTAGAAGAAGAATGAGAAACAACATCAGAATCTCACAAACACAGCGGAACAAATATACAAATAACATCACTTTATACAATGAAAACCTGTAGCTGTCAATATATATACAAGATATCAGAGTACAACAAATCTACACAGTTAAAATAACATGTCCTCTACTACCCTTTATACAGTATCTAATACACAACGGAATATACTCAATATGTCTATGTCATCCAGCTCGTCTCCTGAGCTCCCAACGTCCTAACCTGAAAATCTATAATACTTGTTCTGACCCAAGCATTACAATAAAGTAACACTCGAGTCAGGCTGGAAACCAGCGTGAGTAAACCTTTTCATTTTGAAATACTAAAGTTGTAAAAATGTCTTTGGAAATCAAGGTAACTCGTCCAACATCACAAGTTCATATCTTGTTATAACCAACACTTGTTGCAAATCCATTTATTTAAAATAATATATAAGTGCAGTTACTTATTCAAAAGTTGGATTTACTTAATTTATTTCCATTCCAGCCTATAAGATTTTGCACTCAAATCCGTAAAAATTATAGTGCTTATTGAATCGAAGTGGTTTCGGATATCGCGGATATCCGATCCCGGTCTCTTCGAATCCAAATGCCAACTTTTAGGCCAGGTTGTTTTTAACAAAACAATTAAATTTCAGGGTGTCAACCTTCACATAAAAATTCCATCACAATATCTATTCCAATAAATGTCTCACAATTTATATTTAACTATTCATTTCAAGTTATTCCAATTTAAACTATTTATAGACTGGATTAACTAGTCACACAAATCGTTCACTTAAAACCGAATTAATTAATTGTTTTCAAATCATGTTTAACAATCATTAAACTAATTACAAATCATTTTATTTTATTTTAATTAAATATCTGGAACTAACTAACAATTAACAAGTAAAATTTACTTAAGACTTTTAACAAATTAAAGGTTAGATCGTTTTATTTTATAATTAACTATTAACTAGTTACAATTATTTCTTTAATAAACCTTTGTAAATAATAAATAATTAACATATAAATAATTACCTTAACTTAATTAATTTAAGTTAAATCTTTTTATTTATCCTAGCAAATTCCCAATCCTAAGGTTTGGGTTAACTTAAGAATTTTTAAAATACTTAATTTGAATAACCATAATTAATTACTTTGAAAACCATTTTCTTTTCATTTTCTTTCTTTCCAAAATCCAATATTTATACTTTTGATACCTCAAAATATCAAAAATATATTCAGCCAATCCATAACATTCAATAGCTTCAATTTTCAATATAATCTATCACAGATTATCAAATAAATTGTAGCGATCCTGACTTGGCCATCGAAAATCGGCACCGAATACGACACTCGTATTCAAATGCCGTAGATTCAAACGTCGAATCTGGTTCACCGGAGCTTACAACACATTAAGTAAATAACACAGCGGAAGAAAAATGAAATGATACATATGATATACAACATTTGATACAGTATCTGATATAACAGAATGATACTGTTTTGACATAGCATATTGGAATATCAGAGGATGTCATCTACCATCAAAACAATTTGAAGTGAAGCATTTTGTTAAAAATCAAAAGATTCAATTGCTAGTCATTGGTGAAACAAAATTAAATAAGGAAAAAACTATTTTGGCATGTAAAAATATTGCTCCTGACTGGAAATATGAAGATAATCTACAAAGTTCCCCATATGGAAGATTATTGGTTTTGTGGAATCCAGATGTTTTCAATTTGACAAAGCTGCAGGAGGATGATCAGTTCATTCATTTCAATGTTGTTTTTCTATCTTCAAATATTTCATTTCTTCTTACCTCAGTTTATGCCCAAAATAACCTTGAAAAAGACTACCTTTCCTATCTAATCTCTCTTCCTTATCTCATCCAACTTTGCCATGGATTGTTCTCGGTGATTTTAATTGTATGTTTTCCTCTGATCAAAAAATTGGAGGAAATCCTCTCTCTCTTAAGGACATTGCACCTTTAAACCAAACTCTTATCAAATCTTCCCTCTGTCATATTCCTTCTTTTGGAGCTGTGTTTACTTGGAATAATAAAAGTAATCTTGGCCCTAGAACTTATTGCAAGCTTGATCATGCTTTTCACAATATACACTCTATTAATCAATGGCCAAACCTTTTTTGCAAATTCTTAGAACCAACTGTTTCTGATCATTCTCCATTCATCATAACATGGGGGGATAATACTTCTAGTAGTATTCCATCTTTCAAATTTTTCAAAACCTGGACTAATCATAAATGTTTTCTTAGCATTGTCATGCAGGTTTGGCAAGAGGAAATTAATGGAAATCCTCTTTATATTTTAAAAGCTAAACTACAAAGATTAAAGATAAAGCTTAAAAGTTGGGCTAAGGAGAATTTTGGTGATGGCTATAATATCTCAAATGGAATAAGGGACAAATTAATTAGTATTCAACAACAGCTTCATGATGATCCGTTGAATACATCCTTAGCTATCCAAGAAGCAGCCATATCAAAAAAATTAATTGAAGCTTTGGAGTTTGAAGCTTTAATGATGAAGGAAAGACTGCATGAGATTATTGACAAACAAGGTGATAGGAACACAAAATATTATCATAACTTGATCAAGATCAAAAAAAGCAAAGATCGAAGTATGAGTATTACTGATATGAATGGAGTTATTCAAGATAATGATGATTCTATATCCAAAGCATTTATTGATTTTTTCACATCTATTCTTGGCAATCCATCCCCTATAATCCCAAATCTATCTCCCTTATTTTCTATGCAGCTACCCTATCTGAGTGATAAACAAGCAAGTGATTTGATAAGTGAAATTCTACCTGAGGAAATTAAATCTGCAGTTTTCTCATTAAAATCTGATAGTAATGGGGGCCCTGATGGTTACAATGCTTTCTTCTTTCAACATTCTTGGAAAATTATAAAGCATGATGTAATCAAAGCTGTTCTTTATTTCTTCACACATAATAAACTATCAACTGGCATCAATTCTACTAATATAGCCCTTATCCCCAAAACTCCAAATGCAAGTTGTGTTTCTGATTTTAGACCAATTTCTTGTTGTAATGTCCTGTACAAGATAATATCAAAAGTCATTGTTAATAGATTTCAAAATATCCTGCCTTCAATTATATCTGCAAACCAAGTTTCTTTTATGCCTAATAGAAATATCAGTGACAATATAATGCTCACTCAAGAACTTTTAAGAGGATATGGAATAGAGAATATTTCACCAAGATGTATATTAAAGCTTGATATACAAAAGGCCTTTGATTCCATTTCATGGAGCTCTATTATAGCAATTCTATTGAGAATGAATTTCCCAAAACCTATGCTTGCTTGGATATATACATGTATTTCATCATCTCATTATTCCATTCTAAGGAATGGATGTTCTAAAGGTTTCTTCAAAGGTACACAAGGGGTTCGGCAAGGTGATCCTATATTTGCATATTTATTTATAATTGTAATGGAATTTCTAAATTCTATGTTTCTTGAGCAAGTGAAATCCAAGAAATTAGAGCTACATCCAAAGTGCAAGGAGCCTCTCATCACCCATTTACTTTTTGCTGATGACCTTGTTATCTTCACAATGCCAACATTTTCAAATATTTCTGCCATACTTGAGGTAATGGATAATTTCTATACTCTTACAGGGTTAAAGATTAATTTTAATAAATCACACATATTGGTTGCTGGGCTTAATGATAGTCTGAAAGCAGAAATTATTAATTTCTCTGGCCTTAAAGAAATGCAAAATAATACAAAGTACCTTGGATTACCTCTTACATGTGCCAGAATTACTAAAACTGACTGTTTACCTTTGTATGAAAAAATTACAAGAAAGCTTTCGTTTTGGCCAAATACAAAATTATCTCAATCAGGAAGATTGGTTGTTATACAAAGTGTTGCATCTGCCATGACAAATTATTGGATGAGGCATTTTACTCTACCATGTAAACTTATTTCAATGATAAATAGTGCTCTTAACCGTTTCTTATGGCATGATGATCCATTCTCAAAAAATTGGTGCCAATATCATTCAGTAAAATTCAGTTACCAAAGAAATATGGAGGTCTGGGGATTGTAAATCTTAAGACTTGGAATTTTGCAGCTTTCTCTACCTACTTTAACAAGATTTTATCAAAATCTGAAGACTTATGGACACAATGGACTATTAAAAATCTCATAAAAGGAAAGGCTTTCTGGTTAATGGAAGTTCCTAACCTTTGTAGTTGGAGTTGGAGAAATATTTTAAAATTAAGACCTTCCTTCTTACCAATCATTCAATGTAATCCATCTGTGGATAATGATCTTCTTTTTTGGTCTTCACCATGGGCTAAACCTGGTTTGATTCTACAGGAAAACCTTCCCCATTCATTAGTCTTGCAGTCAGGTATCCCAATCAAAACCAAAGTATCTTCTCTTATTTCTGATGGATCAATTTCTCTGCCTTATTATAGTTCCTTTCAAGTCTGATCTCTATGGCAACATATTCAATCCCTGTCTCTCCCTTCTTCAGACATAAAAGTTTTATGGACAAACAAAAAGAAAAAGCATGAAGTTTCTTTAGTTTATAAAGCTCTGTTAAATCAAGCAGACATATTTCCATGAGCTACAAGAATTTGGAAGGATAAATCCCCTGCAAAGGAAATTTTTTTTCTATGGAAAATCATGGCTAATGCTATCAACACAAAACAGAAATTGGCAAGTATGGGTATCATTAACAATGAAGATTGTGTTTTCTGTCATAGGCATCCTGAATCTAATATTCATATTTTTTTTGAATGCTATTATACATTTGGAATCTGGTGTAGGCTACTAACTAATGGTGATTTTCATAAACCAAATAAAAGTTCGAAATTAGAATGGTTTAATATTTTCAAAGCTACGCGATGGAAATCCCCAAAGACTGATGTTATGATGATTATGCTGAAAGCTTTTGTATATGAAATCTGGAGAGAAAGAAATAGGAGGATCTTCAATTTGAAGGTAGAACCTGCTGCAGCTGTGTTTAAAATTACTGATAGGAAAATTCGAAAAAGATTAGGAAGGCTGTAGTGATATATTTCATGTTATTTGGGCTATCATGTTTCATTCTGATTTACTGATATGTAACTGTTTGTATGTGATGTAATTCATAGTATGAATCTTGTATATGCATGTAATCTTAAACGAGTCATCAAATAAAATTGAGTAGGGCTCCCTTAGCCCATTGCTTTTCAAAACAGAATGATACAATGAATATCAATATACATCAGAGAATATGATATAAGATAATAGCAGCGGAAAGAAAAGATAACACCAACAGCGGAACAATAACTCCAATAGTCTTTAAGGAAGAAACTCCAGCATTGGTAATCTCCATCTCCAAAGCACCAATCCCGAAATAGCTCAAACTCCCAAAAACGATGCATAAAGATAAGCAAGTACAGTCATGATCCAAAGACTGAACTAGCTCTAGATAATCACTAGACCTGACTATCTGAAAAAACCCAACTCTAGACTGCCCGTGTGGGAAAATAGTGGGCACCCAGAGTTTAGGAAAGGAACAATAAACTCCAGGTCAGTCGCGGGACTGATATGAGCAAACAAAAAAATTTAGTCTTTTAAAACAAACAAAGGAATTTAAAATAAAACCATAATGCTTTTTGGAAAATGAAACTACCATAAGGCCTCCCGCCACACACACAATGCAAACACAGAATTGGAGGAGATTTCTCCTTATGATAGTCAAATATGCTTGATACGAGAAAATTTCTTTGATATTATTGCTATAAGTGCAAAGTGTGGGAAAACCATTTCGAAAGTATAATATAAATCCTAGCCAGCATAGACATTTCGAACTATGCCTACTATAACTACCATCTGAACAGTGGTGACCACCATAATTAAATGGCAGGTTCTACAACTAAAACCGTACAAGGCATGTATTGGATGAATGGATTTCCAACAAATGGTCAGGCTAAGGAACTTCCTACTGTCAATGGGATCGCCTCTGGCGGGACGTCTCGAGAACCTAACCGGATCTCTGCCAACACAAGGTTGGGTTACCTCTGTAACTAGGTAACTACAACTCCAGCATGCCATCCCTCGGTCCTTTGGGACCTTTGTCCGAGGCGTCTCAAAACCACAAAGCAATCACAAAGTAATAGATCTGCAGTATCCACATGAGTAAGTATCTGGGCTCTATACCATGATACCACCCTTTTCCAGAAGGGAATGACACACTCTAAAGGGCGCGACCCTCATAACCTTGCCGCATCTTTCCTGTTTTGACCATTTCCGGGGTGTGAGGTCCTGATGCAGTCTCGTCCACAAAGCTACGCCTTATACAAAAGCCATGCTTTGATCACAAATGATCATCAACACACAGCAGCACTTAGCATGTCACACTACCAAATTGGGAATATATCACTGATAAATATCAACTACATAACCTCTGAGCTCGTACGTCTCAGAGAAGGGTGTTAAGCTAAGACAATAAATTCTTCGCCACCAAGCAGAAATGTATTTGATAAAGATCAGTTTAATATCTCAACGTGTAATGTCGAACATACAACCATACAAGTCTGTTCCGGTTTCGAACAGAACCGAAGGCACTTCCGAAGAAGCCCTTGCAATCGGGTATCCACAATCCCGATTGGATTTCCCATCACTAAGTGAATCTCTATACCGAAGCAACTCGGTGCAGAGACAATCGATAGGTTATCCTATCGTTTTCACAAATACCCGGTCTTCAACACCGGTCTTCAAATGCTATCCATAACGTCGTATCACTATTCAGAATAGGTTATATGACACAAAGGTCCAATCCTGTCTAATCCGAATAATGAGCGCAATATTTAAAAATATATGGATATTGGGATTCCAATCAAGTCACAACTTATTACCCAAAACTTTTCTTTCAAATGGTTTAAACAAATTACCATTTCAAATCTTTAAACAAAAAGATATACTTCACAAAGTTCACCTAGTTTACAAAGATCCATTCATAGATTTCAAAACACTTCCATTTCAATTGGATTAACTCATTTAAATTTTGAATCAAAATTTAATTCATAGCTTTCAAAGCCGTTTCCAAAGATTTATTCATAACTTGGAAAACCATTTTTCTTTTTTTTTGATTTGAAATTCTTTTAACACAAATTGGAAGTTCATTTCTTCTGTGAAAGCTTTTATTATTTAAAAACAAATAGTCTTTGTTTCAGAAAAATCCTATTTCATTTATACAAGTTAAAACTTTGGGTTAAATTCAAAGTCCCAAAACAACACTTTTAAATTGGTTTAAAAACCCATATAAACTTGTTATAACCTTTTTAAATTATAAATGGAATTCAATTTCAAATTTTGGATTCCAATTCAAATCAAATTTCAAAACTAAATTAAGTTATTCAAAAAAATACCTTTTATCTTTGAAATTCCCTTTTCAAAAGCTATTTTATTTAAACCCAATCCATTCCCAAAACCATTTGAATTCAAAAATTCAATTTTTAAAAACCATTTCATAAATCTGTGACTTAAACCGATTTCCCATGAAATCCATATTTGTGTGTGTATAAGTGTGGTCCAGGGGTTTTTACACAATAGTGCATAACATCAATCATCACAGATATATCAATATCGATAGCGGTATAACCCGTAACAATTACCTTCATTCACAGATTCATAGATAAGGTAGATTTACCAATCATAAAGATTCACTATTACGATTCGATGTGGGTTTCGGATAACCAACTGGAATCCGACTCCCTGTCGCATCGAAATTCAAATGTCGTTCTATGGGTCAAGGGGTTACATATTGATATAACAATATATACATCACAGATATGACAGCTTAGCACCAAACATTACATAGCATCACATCACATAACAAATACATCAATCCATCACATAGCATCTAATAACAAGCAAACCTCTATAAGTAAGATCAGTTAATTGTTTGATTCAAACCAATTTTAATTGCTTAGGAATAATTACTAATCCTGGTTAATTTATCATTAATAAACTACAAATCATTTTGATTAACTTTTCTTTAATCATTAATTAACCATTTATAATAAATTAATTAACCTTTTATTGTAATTTATCAACCTTTAATTATTAAGAAATTAACCTTCAATTATTTAATTCACCATTAAATAAATTATCTTTAATTTAATTAATCAACCCTAAATTAATTAATTATCATTAAATTAGTTATCCTTATTTAATTACAACAATTGATTAACCTTAAGTTAATCACAAGATAAATTAATTTTTAATTAATAACATCCCTTAATTACTTTCACAAATTATTAACCTTTAATTAATAATTTTTTACTTAATCACTTTAATTAATTATCCTTTAATTAATTAATCTCAAATCTTAATTAAATAAATTTAAGCCTTTAATTACTTATTTAATTAATCCAAATCAATAATTAATTAGATAAATAAATTATCCATTTCAATTAACTTAATAATTTAATGAATTTCAAATCATTAAATTCTCATTAAATTTTAAGAAAAACATTATCCTCATTAATGATTAAATTTATCATTAACAAAGTATCATAAACCATTTTCTTTCAAATTTATTTTCAAATTTCCATTTTTAACTTAAGATTTAAAATGGGTACAATTAAAGTTAAAACAATTTGAAACACATTTTGAAATCTTAAGTTAAGGAAATACTCATTTTCTAAAAGAAGTTTAAAGAAAATTTAAAACCAAATTCTTTTTTTTTTCAAACCATTTAAATCATACTTTAATATTTAAAATTGTCAGAACAATTTAAATTTTGAAACTCATAAATCCCCAAACCCAAATACAAATCATTTTTGATTACTGGATTAAAATCTTTGATTTAAATTTGAACAGACAGGTTTTAAAAGAAAACCCGAACCAACATTTTACCCGAGTTGCCCATGCCTTACTTCGAGTAAAACACACCAAAACTTCGAGTCACTCACGATATTGACTCGAGAAAAACTCGAGTATTTTCCCTCTGCTTCAAACCAAAACACTGACACAACCCACTACCACGTGCACATGCCTCATCATCGCAGCGAGCTCCGATCATCATCGATGATCTCCTCAGGTCGGCGAGCACCCCCGCATCCCATCATGATCAACAAATCAATTGATACTGACTCGAATTCGAATTTGGGTGTTCAACTTCAAACCTAGAACCAAGATAACAACGCCTGGCACCACCTCATCAAAACCTGAAACCGTCTCATCTACGATCCCCCGACCACCATTGCCTCTGAAACTCCGACCGTACCCTCATCAACGACCAAACTTCCACCACCCAAATTACACTCGATCAACTGTAGAAGAGGAGATGATCGAAATATCAAACCTAGTTCAAACTAGGGTTCCACACCAGAATCGACAACTGCTACTTCCATCATGAATTAAAAATTCATTTGTTATTTTTCTGATGATCTTCCTCATGCCCACTCCCTCCAGGGACGACCACGACTCACCCATCGTACCGATCAATGGCAATTGACAACAAACTCAAATTTGAACAAATCCGATTATCTCAATGATTTTAGGCTTAAAAATCATGATTATAATTTTAAAATTCATAGACTTTGATAACAAATCGATTTATATACCTGAATCAACGAATTATTCAGGTTGAGTTTTTGATGTAGTTTAAAATTTCACTGTCTTTGTTTTTCTACATTTTCCAGATAATTCATAACCAACATACTTTAACTATTCTTAAATCTTAGTTTATATTTCAACAACACGATTCATTCAAATACTAAAGGTTATTAGAGATTGATTTAAAGAAAACCTGAGTTTTCTTGGATTAATTCAAAAGCCTGTAAAACTGTGAACATAAGCTTCATCTCCTATTTTCCAAACATGTACAGAACTATGTACACATACTTGCTGATATATATTTGTATATATACACATGCATTTATCATTTCCAAGGCATTTTCATCACAGACATTAGAACCAAGAGAATAGTTTTAACAAAAATGAAGTTGCTCACCCTTTTTTTTCCCGGATAGTTTTATAAACAAAACATTCTCAAATATATATATATATATATATATATATATATATATTTGAAACAGATTCATGTTATTAAAATCATTTCCCACTAAGGGATCAAAGACTAAAACTTATTGGAGATGAAGGGATTTGATTCTTTAAATTATTTTGTTAGCCTGTGAATTTTAAAAACAGGGGTAAGTATGTTTGTTTTGTTAACAAACATACACAGACTCATTTCCACACAAAAAGGCATACATACTGGTTGATATATCCACATCACACAAATTTTTTCAATCATTAGCATCTCAGACAAAAAAGATCAAAGAAACTAGTTTAAAAAAATCAAAAATTTTCTCACCTGTTGAACAGAGACATTCTTTGAATTCTTGTTTAGATTGTTTAATTTGCTTCAGATCTGAGGCTTGATCTTGTTGTTTGGATGATGAGACTTTACTTTTTTTGGTTATCATTTCCTCAAATTGAAAACAATCACGCTAATTATGGTTTTAATTGCTTCAGATTTTAAAAATTCAAATTATGATTCCTTGAATTACCTGAGAGATGAAGCAGAGAAAGTTGTAAGTTGAGAAAACTGGGAGGGATGTTGGTCTTATTTATTTGAATTGCTTTTAATTGAATTTGCTTGCCCCCTGATCTTTGCTTTAGTTTTTGAATTCTATTTCTTGGTTTGTATATTTTTTTCTCTGCCTGGTTTTGATTTTAGCTGCTTCAGGTTGTTTCAGGCTTCAGGCTTTCCTTTGCATGACTTCAAGTTAAAAATCTTAATTTGTTGAAAGCTTTAACTTGATTGATAAAGTTGAATTCAATTTGCATGTTGGATTTAGGCTTCATTCCAGGTTGAGATTGATTTGTATTCAAATCTGCTCTGACTTATGATTTGAATCTGATGTGGAGCCTAAACCTTTGCCTTTTGTTTTCAGGTTTATGATTTTTTTTCTTTGCTTGAGTGATGATGTTTTAAAGCTTGTGAAATCTTTTTGGGTAGTGAACTTCAGATCTTGGAGTTTAATAATTTCGAATTTTTGGGAAGTTGAAAGGGTTTCTGAATTTTTTTTACTTGATTATTTTATTTTTACAAAGATGTTGAATGCCATTTGTAAAAAGCAATAATGAGAACAAGATCTTGTTAATCTTCCTACACCATCTCTCATGTGTATATATTTACATTTGTATTTCTTTTTCTCAAGTCAAAAAAAATTCTATTACTTTTTATTGTATTTTTATTTTATTTCCAGTATTCATTTTATAAATAAATACATCCTTTATCTAATCTTATTTTATACTTATACAATTTTATAACAATGATTTAAAATCTAATTACTCATTACTAACAATTTTATACATGTGTTAGTTCTTTGATAATATAAAGTTAATAACCCAATATTTAATAAAAATCAAATCCCAAATTAAGATCCATTTATCTAAATAAAGATACATCCTATCATATCAAAAATTCAAATACACTTTTTTTTTATTCCCAATTATTCAAATTATTTTTCTACTAATTTAAAAATTAATTTCAAAATATTACTTCTAAGCCAAAATGCATGCTTAATAAAATAAATAAGTAAATTTATATCAACTTCAAAAATGTAAATTTTAAATTCAATTTATTATTTAAGATTTCTATTATTGAATTCCCAATTAAAAATTCTATTCTTAAATACATACTTTTTATTAATCTCTAAGCCTTTAAATTCTATTTATTCTCAATACTTTATTTATAAACCCAATATTTATTTGTAAAATACTTATTCTTAAATTTTTAATTCAACATTCTATTTAAATGCTTTTCTCAATTATAATTTATTTGTATAACTAAATGAATGTATATCTTATTAAATTTGAAGAATTCAAATATACTCAAAATTTTATTTAGAATATATTTTAATTTTTAGAATTTCCAAATTTCAATTCAATTTTAATTTATTTTTATATTTCAAACCCAAACAAATTCACAACTAAATCAAAAAATTTATATTAATTTCCAATTATTTTCAAAATTTAATCCCAACGATCAAATAAAGTATTAAATTAATCGTGCTTAAAAATCAGGAATGTTACATAAATCACAACCACGGACTATGAAAATAAATTCAATATTTTCGAGGAATCCAATTGGATCCATCCAACCTGTTTTCCTTGCATCCACAGATGTTAGCACAATATAAAAATACCAATCCCACTTTGAAGCGGGATATCGCGGTATATAGGGTCATCCGCTATTATGCGGGGCGCATAGGGTCTCATCCGCTATATAATGCGGGAATATCAATCACTCCAATATATATACTACTATATATATAATATCACATCAAGACTGATAATAAATCATCAATTCAAGCAATCAACCTATAATTTAATTTAACTAATTAAATTCACCATTAAATCCAATTTGAGTGAGGTTAACTCACCTTTGATTTTTGTTTGCAATCCATTTCCGTCTCGACTAGTTTCCTTCATGATTTTTTTTGGACCTTATAACAAACATTTTACGGTTTATTAATATTTGAACTAATCAAATGATCAATTTCCATTAAATAAATTTAATTAACCCACAATTTGATTTAAAATAATATTTCCTAAAATAAATAAATAAATTTTAAGTTACAAAAATAATTAATTAAGTTAATCACCCTAATACACTATTTTAAAACAAACAAGCAAATTTAAAATGTACATATGTATATTTATTTTTCTTTTAAAACTATATATATATATATATACTCATAAAAATAATCTATGCAAGTTTAAAAATCTAATTTATATAAACTCATACATTTAAAATCCCTATATATTTTTTCAGAAATCATTTGGATATTATTTTTTCCTATTTACCTATAAATATATATAATTAAATCAAAAAGGGCATGGGTGTATATTTTCTCTTCAGAAATGGGTACTTTCTTTACTATACAAATCATTTTTTTTTCTAATCTGAATATATATATTTGTAAAATAGAAATCTATTTTCTATACATATTTTAGACCCTATGTAGTAAGTTGATACATCATATATACTCTCTAATCTATATATATTTTATTAAATAAAAAAAGAAGCTATACCCCCCCTCGTCCTGCTCGAGAACCACCTCCAACGACAAACGAAACCAGAATCCCTCTGACAACGGCCGAGCTCGCGAGAGAAGACACCGAGCTTCGTCACTTGAAACTGAACCAGCCATCGTCCCACCCACGCCGACCCCCACACTCGAGACTTCAACCACGAACCCACCACGACGCTCTGACCTCCCCACATGGCACCGCCTCTCTTTGCGCCTTCCAGCCACTCCACATGCTCGCTACGGAGCCTGCGCATCTTGCTTCGAATCGAAGTCGATTTCGATTCCTTATATTTTTTCGAACGAGCACTGCTCGATTTCGATTTGGACAAAAGGCAGGAGAGTGGAAATTCGCGACCATCTCCGAACATTTTTCGTTCGAAAAGAAAAGGAACAGGGGAAAAGACGCGATTGGATCCTTTGCTTTTAGCTTGACAGTTCGTGTGTATATACACATTAGTATCTGCCATGGTAAATACAGCACTGGAGAGAAAAGGAGGTGAGGGCCGACGATTTTAAGTTGCCTGAATTTGCATTTTTATTCTTTTAAAAGCACGGCTGATGTTAGAAAAGAGGAAGAGGTTGCGTGCAGATAATGTCTTACGTGTTGAAGTGGGTGATCAGTCTTGAATTAAGGAAAAGTAACGGCTGATGTGATTTTTTCATTTTGACTGGTGACCAAATATATTTTTAATTCAAATTGAAGTCGTATCGAATTTGCAGCTCAAAATTTCGACCTCTTATCAAGGCGTGCCGCTAGGTGTTTATAATGTTATACCCCTATTTCGAATGCAATGGAAAATGTTTTATGTCCTAACTCGATCGCATGGAGAAGATAGCTTTTTGGACCTAGTTATTCTATTGAAATTCGATATAGATTTCAACGCGTTTATATCCCATACAATCACACGACAACTCGAAACGCAACGAAATTTGAAATCCGATAATAATACACTATTATGGATCCGATGGAACTAGTTTCGTCAAATTCCGAGATTGTGCCTCGGAAGGCTATTTTTAAATATCAATTTAAGTGATATATTTTTAAAACTGAACAAATCACCTTTAAATTCGATTTTAAAAGTTGCACTGACTTTAGTATTATTAATATAAATTTTACAAACCTTTTAAAATATTTTTGTCGAGCTTAAAACTCCAGATTCACTATTTTAACTAATATTCAGTTATAAACTTTAATAATTAAATTCTTCAACAAGTTGCTGTATTTAAATTCTGGATTCATTTTATCAAATAAAGACCAAATTTTCATATCAATTTATACTTCAGATTAAATATTTAAACCCATTTAAATATTCACAATTAATGCCAGAAAAACATGGGTCGTTACATTCCTTCCGCCTTAAAAGAATTTCGTCCCCGAAATTACTAGTTAAAAAGAATGATCCAATACCCGCTAACTATTTTCCCAAAATCAAACAGTTTTTAACAACTTCTTAAAACAATCTTTTTATTAAAGACAACCTATCACTTCTACTAACCTTCCAAACCCAGCCATTGGTTCCAAACAATATTACTCAACCATTCGAATTATAATTTGAAACCAAATTAAATTATCAAAGCTTTTCGAAAAAATTTCTAACTCTCTAAATTTTCGAAATTTTTTGCCAACGTCTCCTTTGCACGGCTAGATCAGAACAACTACAAAACGCCTCTACGGGCCCCAAATTTTCAAAAGAAAACAAAACGCCAAGTGGCTAGATGTGAAAAACGGGATCTTCGATGCCCGAAAATCGACATTAATACGTCCACTGTATCAACTACCGAGCAATCGAATGCCGGAAAACCGAACCCTTATGGTTTAAGAAGAAGAAGAGGTAGAAGAAATAAGAAAGAAGAAGCAACATAAACAATATCAGAATCTCACAATCGCAGCGGAACAACATATAATAGATAAATGAATATCTTTAAAACAAAAGAACTATATCAGTTATTACATTACATCACATTACATTACATTATCAGAGTGTACAACAACAAACAGTGGAAAAGAAATACTATATACTAGTTGATATGCCATGCCATCCAGCTTGCCTCCAGATCTCTACAGCAACTCCTGAATTCCAGAATATCCTGATAACCTGCTCTAGACTATCCGTGTGGAAATTGGTGGGCACCCAGAGTTTAGAAAGGGAACAATAAACTCCAAGTCAGTCATGGGATTGGTGTGAGAACTTAAACAGTTTATCTTTTAAAAACAAATAAAGAAATATTTTAAAATAGATTCACCATGCTTTTTAGATAATGTAACTACCATAAGGTCTCCCGCACACGCACACAATGTAAACGCAGAATCGGAGAAGATTTCTCCTTATGATAGTCAAATATGCTTGATACGCAAATTTCTTTGATATTATTACTATAAGTGCAAATTGTAGAAAAACATTTCGAAAGTATAATATAAATCTTAGCCAGCATAGGCATTCCGCACTTATGCCTAATATAGCTACCATGTTCAATAGCAGGTTACCGCCACATTCCATAGCAGGTTATACAACTAAAACTATACAGGGCTCGTATTGTTTCTTTGGATTTCCAACTAATGGTCAGGCCAAGGAACTTCCCATTGCCACGTGGGTACGCCTCTGGAAGAACGCCCCGAGAACCTAACCGGATCTCTGCCAACACAAGGCCGGGTTACCCCTAGGTAACTACTGACACGAGTATGCCATCCCCCGATCGTAACCGACCTATATCCCGGGATTCACCAACAACCACAAAATAATAAGTTTGCAGCAACAACATAGGTTAAGTATCTAGGCTCCATACCATGATACCACCTCTATCCAAAAGGAAATGCATACACTAAGGGGGCGCTATCCTCTAATAACCTTGTTGCATCTTTCCTGTTTTGACCATTACTGGGTGTGAGGTCCGACGAACTCTCGTCCACAAAGCTACGCTTTATACAAAAGCTATGCTTTGATCAACAAATGATCAACAGTACTTCGTATGCCATATTACCAATTTGGGAATGTATCACTAGTAACCATCAACTACATAACCTCTGAGCTCGTACGTCTCAGAGAAGTGTGTTAAGCTAAGAGAATAAATTCTCCGCCACAACAAAAATGTATTTGATAGAAACCAGCTTTACATCTCAAATTGCAACGTCAGACACACATCCATACAAGTCCGTTCTGGGATCGAACGGAACCGAAGGCACTTCCAAAGAAGTCCTTGCAATCCGGATATTCACTAATCACATCCGGAATTCCCATCACAAAGGGTGATAAAATCTCTATATCGGAGATCACCGATGCAGCGACATTCAACAGTAATGCTTCCGTTTTCAAAAATATCCAGTCTTTAACACCGGTCTTCAAATGCTATCCATTACGACGTATCACTATTCGAAATGGGATTTATGACTCAAAGGTCCTCTCCCGGCTAAACAGAAAAACGAGCGCTTATTTTAAAATAAGTGTAGCATTCAAATTCAAGCAAATCACAACAAATACCTGTTTGCACAAAAAATGGACAAACACCTCCAAGTCGTATCATTTAGTTGATTATATGTAATTTTCAATGATTTTAGATGAGTATGTAAATATGAGAAAAGTAGGGGCTGAAATGTAAAAGACACACAGATTTATAGTGGTTCGGCCAGAATGTGCCTACGTCCACTTTATATGTTATTATCTTCTTTCTTTCAGGTTACAAGTACAATGCGTTGTGTACAAGTGTATGAAAGTAGTTTGAAAGTTCCTTCCTTGCTTGAGCTCTCAAACTTGTCTGCCATTGTTGTACCCCTGCCCCTCTATTTATAGAATGAGGTAGGGGGCAGGGGTCATGGAAGTATATAGCTGCTAGTGGGCCCGGGCTGAAGCAATCTGGCCTGGTAGCGTTCTGGTTCGGCGAAGCCTTGGTTCGGCCGTGTTGAGGTCTCTGAGATGGTTGATTCGGTAGTGAGCTTGGAGGTTGGTTCGGTTGTACGTGGTCCGGTCATGGTGGTCCGGTGATGAAGAGGTTGGTTCGGCATTGATGTGGAGATTGGTCCGGTTTGGTTGTGTGGTATTGGACCGGTGGTGATTGGTTCGGTACCAACCTCGTTCGGTAGTGGGATTGTGAGGGGGAGTCTGGTTGCCGGACTAGGTTGGGAATGCCGAATGAACCCATGCCGAATGAACCACCATGCTTGAATTGCCGAATGGATTTTATGCTAGCATTGAGCCTTGTGTCTGCCGAATGGATTGGAGGTTACGAACCCGGGTGTAACTGACGCTTCTCGGTCTCGAGATCTTCTGGGTGAAAATCCGCCCAACATTTGCCCCCCAAAGTGGGGCACGTGCTTGCACGTGTCGCGCTTTGTTTCTCGTTGGTGGGAAGACTCGTCTTGTAATGTCATGGGCTGGATGTTTATATCTTGTGGATGTCCTGCAAAGAGATTTATAGTTTTAGTGTGGTTTCAAATAACGACCGTTCGGGGTCGAAATATTTGTGATCAAGTGAACTGTGTCGCTCGGGACGAGCAAGTGTGCCCCGAAGGGGCTTAGCATCGTCGATGCCAGGTTCACGTTAGAGTGGGTCCCTGGGTCGTTTGCCAAGGTGGCTTATCGCCAGCTCAGAGCATGCCTAGGGATCGTTCGCGACCCCGTACATGTGTAAGTAGCTTAGCCATTTCACAATTATCAAATATCCATTTGACCGATGGGCTTAAAAATGCGTGTCAAAGTGTAAATTCCCACGATGATAGGGTTAATGACCATTCAGAGCGTGCCTATGGACCATTCGTGGTCGCGTACACGTGTGAACGATTTAATTCATGCTAGTGGGAGTTTTACGACTTATTCATCGTTGTCATAATCTTATTTTATTAGTTAGTTCTGGAGTTCGGTACTTATCTGAGTGAAGCGCCTTGCGTGCCCCCTGTTTCTGGTTTCTGCTGGTAGAGACAGTTTTATTCGGTTGTTGGTTGGACCGGTACGCTGGTCCGGTATGTTGGTCCGGTAGGCCGAACCAGCTGGTTCGGCAATCCTGAGTTTGCCTATATATAGAGGCTACCCCCCTTAGTTTTCCCTTACCGAACCAAAGAGAGCCGAATCAGTTTTTAGCCGAACCAAACTTCTGCCGAACCAAGCTTATACCGAATTAGGTATATATTCTTTTGCCGAATGGTTTTTTATCACCGAATGAATATGATTGCCGAATGCACACGAAGGGTTTTGTTTTACCGAATGATATGTATACCGGATGTGTTTTTTAGTGCCGAATGGACTTATGACCCCATTGCCGAATGAACTTAAGTCCCTAGTGCCGAATGAGCATAAGACCCTAGTGCCGAATGAACTTTGTATTCGGTCTTTGGGTGGAATTCTGGACTTATGTATGCTTGCTTGTATTCTTGTTCTAACATCATGTTTTTCACTTTTGTGTATGCAGATAAATGTCTCGCAAGGCGGAAACACGATCAGACAGACGGAAATCCAAGGATGGAGGAGAGTCTTCTTCTGTGCCCCCAGCCCAACCAGGATCCGGGCAACATCGACCTGTTCCGAGGTCGTTGGTGGACGGACATGGTCCACAGGAACTTCTGGTCTCCCCTCCCGACTGCTTTCCTAGCTCCCTAAAGGAGGAGCAACTTGACGTTATATCCCGTTCCTTTGGGATAGACAGGGCTCTTATGCTGTTACCGGGGGAGGGGGTCATGCCATATGATCCCCCTGAGGGGTACTTCGCTTACAGCCGTTACCATTGTATGTGCGGGGCTATTCCTCCAGTCAACGCCTGGATATTAAGCTTCGTCACTTATCTGAAGGTGGCTCCATTCCAGCTCCAGCCCAACTCTTATGCCATTCTGGTTTGCTTGTATGCTATCTTCCAGAAGAGATACGGGCGTGCCCCCTCCAACCGGGAAATACGATATCTGTACAATCTGAGGGGGTACAGGAAGGGGTCCCCATATATTAGCTTGGAGTCAGCCGTTTCCTTCAAGCCGGTTTTGGATTTATACTCGAAGTATAGCATGTTCAAGAAGGAATGGTTCTTTGTTAGGGATGACTCCGTCTCTATTCGCCGATTTACCTCCGGATGTAAGTCAAAACTCTACTCATAATTCCTGTCTTGGCTGTAATTCTCTCTCTTATGCGCTTTTATTTCTTGCTAGCGACAGGTGGTTTTGCGGTTGTGGAAGATGATCGCTTGGTTCAGATGGCAGCTGAAATTGAAGCTATTTCCGGGAGAGACAGATCGGCTGCTTATTTGATTAGGAATGCCAGGCTCTTGTCGTATAATTTGATCCTCCCACATCAGTCCGTAGTCAAACAGAGGGACACGGCAGAAGAGAAAGCTGCCCAGCCTAAAGGTGGGGTGACAGCGAAGGGTGGCAAGAGGAAGCCCTTTGCACAACGTCCAGTCGTAGGAGGCAAGAAGCTCAAGGAGTCCGATGGCCCTTCTCCAAGTACTTGCCCGGATGTCCCGGAGGAGGAAGGTGTAGAAGAGGAGGAAGGAGGTGAAGTTGGAGAAGGGTCGGAGGGTGGAGGAGATGGCGATGGTCAGGGTGGTAGCGGTGTTGCTGCTCTAACCTCTGAGCAGGACCTCGAACTGGATGAGGCTCTCCGTCGGGCCTTCGGGGAGTCAGAGGGGGAGTCGGAAACAGAGAAGGAAACGGAGAAGGCAGAGGAAACCGGCAAAGCTGTGGTTAGCACTGACCCATCCTCTAAGGGTTCCTCAGCTAGGGTGACCCCGGCGATGCAAGGTGAACTTTTGTCTTCTGCCGATTCTATTTTCGATAAGGACTTAGAAATTTTTTACGGTTCACTTCCGTCCTGGAATGAGATCCAGGACTTATTGCAGTATCCCACTCCTCCGCCGGGTTTGTATAACAGATGTGTCTCCTCACTTTTCTTTCTTTTTAACTTAGCACATTTTTTTGAATTGCGGATTATCGTATGTTCGTAACACTTGTTCTTTATTCCAGGGGCAGGCCAGGCGGGTAAAACGTCGGATGTTCGACACCGCCTTGAACAATTTAAGTCGAGGAGAGCTTCCGCGAAACCTTCTACTGATCGCACTGGGGACGTAGTCAAGTACCGCCCTCTTCTTGGGGTCATCGAAGAGGGCATTCAGAAAAGGAAGCGGAGCCGTTCCTTATTTGAGTCTTCTTCTGCTTCGCAGCTTCCTACTCTGTCTCCCCCTACTCAGCCTCCTCGTGATACTACGGAGGAGAGCACGGAGCCCTGCCCCCCTCCTCCTCCTTCCAAGAGTTCTACTGTCATTCATATAAGGCGTCCCGATGTGCCTCGCCCCGTGCCTCGTGACCCTTTTGCCGGCCATCCTGATTTAGACCCAAGTTTTCGGGACATTTCATTCGATGAGACCACGGGCGAGCACCTACTTCCCCGCAACCCCATGGTAAGAGTGCTGGACGAGGCCAAGTCCCTAGATCTTGATCTGCTTACTACCCGAGTAGTTACTATGGGGGACGAGGCCAAGGCTAATATTGACCGGGTGGCCGAAGAGACTAAGAAGTTAATGGAGCATCATGCTCGATTGGTCAAGGCCGGGGAGGAGATTGGGAGTGCTAATATTCGGTTAAGGCTAAAGGTTGCCGATCAGGCCAAGCAGCTTGCCGACCAAGCCATCCAGATCTCCCAGCATGAGGAAGCCTCCCAGCGTCTGAAAGAGACCATGGAGAAGGCCAGTAGGGCGGAGTTACGGAAGATGGAGGTTACCTGCAGGGAGCGGATTAACATGGCCATTACAACGGTGGATGAGGTTCGAAATGCGGATCTCGAGCGGGTAGAGGAGTTGTCGGGGAGACTCGAGGCTGCGGAGATGGCTCAGGCTGAGTTGAAGGAGGAGATGGAGGAGATGAGGAGGTCCCTTAGGTTGAAGGAGGAGGAAATGAGGAGGTCACTCCAGGCTGACTGCTTGAGATACCAATCAGAGAGGGACGTCGCCGTCGCTAAGTTGCAAGCTTCCGAGGCTCGGGTGAGGGAGTTTGAGGAAAATGAGGGGATGATGGATGAGATGCTTCAGGATATGTACTTCCATACTTGGAAAGAGGGCGGTTTGTCTTGGATGGACGATTACCCTCGGGTCATGGCCAAGGTGTATCTCCAGGCTTTAGAGGAGGCCAGGGTGAACGCGGGTAAGGAAGGCGGAGAGGCTTTCAACTTGAGTGCGGTTACTGCTCAGTTCTCAAAGGAGGAGCAAGCGGCGGTGAAGGAGGGGATGCGGCTGCTTGCTGCGGAGGAAGCGGGCGTGCAGTTGGATGATGAGGACCAAGCGGCGGATGCTGGTGAGTTATTCTTTTCCCTTTCTTTTCTTTCCGTGTTTTCATAACTTGATCGTTCGTTTAGTGAATTCCTCTTCCGATCTGGACAGGTGGGACTTCAGATCCACATGCTGGGGGCTCCGATCCTGCGGCTAAGTAGGCTGGGGGAGTTGGTGATGGAGTGTGGATGCATCTGCCATCTTTTTGTTTCTTTTTTATCACTGTTCATGTTAATCTTTGATATGCAACTGTAATAGAATTATTTGCAAAGAATAACTTCGTGTGATCTTATAATATAAGCTGATTTTGTCATGTTTAAATGTTGTTGCTATCTTTATGTGCTGTGTGAGAAGTATAATTATGTATATGCTTGTGATTCCACTTGTGTTTGATGTTAAGTTTTTGCTTGAAATATAATTTCACGTTTTGCAATGTCAGTGTATGAATAAGTTATAGTTACGCATTTATGTACAAGAGAAGAGAGTACCGCCCTTTATGTTTTATTCGCAGGCGGTAGCTTTGAGTGTCTTGTGTAACTGTTCACGGGTATAGCAGAGCGCCCTGCTACCCAGCACGCAGGCTTAGAGCCTCATGAGTGAATGTTTCCTATTTGGTTTCCTGTACTTTAGAGTCTGTTATACAGGATAGGAGAAAAATATTTAAATGAAATGGAAATATAGTAAAAGTAAAACTTCCAGTCACGGAAGGCCGTCGATGTGCTTAAGTTCGTGGCAAACGGGTTTTGTAGTCACTTTCCCTAGCTGTGGGTCTTGGAGACATTTGTCACCCATCTTACGCCTCCGCGGGGAGTTTTCTTTTTTACCACAGCCGCACTTAAGACACATCGGAGCCGAGATCGCGCACGGTAACTACCCGAACCGTTATGGTCCGTAATCGTGGGTATTATTCGATTTACCGTGGCCGGCTAGCGTGGGTGCCGTTGGCCGTGAACTACCCCTGGCTGGCCACACCTTATGTTGGGGCTTAAAGTAGGTTCACGGTTACCGACGAGCCGAACGCCGTAATGAGCTGCCATCGGCTATAGTCGGCCTTTATGATGACTTATAATCGGCTCATTACAGTTGGCTTTGAGGGCAGGCGCGCAATGAGTTAACCCGCAGCAGAGGGATGCTGGAGCAAAAGAGTCTCATTGGCGAGTGCATAGAATCGTGGCGTACCTGTTAGGCCTAGTCTAGATGAGGCCGCGGTGCGTCTTGAGTGGAGATGCCATAGGATTTTGTTCAACAGAAAGGGATAAAACTTAACAAGTAGCCAAGACATAAAGGAACAAGTTAAAAAGAGACAAGATTTTTTAAAGTGGTTCGGCACGAAAATGCCTACGTCCACTGGTTCTCTTTGTTAATTCACTTCATATGGGCAGTACAAGTTAAGAAAAGTATCGACGGAGGTGTCGGATGTTCCATGCCCTCTGGAACACCTCTCCGTCCACTGTTGACAAAATGTAAGCTCCGTTGTGGAGATCTTTGTGAATTACATATGGTCCGTCCCAGATGGGGTCCAGTGCCCCGGGGCGCGGAAAGATTCGCCTGAGGACAAGATCTCCTTCTTGTAAGCTGCGATGCTTGACTTTGGAATTGTATAGTGCTGCCACTTTTTGTTTGTGAGCTGCTGCTTTGAGTGCTGCATCGTTTCTCCTTTCCTCAATCAGTTCCAAAGACATGAGGAGGAGTTCTTCGTTTTCTTCTGGGTTGTAGTGGATCCTACGGTGGGAAGGCACAATAGTCTCAACTGGGAGCATTGCCTCCGATCCATATGCCAAAGAGAAAGGAGTATGTCCCGTTGATGTTCTGAAAGATGTGCGGTATGCCCATAGTGCCGTAGGAAGTTCGTCCACCCAAGCGCCTTTTGACTTTTCAAGTTTCTTCTTGATTAGGGTTTTGAGAATTTTGTTGACAGCTTCAACTTGTCCGTTTGCCTGAGGGTAAGCTACTGATGAGAAGCTTTTATGAATTCCATGCTCTTGGCACCAGTCGGCAAATTCTTCGCTGTCAAATTGGAGTCCGTTGTCTGATACGATCTTGAGGGGGACTCCATACCTGCACAGAATGTTTTTGATCAAGAAGTTAATAATTTTTGCTGAAGATATTTTATTTAAAGGTTCCGCTTCCACCCATTTGGTGAAATAATCGACTGCCACTATAGCATATTTGGCTCCGCCTCGGCCCGTTGGCAGTTCGCCAATTAAGTCAATTCCCCATACAGCAAAGGGCCAAGGGCTGGTCATTTGAGTAATTTCGTTTGTGGGCAGTCGAGGGATCTTGGCGAACTTCTGACATCTGTCGCATTTCTTAACGAAGTCTAGGGTATCTTTGTTTAGTGTGGGCCAGTAATATCCATATCGGAGTATCTTTCTTGCCAAAGTCTGTCCTCCAGTGTGATCTCCGCATCCTCCCTGATGGATGTTTGTTAATATCTCCTTGGCTTCCCTTCCGGCGACGCATCTTAATAAGGGGCTAGAGAAGCCACGCCGGTAGAGGATGCCTTCTTGTATTGTGTAGTGGGGAACTTTTCTCAAGATCTTCTTGGCTTCGTCACGCCTGTCGGGTAGTATGCCATCTTGCAAATATTTCCGGATAGGAGTCATCCAGGTTCCTTCTTCGATTGCAGTTATCAGATTTACTTGTTCGAAACTTGGGGCTAGCTGCCTTGAGATTACTAGTGCTCCGGGAATGGTGCTGTCCTTCATACTAGCTTGCTTTGCAAGTTCATCTGCCTCTTGGTTTTCTTCTCGAGGAATGTGTTTGATTAGATAATGGTCCAATCGATCGAGCAGCAGTCTGGTTTTCTTTAGGTATGCTGTGAGCCGTTCTCCTCGAGTCTGGAATTCTCCTAGTACCTGGTTTACGATAAGCTGAGAATCACTATGAATACATAAGGAATTGATCCCAATTTCTAGGGCCAGTTCCAATCCCGCTATTACTGCTTCATATTCAGCATCGTTGTTAGTGGCCGTGAACTCCAATCTTAATGCATAGTACAACTTTCTTCCCCTGGGGGTGACGATCACAATACCTGCCCCCGAGCCTTGTTCGTTCGATGCTCCGTCTGCAAAGAGGTTCCACTTGATGTTTTTTGCTACTTCGGATTGTTCCTTGCCTTCGTTGGTAGTGAATTCGGCAATGAAATCAGCCATGGCTTGTCCTTTGATAGCGGTGCGGGGATGGTAGGTGATATCATACTGACTTAGTTCGATGCACCATTTGAGGAGTCGCCCAGAAGTGTCAGGACGATGGAGCACTTGTCTTAGTGGTTGATCGGTTAGAACCCTGATGGAGTGAGACTGGAAGTAGTGTCGCAGTTTCCGTGACGCGATCAATAAACAATATGCTAACTTCTCAAGTTTAGGATATCTGGCTTCTGCCCCCGTAAATCTCTTGCTTACAAAGTAAACCGGACGTTGTGTGCGGTCTTCTTCTCTTACCAAGGCGGCGCTTAGAGCATGAGATGATACAGCGAGGTATAGGTATAACACTTCACCTTCATTTGGAGTTGAGAGTACTGGTGGTCTCTGAAGGTGTTCGATTAGGTTGAGGAAGGCTTTTAAGCATTCGTCGGTCCACTCGAACCTCCCTTTGTCTTTCTTGAGTGCTTCGAAGAAAGGGACACACTTGTCAGTTGCCTTGGAAATGAATCTGCTTAGGGCGGCCACCTTTCCGTTTAGGCTCTGCATTTCTTTTCGAGTGGAAGGTATCCTTATTTCTTTTAAAGCTCGGATTTGTTCAGGGTTTGCTTCGATTCCTCTGGCGTGGACGATGAATCCTAAGAATTTTCCCGATGATACTCCGAAGGAGCACTTTAGAGGATTCAGCTTCATTCCATATCGGCGAAGTACCCGAAACATATCGTCCAGATGGCTTACATGGTCGTTGGCTTTCCTGGACTTCACCAACATGTCATCCACATATACTTCCATAGTACGTCCTATCAGTTCTGCGAACATTTTGTTGACGAGGCGTTGATAGGTAGCTCCAGCATTTTTGAGTCCAAAAGGCATGACTTTGTAACAATATAATCCGCGGTCGGTGATGAAGCTAGTGTGGTCCTGATCGGGAGCGTGCATGGGGATCTGGTTATATCCGGAGTATGCATCCATAAAAGATAGGAGTTCGTGCCCAGCTGTGCTGTCCACGAGTTGGTCAATTCGGGGAAGTGGGAAGCAGTCTTTCGGGCAAGCGTCATTCAGATTGGAGAAGTCAATACATGTTCGCCACTTTCCATTGGCCTTTTTTACTAGCACTGGGTTAGCGATCCATTCTGGGTAGATGACTTCCCGTATGAAGTCATTAGCAAGTAGATTTTTTACTTCCTCATCAAGGGCTGCTGATCGCTCTGCCCCCATGCTCCTCTTTTTCTGCTTCACTGGTACCTTGGTGGGATCGATGTTCAACATGTGGCATGCTACGTCTGGGGAGATTCCTGTCATATCGGCATGGGTCCACGCAAATACATCTAAGTTGTGGCGGAGAAAGTCAATGAGTCGATCCTTCAATTCCGTTTTCAGCTGAGATCCGATTTTTAATAGTCTACTTGAATCATGCTTATCTACAGATACGAATTCCATAGCCTCTGCAGGCTCGGCGGTAGCCTCCTCCTCTTTATCCCGGGGGTCTAGTTCATTGAAGGGATCGCTTGTGTATCGAAGAGGAGGGGCTTTCTTTAGTTGCTATGCCTCCAAGCTTTTCATGCAGAGAGTAGTCTCTGCATCTTTTCCTTTATTCTTTCTGCGGTTGTTGCGAAGCTCAGTTACATAGCAGTCTCGGGCAGCGTCTTGATCTCCTTCTACTTCTCCTATTCCGTTGTCTGTCGGGAATTTCATCTTCAGGCACCAGGGGGCTAGGACAATTTGGAAGTCAGACAAGGCTGGTCTCCCCAAGAAGGCGTTGTAAGCCGAGTGGTTCTCTATTAGCACGAACGTTTGTTTTCGCACCACGGAGCGGGGATGACTTCCTATTTCGACGAAGAGGTCACGTTGCCCGAGGGGCATTTTTGCATCTCCAGTGAAACCGTGCAGTGGTTTGTCGCAGGGAGACACATCCTTCATTGATAACTTCATTTTGTCGAAAGCATGTTTGAACAAGATGTTTACGGAGCTTCCCGTGTCTATTAGAATCCGAAAAACTTTAGCAGGGCCGAACCAGGCAGAGATGACCATAGGATCCATATGTGGGTACTGTCTTCCTTCCAAATCGCGTCTACTGAATATGATGTCGTCGCTCTCTTTTCGTTTCGGTTGGCGTTCTTCTGTGACGGAGTTAACGTATCCTTCGGTATTTCTCAGCGACTTGCCGTACCTTTCCATCTCTGCCCAACTTCTGTCGGCAATGTGTGGTCCTCCTGAGATGGTAAGGACTACTATCTTCTCTTGACTAGAGCCACTGGTGTTGTGATTGTTGCGACTCCCTCCGCCTACTTCTGGGAGGGGTTGCTTTGAGTTCTCATTGGCAGGAGTTGGAATCCTGTTCTGACTTTTCACATAACGTTCCAGTCTTCTTCTTCTAATGTGTTCTTCGATCAAGTCCCGAAGATGGTGGCATTCATTGGTGTCATGTCCGTGGGATTCGTGGAAGCGACAGAACTTTCCGGACTTGAGTGCGTTATCTGATTCTTTCTTGTGCGGGGGGCGCTTGTATCCGAGTTCGCCCTGAGTGGCTAGGTAGATGTTTTCGATTGTTTCATTCAAAGGAGTGTAGGAGTCAAATCTTGGCCCTGGTCGATATTGGCGCTTCTCACCCTTTCTGCCCCCAGCATTGTCTCTAGATTCATTTCTTCGAGCGTCCTTAGCTGCAGTAGGAACCTTGTCCTGAATTATCTTGCCTTGTTGCCCTGGCTGCCTCTCCGTAGCAGCGTCTTCAAGTCTCATATACTTTCCAGCTTCATGGAAGAAATCAGGCAAGGTAACTGGTTTTTCCTTAGTTAATCTTCTGGCAAACTTGGTGTCTGGATGCACACCACTACAGAGGGCCATTAGAGTGAGTTTTTCATCGGCATCTTGAACTGCTGCCGCTGCGGCGTTGAACCGTGTTAGATATTGTTGTAGCGTCTCTCCGGTTTTCTGTTTGACATTGGATAGAGAATAAGCATCCCTGGGTTGTTCCACATGGATGCGGAACTGGCTAATAAACCTTTCTTTTAACATCTCCCATGAGTTGATGGATCCTTGGGGTAGATGGCAGAACCAGGAGGTAGCTAGATCTGATAGGAATAGCGGAAAGCATTTACATAATACTCCTTCTGTTGCTCCACTCATGAGCATATGCTGGGTGTATCTCTGCAGGTGTACGATGGGGTCGGAAGTTCCTTTGTAAGGTTCCATGGTTGGCATTTTCCATTCCCGGGGAGTGATGGCAGTTTCGATATTTCGGGTAAAGGGACTGGTGACCCTAGCGCCTATTCCCCGGTCCCTTTGCTCCCGTTGGACACATTCTCTGAATAATCGTGCCATCCGCTCGTCAGAACTTGGAGCGGACAAAAATGAGCTCGGTTCTTCCCTGCGGGATCTATCTCGTCCAGATGACCTGTAGGGATGGTACAGTCTATCACCTCTAGCATTATCTAGTGGTTGTCTTTGGCTGCTTGGATGCACGCTAGGACCAGCTACAGTTGCCCCCTGCCTTGATCTTCCCCTGTGGGGTTCTGTTTCGAGCACATCCATGGGGTCAACTTCGGGCTGGGTTCTAGCTCGGCTCCGTTCAGCGGGGTTTCTATGATTAGGTGGCATGACTGGCTCAGCTACATCCGACCCTCGCCTGGTGCCTCCCCCGCTAGGTTCGGTTCCAAGGGCTTCCTCGAGTCGGAATTCGGGCTGAGTCCGGGCGCGGCCCCTATCATTGTTTTTTCTGTTGATAGCTTGTTCGAAGAGTGAAGACCTTTGTTGCCTCCGGGATCCTCCGGATTGGGATTCACCCCATGATTCAGTGTTGCGGTTGGACTCTTCAGCGTCCCTTAAGCGTGTCATGAGTTGGTCCACCAAAGTTTCTTGTTGGGATGTGAAGCGGTTAGTTACTTCAGCCACAACCCTGTCCAGATCTGCCCTAGTGATTGGTTGTTCCGTTGCGGGACCAGTTGGATTTTCCTGATTTTCATCTGGTACTGCTGTTGAAGTGGGCTGATCTGTGATTGCTGGATCTGGAAGGCTGCTAGTTGCGATGTTCTTTCCTTTGTTAACATCCCTTCTCTGTTTGGAAGGCATGATTTCTAAGCAACGAGTGATGTCGTTAGGAAAAAGGTTGAGTGGGAGAAGATGAAGTTTGAGTTCAGCTCTCAGTGAAAGCACCAAAAATGTTTGCACAAAAAATGGACAAACACCTCCAAGTCGTATCATTTAGTTGATTATATGTAATTTTCAATGATTTTAGATGAGTATGTAAATATGAGAAAAGTAGGGGCTGAAATGTAAAAGACACACAGATTTATAGTGGTTCGGCCAGAATGTGCCTACGTCCACTTTATATGTTATTATCTTCTTTCTTTCAGGTTACAAGTACAATGCGTTGTGTACAAGTGTATGAAAGTAGTTTGAAAGTTCCTTCCTTGCTTGAGCTCTCAAACTTGTCTGCCATTGTTGTACCCCTGCCCCTCTATTTATAGAATGAGGTAGGGGGCAGGGGTCATGGAAGTATATAGCTGCTAGTGGGCCCGGGCTGAAGCAATCTGGCCTGGTAGCGTTCTGGTTCGGCGAAGCCTTGGTTCGGCCGTGTTGAGGTCTCTGAGATGGTTGATTCGGTAGTGAGCTTGGAGGTTGGTTCGGTTGTACGTGGTCCGGTCATGGTGGTCCGGTGATGAAGAGGTTGGTTCGGCATTGATGTGGAGATTGGTCCGGTTTGGTTGTGTGGTATTGGACCGGTGGTGATTGGTTCGGTACCAACCTCGTTCGGTAGTGGGATTGTGAGGGGGAGTCTGGTTGCCGGACTAGGTTGGGAATGCCGAATGAACCCATGCCGAATGAACCACCATGCTTGAATTGCCGAATGGATTTTATGCTAGCATTGAGCCTTGTGTCTGCCGAATGGATTGGAGGTTACGAACCCGGGTGTAACTGACGCTTCTCGGTCTCGAGATCTTCTGGGTGAAAATCCGCCCAACAATACCCATTTAAAGGTAAATATTGATAGCCGGTTATTTAACTATCAATGGATATGCACAACATCACCAGATTCCAAATAATTTCCCAAATTATTTATTTTTCCAAAAATATCTTTACAGGATATATTTTTCCACGCTTCAACCATTTGAAAACAAATTTCAAATCACTTTTCACGTTTACAACTTTGAAAAAAATTTCAAATATTCACTTTCAATTTATCTTTAAAAGATAAAATCTCAAAACATTTCACTTCATATTGGAAAACATTTCCATACTTATTTAATAATATGTAATTCACAAATCTATTTATTTTCAACATTTGAAAAATATTCAATATACTTAAATCACAATTAAGTATATATTTTATTCTTAAAGGAGAACATTCTCTTAAACACATTTATTTGAGTCAAAATGAATGTTGCGTAAAACATCGTTACGACAACCCAAAATCACTAGTACAGGGATTCGAAATTAAGATAGATATGTAAATCCCAATACTATATAAAACATTTCCTTTCGAAAATCATTTACTATAACAACAGTGTTATAGTCCACTATTTCCTTTTATTTTTCGAAACGTCTATTTCAACAATGAATGTTGAAATCTATAGTTTCGATACTTAATACATTTTAAAACATCTTTAAATCATTTTAATTCTATTTAAAATATCACTTCCCCAAAACATTTCTTTAATATATTATTCACTGTCCAAAATCGTGAATATACTTTGTGAACCAAATTCAACATTTCTACACATTTTATTTACAGGATTATCCACTGTCCAAAATCGTGGATATATTTACTTTAATAAGCTATAATAATTAACTTATCAAAATAAGTCGTTTTAGGATTTATAAAACAATGTTTATAAATTCCATTTATATTTTATAACAACTTCAACTTATAAAATCACTTTATTAACAAATTCTATCCATATCCCATTTGCATGCCAAAAACCAAATTATAAGCAAATTACTTATAATTCTCTATTTACAAATTCATTCTTTGTATAACTTCACAAATCGTAGATTCTATTCTTTTATAAAATCCATTTATAACCTCATTTAAAATGCCTTTAAAACTCCTTTATAATTCCATCACTTTGATTTATAAAAATCCAATTTTATAAATCTTATATATAAAGCTTTTATAATAAATTCAAAAATCTCTATTTAAACTATGTTATAAAATCATTAACTCCATATTTCAAAAATCACATTTAAACTATATTTCTCAAAAATCATAATTTTTATAACGTTAAAATTATAACGTTTATTTATTTAAAATGAATCAATTCCAAAATTTAATAAAACGTATACTTTCAAAAATCACTTTAAAATCCTTTTTAAATTTGAAAATCATCACTTTAACACTTTTAATTTTCCAAAATAGGCCCAATACTGCAACAGCACTAAATATAACAATCACGACATCCAAAACATCATATATCATATGATAACAGAATATATCACAATATCTGTAAATAACTCAATACGGGTGAGGAATCCAGTTGGATCCCTCCAACCTGTTTCCCTGCATCCACAGATGTTAGCACAATACCAATCCCGTTTCAATACGGAATAACGCGGTATATGTGATTTATAAAATATTATCCGCTATTATGCGGTGCAATAGGATCTTATCCGCTATATAATGTGGGAAAATCAACTCCAAGTACATATATAATACCAATTCCATTTCAAGGTGGAATATCGCGGTATATGTGTTTAATAAATAACCTCCGCTTAATATACGGCGTATAGGGTCTATTTCAATACAATAGATAATAATTTATCGTCTAAGCATACAATCAACACAATTTTAAATCTAACTATTTAGAATTTAAATCGAAACAGATTCGATTGAGTGAGAAGTTCTCACCTTGCTTTCAATATAGTTTCAGTGTTTTATTTCGAATAAAATCAAACGCGCGTTTAATTTTACCTAAAATTTTCAATAGCTCCAATCAACTCCAATCCAGCTCCATCACATAGTGTTCGCGAATACGAACCCAACGCAATTCATTTCATGCGTTTTCGACCTCGTATCAAAATGTTATAGCTTTTTAAAGATTATACGAGTTAATATAAATCGATTTACAATTTTCTTTTATTATTTAAACCTTTAAACTAATTTGGCCGTTCACGTCCTCTTGCTAGATCCAGGCCGTCCTTTTTCCATCTCCCTCCATCAGGTTTTCAACGCAACCAGTAAACCCATAGCCGCCGTTTTCAACAAATTATCGAGCAACCATCACGCGCCTAGAAGTTGATCGGGGACCTCCACTAGAACGCCCATCACCAACTCCATCCACGCCCAGAAGCTCACGAAGCTCGGTCAGCCATTAGCTTCAAAAAACGTGCACGACTCCCTGATGAACGCGGTTAAGAATCCCCACCCATGGTCGACGATTCGTCGACTTATCCGTATGGATTTGAAGCTCTCGCAATGCTCTACGATTTGTTAGTTGAGAATATTGGGTAATTCTTCATGGATTGAAAGAGATTAAAGGAAGAAGAATGGAACAATTTCGGCCATTAAATTTTAGGTGGCGGCTGAAACCTTTGACCTAGGGTTTGTGAAAATTACAAAGAATGAGGTCCTTTTATAGAAAATTACGCGACACTATTCACCCGAAATTTTACCGAACTCGAAACGAAGCATGCCACCTGGCGTTTATAATGTTTTACCCCTATTCCGAATGCAGTGGAATATATATCAGGAGCCAATTCGATCAAATTTGGAAGATAAGTTTTCGAATCGAATTATTTAAATTTAAAATTACTCAAATCGATTTCTACGCGTGTTAGCTTGCCCCGGACAAACCGTATGTCCGATTGACACAAAATTTGAAATCTTACAATAATATAACATTACGGATCCGATGAAACTAGTTTCTTCAAAATCCGAGACTGTCTGAAAAATGACTATTTTTACTCGTCAATTAAATATTAAAATATTCAATTTCTACAATTTAACTTTTAATTCAATTTTAAAAGTTCTATAACATCATTCTAACTCCAATATGATTTAATACAACTTTACAAATCAATTTTAATCACATTAAACCCAATTTCCAATTATTTCTGTAATTTCAAATATTAAATTATCGATTAAATTAGCCAATTAAATCTAGATATTCAAAATAAAATTTATTCAGCTTATTAAATTTACTTGTGAATATTTTTAAATTAATTAAATATACGAATTTCAAATGATAGTAATTCTGGGTCGTTATAAACTTCCCCCGAAAAGAATTTCGTCCTCGAAATTACCAAGTAAGAAAAAGTTATAGAATCCATTAACTTTTCAAAATCATTTGTTCAAATTAAATTTCAAATTCATTTGATTGTTTAATTTTCCCAAAATCCATAGTTAAACTTCTTACAATAACTTTACTAAGTTTTCAAAACCAACTAATATCGTTTAACTTTCCACTACAAAATCAAAGTTATAGTTTTCAAAAATTTTCAATTTTTCTCAAAAATATTCTAACGCCTTAAATTTTCAGAAAAATTCGCCATAGTCTTCTTTGCGCGGCTCGATCCGAAAAAAATGGCAATATATGTATCACAAATATACATCTCATAAAGTAATGAGGCATCCTGTAGGGAAAAAAGTGTAAAAGTACGATATGTAATCCGAGATATGTATCTTATATATTATTAGCGAGCATATACGGCTAATATAGCGCGAAAGCGAGCTCCAAATGCGAAGCAAGCGTCATCCGCACCTACTAAATACTCAACAACAATGAGAAACATGTATATAGAAAACAATATCGATATACAACATATACCAGAAGCAACAACAATAAGTGCCAATATAGCAAATGCAACAAAGCAATAAATGCAATCATCAACCAACTAACATCCATAACCAAATCAATACACTTTCACTTCTCATTAATATTCAATGAATTGGTTTTCCAATTTAAATCACATTTGATTCATTAACATTGGATGTTTTTACTAACATTCATTTATTCATATTCAATTAGTTTACATTCACTAATTCATATACAAGTTGGTTCACTTCCACATTCAAATCATATTACATAGCTTTTAATTTTATCAACTCAATTTCATATGGATTTCTATACAATCAACTAACCACCAACATATAACCAACATAACCAAATTCATTCAATTTTCTTTACTTTGCTTACATTCATTCAATTTGGTTCATCACTTTTAATTAGCTTTAATGAATTAACACTTACATCTATTATTTCATACCAATTTATTTACATTCAATTGATTTACATTCAATTCATTCATTACTTCAATTGCTGATTCATTTTACCATATAAAGTTAAATTTCATTTATATAACTCAAGTTCATATTCATCACTTCACTTTATTAATTTACTTCGATACCAAAATCAACTTCATTCAACATTACTTAAGTTATATTCCATTTCAAACATCATTTGTTTAACTTAACTTAAATTTTCACTTATAAATCCAATTCAGATTCCAATTCCAAAGTAAATTCTATTTAACTTTACCAAAGTCAAATTACGTCACTTATTCAAATTCATATCTCGTTTTGCTTAACAAAATTGTTCAACCATTTTATCATTTGGTTTTACTTACATTTTCTCACCTTACAAGTTATACAACTTATATATTTAAACTTCCAAATCATATTAAATAATCACTTCAGTTTAATTTCCATTTCGATAGCTTACCAAATCCAAACCAATTTATTTAACCTTCATTTAGTTAAATTTGAATTTCTTATTTCAATTTCCATATAATAATGTTAATATTTCAATAGCATCCCTTCCAAACAACCAAGCAACCATATATTATAAACATTTACATAAAATTTATTTCTTTTATACACGAAAATAGTTTTGGGTAATCATTTATCCTATTTCAAAACAATACTGTGTCAGTTTATCATGTTTAAGAGTTTGGAAACCCCTATCGATACAGTTGGCCAGACTGCACCGACCAGAATCTATAAACAATCAACCGATAAGTCAACACAATACAAAACAATTTTTATATTCACTAACAAATACGCGCTCATAGCTATTATTACACTGAAACTCATTCTAGAGTACTACCGACTCTATCTCTAATGAGTAATTCCCAATAGAGCCAAGGTTGTCGCTTAACCTTATGCTCTGATACCAAATGTGAAGAACGGGATTTTCGACGTCCGAAAATCGACATTAATACGTCCACTGCATCAACTGCTGAGCAATCGATGCCGGAAAACCGAACCCTTAGGGTTTAAGAAGAAGAAGAGGTAGAAGAAATAAGAAAGAAGAAGCAACAGAAACAATATCAGAATCTCACAATCGCAGCGGAACAACATATAATAGATAAATGAATATCTTTAAAACAAAAGAACTATATAAGTTATTACATTACATCACATTACATTAGATTATCAGAGTGTACAACAACAAACAGCGGAAAAGAAATACTGTATACTAGTTGATATGCCATGCCATCCAGCTTGCCTCCAGATCTCTACAGCAACTCTTGAATTCCAGAATATCCTGATAACCTGACTCTAGACTGCCCGTGTGGAAACTGGTGGGCACCCAGAGTTTAGGAAGGGAACAATAAACTCCAAGTCAGTCATGGGACTGGTGTGAGAACTTAAACAGTTTATCTTTTAAAAACAAATAAAGAAATATTTTAAAATAGATTCGCCATGCTTTTTAGAAAATGTAACTACTATAAGGTCTCCCACACACGCACACAATGCAAACGCAGAATCAGAGGAGATTTCTCCCTATGATAGTCAAATATGCTTGATATGCAAATTTCTTTGATATTATTACTATAAGTGCAAAGTGCAGAAAAACATTTCGAAAGTATAATATAAATCTTAGCCAGCATAGGCATTCCGCACTTATGCCTAATATAGCTACCATGTTCAATAGCAGGTTACCGCCACATTCCATAGCAGGTTATACAACTAAAACTATACAGGGCTCGTATTGTTTCTTTGGATTTCCAACTAAAGGTCAGGCCAAGAAACTTCCCATTCCCACATGGGTACGCCTCTGGAAGGACGCCCCGAGAACCTAACCGGATCTCTGCCAACACAAGGCCGGGTTACCCCTAGCTGGGTAACTACTGACACGAGTATGCCATCCCCCGATCGTAACCGACCTATATCTCGAGATTCACCAACAACCACAAAATAATAAGTTTGCAGCAACAATATAGTTTAAGTATCTGGGCTCCATACCATGATACCACCTCTATCCAGAAGGAAATGACATACATTAAGGAGGCGTTATCCTCTAATAACCTTGTTGCATCTTTCCTGTTTTGACCATTACCGGGGTGTGAGGTCCGACGAAGTCTCGTCCACAAAGCTACGCTTTATACAAAAGGTATGCTTTGATCAACAAAAGATCAGCAGCACTCCGTATGCCACATTACCAATTTGGGAATGTGTCACCAGTAACCATCAACTACATAACCTCTGAGCTCGTACGTCTCAGAGAAGTGTGTTAAGCTAAGAGAATAAACTCTCTGCCACCAACAGAAATGTATTTGATAGAAACCAGCTTTACATCTCAAATTGCAACGTCAGACACACATCCATACAAGTCCGTAACGGGATCGAACGGAACCGAAGGCACTTCCAAAGAAGTCCTTGCAATCCGGATATTCACTAATCATGTCCGGAATTTCCATCACAAAGGGTGATAAAATCTCTATATCGAAGATCAGCTGATGCAGAGACATTCGACGGTAATCCTTCCGTTTTCAAAAATATCCAGTCTTCAACACCGGTCTTCAAATGCTATCCATTACGACGTATCACTATTCGGAATGGGATTTATGACTCAAAGGTCCACCCCCGGCTAAACCGAATAACGAGCACTTATTTTAAAATAAGTGTAGCATTCAAATTCAAGCAAATCGCAACAAATACCCATTTAAAGGTAAATATTGGTAGCCGGTTATTTAACTATCAATGGATATGCACAACATCACCAGATTCCAAATAATTTCCCAAATTATTTATTTTTCCAAAAATATCTTTACAGGATATATTTTTCCACGCTTCAACCATTTGAAAACAAATTTCAAATCACTTTTCACCTTTACAACCTTTGAAAAAAATTTCAAATATTCACTTTCAATTTATCTTTAAAAGATAAAATCTCAAAACATTTCACTTCATATTGGAAAACATTTCCATACTTATTTAATAATAAGTAATTCACAAATCTATTTATTTTCAACATTTGGAAAATATTCAATATACTTAAATCACAATTAAGTATATATTTTATTCTTAAAGGAAAACATTCTCTTAAACACATTTATTTGAGTCAAAACGAATGTTGCCTAAAACATCGTTACGACAACCCAAAATCACTAGTATAGGGATTCGAAATTAAGATAGATATATAATTCCCAATACTATATAAAACATTTCCTTTCGAAAATCATTTACTATAACAACAGTGTTATAGTCCACTATTTCCTTTTATTTCTCGAAACGTCTATTTCAACAATGAATGTTGAAATCTATAGTTTCGATACTTAATACTTTTTAAAACATTTTTAAATCGTTTTAATTCTATTTAAAATATCACTTCCCCAAAAAAAAAATTAATATATTATTCACTGTCCAAAATCGTGAATATACTCCGTTAACCAAATTCAACATTTCTACACATTTTATTTAAAGGATTATCCACTGTCCAAAATCGTGGATATATCTACTTTAATAAGCTATAATAATTAACTTATCAAAATAAGTCGTTTTAGGATTTATAAAACAATGTTTATAAATTCTATTTATATTCTATAACAACTTCAACTTATAAAACCAATTTATTAACAAATTCTATCTATATCCCATTTACACGCCAAAAACCAAATTATGAGCAAATTACTTATAATTCTCTATTTACAAATTCATTCTTTTTATAACTTCACAAATCGTTGATTCTATTCTTTTATAAAATCCATTTCTAACCTCATTTAAAATGTCTTTAAAACTCCTTTATAATTCCATCACTTTGATTTATAAAAGTCCAATTTTATAAATCTTATATATAAAGCTTTTATAATAAATTCAAAAATCTCTATTTAAACTATTTTATAAAATCATTAACTCCGTATTTCAAAAATCACATTTCAACAATATTTCTCAAAAATCATAATTTTTATAACATTAAAATTATAGCGTTTATTTATTTAAAATGAATCAATTCCAAAATTTAATAAAACGTATACTTTCAAAAATCACTTTAAAATCTTTTTTAAATTTGAAAATCATCACTTTAACACTTTTAGTTTTCCAAAATAGGCCTAATGCTGCAACAGCACTAAATATAACAATCACGGCATCCAAAACATCATATATCATATGATAACAGAATATATCACAATATCTGTAAATAACTCAATACGGGTGAGGAATCTAGTTGGAACCCTCCAACCTGTTTCCTGTATCCACAGATGTTAGCACAATACCAATCCCGTTTCATTATGGAATATCGCGGCATATGGGATTTATAAAATATTATCCGCTATTATGCGGCGCAATAGGATCTCATCCGTTATATAATGCGGGAAAATCAACTCCAAGTACATATATAATACCAATTCCACTTCAAGGTGGAATATCGCGGTATATGTGTTTAATAAATAACCTCCGCTTAATATACGGCGTATAGGGTCTATTTCAATACAACAGATAATAATTTGTCATCTAAGCATACAATCAACACAATTTTAAATCCAACTATTTAAAATTTAAATCGAAACAGATTCGATTGAGTGAGAAGTTCTCACCTTGCTTTCAATATAGTTTCAGTGTTTTATTCCGAATAAAATCAAGCGCGCGTTTAATTTTACCTAAAATTTTCACTAGCTCCAGTCAACTCCAATCCAGCTTCATTGCATAGTGTTCGCGAATACAAACCCAACGCAATTCGTTTCGTGCGTTTTTGACCTCGTATCAAAAAGTTATGGCTTTTTAAAGATTATACGAGTTAATATAAATCGATTTACAATTTTCTTACTAACATGGCCGTTCTTTTCCTCTTGCTATATCCAGGCCGTGCTTTTTCCATCTCCCTCCATCAGGTTTTCAACGCAACCAGTAAACCCATAGCCGCCGTTTTCAACAAATTATCGAGCAACCATCACGCGCCTAGAAGTTGATCGGGGACCTCCACTAGAACGCCCATCACCAACTCCATCCACGCCCAGAAGCTCACGAAGCTCGGTCAGCCATTAGCTTCGAAAAACGTGCACGACTCCCTGATGAACACGGCTAAGAATCTCCACCTATGGTCGACGATTCGTCGACTTATCCGTATGGATTGGAAGCTCTCGCAATGTTCTACGATTTGTTAGTTGAGAATATTGGCTAATTCTTCACGGATTGAAAGAAATTAAAGAAAGAAGAATGGAACAATTTCGGCCATTAAATTTTAGGTGGCGGCTGAAACCTTTGACCTAGGGTTTGTGAAAATAACAAAGAATGAGGTCCTTTTATAGAAAATTACGCGACACTATTCACCCGAAATTTTTCCGAACTCGAAACGAAGCGTGCCGCCTGGCGTTTATAATGTTTTACCCTTATTCCGAATACAATGGAATATATATCGGGAGCTAATTTGATCAAATTTGAAAGATAAGTTTTCAAATCGAATTATTTAAATTTAAAATTTACTCAAATCGATTTCTACGCGTTTTGGCTTGCCCCGGACAAACCGTAAGACCGATTGACACGAAATTTGAAATCTTATAATAATATAACATTACGGATCTGATGAAACTAGTTTCGTCGAAATCCGAGACTGTTTGAAAAATGACTATTTTTACTCGTCAATTAAATATTAAAATATTCAATTTCTACAATTTAACTTTTAATTCAATTTTAAAAGTTCTATAACATCGTTCTAACTCCAATATGATTTAATACAACTTTACAAATCAAATTTAATCACATTAAACCCAATTTCCAATTATTTCTGTAATTTCAAATATTAAATTATCGTTTTAATTATCCATTTAATTCTAGATATTCGAAATAAAATTTATTCAGCTTGTTAAATTTACTTGTGAATATTTTAAAATTAATTAAATATACGAATTTCAAATGATAGTAATTCTGGGTCGTTACACTAGATAAGAAAATTATCAAATTTCATATGACAATTTAAAAACGTACCTTTTTATCGGACAATTCAATTTATCTTCTAGAATCAAAACATCAATTTATCCTTTACTTTTAAGTACCTGTATATCCTACTTAGCAGTAATTTCCAATCACAAAATTCAAACTCATTTTATTCATTTCCTTTTGAAATTTTCCGTATTTGCTTTACTTAAGTCTGAACGATGCACATATATCATCCGTATGCAATATCAAACCCGATCGCTCACTTGATCGCACAATTTCACTTCCGAACTAGTATCGTTCACCCGGCTCCCTAGTGCGGACACAGATCTATTTTCTTGATCAAAACCATCATCTTCCTTGCATAGCCATATACTATGATAGAGAATCTCAGGATCAACCAAAAATCCATATCCAGGTTTCGTCGTCAAAAATCGAGTGAAAAATCCCAACTCGGATCGACATAGATATCTTGAAATTCTGTGCTCGAATCTGAATCAAATCGCTATGCGGATAAAATAATATATGTACATTCTACGTATTAATTTTCAATTGATTATTATTTATATCAATTCTCTTTCTTTTTTTCCAACATTTATTTTGATTTCTATTCACTTATTCACAATCTCCCTTTTTACCACTTTTATTAAACCTTCATTTAAATATTAACTTGGTATATTTCTAAACTCCAAATTTACTTAAGAATTTCACCATCCATTTCTTAAGTCCAGTATAAATATTTTATATACTCATTATATTTGTTTTCACTTTACCACTTAAGCTTTTATATCTATTTTCATTTAACTTAAATTTTCAATTCTATTTGAATTCAATTTACCTTTCGTTTTTACTTATCACTAAAACTATCTTTATAAAAATACTTTTTTATAATGCAGTGTCTCAACAAGTCCATCCTTGTTTAGAAATTCGGTCAAACGTTGATCAGGTGCAGGACTGAAAATCTACAAGTACTTAGTAAACCCGTTTTCAACACCTAGTGAAAATACTTGGAAAAAAAACTTTTGTGAGAATGCTCTGGAAATCATCACCCTCTCCATGGATCGCAGTTAGCCCGATGATTACGTCACCATCTCGGCAAAATCTATAGAAAACTGTAGGCATCCGCACCCCTCGATTACACCATGGAACCACCACAAATCGCAGCTACACCCAGGGTTACGTTGTCATCACGGCAAAAACCATGTAATTGTAGGCATCAACGCCCTCGAATTCCGCTGCCAAATGAAACTTCACCACATAGATCGCAGACTACATTAGTCGAGTCCCAATGTAGCCTGTACGCACTCACTGCTACACGACTTTCGTTATGGATCACATAGATCGCAATCCACCGATGTTACGTCACTCTCCCAACGAAATCAAATGTAGACTTTAGGCAACCGCTGCCCCTCGACTTACGCTACGGAAACGCAGTAGATCATAGTTACACCAGAGTTACACCGCCATCACAGCATACCCCAATGTCACTGCAGGCATCAGCGTCCTCGACTTTCGCTACCCCAACCACAATACACAGGAACTACAGTTTAGTCCGGACATCCTCTGGGATCAAATTTTAGAACCCTCTTTAGGGCTCAAGGCAGAACCACCCCGTGGATCTCCTACTATAAGTTTCAACTCTAAATGGGAGCGCCTTTTTCCCCACAGCATTCTCAAAACATTTTGTACTATACACATATATTATCTTTCAAAACATACTCTTTATATGTCTCACATATAAATCCCATTTACACAAAATCGATATCCCAAAATCGATAATTCTCAAACTTGGCTTTCCAAGTTCCAAAAATTGATTTTTTCCAAAATCAGAAGCCTTTAAAAATCAATTGGTTCCACTCTGACCAGTTTAAAATTGAGAAAATAGTTTGAATAATTTAAAATAGTTATAAAATGGTTAAATAGTTAATATAAGATAGTTTGAGTTTTAAAAAGAAAGGTTTATAAAGTAAATTGCTTGGAAAAATAGATTTAAGACAGTTTATATTAAAATAATTTATTTGAAAATAATTTCAGAGTCAAACTTGTTCAATTTCTCAATCTCCATCTTAATTTAATTTTTAATTTAAGTATCCACTTCCATTTAAATTGATTCAATTTCAATTCAATTTGAATTAACTTCGATTCCCATTCTAATTCAAATCAACTCCCATTTGAATTTAAACTTATTCAACTTCGGTTACAATCCCAATTAATTCATTCCAATTCCACCTTTGAATTAATTCGAATTTCATTTTCAAATTTTAAACCATCTTGATTTATACAGATTGGAGTTAAATTTTCTAATGTTGATTTAATCCCTTAAATCAAATTAAGCCCTAACCTTTAATTTAACAACCTAAGTCTTTAAACAATTTAATTCTGAGTCCAAATTTCAAATTAAATTATTTCTACCCAAATTATTCCAAGGTTCATGTGCGAGTTCAAATCTTTATAAACAAATAAATTTTAGGGATCCGATTTATTTCTCAATTTTAACTTCAAGCTTTAAACCAATTTCTTAACCAATTCCAGTTGACAAGTTCATTTTTAACATTTAAATCTCAAGCTCAAAGTGATTCCATTTCCATAATTTTAAATTTATTTCTAAAGTCAAAATCATTTAAATAATTTCAAATTGAAGTTTTATTTCCATTTAATTTCGGCAATCATTTCAATCCACTTAATTTAAATTCTCCTTTTTTAATTTTATAAGTCACACTTATAAATTCGGCTTATGGCATTTCACTTTGTTCTGTTATTGTTTATTCTAAAATAAACATCCCTTTAGAAAGATCCAATAACCAATATCATAACTAGAACCCATATATTCTATAATAATTTTCTACAAAAAATATAATTCAAGGTAACTTATTTTTAAACACTTTGAAAATTCTCTTAAATTTCCGAGATTTAAATTCAAGTTTGAATCCATTTTTACTTAGCTTATCTGCAAGGTTAATCTTTACCCAAATTTCTATTCGGTTATATGTGCTTTACCACTTAAATCTTATAGTCTTATTTAATTTTAATAACAACAGCCAATTACTCTAATATATACAATAATTAGAAAAACTACTTCTTTATATATCAAAATTTAAGCTTATATATAAATTATTTTTAAAACCGTTTTTAAAGTCGTTATATAAGAAAATAACAAGTACGCTCTCATATAATACACTCAACTCATTCTGGAGCACTTCTGATCCTATCTCTAATGAGTAATCCTCACCAGAGCCAATGTTTTCGCTTAACCTTTCAGCACTGATACCAAAATATCATGACCCGGTTTTTCGACCTCCGAAAGTTGACATCAATACGTCCTTTGTATTACATGCCGAACAATCGAACGCCAGAAATACCAGACCGTAAGGGAAAAAGAAGAAAAAGGTAGAAGAAGAAATAGAAACAACATCAAAATCTCACAAACGCAGTGGAACAAATTTAATATACAAAATAACATCATTTTATACAATGAAAACCTGTAGCTGTCAATATATATACAAGATATCAGAGTACTACAAATATTGACAGTTAAAATAACATGTCCTCCACTACTGTCTATACAGTATCTAATAAACATCAAAATATACTTAATACGTCTCTGCCATCCAGCTCGTCTCCTAAGCTCCCAACATCCTAACCTGAAAATTTGTAATACTCGGTCTAACCCGAGCATTACAATAAAGTAACACCCGAGTCAGGCTGGAAACCAACGTGAGTGAACCTCTTCATTTTGAAATAATAAAGTTGTAAAAATGTCTTTGGAAATCAAGGTAACTCGTCTAACATCACGAGTTCATATCTTATTATAACCAACACTTGTTGCTAAATCCATAATTTTAAAATAATATATAAGTGCAGTTACTTATTCAAAATAGGCGGATTTACTTAATTTATTTCCATTCCAGACTATAAGATTTTACACTCAAATCCATAAAAATTATAGTGCTTATTGAATCAAAGTGGTTCCGGATATCGCTGATATAGATCCCGGTCTCTTCGAATCCAAACGCTAACTTTTAAGCCAGGTTGTTTTTAACAAAAAAATTCAATTTCAGTGTGTCAACCTTCACATAAAAATTCCATCATAATATATATTCCAATAAACGTCTCAAGTTGATACATCATATGTACTCTCTAATCTATATATATTTTAGTAAATAAAAAAAAGCTCTACCCCCTGCCTGCACGAGAACCACCTCCAACGACAAACGCGACCAGAATCCCTCTGACACATGGCCGAGCTTCCGAGAGTAGACACTGAGCTTCGTCACTTGAAATTGAACCAGACATCGCCACCGTCCCACCCACGCCGACCCCCACACTCGAGACTTCAACCATGAACCCATCACGATGATCCAACCTCCCCATATGGCACCGTCTCTCCCTGCGCCTTCCAGCCACTCCACATGCTCGCTATGGAGCCCACGCCATCTTGCTTCGAATCGAACTCGATTTCGATTCCTTATATTTTTTCGAACGAGCACTGCTCGATTTCGATTTGGATAAAAGGCAGGAGAGGGGAAATTCGCGACCATCTCCGAACATTTTTCGTTCAAAAAGAAAAGGAACAGAGGAAAAGAATGTGATTGGATCCTTTGCTTTTAGCTTGACAGTTTGATATATTTATTTTTATTTTTTTAGTATCTGCTATGGTAAATACAGCACTAGAGAGAAAAGGAGGTAAGGGAGGCCGATGATTTTAAGTTACCCAGATTTGATTTTTTCTTCTTTTAAAAGTGCGGTTGATGTTAGAAAAGAGGAAGAGGTTGCGTGTAGACAATGTCTTACGTGTTGAAGTGGGTGATCAGTCTTGAATTAAGGAAAAGTAACGGCTGATGTGATTTTTTTGTATTGACTGGTGACCAAATATATTACTAATTTAAATTGAAGTCGTCTCGAATTTGCAGTTCAAAATTCTAACCTTTTAACAAAGCGTGCTGCTAGGCATTTATAATGTTATACCCCTATTTCGAACGCAATGGAAAAGGTTTCGTGTCCTAACTCGATCGTATGAAGAATATAGCTTTTTGGACCTAGTTATTCTATTGAAATTCGATATAGATTTCAGCGCGTTTATGTCCCGTACGATCACACGAAAACTCGAAACGCTACAAAATTTGAAATCCGATAATAATACACTATTACAGATCTAATGGAACTCGTCTCATCAAATTCTGAGACTGTGCCTCGAAAGGCTATTTTTAAATATCAATTTAAACGATATATTTTTAAAACTGAAAAAATCGCCTTTAAATTCGATTTTAAAAGTTGCAATGACTTTAATATTAATTTTACAAACCTTTTAAAATATTTTTATCGAGCTTAAAACTCTAGATTCACTATTTTAACCAATATTCGGTTACAGACTTTAATAATTAAATTCTTCAACAAGTTGCTGTATTTAATTTATGGATTCATTTTATCAAATAAAGACCAAAACTTTCATATTAATCTATACTTTAGATTAAATATTTTAACCCATTTAAATATTCACAATTAATGCCAGAAAAACCTGGGTCGTTATAAATGCTTACGCAAAAGCATATGCAATTGACCATTACAGATCAATATTAGTATATCATTAATCATTTGGCTAAACTTCATGGTAATCGAGTATCTTTCTTAAGCTATTAATCTTTCTTTCATTTGTCTTACTTGCCTTCTAGATTTATATTAATGATCGGAACAGAACTAGCTATATGAATATTTGTAATGCTAATGCCTTAATATGATTCTAGAAAATATGAAAACTGAATAGAGTAGGACATTACATTATATATAGTGTAGGACATTACATTATATATTCGCTTAAATTAAGTAAGTGCACATGAAACTTGAGTCTTTGTGTTCTAATTTGAATCATGATACATTTCTATGCATCATTAACCCAGTAATACAGATCAGTATTTCATGCTACATAGTGATGTTCATAAGTTCGATGTTCCTTGTCTTTGCTTATACCGTTATAAAACTAACTTGTTTTTCTATATTGTATTGTTAACTTATGGCTACTGCTACTTATAATTGATTACTGCTGTAATGACCATAAGTTCCAACTGATTCCTTGTTAAATCCTTTTTAGTTTGAATAGAGTAAAAGTTTGTTGCAACAATGGTTCATCTTTCACTGGGTATATTGTGGAAGTTGACTCTGTGAGTTAGTTATCTTATACTACCTATAGTAGTACTTGGTTTTTGAATAAAAAAAAGTTTAGATTCAATAGGTCAAGGATCTCCATTATTGTGGAGCTCGGGTATTGCTTGCCTTCATGGACAATCTGTTTGTAAGGGGAATAAGTAATGTACAAAATGTATGTTGTATTCTTCATTTTAGTTTGAAAAAAAGGATGTTTACCATGAACAGACTAAATATTTATGATCACTTTCTTTGAATCTAACATGTGCAGTGTAGTGTTCCATATACCATAAGCAAAGAGTAACAAGAAATTACATCTTTATTCATGATCTGTAACATCACTCATTCATGTCTCTGTGAAAATGTTGATAAAGAGCCTTAGTTTGTTGGCATGTAATCTTTTGATAATTTAAAACTGTTATGCTTATTACAATAATTATGTTTAAGAATTAACAGCATGCCCAAAATTCATTGGTTCTATGTCAAAAATTTCGTACAATTTGCATTGGTTCATGTTTTATTTATCATTGTTATGCCCACAAGAATTGCGTGCTCGTTTAACCATAGACTAGTAAATATTTAGGAGAAAACTTGGTATATTCATAATAATGCATGAATATTTTGTGTTATCTTCAATTGCCAATGCATTTTACTACATTCAATTATGTATGCACCTGACTACACATAAACATTGTGGAATACATATGGATATTTCTTATATATTCTGGTAACTCAATGCTTATTTTTTTTAGAAAACACAAGCTCCTTACGTCTCATAGTATTCCATTTCCAGAAATTGAGGTTCCTTCTAGTGCGCTTGATTATCATGTTAGCGCTCGAGTTTTGGCACTCCATCCTCAAATCTTAGCTCTGTACCGAGTAATAGTTGTTAGCACGTAAGGTGCTGTTTGGGAACTTGAATATATTAAAGTATTAATGTTTAAAAAATTTGGAAGTTTGTGAGCATTTAGTTTTAATCATAAATACACATTTTTTCCGAACTTATCACCATAATTCAGTTTATTTATAAATACACAATAGGCGGTACCCCAGTAGCCCAGCCATTGATGGAAATTCGTGCTCCCTACGAGCCTTGTACGAGTTTTGTTTGTATTACCCACTCTGTGGCTAGTAGCTGGCCTAGATCAGAGTACCGAGGAGTACGCCCGCTCCCCTGCAACACAAGGCCGGAACCATTCCTTACTGAACAGTCCCGAACAAGATAACCCCATGATTGGGGCGACCAACCACCCACTAAGCCGAATAAAAAGGGATATCTAGACAGGGGAAAATCTTGTCCTGCTTGGGCATGACCCACCTAACCCTGCTGCACCTCCCCTGTTTTAGCCATTCTCGGTTGATGAGGCTTGAGGTTAAGCGTTACCTTTCAAGAACGCATCACTTAGAATGCTCATCGTCCACCTGACGATGTTTTGAAAGCATTCAATCCATACAAGTTGCCCTGGGTCTAGACAAACCGAATTACCGTCTTGAACTCTTCACGGTCTTCATTCGTAATCGTTCAAACCAGATCGAAGTGGTTTTCGGATAATTAAATCCGATCCCGGACTCTTCGAAACGATCAGTGTATTGTCCAAATATTGATAGTCGGTTATTTAACTATCAATTAATCATACACAAGAAACCATCAAATAATTTCCACAAATTATTTATCTCGAATATCATTCAGATGTTATTATGGTATAAGGTTCCGGTCGGAACCTTGAGATTTTGACCAACTTGGTTTGGCCGAAGGCGGGATGGGATTAGGTTAAAATCCCGTCCCTGAGGCTGATCGTGAAAAAAAAAATAATTTGTGGATGTTGTAGCAAGAGGAAAAGAAAGGAAAACGACATTTAAAAAAGCAAATGGAATCGAATTTAGCATTGAAAAAACTTAGTCTCAGCAGAAAAATAATTACCTAGGAAATTGAGAGCACTAGAGTGGGAAAGGAATTCGAGTATGTTTGCGTCGTTGATCTCATCGATTTTTCAATTCGAGCATGTGCACATTTTTTCTTTCCTTTTATTCTTTTCAGTACGCAGTGACAGTCTTTAGGAATTAGAGTTAGGAATTTAGGATAAAAATAAGGCGGGCTTTGGGCTGGGATGTTTTTTTATAATAGGAACTAGGTCAGGGACTAAGAATATAAAATAGGATGGGCTTTGGGCTGGCTGTTTTTTTTCATACAAAGGTTAGGCTGATTTAAAACATATGGTTGATGGTGTTAATTAAAATAGTTATATTGATTAAAATGGATGGCTAAATTTAATATTAAATAATGTTAAGCAGTTTTGTTGTTTATATTCTCTTTATAAACTATATTTTGTATTATATTTGCAATGTTTATTGTCGCTTTTTCATTAAACATACAAAAATCCAATATCGGGACCGAAACCAAAACTTTCAAAATTGACCGAAACTAAGCAAATTTCAAATAAGCGAAAGCGAGATCGAGGCCGAGTTCTCGTACCTTGAAATATATGCATAAACAATATTAACAACTTAATTTATTATCCGTTTATCTCGATAAATCTATCATACATTGCATTGTATGATTCTATTTTTAGCATCAAATAACTATACTTAAACATTTCTACGACTATTTACAACTCTCTAAGTTGTCTTATGATATCTTTTATTTAAATTCATGTATTTGAACTACATATGGAATATCATATTTAGACTATTTAAATAATCCCAATAAATAGTTTGTCCGTTTTTCTAATAAATCCTAAAATATATGTCAATTTTAAAGCGTGTGTGTTCATGTTAACAAAAAAGATATCTTTTTCATTTAATTGTAAAAATGTATAGGTCACATACATTAAATTACTTACGTAAACAATAATGACTAAGTGAATTTGTAAATCAATTATAATCATTTATCTTAAAATTTTATCATGTAGCATGTTGCAAAATTCTGTTTTTAACTTCCAACTATGCATTAAGATTCATACAATTTTTGAAAAAATTCTTTTCAATTCCTTCCTATTATTTACCTGTAAGTCCATATATTTAAAATAATTATGTAATTTTAAATTTAACATATTTTTAAAAACCAATTAAATAATATTTTTTTAACTTATCTAAAATCATTAAAAATATGTCGGTTTCAACATGTATGTCATCATACTAAAAAAATGATAAAATTATACATAATTTTATGGTAATGTTAATTTTGTTAAAATTAATTAAAATTTTGTAATAATAATTGTCTAGTTTACATATACTTAATTTTATAGTATTCTATGTAGCCTAAAGTATGTATATGGTATCATAGAAATTTATACTTTGTAGGAGTATAGTTTTCATAGTATTAACAATATATAGGCTGTTCAAATTGCTACATATTATGTGGAAAATTAGGTTTGAAGCCAACTTATGCGGATGTATCGCATTGTAGGTATAGGTCAAAAATTTCGTGTATCGTATTTCAACTATAACATATATTAAGAGCTATTATGTATCTTTCTCGGTTTCATAATTCCATATGGCAGTTAGATTGAAAAGGATTTTAGCACCAATTAGAAATGTGTTGGGAGTAAATATTGTGAAATTGGTCTATTATGTTTAAATTAAGCTTTCTTTGTCTTTCTTTTCAATTTTTCTTGTTACGAAAAGCTACTGGATATTTTTAAACTTGATTAAGCCGCAAACATATGTCCTGCTCTTGAATTTTGGCAGTTGTGAAGAGTTAGTGTAAGCATGTTGTTATTCGATAAAATCCTTAATGCATGGATCCCAAGTATCTATTGAAGCATCCTATTGAAACATTAAATCTTAAAACTATCTTTTCTTAAAATGCTTATTTTTAGCCTGAAGTCCACGAGTTGCATTAAAAGGTAAGGAAGATGATGCTGATTGTCTAGATAATGAAATTACTTGCACTAATGATATCGAAGATGTAGTAAACCCATGACAACTTGGGCATAAAGAGGTTGCTATTCTTCGTCACGACATGAATCACAGCGTTGTATCCCATGTCTTACCTATGGAAACCAAGTACATAACAACCTCTTTTGAAAAAAATTAGTTTACACCACAAGTGATTATTATTGATGTGGTTGCTAAATGAGTGGAAATTGGTGTAGGTTCAGGTTCAGTTCAACTTGCATGTACTCTACTCTATTCGGTTTAGTATTTGATTATAAAGTTAAGAAAGAAGAATTTACTATAAAGTTACTTACAGGAAACCTATATTATATTAATAATGTAAAATTAGTTAATTTTGAACCGCTCTTACAGTCTACCTACAAAAAGCACTAAACCCTATAATATTTAATTGATGTAGTGAGATATAACATTTTCACAGAGTAACTTTGGAACTAAGAAAAATAAAAAAAATATTATGGGAAGGTGTATTTCTAAAGATATCGTTAGCAATAAGGAATCGCTTATTGTTTCTAGAGAGATTAACTACTTATAACAATGAAGTACCTCCCCTATTAGATCAAAAAATTTAATATGGAAATGAAACTGTTATCCAGGTTTTTAACCCAGCAGGATCCAACGGGAGACGGAAAAATCTTATTATTAGAATGGTTTAAAACTTAACCAGAAAGGCAAAGGCAAGGAGTTAGCGAGAGCCGAGCTTTACTACTAAGGCAACGACTGGGATCGACAAAACTAAGAGACTAGCATTCTTTCAGCCCAATCAGCAGCTGAGCGCAAACAGCTAGTAAATTGTCATAAAAACGGAACAAGAACAACACAAGGCTATGGAAAAGCCCCAAACTCCAAACTCTGGAAAAAAATCCTAAGTGCTTGGATTGCTAGCGATCCAGCGACCCATACTCTATGGATTGCTAGCGACCTATGCTTCTTCTGAAACTCCAATGAGCTAATTAAGGAAGCAAAGGAAAAAGGTGCAAAGTCACTAGCTCGTATGCGAGCCAAGTCTATGGGTTGCTTGGGACCTATAGACCATGGGTCGCTAGTGACCCATGATTTTGGCTCAGGTCGTGAGCTAAACCCCCCAGGGTCGTTCCTTGCGTACCTGCGAGCAGTTGATAAACAGACCTGGGGCAGAAGCTCTCTGATCTTTATAAACACCATCCTACCTACAACATAAACGGGATCTTCTCCGGATTATTTGCCGGAGCTCTGCTGAAACTATTTTTCACTCTTTACCTCCCTCACAACAATCTCCAAAGGAATTCATTGTGATTCTTCAGTGGATTCCAACTTTGGAGATTCAACTCGTGATCAAATATCTCTTGTAACAATAATCAATCCATAATAAAACTATAAGGTGGTCGTAGGCTTTTTTAACAGCCAAACCACTAAAAAAATTCTCTGTCTTCTTTCTTTTACTGTTCTTTTATATATCTGTTATCTATGATATTGCTCTGTCAGAACATGGCTGATGCTTTCAAACTCAAATTAGGGTGATGGTCCAATTTTTGGGTCAACATTTATATATAGATCTTATTTCATGTTTCTTCACATCTTTAAACACCAACCAATTTCACTGCTTGTATATTTCACATATTTGTCATAATATTTAGAAATATGAGTATATTTGATGTAGTCGTGCCTTTTCAAATATCATACCTAATTAACATATATTTAATCAATTAACAATTAGAAAATATTAATAAAAAATGATTGTTTTGAAAAAACTACATTGGATATGCTAATAAACATTAGATTTTGTCACAACAAAAAAATGTAACAAAAAACTGATCATATTACAAATTTTTGTTTACAAAGTTCGCATAATGAAAGTTGTAATAAATATTTTTAATGATTGATTTTCTACATAAAGTAAATATGTTTTTAAAATTATTTGTATTTTGCAATTGTAACAAAGTGTTTAACAACTTTCTATTCTTGACTATTGTATATTAATTTGTAACAATATTTATTTATAGTTGTCTTACTCATAGGTTGTAAATGATCTTGCTCATAGGTTGTAAATGATCACGCGTAAACACTTTCAATGAAACGTTGTTAACAACAAATAGAAATTATTAGCAGACACAAATATCTCTATCGGAGGTTATAGTGTTCATGCTAACTAGTCATCCAAAAAAGTTGAAGAAGCATAACAAGGTAAAAAATAGAACTTCGTAAATTTAAAATAATCTTTAAAATTTGGAATTTTTCTAAAATTTCATCTACAATTGAGAAAATAAATGGTTCATATAACTTTAAGAAATTAGTAAACAAACTTTAACATAAAGGTGGACATTTAACCAATTTAAGCTATGTAACCGACCTAAAACATTCACTGAGTCGACTTAATAACCGCAAAGAATGGTTAGCCGATATTAATAATTAGTCTAATGATCAATCTTATCCGGTTTAACATCTAGCCATGAACTCTACTTCATACTTTCAAAGTTCTTTATAATGTTTTCGATATCGCTTTACTTCATGGTTTTGGTAGCTTATTATCAAGTTTCCATTAGCACTTTACTTCATATTTCGATGGCTCATTATTACATTTTCGTTGGCCATTTACTTCCAAATTTTGAAAGTTCTTTATCAAAATTCATAATACAACAAAAGTTCTATTTCATAGTTACACCTGTGGAGAATATGCATTTCACGTAAATATATATATATATTTTATAATGCATTTTATTTTTTATTTTGGCCGTTGTACTGACTCAAACAAGATTAACAGTCGGTTATGTGGAGAAATAACAACCATGAAATATCTTATGAACTAAAAATAAAGAATGAAATATTTAATATATTTAAATATTTTATTTCTTAAAACAAAATTATTATATATATATATATATATATATATATATATTATATAAAGCAAATACTTTGGCCAAATGGTCAAAATGAAGCCTTTTTCGGAATACCCAAATTGCATTTCTCTAAAATTCAAAATAAACATATACTATAGGGACCCTTTTGTCATTTTGATTCACCACTTCGCCACTGTAAGCATTGTCTCACGATTTACCGAACAGTTTCCTAACTTCTCTTAATTATATGCACAATTGCTCATCGTTTAGCTTCTAATCGCAAGATTCTTATGTTATTCTTTTTCTTTCAAATCTCAGGATCATCAGCCTTTGGGTTTAAATTTGAATTTAGGTCGCGAGCTTGAATAATTTAATTTGAAGTCTGCTGAATCTAGAGTCATGATGGGATGATGAATACTTAAGCACTATCAAGTGGATTATGAATCAGATTACTATGAGATCGCCATCACTGCTTTGATTGTTTAATAAAAGGTGTGAAATTTTATTTTAAATTCAAATTATGGTTTCCTTCGGAACTAAAATTCTCTTCCCCTACCATCATTTTTTTGTACAGATTGATATGTTGCAAGATGGAGATGGCTCGTTCTTTAACAACTTTCAATCCATTAAGAAGCACAAGTAATGTTATCCTATAATTTTATAATTTTATTTAGTCAAGTTGCCTACATTAGTAACTATTCTAATGAATCGGTATCTTCCTTATTTGTGGTACCCATAGTATTCAAGGGATATGTTAAATCTGCAATGCATAGCAATCTTTGTTCGATTTCCAACTCGATATTTTTTTGCACCAACTACTTTTTTCCAAAATCAGGTTTACTTTATATTGTAAGTGCACTGAATTACATTAACAAATTGCTTTTGGCCCTTTTTATATATTATGATGAATAGAAGTAAATATCTAAGTGGTTAACAATTTAGAGGCTTTTTATCAAATGTTTGTAGCAATTATACATAAAAGATCCTTGAAGTTTATAGAACTAAAAATATTTTAATGATTCAAATGAATTCAAAGTTGAAATAACTACATGCAATATAATTTCCTTTTAAACAACCTAATGGACATGCGAAATGATCCAAAAAAGAGTCGATACTAGCTGCATGACATTTGTGACATGATTGAGACTTTTCAATAATAGCTGGATAAGAAAGTACAAAACCTAAGTACTTTGTAAATAAGAGGAAGAAAGAATAACAAGGATAGTAAAGCAACAAATGTAGTACACCTTCCCTACTTCTCTATCAACCAAGTATTTGATTAAATTTCTCATAATTTGTATCAAAAAAGGTTAGTGGTAATGATAAGGCTATTATAGTCGTGGATGCAGCATAAGTTGTATTCTTTCGAAGTTCAATAATGAAGTTGGACATTACATGTATTTTTCTGTATTTATTGATAAGCTTTATGTTTCTAAACCGAAGTTGTAAGAAGTCCTTACTTGTTTATATAGTTTGCATATGTGTTGTGTGTCTAAACATTGCAAATTTGATATATTTGATGCGTATTTGTCAAAGTATGTGTAGAAATAATCTGTTTCAATATTCTACACATTTAGTGTTGGCATGTCAGTCCATATTTTTAAGCTAAAGTTGCACGTATTTGTCATGAACGGTTGTAGCAGAGGGAAATGTATCTTAAACGAATTGTATTTTCAAGTTGAGAACATAAAAAATCTACAAAAATGTTTCAACATTGTAAAATATCGTTTGGTTATTGATCTATATTACAGTGATAAGATAGATAAGTGGCTTCCAATATCCTTATGATTTTTTTTCATTGTAGTTCGTGTATTCTGTAACATACTAAATTATAAATTTGTCCAATTGATTATGAACGTAGTAATCTTCCTAAAATATATGTCTAGAAACATTAAACTAAATATACTAATCATATGGATGATACTTAGATAAGTATATGTTTGAAACTTTGTACGATGAATGCATGTTTAAATAATTTGAAGCTGTTTGAACAAGTAGACACAAAAAAAATAGGAAGGTAGAATGCTCCTTTTGCATTTATTGGATTTCATATAAGTAGTACTAGAACAATATTAATCAAATATAATTATGTGAAGGCTATTTTGCATGTTTTGACAGTTAATTATAAGCTGATGATGTGATAATAGCTCACTGATGATATCCATGTGTACACATAAGGTACCACTTGCACAATATATATAGTAATGTTACCATCATCCTACAAATATAATATTAATTAATGATCAAATAATAATAATTTGATGTTAAAAACTCTACAAAATTACATGTGTTTGTTAAACCAAACTATAGATTGGAAGGTCTAGAAATTTGCTACCGATTAAATGTTATGTTAAATAAGTTTTTTGAAGAAAGCATGTTGGAACGATTTCATCTTTGCCATATAAAGTTAAATATGGAATTATTGAAAATAAGAAGTTTGCGACCAATTTTTCTTATGCGTGTCCATCGGGCATGCCTTGGGTACTGGACCATCGTCGTATAATCTTAAACCTAATGGTTCATAGATGAATCAGTTTAGGGGAGATATGAATATTTGTAATAAAACTTATTAGTAAGAGACATTGTTAGATATTACTAAGGCACACCCTATAGACGTTTAATTCACTTCATATCTAAATCATTGGTAAATGTTGGATACGGATGATCTTCGGCTGAGCCGTGTACTTCATCACTATCTTAAAGACATTTCGGTGTTCTGCTCAAAGGTGCAAGCAGTCGAACAAACGCCGTCGCCTCTAGGATAAAACAACCTCTCTCTTTGTTTGGTTTTGTAGTATCGATCCATCTGCACAAATGGAATCCGCTCAGTTGCACTTAAAGTTGCTGCTCGGTATTTTTAAGAAATTTCATGGAGAAGAAGAATGGTTTGCTACAGAAGAAAATGTTATTCGTATTTTTTGATTTCATCTAACAATCAAGTTTAATAGATGAAATAGCAAGTCGAATGTTTTATCGAGTCGTGGAGTAATCGTTGACTAAAAACTCAGATTTTAAGTTTTACCATCTCAAAAAAAATAACGGTCAGAAATGGGTAAAAATTTCATCCAAAAATATAAGTGCTACAACACAATAAGCCCAAGCCCGAGCTCGGATCGGGTCGGTCGGTCGGTGCGCACGCGTGTGATTGTCAATCATGGTCTCTCTACTCATAAAGGAGCATCATTGGGTGCTCAACGGGTCCAATTTAGCTTCTAAGTGTCAAGTATAAATACTTGATTCTTTTATAAAGTCCTACAATGTGGGATATTCACATATATATGAGCCATTCTCACTCCTTCAATTTTTTAATAATTCACCTAAAATTTTAAAAAAAACATTTCCACCAATCCCCTAATTGATTCTTTTTAAAATATTTTTCAAGCAGCTTCTGAAAACATAAAATTATGCATAAACAAATGTGTCTTTCGCCTTGAACCTTTGCATAGTGGATGAGGTTCAGTTTTTACTAGAGTGGCACGTAGACTTGAACACTATTCATGATATCAAACCACAAACAATCATTCTGGAGTGCAATCAAATAAGCCCATGCATTTATAGCCATGCCTATCTATCTCAGTTTAGTGAATGTTATAAGAATTTTGCCCAAAATTCCATAGAAACGGCCACATTTCCACATCCACATAGGTGAATCTATCAAGAATACTCCTGAAAGTAGGTACTTCACTATATATAGAGTATAGATCTCATTAAGAGTTTCTATTACCTCATCTTCTAACCACTTCAAGAATACACGCTTCAAAATATATAAAAATAGTATGTTCAACTCATATCACTTCACAACTTGTTCTTACCCATTGAACCTAGTTCTTGGGATCTCTAGTTATTAGGTCGGATTACTATTGTGCGTGACTCAACAATCTAAGGGCAATAGTCCCATTCTTTTAGAGGTTCTAAGGACTTTCTCTCTGGCTAGTCTTTTCATCAAAGGATCATCTAGATTTTCATCACTGCGTATGTGATCCACTCTAACAACTCCTAAGGAGAGTAGCTCTCTAATAGTGTTGTGCTTACGACGTATCTGTCGTCTCTTACCGTTGTAATAATGGTTTTGTACTTTTGCAATAGTGGCACTATCACAATGTATCAACACAGTTGGTATCGGTTTTTCCCATAAAGGAATCCCAACTAGCGGATTTCTTAAGTAATCTGCTTCTTACTAGCTGTGGCTAGTGCTATTATCTCAGACTCCATAGTGAACTGAGCCAAAATAGTCAGATTCTTAGATTTTCAAGAAACAACTCCACCAGCAATGCTAAATATATAGCCACCAGTTACTTTCGAATCATTAGATAAAGCATTCCAATCTGCATCGGTGTATCCTTCAAGGAGCTGATTCGAAAGCTTTATCAAATATCCCATCAATGTATCCTTCATCGATGTATCATTTGAGTATCCCAATATACTATTAAATATATATCCACCAGTTGCTAAATAAATAGTTCGTTTTAGGTCATGACCCTTTCGATAGCATGCCGGTGCTCTATACTAGGTCTACTAGTAAACCTGCATAATAATCTTATGACACAGGCAATGTCGTGTCTAGTACAATCAGTGGAATGCCGAAGGCTGCCAATAATGCTTGCATAATCAGACTGTCTTGCACATTCACCAATGTTCCTAAATAGTTTTACACTAAGATCATATGGTGTACATGCAGGTTTACTGTCAAAGTAATTGTATTTCTTTAGTAACTTCTCAATGTAATGAGATTGATCCAAAGAAATTATCTTTTCTTACCTATTAATCTTAATCCCAAGGATTACACTAGCTTCTCCTAGATCTTTCATATCGAAGTTGGCACAGAACAAAGATTTGACATTGTTTATAGCAAGAATGTTTGACCCTAAAGATAAGTAGATCATCTACATACAGACATATAATAGTGCAAATGTAATTCTTAGACTTACAGTAAATACATCTGTCACTTTCATTAACTTTAAAACCATACGAGATTATTAAGTTATCAAATTTCTTATGCTATTGCTTAGGTGCTTGTTTGAAACCATATAATGATTTATCTAACTTGCAAACTTTATGTTCTTAACCAAGAATTACAAAGCCTTCAGGTTGGTCCATATAAATTTCCTCTTCTAATTCACCATTTAAAAAAGCATTTTTAATATCCATTTGGTGTATTATTAAATTACGAATACATGCTAGTGAAGTTAGTACTCGAATGGATGTAATTCTAGTTACAGGTGAAAAATTGTCAAAAAAGTCTACATTTTCTCTTTGCTTAAACTCTTTAGCTACTAAACGGGCTTTATATACAGCTGGTGTATATTGGATAAAGTATTTTAATCATTGGATAACAAAGCTTTAGTCATCACATCTCTGCAACCCATCAGTGGTTAGTATATGTTGTTCTTCTCTTTCCTGTTTCCAAAATTATGTGTATTTTTTTAATAGTAACTTAGGACTTTGGATTCTTTTAAAATAGGTTGGGCATGAGTTCGGTACCTACCACAAGCAAAAGACGATTTGGCTCTTTGGCTACATTGTTAGTTAAGTTTTAATTATATGCTTTTCGTATAATTTATCAATTATTTCCAAATTATTTTTTTATGTAGTGAGAGAAAATTGAATCTGGCTTCATGAAGTATGTTGATGTTGACACCGAAAGTTATTTTATGGTTGACAAACCCGAATTGTCACTGGATGTGATATGTATTGGTTTACATGCATGGTGGATTATGTTAATAGATATATTAGATATGATAGGGGCATTTTTTTACATTTATTTTTATAGCCAAAATACACGGAAAACCAAAACATGCTTTAGTGGCGACTGTTGGTAAAATTTTAGGTAATGATCCTACGCTATGTACAAGGGTATATTTAAATAAATAGTTTGCAGTTACATGCTCAAAAATCAGATCTTACCCCTGGATAAGCATAATAAAACCTACCAACTTTAATGCAGCTTTCTCCTTTACCTATCTTTCATTTAGGTTAAGTTGGTTGCAAATAAGCACATATCTATCTTGGTGGATTACTTTACTAAATATATTATTCTTAACTAAGAAATGACTTAAACATGCTTTCCATTATTACACGCTAAACCACGTGGCATGAGTAAACCATGCATGCAGTTAGGGCATAGGAAAATTATATATACATGTTGGTACATGTCATAGAATACGATTGAATGCATGTATATTATCAAAACATAGAAGTATACATATTATCAATAGGAAACATACTAACGATGGCTCCTATATCTTAAGTAACACACGAAACCAAAGAATGAAATAATGTACATGTTGCATGCGCATTATGTTGTTAGATGATGAAAGGCTATAAGCAAAAATAAAATAAAATTTAAAGTGCGAAGGCCTGCAACTTTATAATCCCATGGAGGCTCTGTATAACTCACGTCACAAACTAAAAACACAGAAGCCCATATGTACATGCCACGCACACACATATCGGTGAGGATCCGCTCAAAACTTTTGTTTGTTCTTTCACTCGATGCTTATGAATATTTGTATAAAAATGAATAAAGTGTAAATTTCACGATATTTTTTCATTACGTTATATATTATAATAAAAACAGAATTAACATGTGATTTTCATAATAAAATGAAGTTAGCTTGCATATTTATTGTTGTAAAGTATCACCTAAGCATTTAACCATTGTTTTACAATCAATGAATTTTTTTCGATTTATATTTGTACGGACTACAATCCCTTTGCTATGAGATTTCATTTAATGTTATAGCTTACCATATGTATAAGTTATCTTCCACGCACAATTTACTAAATACTACAACAATCTTCCTATGTAGTACAGTAAATACAAGTTTTGTTTGTACAACTTAGTTATCCATTCTTTATTTTCACAAGTTAGCTACTTGCATGTTATCTAATATTAATTTATACAAGAAAACAACATAGGAGTGGTATGAATCCAACAAAAGATGCAAAATTCACTCCCAACCATAAAATTATGAAAAAACTCAATCAACTCCGAAATCAACTTCATATAAGTCATGGACGCCTAGAACCAATCTCGACTTATTCAAAGATAGGAATACAAAGATGAAAAAATGTTCAAGCCTTCAAAACACAATCCTCATAACATCATCGCTGATAATACACAACATATGTCAGCCAACGAGGAAGAAGCATGCACGAAAGTGGACTTGGAACATTAGCCCTACTGCATGTAAACGTTGTCGGGCAGCGGAAAGGAATCCTAGAAATTGCTGGAAGTCTAGGCAAACAAGCTATCGGTCGAACACATTGAGAAGATTACAAAAATCCTTCAAACAATTTTTATAAAAGCAATTCCTCTCGAGCACGTGCATTGCACGTGCCAAAGTACTCGTGTGTATATATCTTTATATTTAATAATAGTTGTAACAGTTCCGGTGTCACACTTTTTTGGTATCAACATGAACTACTAAAAACATCTCTTTATATATTATCAGATCTTAATCACTTAAAAATAACATCTAATATTAAATTTATTTTACAAATTCAAACACCCATAAAAGTAGACTCTAACAATTAAACATGCTTTACAAATCTAAAACGCTTCTAAAAATAGGATCTAAAATTAAACTTCTTTTACAGATTCAAAATACTTCTTTACAAATATACAAATCTTAATATCACTTGAAAATAAAAACTCATTTTTTGTTACTGATTCAAACATATATAATTTATAAGGAAAACAATTTACGCGCGAATCGCGTGTCGTAACACTCGTGTGTGTGTGTGTGTGTGTTTTTATTAATAGTTGGCTTAGAAACGCAAACATTCGATCCGACCACAAACTTTCGAAAATACCCTTTACTCATACATAATTTAAAGCTCTTCTATACATGTTATCAAATCCCTTAAAAATTGGATCTAACAAATAAACTCACTTTACAAATTCAACACCTGCCTTTACAAATTTTGATAAACATTAATATCACTTAAAAATAGGGCTTGATAAATAGTTTTTTTTTTTTACAATTTCATAACACTCAAATATAATCAAATCTTAATGTCACTTTAAAATATGATTAGATTGATTGGGATTTAGTCCCTAACCTAACATTAACATATCAGTGATGTACAATTGGTATCCTACCTTACATTTTGAAATGCTAATTCCATAATCTAGCAGCAAAATTATCAATATAGTTATCTGCATAGGGCAAAGAATCAAAAACTATAACCATACCGATAATTCATTGCATTGTAATAACACATGACCTGAACTATCGTATAACTAATTCATATAGTGTTATTGTAATCATTTTATCTTGACTATTTAAAGTTTATAAGACTTCAGTTTTAAATTGGAAATGTGTATGGATAACGTTTTGTTCTTAGTTGTAAAAATATGAATAAATAAAGAGATCCTAATCATAGTGCTTCAGCTCCAAAAGGAAAGTTGACAAGTTATAAAAATAAATGTGTGCATTTCAAATGATTAGTAGTATAACTGTATAACAAAAGATGCTTCACAAGTGGATACCAAGTTAGTAATATGCATTAGTGAAGTAATTTTAAAGTTTGAGTTAAGCACTCTTTTGGTGGCATGCAAACCGATTAGTCTCATCTGGTATACACATAGTAGGTGCCATCGTTATCAAAAATCTTAAAATCTTACGATTTAAATCCCGTTTTGGATCGGATCTCTCCCGTTCGGATTCAATTTACATATTCCGATCCAAACTCACTTAAAACCACAACTGAGAAAAATCATTCAATGCATCCTTATATATTCAATATATTTATCATCCACAATTTTAGTTCTAGTGTTTTGTAAGTAAAATAATAATGAAACAAGAGAAAAAACGGTGTTTTAAGTTTTATATGTAAAGTTCTTACGTCATAATCAATTTTAAAGTATCTGCAGTTCTTAAAACATGGAACTTCTAAATCTACGATTTAGGATTTAAATCCCGTTTTGATTTAAAATTTGAGCATTACGATTATAACAACCCGAAAATTTCGATCCCGAAATTTCCAGATAGTTAGTGGAAAGAAGAAAGAGATAGAAGAAAAACAGAAAAGAAACACACATTCTCACATTCGCAGCAGATAAAATATAATATCACATAAATAATGGTTTTACAAAAAGAACTATATCATTACGCTTATATCTTTATACATCAGAGTTACATTATTACACAAATACCGGACAATTAAAACTAACTTGTCCCAGATAAACATAGAAAAACACCTCATACGTTCCTGCCATCCAGCTCGTCTCCTGAGCTCCAGAACATCCGTACCTGAAAATATGTAATACTCGGTCCGACCCGAGCATTACATCAAAGTAACACCCGGGTCAGGCTGGAAACCAGCGTGAGTAAACTCATCCAACAAGAATTACATAGCATACAAATTATATATATCCCGGGTAACTTGTATCAATTACAAATTCACAAACTGTTATAGACATCACACATTAATTTCTAAGTAACAGTACTTAGATAAAATGGTCAAATTCACTTAAATCATTTCATACCAGCATATTGATTTCACATATCAATTTATAAAGAATCGAAGTGGTTTCGGGTATCTACTAATACCCAACTCCGGCCTCTTTGAGTCCAATGTAAGCTTAACCCAAGTTATTCAATTAAATACAATTCAGTCCTTAATTATAGGATAACACTTTCACACAGTAATTCATAAAGGATAGGTACTCTCACTTTCACTGTCCCCCAAACATATCATATCACAAAGCAATTCCTATCAGAGACTTCAACCAATCCAAAGCACTTATCATCATTCAATCATTCATAAGCAAGATTGATCACTTTCATTAATTTCATTAATTAATTATCCTCAAATTTCTTTCATTAGTTAATTATTCTTAAATTTCCTTTAATGATTAACCTTTAATTTAATTACATTCGTTAATCAATCTTTAGTCAATCACAATCAATAATTAACTTTCCTTACCTCCTTCATCAACTCCTTGATTAATTATATTAATTTATCCTTTAATTACACCGAGTAATTATTATTTAATTTCTTCCACAAAGTAATTATCATTTAATTACTTCCCATCAAGTAATTTTTCCCTTTTTATTTATTTACATCCAGTAATTATCCAATAATTACTTTACTAAGTAATTGCATCTCATTAATTACCTTAAGTACTTATACCTAACCCAACATCAAATGATTGCCTTTATTAAATTAATTTTAATAAATTAACTACAATCAATCATATCAACTTAGTTAATTACACTGAGTAATTATTTACTTTATTAAGTAATAGGCCTTCTTATAACAAGTAATCAGCCCCTAATTACATCCATTACTGATTGATTTATTAATATTGGATTACTCAGAATAACCAGACCTAATTAAGTAACTAACTCTTCTAAATTAATTACTTAAATTAATACATCTTAATTTAATTATCTTTAATCGCTATTATCGAGTAATTATCCTATTGGTTAATTATCCTCAATTAATTAACCTTATCATTAATTAATTTAATTGAAATTTAAGGTTAAATTAACTAATCTTCAACAAATTTACCCTTAATCATCCAAGGTTTTAATTAACCTTAGAATAGACCATTAATGATTCTCATAAATCAATTATCTATAATTAATTACATTTATTTTTTGCATAAATTAATTAATCTTAAATCAATCATATTCATAATTTAACTTTATTCAATCACATTTCACAATTAATTGCACTTAACAGGTAATCTAAAATTACTCACATACATTAATAGCCCAAAATCCCTTACATAAGTTAATCTTAGTTAGTTATCATTCAAACATTTTAAACATTTAATATCCTTAAACCTTTAGATTTGTTTAAAACATTTGTTTAGAATATTTTTTATTTAAGTCTTAAAATTTCATGATTATAAACAAACTATCCATTTCTTACTTTATCTTAAACCTGGTTGATCATGCTTATAAATTTAAAACTTACCTCTAAAATTCCACTTCAACAAACATACAGAAGCATGCTCAAATCACGAGCAAACCGAGCAAATTCCCTATCAATCACACGATAACTTCCCTGAGACACACACGCGAGCTACTCAAAAACGATCCCGCTCACAACCTTCTTCCCAAAGGCTTCAACCCCTCAAGCAATCATCTCTGCAATCATCAGACACGAGAGGATACTCGTGCACATGCACGCATACTCCAACCACCACCGGCCCGTGCTCCGACCGCCGATCATTCAAAGTCAACCTCACCATCACTTACAAGCCCCTAGTTCAACAATGTCATCAACAGAACAAAATCGAGTGAAAAATCCCACTCGGATTGATATAACTATCTCGAAATTCTGTGCTCGAATCTGGATCAAATCGCTATACGAATAGAATAATATACATAAAATTTCTACTATTCATGTTATTCTTGAAGAGATGATAGTTGTAAGTAAAAGTGGCTCGGTTCTATCAAAAACGCAGCTTAGTAATTTGACCATAACTCTCTCAATTCTTAATGAAATTTCGATTTCCTGGATGTTCTGGAAAGCTTATTTCATGTGATACAACTTTGACGTTTTGTGTTTTCTGTAATTTGGATGTTAGATATGAAAAAATTGAATTTTTGTACTGTAATCCCGAGAGCAAAACCAATATTAGCTCTGTGCTTAAAACTGAAACTAAATTGGTCATAACTTCTTCGTTCCTCAACCGATTTCGATAAATTTAGATGTTACAAAAAGCTTAGACTTTGTCCTAAAGCTTTTATGTTTTGAGTTTTCCAAAATTTCGATGTTATCTTGGCCGAAATTGTAATTGTTTATCACTGTCCCGAGACAAAATGACAGAAGTTGTGAAATTCAAATCTTAGAATTGTTTTATCCATAACTTTTACAATTCTTTTCGGAATTTAGTAATTTTTAATGTTCCGGAAAGCTTAGAAAGTAAACTACAACTTTTGTTTTATTCATTTTGCCTGATTTCGATGTTTTCTATGCTAAAATTGCAATTGTGTCCTGCAAATGCATAAGTTCAGGCTAAGTTTAGTGTTTTTTTTTATAGTAAAATTGTCATAACTTTTGAACCATTGATCCAAATTTAATGATCTTGTTCATTATGGAAAGCTAATGGAAAGGCCTATAGCTTTTATTTGTACCATTTTCTGAATTTCATTGAATAAAATGTTGAAAAACCTCTTGAAAACTCGTTGTCCTGTTGTTGTAGAGTACTCAGTGTTTTGTGCAAACCTGAGCTAGTATTTTGTGCATAACTTTTGCGTTTCTTATCCAAATCCTATAATTTTTAAAGTTTTGGAAACTGAAGGAAGGATGTCATAACTTTCATTTGTATCACTTTTTAAAATTCGGCCATCTATATATATGAATTTGAGGTGCAAGCTTGGGTTAAATTTCTACCCGAAATGAACATGTTTGTTTCTAAGAGAAAGCCTTACTTGTTAGATTTTTATCATCGATTGGATAAATAATTTGATGGGACTATTTTCATGGTAGTTTAGTATACTAAGTAAGTTACTTATTGTAATTTAAATTACTTTAAAGAAGCATTTTTCACACAAAAGATTTCTTCGAGGATGCGGTATAAGACAATAGATCTTGGGTGGTGCACTACCACTCTATGTGGTAACGAGCCAGTAGAGTGCATCCCTACCGAGTGAGGGGATGCGGTATAAGACAATAGATCTTGGGTAGTGCGCTATTACTCTATGTGGTAACGAGCCAGTAGAGTACATCCCTACTGAGTGAGGGGATGCCGGTCGCTATCGAGGACGCGGTATAAGATAACAGATCTTGGGTACGATTTACGATTTGAATCCCGTTTTGATAACCTTGGTAGGTGCAACATTTTCAATATTTTTAACAATCATTATTATGCATTTCATTCATCTGTAGCTTTGTCTTCCTATCATGTCTCTCTTTTGAATCAAGGAAGCAATAACAAACCTTTGTTGAGTTTCCATTTTATGTAGTAAGCAATTTTCTGTTTCATGTTCATTAAACCTTAATGACATACCATTGCTTTCACGGACAGAATAAATTAAACCGATTAAGTACATATATTTATATTCGACCTTTATTATTAATTCCATCTCAATGTTTACAACAATTTTTAAGTCAATATGCTTATCATTATTGTGTAGATGTTTGATCCCTCTAATGAAGTTCGAATAGGTCTGTTGGATTTTTGAAAAAATGACTATTTTTTTGATGTTATACGAATGACTTTTTTTATCAAGAATTCATCATAAATGTTAATATGGACTTATTACATGCATCTCATATAAGATTATAAATGTCTTACATGTACCTAGAGCACCCTAAAAAATGGTATGTAAATTTGTATTAGAAAATCATCTTAATTTTCTTATTACTCTTACATACAAACTTTACGAGCCAATTATTTGTATATCTTTTAATATTTAAAAATTTTGTGTTCTAATCTAAGACCATAATGATATTATTTTATTGAAATACACCTAATTGTTAAATGGATACTTTAGTAAGAATAATGAATCACATGAACATTCTATTTTCTTTTCACCTTTATATATATGTATGTGGATCCGACTTTGTTCATCTTCTTAAATCGGAAACTTTAATCAAATCTCTCTTGAAAAATTCTTGTAAGCATGTTATATGTCTAACTTCTAAAAGATATATCCAAAGTAATGATTACAGCAAATTTGTAACAATAAAAAATAGCTATTTGCAAGAATGAAACCTGTTTGGTTTGCGGATATTTTTTATTTTTTTGTGAATAATATCATACCATTTGCTTGTGAATTCTAACGCTGCAGCAAATTAGCCATTTTGCAACACTTAATTTTTACAATTTGAACGACTGTTACCGTTACAATCTACAAACAATTTTTTCCATTGGAAAAGTTTTGGAACGCCTACATCGTGATGATAGTTGGTAATTGTGTAAATAAACTACAATATGAAGGAGAGATTTGTATTTCTCTTTTCTATTTGCACATGTACCATTTCTCATGTTTCTAACACACATTATTTACTCTTTTCTACAAAGCTAGGGTTTCGCTCCTAACAAGATTTTATATTTTGTAACATTTGATGTTATAACCTTTATGGTTTTTTGTAACATTCCTGAATTTTGAACAAGTTTAATTTGACAATTTATTTAATTTTGAAAATAAAATTGAGATTATCTTTTGAAAATTTGAATGAATAAATATATCTATTGTAAATAAAATTTATTAATTTGACATCAAATGGAATGTAAAGATATATTTAAAAAGGTATTTGATTATTTATTCATTTATAAGTACAAATTTATTCTATATTAAATTTTGAATTTGAATTAAAAATGTAAAAAATTAGATTTGAATATAAAATTTGATTTGATTAAAAGATTTAAACCATTGGAACATAAAAAAAAAAAAAAAAAATGTTATATTCAAATAAAACATGAACATGATTTGTAAGTTAAAAATAAAACAAGGTTTAAAAACAATTTGTAAATAAATTTATGAAAAGGGACTTTACATAATTTTGTTTAAACATAACAAATGTAAGAAAACTAACAAATGAAATTACAAATGTCAAACAAAGTTAAACAAGTGGCAAACCCATATTTATTCTAAAATAAAATTTAATTAGAATGTAATTAAAAGAAAAACAAATTCTTTTCTTATCTTTTCAAGTCCTGTTAACAAAATTACAAGAACAGAAATTAAATTTAAAACAAGTCTTTTTCTCAAGAAAACAAACCTGGAAAACAGGCAATGATTCCTAAAGCAAATTACAAAAATCTGGAATTCAAGAAGATTCAAACTCAGTTTCAAAATAAATCTGAAGCAATTAAGACAAGGAGTTTAAAATGGAAGTGCAGTTTTCTCTGGGCTAAATTATAGCTGCAGAGAGAAAAGAATTTTAAGTTTTCAAATACTAGATCAAAACTCTGTCTTCAAGCAATCAAAGCAAAGTTTAAGTCAAAAGAAAATCAAGTAAAACAAATGCAAGATCAAAGAACAGATCAGGCTCAAGTGCTTCCAAATCAAACAAGTTGATGAAGTTTACAAACTGAAGCTTTGAAAACAAACAAAATGATAATCTGGAAATCTAGAAGCATAATCCAGTGCAAATGCAAGCTATCTGGAAGATCACAATTTAAAGGCAAGTGAAGATTTCTTTTTAAATTTTAGATTTTATGTTGCAATCAATAAATAAAACAAGATTTGAACAATTTTTATTTAATAAGTTGCAGGGAATATCAAGTTCAAGGCTAAATTTGGTCTCTGGATTTCAAGTTGCAGAGAAAAAAATTAAAACTGTTTTGGTATACTTCTCTGCCATTTAAACTGTAAGTAAGGAGGATTTAAAAACTTTGTTTATTTATGAAATGGATGAACAAAACAAAAGGGAAATAAAGATCTATACTTACAATTGACAGGTTTAAAACTCCAAGATCTTAAGAAGAAGATTTTAAATCTGGAAAAAAAAAAAAAAACACCTGGAAGAAGCAATCCTTTCTGGAATTAAACAAACTGTAAGTAAATTGATTCTTTTATTTGTTAATTAATGAAATAAGTAACAAATGCAATAGGAAATTAAGCAAAGATCTGTATTTATGAATTTGCAGATCTAAACTTCAGGAATTAAAGAAAAAAAAAAAAGAAAAAAAAATGCAGGCTTGTTTCCTCTCTGTCTTCTGAAGTCCAGGTGAGCAAATTACACCCCAAGTCTTTAAAATCTGGTTCACATCTTGATTTCATGTGATAGTGTTTTGGTATGGTTTTGAATATGCCTGCATGTTGAATGTATACATAGATTTAGTGTGTGTATGTCTGTGAGCAAACACACTTGAACACATTCTTATGCTTTGATATGTGAGTAAATTAATGTTTTAAAAACAGTTACTACTATAAAAAAAAATCCAAGTTATCAAGAAATTGGCAGAAATTTAATGTTTAATACACAATGCCTTTTAAACAAACAAATTGAACAGAAAAAAATTAAGACTGTTTGTACTTCTCTTTAGTAAGTAATCTCAAATTCTATAAGTTGTTGAAATTTTATTTGTGCATGAGTTTGAGTACATGCTTGATTGATGTGTGATTATGCTTGAGTATGCAGAGAAGTATGATGTGAATATTGTGAGATTTTGCCTGCATACATTTTTGTATATGCAAATAGTTGTGATGAGAATTCCTACAGATTGCTACTGTTTTTATTAGGATTTTAAAAACAAATCCATTTGTTTATGTATGAATCTTAGTTAGGAGGTATGGTGTGAATAAATTGTGTTTAACATAGATTAGGGCCTGTAAAAATTTAATTTAGAAAAAATTTAAAAACCTGTACTGCTGAAATCAAATAACAACAGACAATAGTTCAAAAGTAAAATTTATCAAACATCTTAAAAATTATTCAAAACAGGTTCAAAACTTTAATGCATGTTTAAACAGGGATATTAAAACATGATTATTAAACACAAGCATCAGTTTTAAAAGCTTCTATGGGTTAGTAATTAGACTGTGCAGTATTTTGAGGGTACTAATTATAAAATGGATTTTGGGATTTTGGGCATATATGACTATTTTGTAAATTCTGGAACTTGGAGAATAAGGGAAAGTTATGAAGAGAGTGGGAAAATTAGGGGCAGGTGGCCAGAGAGTAGTGGAGATGGCAAGAATAGTTTTTTTTTTTCCAAGTTTGAATTCCCAGTTTTAATGTAGCAGAGATTTTGTAAGTCTCTGATCTTTGTGGTAATTCGAGTAGCATGGGATTTTGGGGTTTTGCAGTGGGTGTATATGAGGAGCAGTGGCCAGAGTTAGAGGCCATAAGATGACCAGAGTGAGTTGTGATGATGGATGACAGGTTTTGTTGACTCTGGTGCAAGTTTTGGTGGTGCAGGTTTGGTGACTCGGAGATGCTCCCGTGCAGTTTTGATTTTGACTCGAAGTGGGAGAGGTTTTAACCCGAAGTACTTTAGTCATGGTCTCGGGTTAGTTGTGCAGGGTATAGCCTGAGTTTTGTTTTTTTTTTTAAAATCTGGAAAACCCATATGTTCAAAAGCTATGAGTAAAAATTTAAGAATAGTTTGAATTGAATTCAAATAAGTTTATGAATTCAAAAAGTTTAAATGATGAATTTTAATTTAAGTTAGTTTTTAAATTAAAATCTGGAAACAGTAAGATATAGTTTCAGGTTTGAATCCAGATTTTTGTTTAAAAAAACTGTTTTGTTCTTTTAAAAGCTATGATTCAAATTTAAGTATAGGTTTGAATTAATTTCAATTGAGCTTATGAACTCAAAAGTTAAAATGATAAATTTAAATTTAATTCAAGGTTTAAATTCAAATTTGGAAACTATGTAAATATAGTTCAGGTTTTTTTTTTAAATCCAGGTTTTCATATTAAAATAGCTTTGTTCTTTTTTTAAAAGAGAATTCAATATTTAAAACAGGATTTAAATTTAAGTGAAGATTTAAATTGGTTTTAAGTTTGTATTCAAAGTTTAAAATGAAACCTTTTGTAAGACAGATCTAAATTTGGTTTTGAAATCAAATCAAATATGATCTCAGTTTTTACTTTGAAACAATTTGAATTCAAATCAAGTTGAAGTTTTAAATATTGAACAGAAATGTTTTTAAGTAGAATAGAAAGGGTTTGAAATATATTTTAAAAATTTTGTTTAAGTTAAATTTGTATCCATTTTAAATCTTAAATTTAAAATGAAATTTAAGTTAAATTTGAAAGCAAATTATTTTTAAATGCTTTATTTAAGCAAGAGATGTTTTATTTTAAAAATAAATAAGTAGAATTTAACATTTTGGATTCATTAAATTATTAAGTTAATAAATCAGGTAATTAATAAATGATCAAAATGAAAATAGAAATTTCTTAGTGAAAGTAATTGAGAGAAGATAATTGAAGGTTGAAAATTGATTTATCAATTATTTGAGGTTAATTACTTGAAAGTAAAATTAATTAATGTGATTTATTGATTAAGATAATTGAATCAAGAAAAATAAATTAAGATTAATTAACTTAAAGTGATTAAGAAACCATTATAAATTAAGGAATAATTAAATACTGTAAATAATTATGGAATAATAGATCTATTGATTAATAAATTAAGGGAAATCAATTATAACTAAGATAAATAAATTAATAATAAAGGGTTTATTAATTTAAGTAATTGATTAACGGAAAATTAGTACAAGTAATTAAGACTTAATTACAATGAAGGGTTAATTAATTAAAATAATTAATTAAAGAAATGATTTAATTATGAGGTAATTAAAATTTAATTGAAATTAATAAATCATTGATTTAAGATTACTAATAAAAGCAATTATGTCGTTGATAAATTTAAACCACCAAATTTATTCATTCTAGTTATAGATGTTTGATTGCTATTGGATGCTAGGTGATGGATTTGTTTATTTGATATGTGATGTGATGCTTTGTGCTAAGTTATTATATCTGTGGTGTATTTATTGTTATGTTAACCCTTTGACCCTTAGAACGACATTTGAATTTCGATGCGACAGGGAGTCGGATTTCAGTTGGTTATCCGAAACCCACATCGAATCATATCAGTGAACCTTTGTGATTGGTAATTTATTTATCTATGAATATGTGAATACAGATGAGCGTTATGGGTCATACCGCTTATCGATTTGATTGAATCTATTGTGCACTATTGCGTTGAACCCTTGACCACACTTATACACACACAAATATGGATTGCACGTGGAAATGGGTTAAGTCACAGATTTAGAAATTGTTTTAAAATTGAAATTTTAAATCCAAAAATAATTTTGGAATTGGAATTGAAGCTTTGAAAATGAGTTTTCTGAAATAAAAGTTATTTTAAATAACTTGATTGAATCTTGGAATTTAAATGAATTAATTTAAATTTGAATTCAATATTTGAAATTGAATTCTAAAATCTAGGAACTAAGGGTTAAAAAGTTATTCAAGTTATAAATGGGTTTATATGGGTTTTTGAAAACCATTTTAAGAGTGATGTTTTGAAATTTTAGTTTAACCCAAGATTTAAACTGGTATATAATTGGATTTTTCTGAAAACGAAACTGTTTGTGAGCTTTCAAATGAACTTCCAATTGGTGTTAAAAAGACTTCAAGTCTAAAATGAAATGGTTTCCAAGTTATAGATAAATCTATGGAACGTGTTTTGAAAGCTATAAATCTTTTATCTTAAAGATTTAATTGGGTTAATCCAAATTTAATGGGAATTGTTTTGGAAATCTATGAGTGGATCTTTGTGAACTTTGTGAGATAAATCTTTTTGTTTAAAGATTTTAAAATGGTGATTTGGTTAAACATTTGGAAGAAAAGCTTTGGATTTTTAAGTTGTGACTTAACTGAAATCCCATATCCATATATTTTTTTAAAAATATTGCGCTCACTATTCGGTTTAGCCGGGAGAGGACCTTGTGTCATATAACCCATTCCGGATAGTGATACGACGTTATGGATAGCATTTGGAGACCGGTGGTGAAGGCCGGGTATTTGTGAGAACGATAGGATAACCTATCGATTGACTCTGCACTGAGTTGCTCCGGTATAGAGTTCTCCTTAGTGATGGGAAATCCGATCGGGATTGTGGATACCCGGATTTGCAAGGGCTTCTTCGGAAGTGCCTTCGGTTCTGTTCGAACCCGGAACAGACTTGTATGGTTGTATGTCCGACATTACACTTTGAGATGTTAACTGATTTCTATCAAATACATTTCTGCTTGGTGGCGGAGAATTTATTCTCTTAGCTTAACACCCTTCTCTGAGACGTACGAACTCAGAGGTTTTGTAGTTGATATTTATCAGTGATATTCCCAATTTGGTAATGTGGCATGCTGAGTGCTGCTGTGTGATGATCATTGGTTGATCATTTGTGATATGATCATTTGTTTGATCATTTATCTTTGTGATCATTGCTTTGGTCATCTGTTGACCCAAAGCATGGCTTTGTTGCACAAAGCGTAGCTTTGTGGACGAGACTGCATCAGGACCTCACACCCCGGAAATGGTCGAAACAGGAAAGATGCGGCAAGGTTATGAGGGTCGCGCCCTTTAGGGTATGTCATTCCCTTCTGGTAAAGGGTGGTATCATGGTATGGAGCCCAGATACTTACTCATGTTGATACACTATACCTATTACTGTGTGGTGTTGTTGTTGCGAGCGCTCGGATAAAGGTCCCAAAGGACCGGGGGATGGCATATTCGTGTAGTAGTTACCTAGTTACAGAGGTAACCCGGCCTTGTGTTGGCAGAGATCTAACCGTAACGTTAGTTCTCGGGACGTCCCGCCAGAGGCGTACCCATGTGGCAATAGGAAGTTCCTTAGCCTGACCATTTGTTGGAAATCCATTCTTCAATTACGTGCCTTGTACGGTTTTAGTTGTAGAACCTGCCATTTAACATGGCAGCTATAGTAGGCATAGTATCATGGTACCTATGCTGGCTAGGATTTATATTATACTTTCGAAAGATTTCCCACTATGCACTAGTAATAATATCAAAGAATTTTTCTCGTAGTAAGCATGTTTGACTATCATAAGGAGAAATCTCCCCCATGTGTGCGTTTGCATTGTGTGTGTGCCGGGAGGCCTTATGGTAGTTTCATTTTTCAAAAAGCATTGCGGATTTCAAATTTAAATTCTTTTGTTTGTTTTAAAAGACCAAATGTTTTTGTTTGCTCATACCAGTCCCATGACTGACCTGGAGTTTATTGTTCCTTTCCTAAACTCTGGGTGCCCACTATTTCCCACACGGGCAGTCTAGAGTTGGGGTTTTCAGATAATCAGTAATAGGTGTAGATTCGATAGCTTTCAGCCTTAGGATTTGGCAATCGCATTTGGATCGAGTTGCTTCTCTTCATCTTGATTTGAGAGTTCGAGCTATTCTGGATTGGTGCCTTGGAGATGGAGATTACCGATACTGGAGTTCTTCCCTGAAGACTATTTTGGAGATGTGTTCCGCTGCTAGTGTTATCTTTTATTTCCGCTGCTATTCTTTGTATCTCTGATAATGGTGATATCTATTGTACCATTCTGTTGTATCATTCATGTTGTATCAGTTATTGTATCAAATGTTGTATATTGATATATGTTGTTCATTTTCTTCCGCTGTGTTATTTACTTAATGTGTTATAAGCTCCGGCGACTCGAATTTGAGCGGTCGAATCTGCGGCATTCGAGTACAATGTAAAGTATGGATGTCGATTTTCGAACGCGAAAAATTTGAGCCGTTACATTTGGTATCAGAGCTGATGGTTAAAACCTTAGCTCAGGAGTATAACATATTAAGTAGCTTATTAGAGATAGGGTGAAGTATACCCTAGAATGAGTATATCCCTAAGATATCCGTTCGAATGCCTCAGTAAATTCTCTTACTATTCACCGATAGTAAGTATGAGTGCGAGGAGAGAACGAGGTAGGGGACAGGGGAGTACCACTACAAATGGTCAACACCCTGCAACAGTGGAAACAATTTTCTCTATCAATCTCCTTTGATTCGATTTCGAATTCTTTTGATTGCTTCGTAGCTGCTCCAGAAAGAAGCTTCGGTGTGATGGTGGCCTTACGAATCGTTGTAGAAAAATCCTTACTTCGTATCTTCATCGGTTTCTTATCAGCTTTTCGATCTAAACTCTAATGAATTTGAAATTTATAATATTAAATAAATTGGAAATTTTAAATTAAGTAAATTGGTTAACTAATATGAAGATTTGATCCATCTATCTATTCTCTGGGATCCGATATATTCTACGAACGATTAGTTATCCCTTCGAATTAATCAACGCCCTTGCATATTCGTAGACCGGTGGACCCAAATATCTTGTGTAATGATTATATGAGTTTGTTCTCATATTGTCGATATTCTGATTTGGTAAGCCGAATGCAGAATAAATATTTCGATCTGATCTGATCAATCATTTCTTTATCTATTATCTTTTCTTTCTCGTCTTCCTTGCAATTTCGAGGACGAAATTATTTTAAGGGGGGAAATCTGTAACATTCCTGAATTTTGAACAAGTTTAATTTGACAATTTATTTAATTTTGAAAATAAAATTGAGATTATCTTTTGAAAATTTGAATGAATAAATATATCTATTGTAAATAAAATTTATTAATTTGACATCAAATGGAATGTAAAGATATATTTAAAAAGGTATTTGATTATTTATTCATTTATAAGTACAAATTTATTCTATATTAAATTTTGAATTTGAATTAAAAATGTAAAAAATTAGATTTGAATATAAAATTTGATTTGATTAAAAGATTTAAACCATTGGAACATAAAAAAAAAAAAAAAAAAATGTTATATTCAAATAAAACATGAACATGATTTGTAAGTTAAAAATAAAACAAGGTTTAAAAACAATTTGTAAATAAATTTATGAAAAGGGACTTTACATAATTTTGTTTAAACATAACAAATGTAAGAAAACTAACAAATGAAATTACAAATGTCAAACAAAGTTAAACAAGTGGCAAACCCATATTTATTCTAAAATAAAATTTAATTAGAATGTAATTAAAAGAAAAACAAATTCTTTTCTTATCTTTTCAAGTCCTGTTAACAAAATTACAAGAACAGAAATTAAATTTAAAACAAGTCTTTTTCTCAAGAAAACAAACCTGGAAAACAGGCAATGATTCCTAAAGCAAATTACAAAAATCTGGAATTCAAGAAGATTCAAACTCAGTTTCAAAATAAATCTGAAGCAATTAAGACAAGGAGTTTAAAATGGAAGTGCAGTTTTCTCTGGGCTAAATTATAGCTGCAGAGAGAAAAGAATTTTAAGTTTTCAAATACTAGATCAAAACTCTGTCTTCAAGCAATCAAAGCAAAGTTTAAGTCAAAAGAAAATCAAGTAAAACAAATGCAAGATCAAAGAACAGATCAGGCTCAAGTGCTTCCAAATCAAACAAGTTGATGAAGTTTACAAACTGAAGCTTTGAAAACAAACAAAATGATAATCTGGAAATCTAGAAGCATAATCCAGTGCAAATGCAAGCTATCTGGAAGATCACAATTTAAAGGCAAGTGAAGATTTCTTTTTAAATTTTAGATTTTATGTTGCAATCAATAAATAAAACAAGATTTGAACAATTTTTATTTAATAAGTTGCAGGGAATATCAAGTTCAAGGCTAAATTTGGTCTCTGGATTTCAAGTTGCAGAGAAAAAAATTAAAACTGTTTTGGTATACTTCTCTGCCATTTAAACTGTAAGTAAGGAGGATTTAAAAACTTTGTTTATTTATGAAATGGATGAACAAAACAAAAGGGAAATAAAGATCTATACTTACAATTGACAGGTTTAAAACTCCAAGATCTTAAGAAGAAGATTTTAAATCTGGAAAAAAAAAAAAAAAACACCTGGAAGAAGCAATCCTTTCTGGAATTAAACAAACTGTAAGTAAATTGATTCTTTTATTTGTTAATTAATGAAATAAGTAACAAATGCAATAGGAAATTAAGCAAAGATCTGTATTTATGAATTTGCAGATCTAAACTTCAGGAATTAAAGAAAAAAAAAAAAAGAAAAAAAAATGCAGGCTTGTTTCCTCTCTGTCTTCTGAAGTCCAGGTGAGCAAATTACACCCCAAGTCTTTAAAATCTGGTTCACATCTTGATTTCATGTGATAGTGTTTTGGTATGGTTTTGAATATGCCTGCATGTTGAATGTATACATAGATTTAGTGTGTGTATGTCTGTGAGCAAACACACTTGAACACATTCTTATGCTTTGATATGTGAGTAAATTAATGTTTTAAAAACAGTTACTACTATAAAAAAAAATCCAAGTTATCAAGAAATTGGCAGAAATTTAATGTTTAATACACAATGCCTTTTAAACAAACAAATTGAACAGAAAAAAATTAAGACTGTTTGTACTTCTCTTTAGTAAGTAATCTCAAATTCTATAAGTTGTTGAAATTTTATTTGTGCATGAGTTTGAGTACATGCTTGATTGATGTGTGATTATGCTTGAGTATGCAGAGAAGTATGATGTGAATATTGTGAGATTTTGCCTGCATACATTTTTGTATATGCAAATAGTTGTGATGAGAATTCCTACAGATTGCTACTGTTTTTATTAGGATTTTAAAAACAAATCCATTTGTTTATGTATGAATCTTAGTTAGGAGGTATGGTGTGAATAAATTGTGTTTAACATAGATTAGGGCCTGTAAAAATTTAATTTAGAAAAAATTTAAAAACCTGTACTGCTGAAATCAAATAACAACAGACAATAGTTCAAAAGTAAAATTTATCAAACATCTTAAAAATTATTCAAAACAGGTTCAAAACTTTAATGCATGTTTAAACAGGGATATTAAAACATGATTATTAAACACAAGCATCAGTTTTAAAAGCTTCTATGGGTTAGTAATTAGACTGTGCAGTATTTTGAGGGTACTAATTATAAAATGGATTTTGGGATTTTGGGCATATATGACTATTTTGTAAATTCTGGAACTTGGAGAATAAGGGAAAGTTATGAAGAGAGTGGGAAAATTAGGGGCAGGTGGCCAGAGAGTAGTGGAGATGGCAAGAATAGTTTTTTTTTTTCCAAGTTTGAATTCCCAGTTTTAATGTAGCAGAGATTTTGTAAGTCTCTGATCTTTGTGGTAATTCGAGTAGCATGGGATTTTGGGGTTTTGCAGTGGGTGTATATGAGGAGCAGTGGCCAGAGTTAGAGGCCATAAGATGACCAGAGTGAGTTGTGATGATGGATGACAGGTTTTGTTGACTCTGGTGCAAGTTTTGGTGGTGCAGGTTTGGTGACTCGGAGATGCTCCCGTGCAGTTTTGATTTTGACTCGAAGTGGGAGAGGTTTTAACCCGAAGTACTTTAGTCATGGTCTCGGGTTAGTTGTGCAGGGTATAGCCTGAGTTTTGTTTTTTTTTTTAAAATCTGGAAAACCCATATGTTCAAAAGCTATGAGTAAAAATTTAAGAATAGTTTGAATTGAATTCAAATAAGTTTATGAATTCAAAAAGTTTAAATGATGAATTTTAATTTAAGTTAGTTTTTAAATTAAAATCTGGAAACAGTAAGATATAGTTTCAGGTTTGAATCCAGATTTTTGTTTAAAAAAACTGTTTTGTTCTTTTAAAAGCTATGATTCAAATTTAAGTATAGGTTTGAATTAATTTCAATTGAGCTTATGAACTCAAAAGTTAAAATGATAAATTTAAATTTAATTCAAGGTTTAAATTCAAATTTGGAAACTATGTAAATATAGTTCAGGTTTTTTTTTTAAATCCAGGTTTTCATATTAAAATAGCTTTGTTCTTTTTTTAAAAGAGAATTCAATATTTAAAACAGGATTTAAATTTAAGTGAAGATTTAAATTGGTTTTAAGTTTGTATTCAAAGTTTAAAATGAAACCTTTTGTAAGACAGATCTAAATTTGGTTTTGAAATCAAATCAAATATGATCTCAGTTTTTACTTTGAAACAATTTGAATTCAAATCAAGTTGAAGTTTTAAATATTGAACAGAAATGTTTTTAAGTAGAATAGAAAGGGTTTGAAATATATTTTAAAAATTTTGTTTAAGTTAAATTTGTATCCATTTTAAATCTTAAATTTAAAATGAAATTTAAGTTAAATTTGAAAGCAAATTATTTTTAAATGCTTTATTTAAGCAAGAGATGTTTTATTTTAAAAATAAATAAGTAGAATTTAACATTTTGGATTCATTAAATTATTAAGTTAATAAATCAGGTAATTAATAAATGATCAAAATGAAAATAGAAATTTCTTAGTGAAAGTAATTGAGAGAAGATAATTGAAGGTTGAAAATTGATTTATCAATTATTTGAGGTTAATTACTTGAAAGTAAAATTAATTAATGTGATTTATTGATTAAGATAATTGAATCAAGAAAAATAAATTAAGATTAATTAACTTAAAGTGATTAAGAAACCATTATAAATTAAGGAATAATTAAATACTGTAAATAATTATGGAATAATAGATCTATTGATTAATAAATTAAGGGAAATCAATTATAACTAAGATAAATAAATTAATAATAAAGGGTTTATTAATTTAAGTAATTGATTAACGGAAAATTAGTACAAGTAATTAAGACTTAATTACAATGAAGGGTTAATTAATTAAAATAATTAATTAAAGAAATGATTTAATTATGAGGTAATTAAAATTTAATTGAAATTAATAAATCATTGATTTAAGATTACTAATAAAAGCAATTATGTCGTTGATAAATTTAAACCACCAAATTTATTCATTCTAGTTATAGATGTTTGATTGCTATTGGATGCTAGGTGATGGATTTGTTTATTTGATATGTGATGTGATGCTTTGTGCTAAGTTATTATATCTGTGGTGTATTTATTGTTATGTTAACCCTTTGACCCTTAGAACGACATTTGAATTTCGATGCGACAGGGAGTCGGATTTCAGTTGGTTATCCGAAACCCACATCGAATCATATCAGTGAACCTTTGTGATTGGTAATTTATTTATCTATGAATATGTGAATACAGATGAGCGTTATGGGTCATACCGCTTATCGATTTGATTGAATCTATTGTGCACTATTGCGTTGAACCCTTGACCACACTTATACACACACAAATATGGATTGCACGTGGAAATGGGTTAAGTCACAGATTTAGAAATTGTTTTAAAATTGAAATTTTAAATCCAAAAATAATTTTGGAATTGGAATTGAAGCTTTGAAAATGAGTTTTCTGAAATAAAAGTTATTTTAAATAACTTGATTGAATCTTGGAATTTAAATGAATTAATTTAAATTTGAATTCAATATTTGAAATTGAATTCTAAAATCTAGGAACTAAGGGTTAAAAAGTTATTCAAGTTATAAATGGGTTTATATGGGTTTTTGAAAACCATTTTAAGAGTGATGTTTTGAAATTTTAGTTTAACCCAAGATTTAAACTGGTATATAATTGGATTTTTCTGAAAACGAAACTGTTTGTGAGCTTTCAAATGAACTTCCAATTGGTGTTAAAAAGACTTCAAGTCTAAAATGAAATGGTTTCCAAGTTATAGATAAATCTATGGAACGTGTTTTGAAAGCTATAAATCTTTTATCTTAAAGATTTAATTGGGTTAATCCAAATTTAATGGGAATTGTTTTGGAAATCTATGAGTGGATCTTTGTGAACTTTGTGAGATAAATCTTTTTGTTTAAAGATTTTAAAATGGTGATTTGGTTAAACATTTGGAAGAAAAGCTTTGGATTTTTAAGTTGTGACTTAACTGAAATCCCATATCCATATATTTTTTTAAAAATATTGCGCTCACTATTCGGTTTAGCCGGGAGAGGACCTTGTGTCATATAACCCATTCCGGATAGTGATACGACGTTATGGATAGCATTTGGAGACCGGTGGTGAAGGCCGGGTATTTGTGAGAACGATAGGATAACCTATCGATTGACTCTGCACTGAGTTGCTCCGGTATAGAGTTCTCCTTAGTGATGGGAAATCCGATCGGGATTGTGGATACCCGGATTTGCAAGGGCTTCTTCGGAAGTGCCTTCGGTTCTGTTCGAACCCGGAACAGACTTGTATGGTTGTATGTCCGACATTACACTTTGAGATGTTAACTGATTTCTATCAAATACATTTCTGCTTGGTGGCGGAGAATTTATTCTCTTAGCTTAACACCCTTCTCTGAGACGTACGAACTCAGAGGTTTTGTAGTTGATATTTATCAGTGATATTCCCAATTTGGTAATGTGGCATGCTGAGTGCTGCTGTGTGATGATCATTGGTTGATCATTTGTGATATGATCATTTGTTTGATCATTTATCTTTGTGATCATTGCTTTGGTCATCTGTTGACCCAAAGCATGGCTTTGTTGCACAAAGCGTAGCTTTGTGGACGAGACTGCATCAGGACCTCACACCCCGGAAATGGTCGAAACAGGAAAGATGCGGCAAGGTTATGAGGGTCGCGCCCTTTAGGGTATGTCATTCCCTTCTGGTAAAGGGTGGTATCATGGTATGGAGCCCAGATACTTACTCATGTTGATACACTATACCTATTACTGTGTGGTGTTGTTGTTGCGAGCGCTCGGATAAAGGTCCCAAAGGACCGGGGGATGGCATATTCGTGTAGTAGTTACCTAGTTACAGAGGTAACCCGGCCTTGTGTTGGCAGAGATCTAACCGTAACGTTAGTTCTCGGGACGTCCCGCCAGAGGCGTACCCATGTGGCAATAGGAAGTTCCTTAGCCTGACCATTTGTTGGAAATCCATTCTTCAATTACGTGCCTTGTACGGTTTTAGTTGTAGAACCTGCCATTTAACATGGCAGCTATAGTAGGCATAGTATCATGGTACCTATGCTGGCTAGGATTTATATTATACTTTCGAAAGATTTCCCACTATGCACTAGTAATAATATCAAAGAATTTTTCTCGTAGTAAGCATGTTTGACTATCATAAGGAGAAATCTCCCCCATGTGTGCGTTTGCATTGTGTGTGTGCCGGGAGGCCTTATGGTAGTTTCATTTTTCAAAAAGCATTGCGGATTTCAAATTTAAATTCTTTTGTTTGTTTTAAAAGACCAAATGTTTTTGTTTGCTCATACCAGTCCCATGACTGACCTGGAGTTTATTGTTCCTTTCCTAAACTCTGGGTGCCCACTATTTCCCACACGGGCAGTCTAGAGTTGGGGTTTTCAGATAATCAGTAATAGGTGTAGATTCGATAGCTTTCAGCCTTAGGATTTGGCAATCGCATTTGGATCGAGTTGCTTCTCTTCATCTTGATTTGAGAGTTCGAGCTATTCTGGATTGGTGCCTTGGAGATGGAGATTACCGATACTGGAGTTCTTCCCTGAAGACTATTTTGGAGATGTGTTCCGCTGCTAGTGTTATCTTTTATTTCCGCTGCTATTCTTTGTATCTCTGATAATGGTGATATCTATTGTACCATTCTGTTGTATCATTCATGTTGTATCAGTTATTGTATCAAATGTTGTATATTGATATATGTTGTTCATTTTCTTCCGCTGTGTTATTTACTTAATGTGTTATAAGCTCCGGCGACTCGAATTTGAGCGGTCGAATCTGCGGCATTCGAGTACAATGTAAAGTATGGATGTCGATTTTCGAACGCGAAAAATTTGAGCCGTTACATTTTTTGTTGCATTATCAATGCTTAATGCTTACCGACGTTTCTTTGTTACTGCCAATCCTGAAGATTTATTTTCAAAAATGTTTGTAAGTAAGACTTAAAAATTCTGTTTTTTATAGACATATATATGTACATCATTTTCAAGTTACACCATTTTAATAGATGTTACAGTAATGTTCAGTGGTATTAGTACCTTTTTGATAAATAAATCACTCCATTCTCAATTATTTTGCATAATTAATGCACCCTCATTCTTCATGTAGATGAAGTACTATTTATTTAAAGATGCATGCCACAATATAACGTTATTAAAAAAATAATAACCAATTAATATTTATTTAAACATATTATTGCTTGTTTTCTTTTAAGAATACCAATAATTATTTTCTATTTCGATATCAGTCTAACCAAAACATTAGAATAAGCCATTAATTGAAGAAGGTAAATCATTTCATTATTTTTCAAATTTGTTTCCTTCATGTATTGAGTTATTTTGTTCCCTATTTTGATACCAGTTTAACCAAAACGTTAGAATAAGCCATTAATTGAAGATTTATCATTTTGGTACACGTGCATTTATTTTCTAGCACCACAAAAAGGTTTATCATTTTTCATACTTTGTACTAAATTGTCTAAGCTAATTATTTTTGGGTTATAAATGCTATAATTTGATGTTATTAAATATGAAGAAGATGGTTAAAATACAAATTATAAGGATTCTTCTTGAAATACATAAAATGATAGTCAAAATAACATAGTTGACCCAAACATGCTCAATCATCATGTCAAAGTCAATTTCATGAATTTCTTCGACATCTCGCAATATCTTTCTATTCTATTATATTTTCTATCTCAAAAGGTTTTCACACTTACTGTTTCGGTGTTTAATTTTGCTCCATTCAGAATTTTGGCTTCAATACAAATTGACATAAATCAGTGAAATGCTATACCAAAAGTGACAACTTGGGATCATGGGAGAAAGTAGTTTAATCTTAAGCCTACATTCCTTTCTTCAAAAGGTATTCCGTCTTGGATCCCCTTTTCAACATATAAATTATAAACAGCTCCAAAACAAGATTTCATTTTTTTAACATTTGATGCTATAACCTTTATGGTTTTTTGTTGCATTATCAATGCTTAACAATCATGCTTACGGACGTTTCTTTGTTAATGCCTAAATAGAAAGAAATGTAATTAGCAAATTATACAAAAAAATATCATGAAGATTTATTTTTAAAAATGTTTGTAAATCAAACTTAAAAGTTATTTTGTTTATGGACATGTGTGTGTCACACATCATTTTCAACTTAACGCCATTTTAATAGATGTTATGGTAACATTCTAATGGTGTTAGTTCCTTTCTGATAAATAAGACACTTTAAAATGCCCCAGTCTCAATTATTTTGCATAATTAATGCATCCTCATTCTTCATGCAGATGATAAAATATGTTTATAAAAAGCATGCCATAATATATTATTAATGAAAACAAAAATAACCAATTAATATTTATTTAAATATTATTACTTGTTTTTTTCTAAGAGTACCAATAATTATTCTCTATTTTGATACCAAAACGTTAGAATAAGCCTTTAATTGAAGAAGGTAAATCGCTTCATTTTTCAAATTATCAAGTATCGAGTTTCCTTCATGTATTGTGTTATTTGGCATCTTCAATCGCATATGCATAGACTTTCGAAAGATCATTCAATGGCCGACCAAACTCAATTTTTTTCCAAAGTTATCAAGACATCTAATAATTCAATATTTTTAGAAATGTAAGGAGTAATGTTTAGCAAGCAGTTTCAGACTTGGTTCACACCGTAATATTATCGTGGTTACATAGTTTATGTCTTTTAAAATGTTTTGACGAAGAAAAACGAAAATGTAGTAGTCATCTCTAAAATGTTGCATTAGGATATATATCAGGCAAAGGAAATAAATCTGCAAATAGAGTAAATGATGCATGAATAATGAACATGCTTTAATTATGCAAGATGTGTCAGAGAAATTAAAATGCTTTATATTGATCAAACGAACCGTTAGGAGGTTTCTGTAACTAAACCAAAATGAAATACTATGAAGTCCCATAAAGATGCAAACAAATCATTCATATTCTCCGTTGTTACCTCCGTCGTCATTTTTCTCCTATTTTCTATTTTTTTTGCCAACTCTTGTTTCCTCTTCAGTTCAAATTCCATATCTAACTTATCATTCTTCGCCGGTAGTACCTATTTTTTTAACACCCTTTCAAGGTTTTAAATCTCGGTTATCGGTCATATTTCGTCTCGGTGATTTTGGTGACTCGGTATCGTATCGGGGAAGATCTCGGACGAGACGAGTGCATCTCGGATGCCAACACCGGGTTTACATATCGGACCTTAAATTTCATCTCGGGACCATATCGGCATATATTTCAATGTTTCAAATCAGTTCATACAATACTAAAATATGATAAATAATATTAAAGAACCATATCCATGAAGTTTACACATCACTAAAAGTTTAAAATTAGTAAACAACACTTACATATCTAATTAAACATTACAAAAATATTGAATGAACACCACTTACATAATTAAGTTCTAAACTGACATGAATCATTGTTATGTGAATACCAACATAAAAGCATGAAACGGTACCTATCGTGCTTGCATTACTTCCTACCACATGAACAAGGAAATTCTACCCTTCATGCTTGCATTACTTTCTGTTGCAGAGCATTCATAGCGCCACCAATATTCACAAAATAAATGTTTAAATAAACATATAATGTTTAAGCAAATAAAGTAGTAGTTTTAACCATGAAATTATACTTGCAAATTAAATCTATTTGCAAATCTATTCTAAATTATACTGTAAATTCAATTTTTGAATGTCATTAAAATAGAAAAAATTATAATTTACATACCTGTAAGAAGTAGAAAGATTGATCGAAGACCAAGTTGCAGACTGTCAAAAGCGATCGAGCAGTCGGAAATTGGAAGCAATCGCGAGGTGTTGAAAGTTGGAAAAGGGTGTTCGATTTTTTTAGAAGAGGGAGTTCGATATTTTTGACGAGCACCGTGATTTTTGAAAAGTTTAATCGGATAATGAAGTAAAGGGCTGTCTTTTTTTTGAATTTGAATTTGGGCTAAGTCGGCCTATATTTAAAAAAAACAATATATCGCGGAGATATCAGAATATCATTTCGCTTCAAATATCGGCCGATATTTGTAAATTTCAGCTGACATATTCGAAACAAGTATCAATCGATATCTCATGTTTCGTTTCACCCATGCCTTAATCCAAAATCTCTGTCGAGATATCCGAGATTTAAAACAGTGCACCCTTTCCAGAAATCTAATTCCAATTTTCTTGGGCTAATATTGTAAACCTAGTTTTCTAAAAAAATGGTTAACCTGATTTTCCAAAATCAAAATTAGTCTATCCATCTCCATTTCCTTGCTGTTAACGCTTAAAATTTGAATGCTAACACCTCGGTGTATGTAGTGATTAAGTGAAAGCACCACCCGTGAACACGGGAATTAAAAACAAGTAGAAAAGTCACAGAGAAAGCGGGAAAAGACAACAGTTTTATAGTGGTTCGGCTTCAGGTTAAGCCTACGTCCACTTTAATCCTCTTTATTACTGAATCAGTTACAACTTTACAACAATCTTCAGTTACAATACTGATGAGACAAACAACTATAACTCTGATGTAGAAGAATTCTTTGAATCCATGTTGATTGTGTTAGATTTCCTCTTGAAGTTTGTTGAGATGTCTTCCGTGTTTGAAGTGTCGAGTGAGTCGAGAATTCAACAGAGTGTCGATGTCCCAAGAATGAGCCAAAAGATCCCTTGAATGTTGAAGCTAGCGCCATATTTATAGGGGAGCTCGGCTTTAGGTCGTAGGTCGCGAACGACCTTGGGTAGGTCGTATGTCGTATGCGACCTAATGGGAGGTGTCTACGGTTTACACAAGGAACACCTGATCGTCCTGGAGAAACTACAAGTCATAGGCCGTGGCCGACCTAGGTAGGAAGCGACATAAGAAGCTCTCTTAGTTTGTTTAGGTCGTGAGCGACTTAGGTATAAGTCGTAGGTCGTAGGCGACGCAGTAGATGGTTTATAGGCTAACATGAGAACCTTTAATTAAACGAACAAGTTATAGATCGTGGGCGACCTAGGGAAGGAACGACTTAAGGAAAACAAGTTACCTCGGCTTTGTATAGCTCGCTAGGTCGCTAGGTCATTAGGTCGTTAGGTCATAATGCCTTAACTCACTGCAGAACTTTATCTCTATTAGGTCGCTCCCTTACTAACTCGCTAGGTCGCATAAACCTTTAGGTCGCTAGGTCACCTCAGTCCATAGGTCGTTTAACTTGCTAAGCCCCTTTATGTGTTAGGTCACTTACTCCCTTAAGTAGTTAGGTCGTGCCTTCGCTTAAGCCGTTAACTCATTGAGTCATAGGTCGCTGGACCATCTAATCCTTTAGGTTCTGTACCTCATTAGGTTGCTATGCTTCCTGCATCACTAGGTCGTTAGGACCGTCTTATCTTTAGGTCGCTTATGAAGTTAGGTCGCTAGGTCGCTTAAAAAGAGGAGTTAACACTTGCTAATTTATGTTCTGAGAGAAAGTACCTAGGGTCTCAATTTCGAAATAGATTCTTTATTAAATCAGTAGTGGAAGATCAATTGTTGCAAACATATCCCCGTTTCCGTGCTTCTATTTTCAAGTCTCCTCCAAAAAGTCGTTTCTATTATAGTTCAAACCGACAGCTTTTCATCTAACATGACTGTAGTTTCTATTACCACTGTGTTGTATGGACCTACTTCGTTTCACTGTATATATCTAATTTGACTTAAATGTTTTACTACTTAAATTTTAATCTGCTCAATCTAATTTTGAAATGGATTCAGATGAAACTAATCAAGAAGAAGACGGAGGTGATCGGTGAATCATTGCCTTTGTTAATTAAGCCTAGCTTTCACCGGTGCAGTAATGTCTTCGTAGGCATCAGCATATGATTTATGTAAGCATTTTGAATCTCTCTAATGTACACATCTTTGTGTAGTCAAAGTCATTGAAGTATTTTTTTTGGTTTTCCATTTGTTTAGATATTACTACTTAGCCTCAATTCAAAACCCTTGTTAGCATTCTTTATAAGTGAAGGGGAAAATTTTGAAAAGTATGGTAACGAACCATTCGTGTACTGTTTGTTTTCAAATAATAGCTAGTTATTTACATTTTTTTAGCATGTGAATTATTTCCAATTAATTTATAATGGTTAATACAAAAAAAATTTGAATCACACCATCTTGCAACCATAAAAAAATAGCTCAAATAATGTTAACTAGTATGAAATTTGGCACACATATCGATTAAATCATGGCAGTCAAGTTTGAATTTTAGACATTACACTATATTGAGAAATCATTTGACGGAATGGTATATATGAGTTAGCTATGTCATGGTACAAACATATGTTTCGCATACCAATTATTTTTGTACATTGATTTAATGGTGTACTAAAATATGCATTGATATACCAAATGTCTGAATCACATAGCTTCTTGTATCAGCTTTGTAAAGGAGTTGCTCACTGTTGCCGTCATGGAGTGCTCCATGGTTCTACTCTTCTTTCTATATGTTGCTACTTTAACCGAAGTGTCCTCTCCATGTATTGTTTTTTACTAAAGAAGGGATGTATGCAAGGGTACAAATATTTAAAGCCTTGGAATCCATTTACACTCTAGAGGTTTCAGTGAAGGTGTCAATAACTGGATGAACAATTAGAGGTTAGAAACTTTTTTTAATAACCTTGTAGAGAACATTACAATTACTTAAAAAATAAAGAATTCTTAATTCCTCCATGTGATTACACCCATATATTTAATGAAAATTGACATACACGATAAAAAAAATGTATTTTACAAAAAATGTCATAGACATTACATACGTATAGAGCCTTTAGTGCTTATTTATGCAAGGAAAATAAATTAGTTTCGTTCCAAACATTCGTTTCTTACACCAGTTGAAGCAGCTGCAATGTGAGCACAACTAAAATCGTTGAGGTATTTTGAATCATTTGTAATATGAGGAACCTTGCAGAACCAATCTGCTTCTCCTTTCTCAAAACTTCAAAGATGTCTATATAAGCATCTGCAGATGTAGGGTCTCTGATTCGTCCCAATCCCCAAAATTTGGTGCAACTTTGCATCTATCGGATGATTCTTCGTTGGTCTTGAACCTTTCAGGGTTATTTAGGGCAACCCTTTATGTCTTGGCGTGATGGCGGTGAAGTGGAGGCTGCTCAAATTGCAGTGTGATGCACTGTTTACTCAATTTACCTTCTCCATTCATATGAGCTCAAACTTTTGAAAAGAGAGCTCCTTAGGAGTGGTGTAGACTCTTTTGGTTTTTTTACACTTTTACAACTACAAAGAAATAACAAAGAAGTTTATGAAGATATTATGAGTGGCAAGTTTATGACAACTAGTAGGGGATTAAGAGGCAAAAGTACCCGATTAAGTTTATCAATATATGTTGCGGATGTTATCCCTTTTTGTGCAATCTTAACTTGGACATGAAGAGGTTGTTAATGCATCTTCTTCATTTTGACATGAATCACAACGTTGTATCTCATGCCTTACCTATGGAAACCAGGTATGTAACAGCCTCTTCTGAAAAAATTATTTTACACCACAAGTGATTGTTATTAATGTGGTTGCTAAATGAGTGGAAATTGGCTCAGGTTCAGTTCAACTTGAATGTACTCACTTTATTCGGTTTAGTATTTGATTATAAAGTTAAGCATGAATAATTTATTATAAAGTTTTTTTTTTGAAAACCCAGGAGAACCCGGCAGGCCAGTAAACTCCCGAGGAGCGTAGAGTAAAGCCGTCCGCTGATGCAAGCCTCCATATCCCTGGATAAATTTATACAGAATTTATTATAAAGTTTATCACTGGAAACCTATATATATTAATGTAATATCAGTTAATTTTGCACTGCTCTTACAGTCTACCTATAAAAAGCACTAAACCCTATAATATTTAATTGATGTAGTGAGATGTAAAATTTTCAAAGAGTAACTTTATAACCAAGAAAAATGAAAAAATATTATGGGAAGGTGTATTCTAAAGATACCGTTAGTAATCAATAAGGAATCGCTTATTGTTTCTAGAGAGATTAACTACTTATAACAATGAAGTACTTCCCCTGTTAGATCAAAAAAATTAATATAGCATTGAAACTTTTTCAGTGGTTCCAAGTGTATTGCATTCATCTATGACAATGGACCACATGTGTGTATATGATCCAACAACTTTGCAGTTTAAATACTGAACTAACATTGTAGTAATGTTGCGATTCAAAATTTTGTTTCTATTTTTTAGAAACCCCAAAAGGATGTTATGGCAACTTATAGGTGCATATATGCCAACTTGGGATTTCTAACTGTATTGTTTGATTGGATTACTGCAGGTATGGCATTTGGTTTTATATTGTAAGCAAGAAGCAATGGATTATTGCAGGTGATGTTTCTTAAATAGTTTGTCTGGCACCAAAACCAGTACAAACCGGGAACGATGGGTTGGTATTTTGATAACTTTTGGCCTTAAATAATTATTTGATACAGAACGGTGGTTTTTGTTTCTTACCTGGCTTTCTTCAAAATCAATCTGCTTATATAATGATGAATCCCATTGTATCGAGGAGCTAATTGCCGTGTGCAACATTCATGGTCTTAAAAGGTGTATTTTGTGTATAGTCCTGCATTGAAGCGATTAAAGCAAGTTGTAATGGAGACTACAACCATTTTGATAGAAGAGTGTGTGTGTATTAGTAATGGAATCATAATATTATTATGATATGGAAGTAAGACCATATAGATACTCTAGGAAAGGAGAAACCTTTTACCTTTCCTCATTTGTGTGAGTTTTACTCTGAACGGTGGCAAAGAAGGTGCATTTGTGTGAATTTTACTCTGAACGTTTACTTTCCTTATTTTTGTACAAGCGAAATAGAAATATTCATGGTCAAAGATCCATTAGCCTGCATTCCAAATTTAGAGTTATTTTTGACCCAAGATGTAGGTGGTTGATCTATTTATGATGGTACATGCATGAAATTTTGTAGAATATACGTTTCATTTTTTCTATGATTGACAGAAGCTGTGCTTATAGTTATTTATATGTATCTATGCGTGTAGTTGGTATTTCTATGTATGATGTAGTTTGTCTAAAATATGTAGTGGTGTGTCTTTACAGTTCTTTTTGTTTTGGTATGTTTTGGTACTTACGAATGCGGCAAGTTATCATTATTGCTGCTCAACATGGTCATCTTATTTCCTATTTGCCACTTACTTTAAAAGCCAACTTAGTTCAGTTAATAACCGAAAAGAGTAAGGGAGAAACACATACAGCTAGGTTCTCGAGTGCATCAGGAAGCTCCTCTCAAAATTTCATAGCATTTGGACTTGTAGAACGAGAGTTGTGGTTGATGCAAGTTGGTGTCTGCATGAAGGCTGAATATTTCGTATCGATCAATCCGCTTCAATCCATTCGGTATCCATCCTATTCGCATCGATGACGTGGCTCGAAAACCCGGGGAGATCCATTTTTGATGCCAAGCTGACTGCTTTTTCATCCAAACACGTTCCATTCGTATCGATCTAAGATGCTTATTTCGCATTGATGATCCGATGACCTTTTCGTATCCATCGATCAATCCCCCTTCGTATCCATCAACAATACCTGCTTCATGTTCGTATCGATCCCCAGCTTTGCCTTTCGTATCCATCGGTTGCCCCTTCCTTCGTATCGATCCAGCCATGATCGATACGAAATGTTCCAACAAGTTCTGCCGCATTCATCAATCGATGAGTAAGTATCGATACGAACCTGTATCCATCAAGTCTGCATCCATCCAAGTCTCGCTTTTTTCGTATCCATCTAGTGCCGCAGCCTACGTATCGATCCAGTACCATGTTCTTCGTATCGTTCCCATGTTTTGATCGATACGAAATGCATCAAGATGAAGACTGACCGATCCAAACCAAATGCCAAGCGCACGTGTTGATCCAAACTCGCATCCATCTGCTGACACGCCTCTATCAATACGAACCGTATCGATACGAATGACATTCATCGATCCGAAGTAACCCACGTTGATCGATACGGACAGTATCGATTTGAACCATATCGATACGAAGGTATCGATGCGAACCATTTCTCATCAACATTGATCCATCCATATGTCGATCATACAAACTCCGATCGACCTAAAATTTGAAACGTAGCCTCACCTAGTCTTGTCCATTATTCCCAATCGATCCCGTCTTGATTGGAGCTTGACCAAATTTTGATGATATCGATCACAACCTTGTTTCCAATCGACCTCCAATCCCGATATCCATCCTTTCCGACCAATTTGTTGATATCCCGACCTTGTCCAAAAGGCGGGGTAACATTTGCCCTTCAAAATATGCCTTGTGGTAAGAAGGCGTGTTTTGAACAGCTCCGAATCCGACTTCTGAAGTCCATATTCCATCCACGGCCGTACCATTCGATCTATAATCCAATCCATTACCAAGTCATCATATCCGAGTGTCATAGCCTTATCCTCATCCAAATTTGCGACTGCTCCGAGTCGATATCCAATTCCGAATCCAGTAACCAAATCCTTAGACAATTTCATATCCATCTGAACACAACAACCAAGTTCTAATCCATCCATATCCAATAATTGAATCCAGGACCTCTTCAGGTCGATATCCAAATTCGAGACCACTCCGGGTCCATACCCAATTCCTTAGCTATTCATAGCCAATATCCGAATCCATAACCTCTTCGGGTTCTTGCCAAGCATAATCAACACTCGATGACCTGTATTGAGTAACGCCTTGGGTTCCAGGTTCAGTGTCCCTGAACGTTGAGTAATGCCATGGCTTAAGTCCTAAGTCGAATCCTGATTGCTCCAGACCCTTGCCAAGTATAGTCCATACTTGATGACCTAAAATAGTAACCGATAATATATAGCCTAAGTCCTAGGCCGAATCCTTGTCTCTCCGGACCCTTGCCGAGCATAGTTCATACTTGACGACCTGAATAATTCGATTCTCCACGCTTGGACAAAGCGACTTACCCCCGCCAGGCATAATCCACACCCGATGACCATTTACCAAAAGCCAGATAAAAAATCTAATCGAAATTCAATCTAAAATTCAGATCAAATTGGAAAACCGGAAATCCATACCAAAAATCCAAACCAATATCCAAACTAGAAAACAAGCATCCAGACTAAAGTCAAAATCAGAAAATAAACAAAAAAGCAGGAGTTCGAACCAAACTCCGAAATCAAACCAGAAAAAAGAAAATGTCCAAACCAAAAAAGAAAAAACAAATTTCACAAACTGTAGCATCGCGATTTATCATCATCTAAGTGCATGCCTATGGGCTATCTCCGTCCCCGTACATGAGTAAGTGACTTGACCGTTTACCAGAGTTTGCTACTTATTCCGTATCATCCCTGTCAGTCGATAACCAATCGACCATCTTCCTGAGCCTCGTGCCATCGTCGTTTGAGGTAAACGGTGGCTGCTTTTGTTCCCTCGCCGCATTCTGAATTCCGACGTGTTGTCGCAGACTCGCAGCTTACCTATCCTTCCAGGCTCCTCGATTATATCCTTTATATGCTTGCTACATAGCATATCAATGCTTAATAACGGTTAGCCAGAGTGCCTGTATTAGATATAAAAACTTAGCAAATGCCTAACTAGAATGCTTAAATCCGTGCCTAAGACGACTTATGAGATATGGTAAGAGAAGAAATCCCAATACAAGTATTTGAAAGTTTGGGTCCATCCTACGTTAAGAATGTTGGCTCTAATAAACTTCAGACACGATTGGCTCTGTGTAAATTAATAGGATATATTAAGAAATCTATGAAATATATTTTCTATAATACCGGGAAGCAAGTTATTGTTTCCCGGCACACTGTACTTCTAGAAAAGAAATATCTGTCAAAAGAAATTAATAGCGAATTTATATACTTACATTAGATCTGAGAAATTAACATAGGGGCTGAATCGGTCGAAGAATTAAATTCACCGTTATACTAAAGTATGCAACCTGTTAGAAGGTCCAATAGGAAATTTCATGCACCAAAGGGATATTATGGTTTTCTCATGAAAGAAAGAGGATTCTGCATTAGAGACACTTCCCTCACATTTTGACAATCACTACGAAGTAAAGACTCTATACTTTGTCTTGAAGTTATGAAATACGTAATAGATTCCATGCATGTGTAACGACCCTGAATTTTTGCCATCTTGAGTTTTGAATATTAATTTTTAATATTCAATAATACGGTATTTTAATAAAAATAAAATCTAAAATAAATGATAATTGGTAATAATATATAGCTTTTAAGCCAAGACAATATTTTGAATTTTCAGATTTTCATTCATAAAATAGGAAATTGGTTTAATTGGAATTTCTTATATATATATATATATATATATATATATATATATATATATATATATATATATATATATTCAGAACAACATAATTTATATATATAAATTGGAAACAAATTCATAGCAAATAAATGTAGATTGATAAGAAGGATATATTATAAATAGAAATGATTTTGGCTTATGAACAATATAGTGTATTATAAACACAAGAGTATAAAATTATATTTTTCCTACGTATATACATGTTAGTTTAAGGGAGAAGAATGTAAAAGTATATCTGTAATATTTTTAAACAAATAAAAATGGCATGCTAAAAACAATATACGTAATGGTAAGTGAAATATATATGTATATGAACTAAATAAATATAGTGATCAAATATATATATATATATATATATATTGAAAAATGGGGGAAAAGATATGCGTGAAAAATATGATGATGGGAATGAGAAAATTTATAATATCATTTTTAAATAAGAAATATTTTACAAAATAATGTTTGACAAAAGAATGTTATTTAGAATGCAATAGTACAAAATTTCATTTGCATTGAATTAGACATTTTAAATACAAAAAAATGTAGAAAAAAAATGTTATTTAAAGACGAAATGGTAAGACTTTTAAGTGCCTTGAGTTATATATATATTAATAGAAACATACATATACATACATATATAGATATATATATATATATATATATATATATAAATGAAGACTTAAATGGCTTATGTAAAACCACTTTTCATGTTGTTTGAAAACATAAGAAAAGCATGATTAAGAATCAAGTGAAAGTAAAAGCAATAAAAGGGATAAATGACCAACGTAAATCAAGCAGGAAAGTAAAACATACATATGCATTGCCAAGTCCAAGTAAATAGGTAAAAGAAAATATACAGCAAAAAGAAGTAAACAAGTAAAAATATATGCATACTTGTTCAAATAAATAAACAAGTAAAAGAAGTTATCTGGCCAAACATGGAAAGGCTGATGCAAGGCAAACATATATATATATATATATATATATATATATATCAATTCAAAAAAAAAGTGAAGAGTGAAAACAAACTTCATTTCAATTCACTCAAATATCATATTTCAGCAACCAAAATAGTTAAAATCAACTTTAGCCACAAAAACGACAACTTAGATTTTCACAAAATATTTTCAATCTATCAAAACCTTGTACAAGCTTGCAAATTCCTCTTGAGCCCTAAACTCTTGTACGCATACATCATTACAAACATGTATGTATATATATAGAGGGGTGTGATAATTCAGTTGTTTTCAAACAACAAAGCCTGTAAAAAAAATAAAAACTCTGTAAAACAAAAACAAAGCATAGTAAAAAGAAAGAAGCATCTGTTCCTTCTTAAATCCAAAGCAAGGCAAGCCTATTGAGTATTAGATCGAAAACTAAGTTCAAACTGGAAGTTTTCAAGGAATCTCAGCATGGTTAAGGTGAGCATTTAAATTTGTTTGCTTGGAATGTTCAAAAAATTTCTCGGTCATGTTCAAAACATAGGAAATTTATATATATGACTAATTTCAAAAATTAATATCTCCTTGCTCGATTTGAATTAGTAAATGATGTGAACCGATGAAACTTTTGTTTCCGAGTATAGAGTATGCTAAAAATAGTTTGAAGCTCGTTCATTTTATATATTGTGTGTAATGGCCAAGTAACAGTAAGCAACCACAATTTTGACGAATTTCAACATGCTTAAAACATTGAATCAGTTACGTCGTCATGATTGCAGCATAGAGATCGGATTTTTAGTGAAGAAATCAGGATTTTTAATAGCTAGGATTGTAAGAAATGGTGAGATGATCGGAATTGGCTAAAAATAATAATTTATGGAGATATGGTCGATGAGGAGGGGTACGGCATACGTGAGGAGGAGCAGGGGAACGTGAGGAAGAGGTTCACCATGGCCATCGATCGATTGTAGCTTCGGTGGGCGATGGCGATGGGTTTTTAGGGTTTAAGGGAGGATCGAAGTGGTTGTCGAATGCGATCGAAATAAGGCGAATGCAAGCGGCGAAGGGAGTGCGCTCTTCGATTGGAAGTGCGTGAGTGGTTGGGCTTTCGAAAGGAGAAGGAGGTTGGATTAAGCATCAAGCAAGGAGATGGGACGAGGGTGATATGGTTGATGGCGGAAAATATGGGATCATGCGTTTGTTCGATTTAGGCCAGTGGTGGTTGGAGATGGAGCTAAGGGAAGGACGTGATCGAGTTTTGGACGAGTCATTCGCGAATGGTCTCAGTTGGTTGAGCAGAGGCGAGGGTGGTTCATGTACGTGCACATGTGCAAGCATGTACAGGCAACATTTAGTTTTGGGGAACGATGATCGAACGTGGAAATGGTGTTGATGAAGCTTTGGGTTGGTCTTGAATCGCGCGTGTGGATGGTGTAGTCATCAAAGAAGGGAGCAAGGTGATCGAAGCTTCATGCATTGATTTGGATTTCATGGTTTTAGCTGAGCTTTTGGCAAAAAAAGACAGAGAAGTAAGGGAGGAGAAGAGAGAAAGAGGAAGTGGTTATCGATCTAAAAGAAATGGCTTGGCCCATATAAATAAAAATAAATAAATGTTTGTTTTAAATAGGTTTTGAATACTTTAAAATTTATTCTCTAGCAAACCGTAAGTCTGTTTGGAGTGAAACTTTTTGTAATAGGTTCATATCGACGAACACTACGTCGTCGTAAAATTTGTTGAAAAGTTCGAATAAGTGAAAATTTAAGGTATTTTAAAATGGACAGAAATTAAATCACCCAATTGAACGAATTTAGTCTTTTAAATTTATATGACTTGTCTATTGAAGTTATTTGCCCAGAAAAATAATAATGAGTTAATTAAAGTTAATTTTGATGATTTGACATCGGTTTAGCGGAAGAAAACACCATTCCGCTAATTAAATTAATTGGACCCATATTGGTAGAATAAATCACCGTTCTGCCATTATTACCGAATATGTTTTTTTTGGACATTAACTAGCAGAAATAAACCCTGTTCTGCTATCATATTTACATTGACATCTATTTATTATCCTGGTAATTATATTGGGCAATATGATGTTGAATTGATTATTAAAAATGAATTGATAAGAATATCTGAATTTGTTGTTCTGAATTGTGATGGAATAGATGGTAACTTGGATAAGTACCACTGGAATTAATAAGCCGCTTTCAAATTTGGAAGTTGATTTTGAATCCAAGGATTGTTTCAAGAATAATTATTTTATGATTCTTAAAAGTTATTTAAAAAGTACTTAATTATGGCTTTCAAGTTATCTAATTATTTTAAGTGTTTAAAAGTATATTTTAATTACTATGAAAGGTTATCTTATAATTATTTGTTTAAAATTAATTATTATTTAAGAATTGATCAGTATTATCATTTCAAAAGAAAATTTATTCAATATTAATATTGTTTTATACAATAAACTTTTATAAAAAAGTATTTTCCTGAATTAAACTTGGAAAATCTGTATAGAAAATTTATAATTATTATTTTGAGATAATTATTAAATAAAGTTTTCGGGAAGTAATCGTATACTTGCACAGCGAAAATCGGAGGCAGGGATTGCCTGCAGTTAACTTGGATTTCTCTAGGATAGTGACATAATTATTGAGCTGCGAATCCATGGTTGATACCGCATAGTACTTTCCATTTTTATTTAAAAGGTTTTCAAATATTATTGAAGGAAACTAGGTTCAGGGACTGGGATGTTTTTTTATAATAGGAACTAGGTTCAGGGACTAAGAATATAAAATAGGATGGGCTTTGGGCTGGCTGTTTTTTTTATACAGAGGTTAGGCTGATTTAAAACATATGGTTGATAGTGTTAATTAAAATTGTTATATTGATTAAAATGGATGGCTAACTTTAATATTAAATAATGTTAAGCAGTTTTGTTGTTTATATTCTCTTTATAAACTATATTTTGTATTATATTTGCAATGTTTATTGTCACTTTTTCATTAAACATACGAAAATCCAATATCGGGACCGAAACCAAAACTTCCAAAATTGATCGAAACCAAGCAAATTTCAAATAACCGAAAGCGAAATCGAGGCCGAGTTCTCGAACCTTGAAATATATACATAAACAATATTAACAACTTAATTTATTATCCGTTTATCTCGATAAATCTATCATACATTGCATTGTATAATTCTATTTTTAGTATCAAATAACTATACTTAAACATTTCTACAACTATTTACAACTCTCCAAGTTGTCTTATGATATCTTTTATTTAAATCCATGTATTTGAACTACATATGGAATATCATATTTAGACTATTTAAATAATCCCAATAAATAGTTTGTCCGTTTTTCTAATAAATCCTGAAATATATGTCAATTTTAAAGCGTGTGTGTTCATGTTAACAAAAAAGATAGTTTTTCATTTAATTATAAAAATGTATAGGTCACATACATTAAATTACTTACGTAAACAATAACGACTAAGTGAATTTGTAAATCAATTATAATCATGTATCTTAAAAATTTATCATGCAGCATGTTGCAAAATTCTGTCTTTAACTTCCAACTATGCATTAAGATTCATACAATTTTTGAAAAAATGCTTTTCAATTCTTTCCTATTATTTACTTGGAAGTCCATATATTTAAACTAATTTTGTAATTTTAAATTAACATATTTTTAAAAACCAACTAAATAATATTTTTTAATTTATCTAAAATCATTAAAAATATGTCGGTTTCAACATGTATGTCATCATACTAAAAAATGGATAAAATTATACATAATTTTATAGTTAATTGGTAATGTTAATTTTGTTAAAAATAATTAAATTTTTTTAATAATAATTGTCTAGTTTACATATACTTAACTTTATAGTATTCTTTGTAGCCTAAAGTATGTATATGGTACCATAGAAATTTATACTTTGTAGGAGTATAGTTTTCATAGTATTAACAATATATAGGCTGTTTAAATTCCTGCATCTTATGTGGAAAATTAGGTTTGAAGCCAACTTATGCGGATGTATCGCATTGTAGGTATAGGCCAAAAATTTCGTGTATCGTATTTCAACTATAACATATATTAAGAGCTATTATGTATCTTTCTCGGTTTCATAATTCCATATGGCAGTTAGATTGAAAAGGATTTTAGCACCAATTAGAAATGTGTTGGGAGTAAATATTGTGAAATTGGTCTATTATGTTTAAATTAAGCTTTCTTTGTCTTGCTTTTCAATTTTTCTTGTTAAGAAGAGCTACTGGAGATTTTTAAACTTGATTAAGCCGCAAACATATGTCTTGCTCTTGAATTTTGGCAGTTGTGAAGAGTTAGTGTAAGCATGTTGTTATTTGATAAAATCCTTAATGCATGGAGCCCAAGTATCTATTGAAGCATGCTATTGAAACATTAAATCTTAAAACTATTTTTTCTTAAAATGCTTATTTTTAGCCTGAAGTCCACGAGTTGCATTAAAAGGTAAGGAAGATGATGTTGATTGTCTAGATAATGAAATTACTTGCACTAATGATATCGAAGATGTAGTAAACCCATGACAACTTGGGCACAAAGAGGTTGCTAACTTATCTTCTTCGTCACGACATGAATCACAGCGTTGTATCCCATGTTTTACCTATGGAAACCAGGTACATAACAGCCTCTTTTGAAAAAAAATTAGTTTACACCACAAGTGATTATTATTGATGTGGTTGCTAGATGAGTGGAAATTGGTGTAGGTTCAGGTTCGGTCCAACTTGCATGTACTCTACTCTATTCGGTTTATTATTTGATTATAAAGTTAAGAAAGAAGAATTTACTATAAAGTTACTTACAGGAAACCTATATTATATTAATAATGTAAAATTAGTTAATTTTGAACCGCTCTTACAGTCTACCTACAAAAAGCACTAAACCCTATAATATTTAATTGATGTAGTGAGATATAACATTTTCACAGAGTAACTTTGGAACTAAGAAAAATAAAAAAATATTATGGGAATGTGTATTTCTAAAGATATCGTTAGCAATAAGGAATCGCTTATTGTTTCTAGAGAGATTAACTACTTATAACAATGAAGTACCTCCCCTGTTAGATCAAAATTTTTAATATGGAAATGAAACTGTTATCCAGGTTTTTAACCCAACAGGATCCAACGGGAGACGGAAAAATCTCGTTATTAGAATGGTTTAGAACTTAACCAGAAAGGCAAAGGCAAGGAGTTAGCGAGAGCCGAGCTATACTACTAAGGCAACGACTGGGATCGACTAAACCAAGAGACTAGCATTCTTTCAGCCCAATCAGCAGCTGAGCGCAAACAGCTAGTAAATTGTCATAAAATGGAACAAGAACGACACAAGGCTATGGAAAAGCCCCAAACTCCAAACTCTGGAAAAAAATCCTAAGTGCTTGGATCGCTAGCGATCCAGCGACCCATACTCTATGGATCGCTAGCGACATATGCTTCTTCTGAAACTCCAATGAGCTAATTAATGAAGCAAAGAAAAAAGGTGCAAAGTCATTAGCTCGTGTGCGAGCCAAGTCTATGGGTTGCTTGGGACCTATAGACCATGGGTCGCTAGTGACCCATGAGTTTGGCTCAGGTCGTGAGCTAAACCCCCCAGGGTCGTTCCTTGCGTACCTGCGAGCAATTGATAAACAGACCCGGCCAAGAAGCTCTCCGATCTTTATAAACACCATCCTACCTGCAACATAAACGGGATCTTCTCCGAATTAGTTGTTGGAGCTCTGCTGAAACTATTTTTCACTCTTTACCTCTCTCACAACAATTTCCAAAGGAATTCACTATGATTCTTCAGTGGATTCCAACTTTGGAGATTCAACTCGTGATCAAATATCTCTTGTAACAACAATCAATCCATAATAAAAACTAGAAGGTGGTCGTAGGCTTTTTTAACAGCCAAACCACTATATAAATTCTTTGTCTTTTTTCTTTTACTGTTCTTTTCTATATCTGTTATCTGTGATATTGCTCTGTCAGAACATGGTTGATGCTTTCAAACTCAAATTAGGGTGATGGTCCAATTTTTGGGTCAACATTTATATATAGATCTTATTTCATGTTTCTTCACATCTTTAAACACCAACCAATTTCACTGCTTGTATATTTCACATATTTGTCATACTATTTAGAAATATGAGTATATTTGATGTAGCCGCACAGAATGGTTAGCCGATATTAATAATTAGTCTAATGATCAATCTTATCCGGTTTAACAGCTAGCCATGAACGCTACTTCATACTTTCAAAGTTCTTTATAATGTTTTCGATATCGCTTTACTTCATGGTTTCGGTAGCTTATTATCAAGTTTCCAATAGCACTTTACTTCATATTTCGATGGCTCATTATTACGTTTTCGTTGGCCATTTACTTCCAAATTTTGAAAGTTCTTTATCAAAATTCATAATACAACAAAATTTCTATTTCATAGTTAGACCTGTGGAGAATATGCATTTCACGTAAATATATATATTTTATAATGCATTTTATTTTTTATTTTGGCCGTTGTACTGACTCAAACAAGATTAGCAGTCAGTTATATGGAGAAATAACAACCATGAAATATCTTATGAACTAAAAATAAAGAATGAAATATTTAATATATTTAAATATTATATTTCTTAAAACAAAATTATTATTATTTATATATACTATATAAAGAAAATACTTTGGCCAAATGGTCAAAATGAAGCCTTTTTCAGAATACTCAAATTGCATTTCTCTAAAATTCAAAATAAACATATACTACAGGGACCCTTTTGTCATTTTGATTCACCACTTCACCACTGTAAGCATTATCTCATGATTTACCGAGCAGTTTCCTAATTTCTCTTAATTATTTACAAAATTGCCCATCGTTTAGCTTCTAGTCGCGAGATTCTTATGTTGTTCTATTTCTTTCAAATCTCAGGATCATAAGGCTTTGGGTTTAAATTTGAATTTAGGTCGCGAGCTTGAATAATTTAATTTGAAGTCTGCTGAATCTAGCGTCATAATGGGATGATGAATACTTAAGCACTATAAAGTGGATTATGAATCAGATTACTATGAGATCGCCATCACTGCTTTGATTGTTTAATAAAAGGTGTGAAATTTTATTTTAAATTCAAATTATGGTTTCCTTCGGAACTAAAATTCTCTTCCCCTACCATTATTTTTTTGTACAGGTTGATATGTTGCAAGATGGAGATGGCTCGTTCTTTAACAACTTTCAATCCATCAAGACGCACAAGTAATGTTATCCTATAATTTTATAATTTTATTTAGTCAAGTTGCCTACGTTAGTAACTATTCTAATGAATCTGTATCTTCCTTATTTGTGGTACCCATAGTATTCAAGGGATATATTAAATCTGCAATGCATAGCAATCTTTGTTAGATTTCCAACTCGATATATTTTTGTACCGACTACTTTTTTCCAGAATCAGGTTTACTTTATATTGCAAGTGCACTGAATTACATTAACAAATTGCTTTTGGCCCTTTTTATACATTATGATGAATAGAAGTAAATATCTAAGTGGTCAACAATTTAGAGGCTTTTTATCAAATGTTTGTAGCAATTATACATAAAAGATCCTTGAAGTTTATAGAACTAAAAATATTTTAATAATTCAAATGAATTCAAAGTTAAAATAACTACATGCAATATAATTTCCTTTTAAACAACCAAATGGACATGAGAAATGATCCAAAAAAGAGTTGATACTAGCTGCATGACATTTGTGACATAATTGAGACTTTTCAATAATAGCTGGATAAGAAAGTACAAAACCTAAGTACTTTGTAAATAAGAGGAAGAAAGAATAACAAGGATAGTAAAGCAACAAATGCAGTACACTTTCCCTACTTCTCTGTCAACCAAGTATTTGATTAAATTTCTCATAACTTGTATCAAAAAAGGTTAGTGGTACTGGTAAGGCTATTATAGTCGTGGATGCAGCATGACATTGTATTCTTCCAAAGTTCAATAATGAAGTTGGACATTACATGTATTTTTCTGTATTTATTGATAAGCTTTATTTTTCTAAACCGAAGTTGTAAGAAGTCCTTACTTGTTTATATAGCTTGCATATGTGTTGTGTGTCTATACATTGCAAATTAGATATATTTGATGCGTATTTGTCAAAGTATGTGTAGAAATAATCTGTTTCAGTATTCTACACATTTAGTATTGGCATGTCAGTCCATATTTTTAAGCTAAAGTTGCACGTATTTGTCATGAACGGTTGTAGCACAGGGAAATGTATCTTAAAAGAATTGTATTTTCAAGTTGAAAACATAAATAATCTACAAAAATGTTTCAACACTATAAAATATCGTTTGGTTATTGATCTATATCACAGTGATAAGATAGATAAGTGGCTTCCAATATCCTTATGATTTTTTTCAGTGTATTTCGTGTATTCTGTAACATACTAAATTATAAATTTGTCCAATTGATTATGAACGTAGTAAACTTCCTAAAATATATGTCTAGAAACATTAAACTAAATATATTAATCATATGGATGATACTTAGATAAGTATATGTTTGAAACTTTGTACGATTAATGCATGTTTAAATAATTTGAAGCTGTTTGAATAAGTAGACACAAATAATAGGAATGTAGAATGCTCCTTAGGCATTTATTGGATTTCATATAAGTAGTACTAGAACAATAGTAATCAAATATAATTATGCGAAGGCTATTTTGCATGTTTTGACAGTTAATTATAAGCTGATGATGTGATAATAGCTTATTGATGATTTCCATGTGTACACATAAGGTACCACTTGCACAATATATATAGTAATGTTACCATCACCCTGCAAATATAATATTAATTAATGATCAAATAATAAAGATTTGATGTTAAAAACTCTACCAAATTACATGTGTTTGTTAAACCAAACTATAGATTAGAAGGTTTAGAAATTTGCTACCGATTAAATGTTATGTTAAATAAGTTTTTTGAAGAAAGCATGTTGGAATAAGTTTATCTTTGCCATATAAAATTAAATATGGAATTATTGAAAATAAGAAGTTTGCGACCAATTTTTCTTATGCATGTCCATCGGACATGCCTTGGGTACTGGACCATCGTCGTATAATCTTAAACCTAATGGTTCACAGATGAATCGGTTTATGGGAGATATGAATATTTGTAATAAAACTTTTTAGTAAGAGACATTGTAAGATATTACTAAGGCACACCCTATAGACGTTTAATTCACTTCATATCTAAATCATTGGTAAATGTTGGATACGAATGATCTTCGACTGAGCCATGTACTTCATCACTATCTTAAGGACGTTTCGGCGTTCTGCTCAAAGGTGCAAGCAGTCGAACAAACGCCGTCGCCTCTAGGATAAAATAACCTCTCTCTTTGTTTAGTTTTGTAGTATCGATCCGTCTACACAAATGGAATCCGCTCAGTTGCACTCAAAGTTGCTGCTCGATTTTTTTAAGAAATTTCATGGAGAAGAAGAATGGTTTGCTACATAAGAAGATGTTATTCGTATTTTTTTGATTTCATCTGATAATCAAGTTTAATAGATGAAATACCAAGTCGAATGTTACCGAGTCGTGGAGTAACCGTTGGCTCAAAACTCAGATTTTAAGTTTTACCATCTCAAAAAAAGTAACGGTCAGAAATGGGTAAAAATTTCGTCCAAAAATATAAGTGCTACACCACAATAAGCCCAAGCCCGAGCCCGGATCGGGTCAGTCGGTCGGCGCGCACGCGTATGATGGTCAATCATGGTCTCTCTACTCATAAAAGAGCATCATTGGGTGCTCAACGGGTCCAATTTAGCTTCTAAGTATCAAGTATAAATACTTGATTCTTTTATAAAATCCTACTATGTGGGCTATTCACATATATGTGAGCCATTCTCACTCCGTCAATTTTTTAATAGTTCACCTAAAATTAAAAAAAAAACATTTCCACCAATCCCCTAGTTGAATTTTTTTAAAATATTTTTCAAGCAGCTTCTGAAAACATAAAATTATGCATAAACAAATGTGTCTTTCGACTTGAACCTTTGAATAGTGGATAAGGTTCAGTTTTTACTAGAGTGGCACGTAGACTTGAACAGTATTCATGATATCAAACCACATACAATCTTTCTGGAGTGCAGTCAAATAAGCCCATGCATTTATAGCCATGCATATCTATCTCAGTTTAGTGAATGTTATAAGAATTTTGCCCAAAATTCCATAGAAACGGCCACATTTCCACATCCACGTAGGTGAATCTATCAAGAATACTCCTGAAAGTAGGTACTTCACTCTATATAGAGTATAGATCTCATTAAGAGTTTCTATTAACTCATCTTCTAACCACTTCAGGATTACATGCTTCAAAATATATAAAAATAGTATGTTCAACTCATATCACTTCACAACTTGTTCTTACCCATTGAACCTAGTTCTTGGGATCTCTAGTTATTAGGTCGGGTAACTATTGTACGTGACCCAACAATCTAAGGGAAATAGTCCCATTCTTTTAGAGGTTCTAAGGACTTTCTCTCTGTCTAGTCTTTTCATCAAAGGATCATCTAGATTTTCAACACTGCGTATGTGATCCACTCTAACAACTCCTAAGGAGAGTAGCTCTCTAATAGTGTTGTGCTTACGACGTATCTATCGTCTCTTACCGTTGTAATAACGGTTTTGTACTTTTGCAATAGCCGTGGTACTATCACAATGTATCAACACAGTTAGTATCGGTTTTTCCCATAAAGGAATCCCAGCTAGCGGATTTCTTAAGTAATCTGCTTCTTACTAGCTTTGCTAGTGCTATTATCTCAGACTCCATGGTGAACTGAGCCAAAATAGTCCATTTCTTAGATTTTCAAGAAACAACTCCACCAGCAATGCTAAATATATAGCCACCAGTTGCTTTCGAATCATTAGATAAAGTATTCCAATCTGCATCGGTGTATCCTTCAAGGAGCTGATTCGAAAGCTTTATCAAATATCCCATCAGTGTATCCTTCATCGATGTATCCTTCAAGTATCCCAATATACTATTAAATATATGGCCACCAGTTGCTAAATAAATAGTTCGTTTTAGGTTATGACCTTTTCGATAGCATGCCGGTGCTCTATACTAGGTCGACTAGTAAACCTGCATAATAATCTCATGACACAGGCCATGTCGTGTCTAGTACAATCAGTGGCATGCCGAAGGCTGCCAATAATGCTTGCATAATTAGACTGTCTTGCACATTCACCAATGTTCCTAAATAGTTTTACACTAAGATCATATGGTGTACATGCAGGTTTACTGTTAAAATAATTGTATTTATTTAGTAACTTCTGAATGTAATGAGGTTGATCCAAAGAAATTATCTTTTCTTACCTATTAATCTTAATTCCAAGGATTACACTCGCTTCTCCTAGATCTTTCATATCGAAGTTGGCACATAACAAAGATTTGACATTGTTTATAGCAAGAATGTTTGACCCTAAAGATAAGTAGATCATCTACATACAGACATATAATAGTGCAAATGTAGTTCTCAGATTTACAGTAAATACATCTGTCACTTTAATTAACTTTAAAACCATACGAGATTATTAAGTTATCAAATTTCTTATGCTATTGCTTAGGTGCTTGTTTTAAACCATATAATGATTTATCTAAATTGCAAACTTTATGTTCTTAACCAAGAATTACAAAGCCTTCAGGTTGGTCCATATAAATTTCCTCTTCTAATTCATGCATGATAAAAATTTAGGTAATGATCCTACGCTATGTACAAGGCTATATTTAAATAATTAGTTTGCAGTTACATTCTCAAAAATCAGATCTTACCCCTGGATGAGCATGATAAAACCTACCAACTTTAATGCAGCTTTCTCCTTTACCTATCTTTCATTTAGGTTAAGTTGGTTGCAAATAAGCACATATTGTGACGCCCCACCTCTATACCCACACTAGCCAAGAACACTACAGGGTAATGCCATCAACTAACACGGAGAACAAGGCTGGATAGGAGCGACCATCTATAGCCTTGCTCTAACTATCTATTGAATACATCGACAATAATCATACAAAGCAGATCGACATATCCAATGAATACTTAAAACAAAACCATAGGTGGTTGGAGGATCTATCAGAACAGAATATAACAACTCAAATGTAATATACATCATAGAACATTAGATCATCATATACACATATACAGATGCATAACAGAGTATACAAACTAATACACGCCGAGTGGTATAGCAAACCACAATATACAGACGAATCAAAAGAATACATATATCAGAGTTACAATAAAAGGACTACACAAAAAGCTTTAACAAAAAGGAACAAGCTGAATAGTCCATGCGGAAGCAAAATTGGCTAAGTCCAAAAGCATCTAACCTGAAACATCTCGGTCTGACCCGAGTATAAAATACACGGGTCGGTCTAGCTAAATAAATCAGTTACATAAACTGAACAACAATAAACCTGCAAGGTTACAAGGTATAACAAATATCTCCAAAAGAGATAGCACAATCATCTAACAAAAGATGAATCATATGATAACAAGACAAGCCTCATATCATCGGCAAATAGATAAACAAAGAATACAAATATCCCAAATCAAGCCAAAAAGGCAAATAACAAATACCAATGAAGGTAACACAAGTTCTACGAGGTAATCGCTACGTATCATGCGGCTCAAAAAGACCAACACGAAGGGCGATACCTAGGGAATATACATATCAATGAAACATCAGAAAATTGCTCGAGCTCAGTACTGTATAAACAAGGATCCATGAGCCCGAAGACTCCAAACCCAAATATCACTCGAGCGGCTCATAAAGACCTAACTCCGAAAGCGATACAATAGGGCAACAAACCCGAAGGCACAAACCCGAAGGTACAAACCCGAAGGCAACATACTCGAAGGCAACAAACCTGAAGGAGACAGTCCGAAGACACTATCCCAAAGGCAACAAACCGTAGTGGTGAAGGTCCGGAGGCCCCGTGCTGGACACCACTAACTGGCAGAATGTGTCATAACTCTCAAAAAGGAACCCGAAAAGTGTTAACGTGAGTCCCATAACCACTCGTTCGCACTAAACGGTTTACTATCCGTCAGTCAATTTCACACTCAAAGCAGTACAAAGTTCACCTCATATCATTGGTAAACCAAACCCGAAGGTCAAAACGATCAGTTGAATAGGCCGGGGATTAATCGGAAGGATAAACGCACAGATTCATGGTCTGTGTTTTGCCCAACCATTTAATCACCCTTTCACTTCGCTCGAAGTGCGAAATTGTGCGTGTGTTTTAAATAGAATTTATAAATCGAAGAAGCGAATTTTTAATACGATTTGAAGAAATCATTTATAAAAATCCGTGAATAAATTCAAAAAGGAATCATCAAGGTCAAATAGGCATAAACAACTAATTGGAATCAGTATGCATCGATCAAATTTAGAAACTAAGCGAACAAGGCAAATTGGAAAAAGACAATAGATTCAGACGTCTGAAAGAAGTGGTTCAGACGTCTTAATCTAGAAATTAATATGTTTTCCAGAACAGAATTCCGACGTCTGAACCTAAACTTTCAGACGTCTGAAATAGGCATTATTTTGCCTATTTCCTTTCTGGTTGAAATTTAGCACTTTCAGACGTCTGGAATATAAATTCAGACGTCTGAATCTGGAAATTATAATCTTCCCCGGAACAATATTCAGACGTCTGAAATAGGGTTTCAGACGTCTGAAACCCGATGGTCTGGCATTTCCTGAACCTAGGCTATCTATGGCCAAACAAATAGAAAGCAATCGGATGCGTGTTGATTATGGGCTTACGTCAAACGACTACCCAACCTTAACGACACACCCAAACACTCCGAACAACATAAACATCAACCGTATAAGGTTTTACATAGATTTGACTTCAAAAATCAATATTTGGCAATTTCACCAAAGCAATCCAAATCGAAAGCAAATGAACATGTAGATATATTAGGAATTCATTCCTAATAACCCAAGATACATGTAAACATAAATGTGGGATAAAAATCTCACCTAACATCAATAATATCAAGCGAAGTAGATGTGAGTTCAAAACTCACCTTTTAACTCAAAACAAGAATAGAGAAGCTCAAACACAAGAAGAAGACCAACCACTCTCCACTTCAACTCTACTAGCTTCAATCTAAGATCGAAAAAAGTATTTTCCTAAGTTAGGTTTAGGAAATTTTCTGAAATTGAAGGAGAAAGAGTTGAAGAAGATGAAGAGGAGGCTTACCAATAGCTTCTCTTTGATTTTGGAGCAAGAATTCAAGTTTGCAAGGTAAACTAGGGCTTGGAATTTCTATTTCCCATTCTCTTCCCCCATTTTCAGTTTTGCTTAAGCTTAAGAAATGAAAATGTGTGAATGGAAGGAGAGAAAGGGCTGAGTTGGTTTATAGAATAGTTTGGGTGAAACCTAAACCCAAAAGCCTACTTAGCAAATAGCAAAATTCGACTTACTCCAAACATATCAAAGCTTATACTCAAAAAGATCGCAAACGCCATTTTGGAATCAATGGAAATGGTTTCGAGTTCCAATTCGGCCATTTGCAAAAAGTAACTTTTTGGACCTAAATCCGACTAACGACGCTATATTTAAATAAAACATTTAAATATATAATCGTTAAATATGCGGGTTGTTACAGATCTCCCCTCCTAACAAAATTGCGTCCCCGCAATTCCTAGAGACGATATTTGTAACAACTACATACATACATCATTCAAAAGAAAAGAAAATAAGCTTGAGATGAAAAGATATATTCACGTTTCCAAGCAAAGATAGAAAAACAGGATAAGATCGCTCTATAAACTCTCTGGTTTCACAAGTACAGTCATTGGGAATAGCGGATCATTGAACTTTAACGAGCTACACGTCCTTGTTCCGAAGGTGTCGCACCTTCGTGTCAAGTACGCGAATAGGCTGTTGTACAATAGATAAGTCCGGTGAGATCTCAAGCTTAAGCAAATCAGGAGAATCAATAACAGAATCCGATTTTCGAAGACACTTTCGAAGTTGCGAGACATGAAACACGTCATGAATGCCAGATAAATGAGCAGGAAGTGAAACTCTATAAGCCACAGGGCCAATACGTTCAGTAATAGAAAATGGTCCTATATAGCGAGGAGCCAATTTCCCAGTCGTACTGAAACGCATAACCCCTTTCAAAGGAGAAACACGAATAAAAACAAGATCACCAATCGAGAACTCGAGAGGCTTCCTACGGTTGTCCGCGTAGGATTTTTGGCGACTCTGTGCCTCTTTCATTCTCAACCGGATAAGATCAATCTTTTCAGAAGAGTCACGAACAAAATCTGGACCAAGAATAAGCTTCTCCCCATATTCCAACCAACAAGAAGGTGATCGACATGGCCTTCCGTATCAAGCTTCGAAAGGAGCCATACCGAAATTGGATTGAAAACTATTATTGTAGGAGAACTCTACAAGAGGTAGGTGATCCTCCCAACTACCATCGAAATCAAAAATACAAATACGGAGAAGATTTTTCAAGATACGATTCACCCGTTCAGTCAGTCCATCAGACTGCGGATGATAAGCGGTACTAAAATTCAGCTTTGTTCCCAAAGCTTGCTGAAGACTCTTACAAAAATGACTCGTGAATAAAGGATCACGATCACTCACAATAGAACTAGGAACACCATGAAGTCTCATGATTTCCTTGACATACAACTTAGCCAAATGCGAAGCAGTCCTATTAGACTTAATAGGAACAAAATGAGCAGACTTGGTGAGGCGATCAACAATAACCCAAATGCTAGAATGGCCCGATCTCGAACGAGGTAGGCCGTCAATGAAATCCATAGAAATCTGATCCCATTTCCACAATGGAATCTCTAGAGGCTGAAGAAGACCAGAAGGACGCTGATGTTCGGCCTTAAAACGCTGACAAGTTATGCAATTACTCACATAACTCGCCATATCGCGCTTCATGCCTTCCTAATAATAAAGACGACGCATATCGACATACATCTTACTACTACCAGGATGAATGGTATACTTAGAACGATGACAGTCATCAAGAATGTCATGCCTAAGTGCAAAATCAGAGGCACAAAAAGACGGTTCTTCTTGCGAAGACACCCATGAGAATCAATGCTGAAATCCCGCAACTCCTCATCACAGGATCCAGACTCACAAAGCTGAATAAGATGCAACAAATCAGGATCACGCCGCTGGGTATCTCCAATACGATCCAATAAATTAGGTCGAGCTCCCAAACTAAATAATAGAATAGGAGAGTCGGAAGGTGAACCTCGATCCCGAATTTCACAAAAAGATAGAGTCTCAAGAATATCCCATTCGGCAAACATCATAGAAACAACAGCCGAATGTTTGCGACTAAGCGCATCAGCAACACGATTACCCTTTCCAGGGGTATACTGGATATCAAAGTCATAGGAAGCAAGAAACTCGAGCCAACGCTGTTGTCTCATATTGAGTTCCTTCTGAGTGAACAAGTACTTCAAAGATTTATGATCGGTATAAAGAATGAAGCGCTCGCCTAATAAATAGTGTCGCCAAATCTTCAAGGCAAAGACAATGGCGGCTAACTCAAGATCATGAGTGGCATAGCGAACTTCATTCGGACGCAGTTGCCTAGAAGCATAAGCAACTACCCGATCCTTCTGCATAAGAACAACACCGAGACCACTACCACAAGCATCGGTGTAGACAACAAGATCATGATTCCCCTCGGGAACCACAAGAATAGGCGCATTAGTGAGAAGTTCCTTTAATGACAGAAAGGAAGCCTCACACCTGTCAGACCAAATAAAACGAATGCCTTTCCGAGTAAGGCTGGTGAGAGGAAGCACAACCCGGGAAAAATCCTTAATGAACCGACGGTAATAACCCGCCAATCCAAGGAAACTACGAATCTCATGCACATTCTCAGGCCTCTTCCAATTCTGGACGGCTTCGATCTTTGAGGGATCGACAGAAATGCCATCGGAAGATACAACATGGCCTAAAAACTTAACCCTATTCTCCCGAAAATGGCATTTGGAGAGTTTGGCTCTAAGCTGATTGTGACGACCCAGAATTTCTAACAATTTAAATTGGGATAATTAATTGATTTTAAAATATTTAAAAGTTAATTCTAACTTGAATTTCAAAATATCAATATTTACTTGATAATTAAATTATTGAATTATATAGTTTAACTATTGGATCATATAATTTGAAATTGGGTAAAATGCTAAATCTGGAGTTTTAACCTGTTAAAAATAATTTGAAGGCTATAAAATCTATAATGATGATACTGAAGATAGTAGAATAGTTGAGATTTAAATTTAAAGGTAATTTGTTCAATTTTAATAATATATCGTTTAAATTGGAACTAAAAATAGCCTTCCGAAGCACAGCCTCGGAATTTGATGAAACCAGTTCCATTGGATCCGTAATAGTTAGTTATTATCGGGTTTCAATTTTCGTAGCAATCGGAGTTGTCGTTTGACCCTGGCAACTCAAAACGCTTAGAAACTTTTAAATCGATTTAAAACTAGAATTGATCGTTTTCTTTTGTAACTCGTGCATACGATCGAATTTGCCTCCGAAACACGTTCCATTGTGTTCGGAACATGGGTTTAACCCTATAATCGCCTAGCGGCATTCCTTAAGAGGAGTTCGAAATTTTATGGTAGCAATTACGAGGACATTTTGAAAATTTTATAATATAGTAATATTTGAAGTACGTTAGTCAGAGATATTTTTATTAATCAACAGGCGTACTCAAGAAGCTATTCCACAAATCGATATTTTATTTCCGTTTTCCTCTCTAATCTTTCAAAAGAAATCAAAATCTTCTTCATTAAAAATAAATGGTCGCTCATTCATTTACAAATGGAAGCCGAGCCTTCGATTCTCCTTCTCCCCTCTCTCATTCGACCCTCAGGTTGATACAAAGTCTCCCCTCCTTCAATTCTAAATCGTTGCTGTTTTTTTTTCTTTTCCCCCAAAATTCGAAATCATACCGCATATAAAAAAAGAGTAAAAAGTGACCGAACTTCCATCTTCCTGTACATCAATTTTTTTTCGAAATTCATTCTCAGATGAAAACCCCAACGCTCCATTCCTTAGACTTAATCGCGAATTCCTGTTTTCAAAAAAAAAATTCACGAAAGAAAAGGAGAGAGAGAGAGGAACGGAATCTTATTCGAGAAAAAGGGGGTCGAAGGGGAAAGGAGTCGCGTGGATTTGGCGGTGGGTGGCGATTGTCGACGCAGTCATGATTTTTGGGTCATAAGGGCCGCGATTCGCAAGGGTGATGGCATGGCTTGTTCAGGGATACGCGTTTTGGGTTGCGATCGTACGAGGAAGGCGGTGTGGGGTAGTCGCGATCTTCGAGTTGGGTTTTCGGTGAGTAATTTATTTGCAGTTCTGTTGTTTAAACCTAAACTTACAGGAAAAAAAATTGATGAAATGAATTGTTAGTTACTGATCTAGGATAAGTTGACCCAATCTATTTCAAAACTGTTCATAGAATTTCCAAATTTAAGCCAACTTTTAGTTACATCATTAATTATAGGTTGAGAAAAATCAAGTGAGATAAGATTTGTTTTAAATTAAATAAAATATGACTTCAAAATGTTGCGGGATCTATAAAAGAGTAGATTTTTGATTTTTAATGTCTATAGGCTCTTTTGATATGTGTAGATCCGAAGAAAAGTAAATATACCTATTCACAGTTCACTTATGGGTTTAATTCTGAAATAGTGAGGATTTATTTGTTAAATTAAATCTAAATTATATTAGTTACCAAGTTATTAGTTTAAATCAAATATAATAATAATAAATGGTTTGATCTATTCCAAATATTAATAAATCGTACAAATGTTATATAAGGTTTGAAATTTGAGAAGAAACAAGTTGGATTTGGAAACGGATGCTAACAAAATCAAAGGTGAGTAAATCTCACCATGTATTGATTTTTTTATTTAAATTTAAATGGTTAAATTTAAATGATTGGATGAATGGTTGAATTGTTTGGATGTGTACTGATGATCTAGTGATTTTAGATTTGGTTGTTTCTCGGGTCAATTGTGGTTTGACTCGAGGTATTTGGGTTTTAAATGGTTTTAAACTTAAAGCATAAATGAGAAAATGGATTCTGTTTAAATCAAATAGGGTTTAATGATCGATGATTCATTAAATAGGTAGGATAATTTAAATGAAAAAATTAATTAATTAAATTAATTAATGATTTGGGTTAACTAATTAAGTTATATTAATTTGGAATGATCATTTGATGGTCTAATAAGTAATTATTTAACGTAATCAATAAAATAAAATTACTGGTGTGATAAAAGGAGAGATAAATTAAGATAATTAAATTATGGAGATTAATTCATTTAATGAAGTAAATGACAGGGTAGATAATCACAGGTTGGGTTAAATCAAGAAAAATTTAAGTTTGCGATTCAATTAATGATTAATTATTTGATATAATTAATTTAGCTAAGGATAAATCGAAATAAAATTGGAAATCATAAGCTTATATAATTTATGTTGTACTTAAAGATTGATAAATTGGAATTGATTAATCCGTAACAACTGATGTATGAAGAACTACTTAATATAAGTACTTAAGAATTAATGCAATTAATATGGTTAATAAATTCATGAAGAAATTGAGATTACTTATTGATTTTTAGTTTAAGTATAATTAATATTGGAAAGTTAATTAAAGATAGATGCTTGAATGGAATTGAAGGATAATTAATTCGGATTGATCAATTAAGATGAGTATTGATAGGATGATTGAATTATTTGATTTGAATTAAGTAATTGACAAGATAAGGAATCTAAGTGATTGGAGGATAGAAAATTCAATTAGAATTAATTAAATTAGTTTGGAAGCGATAAAATTTGCTTATGAATGATTGATTGGTATTGGACGCTTTGAATGAGTCGATATCTCTGATATGAAATGTTGTGTTTATCATTTGGATAACTTGGGATAGGATGGTATGAGACTCGGAGATGCCGGGATCGGGTAATGGGGGATACCCGAAACCACTTCGAATTTTTTTAAATTGATTTGAGAAATCAATAGGCAGGAATGAAATGATTTAAGTGAATTGGATTATTTTATCTAAGTTTGGTACTTAGAAACTATATGTGAAATAAGTGTTGTCTATAGCAAATTGTGAATTGGTTAAATTGATATAAGGTACCCCGGGTTTATATAAATTGATTGCTTTGGTATTCCGTGGTAGTTGGGTTTACTCACGCTGGTTGCCAGCCTGACCCGGGTGTTACTTTGGTGTAATGCTTGGGTCAGACCGGGTATTACAGATTTTCAGGTAGGTACGTTTTGGAGCTCAGGAGGCGAGTTGGATGGCTAGTGCGCATAAAGTATTTCCGCTGTATTTATATTATTGTAAATTGAGACATGATAATTGTAATTATTCAGTTACTATATATATGGCGAAACTCTGATGTATATTAAATGTAATCAACAGATATAATATTCTTTTGTAAACTATTATTATTTATTATATTTTATCCGTTGCGAATGTGAGATGTTTGGTGTTTCTGTTCTTCTTTTTTTTTTCCATAACTATCTGGGTTTTTCGGTTTCGAAAATTTCGGATTGTTACATTTGGTATCAGAGCTGAAAGGTTAAGCGAGAACCTTGGCTCTGGTGGGGATTACTCATTAAATAGAGTCTGAAGTACTCTAGAATGAGTTGTGTATATATATACGAGCGCGTTTTGATATTTTCTTATATAAATATTTTAAATGATTTTATATAAGTATATTTTGATATATAAAGCAATATTTCATTTTAATAAATATTTAGGTGATTGGTTGTTAAGTTATTGAAATTAAAATTAAGGAGTAATATAATACAACCAAACTGAAGTCTGGAATTGGAATTAAATTAAGTAGGAACAAAAATACAACCAAATTAAAATTTAATGGATTGAAAATGAAATTCTAAGTCTGGTTTCAGAATTTGGAAATTTTGATTCAAATTATGAAAAAAATAATAAATAAGTATTATTTGGATAATTGAGACTTGTTGCAAACAATGGGCTGTTTAAAAGTTTGATCTGAATTAAAAACCAAAAGAGGTCTAAAATTTTAGGATGGCCTCGTGTGTAAAATAAATAATATGTATGAATAAGGAGTATACATAAGACAAAAATAGTTGAATAAACTCTCAATGTTGAGTTTGAAAATTGGAATGGGGTGTGATACCCAAAGTGATAAGTTTTTAAGTGGGAAGATTATTGTAAAGTTTAAGGATTAAATAAGGTTGATTGGATTAAGTAAATTGGAATTTAACTTGGAAAGTTAAATGGATAATTTGAATTGGTAGTTTCTGTGATCTCAAAACGGGTTTGAGATTTAAAAATTGAAATGGAGGGACGTTTTAAAAATAAATTGGATGATATCATCCTATTATTAATAAAAATCTTTAAATTGATAATGGTATTGTATAAATAAATAAATTTGAATAATTAAATTGTAAATTAAACTTGTTTAAGAACTGGCTTCAAACTGGAAGATAAAATTGAATAATAAATTAAATTCTTAAAATAAAATTTGTATTGAATTCTTATTTGAACCTTGAAATACATAAGTAAAGAAAATTTAAAATGGAATTTTGAGAATTGAACTCAGAAATTAAACTGATTAAAACTTTGAATAAAAGTTAATTGGGTTTAAGAAGGTAAACCAACCTTTGAGACTTTAACTCGAATTTATATAATTCGAGATAGTATAAATTCAAGATTTAAATTGAATTAGTTCAAAATTGAATTTGGTTTGAATTAAGTGGATTGGTGATTGAAGATGTATAAGTTTAAAATTTAAATGGGAAATTAAATTGGATTAGATTGAAATGATTTGAATTTGAAATGGGTTCAATTGAAATAGTAATTCACATTGATTGGAATAATTTGAAATTTTAATATAAGTCGAACATGATTAAAATTAAATGGAATTTGTTTTAAATTGGGAAGGGAATCAAGATTGATTCGACTTGAATTGGGTTTAAATAAAATTTAATTGAAATTGAAGTTATTCAAGCTGGAATTGAGTCAATTAAATGGAAATTAGTTGGGAAGTGGACAGTTTGACTCTTGACTATTTTCAATATAAATTGTTTTAATATAAACTTATTTTTCCAGGCGATTTAATATATACAACTTTTCTTTCTTAAAGCCAAATTATTTTATACTTGGTTTACAATTATTTTTGGAGCTATTTAACCATTTTTCAACTGTTTTCTAAATTAATTACTATTTTACAACTATTTCACAAACTAATTTCTATTTTACAACTATTTTGCAATTACTTAAATTCCTGAAACTATTCAACTATTTTCCTACTATTTTACGATTATTTAACTATTTTATAGCTATTTGGTAAACTAATAATTATTTTTCAACTACTTATTTATTTTTAAAATCTTAAAGCTATTTTCTATATTAGTCGGGGTTCAAATTGTTATTGATTTAAATACCCAACTGAGATAAGAATTGAAGTGATAATCCAAATGGGGATTAAAGCGATTGTGAATAAGTGAAGGGGAATTTTATACAAGATTGAAAAGATCCAAAGTTTTTAAAATTTTATATATCTGAATATATATATATATATATATATATATATATATAAAAGATTTTATGAGGAATTTGGAAAAATATTATGGGAACTTTTGGATTTAAAAAGGCTTTTGATTTTTGGTAAAATCAATTTTGAATTTGGAAAGCCTAGTTTGAAAATTATCGATTTTGGGATAATCGATTTTGTGTAAAGGAGCTTTGTATGATATCATACTAGGTGTATGATTTGAAAGATACTATATATGTATAGTATAGAGTGTTTTGATGATGGCTCTGGGAAAAAGGCGCTCTCTTGAAATGAACTTCTCAAGAGTGCCACCGGGTGGTGCTGCCTTGAGCCCAATGGGAGGTTCTAAAGTTGATCCTGTGAGGAGTCCGGACAAAACTAGTTCCTGAGGATTATGAGTTGAGTATACCATAGCGGAAGTCGTGTGTGCCGCTGAGAGCCAACAGTTACATGGATTTTTGCTGCGGTGGCAACATAAACCAGGATGTAACTGCGACCTACGGTATAACCTAGCGAAAGTCGTGTGTTCCGTTGAGAGCCAACAGTCTGCGTTTGATTTTATATCGGCAGACTGCGACCTATATGGGAGTGGAGATGTTTCATTTCGACAGCGAAAATAAGAGGCTGCTGAGAGCCTGCAGTTACATGGACTTTTGCTGTGACGGCAACGTAACCCTAGGGAACTGTGATCTGTTGTGTGGGATCCATGGCGTAATCGAGAGGCCGCGGAGAGCCTGTAGTTACATGGACTTTTGCTGCGATGGAAACGTAACCCTGGATGTAACTGCGACCATGGATGGGGGTGATGATTTCTAGAGCATTCTCACCAAAGTTATTTCCTCTATTTTCGAAAACTGTTTCCTATATTTCCAATAAAATTATTTTCCAAGTATTTTCACTAGGTGTTGAAAACGGGTTTACCAAGTACTTATAGATTTCCAATTCAACGCCTGATCAACGTATAACTGAATTTCTGTCAGAACAAGGATGGACTGGTTGAGACGTCGAGTTATAAAAAGTATTTTTTATAAAGAATTATTTTAATAGTATGATGTGAATTTAAAAGCATTTCTAAAATTTTTAAATAAAGATATTGGAATTAGGGAAAATAAGGAAACCCAAACTGGAATTATAAAATAAAATTTGAAACTTGGGAAATTTAAGAAGTGATTCTTTGTCATTAAAATCGAATATTGATTTAGAAGTTGAAAATAAGCTAATTGGTTAAATAATTATTTGATTGAGTATGTTAATAAAATTTAACTTTGGTAAATAAATGGATTGTAAATTAATAATGGAGTTTGGAAATGAACTCAAATTGTAAATAGAATTCGACTTGGATTTGATAATGAATTAAATAAGAGGAGATGTTGTAAAATAAAAATAAAATAGAGTTGGATTGAAAAATGTGATGGTTTGTATTACGAATAAAATTCAAGTGTGATAAGAAAACATTTAACGAAATTTGCAAGTAAATTGGATATAAGAGAAGTGATTATAATAGAAATGGTTTGAGTTGCAAAACAAAACCCAAGTGAATAGAAATAAATTGAGAATGGCCTTATATTAATAAAATAAATTTGAAAATGAATTAAGTAAGTAAATGGAAAATTTAAAATGGCTTAATTGAATTAAATAATAATTGGATGAAGTCTGATTGAATAAAAACTAAATCAAGTTGTGATTGGAATTGGATTATCAGATTGAACTTTAATTTGGTGGTATATTAATTTGAAGTATAAATGAGTTAAGTATGTTCTTGGATATTATCTTGATAAATGGAGAAGGTGAAGTAAATTTAAAATTAAAATGAATGGGCTAACTGAATTTAATGGAAGTTGATTAAATGAAAATCAAATAAAAGTAAACTTAAGTTTGATGTTGGAATAAATTAAAGTAAATTCACTTAAGTTTAAAATTTATGGAAGTTTGGTTTCAAATAAGAGTGAAAGCCCATTAAATAAAGCTTGGATTGAATTAAATTGGAAATGGTTAGAAGTATAAAAGAATGGAATGTGTCGAGCTAAATAAATGGTTGATGAATAAATTAGAAATGAAATTAAATTAAATTCAGAATGAGTTGAAAATTAATTTAAAGTAGTTATAAACTAGAATAGATACTCTATTAAGCGAATATTGTCAAATTTGCATAAAATAAATTGTCGTTTGGCGTAAACAAAGTAGTTAAATTTCTGTGAGCTATTTGAGATTAAATAAATTGGTTTTAGAATTAATTGAGGTAAAAATGAGCTTGTTTGGATTTAAAATCAATTTGGTGTAAGAAATTATGTTGCAAGCCATTAAAATTGGATGAAATGGCATATATATTTGGTTGAAATAATTTAATAAGCTTTAAAACCATATGGATCGCTTATGGGAAGCGTTTGGCACTTGTTGTGTATGTAACACATGTGTTTAGCTATGGAAAGCAAGTGAAATACTAATAGATTCTCTATATATGGCACTTACATATTTAAATTGAGTAAGTACAGGTACTTGAAGGCCGTTTGGTTGGTTTGGATTGCGCTAATTGCTTAAATTAATAAGCTGCTTGCTTAAAATGCTAAAATAAGGCACGCCTATGCAATAAAAATAGGAAATATGAACTGTTTTTGCTTTTTCCGACCGTGTGGGTCGATGTATACATATTTATATCTCTTGTCAAATTGCAAAAGCTCCTCCGTACAAAGGAGACTCTGCCAAAAAATTTCCAAAATTTTGGAAGTTAGAAAATTTTTGGAAATTTTTGAGAAAATTTTTGGAAATTTTTGAGAAAATTTTTGTTAAACAATTAAACGATTTTAAATATGAAACTGAAATAGATTAGTAGATGGAACTAATAAGACCCAGTTATAAATGGAAAATAAAAAAATTAATATTCAAAATTGAAATAAGTTGAATTCATATTAAACGTGAAAAACGAATTTGAAAAAAAAAGGTAAATACGAAAACCAATATAAGAGAATGTATAAAATGATTTGTAAAGTTTCGATTGAATATTGTTGCTAAACAAGATATGCAGGTATTAATGGGAAAAGGAAATGGATTTGATTCCAAAAGATAAATTTGTATTGCCCGACAAAAAGGTATGTATTTAAGTTTCTGTATGAATTGGATTGGGTTTTTGATCTAGCCACTTGGCTTTCTGTTTTCTTTTTGAAATTTGGGAGCCCGTAGAGGCCTTTTGTAGTAGTACCGAGCTAGCCGCGCAAAGGAGATGCTGGCAAAAAATTTCGGGAATTTAGAGAGTTAGAAAAATTTTGAGAAAATTTTGATAATTTAAAATTTAGACGATTGAGCAAAAGGGTGTTGTTTGAAACTATGGAAGGTTTTAGGAAGTTGGTTAAGGTGATAGTGGACCTTTAATAAGGGATAGTTGGTAGAATGTTGAATTGTGAGTTCGGGAGAAGGTAAACGGGTATTGGACCATTCTTCCTATCCAGTAATTTCGGGGACGAAATTCTTTTAAGGGGGAAGGAATGCGACGACCCGGAATTTCTAACAATTTAAATTGGGATAATTAATTGATTTTAAAATATTTAAAAGTTAATTCTAACTTGAATTTCAAAATATCAATATTTACTTGATAATTAAATTATTGAATTATATAGTTTAACTATTGAATCATATAATTTGAAATTGGGTAAAATACTAAATCTGGAGTTTTAACCTGTTAAAAATAATTTAAAGGCTTATAAAATCTATAATGATGATACTAAAGATAATAGAATAGTTGAGATTTAAATTTAAAGGTAATTTGTTCAATTTTAATAATATATCGTTTAAATTGGAATTTAAAAATAGCCTTCCGAAGCATAGTCTCGGAATTTGATGAAACCAGTTCCATTGGATCCGTAATAGTTAGTTATTATCGGATTTCAATTTTCGTAGCAATCGGAGTTGTCGTTTCACCCTGGCAGCTCAAAACGCTTAGAAACTTTTAAATCGATTTAAAACTAGAATTGATCGTTTTCTTTTGTAACTCGTGCATACGATCGAATTTGCCTCCGAAACACGTTCCATTGTGTTCGGAACATGGGTAAAACCCTATAATCGCCTAGCGGCATTCCTTAAGAGGAGTTCGAAATTTTATGGTAGCAATTACGAGGACATTTTGAAAATTTTATAATATAATAATATTTGAAGTACGTTAGTCAGAGATATTTTTATTAATCAACAGGCGTACTCAAAAAGCTATTCCACAAATCGATATTTTATTTCCGTTTTCCTCTCTAATCTTTCAATAGAAATCAAAATCTTCTTCATTAAAAAAAAATGGTCGCTCATTTATTTAAAAATGGAAGCCGAGCCTTCGATTCTCCTTCTCCCCTCTCTCATTCGACCCTCAGGTTGATACAAAGTCTCCCCTCCTTCAATTCTAAATCGTTGCTGTTTTTTTTCTTTTCCCCCAAAATTCGAAATCATATCGCATATAAAAAAAAGTAAAAAGGGGCCGAACTTCCATCTTCCTGTACATCAATTTTTTTTTCGAAATTCATTCTCAGATGAAAACCCCAAGGCTCCATTCCTTAGCCTTAATCGTGAATTCCTGTTTTCGAAAAAAAATTCACGAAAGAAAAGAGGAGAGAGAGAGGAACGGAATCTTATTCGAGAAAAAAGGTGGGTCGATGGGGAAAGGAGTCGCGTGGATTTGGCGGTGCATGGCGATTGTCGATGCAGTCATGATTTTTGGGTCATAGGGGCTGCGATTCGCGGGGGTGATGGCATGGCTTGTTCGGGGATACGCGTTTTGGGTTGCGATCGTACGAGGAAGACGGTGTGGGGTAGTCGCGATCTTCGAGTTGGGTTTTCGGTGAGTAATTTATTTGTAGTTCTGTTGTTTAAACCTAAACTTACAGAAAAAAAATATTGATGAAATGAATTGTTAGTTACTGATCTAGGATAAGTTGACCCAATCTATTTCAAAACTGTTCACAGAATTTCCATATTTAAGCCAACTTTTAGTTACATCATTAATTATAGGTTGAGAAAAATCAAGTGAGATAAGATACGTTTTAAATTAAATAAAATATGACTTCAAAATTTTGCGGGATCTATAAAAGAGTAGATTTTTGATTTTTAATGTCTATAGGCTCTTTTGATATGTGTAGATCCGAAGAAAAGTAAATATACCTATTCACAGTTCACTTATGGGTTTAATTCTGAAATAGTGAGGATTTATTTGTTAAATTAAATCTAAATTATATTAGTTACCAAGTTATTATTTTAAATCAAATATAATAATAATAAATGGTTTGATCTATTCCAAATATTAATAAATCGTATAAATGTTATATAAGGTTTGAAATTTGAGAAGAAACAAGTTGGATTTGGAAACGGATGCTAACAAAATCAAAGGTGAGTAAATCTCACTCTGTTTTAATTTTTTTATTTAAATTTAAATGGTTAAATTTAAATGATTGGATGAATGGTTGAATTGTTTGGATGTGTACTGATGATCTAGTGATTTTAGATTTGGTTGTTTCTCGGGTCAATTGTGGTTTGACTCGAGGTATTTGGGTTTTAAATGGTTTTAAACTTAAAGCATAAATGAGAAAATGGATTCTGTTTAAATCAAAAGGGTTTAATGATCGATGATTCATTAAATAGGTAGGATAATTTAAATGAAAAAAATTAATTAATTAAATTAATTAATGATTTGGGTTAACTAATTAAGTTATATTAATTTGGAATGATTATTTGATGGTCTAATAAGTAATTATTTAACGTAATCAATAAAATAAAATTACTGGTGTGATAAAACGAGAGATAAATTAAGATAATTAAATTATGGAGATTAATTCATTTAATGAAGTAAATGACAGGGTAGATAATCACAGGTTGGGTTAAATCAAGAAAAAATTAAGTTTTCGGTTCAATTAATGATTAATTATTTGATATAATTAATTTAGCTGAGGATAAATCGAAATAAAATTGGAAATCATAAGCTTATATAATTTATATTGTACTTAAAGATTGATAAATTGGAGTTGATTAATCTGTAACAACTGATGTATGAAGAACTACTTAATATAAGTACTTAAGAATTAATGCAATTAATATGGTTAATAAATTCATGAAGAAATTGAGATTACTTATTGATTTTTAGTTAAGTATAATTAATATTGGGAAGTTAATTAAAGATAGATGCTTGAATGGAATTGAAGGATAATTAATTCGGATTGATCAATTAAGATGAGTATTGACAGGATGATTGAATTATTTGATTTGAATTAAGTAATTAACAAGATAAGGAATCTAAGTGATTCGAGGATAGAAAATTCAATTAGAATTAATTGAATTAGTTTGGAAGCGATAAAATTTGCTTATGAATGATTGATTGGTATTGGACGCTTTGAGTGAGTCGATATCTCTGATATGAAATGTTGTGTTTATCATTTGGATAACTTGGGATAGGATGGTATGAGACTCGGAGAGGTCGGGATCGGGTATTGGGAGATACCCGAAACCACTTCAAATTTTTTTAAATTGATTTGAGAAATCAATAGGCGGGAATGAAATGATTTAAGTTAATTGGATTATTTTATCTAAGTTTGGTACTTAGAAACTAAATGTGAAATATGTGTTGTCTATAGCAAATTGTGAATTGGTTAAATTGATATAAGTTACCCCGGGTTTATATAAGTTGATTGCTTTGGTATTCCATGTTAGTTGGGTTTACTCACGCTGGTTGCCAGCCTGACCCGGGTGTTACTTTGGTGTAATGCTCGGGTCAAACCGGGTATTACAGATTTTTGAGGTAGGTACGTTTTGGTGCTCAGGAGGCGAGTTGGATGGCTAGAGCGCATAAAGTATTTCCGCTGTATTTATATTATTGTAAATTGAGACATGATAATTGTAATTATTCAGTTACTGTATATATGGCGAAACTCTGATGTATATTAAATGTAATCAACAGATATAATATTCTTTTGTAAACTATTATTATTTATTATATTTTATCCGCTGCGAATGTGAGATGTCTGGTGTTTCTGTTCTTCTTCTTCTATTTTTTTTTTCACAACTATCTGGGATTTTCGGTTTCGAAAATTTCGGATTGTTACACTGATGGTGACGAAGAGTACTCAAGACAATACTCAAGTGATTAGCATGCTCAGCTTCAGACTTAGAATAAATAAGGATATCATCAATGAACACAAGGACGAATTTATCGAGATATTGCCGGAATACTCGATTCATGAGATCGACAAAGAAAGCAGGAGCGTTCGTCAACCCGAACGGCTTAACGAGCCACTCAAAAGAACCATAACGAGTGCGGAAAGCGGTAAGAGGAATGCTATCCTCCGCGACTCGTAATTGATGAAAACCTGTGGCAAGGTTGAGCTGAGAAAAGACCTTAGCACCACTCAATAGGCCGGACATATAATCGATCCTAGGCAATGGATACCTATTCTTGATGGTTAACTCGTTAAGTTTGCGATAGTCAATGCGAAGCCTAAGGGTTCCATCGGACTTTTTCACGAAGACGACCGCTGATCCACACGGAGAAAAACTGGACTGAATCAACTGCTTGGACTCAAGATCTAAAAGCTGCTTCTTGAGTTCCTCATTTTCCTTTGTAGACATCCTCGTGGGAGGACGACTAATTGGCTGCGCGCCTGAAATGAGATCAATGCGGAACTCAATTGCCCGCTTAGGTGGCAAACCCGAGGCAGGCTCAAAAACATCAGAAAAGTCACAGGCAATAGGAATACGAGATATATCATCATCATCCCGCGAGTCAAGAGAATATAAATCCATTTCAGAATTATCCACATCCCGAAAAATAAGAGATAGCCGAGTAGGCGAATCCGGATGTCGAAGATATATAATTCTCTCCGAACAAATAATCCTGGCATCATATCTTACTAGACAGTCCATACCCAAAATCAAATCAAATCTCAGACAAGAAATAACGTGCAGACTCGCACGAAAAGAAAAGCCACATAAAAAAATCTCAACATCATCACAAAGCAGGCTAAGGGTCGCGGATCCCCCAATAGGATTCGCAATCCTTAAAGAAGTAACCAAACAAGAAACATCCAAAGATAAATCATCAACGAGCTTTTTTGATACGAAAGAATGTGACGCACCCGTATCGAAAAGAACTCGGAAACTATGATCATGAAATAAAATAGAACCTTTCAAAATTGGTGGAGATATACCTTTGGGATGAGAGGGACCTTCAGAAGCCTTAGCAGCATAAAGCTTGCTAGACTTGGCACCAGCCGGAACAGTAGGGCAAGCTGAAACATGATGACCTTCCTTCTTGCAATAGCGGCAGAAGAGAGGCTTAGGACAAGATCGAATAATATGATCAGGAGAACCACAATTGAAACACTTCCGAATGAAAGGTGCTCCAAAAGACTGAGGCTGAGAACTAGAACCACCAGTCTTCTTCTTCTTAGAAGGAAAAGACCAGGACTTCTGAAATGGAAACTACCTCTTGTTGGGGTTCTTGGAAACCTCAAAATCCTCACCACTATCACACTCCTTCTCGACGGTTTCAAGATGAAGTGCCGAATCAACCAACTCCTCAAAAGAGAGCTTAAGCTAGAGCAACAAAGACTTCTTAAGATATTTCTTAAGACCAGAAACAAACTTCAAATTCTTCTTATAAGAAGTGCTAATGAATTCAAAACCATACTTAGATAAAGCCTTGAATGACGCAACATACTCATAAACAGAAGATTTCCCTTGCTTCAACTCAAAGAAGCGACGGGTTAATAAAACTTTTTCAGATTCAGGAACGAACTTGAGTTCGAACCGCTCCCGAAACTGAGTCCAAGAGAGAGTAGACTCATCAATTTCGGCTATAAAAAGCTCATACCAATCAAGAGCACGCTCTTGTAATAAGGTAGAAGTTACAAGAACTCTATCATGATCAGAAAGATCCATGCGAGAGAAGATACGCTCGCACGTGCGAAACCAAGCTTGGACTTCAAGAACGGACTCGGAGCCTTTAAACGGCTTTCCCCCAAGATGAGCAAAATCACTACACTGGTGTGCAAAGGCAGACTTGCGAGGTGGAGACACTCGAGGAGGAACTGGAGGCTGAGTGCTCCTAAACAATTCCAAAAACTGATCGGCAGACATATAAATGCCATCCGGATGTGAACCACTGGATTGCCCAGCATCCGAACGTCGTCATATGCCTCTTCCAGCCATACGCTGAAAGTAAGATAAGAACAAGATAAATCACAAGGAAGATACTTCAATACGGAATACTACGGAATAAAATGCATTCCTAGACGTATTCCCCCAATTCTATCTAACCTTTGATAGTAGAAGGAATAGAAAGGCACGATGATTCAAAGATTTGTATCACTTATACACTTTGATGTACCGTAATATGTGCCTCTATTTCGTGTTTATCATATTTTGTCCTGAACCTCAGCTTTGATACCACGCTGTGACGCCCCACCTCTATAACCATGCTAGCCAAGGACACTACAGGGTAATGCCGTCAACTAACACGAAGAATAAGGCTGGATAGGAGCGACCATCTATAGCCTTGCTCTAACTATCTATTGAATACATCGACAATAATCATACAAAGCAGATCGACATATCCAATGAATACTTAAAACAAAACCATAGGTGGTCGGAGGATCTATCAGAGCAGAATATAACAACTCAAATGTAATATACATCACAGAACAGTAGATCATCATATACACGTATATAGATACATAACAGAGTATACAAACTAATACACGCCGAGTGGTATAGCAAACCACAATATACAGACGAATCAAAAGAATACATATATCAGAGTTACAATAAAAGGACTACACAAAAAGCTTTAACAAAAAGGAGCAAGCTGAATAGTCCATGCGGAAGCAAAATAGGCTAAGTCCAAAAGCACCTAACCTGAAACATCTCGATCTGACCCGAGTATAAAATACACGGGTCAGTCTAGCTAAACAAATCAGTTATATAAACTGAACAACAATAAACCTGCAAGGTTACAAGGTATAACAAAGGTCTCTAAAAGAGATAGCACAATCATCTAACAAAAGATGAATCATATGATAACAAGACAAGCCTCATATCATCGGCAACATAGATAAACAAAGGATACAAATATCCAAATCAAGCCAAAAAGGCAAATAACAAATACCAATGAAGGTAACACAAGTTCCACGAGGTAATCACTACATATCATGCGGCTCAAAAAGACCAACACCAAAGGGCGATACCTAAGGAATATACATATCAATGAAACATCAGAAAATTGCTCGAGCTCGGTACTGTATAAACAAGGATCCATGAGCCCGAAGACTCCAAACCCAAATATCACTCGAGCGGCTCATAAAGACCTAACTCCGAAAGCGATACAATAGGGCAACAAACCCAAAGGCACAAACCCGAAGGCAACATACCCGAAGGCAACAAACCTGAAGGAGACAGTCCGAAGACACTATCCCAAAGGCAACAAACCGTAGTGGTGAAGGTCTGGAGGCCCAGTACCGGACACCACTAACTGGCAGAATGTGTCATAACTCTCAAAAAGGAATCCGAAAAGTGTTAACGTGTGTCCCATAACCACTCGTTCGCATTAAACGGTTTACTATCCGTCAGTCAATTTCACACTCAAAGCAGTACAAAGTTCACCTCATATCATCGGTAAACCAAACCCGAAGGTCAAAACGATCAGTTGAATAGGTCGGGGATTAATCGGAAGGATAAATGCACAGATTCATGGTCCGTGTTTTGCCCAACCATTCAATCACCCTTCCACTTCGCTCGAAGTGCAAAATTGTGCGTGTGTTTTAAATAGAATTTATAAATCGGAGAAGAAAACTTTTAATACGATTTGGAGAAATCATTTATAAAAACCCGTGAATAAATTCAAAAAGGAATCATCAAGGTCAAATATGCATAAACAACTAATTGGAATCAATATGCATCGATCAAATTTGGAAAACTAAGCGAACAAGGCAAATTGGAAAAGGACAATAGACTCAGACGTCTGAAAGAAGTGGTTCAGACGTTTGAATCTGAAAATTAATTTGTTTTCCAAAACAGAATTCAGACGTCTGAACCTACACTTTCAGACGTCTGAAATAGCATTATTTTGCATATTTCCTTTCTGGTTGAAATTTAGCACTTTCAGACGTCTGGAATATAAATTCAGACGTCTGAATCTGGAAATTATAATCTTCCCCAGAACAATATTCAGACGTCTGAAATAGGGTTTCAGACGTCTGAAACCCGATGGTCAGGCATTTCCTGAACCTAGGCCATCTATGGCCAAACAAATCGAAAGCAATCGGATGCATGTTGATTATGGGCTTACGTTAAACGATTACCCAACCTTAACGACACACCCAAACACTCCGAACAACATAAACATCAACCATATAAGGTTTTACATAGATTTGGCTTCAAAAATCAATATTTGGCAATTTCACCAAAGCAATCCAAATCGAAAGCAAATGGACATGTAGATATATTAGGAATTCATTCCTAATAACCCAAGATAGCTGTAAACATAAATATGGGATAAAAATCTCACCTAACATCAATAATATCAAGAGAAGTAGATGTGAGTTCAAAACTCACCTTTTAATTCAAAACAAGAATAGAGAAGCTCAAACACAAGAAGAAGACCAACCACTCTCCACTTCAACTCTACTATCTTCAATCTAAGATCAAAACAAGTATTTTCCTAAGTTAGGTTTAGGAAATTTTCTGAAATTGAAGGAGAAAGAGTTGGAGAAGATGAAGAGGAGGCTTACCCATAGCTTCTCTTTGATTTTGGAGCAAGAATTCAAGTTTGCAAGGTAAACTAGGCTTGGAATTTCTATTTCCCATTCTCTTCCCCCATTTTCAGTTTTGCTTAAGCTTAAGAAATGAAAATGTGTGAATGGAAGGAGAGAAAGGGCTGAGTTGGTTTATAGAATAGTTTGGGTGAAACCCAAACCCAAAAGCCTACTTAGCAAATAGCAAAATTCGACTTACTCCAAACATATCAAAGCTTATACTCAAAAAGATCGCAAACGCCATTTTGGAATCAATGGAAATGGTTTCGAGTTCCAATTCGGCCATTTGTAAAAAGTAACTTTTCGGACCTAAATCCGACCAACGACGCTATACTTAAATAAGACATTTAAATATATAATCGTTAAATATGCGGGTTGTTACACATATCTATCTTGGTGGATTACTTTACTAAAGTATACATATTATCAATAAAACCAAAGAATGCATGTATAATATTAAAACACAGAAATATACATATTATCAATAGGATACATACTAAAGCAGGCTCCTATATCTTAAGTAACACACGAAACCAAAGAATGAAATAATGTACATGTTGCATGCACATTATGTTGTTAGATGATGAAAGGCTATAAGCAAAAATAAAATAAAATTTAAAGTGCGAAGGCCTGCAACTTTATAATCACACGGAGGCTCTGTATAACTCACGTTACAAACTAAAACACAGAAGCTTACATGTACACACCACGCACACACATATCGGTGAGGATCCGCTCAAAACTTTTGTCTGTTCTTTCACTCGATGCTCATGAATATTTGTATAAAAATGAATAAAGTGTAAATTTCACGATATTTTTTCATTATGTTATATATTATAATAAAAACAGAATTAACATGTGATTTTCACAATAAAATGAAGTTAGCTTTCATATTTATTGTTGTAAAGTATCACCTAAGCATTTAACCATTGTTTTACAATCAATGAATTTTTTTCGGTTTATATTTGTACGGACTACAATCCCTTTGCTATGAGATTTCATTTAATGTTACAATAATAGCTTACCATATGTATAAGTTATCTTCCACGTACAATATACTAAATACTACAACAATCTTCCCATGTAGTACAGTAAATACAAGTTTTGTTTGTACAACTTAGTTATCCATTCTTTATTTTCACAAGTTAGCTACTTGCATGTTATTTAATATTAATTTATACAAGAAAACAACATAGGAGTGGTCTGAATCCAACAAAAGTTGCAAAATTCACTCCCAACCATAAAATTATAAAAAAACTCAATCAACTTCAAAATCAACTTCATATAAGTCATGGACGCCTAGAACCAATCTCGACTTATTCAAAGATAGGAATACAAAGATGGAAAAATGTTCGAGCCTTCAAAACACACTCCTCATAACATCGTCGCTGATAATACACAAAAATGTCAAACAATGAGGAAGAAGCATGCACTTGGAACACTAGCCCTACTGCATGTAAATGTTGTCGGACAGCGGAAAGGAATCCTAGAAATTGCTGGCAGTCTAGGCAAACAAGCTATCGGTCGAACACATTGAGAAGATTACAAAAATCCTTCAAACAATGTTTTATAAAAGCAATTCCTCTCGAGCACGTGCGTCGCACGTGCCTCGCACGTGCCAAAGTACTTGTGTGTATATATCTTTATATTTAATAATAGTTGTAACAGTTCTGGTGTCACACTTTTTTGGTATCAACATGAACTACTAAAAACATCTCTTTATATATTATCAGATCTTAATCACTTAAAAATAACCTCTAATATTAAATTTATTTTACAAATTCAAACACCTATAAAAGTAGACTCTAACATTAAACATAATAGTGCCATAGTTATATGTACTGTGTATGGAACGTTAATGATTGATATTAAATGGCATATTACCAATAATCTATTAAACTACGAGGTAAACATAATGAACTAAGACTGTTGTTGGAGGCAATAACCCTTCATGTGTTGATGATATAAGGAGTCAAACCCGTACAATTGATGTTTTTCTTCTCGATCGTATGCTGACAAGGAAATTTCCTGTAAGGTTATGTGCGTTTTCAGTCCTTTGTAAAGTTAAAGAAATAAAACATAATCTTATTTATATGTTTTCAAATATGATTTCATTTTACAGCATTGCGTAAAAAGTTAAATGTACACTTATAAACTAACATCTTATATTTCGCATATGTTGAACAGGTTCTACTGTCCGGAGTAAACTATTTTGCTTCTAATCGAATATCAAATGCTGAAGGCAAGGGCCCTGATATGTGCACAAGTTTAGCTGAAGCCGTTATGTGTGGGCTCCTACCAGATTCCCCGACACCCGCAGCTAGTTGGTCTAGTGGTAATACTTGCTGTCTTATTTTGTAGGCAAAGTAATGTGAAATAGCGCTTTTTTAAGCTTGGCTGCTTGATATTAAGGTTTATTCATTATTCCCCTTCTTTCATCCCGATTTATCACTATTTTAACCTAGGCGTCTATTGCTGTTAAAACCTAATTGGTACTGTTTGATTTTTTTGCTATTTTTAAAATTCAATTTATTAATTCCTTAGTTGGGTTGTATCAAATCTTCACTAAGTAATTAGATTACCACTTATTCTCATTGCTTGTACAATTCAATCATTACTACTGATTTTGGAGGTAACTAAACCATAATTGTTTTGATCTTTTAATTGATTACATATATTAGTATGTGCAGTTTGTTTCTAGTGGATAATTTTCTTGCAATCCAAATTTAAATTGATTTTAGGTTTATGAAGGGTCTTGTTAACTGTAGCTTGAATACATGTACATGAGCCAATTTGAAATATTTTATTTTTATTTTTATTGATCGATAAATAAGAATATGTTGTTGGATCTCAATTGTAGAAATCTTGATATGCATTCTCATGATGACGTCACAAATGAATTAGGCACTAGCTTACGAATAGTTTTGTATCAATACATTATTTGTATTGCTTACACAAGTCTATTGAAGCGGTATCCAAATTTTTTTAAAGTAACCGTTCGCCATTCATTTTTCATAGCATTAACAACTGGGACCTAGTATTTGAATGGCACTATTGATTAAAACTTAAACATTTTCAAATGTGTAGATCATGGGTATTGGAGACCCGTTAGTTTCAAATACCTTAAACATGTAAAATGATATTAAACAACAGGTGTGTGCCTATTGCAACAGTTTTAGCAATGCCTAGATTTTGTTTTTAAGTATGCATTTTTTAATAATGGGTAAAACTAATTGTAAAAGATTTACTTCAATGAGCAGAAAAGTTATAAAAGACCTATTACAAATCTTCTACGACGGTCAAAAACAGTTATAAAAAATTACGATCCTATTACAACTTTGTCTAATATGGCTTCTTCAAAACAGTTGCAAAAGACCTATTAAACGGTCGTCAAATCATGAAAAGGGTATTTTGTTGTAATGTTGACCCATTAAAATCCAAATAGGAATTCTTTTTGAATTATACCCTTTTCATTTGTTGTAGATCGGGTTAGTTCTAACATTGTCCAATATATATACATGTATAGGCTTATTTCATTAGGAATTTTTAACGTCTTTGTCTTTTTATCATGCCTGTCTATGCATTTGGGAAGCTATGACAATTCTTTGTTGATTATGTGGTTTATGCGGAAGGCAATTCTCTAATTTATGTTCCTTCTATCTTAATTTCATACCATTTCTTCCATGCATAAAGTAGATTAAAATTGATTATTCTAGCCTATTTTTTGAATATGTAGGAATATACACAAATATTTAGAATGTCCAATGTAGAATAAATTGCAAGCATGCATCCTTTGATATAAATCTTAAACATGTATATATGGTATATAACTTAGAATGTCAAATAAAAACTACGCATATTTACCATGACATTATTAACATTTATTAATTTTGGGGGTGCTAGGGAGCAAATCACGTGTATTTTGTTCTGAATAGTTTTGATATCCTCAACCATATATCAAGAAAGGTTATTCTACAAGAAATGTAAAATTTCCCTTTGCACCCAAGCATAATATAAAAATGATCCTTCAATCCTATTAACAACATACAAAATAAACGTTTATTATAAAAAAAATATTACCTTAGTCTGGAGCGATCCCATTATCAACATACAAAATAAACGTTTATTACGAAAAATATATTACCTTAGTCTAGAGCTTTCCATAGTTCAACCGTGATTAGATTGATTGGGATTTAGTCCCTAACCTAACGTTAACATATCAATGATGTACAGTTGGTATCCATACCTTACATTCTGAAATGCTAATTCCATAATCTAGCAGCAAAATTATCAATATAGTTATCTGCATAGGGTAAAGAATCAAAAACTATAACCATACCGATAATTCATTGCATTGTAATAACACATGACCTGAACTATCGTATAACTAATTCATATAGTGCTATTGTAATCATTTTATCTTGACCATTTAAAGTTTATAAGACTTCGGTTTTAAATTGGAAATGTGTATGGATAACGTTTTTTTCTTAGTTGTAAAAATATGAATAAATAAAGAGATCCTAATCATAGCGCTTCAGCTCCAAAAGGAAAGTTGACAAGTTATAAAAATAAATGTCTGCATTTCAAATGATTAGTAGTATAACTGTATAACAAAAGATGCTTCACAAGTGGATACCAAGTTAGTAATATGCATTAGTGAAGTAATTTTGAGGTTTGAGTTAAGCACTCTTTTGGGTAGCATGCAAACCGATTAGGCTCATCTGGTATACACATAGTAGGTGCCATCGTTATCAAAAATCTTACGATTTAAATCCCGTTTTGGATTGGATCTCTCCCGTTCCGATTCAGTTAACATATTCCGATCCAAACTCACTTAAAACCGCAGTTGAGAAAAATCATTCAATGCATCCTTATATATTCAATATATTTATCATCCACAATTCTAGTTCTAATGTTTTGTAAGTAAAATAATAATGAAACAAGAGAAAAAACGGTATTTTAAGTTTTATATGTAAAGTTCTTACGTCATAATCAATTTTAAGTATCTACAATTCTTAAAACATAGACCTTCTAAATCTATGATTTAAGATTTAAATCCCGTTTTGATTTAAAATTTGAGCATTACGCTTTACGATTTGAATCCTGTTTTGATAACCTTGGTAGGTGTAACATTTCCAATATTTTTAACAATCATTATTATGCATTTCATTCATCTCTAGCTTTGTCTTCCTATCATGTCTCTCTTTTTCAATCAGGGAAGCAATAACAAACCTTTGTTGAGTTTCCATTTTATGTAGTAAGCAATTTTCTGTTTCATGTTCATTAAACCTTAATGACATACCATTGCTTTCACAGACAGAATAGATTAAACCGATTATAATGGCCAATTCTTTTGTATACAAGGAAATAAGAAATTACATATATAGAACAACAATAGTAAGATGACATAAACTTTACATGTCTTTAAAAAATTAAATGACATCGGTTATGTGACAATTTTAGAGTACAAATCACAGTTATCAAGCCGTGCGAGAGAAAGGCGCTAGCACACCCCGTGCGCCTTTTTAGTTGCTGAGGAGCCTCGGCTGCTGGAGGTGCACAAAAATCCTAGAAAGCACGCGTTTTTATGAGGCGACGAGGCTGAATAAAGCGCACCTTGGGTAGGTGATGTTATTTTTGCAGGCCAACTCTTACTTGACCCAAAACCCAACATGTTTGCTCGTCGATATTGCAATACTTTTTATGTTATAAGACATATAATTGTTTTACGTATTTACTACTTTTTTTCATGTTTAAATACAAATAATTGCCTTTTGTAGTTTATGTCTAGCAGTAATAGGAAACTTAGGATGATTTTATAGTAACATAAGCTTAAATCCAAAAAGGTTTTCTAGTGAATTTTCACCAGTATTCCAATACAAATTAGTTTATCGTTTATTGTTTCATTTTTCGTGGAATGCTTGAGCTACGTGTAAAATTTTTATAATTTTATGTGAAACACGTGCAATAGATCTATATTCTGTACTTTTTGATGAAGAACCCTTGGTAAAAAAGGCATTCATGAAACATTTGAAAGATGTAGTTAGTTTTTTTTTTAATTTAACAGAGCTGTTCGAACCTACAAGAATTAGAGAAATTAAACATCTACACAGGTTTAAAAATTGTTGTAAACTTGGAGGTGAAATTAATAATAAGGATCAAGTATAAAGATCTGTACTTAGTTGGATTTAAAAAGAAGTGCCGGGTCAAAATGGAAAACTATCTTTATACGAGCTAAGGATTCATGCACAAGAGAAAAGGATAGATGATTTTTTTGCTACCGATACACAGACAACTATAGTGATATCAACGGTAAAAACGTTAGATATGTAGATCATTATACGTTTACAAAAGTAGCAAAACTTATTGCTTTTGAAGACGAAACTGGAGAATGTAAGACAAGTGTCGCGAATGCTACGAAAGTGTAACGACTTACATATTGATTTCATTTTAAGCGAGACATTTATTTTCCATTCTTTAGGTTCATCTTTAGAAGCATTAAGTTTTACTGTTTTTATAAACGTATAGTGATCTACTTATTTGACAATTTCATCGTCGATAACACTATAGTTGCCTCTATATCCGGTAGCAATAGAATCGTCTATCTTTTTCTCTTGTTTAGGATTCTTAGCTAGTTTTTCATCTTGACCTGAACGCTTATTTTTAAATCAAATTAAGTACATATATTTATATTCGACCTTTATTATTAATTCCATCTCAATGTTTACAACAATTTTTAAGTCAACATGCTTATCATTATTGTGTAGATGTTTGATCCATCTAATGAAGTTCGAATAGGTCTGTTGGATTTTTGAAAAAATGATTATTTTTTTGATGTTATACGAATGACTTTTTTTTATCAAGAATTCATCATAAAGTGTTATTATGTATTTATTACATGTATTTCATATAAGATTATAAATGTCTTACATGTACCTAGAGCACCCTAAAGTATGGTACGTAAATTTGTATTAGAAAATCATCTTAATTTTCTTATTACTCTTACATACAAATTTTACGAGCCAATTATTTGTATATCTTTTAATATTTAAAAGTATTGTGTTCTAATCCAATACCATAATGATATTATTTTATTGAAATACACCTAATTGTTAAATGGATACTTTAGTAAGAATAATGAATCACGTGAACATTCTGTTTTCTTTTCACCTTTATATATATGTATGTGGATCCGACTTTGTTCATCTTCTTAAACCGAAAACTTCAATCAAATCTCTCTTGAAAAATTCTTGTAAGCATGTTATATGTCTAACTTCTAAAAGATATATCCAAAGTAATGATTACAGTAGATTTGTAACAATAAAAAATAGCCATTTGCAAGAATGAAACCTGTTTGGTTTGCGGATATTTTTTATTTTTTTTTGTGAATAATATCATACCATTTGCTTGTGAATTCTAACACTGCAGCAAATTAGCCATTTTGCAACACTTAATTTTTACAATTTGTAACGATTGTTATCATTACAACTACAAACAATTTTTTCCATCGAAAAAGTTTTGGAACGCCTACATCGTGATGATAGTTGGTAATTGTGTAAATAAACTACAGTATGAAGGAGAGATTTGTATTTCTCTTTTTTATTTGCACATGTACCATTTCTCATGTTTCTAACACACATTTTTTTACTCTTTTCTACAAAGCTAGGGTTTCACTCCTAACAAGATTTTATATTTTGTAACATTTGATGTTATAACCTTTATGGTTTTTTGTTGCATTACAATGCTTAATGCTTACCGACGTTTCTTTGTTACTGCCAATCCTGAAGATTTATTTTCAAAAATGTTTGTAAATAAGACTTAAAAGTTCTGTTTTTTATAGACATATATATGTACATCATTTTCAAGTTACACCATTTTAATAGATGTTACGGTAATGTTCAATGGTATTAGTACCTTTTTTATAAATAAATCACTCCATTCTCAATTATTTTGCATAATTAATGCACCCTCATTCTTCATGTAGATGAAGTACTATTTATTTTAAAGATGCATGCCACAATATAACGTTATTAAAAAAATAATAACCAATTAATATTTATTTAAACATATTATTTCTTGTTTTCTATTAAGAATACTAATTATTATTTTTTATTTCGATGCCAGTCTAACCAAACATTAGAATAAGCCATTAATTGAAGAAGGTAAATCACTTCATTATTTTTCAAATTTGTTTCCTTCATGTATTGAGTTATTTTGTTCCCTATTTTGATACCAGTTTTACCAAAACGTTAGAATAAGCCATTAATTGAAGATTTATCATTTTGGTACACGTGCATTTATTTTCTAGCACCACAAAAAGGTTTATCATTTTTCATACTTTGTACTAAATTGTCTAAGCTAGTTGTTATTTTTGGGTTATAAATGCTATAATTTGATGTTATTAAATATGAAGAAGATGGTCAAAATACAAATTATAAGGATTCTTCTTGAAATACATAAAATGATAGTCAAAATAACATAGTTGAACCAAACATGCTCAATCATCATGTCAAAGTCAATTTCATGAATTTCTTCGACATCTCGCAATATCTTTCTATTCTATTATATTTTCTATCTCAAAAGGTTTTCACACTTACTGTTTCGGTGTTTAATTTTGCTCCATTCAGAATTTTGTCTTCAATACAAATTGACATAAATCAGTGAAATGCTGTACCAAAAGTGACAACTTGGAATCATGGGAGAAAGTAGTTTAATCTTAAGCCTACATTCCTTTCTTCAAAAGGTATTCCGTCTTGGATCCCTTTTCAACATATAAATTATAAACAGCTCCAAAACAAGATTTCATTTTTTTAACATTTGATGCTATAACCTTTATGGTTTTTTGTTGCATTATCAATGCTTAACAATCATGCTTACGGACGTTTCTTTGTTAATGCCTAAATAGAAAGAAATGTAATTAGCAAATTATACAAAAAAATATCATGAAGATTTATTTTTAAAAATGTTTGTAAATCAAACTTAAAAGTTATTTTGTTTATGGACATGTGTGTGTCACACATCATTTTCAACTTAACGCCATTTTAATAGATGTTATGGTAACGTTCTAATGGTGTTAGTTCCTTTCTGATAAATAAGCCACTTTAAAATGCCCCAGTCTCAATTATTTTGCATAATTAGTGCATCCTCATTCTTCATGTAGATGATAAAATATGTTTATAAAAAGCATGCCACAATATATTGTTAATGAAAACAAAAATGACCAATTAATATTTATTTAAACACTATTACTTGTTTTCTTCTAAGAGTGCCAATAATTATTCTCTATTTTGATACCAAAACGTTAGAATAAGCCTTTAATTGAAGAAGGTAAATCGCTTCATTTTTCAAAGTATCGAGTTTCCTTCATGTATTGAGTTATTTGGCATCCTCAATCGCATATGCATAGACTCTCAAAAGATCATTCAATGGCCGACCAAACTCAATTTTTTTCCAAAGTTATCAAGACATCTAATATTTCAATATTTTTAGAAATGGAAAGGAGTAATGTTTAGCAAGCAGTTTCAGACTTGGTTCACACCGTAATATTATCTTGGTTACATAGTTTATGTCTTTTAAAATGTTTTGACGAAGAAAAACGAAAATGTAGTAGTCATCTCTAAAATGTTGCATTAGGATATATATTAGGCAAAGGAAAAAAATCTGCAAATAGAGTAAATGATGCATGAATAATGAACATGCTTTAATTATGCAAAATGTGGTCGGAGAAATTAAAGTGCTTTATATTGATCAAATGAACCGTTAGGAGGTTTCTGTAACTAAACCAAAATGAAATACTCCAAAGCCCCATAAAGATGCAAACAAATCATTCATATTCTCTGCTGTTATCTCCGTCGTCTTTTTTCTCCTATTTTCTATTTTTTTTTTTTGCCAACTCTTGTTTCCTCTTCAGTTCAAATTCCATATCTAACTTATCATTCTTCGCCGGTAGTACCTGTTTATTTAACACCCTTTCAAGGTTTTAAATCTCGGATATCGGTCATATTTCGTCGCGGTGATTTTGGTGACTCGGTATAGTATCGGGGAAGATCTCGGACGAGACGAGTGCATCTCGGATGCCAACATCGGATTTACATATCGACCTTAAATTTCATCTCGGGACCATACCGGCATATATTTCAATGTTTCAAATCAGTTCGTACAATACTAAAATATGATAAATAATATTAAAGAACCATATCCATGAAGTTTACACATCACTAAAAGTTTAAAATTAGTAAAGAACACGTACATATCTAATTAAACATTACACGGCATATATAAGCATCTGCTGATGTAGGGTCTCTGATTCGTCCCAATCCCCAAAATTTGGTACAACTTTGCATCTATCGGATGATTCTTCGTTGGTCTTGAACCTTTCAGGGTCATTTAGGGCAACCCCTTATGTCTTGGCGTGATTGCGGGGAAGTGGAGGCTGCTCAAATTGCAGTGTGATGCAATGTTTACTCGATTTACCTTCTCCATTCATATGAGCTCAAACTTTTGAAAAGAGAGCTCCTTAGGAGTGGTGTAGACTCTTTTGGTTCTTTTACACTTTTACAACTACAAAGAAGCTATGTAAGTGATAAAAGCGAAAGAGGTTAGTCTTGTTATTTGTTTATTCTCCTTTCTATTGTTCTTTCTTAGAAATAACAAAGAAGTTTATGAAGATATTATGAGTGGCAAGTTTATGACAACTAGTAGGGGATTAAGAGGCAAAAGTACCCGATTAAGTTTATCAATATCTGTTGCGGATGTTATCCCTTTGTGTGCAATCTTAACTTGGACATGAAGAGGTTGTTAATGCATCTTCTTCATTTTGACATGAATCACAACGCTGTATCTCATGCCTTACCTATGGAAACTAGGTATGTAACAGCCTCTTCTGAAAAAATTATTTTACACCACAAGCGATTGTTATTAATGTGGTTGCTAAATGAGTGGAAATTGGTTCAGGTTCAGTTCAACTTGCATGTACTCACTTTATTCGGTTTAGTATTTGATTACAAAGTTAAGCATGAAGAATTTATTATAAAGTTTTTTTTTTTGAAAACCCAGAGAATCCGGAAGGCCAGTAAACTCCTGAGGAGGGTAGAGTAAAGCCGTCCGCTGATCCAAGCCTCCATATCCCCAGATAAATTTGCACTGCTCTTACAGTCTACCTATAAAAAGCACTAAACCCTATAATATTTAATTGATGTAGTGAGATGTAAAATTTTCAAAGAGTAGCGATAACCAAGAAAAATGAAAAAATATTATGGGAAGGTGTATTTCTAAAGATACCGTTAGTAATCAATAAGGAATCGCTTATTGTTTCTAGAGAGATTAACTACTTATAACAATGAAGTACCTCCCCTGTTAGATCAAAAAATTTAATATAGCATTGAAACTTTTTCAGTGGTTCCAAGTGTATTGCATTCATCTATGACAATGGACCACATGTGTGTGTATATGATCTAACAACTTTGCAGTTTAAATGCTGAACTAACATTGTAGTAATGTTGCAATTCAAAATTTTTGTTTCTATTTTTTAGAAACCCCAAAAGGATGTTATGGCAACTTATAGGTGCATATATGCCAACTTGGGATTTCTAACTGTATTTTTTGATTGGATTACTGCAGGTATGGTATTTGGTTTTATATTGCAAGCAAGAAGCAATGGATTACTGCAGGTGATGTTTCTTAAATAGTTTGTCTAGCACCAAAACCAGTACAAACTGGGAACGATGGGTTGGTATTTTGATAACTTTTGGCCTTAAATAATTATTTGATACAGAACGGTGGTTTTTGTTTCTTACCTGGCTTTCTTCAAAATCAATCTGCTTATATAATGATGAATCCCATTGTATCGAGGAGCTAATTGCCGTGAGCAACATTCATGGTCTTAAAAGGTGTATTTTGTGTATAGTCCTGCATTGAAGCGATTAAAGCAAGTTGTAATGGAGACAACAACCATTTTGATAGAAGTGTGTGTGTGTGTGTGTGTTAGTAATGGAATCATAATATTATTATGATACGCAAGTAAGACCATATTGATACTCTAGGCAAGGAAAAACCTTTTAACTTTCCTCATTTGTGTGAATTTTACTCTGAACGGTGGCAAAGAAGATGCATTTGGATAAATTATAAATACGATGATAGGAATGATTTCAGAACAACATAATTTATATATATAAATTGGAAACAAATTCATAGCAAATAAATGTAGATGGATAAGAAGGATATATTATAAATAGAAATGATTTTGGCTTATGAACAATATAGTGTATTATAAACACAAGAGTATAAAATTATATTTTTCCTACGTATATACATGTTAGTTTAAGGGAGAAGAATGTAAAAGTATATCTGTAATATTTTTAAACAAATAAAAATGGTATGCTAAAAACAATATACGTAATGGTAAGTGAAATATATATGTATATGAACTAAATAAATATAGTGATCAAATATATATATATATATATATATATATATATATATATTGAAAAATGGAGGAAAAGATATGCGTGAAAAATATGATGATAGGAATGAGAAAATTTATAATATCATTTTTTAATAAGAAATATTTTACAAAATAATGTTATTTAGGATGCAATAGTACAAAATTTCGTTTGCATTGAATTAGACATTTTAAATACAAAAAAAGTAGAAAAAAATGTTATTTAAAGACGGAATGGTAAGACTTTTAAGTGCCTTGAGTTATATATATATATATATATATATATATATATATTAATAGAAATATACATACATACATACATACATACATGGATATATATATATATATATAAATGAAGACTTAAGTGGCTTATGCAAAACCACTTTTCATGTTGTTTAAAACATAAGAAAAGAATGATTAAGAATCAAGTGAAAGTAAAAGCAATAAAAGGGATAAATGACCAACGTAAATCAAGCAGGAAAGTAAAACATACATATGCATTGCCAAGTCCAAGTAAATAGGTAAAAGAAAATATACAGCAAAAAGGAGTAAACAAGTGAAAATATATGCATGCTTGTTCAAATAAATAAACAAGTAAAAGAAGTTATCTGGCCAAACATGGAAAGGCTGATGCAAGGCAAACATACATACATACATACATACATACATACATACATACTTAGATTTTCACATAGTATTTTCAATCTATCAAAACCTTGTACAAGCTTGCAAATTCCTCTTGAACCCCAAACTCTTGTATGCATACATCATTACAAACATGTATGTATATATAGAGAGGGGTGTGATAATTCAGTTGTTTTCAAACAACAAAGCCTGTAAAAAAATAAAAACTCTGTAAAACAAAAACAAAGCACAGTAAAAAGAAAGAAGCATCTGTTCCTTCTTAAATCCAAAGCAAGGCAAGCCTATTGAGTATTAGATCGAAAACTAAGTTCAAACTGGAAGTTTTCAAGGAATCTCAGCATGGTTAAGGTGAGCATTTAAATTTGTTTGCTTGGAATGTTCAAAAATTTTCTCGGTCATGTTCAAAACAGAGGAAATTTCTATATATGACTAATTTCAAAAATCAATATCTCCTTGCTCGATTTTAATTAGTAAATGATGTGAACCGATGAAACTTTTGTTTTCGAGTATAGAGTATGATAAAAATAGTTTGAAGCTCGTTCATTTTATATATTGTGTGTAATGGCCAAGTAACAGTAAACAACCCCAATTTTGACGAATTTCAACATGCTTAAAACATTGAATCGATTATGTCGTCATGATTGCAGCATAGAGATCGGATTTTTAGTGAAGAAATCAGGATTTTTAATAGCTAGGATTGTAAGAAATGGTGAGATGATCGGAATTGGCTAAAAATAATAATTTATGGAGATATGGCCGATGAGGAAGGGTACGGCATACGTGAGGAGGAGCAGGGGAACGTGAGGAAGAGGTTCACCATGGCCATTGATCGATTATAGCTTTAGTGGGCGATGGCGATGGGTTTTTAGGGTTGAAGGGAGGATCGAAGTGGTTGTCGAATGCGATCGAAATAAGGCGAATGCAAGCGGCGAAGGGAGTGCGCTCTTCGATTGGAAGTGCGTGAGTGGTTGGGCTTTCGAAGGGCAAAGGAGGTTGGATTAAGCGTGAAGCAAGGAGATGGGACGAGGGTGATATGGTTGATGGCGGAAAATATGGGATCATGCGTTTGTTCGGTTTAGGCCAGTGGTGGTTGGAGGTGGAGCTAAGGGAAGGACGTGATCGAGTTTTGGACGAGTCGTTCGCGAATGGTCTCGATTGGTTGAGCAGAGGCGAGGGTGGTTCATGTATGTGCATACGTGCATGCATGTACAGGCAACATTTAGTTTTGGGGAACGATGATCGAACGTGGAAATGGTGCTAATGAAGCTTTGGGTTGGTCTTGAATCGCGTGTGTGGATGGTGTAGTCATCGAAGAATGTAGCAAGGTGATCGAAGCTTGATGCATTGATTTGGATTTCATGGTTTTAGCTGAGATTTTGGCAAAAAAAGACTGAGAAGTAAGGGAGGAGAAGAGAGAAAGGGTGTGACGACCCGTCCTTTTACGCCCAGAAAGACGTATCATCTTGAAGAAAGAAAGGGATGAGAAAATAGAAAAGATAGAGAAGAAAGAACAACAACATCAGAATCTCACAGCGGAATGGAACAAAATATAATAGATCACATAACTATTACATAATTTTACATATATCAGAGTTATACAGATAACACATCACATATTAGACAGTTATAACCACCTGTCTAGTTAATACATCACAACTCAAACAAATAATCCCAAAGACACCAACACAGCGGAACAGTATATGTAGTCTACAACGTAGAAGCCTCCTGCTCCATTGCTCCTCTAGAATTCGTCAAAGCTAACCTGAATCCCTTGGCTACCCGTAAAAATTTGGGTACCCGAGAGTTTATGAAAAACAAAAATAAACTCCGGGTCAGACATGGATCTGGTATGAGTAACAGGTTAAAGTTGCTTAACTTTGAAAACATTTGAAATAAAAGGTATCACGTAAGACTCCCCACAAATAAATAAGTGTAAGTTTTTACCTTACGCTAACCAAAACATTTGATAGGAAATTCTATGATATTATAATAGGTCTAGGGTTTTCAAGTAAATAGAAAATAGCCGAAATTGTTATATTTATTAAATTCCAGCTACTAGCCACAAAAGTGGGTAATACAATCAAAACCGATGGCACTTATTGGATTGTGGATTGCATACAATGGCAGGGCTACTGGGGTACCGCCCGTCACAGTACGTGGCCTAGATCAACGTACCGAGGATCACTCCTGACCCCCTGCAACACAAGGCCGGAACCATTCCTTACTGAACAGTCCCGAACAAGACAACCCCGACAGTTGGAGCTCACAACTGTCCACACAGCCGAATAAAAAGGGACATCTAGACAGGGGAAAATCTTGTCCTGCTTGGGCATGACCCACCTAACCTTGCTACACCTCCCCTGTTTTAGCCATTCCCGGTTGATGAGGCTTGATGCTACGATTACCTTTAGAGAACACATTTTCTTAGAATGCTCATCGTCTACCTGACGATGTTTTGAAAGCATTCAATCCATACAAGTTCGTTCCGGGTTCGAACGAAACCGAAGGCATTATCTCGTTACACTCATTTTGGAATCACCCTCAAAGTTAAAGACGATGACCCTTGCACTCTGAATCTTCATCTTCATTTTCAAATTCACGACCTATCGTTACTTTGGAATCGATGTGGTTTTCGGATGTTCCAAATAAGGAAAACCCGATCTCGGTCTCATCGAAATCCAAAACGTGTCTTTTAGGGCCAAGTTGTCTATTTAGTCTTAACAGTGTAATTCAAAATGATTCAATACACACACAGATAGTGTAACGACCCGCCGCTCTGACCGCCTCTAGTCGGTAATTAAACCAACTAGAAACGTTCGAAATGACGGATTGTTAGTCAGTTTATAGAGTTTAAACAGAATCAGCCACAGAATCACAGAATAATCATAATATTTTTCATAAATGAATTTTTCTTACATACATCAGAGTTTTATACAATGAATCAGATTTTAATACAGCGGAATATATCTTTTATTAAATACAAGAAAAATCTCTTTAAAACTTTAGTGAATGCCGAAATCCCCTCTCTCTAACTTCGCGGCCTAAAAATCTTCAAGCTGTAAAAATACTCGGTCTGACCCGAGCGTTAATTGCAAAACACAAAACACTCGAGTCAGGATTAATCTTAACTCAAGTAAATAAATTTGTAATGAACTGAATAAAATGGTAACAGAGATGACGAATCACATGAATCAATTTAAAATCTATTTTAGATTTTTACATTAACAATTTCAATTTTTTTTTTTAATTCTGTCGAACGTGTGTGGCTGCAGTACACACGTGTACTCATACCCATGTGCACTGCCTCGCCAACACATGTACACCAAACCAAAAATAGCAAGTGTGCAAGCACGACTTCAACAAACTAGACAATGCACTACGCAATGTACAACAAGTCCAACAGCCCAAATGAACAACAAAGGGTCAAAGCTCAATGCACATGAAACCAAAGGACCAATGAACAAAGGACAGAGACCAAGCAATGGCCAAGACTACAAGTACAAGCTGCAACTGAAAGGGTATGTGAAGTTCAATAATGCAAGCTGTAGATATATGAACAGAAAACATGCATGAAGCATGCAACCACAAGAGACTGCAACAGCAAATGCAATGACCAAGTGCAATGCAAGTAAATACAACAGTGAGCACATATGTACAAATGCTCAAACTCAGTGGCACATGAATACAAGAAGGTCAGTGACCAACCCAAGTTACAAATGTGGACAGTGATACACCAAGCATACAACAAGGCATAGGAACTGAAAGGCTACAGCAAGCATGCAACAAGGTGCATGGTCAAAATGTATACCAAATGCAACAGTTATACCAACATAGTGCAACAATGAAGCACTGAAAAGTATGCAGGCCCGAAACATCATGTCCAGATGCAACAGAATGGTACAAGTGCAACAGAACTCCAATGAACATGAAGACATAAATAACATCAAATGCAAGACCAACTGCAGAAGTGACAATAGCAGAAGTGATCAAGGCAAAACACAAGTGTGCAGCATCAAGTAAAAAGTGACATGGACATATGTATATATATATATGGAACTGCCACTGTATGCAGACAGCAAATGGAAATTCCAGTGATACAAGTGCAACACAGTTGCAAACAACATAGGGAACAGATAAAAATGGACTGATGAACAATGTAAATTTCATTCAAATGTTAGAAATTGCAGAGCTACAGGATTTATACCTGAAACTGTTTTGTTTTAAAACTTGATTTAAAACAGAATTTAAAACTTGTTCAAATTTAAAAGTTTCATTAAAAAAAACTTTGAATTTAAAAACTACATTTGAATTCAGTTTAAATCTTACACTTGATTCAATTTACAATCTTTAAAATATGAGCTTCATTCAAGATTTTAAAAACTGTAAAATCACAGTCTCAAAAACCTGCAACAAAAATTCTCAGGTTTTAAAAACCTGAACTATTATTAAACTTGATTTCAAACTATGTTTAAATTTAAAAGTTCCATAAAAAAAATTTTGAACTTCAAACCTTATTTGAACTCAGTTTAATTTCATACTTGAATTAAGTCTTCAACTTAAACATGAATTTCATGAAAACTGCAACTTCTCTGTTTACACATAAATTTATTAACAGAGACAATTTAAATAATAAAACTTTACTATTTAAGAAAACATCTCAGTTTACAACCAACTAAATATGCAGATTCCAGAAATAAGAAAGACATATAAACATATTCATTTCTATACACACATAACATTCATGAGTAAGCAATCACCATATCATTTTATTTCTTTCACTTCATATACTCAGATGTCACAAATTCTGTGCATGTAAGTTTACTCATTTCATTTTAAAACAAACAGAACAGTTTTGTTTTAAACCATTTGATTTCTGTAAATAAACATCTGTAGTTTAGGTTTGATTTTGATTTCTAAAAAAAAACTGTTTTTAAAAGGTAAGAAGCTTACTCACAATAACATGTAGATGCATAAACACATATTCACATGTATACTTTCAATTCCATACCTAAACAACATTCAAGCATCACACAATGGATTCAAGGGTTATAATAGCACATCAGATCCATCAAAGAATAGTTTCAAGCTTGTAAATTTTGTTATTTTCCAAATGTAGAATATTTTACAGGGGTTCAAAACTGGGTTACTCAGACCTTTAAACTGAGGTCATTCATATATAGGCATGTAAGCATGATACACAGCAAAACATCAAACCATAGAGGTTTACAGGCACATATACACATCACATATGAACAGAGGTTCAAAACAAGTTCATGCAACAAAATTTTCCTCGTCTAGTAAAAAGGTAAATCTTAATAGCATCTGTTCTCATTAGTTTTTAAAAAAAACAAAATTGATAGCATCTGTTCTTATCAATTTAAATTTAAAACAAATTATCAACTAGCACCTATTCTTATCAGTTTTTTAAAAACAAGTATCCAGTAGCATTTGTTCTAATTAGTTTTAAAAACAAAACTAAATAGCATCTGTTCTTAACAGTTTAAAAAAAACAATATCAATTAGCGTCTATTCCCAACAGTTTAAAAATAAAATCAACAGCATCTGTTCTTATCAATTTAAAAAAAATTAAATCCAATAGTATTTGTCCTCATCAGTTTAAATAACAAATTAACAGAGCAATTCATAGCAAAAGAACAACCAACAACCAACATGCAGTGAGTCATCTGTTCTTATTAGTCTAGAATTCAATTTTAACCGAGCAACTGAAAACCACAAACCACCAAAACAAAGCATGAAATCAAGTACTTATTGGTTCAACAGTTTAGATTAATTTATCCGGGCAACTGATAATGCATAACCCACAATTCCTAGCATGCAACCAAGCATTCACTTCAAAACAAATCTAAAAACTTGCATGAAGATTAATCGTGAGGAGAAACTCACCTTTACTCGAATTGAAATGGAGCAACGCAAACGAAGAAGAATTTGAGACAAAAGCCCTAAATTTGAATCGCAGAAGCAAAGCAATCGAACAGGAGGACGAATCAAAGCAGAAGAACCGAACTCGAACGAAATTGAAGCCGAAGCCCTAGCTATGGAAGGAAGACGAAGACGCCATTTTTATTTCTTCGGTTTGAAATTGTTTAGGGTTCGAATGAATTGGGGGAAAGGGTGTCGTGTTTTATGGGGAAGAGAACGTGATTCAGGGTATGGTTTACGGCATGGAACACGGCGTAGTTGAAGGCATGTTTACAGCCGATCAAAGTAAGGTAATGTATACTTCTTAATTTATTTTTATTTATTTTATTTATTTTATTTTATTTATTTTTATATTATATTTTCTTTCTTATTTTAAATCCAATTATTTTGTTTAAAATTATGTTGTTAAATTTTCTCAAATGTAATTACATTATATTTTTCAAAGTTTTATAAATATGTTGTTTGAATTTTTACTATGTATATTTATTTATTGATTTTATATTGATTTAAAATATTATTCTATTTTATTTAAATAAATGAAAAATGTTATTGAAACTAACTACAAATTTATTAATTTTCTTTTAAGCCGTTAGTTCGAATTTCAATTACAAATTCAATATTCAATTTCAACTTCAAGGTTAAATTCAAATTTCTATTCAACTTTAAATAGATTAAATTCAAAAATTTTAATCGTCAATTCTTAGTTATATTGAAATTCAATTTTAAAATTATCTCAAATATTTAAAATTAATTAAATATTTTCATTTTCAAATTGTTCAAAATTCAGGATCGTTACAATCTCCCCTACTTAAAAGAATTTCGTCCCGAAATTATAAGTTAGGAAAAACGATTGCTAAAATCTCACCGATATTCATATCCTACATAATTTTACCAAGTTTCAAACTCATAAATAAATATAGGATTCATTCCATTTATTTCATTTCACTAGTTTTGTTCATCGATTTCAATAACCAAGACACAAAAGTCTTTTACCAAATTTTTTTTTTTGACTTACAAAACTCAGATTTTTAAACTTAAAATCTTTCATGCTAAACATTTGCATAATATATCTTATCCAAAGCTGTGTGCTTTCAAAATATTCATAAAGATCTTCTTCCTTAGTTCATTAAGTTAGAATTATGTAATTCTAATTTCAGATTATTGATTTTCTATCCAAAGTTTTTGAAAATACTTGATAACTCAAAGTTTAACAAGTCCATCGTCGTTCTCACAGACTTTAGGCATACGCTGGCCAGGCGCAAGGCTAAAAATCTCCAAGTACTAAACATACTTGCTTCAACTCCCAGTGAAAATACTTTTTTAAAAATTCTTTTAAAAATGGATATGGAAAGTCCGTTTCCCCATGGATCACAGTTTACCTGGCGGTTTCGCTACTATCTCAGTAGAATCGCTTGTAATCTCAGATTTCTCATCACTCCTGAATTTCGCCATGGTTATCGCCTTAGATCGCGGTCCACACGGTGGTTACACTACTATCTTAGTAGAATCGCTCGTAGCCTTAGGCATCACGCCCCTCGAATTACGCTTCGGTTTTCCAGATCGCAGTTTACTCGGCGGTTGTGCCACTATCTCAGTGGAATCGCTTGTAACTGTAGGCATCACGCCCCACGAATTACGCCAGCATCAATCACATAATCCCAAACACGATGATCCATCGTGGGGGATATCAAATCAGTCCCATTGGACATTCCACTAATGGAATTCTACGTAGCTACGATTTACAATGGACACTCCACCGAGTTCCAGTCACTTTCACATATAATAAATGGAAGGTACATTTCCATATCCTCAGTTTTTTTAGAAAACATATGTCATATACATATAGTACTTCATTTCACATTTCGTACTTATCATACCTATGTAAACTTACACAGGACTTTTATAATAATGACTTTCTAAACTGATAGTTTTCGATTATATTCACATATATAAGTTACGAAAACTCAATTCACATTCACAACAAATAGAGGATTCCAATTTTCCATCACGTTTAAAATTTTCCTCTAAATCGATTTGAAAATTTAAGGTTATCTCAAACCTAATTCACATTCATAATCCAATTCATTATCGACTTCACATTCGATTTGGATTTCACGTTACATCGTCAATTCTCAACACATAATTGATGTCTATCGATATATAACCTCTAAGCTCGTACGTCTCAGAGAAGGGTGTTAAGCTAAAAGAATAAATTCTCCGCCACCTCAGATATATATTTAATAGAGATCAAATGATATGTCATCAATTCACAATGTTAGACATACAATCCCAATCGACTATCCAAAATTCAAAGCTGAACTTATATTGTTTTTGGTGTCAAAGTTAAACTCAATTTAACTCAAGATTCAATCTTTTGAAAAAAAATTCCAAGTTGAACTAATTGTTCAAATCTCTCAAAATAATATCTTTACAAGATATATAATTTTCACACTTAGCCATTTGAAACTAATTTCAAATATTCATTTCTCAATTTATCTTTAAAAGATAAAATTTCAAACCTTTCATTTCATATTGGAAAACATTCCCATACTTATTCAATAATAAGTAATTCACAAATTCATTCACTTTCAACACTTTGAAAATATTCGATATACTTGAATCAAAATTAAGTATATATTTCTTTCTTTAAGGAAATCATTCTTTTAAACACATTTATTTGAGTTAAAACGAATGTTGCGTAAAACATCGTTACGACAACTCAAAATCACTAGTATAGGGATTCGGATTTAAGATAGATATATAAATCCCAATACTATAAACAACATTTCCTTCCGGAAACCATTTGCTATAACAACAGTGTTATAGTCCACCATTTCCTTATTTCTCGAAATGCCTATTTCAACAATTGAATGTTGAAATCTATGCATTCGATAGTTAATGCATTTTAAAACATCTTTAAAACTATTAACTTTTTCAACTTCAACTTAATTCAATAGTTTGAATTCAATAGTTTGAATTCTTCATGCTTTTCACAATATCAGTTTTAAACCGATTTCAACTTTTCAATATTAAGTTTTCCACTTAATTTAATTTTTCCGCACGTTTAAATTCAAATTCATCACTGAGTCTATTTAAACCTATAATGGATTATCATGTTGACAACTTCAAATTTGAAATTTAAATTCTATTTGAACTTTGCATTTACTTTCTATTTCAAAAAATAGTCAACTAGTTCTTTAGTAAATTGTTCATCAATTTAGTTCCATCAAATTCATATTTCCACATTAATCATTTTAGACATTAGTCTAAACTTGAAATATAAACTCCACATCAAAATTAGTTTGATTCATACAGTTAAATCAACAATTAAACTTCCTTCCATAATATCACTTCCCAAAATGCTATTTCATTAAAATATTTCTTCCGTACAAAATTTTACATAGCTTAATACTTTTAAAAGACGTACACAGAAGATTGTGGATTACAAAAGATAGCATTACAAAATATGTCGATTGATTTAAGATTCAGAATAATTAAGGACTAACGACTTCTTGTCCCGTAGTATGCATCCTTGCCAAACTTTCATCTTCGGATGACACTATTTCATATTGTGTTAAAGGAGAATTAACACATTCAAAATCCACATGTCCCCATTCCTTATAGTTATTGCAATAATATGAGATGTTTCCATCCTTATCTATCACCTTAGCACTTTTTGCTCTAGCTGGTCGGGCTATAGCTTGCTCTCCCTGTTGTCTTTCGGTGCAGTTTCTGGCTATATGTCCAGACTGACGACAATGGTAGCAGATTGTCAATCTATCGACGGGTAAATTGAGTACGCACTTTTTCTTTTTCATTTTAGGGCAATGGCTAAGAAAATGCCCTCTCTCCTGACATTTAAAACACACAATCTCCGGACGAGCGAACCGGTCATCCACATTCCTTTTCTTTCTCCTCTCTCGGCACTTAAGGGCATAATGTCCCTTTTTATGACATCGATAGCAAATAACCTCATCATATGGACCAGGTGCTTGCCTTTCAGTGAATCTCCTTTCAATTTCCGCACGTCTCGCTCCTGCTTCTCTACGAGCAATTTCTCTTCGTTCACGGCGTGCTGCTTTTTGTGCTTCGGTTTTCGCCATTATAATTAACAAGGTGTTTTCGAAGTTTCCTATCAATATTTGCATTTTTTTATTAGCAGAGGTTGGATTATTCAATCATTCTCTCTAAAACATATCTGTTTTATTCACTAATATATTCACTGTCCAAAATCGTGAATATACTTTGTCAACCAATTTCATCATTTCTACAACTTATTTTCATTTTTAAAGGATTACCCACTGTCCAAAATCGTGGATATATCTCCTTTAATAAGCTATAACAATTTACTTATCAAATTCAATTGATTTTGAATTTATAAACAATCTTCATAAATTCCTTTTCTATTTATAAAACTTCAATTTATAAATCTTCTTATTGATTCAATTCAATTCAATTTATATACCTCAGTTATATACCAAAAGTCCATATTATAAGTTAAATACTTATAATTCATTTATTTACTAAATCGTTCTTCACAACGTTTGAAATCAATTTCAAAAGAATTTAGAATCAAATTCCTAAGTTATAGTTCAATAATCCACATGATTATAACTAAATTGACATATCATTTTATTTCACAATTATTACTCGAAATATTCAAGTTATTCGATTTAAACCAATTTAAACCAATTCATTAATTCACTAGTTCACTTAACTCATATTTCATTTTTCATAGATCTCAATAATTCGATAATGAGTTTCCGAACGATTGAAACTCAAATCTAATAAGACCTCACCGAATATAAACTATCGCAAACTCACATTTAGAGAGGGGAAATTTCAAAATAATTCTAATTTTCAAAATACTTTTTGTTTTAAAGAAACAATTTTAAACTTCTTTAAATTTGAAAAGCACTTTCTTTATAGTGGTTCTAGTAACTATTCGTATTAAACATCATAAACTGAGCTTTGAGTAAACCAAAGCTCTGATACCACTTTTGTAACCACCCGCCGCTCTGACCGCCTCTAGTCGGTAATTAAACCAACTAGAAACGTTCGAAATGACGGATTGTTAGTCAGTTTATAGAGTTTAAACAGAATCAGCCACAAAATCACAGAATAATCATAATATTTTTCATAAATGAATTTTTCTTACATACATCAGAGTTTTATACAATGAATCAGATTTTAATACAGCGGAATATATCTTTTATTAAATACAAGAAAAATCTCTTTAAAATTTTAGTGAATGCCGAAATCCCCTCTCTCTAACTTCGCGGCCTGAAAATCTTCAAGCTGTAAAAATACTCGGTCTGACCCGAGCGTTAATTGCAAAACACAAAACACTCGAGTCAGGACTAATCTTAACTCAAGTAAATAAATTTGTAATGAACTGAATAAAATGGTAACAGAGATGACGAATCACATGAATCAATTTAAAATCTATTTTAGATTTTTACATTAACAATTTCAATTTTTTTTTTTAATTCTGTCGAACGTGTGTGGCTGCAGTACACACGTGTACTCATACCCATGTGCACTGCCTCGCCAACACATGTACACCAAACCAAAAATAGCAAGTGTGCAAGCACGACTTCAACAAACTAGACAATGCACTACGCAATGTACAACAAGTCCAACAGCCCAAATGAACAACAAAGGGTCAAAGCTCAATGCACATGAAACCAAAGGACCAATGAACAAAGGACAGAGACCAAGCAATGGCCAAGACTACAAGTACAAGCTGCAACTGAAAGGGTATGTGAAGTTCAATAATGCAAGCTGTAGATATATGAACAGAAAACATGCATGAAGCATGCAACCACAAGAGACTGCAACAGCAAATGCAATGACCAAGTGCAATGCAAGTAAATACACAGTGAGCAAATATGTACAAATGCTCAAACTCAGTGGCACATGAATACAAGAAGGTCAGTGACCAACCCAAGTTACAAATGTGGACAGTGATACACCAAGCATACAACAAGGCATAGGAACTGAAAGGCTACAGCAAGCATGCAACAAGGTGCATGGTCAAAATGTATACCAAATGCAACAGTTATACCAACATAGTGCAACAATGAAGCACTGAAAAGTATGCAGGCCCGAAACATCAAGTCCAGATGCAACAGAATGGTACAAGTGCAACAGAACTCCAATGAACATGAAGACATAAATAACATCAAATGAAAGACCAACTGCAGAAGTGACAACAGTAGAAGTGATCAAGGCAAAACACAAGTGTGCAGCATCAAGTAAAAAGTGACATGGACATATGTATATATATATGGAACTGCCACTGTATGCAGACAGCAAATGGAAATTCCAGTGATACAAGTGCAACACAGTTGCAAACAACATAGGGAACAGATAAAAATGGACTGATGAACAATGTAAATTTCATTCAAATGTTAGAAATTGCAGAGCTACAGGATTTATACCTGAAACTGTTTTGTTTTAAAACTTGATTTAAAACAGAATTTAAAACTTGTTCAAATTTAAAAGTTTCATTAAAAAAAAAACTTTGAATTTCAAAACTACATTTGAATTCAGTTTAAATCTTACACTTGATTCAATTTACAATCTTTAAAATATGAGCTTCATTCAAGATTTTAAAAACTGTAAAATCACAGTCTCAAAAACCTGCAACAAAAATTCTCAGGTTTTAAAAACCTGAACTATTATTAAACTTGATTTCAAACTATGTTTAAATTTAAAAGTTCCATAAAAAAAAATTTTGAACTTCAAACCTTATTTGAACTCAGTTTAATTTCATACTTGAATTAAGTCTTCAACTTAAACATGAATTTCATGAAAACTGCAACTTCTCTGTTTACACATAAATTTATTAACAGAGACAATTTAAATAATAAAACTTTACTATTTAAGAAAACATCTCAGTTTACAACCAACTAAATATGCAGATTCCAGAAATAAGAAAGACATATAAACATATTCATTTCTATACACACATAACATTCATGAGTAAGCAATCACCATATCATTTTATTTCTTTCACTTCATATACTCAGATGTCACAAATTCTGTGCATGTAAGTTTACTCATTTCATTTTAAAACAAACAGAACAGTTTTGTTTTAAACCATTTGATTTCTGTAAATAAACATCTGTAGTTTAGGTTTGATTTTGATTTCTAAAAAAAAAACTGTTTTTAAAAGGTAAGAAGCTTACTCACAATAACATGTAGATGCATAAACACATATTCACATGTATACTTTCAATTCCATACCTAAACAACATTCAAGCATCACACAATGGATTCAAGGGTTATAATAGCACATCAGATCCATCAAAGAATAGTTTCAAGCTTGTAAATTTTGTTATTTTCCAAATGTAGAATATTTTACAGGGGTTCAAAACTGGGTTACTCAGACCTTTAAACTGAGGTCATTCATATATAGGCATGTAAGCATGATACATAGCAAAACATCAAACCATAGAGGTTTACAGGCACATATACACATCACATATGAACAGAGGTTCAAAACAAGTTCATGCAACAAAATTTTCCTCGTCTAGTAAAAAGGTAAATCTTAATAGCATCTGTTCTCATTAGTTTTTAAAAAAAACAAAATTGATAGCATCTGTTCTTATCAATTTAAATTTAAAACAAATTATCAACTAGCACCTATTCTTATCAGTTTTTTAAAAACAAGTATCCAGTAGCATTTGTTCTAATTAGTTTTAAAAACAAAACTAAATAGCATCTGTTCTTAACAGTTTAAAAAAAACAATATCAATTAGCGTCTATTCCCAACAGTTTAAAAATAAAATCAACAGCATCTGTTCTTATCAATTTAAAAAAAATTAAATCCAATAGTATTTGTCCTCATCAGTTTAAATAACAAATTAACAGAGCAATTCATAGCAAAAGAACAACCAACAACCAACATGCAGTGAGTCATCTGTTCTTATTAGTCTAGAATTCAATTTTAACCGAGCAACTGAAAACCACAAACCACCAAAACAAAGCATGAAATCAAGTACTTATTGGTTCAACAGTTTAGATTAATTTATCCGGGGAACTGATAATGCATAACCCACAATTCCTAGCAGGCAACCAAGCATTCACTTCAAAACAAATCTAAAAACTTGCATGAAGATTAATCGTGAGGAGAAACTCACCTTTACTCGAATTGAAATGGAGCAACGCAAACGAAGAAGAATTTGAGACGAAAGCCCTAAATTTGAATCGCAGAAGCAAAGCAATCGAACAGGAGGACGAATCAAAGCAGAAGAACCGAACTCGAACGAAATTGAAGCCGAAGCCCTAGCTATGGAAGGAAGACGAAGACACCATTTTTATTTCTTCGGTTTGAAATTGTTTAGGGTTCGAATGAATTGGGGGAAAGGGTGTCGTGTTTTATGGGGAAGAGAACGTGATTTAGGGTATGGTTTACGGCATGGAACACGGCGTAGTTGAAGGCATGTTTACAGCCGATCAAAGTAAGGTAATGTATACTTCTTAATTTATTTTTATTTATTTTATTTTATTTATTTTTATATTATATTTTCTTTCTTATTTTAAATCCAATTATTTTCTTTAAAATTATGTTGTTAAATTTTCTCAAATGTAATTACATTATATTTTTCAAAGTTTTATAAATATGTTGTTTGAATTTTTACTATGTATATTTATTTATTGATTTTATATTGATTTAAAATCTTATTCTATTTTATTTAAATAAATGAAAAATGTTATTGAAACTAACTACAAATTTATTAATTTTCTTCTAAGCCGTTAGTTCGAATTTCAATTACAAATTCAATATTCAATTTCAACTTCAAGGTTAAATTCAAATTTCTATTCAACTTTAAATAGATTAAATTCAAAAATTTTAATCGTCAATTCTTAGTTATATTGAAATTCAATTTTAAAATTATCTCAAATATTTAAAATTAATTAAATATTTTCATTTTTAAATTATTCAAAATTCAGGATCGTTACAGATAGGAATTTCACAATATCATAATAGATAGTCAACATCAACATAAACAGATGATCAATATTATCACTACAAACAGATAATGTATATTATCATTATAACAGATAATTCATATCATCATCATATTTAAATCAAAGCATCCATATCACATAACATCAATTCTCATATCTGAGATCTTAAATCATTCAAGGTAAACAATTTCATCCATCCATATATAAGCAATATATAAGCTATAATTAAATTAAAATGAATTAAATTAATTATATCATCTCTAATTAATTTAAAGTAAATTAAATTAATTACTTCACCATTTAAAACTTGCTTACACAATTATTAATCAATTTCCAATCAATTATTAAATCATTCACTAATTACTCATTTCAATTAATCATACTTGATTAATTAACATTTAATTATATACAAATAATCATTCTTAAATTATTTTCACAAATTAATTATCTTATCTAAATATATAAATTAACCTTAAATTACAAACATTACATTACTTCTGAATTACACTAATTAATTACTCTTTAATTTCTTATTATTGATTAATTAATCTAAATTTATCATCCCATCATTAATTATATCAATTGATGATTTCTAATTACATTTTTAATTAATTACCTGTTTTAAATTAATTACTTTAAGTAATTAATCTTCAATTAAACTACATTTGTTAATCACCTCTTATTAATACCATTCAGTAATTAACTATCTTTAATTACTCCATCAAATAAATTAATTACTCCTTAATTAATTTCTCTAATTAATCCCTTGATTAATTATACAAAGTAATTATATTCCAATTACCTTCATTATTAAATCACCCTCAGTTAATCATATCCAGTAATTATCTTCAATTACTTCCCTAAGTAATTATACTTATCACATCATCAAAATGGTTGTCTAAATTAATTAACTTAATTAATTAACTTAAAAAATTCATAGAATTAATTACAATGAGTAATTAATTCCTTAATTACTTCCGTTAAGTAATTATACTTAACAATTCACAATTGTTTTTCTTAAATAAATAATTTAATTAATTATTAAAAATAATCCCATTAATTGACTATTTCATAATTTTAGTTAATGACCCTGATTAACTAATTATAATTCTTTAATTACATTCCTAAAGTAATTAACTACGACTTATTATCAATTTCATTTTAAGTTAGTCTTAATAATTTATTAATTAATCCTTTATTAATTCATTAATTGATTACCAATCATTAATTGTAAATCAATCCGTATTTAATCAACGATTCTTAATTACAAATTGATTTACCTTAAATTAATTAACTTATACCTTATTTAAATAAATTTAACTCTTAATTTCTAAGTAAATTAATTTTAGTCATTAATTATCCATTTAGTTAACTTGATAATTACAAGCCTTAAGTTTTTAAAACCTTTTCCTATTTAATGATCAATTTATCATTCATAAGGTATTTAATCAACTTAATTTAAATTTACTTTTAAATTCATTTTAAATATAAGATTTAAAATGAAATCAAATTAATCTTATCAATTCCAAACTTCCTTTTATTTTACAACTGAAATAATAGTTATCTTAAAATAGTAGATTAAAGGAATTTACACACGGTTTCATTTTGAATTCAAATCTAATTTAAATATTCACTTTATCTTTCAAATTAGTATAAAACAAATTTTAAATTTAAAAAACTTTATTTATTTAGAGACTGAGATTCAAACTACGTTTTGAATCCAAACTTATCTTGTTTTAAACTTTGTTTAAATACCTATTTTTTTCATTTTAAAAACTCGATTTTAAAAATGAAATAAACTTACAGGTTTTAAAACCTATAGCTAAAAATACCCGAGATAAACAAGTATTTCTTTCGAGCAAAACCCCACATTTCTTCGAGTCCGACACTCGAATCACTCGAGTGAAACTCGAGCAACATTTCCCCTTTTTAAAGTGGTTTCAAATAATTTAAAATTTTAAAATTTTATTTTATTTTAAACCGAGATTCAAATTTCTTTTGAATCCAAACTTTTCTTTTATTTGAATACCTATGTTAAACATTCATATTTCATTTTAAAACCCAGTTTAAAGCATTTTAAACTTTACAGGTTTTAAAAATAACCTGTTACAACTTACCCAGTTTCCCCTCCCCTACGCTACTCCGAGTCAACAACGAACCTGCTTCGAGTCGCGTGAAGTAATTCCCGAGTCAAATCCCTAAAAACTCGAGTGCCCCTACCTCACAAACCAATCCAGGCACAATCCGGTGCACCGTGCATATGCACGGTGCCGATGGTCGACGCAGACCATCGTTGACGATCTCTCCACATCATCAATCACCCCAACACCCCCTCGCAACCATCAACATGACCATTCCATCTCGAAATAAAAAAAAGGTTCGAGCTCCAACCTGAAAACTCAGACAACCCACCATCCAAACCTGGAAGTTCGCCGCTCTCGCCACCTCGTCCACCACTGATGCTAAAATTCTGGCCATCACCATGTCTACCTCCCATCCATCTCCCCTCAAAAGCACGTAACACTCGATCGCACCAATAGGGAGAACGAGTCGAATTTCCAACATGACAAAAAAATTAGGGCTACAAGGAAGAAGACGCCGCCGGCGCCACCACGTCCATCAGCCAGTCCTTATACCATTTTTCCCCACTTCGATGATCGGTCCTCCATCTCCAGAAAAGTTCACGAGCTCACCCATCCTCTTGATCACGAGGTAGACCCAGAAACACACTACCAGTAAAATCTCAAACCCCAACTTCATTCCTAAACTATAAATCCTAATTCTTATATTAAAAATCATATTTTGTGTGAGATTTTCGATTTGTGTTACTGGAATCATAATTTAAATAGTTTGAGTTTTCATCTATATTTGGCATATTCAGTTGTTTTTATTATTTACAGAAACAAACATCAGGATTTCAACTATCTTAGAATTTAAACACTTATTCAAATTTGAATCAACATTATTGGTTGACCACCAGATCATATCATGGACAATATTATGTGAAAATAAATTTAAATAAAGAAAACATGAGCCTGGGAACATTGCAGAGCACCACTAAAGTCACAGCACTGCAAATATACATATATTCAGGAACCAATGTATTCATAAACATCACAAACTCAAACTCATAGATAAGTATGCAAAAGAAATTTATAAATTTAAATTATTTAATTTGTATGTTACTCACCTGCTTTAGAGAGAATGAACAGAACACTGTTCTTTAAAACTGGAAAAACATGCTTTTTGTTTTTGATTTCCTGCTAACATCATGCTTTAGATTATAGAATTAGTTTAAGTTTGTAAAAATGGAAACTTACTTATGTTTTTCTGGTTTACCCAGTTTTGAATAGAGAGTATTACATATAGATATAAGTTAGGCAAGCTTATACAGGAAGATGTAGTTATTATATCATTTTTTTTTTTAAAGTCAGAGATATTTTGTTTACATTTCGGCTGAAATGATAAGTAAATATCTCTAATAGACCAAATGGTGTGCTAATCTTAAATGCAATGGTACTTATGTCTTCTTTTGTATGTGTGAAGATATTTCTTCTGCTTGCCTGGTTTGTATGTTTCCTTACTTTGTCTATTTCTGCCTTGAATCTACGCTACAGGTTACATAATATTTTCTTTTAAACTTTGTTCTTGCCTAAACTATTTAATAGGTAACATACATATTGTACTTGCCTAGCATATTAAACTTTACAGGCCTATACATATATTTCCACTTTCTTTTATTCTTACCTGCATATGCTTTTATACTTAAGTACAAAATGTTTTCCTTTAACTAATTTATTAATTTTGATGTTGATAAAATTTTCTTTTATTTTAAAACTTAGCTATCAACACTTAATTTGACGATTATTAAGTTATTTTCATATTTATGCTAATATCATAGATTGGATTTTATACTTAAGTTTAATATATTAAAGACTTGTTTTATTTTAAAACATGTTTGAAAGATGTTATTTCAAATTTACAATCATAGCTTCTCATGTTTATGTATTCAAATAAATTTTGAAATAGTAATTTCTATCTATATTAAAATCCATTTGTAAGAATATTACATCATTAATATTGTTAAATATAACTCATGATTAAATTTAAAATAATTCACAAATGAATTTGTCTTCTTATTCAATACATTACTTATATATATTAAAAAAAACAAAACAAGCCTTTTTATTTAAATTTAAACTTAAACTAAGATCAATTTTAAATAATTAAGTTTTTAGTTTGGGTATTAAAATCATATGGTTATTTATTTAATAGCTTATATCAAATTAAATCTAATTTTAATTTATCAAAAATGTTAGAATAAGAAAACAGGCCTATATATATATATTAAATTTAAAACAAAGATTTATCTTGTTATAATATATAGAGATATGTATACATTACAAATATAAAACAATTTATTTGCCTAGAAATAGATCATCAGTTTAAGTATTTATTCTAAAGAAGATTATTACATTTAGTTCAAATTTATTATTAACAATATGGTCCAATCAATTAAATTTTGACATAAATTATTAAATTGTTATTGTCAAAATTTCCGGGATATCACAAAGGGGAAGTGGTTATCGATCTAAAAGAAATGGCTTGGCCCATATAAATAAAAATAAATGTTTGTTTTAAATAGGGTTTGAATACTTTAAAATTTATTCTCTAGCAAACCGTAAGTCTGTTTGGAGTGAAACTTTTTGCAATAGGTTCGTATCGACGAACACTACGTCGTCGTAAAATTTGTTGACAAGTTCGAATAAGTGAAAATTTAAGGTATTTTAAAATAGACAGAAATTAAATCACCCGATTGAACGAATTTAGTCTTTTAAATTTATATGACTTGTCTATTGAAGTTATTTGCCCAGATAAAAATAATAATGAGTTAATTAAAGTTAATTTTGATCATTTGACATCGGTTTAGCGGTATAAAACACCATTCCGCTAATTAAATTAATTGGACCCATATTAGCAGAATAAATCACCGTTCTGCCATTATTACCGAATATGTTTGTTTTGGACATTAACTAGCAGAGATAAACCCTGTTCTGCTATCATATTTACATTGACATCTATTTATTATCCTGGTAATTATATTGGGCAATATGATGTTGAATTGATTATTAAAAATGAATTGATGAGAATATCTGAATTTGTTGTTCTGAATTGTGATGGAATAGATGGTAACTAGGATAAGTACCACTGGAATTAATAAGCCGCTTTCAAATTTAGAAGTTGATTTTGAATCCAAGGATTGTTTCAAGAATAATTATTTATGATTCTTAAAAGTTATTTAAAAAGTACTTAAATATGGCTTTCAAGTTATCTAATTATTTTAAGTGTTTAAACGTATATTTTAATTACTATGAAAGGTTATCTTATAATTATTTGTTTAAAGTCAATTATTATTTAAGAATCAATCAGTATTATTATTTCAAAAGAAAATTTATTCAATATTAATATTGTTTTATACAATAAACTTTTATAAAAAGGTATTTTCCTGAATTAAACTTGGAAAATCTGTATAGAAAATTTATGATTATTAGTTTGAGATAATTATTAAATAAATTTTTCGGGAAGTAATCATATACTTTCACAGCGAAAATCGAAGGCAGGGGTTGCCTGCAGTTAACTTGGATTTCTCTAGGATAGTGACATAATTATTGAGCTGCGAATCCATGGTTGATACCGCATAGTACTTTCCATATTTATTTAAAAGGTTTTCAAATATTATTGAAGGAAACTAGGTTCAGGGACTGGGATGTTTTTTTATAATAGGAACTAGGTTCAGGGACTAAGAATAAAAAATAGGATGGGCTTTGGGCTGGCTGTTTTTTTTATACAGAGGTTAGGCTGATTTAAAACATATGGTTGATAGTGTTAATTAAAATAGTTATATTGATTAAAATGGATGGCTAAATTTAATATTAAATAATGTTAAGCAGTTTTGTTGTTTATATTCTCTTTATAAACTATATTTTGTATTATATTTGCAATGTTTATTGTCACTTTTTCATTAAACATACAAAAATCCAATATCGGGACCGAAACCAAAACTTCCAAAATTGACCGAAACCAAGCAAATTTCAAATAACCGAAAGCGAGATCGAGGTCGAGTTCTCGAACCTTGAAATATATACGTAAACAATATTAACAACTTAATTTATTATCCGTTTATCTCGATAAATCTATCATACATTGCATTGTATAATTCTATTTTTAGCATCAAATAACTATACTTAAACATTTCTACAACTATTTACAACTCTCCCAGTTGTCTTATGATATCTTTTATTTAAATCCATGTATTTGAACTACATATGGAATATCATATTTAGACTATTTGAATAATCCCAATAAATAGTTTGTCCGTTTTTCTAATAAATCCTAAAATATATGTCAATTTTAAAGCGTGTGTGTTCATGTTAACAAAAAAGATATTTTTTTCATTTAATTGTAAAAATGTATAGGTCACATACATTAAATTACTTACGTAAACAATAACGACTAAGTGGATTTGTAAATCAATTATAATCATGTATCTTAAAAATTTATCATGTAGCATGTTGCAAAATTCTGTTTTTAACTTCCAACTATGCATTAAGATTCATACAATTTTTGAAAAAATGCTTTTCAATTCTTTCCTATTATTTACCTGTAAGTCCATATATTTAAACTAATTATGTAATTTTAAATTTAACATATTTTTAAAAACCAATTAAATAATATTTTTTAATTTATCTAAAATCATTAAAAATATGTCGGTTTCAACATGTATGTCATCATACTAAAAAAATGATAAAATTATACATAATTTTATAGTTAATTGGTAAGGTTAATTTTGTTAAAAATAATTAAAATTTTGTAATAATAATTGTCTAGTTTACATATACTTAATTTTATAGTATTCTTTGTAGCCTAAAGTATGTATGTGGTATCATAGAAATTTATACTTTGTAGGAGTATAGTTTTCATAGTATTAACAATATATAGGCTATTCAAATTCCTGCATCTTATGTGGAAAATTAGGTTTGAAGCCAACTTATGCAGATGTATCGCATTGTAGGTATCGGTCAAAAATTTCGTGTATCGTATTTCAACTATAACATATATTAAGAGCTATTATGTATCTTTCTCGGTTTCATAATTCGATATGGCAGTTAGATTGAAAAGGATTTTAGCACCAATTAGAAATGTGTTGGGAGTAAATATTGTGAAATTGGTCTATTATGTTTAAATTAAGCTTTCTTTGTCTTGCTTTTCAATTTTTCTTGTTACGAAGAGCTACTGGAGATTTTTAAACTTGATTAAGCCGCAAACATATGTCCTGCTTTTGAATTTTGGCAGTTGTGAAAAGTTAGTGTAAGCATGTTGTTATTCGATAAAATCCTTAATGCGTGGATCCCAAGTATCTATTGAAGCATGCTATTGAAACATTAAATCTTAAAACTATCTTTTCTTAAAATGCTTATTTTTAGCCTGAAGTCCACGAGTTGCATTAAAAGGTAAGGAAGATGATGTTGATTGTCTAGATAATGAAATTACTTGCACTAGTGATATCGAAGATGTAGTAAACCCATGACAACTTGGGCATAAAGAGGTTGCTAACTTATCTTCTTCGTCACGACATGAATCACAGCGTTGTATCCCATGTCTTACCTATGGAAACCAGGTACATAACAGCCTATTTTGAAAAAAATTAGTTTACACCACAAGTGATTATTATTGATGTGGTTGCTAAATGAGTGGAAATTGGTGTAGGTTCAGGTTCAGTTCAACTTGCATGTACCCTACTCTATTCGGTTTAGTATTTGATTATAAAGTTAAGAAAGAAGAATTTACTATAAAGTTACTTACAGGAAACCAATATTATATTAATAATGTAAAATTAGTTAATTTTGAACCGCTCTTACAGTCTACCTACAAAAAGCACTAAACCCTATAATATTTAATTGATGTAGTGAGATATAACATTTTCACAGAGTAACTTTGGAACTAAGAAAAATAAAAATAAAATATTATGGGAAGGTGTATTTCTAAAGATATCGTTAGCAATAAGGAATCTCTTATTGTTTCTAGAGAGATTAACTACTTATAACAATGAAGTACCTCCCCTATTAGATCAAAAATTTTAATATGGAAATGAAACTGTTATCCAGGTTTTTAACCCAGCAGGATCCAATGGGAGACGGAAAAATATCGTTATTAGAATGGTTTAGAAGTTAACCAGAAAGGCAAAGGCAAGGAGTTAGCGAGAGTCGAGCTATACTACTAAGACAACGACTGGGATCGACTAAACCAAGAGACTAGCAATCTTTCAGCCCAATCAGCAGCTGAGCGCAAACAGCTAGTAAATTGTCATAAAAATGGAACAAAAACGACACAAGGCTATGGAAAAGCCCCAAACTCCAAACTCTGGAAAAAAATCCTAAGTGCTTGGATCGCTAGCGATCCAGCGACCCATACTCTATGGATCACTAGCGACCTATGCTTCTTCTAAAACTCCAATGAGCTAATTAAGGAAGCAAAGGAAAAAGGTGCAAAGTCACTAGCTCGTGTGCGAGCCAAGTCTATGGGTTGATTGGGACCTATAGACCATGGGTCGCTAGTGACCCATGAGTTTGGCTCAGGTCATGAGCTAAACCCCCCAAGGTCGTTCCTTGCGTACCTGCGAGCAGTTGATAAACAGATCTGGCCCAGAAGCTCTCCGATCTTTGTTAACACCATCCTACCTGCAACATAAACGAGATCTTCTCCGGATTAGTTGCTGGAGCTCTGCTGAAACTATTTTTCACTCTTTACCTCCCTCACAACAATCTCCAAAGGAATTCACTGTGATTCTTCAGTGGATTCCAACTTTGGAGATTCAACTCGTGATCAAATATCTCTTGTAACAACAATCAATCCATAATAAAACTATAAGGTGGTCGTAGGCTTTTTTAACAGTCAAACCACTATTAAATTTCTTTGTCTTCTTTCTTTTACTGTTCTTTTCTATATCTGTTATCTGTGATATTGCTCTGTTAGAACATGGTTGATGCTTTCAAACTCAAACTAGGGTGATATATTAATTTGTAACAATATTTATTTATAGTTGTCTTACTCATAGGTTGTAAATGATCTTGCTCATAGGTTGTAAATGATCATGCGTAAACAATTTCAATGAAACGTTGTTAACAGCAAATAGAAATTATTAGCAGACACAAATATCTCTATCGGAGGTTATAGTGTTCATGCTAACTAGTCATCCAAAAAAGTTGAAGAAGCATAACAAGGTAAAAAATAGAACTTCGTAAATTTAAAATAATCTTTAAAATTTGGAATTTTTCTAAAATTTCATCTACAATTGAGAAAATAAATGGTTTGTAACGACCCAGAATTTTTAGTGATTAAAATTTGAATATTTAATTAATTTTAAATATTAATAAGTGAATTTATAAGTCAAATAAATTTTAATTCGAATAATTGGATTTAATTGGATAATTAAATCGATAATTTAATATGTGAAATTATGGAAATAATTGAAAATTGGGTTAAATATGATTGAAAATGATTTGTAAAATTTTATTTTATCATGTTGGAGTTAGAACGATATTTTAGAACTTTTAAAATCGAATTAGAAGTTTATTTGTGAAAATTGAATATTTTAATATTAAATCGACTAGTGAAAATAGTCAATTTTTGAACAGTCTCAGAATTGGACGAAACCAGTTCCATTGGATCCGTAATGGTTAGTTATTACCGGATTTCAATTTTCGTGTCAATCGGAGTTATCGTTTGATCGTGGCAGCTCGAAACGCATCGAGATTGTTTTAATATTAATTTGGGGAGTTAAAATAGCCATTTTTCAAAAAGTCTCGGATTTCGACGAAACCAGTTTCATCGGATCCGTAATGTGATATTATTGTAAGGTTTCAAATTTCGTATCAATTGGATTTACCGTTTGTCCGGTACAAATTAAAACGCCTAGAAAATCGTTTAAATCGGTTTAATTTAAATTGAACGTTTATAGCCATAACTCACACAGATTTCCGAATTAGCTTTCGAAACCTGTTCCATTGTGTCCGAAACGCGGGGTAAATCCTAGAAACGCTGGTTACGTCGCGTGAATCCGAGTTCGGAATTTCGGGAATGAATAGTGTTCGTTTTATTTCCTATAAATAGACCCTTACCCCTTCATAAATTAAAAAAAAAAAAAAAAACTAAACCTAAACCCTAGCCGCCACCCCCTCAATCAAAGGCCAGAATTCACTTTCAATTCTCCTCAAATCTCCTTCAATCCATGCGTTAATACGAAAAGTTGTTAACTACAACATTTTAGAGCACGACGAGATCTTTAAATCCATACGGATATGATCGTAAATGGAGCATCGTAGTGGGAGCTACAGGGGGCCGACGCTAGCTGCTCGCGCACGTGTTTTCCCGTGCCATGGGGGCCCGAGCTTGGCTGGGTGGCAGCCGAGTGAAGTGGAGGAGGCGAGCTTCGTGTTGCAAGTTGCTGATCGTGTTTTCGTCGAGCGAGGAGATGGTGGCATGAAACCCTAATTATGAGGTTGATGGGTTCGGCATTTCGTGTGTTCCTGGAGGCAAAGTCGCGTATGAGGAAGAAGCAATTTCAAGCGGCCACGATTCGATTATGGAGATCCTACGGCCAGCAAAACTTAGGTTTAAAAATAAAAATTTATGTTATAAAATTTATAAATAAAAATTCGTATAACTTCATAAATTCATATCTTTTTCATACGAGGTCGAAAACGCGCGAAAACAGTTGTGTTGGAATCGTATGGACGAGCACTACGCTATGAAATTGGATTGGAGTCGTTTGGAGTTAGTGAGAATTTCGGGTAAAATTAAACGTCCGTTTAATTTTATTCGAAATAAATCGCTAAAACGAAATTGAAATCAAGGTGAGAACTTCTCACTTAATCGAATCAGTTTCGATTTTATTTTAAATAGTTAAATTTAAAATATTTGAATGCATGTCTGAATGATGATTGATATCTATTGATTGTTAAAATAGACATTATGCGCCGTTAGTAAGCGGATGTTATTTATTAAAAACATATACCGCGAATATTTCATAAACAGTTAAATTGGTATTATATATTATAGCAATATATATATATATTGGCATATGTATATATTGGAGTTATTGATTTCCCGCATTTGTATAGCGGATGAGACCCTATTGCGCCGTCTATTAAGCGGATAATATTTTAAATCCCATATACCGCGATAATTCCGTACTGGAGCGGAGTTGGTATTGTGCTAATGTTTTTGGATGCAGGAAACAGGTTGGAGGGATCCAACTGGATTCCGCAACAGTATTTATTTGATTTCAGATATTTTGATATTTGATGGATCATCATATCGATATATGATATCGTTGTTGTCGTGATTGGCTATTTGGTATGTAGCATCATTGGACCAAACTTTGGAATTTTAAAATGATTTTAAAGTGATTTTTGAAAGTATACGTTTATAAAATATTTTGGAATTGATTCATATTAAATAAATAAACGTATAAATTTTAATGTTATAAAATAGTGTAAATCGGGATTTTTGAATTTATTATAAAAAGCTTAGAATGAGGATTTATGAAATTTGATTATTTTATAAATCAAAATGGTGAAGTTATAAAGGAGATTAAAGATGTTTTAAAATAGTAATATAAATTGATTTATATAAAAGATTGTAAATTGATATTTATAAATTAAAATATTTGAATTATAAAAACGAGTTTTTATAAGTGTTAGAATGAATTGTGAATGAATCTCATAAATGAATGAAATTTATAGAATTATAACGGTGAAGTTATAAATGGAATTTTATAAGCAGTAGGTTTATAAAATTTTATAAAGTTATTAAAAGAATGGTTTTGGATAAATAATTGAATCTTATAAGTTATAAGATTTATAATTATGAAGTTCAAAGGAACGATTTTTGCAAAGAAATAAATTATAAGTGTTTAACTTATAATATGGACTGTTGGTTCATAATTGAGATATAAATTGAATAGGTTAATAAAGGAATTTATAAACGTTGTTTTATAAATCCGCAAATGACTTATTTTGATAAGTAAATTGTTGAAACCTATTAATGGAGTTATATTCACGTTTTAGACAGTGAATAATCCTTTAAAATGAAATGTATAGAAATGATGAAATTTGTTAACGTAGTATATTCACGTTTTCGAATAGTGAATAATATGTTAAAGAAAATGTTTAGTATGTGATATTTTAAATAGAATTAAAACGATCTAACGATGTTTTAAATGTGTTGAGATTCGAAACCATAGATTTCAGTAGTCATTGTTGAAATAGATGTTTTCGAGAAATAAAAGGAAATGGTGGACTATAACACTGTTGTTATAGTAAATGATTTCCGAAAGGAAATGTTTTGTATAGTATTGGGATTTATATATCTATTTTAATTTCAAATCCCTATACTAGTGATTTTGGGTTGTCGTAACGATGTTCTACGCAACATTCGTTTTGGCCCAAAAAATATGTTTAAGAGGATGATTTCCTTAAAGAATGAAATATATACTTAATCTCAATTTAAGTATATTGAATATTTTCCAAGTGTTGAAAATAAAAAGATTATGAATTATTTATGAATAAATAAGTATGGAAATGTTTTTCCAATGTGAAATGAAACGTTTAGAGAATTTATCCTTTTGAAGATAAATTGAAAATGAATAATTGAAATCGTATATTCATAGATATTTTGAAATATAAATTCACTATGGAATTTATAAAAGAAAGTGGAATTTGTTAAAAATAAACATTGATTTATTTTTGAGATATTGAATTATATATCTTGTAAAGATATTTTTGGGAAATAAATAATTTGGGAAAATTATTTGGAACCTGGTGGTGTGTGCATATCCATCGATAGTTCAATAACCGACTATCAATATTTACCTTTGAAAGGTATTTGTTGGGATTTGTTGAATTTGAATGCTACACTTATTTTTAAATTATTGCGCTCGTTATTCGGATTACCCATTCCGAATAGTGATACGACGTAATGGATAGCATTGAAGATCGGTGTTGAAGACCGGATATTTGTGAGAGCGATAGGATGACCTATCGATTGTCTCTGCACTGAGTTGCAACGGTATAGAGACTCCCTAAGTGATGGGAAATCCGATCAGGATTGTGGATATCCGGATTGCAAGGACTTCTTTGTAAGTGCCTTCGGTTCTGTTCGAGCCCGGAACAGACTTGTATGGATTGTATGTCTGACATTACAAATTGAGATATAAAGCAGATTTCTTTCAAATATATTTCTGTTGGTGGCGGAGAATTTATTCTTTTAGCTTAACACCCTTCTCTGAGACGTACGAGCTCAGAGGTTATGTAGTTGAAGGTTATCAGCGATATATTCCCAATTTGGTAATGTGACATGCTGAGTGTTGCTGTGAAATGATCATTGTGTTGATTATTTGTGATAGGATCATTTATTTGATCGTCTATCCTGGTGATCATTTCTATGATCATTTGCTGACCCAAAGCATGGCTTTTGTATAAAGTATGTTTTTGTGGAGTGACTTCGTCGAGCCTCACATCCCGGGAATGGTCAAAACAGGAAAGATGCGGCAAGGTTATGAGGGGTAGCGCCCTTTAGGGTATGTGCATTTCCTTCTGGAAAAGGGTGGTATCATGGTATGGAGCCCAGATATTTACTCATGTTGAAAACACTTTATGATTGTGTGAATTGATTACGAGCGCTCGGTGAAAGGTCCCAAAGGACCGGGGGATGGCATATTCGGTCAGTTGTTACTCAGTTAGGGGTAATCCGGCCTTGTGTTGGCAGAGATCCGATTTGGTTCTCGGGGATGTCCTTCCAGAGGCATTCTCATGTGGCAATGGGAAGTTCCTTGGCCTGATCATTCGTTGGAAATCCAATTCCCAATACGAAACCTTGTACGGTATTAGTTGTAGAACCTATCATTTACTTATGGTGGTCACCACTGTTTAGATGGTAGCTATAGTAGGCATACGATAATGGTCGTATGTTGGCTAAGATTTATATTCTACTTTCGAAATGAATTTTTCTCTACACTATGCACTAGTAATAATATCAAATGTTCTTTTAAATGCGTATCAAGCATCTTTGACTATCATAAGAAGAAACCTCCTCCGATTCTGCGTTTGCATTGTGTGTGTGTGCGGGAGGCCTTATGGTAGTCTCATTTTTAAAAGCATTGCGAATTGACTTTAAAAATATTCCTCTATTTTGTTTTCAAAGATAAATATACTGTTTTGAGTTCTCACACCAGTCACATGACTGACTCGGAGTTTATTGTTTTCCTTCCTAAACTCTGGGTGCCCACCAATTTCCACACGGGCAGTTAAGAGTTAGGTTTATCAGGATATTCTGGATATTCAAGAGTTGCTGGAGGCAAGATGGATGGCATGGCGTATTTCTAGTATATAGTATTTCTTTTTCCGCTGCATTGTTTGATGTTGTTTGTTGTTGTACACTCTGATGTAATGTAATGTAATGTGATGTAATATAATAACTGATATAGTTCTTTGTTTAAAGATTATTCATTTATTTATTATATGTTGTTCCGCTGCGAATTGTGAGATTCTGTTATTGTTCTGTTGTTTTCTGTTCCATTCTATTTTCTATTTTCTTTCCTCTCCATTTTCTACCTTCTCTCTCTTCTTGTGTCTTTTTCTTTTTCTTAAAACCTCAGTGTTCGGTTTTCCGGCATCCGACTGATTGGCATTCGATACAGTGGACGTATTGATGTCGATATTCGGGAGTCGAAGAATCGGGTCCTGACATGGTTCATATAACTTTAAGAAATTAGTAAACAAACTTTAACATAAAGGTGGACATTTAACCAATTTAAGCTATGTAACCGACCTAAAACATTCACTGAGCCGACTTAATGGCCGCACAGAATGGTTAGGCGATATTAATAATTAGTCTAATGATCAATCTTATCCGGTTTAACAGCTAGCCATGAACGTTACTTCATACTTTCAAAGTTCTTTGTAATGTTTTCGATATCGCTTTACTTCATGGTTTCAGTAGCTTATTATCAAGCTTCCAATAGCACTTTACTTCATATTTCGATGGCTCATTATTACGTTTTCGTTGGCCATTTACTTCCAAATTTTGAAAGTTCTTTATCAAAATTCATAATACAACAAAAGTTCTATTTCATAGTTACACCTGTGGAGAATATGCATTTCACGTAAATATATATATATATTTTATAATGCATTTTATTTTTTATTTTGGCCGTTGTGCTGACTCAAACAAGATTAGCAGTCAGTTATGTGGAGAAATAACAACCATGAAATATCTTATGAACTAAAATAAAGAATGAAATATTTAATATATTTAAATATTATATTTCTTAAAACAAAATTATTATTATTATATATATATATATATTATATAAAGCAAATACTTTGGCCAAATGGTCAAAATGAAGCCTTTTTCGGAATACCCAAATTGCATTTCTCTAAAATTCAAAATAAACATATACTATAGGGACCCTTTTGTCATTTTGATTCACCACTTCGCCACTGTAAGCATTATCTCACGATTTACCGAGCAGTTTCCTAAATTCTCTTAATTATATACAAAATTGCTCATCGTTTAGCTTTTAGTCGCGAGATTCTTATGTTATTCTTTTTCTTCCAAATCTCAGGATCATCAGGCTTTGGGTTTAAATTTGAATTTAGGTCGCGAGCTTGAATAATTTAATTTGAAGTCTGCTGAGCCTAGCGTCATGATGGGATGATGAATACTTAAGAACTATCAAGTGGATTATGAATCAGATTACTATGAGATCGCCATCACTGCTTTGATTGTTTAATAAAAGGTGTGAAATTTTATTTTAAATTCAAGTTATGGTTTCCTTCGGAACTAAAATTCTCTTCCCCTACCATCATTTTTTTTGTACAGATTGATATGTTGCAGGATGGAAATGGCTTGTTCTTTAACAACTTTCAATCCATCAAGACGCACAAGTAATGTTATCCTATAATTTTATAATTTTATTTAGTCAAGTTGCCTACGTTAGTAACTATTCTAATGAATCGGTATCTTCCTTATTTGTGGTGCCCATAGTATTCAAGGGATATGTTAAATCTGCAATGCATAACAATCTTTGTTAGATTTCCAACTCGATATTTTTTTACACCGACTACTTTTTTCCAGAATCAGGTTTACTTTATATTGTAAGTGCACTGAATTACATTAACAAATTGCTTTTGGCCCTTTTTATATATTATGATGAATAGAAGTAAATATCTAAGTGGTCAACAATTTAGAGGCTTTTTATCAAATGTTTGTAGCAATTATACATAAAAGACCCTTGAAGTTTATAGAACTAAAAATATTTTACTGATTCAAATGAATTCAAAGTTGAAATAACTACATGCAATACAATTTCCTTTTAAACAACCTAACGGACAGGAGAAATGATCCAAAAAAGAGTTGATACTAGTTGCATGACATTTGTGACATGATTGAGACTTTTCAATAATAGCTGGATAAGAAAGTACAAACCTAAGTACTATGTAAATAAGAGGAAGAAAGAATAACAAGGATAGTAAAGCAACAAATGCAGTACACTTTCCCTACTTCTCTGTCAACCAAGTATTTGATTAAATTTCTCATAATTTGTATCAAAAAAGGTTAGTGGTAATGATAAGGCTATTATAGTCGTGGATGCAGCATGACATTGTATTCTTCAGAAGTTCAATAATGAAGTTGGACATTACATGTATTTTTCTGTATTTATTGATAAGCTTTATTTTTCTAAATCGAAGTTGTAAGAAGTCCTTACTTGTTTATATGGTCTGCATATGTGTTGTGTGTCTATACATTGCAAATAAGATATATTTGATGCGTATTTGTCAAAGTATGTGTAGAAATAATCTGTTTCTATATTCTACACATTTAGTATTGGCATGTCAGTCCATATTTTTAAGCTAAAGTTGCACGTATTTGTCATGAACGGTTGTAGCACAGGGAAATGTATCTTAAAAGAAATGTATTTTCAAGTTGAAAACATAAAAAATCTACAAAAATGTTTCAACATTGTAAAATATCGTTTGGTTATTGATCTATATTACAGTGATAAGATAGATAAGTGGCTTCCAATATCCTTATGATTTTTTTTCAGTGTAGTTCGTGTATTCTGTAACATACTAAATTATAAATTTGTCCAATTGATTATGAACGTAGTAAGCTTCCTAAAATATGTGTCTAGAAACATTAAACTAAATATACTAATCATATGGATGATACTTAGATAAGTATATGTTTGAAACTTTGTACGATGAATGCATGTTTAAATAAATTGAAGCTGTTTGAACAAGTAGACACAAAAAAAAAGGAATGTAGAATGCTCCTTTTGCATTTATTGGATTTCATATAAGTAGTATTAGAACAATAGTAATCAAATATAATTATGTGAAGGCTATTTTGCATGTTTTGACAGTTAATTATAAGCTGATGATGTGATAATAGCTCATTGATGATTTTCATGTGTACACATAAGGTACCACTTGCACAATATATATAGTAATGTTACCATCACCCTACAAATATAATATTAATTAATGATCAAATAATAAGGATTTGATGTTAAAAACTCTACCAAATTACATGTGTTTGTTAAACCAAACTATAGATTAGAAGGTTTAGAAATTTGCTACCGATTAAATGTTATGTTAAATAAGTTTTTTGAAGAAAGCATGTTGGAATAAGTTTATCTTTGCCATGTAAAGTTAAATATGGAATTGTTGAAAATAAGAAGTTTGCGACCAATTTTTCTTATGCATGTCCATCGGGCATGCCTTGGGTACTGGACCATCGTCGTATAATCTTAAACCTAATGGTTCACAGATGAATCAGTTTAGGGGAGATTTGAATATTTGTAACAAAACTTATTAGTAAGAGACATTGTTAGATATTACTAAGGCACACCCTATAGACGATTGATGCACTTCATATCTAAATCATTGGTTAATGTTGGATACGGGTGATCTTCGGCTGAGCCGTGTACTTCATCACTATCTTAAAGACGTTTCGACGTTCTGCTCAAAGGTGCAAGCAGTCGAACAAACGCCGTCGCCTCTAGGATAAAACAACCTTCCTCTTTGTTTGGTTTTGTAGCAACGATGCGTCTGCACAAATGGAATCCGCTCAGTTGCACTCAAAGTTGCTGCTCGGTTTTTTAAGAAATTTCATGGAGAAGAAGAATGGTTTGCTACAGAAGAAAATGTTATTCGTATTTTTTTAATTTCATCTAACAATCAAGTTTAATAGATGAAATACCAAGTCGAATGTTTTACCGAGTCGTGGAGTAACCATTGACTCAAAACTCGGATTTTAAGTTTTACCATCTCAAAAAATAACGGTCAAAAATGGGTAAAAATTTCGTCCAAAAATATAAGTGCTACACCACAATAAGCCCGAGCCCGGATCGGGTCGGTCGGTCGGCGCGCACGCGTGTGATGGTCAATCATGGTCTCTCTACTCATAAAAGAGCATCATTGGGTGCTCAACATGTCCAATTTAGCTTCTAAGTGTCAAGTATAAATACTTGATTCTTTTATAAAGTCCTACAATGTGGGCTATTCACATATATATCCATTCTCACTCCGTCAATTTTTTAATAATTCACCTAAAATTAAAAAAAACATTTCCACCAATCCCCTAGTTGAATTTTTTAAAAATATTTTTCAAGCAGCTTCTGAAAACATAAAATTATGCATAAACAAATGTGTCTTTCGACTTGAACCTTTGCATAGTGGATAAGGTTCAGTTTTTACTAGAGTGGCACATAGACTTTAACACTATTCATGATATCAAACCACATACAGTCTTTCTGGAGTGCAATCAAATAAGCCAATGCATATCTATCTCAGTTTAGTGAATGTTATAAGAATTTTGCCCAAAATTCCATAGAAACGGCCACATTTCCACATCCACATAGGTGAATCTATCAAGGATACTCCTGAAAGTAGGTGCTTCACTCAATATAGAGTATAGATCTCATTAAGAGTTTCTATTAACTCATCTTCTAACCACTTCAGGAATACATGCTTCAAAATATATAAAAATAGTATGTTCAACTCATATCACTTCACAACTTGTTCTTACCCATTGAACCTAGTTCTTGGGATCTCTAGTTATTAGGTCGGGTTACTATTGTGCGTGACTCAATAATCTAAGGGCAATAGTCTCACTCTTTTAGAGGTTCTAAGGACTTTCTCTCTGGCTAGTATTTTCATCAAAGGATCATCTAGATTTTCATCACTGCGTATGTGATATACTCTAACAACTCCTAAGGAGAGTAGCTCTCTAATAGTGTTATGCTTACGACGTATCTGTCGTCTCTTACCGTTGTAATAACGGTTTAGTACTCGAATGGATGTAATTCTAGTTACAGGTGAAAAATTGTCAAAAAAGTCTGCATTTTCTCTTTGCTTAAACTCTTTAGCTACTAAACGGGCTTTATATACAGCTGGTGTATATTGGATAAAGTATTTTAATCATTGGATAACAAAGCTTTAGTCATCACATCTCTGCAACCCATCAGTGGTTAGTATACGTTGTTCTTCTCTTTCCCGTTTCCAAAATTATGTGTATTTTTTTAATAGTTACTTAGGACTTTGGATTCTTTTAAAATAGGTTGGGCATGAGTTCGGTACCTACCACAAGAAAAAGACGATTTGGGTCTTTGGCTACATTGCAAGTTAAGTTTTAATTATATGCTTTCCGTATAATTTATCCATTATTTCCAAATTATTTTTTTATGTAGTGAGAGAAAATTGAATCTGGCTTCATGAAGTATGTTGATGTTGACACCGAAAGTTATTTTATGGTTGACAAACCCGAATTGTCACTGGATGTGATATGTATTAGTTTACATGCATGGTGGATTATGTTAATAGATATATTAGATATGATAGGAGCATTTTTTTACATTTATTTTTATAGACAAAATACACGGAAAACCAAAACATGCTTTAGTGGCGACTGTTGGTAAAATTTTAGGTAATGATCCTACGCTATGTCCAAGGCTATATTTGAATAATTAGTTTTCAGTTACATGCTCAAATATTAGATCTTACCCCTGGATGAGCATAATAAAACCTACCAACTTTAATGCAGCTTTCTCCTTTACCTATCTTTCATTTAGGTTAAGTTGGTTGCAAATAAGCATGTAACGATCCCGAATTTTTACTAAATTTAAATTGATAATTAAATTAATTTTTGAATTTAAATCTATAAAATTTATTAGTAAATTGATTCGAGTTTCCCTAAATTCAAATAAAATATATATATATATATATATATTAAATCATATGAATTTAAATATTGTACATATGTGATTTGGATTTAAATTTCAAGTAAATGGATTTACAATAATATGAATATATATGTATATATGTACATACATTGAGTTTGAGTCATTGTTTTAACTAAATGATTTAAAAATAAATTGTAATGATAAAAATAAAAGTAAACAATTTATTGCTAAAGTTTTAACAATAAATTAATATGGAAATTCATCGATATAATAAAATAAATAAATATATAGTTTATACAAAATGAAGTAAAGATGTAATTTTAATATCATAATACAAATAAAACAAACAATAATAATAAAAGTAGAACTTCATTGTATTTCAAAGTAACAAGGCAAAGACAAAAGAAAAATAAAAATAAATCATTCTCTTTTAAATAACTATAAAAATATACACATTAAACAAATCTGTTAAAATGAAAACAATATATTTTAAATGGAACTTCATTTATATACAAAAGAAATCATCAGCCTCCAACACATACTATATAATCTCAGCCATCAAAACGTTATGCAGCATTACTACAGCAAAAAGAAGACATCACTGCAGCCATACCTCCAATACACCTCAAACATAATACAAGATCACTACAGCATGCTTAGCATTGTACTAGCAAAACAATATTTTATCACCTTATTGTACATTCTTTTATATATATCAACATGCACTATCTTTTTTCTTTTTTATCAAATTCTGCATTCAGTTCATCCTAAGTAAAATAAAACTGAGTGAAAGAAAAAAAAACCAAAACAATCTTACTTAACATAAACAAGCTTCACACTTAAAACATTTTCCAAGCAATCAAAGCTTGACAGTTTAGAAGCAAAGAAAAGCTTCAGATAAACCAGATTTCAACTTCAACTCCTGGAGTCAACATGATCTGGAAGGTGAGTAACTCCACCATTAAAAATTTAAAGTATGATATAGTTGAATATTATTGCTGTGATCAATATTGTTTTGAGATATGGGTTTGCAAATTTCTGAAGCTTGATGTATGCAGGCATTAGAAAAATTTATAACTTCTCCGCTTAATCTCAGAGTGCAGAACAACAAAGAAAATTCAATTTCTTTTTTTCTAATCAATATTAGGCTTTGGTTTTAGAACAAATTAGTCGTATTTAAGAATGAGTTATAATCTAAAAATAGTTTCATGAAGTACAAATGAATATAGAATGAAAAATCAAATTTTTACAGTAGAAACTTCATTTTCTGGAAAATTCGAGTATCACGAAATTTTGGTTCAAGAATATAACTTGAATCCTTAATGGATGATATGATTTTTAAACCTGGTTCGATGATTTTTCATTGTGGGGTTTGAGAGCAATTTGTTTTTGTCTACGAATTGGAATTCGACCAGATTCTGGCGATCGGAGGTTCTGAGGGTGTCGGGGTTGTTAGTGGTGATGGAGGGGCCTACGGTCGTGGTAGGAAAAATGTCTGGAGGTGGCAACGACCACGGTGGCGACGGCGGCAGAGCTTTGAAAATTTTAAACCTAGTTTTTGTGGAGGCTGTTTGTTTGGTTCGGTTGCTTCATGTAGATGATCGAGTGGTACGACATTTGGGGGAAAAGGAGCGTCGATGGTCAGGGACCGCATGGTCGAAGTCGCGTGACTTCAGGTGGTCGGAGCGGCGGGGTTGAGTTGTTGCCAGGTTTCGAGATGGTATAGCTTTCGAGTGTTCCGGTTTTGATTGCGACTTGCTCGATTTTGTCTCCGTGTGGTAATTAAAGTGGCGAGGGTCGGAGTTTGACGTGGGGAGGGTCGGCGACTTGTTCGTGGTGTCGCCGGAGGTAGGATCGTCGTTGACGATCTGTGCACGTGCACGAGCACGTTGGTCTGGGTTTGGGGGTGTTTTTTTTTTGGGTTTGCCTGGGAAGAGCACGGGGGAGTCTCGCGTCATACTCGAGTAATTCGAGTAGCATACTCGAAGCAAGGATAAAAGGGGCTCGAGTCAAAGTCATTACAGGTTTTAAACCTGAAACTGTTTTGGTTTGGGAATTTTAAACCAAAAATTTAAATTTTAAATCAAGGTTTTAAAACTAAAGCTTAAATCAAAATGTAAATAAAAATTTAAGTTTAAATTAGAACTTAGTTTGTAAATAAAAATAAAGTTTTTTTTTAAATTCAATCTGGTTTAATAATTTCAAAGCAATTAAGTGTATTAAAAAAAGTTTGAATTCAAAGATGGAATTGAATTGTAAATGGAAGATTTAAACAAGCTGAAATTTAAAAGTTTAAACCTGAAATAAATTTTAAACCTGACTTCGAGATTTTGAAATTAATTAAGTTTTATAACTTAAGTATTTAAAAATATGTTTAAACTTAAATTGAAATTCAAAAAGGAAAAATGGAAATCGGTGGTTTCAAACATATTGTGAATAAAAGTTAAACTATCAATATGGATGAGTTTACTTTAATTAGTGAAGACTAATGAATTCTTAAAGGGTTAATCAATTTATCATCAATAATGATTAATATAAGTAAATTTCTTTAGAAAAGTAATTAAAGAAATTTGATAGTTAATAAAAGTCATTGACTAAGATTATTGGAAAAAAATCAATGTGATTAATTATAACAATAAATTTAGATTTATTTAAATTAATAACAATCATTGTGTAATTGTTAAGTATGATTACTTAATATAAGTAATTGAGGATTGAATTGTTCAGTGTAAGTAAGTGAGTTAATCAGATTAGTTTAAGTTAATTACTTGAGTTAATTAATCTAGAACAATGAATTGACAAATTGGAAAAAAAATGATTACTTAGAAAGTAAATAATAGGTAATTGGTTGATGTAGTGAATTGAATGATAATTAGAAATTTGAGTATAATTATTTATTAATAATTAAAGAATTAATTAAAAATTGTGATTAATTAAGTTACTTGTGAATGTTTGAACTTGACTGAATAATTAAATTGTTTGATATCCGTGATATTGATGCTTTGTGATATGTCTTGATTTGTGTTATAATCTGAAATGTAATTTATTTATCTAAGATAAATGTAATTATTATCTGTGATATATATATCTGTGTTCTGTGAATAAAAGATAAGCGTTTATGGTTTATACCGCTTATCGAATGTAAGCGTTATAGTTTATACCGCTTATCAAATAAATTTCTGTATTTGATCTGTGATGGTTGAATGATGTTGCACTATTGTGTTAAACCCCTTGACCACACTTATACACACACACTAATATGGATTTCACGAGGAAATCGATTAAGTCACAGATTTTTGAAAACGATTTTAAATAGACAATCTGAATTCAAATGTTTTGAAAATGGATTGGGTTTGAAGTGAAAAGCAATTGAAATGGAATTTCAAAGATAAAATTTATTTTGAATAACTTAGTTGAGTTTTGAAATTTAAATATTTTGATTTAAATTTTGAATTCAATATTTGAAATTGAATTCTATGATCTGAAACTAAGGATTAAAGATGTTATACCCGTTATATATGGATTAAACTATTTTTTTTAGTACTGATCTGAGATTGTGAATAAAATTCAAAGGGTTTAACTCGTACAAATATAATTGGATTTTTCTGAAACGAAAACTGTTTGTTTTCAAATAATAAAAGCTTTCACAAAAGAAATAAACTTCCAGTTTGTTTTAGAAGGATTTCAAGATTGAAATGAAAATGATTTTCCAAGTTATGGAAACGATTTGAAAGCTATAAATTAAATCTTTAATTTAAAGATTTTAAACGAGTAACTCCAATTGAAATGAAATTTGTTTGGAAATCCAGGAATGAATCTTTGTGAAACTAGATGAACTTTATGAGGTAAATTACGATCATGGTATGGAGCAGGGTTATTGGGGGTAGCACCCCTTAGGGTATGTGCATTTCCTTCTGGATAGAAGTGGTATTATGGTATGGAGCCCAGATACTTAACTTATGTTGATATCGCAGATATATATATGTATTACTTTGTGATTTGTTGTTGGGGCCCCAGTTAAAGGTTGGTTACAACCGGAAGATGGCATACTCGAGTCAGTAGTTACCCAGTTAGGGGTAACCCGGCCTTGTGTTGGCAGAGATCCGATTTGGTTCTCAGGGACGTCCTTCCAGAGGCGTTCTCATGTGGCAATGGAAAGTTCCTTGGTCTGACCATTTGTTGGAAATTCAAAAAAACAATACGAATCCTGTACGGTTTTAGTTGTATAACCTGCCATGGAATGTGGCGGTAACCTGCTATTGAACATGGTAGCTATAGTAGGCATAAGTGCGGAATGCCTATGCTGGCTAAGATTTATATCTTTACTTTCGAAATGAATTTTTCCTACACTATGCACTAGTAATAATATTAAATGTTTCTTTTAATGTGTATCAAGCATCTTTGACTATCATAAGGAGAAATCTCCTCTGATTCTGCGTTTGCATTGGGTGTGTGGCGGGAGGTCTTATGGTAGTTTCATTTTCAAAAAGCATTGCGAATTGACTTTAAATCTTTTGTTGATTATTTTAAAAGACAAACTGTTTTTGTTGCTCACACCAGTCCCATGACTGATCCGGGGTTTATTGTTTCTTTTCTAAACTCTGGGTGCTCAAAATTTTTCTACACGAGCAGTTTAGAGTTGGGTTTTTCAGATAGTTAGGTTCAGTGATTTATCTGGAGCTAGTTCAGTCTTTGGATGTGGACGAGACTTGCTTGTCTTTGCGTATCGTGATATTGAAACGAGCTGCTGCTGCTGGAATTCTTCCTTGAAGACTATCTTAGAATTATATTTGTAACGTTTCGGATTTTCGTTGCCGAAAAACTGAATAGTTATGGGTTTTAAAAAGAATTTAAGAAAAGAAAAAGAGAGAAAAGATAGAAAATAGAGAGGAAAGAAGATAGACGATTTTTAGAAAACAGAGAATTTTAAAATAGGACGGACGGAAAGAAAACAACAGAACAACAACAGAATCTCACAATTCGCAGCGGAACAACATATAATAATAAATGAATAATCTTTAAACAAAGAACTACAGTTATTACATTTCATCATATTTCATTACATCATATCATCAGAGTGTACAACAACAACATACAACATCAAACAGTGCAGCGGAAAAAGAAATACTATATACAAGTAATACGCCATGCCATCCAGCTTGCCTCCAGCAACTCCAGAATATCCAGAATATCCTGATAAACCTAACTCTTAACTGCCCGTGTGCAAATTGGTGGGCACCCAGAGTTTAGGAAGGAAAACAATAAACTCCGAGTCAGTCATGTGACTGGTGTGAGAACTCAAAACAGTTTATTTACTTTAAAATCAAAATTGAGGAATATTTTAAATCAATTCGCAATGCTTTTAAAAATGAGACTACCATAAGGCCTCCCGCACACACACACATGCAAACGCAGAATCGGAGGAGATTTCTCCTTATGATAGTCAAAGATGCTTGATACGCATTTAAAATAATATTTGATATTATTATTAGTGCATAGTGTAGAGGAAAATCATTTCGAAAATAAAGATATAAATCTTAGCCAACATACGACCATTATCGTATGCCTACTATAGCTACTATCCAAACAGTGATGACCACCATAAGTGAATAGCAGGTTCTACAACTAATGCCGTACAAGTTTCGTATTGGGAATTGGATTTCCAACAAATGGTCAGGCCAAGGAACTTCCCATTGCCACATGAGAATGCCTCTGGATGGACATCCCCGAGAACCAAACCGGATCTCTACTAACACAAGGCCGGGTTACCCCTAACTGAGTAACAACTGACCGAATATGCCATCCCCCGGTCCTTTGGGACCTTTTCAACCGAGCGCTCGTAATCAATTCACACAATCATAAAGTGTTTTCAACATGAGTAAGTATCTGGGCTCCATACCATGATACCACCCTTTTCCAGAAGGAAATGCACATATCCTAAAGGGCGCTACCCCTCATAACCTTGCTGCATCTTTCCTGTTTTGACCATTTCCGGGATGTGAGGCTCGACGAAGTCACGTCCACAAAAACATACTTTATACAAAAGCCATGCTTTGGGTCAACAAATGATCAACACAATGATCACTAAGATAGACGATCAAATAAATGATCCTATCACAAATAATCAACACAATGATCATTTCAGCATCACTCAGCATGTCACATTACCAAACTGGGAATATATCGCTGATAACTTCAACTATATAACCTCTGAACTCGTACGTCTCAGAGAAGGGTGTTAAGCTAAAAGAATAAATTCTCCGCCACCTCAGAAATATATTTGAAAGAAATCGGCTTTATATCTCAACTTGTAATGTCAGACATACAATCCATACAAGTCTGTTCCGGGCTCGAACAGAACCGAAGGCACTTACAAAGAAGTCCTTGCAATCCGAATAATTTCTAATCACGTTCGGATTTCCCATCACTTATGGAGATCTCTATACCGGGGATCAGCCAGTGCAGAGACAATCAACAAGAAACCCTCTCGTTTTCGAAAATATCCGGTCTTCAACACCGGTCTTCGAATGCAATTCATAACGACGTATCACATATTCGGAATGGGTTATACGACCCCATGGTCCTTTCCCGGTTAACCCGAATAGTGAGCGCTTATTTTTTTAAAAAAATAAGTGTGGCATTCAATTTCAAACAATTCACAACAAATACCTATTCAAAGGTAAATATCGATAGTCGGTTATTGATCTATCAATAGATATGCCAACATCACCAGAATCCAAATAATTTTCCAAATTATTTAATTCCAAAAATATCTTTAGAAGATATAACTTTCCATATTTCAAAAATAAATCAATATTTATTTTTAAACCTATTTTCCCAATTCCATTTATAAATTCCATATTGAATTTATACTTCCAAAATATTTATGAATATACGATTTCAAATATTCATTTTCAATTTATCTTCAAAAAGATAAATTCTCTAAACTTTCCATTTCTCATTGGAAAAAAACAATTTCCATACTTATTTATTTTATAAGTAATCCACAAATTTTATTTATTTTCAACCTTGGAAAATATTCCATATACTCTAATCGAAATTAAGTATATATTTCATTCTTTAAGGAAATCATTCACTTAATCATATTTATTTGGGCCAAAACGAATGTTGCGTAAAACATCGTTACGACAACCCAAAATCACTAGTATAGGGATTCGAAATTAAAATAGATATGTAAATCCCAATACTATACAAAAACATTTCCTTTCGGAAATTATCTATTATAACAACAGTGTTATAATCTATTATTTCCTTCTATTTCTCGAAAACATCTATTTCAACAATAAATGTTGAAATCTATGATTTCGAATCTCAACATATTTTAAAACATCATTAGATCGTTTTAATTCTATTTAAAACATCATGTTCAAAATAATTCCTTTAACATATTATTCACTATTCAAAAACGTGAATATATTACGTTAACAAATTTCATCTTTCTATTCATTTTATTTTAAGGAATTATTCACTGTTTAAAACATGAATATAACTCCATTAATAAATTACAACAATTCACTTATCAAAATAAGTCGTTTCGAATTTATAAAACAACGTTTATAAATTCTATTTCTATTTATTTTATAACAACTTCCTTTTATAAATTTCCTTTATTAACCTATCTCAATTCATATCACAATGATATACTAAAAATTCATATTATAAGTCAAATACTTATAATTTATTTATTTACAAAATTGTTTCTCTAAACTTCACTAATCTACAAATCTTATAACTTCTAAGATTCATTTATTTATCCAAACTCATTCCTTTAATAACTTTATAAATTTTATAAACCTACTGTTTATAAAATTTTATTTATAACTTCACTGTTATAATTCTATAATTCCAATTTATGAAATTCATTTACAATTCTTTCTAACACTTAGAAAAGTTCGTTTTACACTTCTAATACTTTTAATTTATAAATATTAATTTATAAAGCCTTTTTTTTTTAATATAGAACCATTTATATTATTACTTTACACATCCTTAAACTCTTTTATAAATTCACCATTTTGATTTATAAAATATTCAAATTTCCATTTATAACTTTACCGTTATAATTCTATAGATTTCATTCCTTTTTGGAATTCATTTACAAATTATTCTATCACTGATAAAAGCTCGTTTCATAATTCAAGATATTCTAAATTTATAAATATCAATTTATAAATCTTTTAATATAAATCAATTTATATTATTACTTTAAACATCTTTAAACTCTTTCATAGTTTCATCATTCTGATTTATAAAATAGAAATTTTATAAATCCTATTTTTTTTGAACTTCTTATAATAATTTCAGAAATCCCAGTTTAAACTATTTTATAAAATCATCAATCCCATATTTTCAAAAATCAACTTTTAACTATATTTCTCAAAAATAAAATTTTTATAACATTAAAAATTATAACGTTTATTTATTTTAATGGATCAATTCCAAAAATATTTAATAAACGTATATTTCCAAAAATCCTTTTAGAAATAAAAATCGTTGTTTTTAAATTTCAAAAATTGGATCCGATGATGCAACACATCAAATAGTCAATCACGATTTTTCCAATATCATATATCGATATGATAAACAATCAAACATCACAATATTTAAAATCAATAAATATTTGTGAGGAATCCAGTTGGATCCCTCCAACCTGTTTCCCTGCATCCACAGACATTAGCACAATACCATTCCGTTTCAAGACGGAATATCGCGGTATATGGGATTTTATAAAATATATCCGCTTACTAACGGCGCATAGGGTCTCATCCGCTAAAAGAAAATGCGGGAAATCAATCAACTGCAATATATACATATGCCAATATATATATATATTGCTATATATATATAATATAATACCAATTCCACTTCAAGGTGGAATATCGCGGTATATGGGTGTAATAAATAACCTCCACTTACTAACGGCGTATAGGGTCTATTCACATCCAATATATATATAACAATCATCATTCAATCATTCAAACAACACAGTCAAACAATTTTAAATCTAACTATTTAAAATTTAAATAAACAGCAAAAATTCCTTTTGAGTGAGAAGTTCTCACCTTTATTCCCGTTTGCCATCCACTTCCAATTCAACTTGTTTTCTTCATTTATACCTTGTATAAATATTTGCACAATTTATTAATATCCGAATCAATTGAATAAATTAAATTTTCATTCTTGATTGTTAAATAAATCAATAGTTTTATTTAAATCAGTTTCTTCTTTAATAATTTTATTTCAACTAAAAATTAAATTTAATTAACCAAACTCTCTTTCAAATGATTTAAATTTTTTTACTAAAGATTTTCTTTTTAGTAACTATAATAGATAAAACAAATTTATTATCGTAACTATTTATTTTATAACAACTTAACAAATCATTTTACTTTAAATTGATATCTTTAAATCAATTTCTTTTAATATAAATCAATTTGACTAAAAATTTAAATTTCTTTTAATAAACTTTATTAACTAACCGTTTAATTCGAAGCATTCTTTCTTTTTAATAAATTAATCTAAATTTTATCTTTAACAATTTTTTCCTTTAATAAATTTATTTTCTTTTAAACCAAATTCCTGTTTAATAATTTATTTTCTTTATTTAACTTAAAAATCAAATTTCCTTAGATAAATCATTTTACCATCAAATTTGAATTCTTAATAAATTTTCTTTAATAAATTAAATCAACTAATTATTTTGGTTTTAACTATTAAATTTGTTATAAAAAAAAATTTTCCTTTTAAAATAATTCTAACTAGAAATTTCAAATCGAACTAAATTTTCTTTTTATAAATTCAAATCAACAAATCTTTCTTTAAATAAAATTATATTTCTTTGTTTAATAAGTTTATTTTAACTAAAATTTTACTTTAAATTAATTTCTTTAAATCAAATTCTTTTTAATACTTTGATTTAACAAAAATTAAATTCAAACTATTCTTCAATTTTTGTCGAACAAATTTAATTTCTATTTAAATAAATTTTATTAACTATCTGTTATATTATTATTATTCTGTATATACTCACTGGAATATTTTTTTCTGATTTCATATGCAAACGTTTTTTTTTTTCAAACATCTTATACTAAAAACTGCATAGATTATATACTGCATAAAAAATTATATACATATAAAATTAATCTTGGCTTTACTGTATATAAACATTTAACTATATATTGAATAAACAAAAATAATAAAAAAACTTACTGCCTTAACAAAAACCCAGGCTATCATCAACCTTCACCCAACGCCGCCACGACGAACGAATCCCCAACCCTCGCCGCACCGAATTTCGCGGTGCCTAACGCAGCCGCTACCTCCTCCTCTAACTCGCGCGCACCATAATCACGAAGACCCCCACCTCCATTCGATCGTCGCGTGCTGTTGCCTTGCCGCGACCTTGCCTAGTAGCCGCACTTGCCTCCAATCGCGCGCCATTGCCGTCGCGCTACTCCACGCGACCCCGTCGCGCCCACCACTCGCGAGCGCCACCCCCAAATTCGATGCCGCAATCGCCTTCGATTGCCTTGCGCGACCGCGCCTCCCCCCCATCGCTTCACGAAATCGCGCGCATCCCCAGGTCGAGCGCCACCGCGACATCGTGCTCGCACGCCTCTATCGCTCGCGCGATTGGATTTAGGGCTTCGGCCTCCATTTTTTTTCTTTATTTTCTGCGGCCATTAATTGAATTTGCTTTGATTCGTGAATTGAAGAAGGAAAGTGAAGGAGAGGGATATTTAAAATCAACTGAGGCATGTTCGGCCATGCCCACACGATTTGGTATCGTGATTTTAGGCATGATATTAGGGATAACGTGGTACCGTTTGATTAATTAAAATATTAATTTCAATTTGAATTCGATTTTATCTCAACGCGTTTATATGTCGTGTGCTCACATATAAACTCCAAAAAATACGAAATTTGAAATCCGGCAATAATTCAATATTACGGACCCAATGGAACTGGTTTCGTCGAATTCCGAGACTGTGCCTCGGACGGCTATTTTAAATATTGATTTAAACGATTTAATTTCAAAACTGAACAATTCACTTTCTATTTCAATTCTGAAGCTTCTATAATCTTCAGTATTATCAATATGAATTTTACAAGCCTTTGAAATATTTTTAATTCGGCTTAAAATCAAAGATTTAAATTTTTATTCAACTTTCAATAGATTAAATTCTAAAATCTAATCGCTAAATTCAAAGCTATATTGAAAATTCAACCCAAACCGTCATTCAAATATTTAAAATTAACTAAATATTTGCAAATTAAATTATTCAAAATCCTGGGTCGTTACAATCTTCCCTCCTTAAAAGAATTTCGTCCCGAAATTACAAGTTAAGAAGAATGCCCTTATCCCGTCTATCATTTTTTTTTTTACAATCCAAATAATTGTATCAACTTACTAACCTAAATCTTTTTACTAGAGATTCTTTATCATTTAACTAGCTTTTCAACTTCATTTATAGGTTTCAAACAACATTGTTCTCCTAACAATTCAAATTTAAATTCAAATTCAAATTTCAAACTTTCAAAATTTCTCAAAAAATTTTCTAACACCCTAAATTTTCGAAAAATTTCGCCAGCGTTTCCTTTGCGCGGCTCGATCGGTACAACTACAAAATGGCACCACGGCCCCTCAGAATCAAAAAGAAAAGAGAAAAGCCAAGTGGCTAGAGAAGAAAGTCATCAAATCTCATACTGAAATTAAAATACGTACCTTTTTGTCGAGCAATTCAATTTTATCTTTGAAATCAAAATCTCAATTCCATTATAAACCCGTATAACCTGTATAACCTGCTAGTAGTAGCATCCAAATCCAACATTCAAACTATTTTGCTAATTCTATTACAAAATTTTCAACATATACTTCTTATACGTTTTTACTTCACTATTGAAGTTACATATCAATTTCATTCAATTTTACTCTTCAATTCAATTCACAATTTCAATTCTATTTGAATTCAATTCATAATTTAAATTTCATTCAAATTCAATTCTCAATTCTAAATATTGAATTCTAACGATTAACTTTCATTTAGTAATTCATATTACTAATTTAAATTAGTTTCATTCACTAACTCTTTTCACTATTTCAATTCATCTTGATTTCACTTAATTACTCAATTCAACTTTGCATTTCAAATTTCATTCCACTTGAAATTATTTCACAAATGAATAAATTATTAAGTTAATTTACTCGAATTCAATCTATTTTTATTTAATTCCATACACTAATGATAATAATTCAATAGTATCACTTCTAACAATCATACAACCATATACTATAATAATCCCTAGAAAATCATTTCTTTTCTATACAAAAATAGTTTTGGGCAAAAATTATTTTATAATATAAATCAATTTTATATTCACTAACAAATACGCGCTCATATCTATTATTACACTCAAACTCATTCTAGAGTACTGCTGACTCTATCTCTAACGAGTAAGACCCTACAGAACCATGGTTGTCGCTTAACCAACAGCTCTGATACCAACTGTAACGTTTCGGATTTTCGTTGCCGAAAAACCGAATAGTTATGGGTTTTAAAAAGAATTTAAGAAAAGAAAAAGAGAGAAAAGATAGAAAATAGAGAGGAAAGAAGATAGACGATTTTTAGAAAACAGAGAATTTTAAAATAGGACGGACGGAAAGAAAACAACAGAACAACAACAGAATCTCACAATTCGCAGCGGAACAACATATAATAATAAATGAATAATCTTTAAACAAAGAACTACAGTTATTACATTTCATCATATTTCATTACATCATATCATCAGAGTGTACAACAACAACATACAACATCAAACAGTGCAGCGGAAAAAGAAATACTATATACAAGTAATACGCCATGCCATCCAGCTTGCCTCCAGCAACTCCAGAATATCCAGAATATCCTGATAAACCTAACTCTTAACTGCCCGTGTGCAAATTGGTGGGCACCCAGAGTTTAGGAAGGAAAATAATAAACTCCGAGTCAGTCATGTGACTGGTGTGAGAACTCAAAACAGTTTATTTACTTTAAAATCAAAATTGAGGAATATTTTAAATCAATTCGCAATGCTTTTAAAAATGAGACTACCATAAGGCCTCCCGCACACACACACATGCAAACGCAGAATCGGAGGAGATTTCTCCTTATGATAGTCAAAGATGCTTGATACGCATTTAAAATAATATTTGATATTATTATTAGTGCATAGTGTAGAGGAAAATCATTTCGAAAATAAAGATATAAATCTTAGCCAACATACGACCATTATCGTATGCCTACTATAGCTACTATCCAAACAGTGGTGACCACCATAAGTGAATAGCAGGTTCTACAACTAATGCCGTACAAGTTTCGTATTGGGAATTGGATTTCCAACAAATGGTCAGGCCAAGGAACTTCCCATTGCCACATGAGAATGCCTCTGGATGGACATCCCCGAGAACCAAACCGGATCTCTACTAACACAAGGCCGGGTTACCCCTAACTGAGTAACAACTGACCGAATATGCCATCCCCCGGTCCTTTGGGACCTTTTCAACCGAGCGCTCGTAATCAATTCACACAATCATAAAGTGTTTTCAACATGAGTAAGTATCTGGGCTCCATACCATGATACCACCCTTTTCCAGAAGGAAATGCACATATCCTAAAGGGCGCTACCCCTCATAACCTTGCTGCATCTTTCCTGTTTTGACCATTTCCGGGATGTGAGGCTCGACGAAGTCACGTCCACAAAAACATACTTTATACAAAAGCCATGCTTTGGGTCAACAAATGATCAACACAATGATCACTAAGATAGACGATCAAATAAATGATCCTATCACAAATAATCAACACAATGATCATTTCAGCATCACTCAGCATGTCACATTACCAAACTGGGAATATATCGCTGATAACTTCAACTATATAACCTCTGAACTCGTACGTCTCAGAGAAGGGTGTTAAGCTAAAAGAATAAATTCTCCGCCACCTCAGAAGTATATTTGAAAGAAATCGGCTTTATATCTCAACTTGTAATGTCAGACATACAATCCATACAAGTCTGTTCCGGGCTCGAACAGAACCGAAGGCACTTACAAAGAAGTCCTTGCAATCCGAATAATTTCTAATCACGTTCGGATTTCCCATCACTTATGGAGATCTCTATACCGGGGATCAGTCAGTGCAGAGACAATCAACAAGAAACCCTCTCGTTTTCGAAAATATCCGGTCTTCAACACCGGTCTTCGAATGCAATTCATAACGACGTATCACATATTCGGAATGGGTTATACGACCCCATGGTCCTTTCCCGGTTAACCCGAATAGTGAGCGCTTATTTTTTTAAAAAAATAAGTGTGGCATTCAATTTCAAACAATTCACAACAAATACCTATTCAAAGGTAAATATCGATAGTCGGTTATTGATCTATCAATAGATATGCCAACATCACCAGAATCCAAATAATTTTCCAAATTATTTAATTCCAAAAATATCTTTAGAAGATATAACTTTCCATATTTCAAAAATAAATCAATATTTATTTTTAAACCTATTTTCCCAATTCCATTTATAAATTCCATATTGAATTTATACTTCCAAAATATTTATGAATATACGATTTCAAATATTCATTTTCAATTTATCTTCAAAAATATAAATTCTCTAAACTTTCCATTTCTCATTGGAAAAAAACAATTTCCATACTTATTTATTTTATAAGTAATCCACAAATTTTATTTATTTTCAACCTTGGAAAATATTCCATATACTCTAATCGAAATTAAGTATATATTTCATTCTTTAAGGAAATCATTCACTTAATCATATTTATTTGGGCCAAAACGAATGTTGCGTAAAACATCGTTACGACAACCCAAAATCACTAGTATAGGGATTCGAAATTAAAATAGATATGTAAATCCCAATACTATACAAAAACATTTCCTTTCGGAAATTATCTATTATAACAACAGTGTTATAATCCATTATTTCCTTCTATTTCTCGAAAACATCTATTTCAACAATAAATGTTGAAATCTATGATTTCAAATCTCAACATATTTTAAAACATCATTAGATCGTTTTAATTCTATTTAAAACATCATGTTCAAAATAATTCCTTTAACATATTATTCACTATTCAAAAACGTGAATATATTACGTTAACAAATTTCATCTTTCTATTCATTTTATTTTAAGGAATTATTCACTGTTTAAAACATGAATATAACTCCATTAATAAATTACAACAATTCACTTATCAAAATAAGTCGTTTCGAATTTATAAAACAACGTTTATAAATTCTATTTCTATTTATTTTATAACAACTTCCTTTTATAAATTTCCTTTATTAACCTATCTCAATTCATATCACAATGATATACTAAAAATTCATATTATAAGTCAAATACTTATAATTTATTTATTTACAAAATTGTTTCTCTAAACTTCACTAATCTACAAATCTTATAACTTCTAAGATTCATTTATTTATCCAAACTCATTCCTTTAATAACTTTATAAATTTTATAAACCTACTGTTTATAAAATTTTATTTATAACTTCACTGTTATAATTCTATAATTCCAATTTATGAAATTCATTTACAATTCTTTCTAACACTTAGAAAAGTTCGTTTTACACTTCTAATACTTTTAATTTATAAATATTAATTTATAAAGCCTTTTTTTTTTAATATAGAACCATTTATATTATTACTTTACACATCCTTAAACTCTTTTATAAATTCACCATTTTGATTTATAAAATATTCAAATTTCCATTTATAACTTTACCGTTATAATTCTATAGATTTCATTCCTTTTTGGAATTCATTTACAAATTATTCTATCACTGATAAAAGCTCGTTTCATAATTCAAGATATTCTAAATTTATAAATATCAATTTATAAATCTTTTAATATAAATCAATTTATATTATTACTTTAAACATCTTTAAACTCTTTCATAGTTTCATCATTCTGATTTATAAAATAGAAATTTTATAAATCCTATTTTTTTTTGAACTTCTTATAATAATTTCAGAAATCCCAGTTTAAACTATTTTATAAAATCATCAATCCCATATTTTCAAAAATCAACTTTTAACTATATTTCTCAAAAATAAAATTTTTATAACATTAAAAATTATAACGTTTATTTATTTTAATGGATCAATTCCAAAAATATTTAATAAACGTATATTTCCAAAAATCCTTTTAGAAATAAAAATCGTTGTTTTTAAATTTCAAAAATTGGATCCGATGATGCAACACATCAAATAGTCAATCACGATTTTTCCAATATCATATATCGATATGATAAACAATCAAACATCACAATATTTAAAATCAATAAATATTTGTGAGGAATCCAGTTGGATCCCTCCAACCTGTTTCCCTGCATCCACAGACATTAGCACAATACTATTCCGTTTCAAGACGGAATATCGCGGTATATGGGATTTTATAAAATATATCCGCTTACTAACGGCGCATAGGGTCTCATCCGCTAAAAGAAAATGCGGGAAATCAATCAACTGCAATATATACATATGCCAATATATATATATTGCTATATATATATAATATAATACCAATTCCACTTCAAGGTGGAATATCGCGGTATATGGGTGTAATAAATAACCTCCACTTACTAACGGCGTATAGGGTCTATTCACATCCAATATATATATATAACAATCATCATTCAATCATTCAAACAACACAGTCAAACAATTTTAAATCTAACTATTTAAAATTTAAATAAACAGCAAAAATTCCTTTTGAGTGAGAAGTTCTCACCTTTATTCCCGTTTGTCATCCACTTCCAATTCAACTTGTTTTCTTCATTTATACCTTGTATAAATATTTGCACAATTTATTAATATCCGAATCAATTGAATAAATTAAATTTTCATTCTTGATTGTTAAATAAATCAATAGTTTTATTTAAATCAGTTTCTTCTTTAATAATTTTATTTCAACTAAAAATTAAATTTAATTAACCAAACTCTCTTTCAAATGATTTAAATTTTTTTACTAAAGATTTTCTTTTTAGTAACTATAATAGATAAAACAAATTTATTATCGTAACTATTTATTTTATAACAACTTAACAAATCATTTTACTTTAAATTGATATCTTTAAATCAATTTCTTTTAATATAAATCAATTTGACTAAAAATTTAAATTTCTTTTAATAAACTTTATTAACTAACCGTTTAATTCGAAGCATTCTTTCTTTTTAATAAATTAATCTAAATTTTATCTTTAACAATTTTTTCCTTTAATAAATTTATTTTCTTTTAAACCAAATTCCTGTTTAATAATTTATTTTCTTTATTTAACTTAAAAATCAAATTTCCTTAGATAAATCATTTTACCATCAAATTTGAATTCTTAATAAATTTTCTTTAATAAATTAAACAACTAATTATTTTGGTTTTAACTATTAAATTTGTTATAAAAAAAAAAATTTCCTTTTAAAATAATTCTAACTAGAAATTTCAAATCGAACTAAATTTTCTTTTTATAAATTCAAATCAACAAATCTTTCTTTAAATAAAATTATATTTCTTTGTTTAATAAGTTTATTTTAACTAAAATTTTACTTTAAATTAATTTCTTTAAATCAAATTCTTTTTAATACTTTGATTTAACAAAAATTAAATTCAAACTATTCTTCAATTTTTGTCGAACAAATTTAATTTCTATTTAAATAAATTTTATTAACTATCTGTTATATTATTATTATTCTGTATATACTCACTGGAATATTTTTTTCTGATTTCATATGCAAACGTTTTTTTTTTCAAACATCTTATACTAAAAACTGCATAGATTATATACTGCATAAAAAATTATATACATATAAAATTAATCTTGGCTTTACTGTATATAAACATTTAACTATATATTGAATAAACAAAAATAAAAAAAAAACTTACTGCCTTAACAAAAACCCAGGCTATCATCAACCTTCACCCAACGCCGCCACGACGAACGAATCCCTAACCCTCGCCGCACCGAATTTCGCGGTGCCTAACGCAGCCGCTACCTCCTCCTCTGACTCGCGCGCACCATAATCACGAAGACCCCCACCTCCATTCGATCGCCGCGTGCTGTTGCCTTGCCGCGACCTTGCCTAGTAGCCGCACTTGCCTCCAATCGCGCGCCATTGCCGTCGCGCTACTCCACGCGACCCCGTCGCGCCCACCACTCGCGAGCGCCACCCCCAAATTCGATGCCGCAATCGCCTTCGATTGCCTTGCGCGACCGCGCCTCCCCCCCATCGCTTCACGAAATCGCGCGCATCCCCAGGTCGAGCGCCACCGCGACATCGTGCTCGCGCGCCTCTATCGCTCGCGCGATTGGATTTAGGGCTTCGGCCTCCATTTTTTTTCTTTATTTTCTGCGGCCATTAATTGAATTTGCTTTGATTCGTGAATTGAAGAAGGAAAGTGAAGGAGAGGGATATTTAAAATCAACTGAGGCATGTTCGGCCATGCCCACACGATTTGGTATCGTGATTTTAGGCATGATATTAGGGATAACGTGGTACCGTTTGATTAATTAAAATATTAATTTCAATTTGAATTCGATTTTATCTCAACGCGTTTATATGTCGTGTGCTCACATATAAACTCCAAAAAATACGAAATTTGAAATCCGGCAATAATTCAATATTACGGACCCAATGGAACTGGTTTCGTCGAATTCCGAGACTGTGCCTCGGACGGCTATTTTAAATATTGATTTAAACGATTTAATTTCAAAACTGAACAATTCACTTTCTATTTCAATTCTGAAGCTTCTATAATCTTCAGTATTATCAATATGAATTTTACAAGCCTTTGAAATATTTTTAATTCGGCTTAAAATCAAAGATTTAAATTTTTATTCAACTTTCAATAGATTAAATTCTAAAATCTAATCGCTAAATTCAAAGCTATATTGAAAATTCAACCCAAACCGTCATTCAAATATTTAAAATTAACTAAATATTTGCAAATTAAATTATTCAAAATCCTGGGTCGTTACAATATTGTTCCGCTGCTAGATGTTATCGTTTTCTTTTCCGCTGCTATTTTATTGTATCATATCTCTGATGTATATTGATATCTACTGGATCATAAATTGTATCAGATATTGTATCAAAGCTGTATATTAATATATTATTCTTTTATTCCGCTGTGTTGTTTACTTAATGTTGTTATAAGCTCCGGCGAATTGGATTTGAACGGTCGAATCTACGGCATTCGAGTACGATGTAAAGTATGGATGTCGATTTTCGAGCGCGAAAAATCCCGGTCGTCACAGAGTACATATCTATCTTGGTGGATTACTTTATTAAATATATTATTCTTAACTAAAAAATGACTTAAACCTGCTTTCCATTATTACACACTAAACCACGTGGCATGAGTAAACCATGCATGCAGTTAGGGCATAGGAAAATTATATATACATGTTGGTACATGTCATAGAATACGATTGAATGCATGTATATTATTAAAACACAGAAGTATACATATTATCAATAGGAAACATACTAAAGCAGGCTCCTATATCTTAAGTAACACACGAAACCAAAGAATGAAGTAATGTACATGTTGCATGCACATTATGTTGTTAGATCATGAAAGGCTATAAGCAAAAATAAAATAAAATTTAAAGTGCAAAGGCCTGCAACTTTATAATCCCATGGAGGCTTTGTATAACTCACGTTACAAACTAAAAACACAGAAGCTCACATGTACACACCACGCACACACATATCGGTGAGGATCTGCTCAAAACTTTTGTTTGTTCTTTCACTCGTTGCTCATGAATATTTGTATAAAAATGAATAAAGTGTAAATTTCACGATATTTTTTCATTACGTTATATATTATAATAAAAACAGAATTAACATGTGATTTTCACAATAAAATGAAGTTAGCTTGCATATTTATTGTTGTAAAGTATCACCTAAGCATTTAACCATTGTTTTACAATCAATGAATTTTTTTCGGTTTATATTTGTACGGACTACAATCCCTTTGCTATGAGATTTCATTAAATGTTACAATAATAGCTTACCATATGTATAAGTTATCTTCCACGTACAATATACTAAATACTACAACAATCTTCCTATGTAGTACGGTAAATACAAGTTTTGTTTGTACAACTTAGTTATCCATTCTTTATTTTCACAAGTTAGCTACTTGCTTGTTAACTAATATTAATTTATACAAGAAAACAACATAGGAGTGGTCTGAATCCAACAAAAGATGCAAAATTCACTCCCAACCATAAAATTATAAAAAAACTCAATCAACTCCGAAATCAACTTCATATAAGTCATGGACGCCTAGAACCAATGTCGACTTATTCAAAGATAGGAATACAAAGATAGGTATAGTATATATTTTGTAGTTTGCTCAGATGTGAATCGCTATTAATTTTTTCCTAAATATTTTGATAAGTTCAAAAAGATTGTTTGAATTTTTGTTGGTTCAGAAGAAAGTAGCGGCTGTTGCATGAGCCGAGAGATTTGTTGCTTCTGCGTCATGAGTGCAACCATCAGCCAATTTAAAGCTTGTTTTCATTCAAATGGGACTTGACTAAATTAAAGTTTGTTTTAAGCTGAGAATTGGGATTACAAATATTCCTTTCACATATTAGACAAGATCTATAGTGTTCTAGTTTACATTATTCCATGGCTTTTTTAATGGCTGGCCTAAAAATAAAAATAATAAATCAAAATTGCAGTCAATTGTTACTTTCAGGTAGCAATTTCATATTATTTCTACGATATGACGTCAATAATGCCATAGTTATATGTAATGTGTATGGAACGTTAATGTTTGATATTAAATGGCATATTACCAATAATCTATTAAACTACGAGGTAAACATAATGAACTAAGACTGTTGTTGGAGGCAATAACCCTTCATGTGTTGATGATATAAGGAGTCAAACCCGTACAATTGATGTTTTTCTTCTCGATCGTATGCTGACAAGGAAATTTCCTGTAAGGTTATGTGCGTTTTCAGTCCTTTGTAAAGTTAAAGAAATAAAACATAATCTTATTTATATGTTTTCAAATATGATTTCATTTTACAGTATTGCTTAAAAGGTTAAATGTACACTTATAAACTAACATCTAATATTTCGCATATGTTGAACAGGTTCTACTGTCCGGAGTAAACTATTTTGCTTCTAATCGAATATCAAATGCTGAAGGCAAGGGACCTGATATGTGCACAAGTTTAGCTGAAGCCGTTATGTGTGGACTCCTACCAGATTCCCCGACACTCACAACTAGTTGGTCTGGTGGTAATACTTGCTGTCTTATTTTGTAGGCAAAGTAATATGAAATAGCGCTTTTTTAAGCTTGGCTGCTTGATGTTAAGGTTTATTCATTATTCCTCCCTTCTTTCATCCCGATTTATCATTATTTTAACCTAGGCGTCTATTGCTGTTAAAACCCAATTGGTACTGTTTATTTTTTTTTCGCTATTTTTAAAATTCAATTTATTAATTCCTTAGTTGGGTTGTATCAAATCTTCACTAAGTAATTAGATTACCACTTATTCTCATTGCTTGTACAATTCAATCATTACTACTGATTTTGGAGGTAACTAAACCATAATTGTTTTGATCTTTTAATAGATTACATATATTAGTATGTGCAGTTTGTTTCTAGTGGAAATTTTTCTTGCAATCCAAATTTAAATTGATTTTAAGTTTATGAAGGGTCTTGTTAACTGTAGCTTGAATACATGTACATGAGCCAATTTGAAATATTTTATTTTTATTTTTATTTTTATTGATTGATAAATAAGAATATGTTGTTGGATCTCAATTGTAGAAATCTTGATGTGCATGCTCATGATGATGTCACAAATGAATTAGGCACTAGCTTACGAATAGTTTTGTATCAATACATTATTTGTATTGCTTACACAAGTCTATTGAAGCGGTATCCAAATTTTTTTAAAGTAACCATTCGCCATTCATTTTTCATAGCATTAACAACTGGGACCTAGTATTTGAATGGCACTATTGATTAAACCTTAAACATGTTCAAATGTGTAGATCATGGGTATTGGAGACCCGTTAGTTTCAAATACCTTAAACATGTAAAATGATATTAAACTACATGTGTGTGCCTATTGCAACAGTTTTAGCAATGCCTAGATTTTGTTTTTAATTATGCATTTTTTAATAATGGGCAAAACTAACTGTAAAAGATTTACTTCAACGAGCAGAAAAGTTATAAAAGACCTATTACAAGTCTTCTACGACGGTCAAAAACAGTTGTAAAATATTACGATCCTATTACAACTTTGTCTAATATGGCTTCTCCAAAACAGTTGCAAAAGACCTATTAAACGGTCGTCAAATCATGAAAAGGGTATTTTGTTGTAATGTTGACCCATTAAAATCCAAATAGGAATTCTTTTTGAATTATACCCATTTCATTTGCTGTAGATCGGGTTAGTTCTAACATTGTCCAATATATATACACGTACAGGCTTATTTCATTAGGAATTTTTAACACCTTTGTCTTTTTATCATGCCTGTCTATGCATTTGGGAAGCTATGACAATTCTTTGTTGATTATGTAATTTATGCGGAAGGCAATTCTCTAATTCATGTTCCTTCTATCTTAATTTCATACCATTTCTTCCACGCATAAAGTAGATTAAAATTGATTATTCTAGCCTGTTTTTTGAATATGTAGGAATATACACAAATATTTAGAATGTCGAATATAGAATAAATTGCAAGCATGCATCCTTTGATATAAATCGAAAACATGTATCTATGGTATATAACTTAGAATGTCAAATAAAAACTACGCATATTTACCATGACACTATTAACATTTATTAATTTTGGGGGTGCTAGGGAGCAACTCACGTGTATTTTGTTCTGAATAGTTTTGATATCCTCAACCATATATCAAGAAAGGCTATTCTACAAGAAATGTAAAATTTCCCTTTGCACCCAAGCATAATATAAAAATGATCCTTCAATCCCATTAACAACATACAAAATAAATGTTTATTATAAAAAATATATTACCTTAGTCTGGAGCGATCCCATTATCAACATACAAAATAAACGCTTATTACGAAAAATATATTACCTTAGTCTGGAGCTTTCCATAGTTCAACCGTGATTAGATTGATTGGGATTTAGTCCCTAACCTAACATTAACATATCAATGATGTACAATTGGTATCCATACCCTACATTTTGAAATGCTAATTCCATAATCTAGCAGAAAAATTATCAATATAGTTATCTGCATAGGGTAAAGAATCAAAAACTATAACCATACCGATAATTCATTGCATTGTAATAACACATGACCTGAACTATCGTATAACTAATTCATATAGTGTTATTGTAATCATTTTATCTTGACTATTTAAAGTTTATAAGACTTCAGTTTTAAATTGGAAATGTGTATGGATAACGTTTTGTTCTTAGTTGTAAAAATATGAATAAATAAAGAGATCCTAATCATAGTGCTTCAGCTCCAAAAGGAAAGTTGACAAGTTATAAAAATAAATGTGTGCATTTCAAATGATTTGTAGTATAACTGTATAACAAAAGATGCTTCACAAGTGGATACCAAGTTAGTAATATGCATTAGTGAAGTAATTTTAAAGTTTGAGTTAAGCACTCTTTTGGGTGGCATGCAAACCGATTAGTCTCATCTGGTATACACATAGTAGGTGCCGTCGTTATCAAAAATCTTAAAATCTTACGATTTAAATCCCGTTTTGGATCGGATCTCTCCCGTTCCGATTCAATTTACATATTCCGATCCAAACTCACTTAAAACCGCAGTTGAGAAAAATCATTCAATGCATCCTTATATATTCAATATATTTATCATCCACAATTCTAGTTCTAGTGTTTTGTAAGTAAAATAATAATGAAACAAGAGAAAAACGGTATTTTAAGTTTTATATGTAAAGTTCTTACGTCATAATCAATTTTAAAGTATCTACAATTCTTAAAACATGGACCTTCTAAATCTACGATTTAAGATTTAAATCCCGTTTTGATTTAAAATTTGAGCATTACGATTTATGATTTGAATCCCGTTTTGATAACCTTAGTAGGTGCAACATTTTCAATATTTTTAACAATCATTATTATGCATTTCATTCATCTGTAGCTTTGTCTTGCTATCATGTCTCTCTTTTGAATCAGGGAAGCAATAACAAACCTTTGTTGAGTTTCCATTTTATGTAGTTAGCAATTTTCTGTTTCATGTTCATTAAACCTTAATGATATACCATTGCTTTCACGGACAGAATAGATTAAACCGATTATAATGGCAAATTCTTTTGTATACAAGGAAATAAGAAATTACATATATAGCACAACAATAGTAAGATGACATAAACTTTACATGTCTTTAAAAAATTAAATGACATCGGTTATGTGACAATTTTAGAGTACAAGTCACAGTTATCAAGGCGTGTGAGAGAAAGGCGCAAGCGCACCCCGCCTTGGCAGCTGGAGGTGCCTCGGCTGCTGGAGGTGCACAAAAATCGTAGAAAGCACGCGTTTTTATGAGGCGACGAGGCTGAATAAAGCGCACCTTGGGTAGGTGATGTTATTTTTGCAGGCCAACTCTTACTTCACCCAAAACCCAACATGTTTGCTCGTCGATATTGCAATACTTTTTATGTTATAAGACATATAATTGTTTTACCTATTTACTACTTTTTTCATGTTTAAATACAAATAACTGCCTTTTGTAGTTTATGTCTAGCAGTAATAGGAAACTTAGGATGATTTTATAGTAACATAAGCTTAAATCCAAAAAGGTTTTCTAGTGAATTTTCACCAGTATTCCAATACAAATTAATTTATCGTTTATTGTTTCGTTTTTTGTGGAATGCTTGAGCTACGTGTAAAATATTTATAATCTTATGTGAAACACATGCAATAGATCCATATTCTGTACTTTTTGATGAACCCTTGGTAAAAAAAGCGTTCATGAAACATTTGCAAGATGTAGTTATTTTTTTTAAAATTTAACAGAGCTGTTCGAACCTATAAGAATTAGAGAAATTAAACATCTACACAAGTTTAAAAATTGTTGTAAACTTGGAGGTGAAATTAATAATAAGGATCAAGTATAAAGATTTGTACTTAGTTGGATTTAAAAAGAAGTGTCGGGTCAAAATGGAAAACTATCTTTATACGAGCTAAGGATTCATGCACAAGAGAAAAGGATAGATGATTTTTTTGCTACCGATACACAGACAACTGTAGTGATATCAACGGTAAAATCGTTAGATATGTAGATCATTATACGTTTACAAAAGCAGTAAAACTTATTTCTTTTGAAGATGAAACTGGAGAATGTAAAACAAGTGTCGCGAATGCTACTAATGCTACGAAAGTGTAACGATTTACATATTGATTTCATTTTAAGCGAGACATTTATTTTCCTTTCTTTAGGTTCATCTTTAGAAGCACTAAGTTTTACTGTCTTTGTAAACGTACAGTGATCTACTTATTTGACAATTTCATCGTTGATAACACTATAATTGCCTGTATATCCGGTAGCAATAGAATCGTCTATCTTTTTCTCTTATTTAGGATTCTTAGCTAGTTTTCCATCTTGACCTGAACACTTCTTTTTAAATCCAATTAAATACGTATATTTATTTTCGACCTTTATTATTAATTCCATCTCAATGTTTACAACAATTTTTAAGTCAACATGCTTATCATTATTGTGTAGATGTTTGATCCCTCTAATGAAGTTCGAATAGGTCTGTTGGATTTTTGAAAAAATGACTATTTTTTTGATGTCATACGAATGACTTTTTTTTATCAAGAATTCATCATAAAGTGTTAATATGGATTTATTACATGCATTTCATATAAGATTATAAATGTCTTACATGTACCTAGAGAACCCTAAAAAATGGTACGTAAATTTGTATTAGAAAACCATCTTAATTTTCTTATTACTCTTACATACAAACTTTACGAGCCAATTATTTGTATATCTTTTAATATTTAAAAGTATTGTGTTCTAATCCAAGACCATAATGATATTATTTTATTGAAATACACCTAATTGTTAAATGGATACTTTAGTAAGAATAATGAATCACATGAACATTCTGTTTTCTTTTCACCTTTATATATATGTATGTGGATCCGACTTTGTTCATCTTCTTAAACCGGAAACTTCAATCAAATCTCTCTTGAAAAATTCTTGTAAGCATGTTATATGTCGAACTTCTAAAAGATATATCCAAAGTAATGATTACAGTAGATTTGTAACAATAAAAAAATAGCCATTTGCAAGAATGAAACCTGTTTGGTTTGCGGATATTTTTTATTTTTTTGTGAATAATATCATACCATTTGCTTGTGAATTCTAACACTGCAGCAAATTAGCCATTTTGCAACACTTAATTTTTACAATTTGTAACGATAACACAAACAATTTTTTCCATTGGAAAAGTTTTGGAATGCCTACATCGTGATGATAGTTGGTAATTGTGTAAATAAACTACAGTATGAAGGAGAGATCTGTATTTCTCTTTTTTATTTGCACATGTAACATTTCTCATGTTTCTAACACACATTATTTACTCCTTTCTACAAAGCTAGGGTTTCGCTCCTAACAAGATTTTATATTTTGTAACATTTGATGTCATAACCTTTATGGTTTTTTGTTGCATTATCAATGGTTAATGCTTACCGACGTTTCTTTGTTACTGCCAATCCTGAAGATTTATTTTCAAAAATGTTTGTAAATAAGACTTAAAAGTTCTGTTTTTTATAGGCATATATATGTACATCATTTTCAAGTTACACCATTTTAATAGATGTTACGGTAATGTTCAATGGTATTAGTACCTTTTTGATAAATAAATCACTCCATTCTCAATTATTTTGCATAATTAATGCGCCTCATTCTTCATGTAGATGAAGTACTATTTATTTTAAAGATGCATGCCACAATATAATGTTATTAAAAAAATAATAACCAATTAATATTTATTTAAACATATTATTGCTTGTTTTCTTTTAAGAATACAAATAATTATTTCCTATTTCGATACCAGTCTAACCAAACATTAGAACAAGCCATTAATTGAAGAAGGTAAATCACTTCATTATTTTTCAAATTTGTTTCCTTCATGTATTGAGTTATTTTGTTCCCTATTTTGATACCAGTTTAACCAAAACGTTAGAATAAGCCATTAATTAAAGATTTATCATTTTGGTACACGTGCATTTATTTTCTAGCACCACAAAATGGTTTATCATTTTTCATACTTCGTACTAAATTGTCTAAGCTAGTTGTTATTTTTGGGTTATAAATGGTATAATTTGATGTTATTAAATATGAAGAAGATGGTCAAAATACAAATTATGAGGATTCTTCTTGAAATACATAAAGTGATAGTCAAAATAACATAGTTGACCCAAACATGCTCAATCATCATGTCAAAGTCAATTTCATGAATTTCTTCGACATCTCGCGATATCTTTCTATTATATTATATTTTCTATCTCAGAAGGCTTTCACACTTACTGTTTCGGTGTTTAATTTTGCTCCATTCAGAATTTTGGCTTCAATACAAATCGACATAAATAAGTGAAATGCTATACCAAAAGTGACAACTTGGAATCATGGGAGAAAGTAGTTTAATCTTAAGCCTACATTCCTTTCTTCAAAAGGTATTCCGTCTTGGATCCCCTTTTCAACATATAAATTATAAACAGCTCCAATACAAGATTTCATTTTTTTAACATTTGATGCTATAACCTTTATGGCTTTTTGTTGCATTATCAATGCTTAACAATCATGCTTACGGACGTTTCTTTGTTAATGCCTAAATAGAAAGAAATGTAGTTAGCAAATTATACAAAAAAATATCATGAAGATTTATTTTTAAAAATGTTTGTAAATCAAACTTAAAAGTTATTTTGTTTATGGACACACATCATTTTCAACTTAACGCCATTTTAATAGATGTTATGGTAATGTTCTAATGGTGTTAGTTCCTTTCTGATAAATAAGCCACTTTAAAATGCCCCAGTCTCAATTATTTTGCATAATTAATGCATCCTCATTCTTCATGCAGATGATAAAATATGTTTATAAAAAGCGTGCCACAATATATTGCTAATGAAAACAATAATAACCAATTAATATTTATTTAAACACTATTACTTGTTTTCTTCTAAGAGTACCAATAATTATTCTCTATTTTGATACCAAAAGGTTAGAATAAGCCTTTAATTGAAGAAGGTAAATCGCTTCATTTTTCAAATTATCAAGTATCGAGTTTCCTTCATGTATTGAGTTATTTGGCATCCTCAATCGCATATGCATAGACTTTCAAAAGATCATTCAATGGCCGACCAAACTCAATTTTTTTCCAAAGTTATCAAGACATCTAATAATTCAATATTTTTAGAAATGGTAAGGAGTAATGTTTAGCAAGCAGTTTCAGACTTGGTTCACACCGTAATATTATCGTGGTTACATAGTTTATGTCTTTTAAAATGTTTTGACGAAGAAAAACGAAAAAGTAGTAGTCATCTCTAAAATGTTGCATTAGGATATATATCAGGCAAAGGAAAAAAATCTGCAAATAGAGCAAATGATGCATGAATAATGAACATGCTTTAATTATGCAAAATGTGGTCGGAGAAATTAAAATGCTTTATATTGATCAAACGAACCGTTAGGAGGTTTCTGTAACTAAACCAAAATGAAATACTCCGAAGCCCCATAAAGATGCAAACAAATCATTCATATTCTCTGCTGTTATCTCCCTCGTCTTTTTTCTCCTATTTTCTATTTTTTTTCCCAACTCTTGTTTCCTCTTCAGTTCAAATTCCATATCTAACTTATCATTCTTCGCCGGTAGTACCTGTTTTTTTAACACCCTTTCAAGGTTTTAAATCTCGGATATCGGTCATATTTCGTCGCGGTGATTTTGGTGACTCGATATAGTATCGGGGAAGATCTCGGACGAGACGAGTGCATCTCGGATGCCAACATCGGATTTACATATCGACCTTAAATTTCATCTCGGGACCATATCGGCATATATTTCAATGTTTCAAATCAGTTCATATAATACTAAAATATGATAAATAATATTAAAGAACCATATCTATGAAGTTTAAACATCACTAAAAGTTTAAAATTAGTAAACAACACGTACATATCTAATTAAACATTACAAAAATATTGAATGAACACCACTGACATAATTAAAGTTCTAAACTGATATGAATCCTTGTTATGTGAATACCAACATAAAAGCATGAAACGGTACCCATTGTGTTTGCATTACTTCCTACCACATGAACAAGGAAATTCCACCCTTCATGCTTGCATTATTTTCTGTTGCAGAGCATTCACAGCGCCACCAATATTCACAAAATAAATGTTTAAATAAACATATAATGTTTAAGCAAAGAAAGTAGTAGTTTTAACCATGAAATTATACTTGCAAATTAAATCTATTTGCAAATCTATTCTAAATTATATCGTAAATTCAATTTTTGAATTTCATTAAAATAGAAAAAAAAATAATTTACATACCTGTAAGAAGTAGAAAGATTGATCGAAGATGAAGTTGCAGACTGTCAAAAGCGATCGAGCAGTCGGAAATTGGAAGCAATCGCGAGGTGTTGAAAGTTGGAAAAGGGTGTTAGATTTTTTGTAGAAGAGGGAGTTCGATATTTTTCACGAGCACCGTGATTTTTGAAAAGTTTAATCGGATAATGAAGTAAAGGGCTGTCTGTTTTTTTCTATTTGAATTTGGGCTGAGATCGGCCTATATTTAAAAAAAAAAACAATATATCGCGGAGATATCAGAATATCGTTTCGCTTCAAATATCGGCCGATATTTGTAAATTTCAGCCGATATATTCGAAACAGGTATCAACCGATATCTCATGTTTCGTTTCGCCCATGCCTTAATCCAAAATCTCTGCCGAGATATCCGAGATTTAAAACAGTGCACCCTTTCCAAAAATCTAATTCCAATTTTCTTGGGCTAATATTGTAAACCTAGTTTTCTAAAAAAACTTTTAACCTGATTTTCCAAAATCAAAATTAGTTGATCCATCTCCATTTCCTTGCTAATTTATGTTCTGAGAGAAAGTACCTTGGGTCTCAATTTCGAAATAGATTCTTTATTAAATCAGTAGTGGAAGATCAATTGTTGCAAACATATCCCCGTTTCCGTGCTGCTATTTTCAAGTCTCCTCCAAAAAGTCGTTTCTGTTCTAGTTCAAACCGACAGCTTTTCATCTAACATGACTGTAGTTTCTATTACCACTGTGTTGTATGGACCTACTTTGTTTCACTGTATATATCTAATTTGACTTAAATGTTTTACTACTTAAATTTTAATCTGCTCAATCTAATTTTGAAATGGATTCAGATGAAATTAATCAATAAGAAGACGGAGGTGATCGGTGAATCATTGCCTTTGTTAATTAAGCCTAGCTTTCACCGTGCAGTAATGTCTTCGTAGGTATCAGCATATGATTTATGTAAGCATTTTGAATCTCTCTAATGTACACATCTTTGTGTAGTCAAAGTCATTGAAGTATTTTTTTAGTTTTCCATTCGTTTAGATATTACTACTTAGCCGCAATTCAGAACCCTTGTTAGCATTCTTTATAAATGAAGGGGAAAAATTTGAAAGTTTCCACTTAGATATTACTACTTAGCCGCAATTTAAAACCCTTGTTAGCATTCTTTATAAATGAAGGGGGAAAATTTGAAATGTATGGAAACGAACCATTCGTGTACTGTTTGTTTTCAAATAATAGCTAGTTATTTACATTTTTTTTAGCATGTGAATTATTTATAATTAATTTATAATGGTTAATACAAAAATTGTTTGAACCACACCATCTTGCAACCATAAAAAAAATAGCTCAAATAATGTTAACTAGTATGAAATCTGGCACACATATCGATTAAATCATGGCAGTCAAGTTTGAATTTTAGACATTACACTATATTGAGAAATCATTTGACGGAATGGTATATATGAGTTAGCTATGTCATGGTACAAACATATGTTTCGCATGACAATTATTTTTGTACATTGATTTACTGGTGTACTAAAATATGCATTGATATACCAAATGTCTGAATCACATAGCTTCTTGTATCAGCTTTGTAAAGGAGTTGCTCACTGTTACCGTCATGGAGTGCTCCATGGTTCTACTCTTCTTTCTATATGTTGCTACTTTAACCGAAGTGTCCTCTCCATGTATTGTTTTTTATTAAAGAAGGGATGTATGCAAGGGTACAAATATTTGAATCCTTGGAATCCATTTACACCCTAGAGGTTTCAGTGAAGGTGTCAATAACTGGATGAACAATTAGAGGTTAGAAACTTTTTTTTAATAACCTTGTAGAGAACATTACAATTACTTAAAAAATAAAGAATTCTTAATTCCTCCATGTGATTACACCCATATATTTAATGAAAATTGACATACACGATAAGAAAAAAATCTATTTTACAAAAAATGTCATAGACATTACATACATAAAGAGCCTTTAGTGCTTATTTATGCAAGGCAAATAAATTAGTTTCATTCCAAACATTCGTTTCTTACACCAGCTGAAGCAGCTGCAATGTGAGCACAACTAAAATCGTTGAGGTATTTTGAATCATCTGTAATATGAGGAACCTTGCAGAACCAATCTGCTTCTCCTTTCTCAAAACTTCAAAGATGCCTATATAAGCATCTGCTGATGTAGGGTCTCTGATTCGTCCCAATCCCCAAAATTTGGTACAACTTTGCATCTATCGGATGATTCTTCGTTGGTCTTGAACCTTTCAGGGTTATTTAGGGAAACCCCTTATGTCTTGGCGTGATGGCGGTGAAGTGGAGACTGCTCAAATTGCAGTGTGATGCACTGTTTACTCGATTTACCTTCTCCATTCATATGAGCTCAAACTTTTGAAAAGAGAGCTCCTTAGGAGTGGTGTAGACTCTTTTGGTTTTTTTACACTTTTACAACTACAAAGAAGCTATATACATGATAAAAGCGAAAAAGGTTAGTCTTGTTATTTGTTTATTCTCCTTTCTATTGTTCTTTCTTATAAATAACAAAGAAATTTATGAAGATATTATGAGTGGCAAGTTTTTGACAACTAGTAGGGGATTAAGAGGCAAAAGTACCCGATTAAGTTTATCAATATCTGTTGCGGATGTTATCCCTTTTTGTGCAATCTTAACTTGGACATGAAGAGGTTGTTAATGCATCTTCTTCATTTTGACATGAATCACAATGCTTTATCTCATGCCTTACCTATGGAAACCAGGTATGTAACAGCCTCTTCTGAAAAAATTATTTTACACCACAAGCGACTGTTGTTAATGTGGTTGCTAAATGAGTGGAAATTGGTTCAGGTTCGGTTCAACTTGCATGTACTCACTTTATTCGGTTTAGTATTTGATTAGAAAGTTAAGCATGAAGAATTTATTATAAAGTATTTTTTTTTTTTGAAAACCCAGGAGAACCCGGCAGGCAATAAACTCCTGAGGAGGGTACAGTAAAGCGGTCCGCTGATCCATACCTCCATATCCCCGGATAAATTTATACAAAATTTATTATAAAGTTAATTACTTGAACCTATATATATATATATATATATATATATATTAATGTAATATCAGTTAATTTTGCACTGCTCGTACAGTCTACCTATAAAAAGCACTAAACCCTATAATATTTAATTGATGTAGTGAGATGTAAAATTTTCAAAGAGTAACTTTATAATCAAGAAAAATGAAAAAATATTATGGGAAGGTGTATTTCTAAAGATACCGTTAGTAATCAATAAGGAATCGCTTATTGTTTCTAGAGAGATTAACAACTTATAACAATGAAGTACCTCCCCTATTAGATAAAAAAAATTAATATAGCATTGAAACTTTTTCAGCGGTATATGATCCAACAACTTTGCATTCATCTATGACAATGGACCACATGTGTGTGTATATGATCCAACAACTTTGCAGTTTAAATACTGAACTAACATTGTAGTAATGTTGCAATTCAAAATTTTTATTTCTATTTTTTAGAAACCCCAAAAGGATGTTATGGCAACTTATAGGTGCATATATGCCAACTTGGGATTTCTAACTGTATTGTTTGATTGGATTACTGCAGGTGATGTTTCTTAAATAGTTTGTCTGGCACCAAAACCAGTACAAACTGGGAACGATGGGTTGGTATTTTGATAACTTTTGGCCTTAAATATTTATTTGATACAGAACGGTGGTTTTTGTTTCTTACCTGGTTTTCTTCAAAATCAATCTGCTTATATAATGATGAATCCCATTGTATCGAGGAGCTAATTGTCATGTGCAACATTCATGGTCTTAAAAGGTGTATTTTGTGTATAGTCCTGCATTGAAGCGATTAAAGCAAGCTATTTAGTAATGGAATCAAAATATTATTATGATATGCAAGTAAGACCATATAGATACTCTAGGCAAGGAAAAACCTTTTAACTTTCCTCATTTGTGTGAGTTTTACTCTGAACGGTGGCAAAGAAGGTGCATTTGTGTGAATTTTACTCTGAACGTTTACTTTCCTTATTTTTGTACAAGCGAAATAGAAATATTCATGGTCAAAGATCCATTAGCCTGCATTCCAAATTTAGAGTTATTTTTGACCCAAGTTGGTAGATCTATTTATGATGGTACATGCATGAAATTTTGTAGAATATACGTTTCATTTTTTTCTATGATTGACAGAAGCTGTGCTTGTAGTTATTTATATGTATCTGTGCGTGTAGTTGGTATTTCTATGTATGATGTAGTTTGTCTAAAACAAGTAGTGGTCTGTCTTTACAGTTCCTTTTGTTTTGGTATGTTTTGGTACTTGCGAATGCGGCAAGTTATCATTATTGCTGTTCAACATGGTCATCTTATTTCCTATTTGCCACTTACTTTAAAAGCCAACTTAGTTCAGTTAATAACCGAAAAGAGTAAGGGAGAAACACATACAGCTTTGTGTTATAGTCTGACGTGTAGATTATGCATTAAAATCTAAAGGTTCAATACGTGCTGTTAACATTACTTCTTAAAATTTGAATTATTCATATCGATTTTTAAAAAGTGTATGCGTCAAAATTGGTCACAAATTCCAAAAGTCGTGATAGCACAAGTGTTTACACACATATCCACAGTATTTCAACACAGACCCGAGATCCAGATAAAGTAGAGAATAAAAATGAAAAAACATTAAAATTAAAATGGTAGAAAGCAAGAAAGAACACAAAGTTTATAGTGGTTCGGCTATCTTCGGTTTACGTTCACTTTTCAATCCTTTTATTCCTTTTACATTGTAGTTACAGTTACAAGCCTTTGAAAATCAAAAACAAAAATGGCAGAGCTTCGCGTAGGAGAGAAGAAGATCCCTTTTTAGTTGCCATATGACTCCTATTTATAGGTGTAGATTCGAAAATATCAGTCCCTAAACCTGAAATACCTCTTCTCATGCGCAAGTGGGTCCACAAGATCGATTCAGAACGATTTGGGATCGATGCGTATTCAATTCGTATCTATCCCAAAGTGGTCCAATCGAGCTGAAATCGATCATGAAGGTTCTCGAGTGCATCAGGAAGCTCCTCTCAAAATTTCATAGCATTTGGACTCGTAGAACGAGAGTTGTGATTGATGCAAGTTGGTGTCTGCATGAAGGCTGAATATTTCGTATCGATCAATCCGCTTCAATCCATTTGGTATCTATCCTATTCGCATCGATGATGTGGCTCGGAAACCCAGGGAGATCCATTTTTGATGCCAAGTTGACTGCTTTTTCATCCAAACACGTTCCATTCGTATCGATCTAAGATGCTTATTTCGCATTGATGATCCGATGACCTTTTCGTATCCATCGATCAATCCCCCTTCGTATCCATCAACATATACCTGCTTCATGTTCATATCGATCCCCTGCTTTGCCTTTTGTATCCATCGGTTGCCCCTTCCTTCGTATCGATCCAGCCATGATCGATACGAAATGTGCCAACAAGTTCTGCCGCATTCATCAACCGATGAGTAAGTATCGATACGAACCCATATCCATCAAGTCTGCACCCATCCAAGTCTCGCTTCTTTCGTATCCATCTAGAGCCATAGCCTACGTATCGATCCAGTACCATGTTCTTCGTATTGATCCCATGTTTCGATCGATACGAAATGCATCGAGATGAAGACTGACCGATCCAAACCAAATGCCAAGCACACGTGTTGATCCAAACTCGCATCCATCTGCTGACACGCCTCTATCGATACGAACTGTATCGATACGAATGACATTCATCGATCCGAAGTAACCCACGTTGATCGATACGAATAGTATAGATTTGAACCATATCGATATGAAGGTATCGATGCGAACCATTTCTCATCAACATTGATCCATCCATATCTCGATCATACAAACTCTGATTGACCTAAGATTGGAAACGTAGCCTCACCTAGTCTTGTCCATTATTCCCAATCGATCCTGTCTTGATTGGAGCTTGACCAAATTTTGATGATATCGATCACAGCCTTGTTTCCAGTCGACCTCCAATCCCGATATCCATCCTTTCCGACCAATTTGTTGATATCCCGACCTTGTCCAAAAGGCGGGGTAACATTTTCCCTTCAAAACATGCCTTGTGGTAAGAAGGCGTGTTTTGAACAGCTCCGAATCCGACTTCTGAAGTCCATATTCCATCCACGGCCGTACCATTCGATCTATAATCCAATCCATTACCAAGTCATCATATCCGAGTGCCATAGCCTTATCCTCATCCAAATTTGCGACTGCTCCGAGTCGATATCCAATTCCGAATCCAGTAACCAAATCCTTAGACAATTTCATATCCATCTGAACACAACAACCAAGTTCTAATCCATCCATATCCAATAATTGAATCTAGGACCTCTTTAGGTCGATATCCAAATCCGAGACCACTCCGGGTCCATACCCAATTCCTTAGCTATTCATAGCCAATATCCGAATCCATAACCTCTCCGGGTTCTTGCCAAGCGTAATCAACACTCGACGATCTATATTGAATAACACCTTGGGTTCCTGGTTCAGTGTCCCTGAACGTTGAGTAATGCCATGGCTTAAGTCCTAAGTCGAATCCTGATTGCTCCAGACACTTGCCAAGTATAGTCCATACTTGATGACCTGAAATAGTAATCGATAATATATGGCCTAAGTCCTAGGCTGAATCCTTGTCTCTCCGGACCCTTGTCGAGCATAGTTCATACTCGACGACCTGAATAATTCGATTCGCCATGCTTGGACAAAGCGACTTACCCCCTGCCAGGCATAATCCACACCCGACGACCATTTACCAAAAGCCAGATAAAAAATCTAATCGAAATTCAATCTAAAATTCAGATCAAATTGAAAAACCAGAAATCCATACCAAAAATCCAAACCAATATCCAAACTAGAAAACAAGCATCCAGACTAAAGTCAAAATCAGAAAATAAACAAAACCAGGAGTTCGAACCAAACTCCGAAATCAAACCAGAAAAAAGCAAATGTTCAAACCAAAAAAGAAAAAACAAATTTCACAGACTGTAGCATCGCGATTTATCATCATCTAAGTGCTTGCCTATGGGCTATCTCCGTCCCCGTACATGAGTAAGTGACTTGACCGTTTACCCAGAGTTTGCTACTTATTCCATATCATCCCTGTCAGTCGATAACCAATCGACCATCATTCCTGGGCCTCGTGCCATCGTTGTTTGAGGTAAACAGTGGCTGCTTTTGTTCCCTCGCCGCATTCTGAATTTCGACGTATTGTCGCAGACTCGCAGCTGACCTCTCCTTCCAGGCTCCTCGATTATATCCTTTAGATGCTTGCTACATAGCATATCAATGCTTAATAATTCAGTTGTTTTCAAACAACAAAGCCTATAAAAAAATAAAAACTCTGTAAAACAAAAACAAAGCATAGTAAAAAGAAAGAAGCATCTGTGCCTTCTTAAATCCAAAGCAAGGCAAGCCTATTGAGTATTAGATCGAAAACTAAGTTCAAACTGGAAGTTTTCAAGGAATCTCAGCATGGTTAAGGTGAGCATTTAAATTTGTTTGCTTGGAATGTTCAAAAATTTTCTCGGTCATGTTCAAAACAGAGGAAATTTCTATATATGACTAATTTCAAAAATCAATATCTCCTTGCTCGATTTGAATTAGTAAATGATGTGAACCGATGAAACTTTTGTTTCCGAGTATAGAGTATGCTAAAAATAGTTTGAAGCTCGTTCATTTTATATATTGTGTGTGATGGCCAAGTAATAGTAAACAACCCCAATTTTGACGAATTTCAACATGCTTAAAACATTGAATCAGTTATGTCATCATGATTGCAGCATAGAGATCGGATTTTTAGTGAAGAAATCAGGATTTTTAATAGCTAGGATTGTAAGAGATGGTGAGATGATCGGAATTGGCTAAAAATAATAATTTATGGAGATATGGTCGATGAGGAGGGGTACGGCATACGTGGGGAGGAGCAGGGGAACGTGAGGAAGAGGTTCACCATGGCCATTGTTATTCTGAATTGTGATGGAATAGATGGTAACTTGGATAAGTACCACTAGAATTAATAAGCCGTTTTCAAATTTGGAAGTTGATTTTGAATCCAAGGATTGTTTCAAGAATAATTATTTATGATTCTTAAAAGTTATTTAAAAAGTACTTAATTATGGCTTTCAAGTTATCTAATTATTTTAAGTGTTTAAAAGTTATTTTAATTACTATGAAAGGTTATCTTATAATTATTTGTTTAAAGTCAATTGTTATTTAAGAATCAATCAGTATTATTATTTCAAAAGAAAATTTATTCAATATTAATATTGTTTTATACAATAAACTTTTATAAAAAAGTATTTTCCAGAATTAAACTTGGAAAATCTGTATAGAAAATTTATAATTATTATTTTGAGATAATTATTAAATAAAGTTTTCGGGAAGTAATCATATACTTTCACAGCGAAAATCGGAGGCAGGGATTGCCTGCACTTAACTTGGATTTCTCTAGGATAGTGACATAATTATTGAGTTGCGAATCCATGGTTGATACCGCATAGTACTTTCCATATTTATTTAAAAGGTTTTCAAATATTATTGAAGGAAACTAGGTTCAGGGACTGGGATGTTTTTTTATAATAGGAACTAGGTTCAGGGACTAAGAATAAAAAATAGGATGGGCTTTGGGCTGGCTGTTTTTTTTATACAGAGGTTAGGCTGATTTAAAACATATGGTTGATAGTGTTAATTAAAATAGTTATATCGATTAAAATGGATGGCTAAATTTAATATTAAATAATGTTAAGCAGTTTTATTATTTATATTCTCTTTATAAACTATATTTTGTATTATATTTGCAATGTTTATTGTCACTTTTTCATTAAACATACCAAAATCCAATATCGGGACCGAAACCAAAACTTCCAAATTGACCGAAACCAAGCAAATTTCAAATAACCGAAAGCGAGATCGAGGCCGAGTTCTCGAACCTTGAAATATATACATAAACAATATTAACAACTTAATTTATTATCCGTTTATCTCGATAAATCTATCATACATTGCATTGTATAATTCTGTTTTTAGCATCAAATAACTATACTTAAACATTTCTACAACTATTTACAACTCTCCAAGTTGTCTTATGATATCTTTTATTTAAATCCATGTATTTGAACTACATATGGAATATCATATTTAGACTATTTAAATAATCCCAATAAATAGTTTGCCCGTTTTTCTAATAAATCCTAAAATATATGTCAATTTTAAAGCGTGTGTGTTCATGTTAAAAAAAAGTGTTCATGTTAACAGAAAAGATATTTTTTCATTTAATTGTAAAAATGTATAGGTCACATACATTAAATTACTTACGTAAACAATAACGACTAAGTGAATTTGAATCAATTATAATCATGTATCTTAAAAATTTACCATGTAGCATGTTGCAAAATTCTGTTTTTAACTTCCAACTATGCATTAAGATTCATACAATTTTTGAAAAAAATGCTTTTCAATTCTTTCCTATTATTTACCTATAAGTCCATATATTTAAACTAATTATGTAATTTTAAATTTAACATATTTTTAAAAACCAATTAAATAATATTTTTTAATTTATCTAAAATCATAAAAATATGTCGTTTCAACATGTATGTCATCATACTAAAAAATGATAAAATTATACGTAATTTTATAGTTAATTGGTAATGTTAATTTTGTTAAAAATAATTTAAATTTTGTAATAATAATTGTCTAGTTTACATATACTTAATTTTGTAGTATTCTTTGTAGCCTAAAGTATGTATATGGTATCATAGAAATTTATACTTTGTAGGAGTATAGTTTTCATAGTATTAACAATATATAGGCTGTTCAAATTCCTGCATCTTATGTGGAAAATTAGGTTTGAAGCCAACTTATGCGGATGTATCGCATTGTAGGTATAGGTCAAAAATTTCGTGTATCGTATTTCAACTATAACATATATTAAGAGCTATTATGTATCTTTCTCGGTTTCATAATTCCATATGGCAGTTAGATTGAAAAGGATTTTATCACCAATTAGAAATGTGTTGGGAGTAAATATTGTGAAATTGGTATATTATGTTTAAATTAAGCTTTCTTTGTCTTGCTTTTCAATTTTTCTTGTTTCGAAGAGCTACTGGAGATTTTTAAACTTGATTAAGCCGCAAATATATGTCCTGCTCTTGAATTTTGACAGTTGTGAAGAGTTAGTGTAAGCATGTTGTTATTCGATAAAATCCTTAATGCATGGATCCCAAGTATCTATTGAAGCATGCTATTGAAACATTAAATCTTCAAACTATCTTTTCTTAAAATGCTTATTTTTAGCCTGAAGTCCACGAGTTACATTAAAGGGCAAGGAAGATGATGTTGATTGTCTAGATAATGAAATTACTTGCACTAATGATATCGAAGATGTAGTAAACCCATGACAACTTGGGCATAAAGAGGTTGCTAACTTATCTTCTTCGTCACGACATGAATCACAGTGTTGTATCCCATGTCTTACCTATGGAAACCAGGTACATAACAGCCTCTTTTGAAAAAAATTAGTTTACACCACAAGTGATTATTATTGATGTGGTTGCTAGATGAGTGGAAATTGGTGTAAGTTCAGGTTCAGTTCAACTTGCATGTACTCTACTCTATTCGGTTTAGTATTTGATTATAAAGTTAAGAAAGAAGAATTTACTATAAAGTTACTTACAGGTAACCTATATTATATTAATAATGTAAAATTAGTTAATTTTGAACCGCTCTTACAGTCTACCTACAAAAAGCACTAAACCCTAAAATATTTAATTGATGTAGTGAGATATAACATTTTCACAGAGTAACTTTGGAACTAAGAAAAATAAAAATAAAAATTATGGGAATGTGTATTTCTAAAGATAGCGTTAGCAATAAGGAATCGCTTATTGTTTCTAGAGAGATTAACTACTTATAACAATGAAGTACCTCCCCTATTAGATCAAAAATTTTAATATGGAAATGAAACTGTTATCTAGATTTTTAACCCAGCAGGATCCAACGTGAGACGGAAAAATCTCGTTATTAGAATGGTTTAGAACTTAAGCAGAAAGGCAAAGGCAAGGAGTTAGCGAGAGCCGAGTTATACTACTAAGGCAACGACTTGGATCGACTAAACCAAGAGACTAGCATTCTTTCAGCCCAATCAGCAGCTGAGCGCAAACAGCTAGTAAATTGTCATAAAACGGAACAAGAACGACACAAGGCTATGGAAAAGCCCCAAACTTCAGACTCTGGAAAAAAATCCTAAGTGCTTGGATCGCTAGCGATCCAGCGACCCATACTCTATGGATTGCCAGCGACTTATGCTACTTCTGAAACTCCAATGAGCTAATTAATGAAGCAAAGGAAAAAGGTGCAAAGTCACTAGCTCGTGTGCGAGCCAAGTCTATGGGTTGCTTGGGACCTATAGACCATGGGTCGCTAGTGACCCATGAGTTTGATTCAGGTCGTGAGCTAAACCCCCCAGGGTCGTTCCTTGCGTACCTGCGAGCAGTTGATAAACAGACCTGGCCCAGAAGCTCTCCGATCTTTATAAACACCATCCTACCTACAACATAAACGGGATCTTCTCCGGATTAGTTGCTGGAGCTCTGCTGAAACTATTTTTCACTCTTTACCTCTCTCACAACAATCTCTAAAGGAATTCACTGTGATTCTTCAGTGGATTCCAACTTTGGAGATTCAACTCGTGATCAAATATCTCTTGTAACAACAATCAATCCGTAATAAAACTATAAGGTGGTCGTAGGCTTTTTTAACAGCCAAACCACTATAAAAATTCTTTGTCTTCTTTCTTTTACTGTTCTTTTCTATATCTGTTATCTGTGATATTGCACTGTCAGAACATGGCTGATGCTTTCAAACTCAAATTAGGGTGATGGTCCAATTTTTGGGTCAACATTTATACATAGATCTTATTTCATGTTTCTTCACATCTTTGAACACCAACCAATTTCACTGCTTGTATATTTCACATATTTGTCATACTATTTAGAAATATGAGTATATTTGATGTAGTCGTACCTTTTCAAATATCATACCTAATTAACGTATATTTAATCAATTAACAATTAGAAAATATTAATAAAAAATGATTGTATTGAAAAAACTACATTGGATATGATAATAAACATTAGATTTCATCACAACAAAAAACTGTAACAAAAAACTAATCATATTACAAATTTTTGTTTACAAAGTTCGCATAATGAAAGTTGTAATAAATATTTTTAACGATTGATTTTCTACAGAAAGTAAATATGTTTTTAAAATTATTTGTATTTTGCAATTGTAACAAAGTGTTTAACAACTTTCTATTCTTGACTATTATATATTAATTTGTAACAATATTTATTTATAGTTGTCTTACTCATAGGTTGTAAACGATCTTGCTCATAGGTTGTAAATGATCACGCTAAACACTTTCAATGAAACGTTGTTAACAGCAAATAGAAATTATTAGCAGACACAAATATCTCTATCGGAGGTTATAGTGTTCATGCTAACTAGTCATCCAAAAAAGTTGAAGAAGCATAATAAGGTAAAAAATGGAACTTCGTAAATTTAAAATAATCTTTAAAATTTGGAATTTTTCTAAAATTTCATCTACAATTGAGAATATTATGGTTCATATAACTTTAAGAAATTAGTAAACAAACTTTAACATAAAGGTGGACATTTAACCAATTTAAGTTATGTAACTGACCTAAAACATTCACTGAGCCAACTTAATGGCCGCACAGAATGGTTAGCCGATATTAATAATTAGTCTAATGATCAATCTTATCCGGTTTAACAGCTAGCCATGAACGTTACTTCATACTTTCAAAGTTCTTTATAATGTTTTCTATATCGCTTTACTTCATGGTTTCGGTAGCTTATTATCAAGTTTCCAATAGCACTTTACTTCATATTTCGATGGCTCATTATTACGTTTTCGTTGGCCATTTACTTCCAAATTTTGAAAGTTCTTTATCAAAATTCATAATACAACAAAAGTTCTATTTCATAGTTACACCTGTGGAGAATATGCATTTCACGTAAATATGTATATATTTTATAATGCATTTTATTTTTTATTTTGGCCGTTGTACTGACTCAAACAAGATTAGCAGTCAGTTATGTGGAGAAATAACAGCCATGAAATATCTTATGAACTAAAAATAAAGAATGAAATATTTAATATATTTAAATATTATATTTCTTAAAACAAAATTATTATTATATATATATATATATTATATAAAGCAAATACTTTGGCCAAATGGTCAAAATGAAGCCTTTTTCGGAATACTCAAATTGCATTTCTCTAAAATTCAAAATAAACATATACTATAGTGACCCTTTTGTCATTTTGATTCACCACTTCGCCACTGTAAGCATTATCTCACGATTTACTAAGCAGTTTCCTAAATTCTCTTAATTATATACAAAATTGCTCATCGTTTAGCTTCTAGTCGCGAGATTCTTATGTTATTCTTTTTCTTTCAAATCTCAGGATCATCAGGCTTTGGGTTTAAATTTGAATTTAGGTCGCGAGCTTGAATAATTTAATTTGAAGTCTGCTGAATCTAGCGTCATGATGGGATGATGAATACTTAAGCACTATCAAGTGGATTATGAATCAGATTACTATGAGATCGCCATCACTGCTTTGATTGTTTAATAAAAGGTGTGAAATTTTATTTTAAATTCAAATTATGGTTTCCTTCGGAACTAAAATTCTCTTCCCCTACCATCATTTTTTTGTACAGGTTGATATGTTACAAGATGAAGATGGCTCGTTCTTTAACAACCTTCAATCCATCAAGACGCACAAGTAATGTTATCCTATAATTTTATAACTTTATTTAGTCAAGTTGCCTACGTTAGTAACTATTCTAATGAATCGGTATCTTCCTTATTTGTGGTACCCATAGTATTCAAGGGATATGTTAAATCTGCAATGCATAGCAATCTTTATTAGATTTCCAACTCGATATTTTTTTGTACCGATTACTTTTTTCCAGAATCAGGTTTACTTTATATTGGAAGTGCACTGAATTATATTAACAAATTGCTTTTGGCCCTTTTTATACATTATGATGAATAGAAGTAAATATCTAAGTGGTCAACAATTTAGAGGCTTTTTATAAAATGTTTGTAGCAATTATACATAAAAGATCCTTGAAGTTTATAGAACTAAAAATATTTTAATGATTCAAATGAATTCAAAGTTGAAATAACTACATGCAATATAATTTCCTTTTAAACAACCTAATGGACAGGAGAAATGATCCAAAAAAGAGTTGATACTAGCTGCATGACATTTGTGACATGATTGAGACTTTTCAATAATAGCTGGATAAGAAAGTACAAAACCTAAGTACTTAAATAAGAGGAAGAAAGAATAACAAGGATAGTAAAGCAACAAATGCAGTACACTTTCCCTACATCTCAGTCAACCAAGTATTTGATTAAATTTCTCATAATTTGTATCAAAAAAGGCTAGTGGTAATGATAAGGCTATTATAGTCGTGGATGCAGCATGACATTGTATTCTTCCGAAGTTTAATAATGAAGTTGGACATTACATGTATTTTTCTGTATTATTGATAAGCTTTATTTTTCTAAACCGAAGTTGCAAGAAGTCCTTACTTGTTTATATAGTTTGCATATGTGTTGTGTGTCTATACATTGCAAATTAGATATATTTGATGCGTATTTGTCAAAGTATGTGTAGAAATAATCTGTTTCAATATTCTACACATTTAGAATTGGCATGTCACCATATTTTTAAGCTAAAGTTGCACGTATTTGTCATGAACGGTTGTAGCACAAGGAAATGTATCTTAAAAGAATTGTATTTTCAAGTTGAAAACATAAAAAATCTACAAAAATGTTTCAACATTGTAAAATATCGTTTGGTTATTGATCTACATCACAGTGATAAGATGGATAAGTGGCTTCCAATATCCTTATGATTTTTTTTCAGTTTAGTTCGTGTATTCTGTAACATACTAAATTATAAATTTGTCCAATTGATTATGAACGTAGTAAGCTTCCTAAAATATATGTCTAGAAACATTAAACTAAATATACTAATCATATGGATGATACTTAGATAAGTATATGTTTGAACCTTTGTACGACGAATGCATGTTTAAATAATTTGAAGCTGTTTGAACAAGTAGACACAACAAAATAGGAATGTAGAATGCTCCTTTTGCATTTATTCGATTTCATATAAGTAGTACTAGAACAATAGTAATCAAATATAATTATGTGAAGGCTATTTTGCATGTTTTGACAGTTAATTATAAGCTGATGATGTGATAATAGCTCATTGATGATTTCCATGTGTACACATAAGGTACCACTTGCACAATATATATAGTAATGTTACCATCACCCTACAAATATAATATTAATTAATGATCAAATAATAAGGATTTGATGTTAAAAACTCTACCAAATTACATGTGTTTGTTAAACCAAACTATAGATTAGAAGGTTTAGAAATTTGCTACCTTTTAATTGTTATGTTAAATAAGTTTTTTGAAGAAAGCATGTTGGAATAAGTTTATCTTTGCCATATAAAGTTAAATATGGAATTATTGAAAATAAGAAGTTTGCGACCAATTTTTCTTATGCATGTCCATCGGGCATGCCTTGGGTACTGGACCATCATCTTATAATCTTAAACCTAATGGTTCACAGATGAATCAGTTTAGGGGAGATATGAATATTTGTAATAAAAATTATTAGTAAGAGACATTGTTAGATATTACTAAGGCACACCCTATAGACGTTTAATGCACTTCATATCTAAATCATTGGTAAATGTTGGATACGGATGATCTTCGACTGAGCCCAAAAATATAAGTGCTACACCACAATAAGCCCAAGCCCAAGCCCGGATCGGGTCGGTCGGTCGGCGCGCACGCGTGTGATGGTCAATCATGGTCTCTCTACTCATAAAAGAGCATCATTGGGTGCTCAACGGGTCCAATTTAGCTTCTAAGTATCAAGTATAAATACTTGATTCTTTTATAAAGTCCTACAACGTGGGCTATTCACATATATGTGAGCCATTCTCACTCCGGTAATTTTTTAATAATTCACCTAAAATTAAAAAAAACATTTCCACCAATCCTCTAGTTGAATTTTTTTTAAAAATATTTTTCAAGAAGCTTCTGAAAACATAAAATTATGCATAAACAAATGTGTCTTTTGACTTGAACCTTTGCATAGTGGATAAGGTTCAGTTTTTACTAGAGTGGCACGTATACTTGAACAGTATTCATGATATCAAACCACATACAATCTTTCTGGAGTCAATCAAATATTCCCATGCATTTATAGCCATGCATATCTATCTCAGTTTAGTGCATGTTATAAAAAATTTGCCCAAAATTCCATAGAAACGGCCACATTTCCACATCCACATAGGTGAATCTATCAAGAATACTCCTGAAAGTAGGTACTTCACTCTATATAGAGTATAGATCTCATTAAGAGTTTCTATTAACTCATCTTCTAACCACTTCAGGAATACATGCTTCAAAATATATAAAAATAGTATGTTCAACTCATATCACTTCACAACTTGTTCTTACCCATTGAACCTAGTTCTTGGGATCTCTAGTTATTAGGTCGGGTTACTATTGTACGTGACTCAACAATCTAAGGGCAATAGTCCCATTCTTTTAGAGGTTCTAAGGACTTTCTCTCTGGCTAGTCTTTTCATCAAAGGATCATCTAGATTTTCATCACTGCGTATGTAATCCACTCTAACAACTCCTAAGGAGAGTTGCTCTCTAATAGTGTTGTGCTTACGACGTATCTTTCATCTCTTACCGTTGTAATAACGGTTTTGTACTTTTGCAATAGCCGTGGTACTATCACAATGTATCAACACAGTTGGTATCGGTTTTTCCCATAAAGGAATCCCAGCTAGTGGATTTCTTAAGTAATCTGCTTCTTACTAGCTTTACTAGTGCTATTATCTCAGACTCCATGGTGAACCGAGCCAAAATAGTCCGTTTCTTAGATTTTCAAGAAACAACTCCACCAGCAATGCTAAATATATAGCCATCGGTTGCTTTTGAAACATTAGATAAGTATTCCAATCTGCATCAGTGTATCCTTCAAGGAGCTGATTCGAAAGCTTTATCAAATATCCCATCAGTGTATCCTTCATCGATGTATCCTTCAAGTATCCCAATATACTATTAAATATATAGCCACCAGTTGCTAAATAAATAGTTCGTTTTAGGTCATGACCCTTTCGATAGCATGCCGGTGCTCTATACTAGGTCTACTAGTAAACCTACATAATAATCTCATGACACAGGCAATGTCGTGTCTAGTACAATCAGTGGCATGCCGAAGGCTGCCAATAATGCTTGCATAATCAGACTGTCTTGCACATTCACCAATGTTCCTAAATAGTTTAACACTAAGATCATATGGTGTACATGTAGGTTTACTGTCAAAGTAATTGTATTCCTTTAGTAACTTCTCAATGTAATGAGATTGATCCAAGAAATTATCTTTTCTTACCTATTAATCTTAATTCCAAGGATTACACTCGCTTCTCCTAGATCTTTCATATCAAAGTTGGCACATAACAAAGATTTGACATTGTTTATAGCAAGAATGTTTGACCCTAAAGATAAGAGATCATCTATATACAGACATATAATAGTGCAAATGTAGTTCTCATATTTACAGTAAATACATCTGTCACTTTCATTAACTTTAAAACCATACGAGATTATTAAGTTATCAAATTTCTTATGCTATTGCATAGGTGCTTGTTTTAAACCATATAATGATTTATCTAACTTGCAAACTTTATGTTCTTAACCAAGAATTACAAAGCCTTCTGGTTGGTCCATATAAATTTCCTCTTCTAATTCACCATTTAAAAAAGCAGTTTTAATATCCATTTGGTGTATTGTTAAATTATGAATAGATGCTAGTGAAGTTAGTACTCGAATGGATGTAATTCTAGTTACAGGTGAAAAATTGTCAAAAAAGTCTACATTTTCTCTTTGCTTAAACTCTTTAGCTACTAAACGGGCTTTATATACAGCTGGTGTATATTGGATAAAGTATTTTAATCACTGGATAACAAAGCTTTAGTCATCACATCTCTGCAACCCATCAGTGGTTAGTATATGTTGTTCTCTTTCCTGCTTCCAAAATTATGTGTATTTTTTAAATAGTAACTTAGGACTTTGGATTCTTTTAAAATAGGTTGGGCATGAGTTCCGTATTCTTTTAAAATAGGTTGGGCATGAGTTCGGTACCTACCACAAGCAAAAGACGATTTGGCTCTTTGGCTACATTGCAAGTTAAGTTTTAATTATATGCTTTCTGTATAATTTATCCATTATTTCCAAATTATTTTTTTATGTAGTGAGAGAAAATTGAATCTGGCTTCATGAAGTATGTTGATGTTTGACACCGAAAGTTATTTTATGGTTGACAAACCGAATTGTCACTGGATGTGATATGTATTGGTTTACATGCATGGTGGATTATGTTAATAGATATATTAGATATGATAGGAGCATTTTTTTCATTTATTTTTGTATCAAAATACACGGAAAACCAAAACATGCTTTAGTGGCAACTGTTGGTAAAATTTTAGGTAATGATCCTACGCTATGTACAAGGCTATATTTAAATAATTAGTTTGCAGTTACATGCTCAAAAATCAGATCTTACCCCTGGATGAGCATAATAAAACCTGCCAACTTTAATGCAGCTTTCTCCTTTACCTATCTTTCATTTAGTTTAAGTTGGTTGCAAATAAGCACATATTGTGACGCCCCACCTCTATACCCACGCTAGCCAAGGACACTACAGGGTAATGTCGTCAACTAACACGGAGAATAAGGCTGGATAGGAGCGACTATCTATAGCCTTGCTCTAACTATCTATTGAATACATCGACAATAATCATACAAAGCAGATCGACATATCCACTGAATACTTAAAACAAAACCATAGGTGGTTGGAGGATCTATCAGAATAGAATATAACAACTCAAATGTAATATACATCACAGAATAGTAGATCATCATATACACATATACAGACACATAACAGAGTATACAAACTAATACACGTCGAGTGGTATAGCAAACCACAATATACAGACGAATCAAAAGAATACATATATCAGAGTTACAATAAAAGGACTACACAAAAAGCTTTAACAAAAAGGAACAAGCTGAATAGTCCATGCGGAAGCAAAATAGGCTAAGTCCAAAAGCATCTAACCTGAAACATCTCGGTCTGACCTGAGTATAAAATACACGGGTCAGTCTAGCTAAACAAATCAGTTAGATAAACTGAACAACATTAAACCTGCAAGGTTACAAGGTATAACAAATATCTCTAAAACAGATAGCACAATCATCTTACAAAAGATGAATCATATGATAACAAGACAAGCCTCATATCATCGGCAACATAGATAACAAAGGATACAAATATCCCAAATCAAGCCAAAAAGGCAAATAACAAATACCAATGAAAGTAACACAAGTTCCACGAGGTAATCGCTACATATCATGCGGCTCAAAAAGACCAACACCGAAGGGCGATACCTGGGGAATATACATAACAATGAAACATCAGAAAATTGCACGAGCTCAGTACTGTATAAACAAGGATCCATGAGCCCGAAGACTCCAAACCCAAATATCACTCGAACGGCTCATAAAGACCTAACTCTGGAAGCGATACAATAGGGCAACAAACCCGAAGGCACAAACCCGAAGGTACAAACATGAAGGCAACATACCCGAAGGCAACATACTCGAAGGCAACAAACCTGAATGAGACAGTCCGAAGAACTATCCCAAAGGCAACAAACCGTAGTGGTGAAGGTCCGGAGGCCCAGTACTGGACACCACTAACTGGAAGAATGTGTCATAACTCTCAAAAAGGAATCCGAAAAGTGTTAACGTGAGTCCCATAACCACTCGTTCGCACTAAACGGTTTACTATCCGTCAGTCAATTTCACACTCAAAGCAGTACAAAGTTCACCTCATATCATCGGTAAACCAAACCCGAAGGTCAAAACGATCAGTTGAATAGGTCGGGGATTAATGGGAAGGGTAAACGCACGGATTCATGGTCCGTGTTTTGCCCAACCATTTAATCACCCTTCCACTTCGATCAAAGTGCGAAATTGTGCATATGTTTTAAATAGAATTTATAAATCGGAGAAGCGAACTTTTAATACGATTTGAAGAAATCATTTATAAAAACCCGTGAATAAATTTAAAAAGGAATCATCAAGGTCAAATATGCATAAACAACTAATTGGAATCAATATGCATCGATCAAATTTGGAAAACTAAGCGAACAAGGCAAATTGGAAAAGGACAATAGATTCAGACGTCTGAAAGAAGTGGTTCAGACGTTTGAATCTGAAAATTAATATGTTTTCCAAAACAGAATTCAGACGTCTGAACCTACACTTTCAAACGTCTGAAATAGGCATTATTTTGCATATTTCCTTTCTGGTTGAAATTTAGCACTTTCAGACGTCTGGAATATAAATTCAGACGTCTGAATCTGGAAATTATAATCTTCCCCAGAACAATATTCAGACGTCTGAAATAGGGTTTCAGACGTCTGAAACCCGATGGTAAGGCATTTCCTGAACCTAGGCCATCTATGGCCAAACAAATCGAAAGCAATCGGATGCGTGTTGATTATGGGCTTACGTCAAACGACTACCCAACCTTAACGACACACCCAAACACTCCGAACAACATAAACATCAACCATATAAGGTTTTACATAGATTTGGCTTCAAAAATCAATATTTGGCAATTCCACCAAAGCAATCCAAATCGAAAGCAAATGAACATGTAGATATATTAGGAATTCATTCCTAATAACCCAAGATAGCTGTAAACATAAATGTGGGATAAAAATCTCACCTAACATCAATAATATCAAGAGAAGTAGATGTGAGTTCAAAACTCACCTTTTAATTCAAAACAAGAATAGAGAAGCTCAAACATAAGAAGAAGACCAACCACTCTCCACTTCAACTCTACTAGCTTCAATCTAAGATCAAAACAAGTATTTTCCTAAGTTAGGTTTAGGAAATTTTCTGAAATTGAAGGAGAAAGAGTTAGAGAAGATGAAGAGGAGGCTTACCAATAGCTTCTCTTTGATTTTGTAGCAAGAATTCAAGTTTGCAAGGTAAACTAGGGCTTGGAATTTCTATTTCCCATTCTCTTCCCCCATTTTCAGTTTTGCTTAAGCTTAAGAAATGGAAATGTGTGAATGGAAGGAGAGAAAGGGCTGAGTTGGTTTATAGAATAGTTTGGGTGAAACCCGAACCCAAAAGCCTACTTAGCAAATAGCAAAATTCGACTTACTCCAAACATATCAAAGCTTATACTCAAAAAGATCGCAAACGCCATTTTGGAATCAATGGAAATTATTTCGAGTTCCAATTCGGCCATTTGCGAAAAGTAACTTTTCGGACCTAAATCCGACTAACGACGCTATATTTAAATAAAACATTTAAATATATAGTCGTCAAATATGCGGGTTGTTACAGATCTCCCCTCCTAACAAAATTGCGTCCCTGCAATTCCTAGAGACGATATTTGTAACAACTACGTACATACATCATTCGAAAGAAAAGAAAATAAGCTTGAGATGAAAAGATATATTCACCATTTCCAAGCAAAGATAGAAAACCCGGATAAGATCGCTCAATAAACTCTCTGGTTTCCCAAGTACAGTCATTGGGAATAGCGGACCATTGAACTTTAACGAGCGGCACGTCCTTGTTCCGAAGGTGTCGCACCTCCGAGTCAAGTACACGAATAGGCTGCTATACAATAGATAAGTCCGTTGAGATCTCAAGCTCAAGCAAATCAGGAGAATCAATAACAAAATCTGATTCCCGAAGACACTTCCGAAGTTGCGAGACATGAAACACGTCATGAATGCCAGATAAATGAGCAGGCAGTGAAACTATATAAGCCACAGGGCCAATATGTTCAGTAACAGAAAATGGTCCTATATAGCGAGGAGCCAATTTCCAAGTCGTACTGAAACGCATAACCCCTTTCAAAGGAGAAACACGAATAAAAACAAGATCACCAATCGAGAACTCGAGAGGCTTCCTACGGTTGTCCGCGTAGGATTTCTGGCGACTCTGTGCCTCTTTCATTCTCAACCGGATAAGATCAATCTTTTCAGAAGAGTCACGAACAAAATCTAGACCAAGAATAAGCTTCTCCCGAGATTCCAACCAACAAGAAGGTGATCGACATGGCCTTCCGTATAAAGCTTCGAAAGGAGCCATACCGATATTGGATTGAAAACTATTATTGTAGGAGAACTCTACAAGAGGTAGGTGATCCTCCCAACTACCACCGAAATCAAAAATACAAATACGGAGAAGATCTTCCAAGATACGATTCACCCGTTCAGTCTGTCCGTCAGACTGCGGATGATAAGCTGTACTAAAATTAAGCTTTGTTCCCAAAGCTTTCTAAAGACTCTTCCAAAAATGACTCGTGAATAAAGGATCACGATCACTCACAATAGAACTAGGAACACCATGAAGTCTCACGATTTCCTTGACATATAACTTAGCCAAATGCGAAGCAGTCCTATTAGACTTAATAGGAACAAAATGAGCAGACTTGGTGAGGCGATCAACGATAACCTAAATGCTAGAATGGCCCGATCTCGAACGAGGTAGGCCATCAATGAAATCCATAGAAATCTGATCATTTCCACAAAGGAATCTCTGGAGGCTGAAGAAGACCAAAAGGACGCTGATGTTCGGCCTTAAAACGCTGACAAGTTATGCAATTACTCACATAACTCGCCATATTGCGCTTCATGCCTTCCCAATAATAAAGACGACGCATATCGGCATACATCTTACTACTACCAGGATGAATGGTATACTTAGAACGATGACAGTCATCAAGAATGTCATGCCTAAGTGCAAAATCAAAAGACGCAAAAAGACGGTTCTTCTTGCGAAGACACCCATGAGAATCAATGTTGAAATCCCGCAACGCCTCATCACAGGATCCAGACTCACAAAGCTGAATAAGATGCAACAAATCAGGATCACGCCGCTGGGCATCGGCGATACGATCCAATAAATTAGGTCGAGCTCCCAAACTAAATAATAGAATAGGAGAGTCAGAAGGTGAACCTCGATCCCGAATTTCACAAAAAGATAGAGTCTCAAGAATATCCCATTCGGCAAGCATCATAGAAACAACAGCCGAATGTTTGCAACTAAGCGCATCAGCAACACGATTACCCTTTATAGGGGTATACTGCATATCAAAGTCATAGGAAGCAAGAAACTCGAGCCAACGCTGTTGTCTCGTATTGAGTTCCTTCTGAGTGAACAAGTACTTCAAAGATTTATGATCGGTATAAAGAATGAAGCGCTCGCCTAATAAATAGTGTCGCCAAATCTTCAAGGCAAAGACAATGGCGGCTAACTCAAGATCATGAGTGGCATAGCGAACTTCATTCGGACGTAGTTGCCTAGAAGCATAATCAACTACCCGATCCTTCTGCATAAGAACAGCACCGAGACCACTACCACAAGCATCGGTGTAGACAACAAGATCATGATTCCACTCGGGAACCACAAGAATAGGAGCATTAGTGAGAAGTTCCTTTAATGACAGAAAGGAAGCCTCACACTTGTCGGACCAAATAAAACGAATGCCTTTCCGAGTTAGGTTGGTGAGAGGAAGCACAACCCGGGAAAAATCCTTAATGAACCGACGGTAATAACCCGCCAATCCAAGGAAACTACGAATCTCATGCACATTCTCAGGCCTCTTCCAATTCTGGATGGCTTCGATCTTTGAGGGATTGACAGAAATGCCATCGGAAGATACAACATGGCCTAAGAACTTAACCCTATTCTCCCAAAAATGGCATTTGGAGAATTTGGGTCTAAGCTGATGGTAACGAAGAGTACTCAAGGCAATACTCAAGTGGTTAGCATGCTCAGCTTCAAACTTAGAATAAATAAGGATATCATCAATGAACACAAGGACGAATTTATCGAGATATTCCCGAAATACTCGATTCATGAGATCGACAAAGAAAGCAGGAGCGTTCGTCAACCCGAACGGCATAACGAGCCACTCAAAAGAGCCATAACGAGTGCGGAAAGCGGTAAGAGGAATGCTATCCTCCGCGACTCGTAACTGATGAAAACCTGTGGCAAGGTCGAGCTGAGAAAAGACCTTAGCACCACTCAATAGGTCGAACATATCATCGGTCCTAGGCAATGGATACCTATTCTTGATGGTTAACTCGTTAAGTTTGCGATAGTCAATGCAAAGCCTAAGGATTCCATCGGACTTCTTCACGAAGATGACCGTGGATCCCCACAGAGAAAAACTGGACTAAATCAACTGCTTGGACTCAAGATCTAAAAGCTGCTTCTTGAGTTCCTCATTTTCCCTTGTAGACATCCTCGTGGGAGGACGACTAACTGGCTGCGCGCCTGGAATGAGATCAATGCGGAACTCAATTGCCCGCTTAGGTGGCAAACCGAGACTTGCTCAAAAACATCAGAAAAGTCACAGGCAATAGGAATACGAGATATATCATCATCATCCCGCGAGTCAAGAGAATATAAAGCCATTTCAGAATTATCCACATCTCGAAGAATAAGAGATAGCTGAGTAGGCGAATCCGGATGTCGAAGATATATAATTCTCTCCGAACAAATAATCCTGGCATCATATCTTACTAGCCGGTCCATACCCAAAATCAAATCAAATCCCAGACAAGAAATAACGTGCAGACTCGCACGAAAAGAAAAGCCACATAAAACAATCTCAACATCATCACAAAGCAGGCTAAGCGTCGCGGATCCCCCAATAGGATTCGCAATCCTTAAAGAAGTAACCAAACAAGAAACATCCAAAGATAAATCATCAACGAGCTTTTTCGATACGAAAGAATGTGATGCACCCATATCGAAAAGAACTCGAATACTATGATCATGAAATAAAATAGAACCTTCCAAAATAGGTGGAGATATACCTTTGGGCTGAGAGGGACCTTCAGAAGCCTTAGCAGCATAAAGCTTGCTCGACTTGGCACCAGTCGGAACAGCAGGGAAAGCTGAAACATGATGACCTTCCTTCTTGCAATAGCGACAGAAGAGAGGCTTAGGACAAGATCGAATAATATGATCAGGAGAACCACAATTGAAACACTTCCGAATGAAAGGTGTTCCAACAGACTGAGGCTGTGAACTAGAACCACCAGTCTTCTTCTTCTTAGATAGAAAAGATCTGGACTTCTGAAATGGAAACTACCTCTTGTTGGGGTTCTTGGAAACCTCAAAATCCTCACCACTATCACACTCCTTCTCGACGGTTTCAAGATGAAGTGTCGAATCAACCAACTCCTCAAAAGAGAGCTTAAGCTGGAGCAACAAAGACTTCTTAAGATATTTCTTAAGACCAGAAACAAACTTCAAATTCTTCTTATAAGAAGTGCTAATGAATTCAAAACCATACTTAGATAAAGCCTCGAATGACGCAACATACTCATAAACAGAAGATTTCCCTTGCTTCAACTCAAGGAAGTGACGGGTCAATAAAACTTTTACAGATTCAGGAACGAACTTGAGTTCGAACCGCTCCCGAAACTGAGTCCAAGAGAGAGTAGACTTATCAATTTCGGCTATAAGAAGCTCATACCAATCAAGAGCACGCTCTTGTAATAAGCTAGAAGTTACAAGAACTCTATCATGGTCAGAAAGATCCATGCGAGAGAAGATACGCTCGCACGTGCGAAACCAATCTTGGACTTCAAGAACGGACTCGGAGCCTTTAAACGGCTTTCCCCCAAGATGAGCAAAATCACTGCACTGGCGTGCAAAGGCAGACTTGCAAGGTGGAGACACCCGAGGAGGAACTGGAGGCTGAGTGCTCCTAAACAATTCCAAAAACTGATCGGCAGACATATAAACGCCACCCGGATGTGAACCACTGGATTGCCCAGCATCCGAACGTCGTCCTCTGCCTCTTCCAGCCATACGCTGAAAGTAAGATAAGAACAAGATTAATCACAAGGTAGATACTTCAATACGGAATACTACAGAATAAAATGCATTCCTAGACGTATTCCCCAAATTCTATCTAACCTTTGATAGTAGAAGGAATAGAAAGGCACGGTGATTCAAAGATTTGTATCACTTATGCACTTTGATGTACGTAATATGTGCCTCTATTCTGTGTTTATCATATTCTGTCCTGAACCTCAGCTTTGATACCATGCTGTGACGCCCCACCTCTATACCCACGCTAGCCAAGGACACTAAAGGGTAATGCCGTCAACTAACACGGAGAATAAGGCTGGATAGGTAGCGACCATCTATAGCCTTGCTCTAACTATCTATTGAATACATCGACAATAATCATACAAAGCAGATCGACATACCCAATGAATACTTAAAACAAAACCATAGGTGGTTGGAGGATCTATCAGAATAGAATATAACAACTCAAATGTAATATACATCACAGAATAGTAGATCATCATATACGCATATACAGATACATAACAGAGTATACAAACTAATACATGCCGAGTGGTATAGCAAACCACAATATACAAACGAATCAAAAGAATACATATATCAGAGTTACAATAAAAGGACTACACAAAAAGCTTTAACAAAAAGGAACAAGCTGAATAGTCCATGCGGAAGAAAAATAGGCTAAGTCCAAAAGCACCTAACATGAAACATCTCGGTCTGACCCGAGTATAAAATACACGGGTCAGTCTAGCTAAACAAATCAGTTAGATAAACTGAACAACAAAAAACCTGCAAGGTTACAAGGTATAACAAATATTCCTAAAAGAGATAGCACAATCATCTAACAAAAGATGAATCATATGATAACAAGACAAGCCTCATATCATCGGCAACATGGATAAACAAAGGATACAAATATCCCAAATCAAGCCAAAAAGGAAAATAACAAATACCAATGAAGGTAACACAAGTTCCACGAGGTAATCCCTACATATCATGCGGCTCAAAAAGACCAACACCGAAGGGCGATACCTAGGAAATATACATATCAATAAAACATCAGAAAATTGCTCGAGCTCGGTACTATATAAACAAGGATCCATGAGCCCAAAGACTCCAAACCCAAATATCACTCGAGCGGCTCATAAAGACCTAACTCCGAAAGCGATACAATAGGGCAACAAACCCGAAGGCACAAACAAGAAGGCACAAACCCGAAGGCAACATACCCGAAGGTAACAAACCTGAAGGAGACAGTCCGAAGACACTATCCCAAAGGCAATAAACCGTAGTGGTGAAGGTCCGGAGGCCCAGTACTGGACACCACTAACTGGCAGAATGTGTCATAACTCTCAAAAAGGAATCCGAAAAGTGTTAACGTGAGTCCCATAACCACTCGTTCGCACTAAACGGTTTACTATCCGTCAGTCAATTTCACACTCAAAGCAGTACAAAGTTCACCTCATATCATCGGTAAACCAAACCCGAAGGTCAAAACGATCAGTTGAATAGGTCGGGGATTAATGGGAAGGGTAAACGCATGGATTCATGGTCCGTGTTTTGCCCAACCATTTAATCACCCTTCCACTTCGATCAAAGTGCGAAATTGTGCATATGTTTTAAATAGAATTTATAAATCGGAGAAGCGAACTTTTAATAAGATTTGAAGAAATCATTTATAAAAACCCGTGAATAAATTAAAAAAGGAATCATCAAGGTCAAATATGCATAAACAACTAATTGGAATCAATATGCATCGATCAAATTTGGAAAACTAAGCGAACAAGGCAAATTGGAAAAAGACAATAGATTCAGACGTCAGAAAGAAGTGGTTCAGACATTTGAATCTGAAAATTAATATGTTTTCCAGAACAGAATTCAGACGTCTGAACCTAAACTTTGAAACGTCTGAAATAGGCATTATTTTGCTTATTTCCTTTCTGGTTGAAATTTAGCACTTTCAGACGTCTGGAATATAAATTCAGACGTTTGAATCTGGAAATTAAAATCTTCCCCAGAACAATATTCAGACGTCTGAAACCCGTTGGTCAGGCATTTCCTGAACCTAGGACATCTATGGCCAAGCAAATCGAAAGCAATCGCATGCGTGTTGATTATGGGCTTACGTCAAACGACTACCCAACCTTAACGACACATCCAAACACTCCGAACAACATAAACATCAACCATATAAGGTTTTACATAGATTTGGCTTCAAAAATCAATATTTGGCAATTTCACCAAAGCAATCCAAATCGAAAGCAAATGAACATGTAGATATATTAGGAATTCATTCCTAATAACCCAAGATAGCTGTGAACATAAATGTGGGATAAAAATCTCACCTAACATCAATAATATCAAGAGAAGTAGATGTGAGTTCAAAACTCACCTTTTAATTCAAAACAAGAATAGAGAAGCTCAAACACAAGAAAAAGACCAACCACTCTCCACTTCAACTCTACTAGCTTCAATCTAAGATCAAAACAAGTATTTTTCTAAGTTAGGTTTAGGAAATTTTCTGAAATTGAAGGAGAAAGAGTTGGAGAAGATGAAGAGGAGGCTTACCAATAGCTTCTTTTGATTTTGGAGCAAGAATTCAAGTTTACAAGGTAAACTAGGGCTTGGAATTTCTATTTCCCATTCTCTTCCCCCATTTTCAGTTTTGCTTAAGCTTAAGAAATGAAAATGTGTGAATGGAAGGAGAGAAAGGGCTGAGTTGGTTAATAGAATAGTTTGGGTGAAACCCAAACCCAAAAGCCTACTTAGCAAATAGCAAAATTCGACTTACTCCAAACATATCAAAGCTTGTACTCAAAAAGATCGCAAACGCCATTTTGGAATCAATGGAAATGGTTTCGAGTTCCAATTCGGCCATTTGTAAAAAGTAACTTTTCGGACCTAAATCCGACTAACGATGCTATATTTAAATAAAACATTTAAATATATAATCGTTAAATATGCGGGTTGTTACACATATCTATCTTGGTGGATTACTTTACTAAATATATTATTTTTAACTAAGAAATGACTTAAACCTGCTTTCCATTATTACACACTAAACCACGTGGCAAGAGTAAACCATGCATGCAGTTAGGGCATAGGAAAATTATATATACATGTTGGTACATGTCATAGAATACGATTGAATGCATGTATATTATTAAAACACAGAAGTATACATATTATCAATAGGATACATACTAAAGCAGGCTCCTATATCTTAAGTAACACACGAAACCAAAGAATGAAATAATGTACATGTTGCATGCACATTATGTTGTTAGATGATGAAAGGCTATAAGAAAAAATAAAATAAAATTTAAAGTGCGAAGGCCTGCAACTTTATAATCCCATAGAGGCTCTGTATAACTCACGTTACAAACTAAAAACACAGAAGCCCACATGTACGCACCACGCACACACATATCGGTGAGGATCCGCTCAAAACTTTTGTTTGTTATTTCACTCGATGCTCATGAATATTTGTATAAAAATGAATAAAGTGTAAATTTCATGATATTTTTTCATTACGTTATATATTATAATAAAAACAGAATTAACATGTGATATTCATAATAAAATGAAGTTAGCTTGCTTATATATTGTTGTAAAGTATCACCTAAGCATTTAACCATTGTTTTACAATCAATGAATTTTTTTCGGTTTATATTTGTACGGACTACAATCCCTTTGCTATGAGATTTCATTTAATGTTACAATAATAGCTTACCATATGCATAAGTTATCTTCCACGTACAATATACTAAATACTACAACAATCTTCCCATGTAGTACAGTAAATACAAGTTTTACTTGTACAACTTAGTTATCCATTCTTTATTTTCACAAGCTAGCTACTTGCATGTTATCTAATATTAATTTATACAAGAAAACAACATAGGAGTGGTCTGAATCCAACAAAAGATGCAAAATTCACTCCCAACCATAAAATTATAAAAAAAACTCAATCAACTCCGAAATCAACTTCATATAAGTCATGGACGCCTAGAACCAATCTCGACTTATACAAAGATAGGAATACAAAGATGGAAAAATTTTCGAGCCTTCAAAACACACTCCTCATAACATCATCGCTGATAATACACAACAAATGTCAACCAACGAGGAAGAAGCATGCACGAAAGTGGACTTGGAACACTCGCCCTACTGCATGTAAATGTTGTGGGACAGCGGAAAGGAATCCTAGAAATTGCTGGCAGTCTAAGCAAACAAGATATCGGTCGAACACATTGAGAAGATTACAAAAATCCTTCAAACAATGTTTTATAAAAGCAATTCCTCTCGAGCACGTGCATCGCACGTGCCAAAGTACTCGTGTGTGTATATCTTTATATTTAATAATAGTTGTAACAGTTCCGTTGTCACACTTTTTTGGTATCAACATGAACTACTAAAAACATCTCTTTATATATTATCAGATCTTAATCACTTAAATAACATCTAATATTAAATTTATTTTACAAATTCAAACACCCATAAAAGTAGACTCTAACAGTAAACATGCTTTACAAATTTAAAACGCTTTTAAAAATAGGATCTAAAATTAAACTTCTTTTACAAATTCAAAATACTTCTTTACAAATATACAAATCTTAATATCACTTGAAAATAAAAACTCATTTTTTGTGACTGATTCAAACATATATAATTTATAAGGAAAACAATTTACGCGCGAATCGCATGTCGTAACACTCCTATGTGTGTGTGTGTGTATTTTTATTAATAGTTGGCTTAGAAACGTAAACATTCGATCCGACCGCAAACTTTCGAAAATACCCTTTACTCATGCATAATTTAACGCTCTTCTATACATGTTATCAAATCCCTTAAAAAGTGGATCTAACAAATAAACTCACTTTAGAAATTCAACGCGTGCCTTTACAAATTTTGATAAACATTAATATCACTTAAAAACAGGTGCTTGATAAATAGTGTTTTTTTTACAATTTCATAACACTCAAATATAATCAAATCTTAATGTCACTTTAAAATATGATATAACAAATGAAATTCCTTTACAAATTCTTTCTTTATTGACTAATAACAAAAAATATAAATTCAAACTACCAAAACAAATTAGATGCTGAAACTTAAAAGTAAAAATTGAAATAAAACCATGCGTGAGTTCAATGCAAAATATGACTAAATATTTTTGAATTTTTTTTTGAGTTTTTTGAAACATATACAATTTGAAGAACAGCTCAGGCGACGAAGCCGTTAGCCTAGCGTCCGTTAGCCTAGCGTATATATATTGTTTCTCACGGTAATTTTTAAGAAATCTTTATTGTCATTTATTTATGTAGATTTGTCGCAGCTCGGCCCATTTTTATGCTTCTTAATCTTTCTGTCGCCTTATGAATAATAACCCTACCTCGTATATGTTACAATATATATAAATTGTGGAATGAATATGCTTTTATGTTGTTTTGTTTAGTCCCACATCGTGAAATTGGTTAAGTCCTCTGCTCTGAAACCTTTATATAAAGGAGGCTATGTAATGTAAATACATATATATTCTCGGGAATAAATAACATATCTTTTGTCTCTCTCTCCAACGGCTTCTACTTTCTTCATTTTATAACACGTTATCAGCACGATCTCTAAACAAATGGAAAATTTCAGATCTGATTATAAATCTTCAAAGCAGTAAGCCATTTCTGATCTGATTACTCAAATCTTTCTGATCTCGTTCTATTTATTTTATTTCTTTTAGACCTCATTTTATTATTGATCTAATTATTCAGATCTGAATCTATTTGCATATTTTATTTTATTTTATTTTATTTTTATCCATGTATTTTAGATCTCGTTTTGTTGTAGATCTAATTTTTCAGATTTCATTATATATATATATATATATAATCTCATAGATCTTTCTCTATTAATCTTATCATTTTAGATCTCATTCCATTATTTGGTTAAAAAAAGATTTTCATTTTGAAATTTTTTTGTTTAGATTTTAGTTTGAATAAGAACTATAGAAATGATTTTGGCACATATTTATATTTTCAGAAGAAATATTTCATTGTTTCTTAGAGAAACAAATGTAAAGATAATACGTATCTAGAAGATTATAGTAAGTTTATATAAAAGAATAGGAACCTGAAGTTCATATGTGCGAAGGTGAAAGATTAAAGTTTTCATACGTTGAAATAGAGCCTTGAAGAAAAAAAATAAACGAGCAATTCCAGAAGAAAATATTAATATGTCTAGAAGACATACAATAAAAACAATATGTTGAAATAACATTGCACATATGGTAAAAGCTATTTCCTCGAACAGAAATAATATTATGATTCTCATGTTCGAATACAATTATGAATAGTCCTCTTGTTTCATTGTGTATATTTAATATTGGAGACCTGAAGTTCTCAAATAAAAATTATACATATAAGTTTGCATTCCAAAAAAAGGATTATATATCAAAACTCAAATATATAAATTTGAGATGTGAAGCTTTGAATTATTAGAAAAGCTAATTCAGATTATGGTAAATTCCAATTGCAATCAAACAAGTTTGATAATGAAATAAAGTTGTACCACTTAGGATCTAAAGTACTAAACAAAGACTTTCTTTAAAGTAAAATTGGAACCTGAAGTTCTAAAAATATTTGCCAATGGTATTAACTACTAAACCAAATAAATGTATAGAAACTTGTTCACTCCAGAAGTAGTGATAATAATATATTAAAAAAAGTCTCCAGAAGAGATTTGTTGATATATTTGGTGCTTTTACTAAACTAAATTAATACATAGAAACATATCTACTCTCCTACTATCTTTCTTTTTAATTAAAAATAATGTATTCTAATAGAAAGTTTATTTCCTAATTTTTTCCTTCTTCCATGAATCCAATCGCCTTTCAAAAGGTAAAATATAATAGATCAAATATAATAGATCTGAAATAATCTTAAATCCCTAAATTTCTGAAATAACTTGTGTTGGTTTGAAGATTTACATGTTTGTTTTGAAATATTTGGTAAAGAATTATGAAGTTAGTTTTCTTATGAAAATAATAATATTTTGGATCTAAGATGTATAGTTATTTATGACTATGAATGATATGGATAGATTTGAGATGATAATTCCGTTTATTTAGAAATTCAGATTATTGGGAAATAAAATTTCACTTTAAGATATTCATTTTAATTTTATTATTGAGTAATATTGAACCTAGAGTTGAGATGAAATTGTGTTACTTTAAATACTGTTTGTTCAATTGGTTCATACATATTTATAATGAAATTATTTTGCTGTGACAATAGTTATATCCTAGACCACGTAAAGGTTAATTGTAGTTATTTTTATCATAAATGAATTAATTGCAAGTGTTATGGTAGTAAATTAAATTATTTATTATCATAAATGTATTAAATGCATCGATTATTGTAAATTAAATGACGTTGTATGTTTGTGTTTGGAATAAGAATAGACGTATGATTTACTATTTGATGTATTTACTTTGACAAGTAATTTTTTTTGTAACGGAAGAAATAGGTTTAACAACAAATTGAAGTTGTGCAAAGAAATTATTTTGTTAGAAGTTGTATAACTCAAAGTCCAAGCCTGAAGTCTTGAATTATGAAAAGATTTCCTGATAAACTTTACAAGCTCGAATTCTTGTCAGTAAATTTTTTAATTTGTCAAAATGTACAAGTCTGGAAATAAGAATAGACTTTTATTTTGTAACAATATGGTACAAAAAAAGGGGGAGAAGTTTACACAAAATTTGAGAACCTGAAGTTCATAACAAATTAATGAACTTGAAGTTCATGAATTAGAAGCTCGAAGCTCTATTGAAATTATGTAAAATGATAAGGTTGTACTTCATGAAGAAGTTAAAAAAAATTGATAAATAATCATATGAGAAAATGATGTTGCATTCAAGAGATTACAAAAATCTCCAAATGAGTTATACCTTACCTTATATCTTAACATTTATACTAAATTAACCAAATATCTTAAAGATGTTATGTTATATGATATTTCAAACATCATTGGATGTGTGTGTGTATTAATCTGTTGAAAAGATGTTTTAGAGATTTATTTATATTTATATTGTAAAATCTAACATCCTAGAAGAGATGTTATAAGAATTTTATTTTTGTTGCATTGCAATTCCTTAAAAGGAAACACTATATTCCCTAAAGGAATAGCCATATAAATTTTTTTTGAAGCAATAACAATAATTTTTGAAGAAAAAAAGGATATTGTATGCCAATATTACACCCCAGAAGTAGTGATTTTATCTCTTACATCTTACTTTAATTTGGTGAATCTAATTTTGTTACCGTATTTAAAAGTTTGATATGCAATTTCAAAGACAGTTACAACAAAAATCTCCAGCAGAGATATTTTATGCCACTGTAAAAATAGTAATTCTGTAATTTATATAAAAGAAATATTGTATATTGATATGACATTCCAATAATGCATATATATATATATATATATATATATAGAAGAGATAAGTTCACTCCAGAAGTGATGATACTAAAATATCTCTAGAAGAGATTTATAAATTTGAAAATGATAACATATCTCTAGAAAAGATTTGTTTATATATTTGGTAATTTTATTAAACCGAATAAGTGCATAGAAATTTTATACTTGAGATACAATTGAGGAACAAAACTTAACAACTTGAAGTTGTGTGTATATATTGTTCGAACCAGAAGTTCGATATGGTTCCAAACCAAATATTTTGAACATTATCATGCGGTTTTGACAGGTTTGCATTGACATTGATTTATAAACAGAAATTAATAGTTTGAATCCTTGTAATAGTTTGTTCTAAAAATCACTAATTCAAATGAGAAAGAATATGAAAATTTTATAATATATGCATGATACGTGGACATTCAACATTTATGTTAATATTTAGCTAACAACCTGAAGTTTGTTATAAGCTCATCTTATAGATTATGCATAGATATTATTTAGTGATTTAAAATTCAATCAACATAAATGTTGAATGACCTGAAGTCATGTGTGTATTCAAATGATCTACACAATAAGTAAATTTCTCCAATTGGTTAGCTCAATGAACGAGAAATAACTCTAATAACCTATATCAATTGAATGCATCTTATCAACTAATAAAAGAATTATCCTCCTATTATTAATATTTATGATGTATTTGCTAGTAGCAATATCATAATGGATCAAAATTAGAGTCCAAAGATGATTATTATTTAATGTGACAATGTTTGTCAACATTGAGGGGCAGGATAAAAGGATACAAGTTCATTTTGATCATCAGTGTTGAATATTTATTAAAATATACAATGATGCAAAATATTATCAGTATTATCCTTAGTAGACTTTCACCAATATAGATTTGAATCCCTGAAGGATCAAAATGTGAAAACCACATCTGCAATATGGTTCAAAAGTCAGTTCAAAATACTTTTGGAGTAAGTAATAAAGATGCAAAATAAAGGAGGTGAGTGTTCTTGAAGAAACACTTAAGGGTGCTCTGAAAGAGATCCATGACATGATTGTCAAATAACCTTAAAAGCGTATTAGGTACCTAAAACATGATAATTAAAGAGTTCTCAATAAAATCACGTCTAGAACTGACAAGAAATAATCATTGATGATAAATTTATAAATAATAAAGCGCTTATGTATAAATGGATTAAAGATCCTAGATTAGAGAAAGACATGATTGGCTATCATGAAATTCTCATAAATAAGAAATGTGAACCTGTAGTTCACAAATATATATATATATATATATATATAATAGAAAAACACACTGAAATTACTGAAGCACATGTAGTGCTACATCGTGTTAAATGCTTTAGGCATATGTTTTTATAAATAATTGAATTCATTGAAGCAGTGAAAGTGTTTGAACACTTAAAATACCCTGAAGGTATAAATATTGTTAAAACATTATAAACAATGAAAGTACACAAATTCCTGAAGAATATAAATAACTTTGGTGGTTATAAAGAAGATAAAGAACAAGACCGTAGATTACAACTTCTTTTAAGTATTGTTGTAATGAAAATCTTAATATAATTCATGGTGAGTAGATTACTTCCTATTTTTAAGTATTGTTGTAATGAAACTCTTAATATCCATTGAATGGTAGTTGCGATATGCAAATACTTATTAAAGTATACAAATTCTTGAAGAATATATATAACTTTTGTAGTTATAAAGTATGCAAAGGACATGAAATGTAGATTACAACTTTCTTCAAAGTATTGTTGTAATGAAATTCTTGATATACTTCAAGATGAGTAGATTATTTCCTGCTTTTTAGTAATGTTGTAATGAAATTTTAATATTCATGAAAGATGTATAGTTGCAATACGCAAAACTGATTTGAAGCACAAAAATGAAAGCACATGAAGTGTTTTTCATAAAAGTAGCATACAAAATGCATAAAATGCAAACCATATTTGGAAGAAACAATCTTAGAAAATTTGATTGTATCGAAGGAAACTATTAATAAATTGTATTATTAATGAGATACATATTTATGAATTCAGAAGTATCTATAACCAATTTGAGTTATCGAAAGACGAATATGAATTCAGAGGAAAATTTAAAATCAGGGGGAGCATCCATAAGTATTTTATAATGCACTCTTTTTCTTGAACTAAGATTTTTCCCACTTGGTTTTTATTAGTAAGGTTTTAATAAGGCATTATCTTGATCCAGAAGTATCAACTCTCCAGTAACTTTTGAAATAAGTTATAATGTACTCTTTTTCCTTATTTAAGATTTTTCCCACTGGGTTTTTCTTACTAAGGTTCTAACGGGGCATTGTCTTGATCTAGAAGAATCAAACGTCTTTTCAAGAATAACATCTCAAATATGTTATTTAAGTTAAATTGTATTTTTATCCTTGACTAAGGTTTTTTCCATCGGGTTTTCCTTTGTAAGGTTTTTAATGAAGTATTATATTGATCCATAAGTATCAAACTCTATTTGATTCTATAAATTATTGAAATATCTCATACTATATTGTACTCTTTTTCCTTAACTAAGATTTTTCCCATGGGGTTTTTCTTAGTAAGGTTTTAACGAGGCAATAGTTTGATCCAGAAGTATCAAACTTCATTTGAAGAATTGAGAAAATAAGATATGTCATTTTACTTTTTTTTCTTCATGAGATTTTTCCCATTGGGTGTTTCTTAGTAAGGGTTTAATGAGGCATTATTTTGATCCCGAAGTATCAAACTCTTAGTAAGGGTTTTATGAGGCATCATCATACAAGTTTCGAAACGGAAAATTTCAAGTTATCAGAGCATTCAAGATTTTAAAGACGCATATTCAAGGGGGAGTGTTACAATATATATAAATTGTGGAATGAATATGCTTTTATGTTGTTTTGTTTAGTCCCACATCGTGAAATTGGTTAAGTCCTTTGCTCTGAAACCTTTATATAAAGGAGGCTATGTAATGTAAATACATATCTATTATCAGAAATAAATAATATATCTCATTTATTTATGCAGGTCGGTGGCAGCCCGGCCCAAATTCATGCGCTTCCTGCTGCCGTACAAATAATAGCCCTACCTGTGTTTCTTACATCGCTAAGGTCAGAAAAACCCCAAATCTAAAAAAATAAAATTCAATAGATCCCTTCTCATCTGCCGTCGCTCAATTCTCCTCATTGCCATGATCTATTATCTGCCTTCAAGCTTCTTCGAACTCATAGGTAATTTATTAGGTTGTTTTTACAGAAAATTTCGATGGCACGGTATAGTATATATTTTGTAGTTTTCTCAGATGTGAATCGCTATTAAATTTTTCCTAAATATTTTGATAAGTTCAAAAAGATTGTTTGAATTTTTGTTGGTTCAGAAGAAAGTAGCGGTTGTTGCATGAGCCGAGAGATTTGTAGCTTCTGCGTCATGAGTGCAACCATCAGCCAATTTAAAGCTTGTTTTCATTCAAATGGGACTTGACTAAATTAAAGTTTGTTTTAAGATGAGAATCGGGATTACTAATATTCCTTTCACATATTAGACAAGATCTATAGTGTTCTAGTTTACATTATTCCATGGCTTTTTTAATGGCTGGCCTAAAAATAAAAATAATAAATCAAAATTGCAGTCAATTGTTACTTTCAGGTAGAAATTTCATATTATTTCTATGATATGAAGTCAATAGTGCCATAGTTATATGTACTGTGTATGGAACGTTAATGTTTGATATTAAATGGCAGATTACCAATAATCTATTAAACTACGAGGTAAACGTAATGAACTAGGACTGTTGTTGGAGGCAATAACCCTTCATGTGTTGATGATATAAGGAGCCAAACCCGTACAATTGATGTTTTTCTTCTCGATCGTATGCTGACAAGGAAATTTCCTGTAAGGTTATGTGCGTTTTCAGTCCTTTGTAAAGTTAAAGAAATAAAACATAATCTTATTTATATGTTTTCAAATATGATTTCATTTTACAGTATTGCTTAAAAAGTTAAATGTACACTTATAAACTAACATCTTATATTTCGCATATGTTGAACAGGTTCTACTTTCCGGTGTAAACTATTTTGCTTCTAATCGAATATCAAATGCTGAAGGCAAGGGCCTTGATATGTGCACAAGTTTAGCTGAAGCCATTATGTGTGGACTCCTACCAGATTCCCCGACGCTCACAGCTAGTTGGTCTGGTGGTAATACTTGCTGTCTTATTTTGTAGGCAAAGTAATATGAAATAGCGCTTTTATAAGGTTGGCTGCTTGATATTAAGGTTTATTCATTATTCCCCCCTTCTTTCATCCCGATTTATCATTATTTTAACCTAGGCGTCTATTGCTGTTAAAACCCAATTGGTACTGTTTGATTTTTTTGTTATTTTTAAAATTCAATTTATTAATTCCTTAGTTGGGTTGTATCAAATCTTCACTAAGTAATTAGATTACCACTTATTCTCATTGCTTGTACAATTCAATCATTACTACTGACTTTGGAGGTAACTAAACCATAATTGTTTTGATCTTTTAATAGATTACATATATTAGTATGTGTAGTTTGTTTCTAGTAGATATTTTTCTTGCAATCCAAATTTAAATTGATTTTAGGTTTATGAAGGGTCTTGTTAACTGTAGCTTGAATACATGTACATGAGCCAATTTGAAATATTTTATTTTTATTTTTATTGATCGTTAAATAAGAATATGTTGTTGGATCTCAATTGTAGAAATCTTGATGTGCATTCTCATGATGATGTCACAAATGAATTAGGCACTAGCTTACGAATAGTTTTGTATTAATACATTATTTGTATTGCTTACACAAGTCTATTGAAGCGGTATCCAATTTTTTTTAAAGTAACCGTTCGCCATTCATTTTCCATAGCATTAACAACTGGGACCTAGTATTTGAATGGCACTATTGATTAAACGGTCGTCAAATCATGAAAAGGGTATTTTGTTGTAATGTTGACCCATTAAAATCGAAATAGGAATTCTTTTTGAATTATACCCATTTCATTTGCTGTAGATCGGGTTAGTTCTGACATTGTCCAATATATATACACGTATACGCTTATTTCATTAGGAATTTTTAACATCTTTGTCTTTTTATCATGCCTGTCTATGCATTTGGGAAGCTATGACAATTCTTTGTTGATTATGTGGTTTATGCAGAAGGAAATTCTCTAATTCATGTTCCGTCTTTCTTAATTACATACCATTTCTTCCATGCATAAAGTAGATTAAAATTGATTATTCTAGCCTATTTTTTGAATATGTAGGAATATACACAAATATTTAGAATGTCGAATATAGAATAAATTGCAATCATGCATCCTTTGATATAAATCGAAAACAAGTATATATGGTATATAACTTAGAATGTCAAATAAAAACTACGCATATTTACCATGACATTATTAACATTTATTAATTTTGGGGGTGCTAGGGAGCAACTCACGTGTATTTTGTTCTGAATAGTTTTGATATCCTCAACCATATATCAAGAAAGGATATTCTACAAGAAATGTAAAATTTCCCTTTGCACCCAAGCATAGTATAAAAATGATCCTTCAATCCCATTAACAACATACAAAATAAATGTTCATTATAAAAAATATATTACCTTAGTCTGGAGCGATCCCATTATCAACATACAAAATAAACGTTTATTACGAAAAATATATTACCTTAGTCTGGAGCTTTCCATAGTTCAGCCGTGATTAGATTGATTGGGATTTAGTCCCTAACCTAACATTAACATATCAATGATGTACAATTGGTATCCATACCCTACATTTTGAAATGCTAATTCCATAATCTAGCAGCAAAATTATCAATATAGTTATCTGCGTAGGGTAAAGAATCAAAAACTATAACCATATCGATAATTCATTGCATTGTAATAACGCATGACCTGAACTATCGTATAACTAATTCATATAGTGTTATTGTAATCATTTTATCTTGACCATTTAAAGTTTATAAGACTTCAGTTTTAAATTGGAAATGTGTATGGATAACGTTTTGTTCTTAGTTGTAAAAATATGAATAAATAAAGAGATCCTAATCATAGTGCTTCAGCTCCAAAAGGAAAGTTGACAAGTTATAAAAATAAATGTGTGCATTTCAAATGATTAGTAGTATAACTGTATAACAAAAGATGCTTCACAAGTGGATACCAATTTAGTAATATGCATTAGCGAAGTAATTTTAAAGTTTGAGTTAAGCACTCTTTTGGGTGGCATGCAAACCGATTAGTCTCATCTGGTATACACATAGTAGGTGCCATCGTTATCAAAAATCTTAAAATCTTACGATTTGAATCCCGTTTTGGATCGGATCTCTCCCGTTCCGATTCAATTTACATATTCCGATCCAAACTCACTTAAAAACGCAGTTAAGAAAAATCATTCAATGCATCCTTATATATTCAATATATTTATCATCCACAATTCTAGTTCTAGCGTTTTGTAAGTAAAATAATAATGAAACAAGAGAAAAAATGGTATTTTAAGTTTTATATGTAAAGTTCTTACGTCATAATCAATTTTAAAGTATCTACAATTCTTAAAACATGGACCTTCTAAATCTACGATTTAAGATTTAAATCCCGTTTTGATTTAAAATTTGAGCATTACGATTTACGATTTGAATCCCGTTTTGATAACCTTGGTAGGTGCAACATTTCCAATATTTTTAACAATCATTATTATGCATTTCATTCATCTGTAGCTTTGTCTTCCTATCATGTCTCTCTTTTGAATCAGGGAAGCAATAACAAACCTTTGTTGAGTTTCCATTTTATGTAGTAAGCAATTTTCTTTTCATGTTGATTATACCTTAATGACATACCATTGCTTTCACGGACATAATAGATTAAACCGATTATAATGGCAAATTCTTTTGTATACAAGGAAATAAGAAATTACATATATAGCACAACAATAGTAAGATGACATAAACTTTACGTGTCTTTAATAAATTAAATGACACAGGTTATGTGACAATTTTAGAGTACAAATCACAGTTATCAAGGCGTGCGAGAGAAAGGCGCTAGCGCACCCCGTGCGCCTTTTTAGTTGCTGAGGTGCCTCGGCTGCTGGAGGTGCACAAAAATTGTAGAAAGCACGCGTTTTTATGAGGCGACGAGGCTGAATAAAGCGCACCTTGGGTAGGTGATGTTATTTTTGCAGGCCAACTCTTACTTGACCCAAAACCCAACATATTTGCTCGTCGATATTGCAATACTTTTTATGTTATAAGACATATAATTGTTTTACGTATTTACTACTTTTTTTCATGTTTAAATACAAATAATTGCCTTTTGTAGTTTATGTCTAGCAGAAATAGGAAACTTAGGATGATTTTATAGTAACATAAGCTTAAATCCAAAAAGGTTTTCTAGTGAATTTTCACCAGTATTCCAATACAAATTAATTTATCGTTTATTGTTTCGTTTTTTGTGGAATGCTTGAGCTACGTGTAAAATATTTATAATCTGTGAAACACGTGCAATAGATCCATATTATGTTCTTTTTGATGAAGAACCCTTGGTAAAAAAGGCATTCATGAAACATTTGCAAGATGTAGTTATTTTTTTTAAAATTTAACAGAGCTGTTCGAACCTACAAGAATTAGAGAAATTAAACATCTATACACAAGTTTAAAAATTGTTGTAAACTTGGAGGTGAAATTAATAATAAGGATCAAGTATAAAGATCTGTACTTAGTTGGATTTAAAAAGAAGTGTCGGGTCAAAATGGAGAACTATCTTTATACGAGCTAAGGATTCATGCACAAGAGAAAAGGATAGATGATTTTTTTGCTACCGATACACAGACAACTGTAGTGATATCAACGGTAAAAACGTTAGATATGTAAATCATTATACGTTTACAAAAGCAGCAAAACTTATTGCTTTTGATGATGAAACTGGAGAATGTAAAACAAGTGTCGCGAATGCTACTAATGCTACGAAAGTGTAACGACTTACATATTGATTTCGTTTTAAGCGAGACATTTATTTTCCATTCTTTAGGTTCATCTTTAGAAGCACTAAGTTTTACTGTTTTTATAAACGTATAATGATCTACTTATTTGACAATTTCATCGTTGATAACACTATAGTTGCCTGTATATCCGGTAGCAATAGAATCGTCTATCTTTTTCTCTTGTTTAGGATTCTTAGCTAGTTTTCCATCTTGACCTGAACGCTTCTTTTTAAATCCAATTAAGTACATATATTTATATTCGACCTTTATTATTAATTCCATCTCAATGTTTACAACAATTTTTAAGTCAACATGCTTATCATTATTGTGTAGATGTTTGATCCCTCTAATGAAGTTCGAATAGGTCTGTTGGATTTTTGAAAAAATGATTTTTTCAAAAATGTTATACGAATGACTTTTTTTTATCAAGAATTCATCATAAAGTGTTAATATGGATTTATTACATGTATTTCATATAAGATTATAATTGTCTTACATGTACCTAGAGCACCTTAAAAAATGGTACGTGAATTTGTATTAGAAAATCATCTTAATTTTCTTATTACTCTTACATACAAACTTTACGAGCCAATTATTTGTATATCTTTTAATATTTAAAAGTATTGTGTTCTAATCCAAGACCATAATGATATTATTTTATTGAAATACACCTAATTGTTAAATGGATACTTTAGTAAGAATAATGAATCACATGAACATTCTGTTTTCTTTTCACCTTTATATATATGTATGTGGATCCGACTTTGTTCATCTTCTTAAACCGGAAACTTCAATCAAATCTCTCTTGAAAAATTCTTGTAAGCATGTTATATGTCTAACTTCTAAAAGATATATCCAAAGTAATGATTACAGCAGATTTGTAACAATAAAAAATAGCCATTTGCAAGAATGAAACCTGTTTGGTTTGCGGATATTTTTTATTTTTTTGTGAATAATATCATACCATTTGCTTGTGAATTCTAACACTGCAGCAAAATTAGCCATTTTGCAACACTTAATTTTTACAATTTGTAACGATTGTTATCGTTACAATCTACAAACAATTTTTCCCGTTGGAAAAGTTTTGGAATGCTTACATCGTGATGATAGTTGGTAATTGTGTAAATAAACTACAGTATGAAGGAGAAATTTGTATTTCTCTTTTATATTTGCACATGTACCATTTCTCATGTTTCTAACACACATTTTTTACTCTTTTCTACAAAGCTAGGGTTTCGCTCCTAACAAGATTTTATCTTTTGTAACATTTGATGTTATAACCTTTATGGTTTTTTGTTGCATTATCAATGCTTAATGCTTACCGACGTTTCTTTGTTACTGCCAATCCTGAAGATTTATTTTCAAAAATGTTTGTAAATAAGACTTAAAAGTTGAGTTTTTTATAGACATATATATGTACATCATTTTCAAATTACACCGTTTTAATAGATGTTACGGTAATGTTCAATGGTATTAGTACCTTTTTGATAAATAAATCACTCCATGTTATCAATAGAATACATGTCATAGAATACGATTGAATGCATGTATATTATTAAAACACAAAAGTATACATATTATCAATAGGAAACATACTAAAACAGGCTCCTATATCTTAAGTAACGCACGAAACCAAAGAATGAAATAATGTACATGTTGCATGCACATTATGTTGTTAGATGACGAAAGGCTATAAGCAAAAATAAAAAAAAAATTAAAGTGCGAAGGCCTGCAACTTTATAATCCCATGGAGGCTCTGTATAACTCACGTTACAAACTAAAAACACAAAAGCCCACATGTACACACCACGCACACACATATCGGTGAGGATCCGCTCAAAACTTTTGTCTGTTCTTTCACTCGATGCTCATGAATATTTGTATAAAAATGAATAAAGTGTAAATTTCACGATATTTTTTCATTATGTTATATATTATAATAAAAACAGAATTAACATGTGATTTTCACAATAAAATGAAGTTAGCTTGCATATTTATTGTTGTAAAGTATCACCTAAGCATTTAACCATTGTTTTACAATCAATGAATTTTTTTTGGTTTATATTTGTACGGACTACAATCCCTTTGCTATGAGATTTCATTTAATGTTACAATAATAGCTTACCATATGTATAAGTTATCTTCCACGTACAATATACTAAATACTACAACAATCTTCCCATGTAGTACGGTAAATACAAGTTTTGTTTGTACAACTTAGTTATCCATTCTTTATTTTCACAAGTTAGCTACTTGCATGTTATCTAATATTAATTTATACAAGAAAACAACATAGGAGTGGCCTGAATCCAAAAAAAGATGCAAAATTCACTCCCAACCATAAAATTATAAAAAAACTCAATCAACTCCGAAATCAACTTCATATAAGTCATGGACGCCTATAACCAATCTCGACTTATTCAAAGATAAGAATACAAAGATGAATAAATGTTCGAGCCTTCAAAACACACTCCTCATAACATCATCGCCGATAATACACAACAAATGTCAACCAACGAGGAAGAAGCATGCATGAAAGTGGACTTGAACACTAGCCCTACTGCATGTAAATGTTGTCGGGCAGCGGAAAGGAATCCTAGAAATTGCTGACAGTCTAGGCAAACAAGCTATTGGTCGAACACATTGAGAAGATTACAAAAATCCTACAAACAATGTTTTATAAAAGCAATTCCTCTCGAGCACGTGCATCGCACATGCCAAAGTACTCGTGTGTACATATCTTTATATTTAATAATAGTTGTAACAGTTCCGGTGTCACACTTTTTTGGTATCAACATGAACTACTAAAAATATTTCTTTATATATTATCAGATTTTAATCACTTAAAAATAACATATAATATTAAATTTATTTTACAAATTCAAACACCCATAAAAGTAGACTCTAATAATTAAACATGCTTTACAAATCTAAAACGCTTCTAAAAATAGATCTAAAATTAAACTTTTTTTATAAATTCGAAATACTTCTTTACAAATATACAAATCTTAATATCACCTAAAAATAAAAACTCATTTTTTGTGACTGATTCAAACATATATAATTTATAAGGAAAACAATTTACGCACAAATCGCGTGTCGTAACACTCGTGTGTGTATATATTTTTATTAATAGTTGGCTTAGAAACGCAAACATTCGATCCGACCGCAAACTTTCGAAAATACCCTTTACTCATACATAATTTAACGCTCTTCTCTACATGTTGTCAAATCCCTTAAAAATTGGATCTAACAAATAAACTCACTTTACAAATTCAACACGTGCCTTTACAAATTTTGAAAACATTAATATCACTTAAAAACAGGGCTTGATAAATAGTTTTTTTTTACAATTTCATAACACTCAAATATAATCAAATCTTAATGTCACTTTAAAATATGATATAACAAATGAAATTCCTTTACAAATTCTTTCTTTATTAACTAATAACAAAAAATATAAATTTAAACTACCAAAACAAATTAGATGCTGAAACTTAAAAGTAAAAATTGAAATGAAACCATGCGTGAGTTCAATGCAAAATATGACTAAATATTTTTGATTTTTTTTTTAATTTTTTGAAACATATACAATTTGAAGAACAGTTCTGTCGACGAAGCCGTTAGCCTAGCGTCCGTTAGCCTAGCGTATATATATTGTTTCTCACGGTAATTTTTAAGAAATCTTTATTGTCATTTATTTATATAGATTTGTCGTAGCTCGGCCCAGTTTTATACTTCTTAATCTTTCTGCCGCCTTATGAATAATAACCCTACCTCGTATATATATTGTTTCTCACGGTAATTTGAAAAAAATGTTTATTGTCATTTATTTATGCAGGTCAGGCAGCTCGGCCCAATTTTATGCGCATACAAATAATAGCCCCACCTGTGTTTCTTACATCGCTAAGGTTAGAAAAACCCTAAATCGGAAAAAATAATAATTCAATCGATCCCTTCTCATCTACCGCCGCTCAATTCTCCTCATTGCCATGATCTATTATCTGCCTTCAAGCGTCTTCGAACTCATAGGTAATTTATTAGGTTGTTTTTACAGAAAATTTCGATGGCACAGTATAGTATATATTTTGTAGTTTGCTCAGATGTGAATCGCTATTAATTTTTTCCTAAATATTTTGATAAGTTCAAAAAGATTGTTTGAATTTTTATTGGTTCAGAAGAAAGTAGCGGCTGTTGCATGAGCCGAGAGATTTGTTGCTTCTGCGTCATGAGTGCAACCATCAGCCAATTTAAAGCTTGTTTTCATTCAAATGGGACTTGACTAAATTAAAGTTTGTATTAAGCTGAGAATTGGGATTACAAATATTCGTTTCACATATTAGACAAGATCTATAGTGTTCTAGTTTACATTATTCCATGGCTTTTTTAATGGCTGGCCTAAAAATAAAAATAATAAATCAAAATTGCAGTCAATTGTTACTTTCAGGTAGCAATTTCATATTATTTCTACGATATGAAGTCAATAGTGCCATAGTTATATGTACTGTGTATGGAACGTTAATGTTTGATATTAAACGGCATATTACCAATAATCTATTAAACTACGAGGTAAACATAATGAACTAAGACTGTTGTTGGAGGCAATAACCCTTCATGTGTTGATGATATAAGGAGTCAAACCCGTACAATTGATGTTTTTCTTCTCGATCGTATGCTGACAAGGAAATTTCCTGTAAGGTTATGTGCGTTTTCAGTCCTTTGTAAAGTTAAAGAAATAAAACATAATCTTATTTATATGTTTTCAAATATGATTTCATTTTACAGTATTGCTTAAAAAGTTAAATGTACACTTATAAACTAACATCTTATATTTCGCATATGTTGAACAGGTTCTACTGTCTGGAGTAAACTATTTTGCTTCTAATCGAATATCAAATGCTGAAGGCAAGGGCCCTGATATGTGCACAAGTTTAGCTGAAGCCGTTATGTGTGGACTCTTACCAGATTCCCCGACACTCACAGCTAGTTGGTCTGGTGGTAATACTTGCTGTCTTGTTTTGTAGGCAAAGTAATATGAAATAGAGCTTTTTTAAGCTTGGATGCTTGATATTGAGGTTTATTCATTATTCCCCCCTTCTTTCATCCCGATTTATCATTATTTTAACCTAGGCGTCTATTGCTGTTAAAACCCAATTGGTACTGTTTGATTTTTTTTTTGCTATTTTTAAAATTCAATTTATTAATTCCTTAGTTGGGTTGTATCAAATCTTCACTAAGTAATTAGATTACCACTTATTCTCATTGCTTGTACAATTCAATCATTACTACTGATTTTGGAGGTAACTAAACCATAATTGTTTTGATCTTTTAATAGATTACATATATTGGCATGTGCAGTTTGTTTCTAGTGGATATTTTTCTTGCAATCCAAATTTAAATTGATTTTAGGTTTATGAAGGGTCTTGTTAACTGTAGCTTGAATACATGTACATGAGCCAATTTGAAATATTTTATTTTTATTTTTATTGATCGATAAATAAGAATATGTTGTTGGATCTCAATTGTAGAAATCTTGGTGTGCATGCTCATGATGATGTCACAAATGAATTAGGCACTAGCTTACGAATAGTTTTGTATCAATACATTATTTGTATTGCTTACACAAGTCTATTGAAGCGGTATCCAAATTTTTTTAAAGTAACCGTTCGCCATTCATTTTTCATAGCATTAACAACTGGGACCTAGTATTTGAATGGCACTATTGATTAAACCTTAAACATGTTCAAATGTGTAGATCATGGGTATTGGAGACCCATTAGTTTCAAATACCTTAAACATGTAAAATGATATTAAACTACGGGTGTGTGCCTATTGCAACAGTTTTAGCAATGCCTAGATTTTGTTTTTAATTATGCATTTTTTAATAATGGGCAAAACTAATTGTAAAAGATTTACTTCAACGAGCAGAAAAGTTATAAAAGGCCTATTACAAGTCTTCTACGACGTCAAAAACAGTTGTAAAAAATTACGATCCTATTACAACTTTGTCTAATATTGCTTCTCCAAAACAGTTGCAAAAGACCTATTAAACGGTCGTCAAATCATGAAAAGGGTATTTTGTTGTAATGTTGATCCATTAAAATCCAAATAGGAATTCTGTTTGAATTATACCCATTTCATTTGCTGTAGATCGGGTTAGTTCTAACATTGTCCAATATATATACACGTATAGGCTTATTTCATTAGGAATTTTTAACATCTTTGTCTTTTTATCATGCCTGTCTATGCATTTGGGAAGCTATGACAATTCTTTGTTGATTATGTGGTTTATGCGAAAGGCAATTCTCTAACTCATGTTCCTTCTATCTTAATTTCATACCATTTCTTCCATGCATAAAGTAGATTAAAATTGATTATTCTAGCCTATTTTTTGAATATGTAGGAATATACACAAATATTTAGAATGTCGAATATAGAATAAATTGCAATCATGCATCCTTTGATGTAAATTGAAAACTTGTATCTATGGTATATAACTTAGAATGTCAAATAAAAACTACGCATATTTACCATGACATTAGTAACATTTATTATTTTGGGGGTGCTAGGGAGCAACTCATGTGTATTTTGTTCTGAATAGTTTTGATATCCTCAACCATATATCAAGAAAGGCTATTCTACAAGAAATGTAAAATTTCCCTTTGCACCCAAGCATAATATAAAAATGATCCTTCAATCCCATTAACAACATACAAAATAAATGTATATTATAAAAAATATATTACCTTAGTCTGGAGCGATCCCATTATCAACATACAAAATAAATGTTTATTACGAAAAATATGTTACCTTAGTCTTGAGCTTTCCATAGTTCAACCGTGATTAGATTGACTGGATTTAGTCCCTAACCTAACATTAACATATCAATGATGTACAATTGGTATCCATACCCTACATTTTGAAATGCTAATTCCATAATCTAGCAGCAAAATTATCAATATAGTTATCTGCATAGGGTGAAGAATCAAAAACTATAACCATACCGATAATTCATTGCATTGTAAAAACACATGACCTGAACTATCGTATAACTAATTCATATAGTGTTATTGTAATCATTTTATCTTGACCATTTAAAGTTTATAAGACTTCAGTTTTAAATTGGAAATGTGTATGGATAACGTTTTGTTCTTAGTTGTAAAAATATGAATAAATAAAGAGATCCTAATCATAGTGCTTCAGCTCCAAAAGGAAAGTTGACAAGTTATAAAAATGAATGTGTGCATTTCAAATGATTAGTAGTATAACTGTATAACAAAAGATGCTTCACAAGTGGATACCAAGTTAGTAATATGCATTAGTGAAGTAATTTTAAAGTTTGAGTTAAGCACTCTTTTGGGTGGCATGCAAACCGATTAGTCTCATCTGGTATACACATAGTAGGTGCCATCGTTATCAAAAATTTTAAAATCTTACGATTTAAATCCCGTTTTGGATCGGATCTCTCCCGTTCCGATTCAATTTACATATTCCGATCCAAACTCGCTTAAAACCGCAGTTGAGAAAAATCATTCAATGCATCCTTATATATTCAATATATTTATCATCCACAATTATAGTTCTAGCGTTTTGTAAGTAAAATAATAATGAAACATGAGAAAAAACGGTATTTTAAGTTTTATATGTAAAGTTCTTACGTCATAATCAATTTTAAAGCATCTACAATTCTTAAAACATGGACCTTCTAAATCTACGATTTAAGATTTAAATCCCGTTTTGATTTAAAATTTGAGCATTACGATTTACGATTTGAATCCCGTTTTGATAACCTTGGTAGGTGCAACATTTCCAATATTTTTAACAATCATTATTATGCATTTCATTCATCTGTAGCTTTGTCTTCCTATCATGTCTCTCTTTTGAATCAGGGAAGCAATAACAAACCTTTGTTGAGTTTCCATTTTATGTAGTAAGCAATTTTCTTTTCATGTTCATTATACCTTAATGACATACCATTGCTTTCACGGACATAATAGATTAAACCGATTATAATGGCAAATTCTTTTGTATACAAGGAAATAAGAAATTACATATATAGCACAACAATAGTAAGATGGCATAAACTTTACATGTCTTTAAAAAATTAAATGACACCGGTTATGTGACAATTTTAGAGTACAAATCACAGTTATCAAGGCGTGCGAGAGAAAGGCGCAAGCGCACCCGTGCGCCTTTTTAGTTGCTGAGGTGCCTCGGCTGTTGGAGGTGCCTCGGCTGCTAGAGGTGCATAAAAATCGTAGAAAGCACGCGTTTTTATGAGGCGACGAGGCTGAATAAAGCGCACCTTGGGTAGGTGATGTTATTTTTGCAGGCCAACTCTTACTTGACCCAAAACCCAATTGTTTGCTCGTCGATATTGCAATACTTTTTATGTTATAAGACATATATTTGTTTTACGTATTTACTACTTTTTTTCATGTTTATATACAAATAATTGCCTTTTGTAGTTTATGTCTAGCAGTAATAGGAAACTTAGGATGATTTTATAGTAACATAAGCTTAAGTCCAAAAAGGTTTTCTAGTGAATTTTCACCAGTATTCCAATACAAATTAATTTATCGTTTTTTGTTTCGTTTTTTGTGGAATGCTTGAGCTACATGTAAAATATTTATAATCTTATGTGAAACACGTGCAATAGATCCATATTCTCTACTTTCTGATGAAGAACCCTTGGTAAAAAAGGCATTCATGAAACATTTGAAAGATGTAGTCATTTTTAAAAAAAAATTAACAGAGTTGTTCGAATCTACAAGAATTAGAGAAATTAAACATCTACACAAGTTTGAAAATTGTTGTAAACTTGGAGGTGAAATTAATAATAAGGATCAAGTATAAATATCTGTACTTATTTGGATTTAAAAAGAAGTGTCGGGTCAAAATGGAAAACTATCTTTATACGAGCTAAGGATTAATGCACAAGAGAAAAGGATAGATGATTTTTTTGCTATCGATACATAGACAACTATAGTGATATCAACGGTAAAAACATTAGATATGTAGATCATTATACGTTTACAAAAGCAACAAAACTTATTGCTTTTGAAGATGAAACTGGAGAATGTAAAACAAGTGTCGCGAATGCTACGAATGCTACGAAAGTGTAACGACTTACATATTGATTTCGTTTTAAGCGACACATTTATTTTCCATTCTTTAGGTTCATCTTTAGAAGCATTAATTTTTACTGTTTTTACAAACGTATGGTGATCTACTTATTTGACAATTTCATCGTTGATAACACTATAGTTGTCTGTATATCCGGTAGCAATAGAATCGTCTATCTTTTTCTCCTGTTTAGGATTCTTAGCTAGTTTTCCATCTTGACCTGAACGCTTCTTTTAAAATCCAATTAAGTACATATATTTATATTCGACCTTTATTATTAATTCCATCTCCATGTTTACAACAATTTTTAAGTCAATATGCTTATCATTATTGTGTAGATGTTTGATCCCTCTAATGAAGTTCGAATAGGTCTGCTGATTTTTGAAAAAATGACTATTTGTTTGATGTCATACGAATGACTTTTTTTTATCAAGAATTCATCATAAAGTGTTAATATGGATTTATTACATGTATTTCATGTAAGATTATAAATGTCTTACATGTACCTAGAGCACCCTAAAAAATGGTACGTAAATTTTTATTAGAAAATCATCTTAATTTTCTTATTACTCTTACATACAAACTTTACGAGCCAATTATTTGTATATCTTTTAATATTTAAAAGTATTGTGTTCTAATCCAAGACCATAATGATATTATTTTATTGAAATACACCTAATTGTTAAATGGATACTTTAGTAAGAATAATGAATCACATGAACATTCTGTTTTCTTTTCACCTTTATATATATGTATGTGGATCCGACTTTGTTCATGTTCTTAAACCGGAAACTTTAATCAAATCTCTCTTGAAAAATTCTTGTAAGCATGTTATATGTCCAACTTCTAAAAGATATATCCAAAGTAATGATTACAACAGATTTGTAACAATAAAAAAATAGCCATTTGCAAGAATGAAACCTGTTTGGCTTGCGGATATTTTTCATTTTTTGTGAATAATATCATACCATTTGCTTGTGAATTCTAACACTGCAGCAAATTAGCCATTTTGCAACACTTAATTTTTACAATTTGTAACGATTGTTATCGTTACAATCTACAAACAATTTTTTCCATTGGAAAAGTTTTGGAATGCCTACATCGTGATGATAGTTGGTAATTGTGTAAATAAACTACAGTATGAAGGAGAGATTTGTATTTCTCTTTTTTATTTGCACATGTACCATTTCTCATGTTTCTAACACACATTATTTACTTTTTTCTACAAAGCTAGGGTTTCGCTCCTAACAAGATTTTATGTTTTGTAACATTTGATTTTATAACCTTTATGGTTTTTTGTTGCATTATCAATGCTTAATGCTTACCGACGTTTCTTTGTTACTGCCAATCCTGAAGATTTATTTTCAAAAATGTTTGTAAATAAGACTTAAAAGTTCTGTTTTTTATAGACATATATATGTACATCATTTTCAAGTTACACCATTTTAATAGATGTTACGGTAATGTTCAATGGTATTAGTACCTTTTTGATAAATAAATCACTCCATTCTCAATTATTTTGCATTATTAATGCACCCTCATTCTTCATGTAGATGAAGTACTATTTATTTAAAGATGCATGCCACAATATAACGTTATTAAAAAAATAATAACCAATTAATATTTATTTAAACATATTATTGCTTGTTTTCTTTTAAGAATACCAATAATTATTTTCTATTTTTATACCAGTCTAACCAAACATTAGAATAAGCCATTAATTGAAGAAGGTAAATCACTTCATTATTTTTCAAATTTGTTTCCTTCATGTATTGAGTTATTTTGCTCCCTATTTTGATACCAATTTAACCAAAACGTTAGAATAAGCCATTAATTGAAGATTTATCATTTTGTTACACGTGCATTTATTTTCTAGCACCACAAAAAGGTTTATCATTTTTCATACTTTGTACTAAATTGTCTAAGCTAGTTGTTATTTTTGGGTTATAAATGCTATAATTTGATGTTATTAAATATGAAGAAGTTGGTCAAAATACAAATTATAAGGATTCTTCTTGAAATACATAAAATGATAGTCAAAATAACATAGTTGACCCAAACATGCTCAATCATCATGTCAAAGTCAATTTCATGAATTTCTTCGACATCTCACGATATCTTTCTATTATATTATATTTTCTATCTTAGAAGGTTTTCACACTTACTGTTTTGGTGTTTAATTTTGCTCCATTCAGAATTTTGGCTTCAAGACAAATTGACATAAATCAGTGAAATGCTATACCAAAAGTGACAACTTGGAATCATGGGAGAAAGTAGTTTAATCTTAAGCCTACATTCCTTTCTTCAAAAGGTATTCCGTCTTGGGTCCCCTTTTCAACATATAAATTATAAACAGCTCCAAAACAAGATTTCATTTTTTTAACATTTGATGCTATAACCTTTATGGTTTTTTGTTGCATTATCAATGCTTAACAATCATGCTTACGGACGTTTCTTTGTTAATGCCTAAATAGAAAGAAATGTAATTAGCAAATTATACAAAAAAATATCATGAAGATTTATTTTTAAAAATGTTTGTAAATCAAACTTAAAAGTTATTTTGTTTATGGACATGTGTGTGTCACACATCATTTTCAACTTAACGCCATTTTAATAGATGTTATGGTAACGTTCTAATGGTGTTAGTTCCTTTCTGATAAATAAGCCACTTTAAAATGCCCCAGTCTCAATTATTTTGCATAATTAATGCATCCTCATTCTTCATGCAGATGATAAAATATGTTTATAAAAAGCATGCCACAATATATTGTTAATGAAAACAAAAATAACCAATTAATATTTATTTAAACACTATTACTTGTTTTCTTCTAAGAGTACCAATAATTATTATCTATTATGATACCAAAAGGTTAGAATAAGCCTTTAATTGAAGAAGGTAAATCGCTTCATTTTTCAAATTATCAAGTATCGAGTTTCCTTCATGTACTGAGTTATTTGGCATCCTCAATCGCATATGCATAGACTTTCAAAAGATCATTCAATGGCCGACCAAACTCAATTTTTTTCCAAAGTTATCAAGACGTCTAATAATTCAATATTGTTAGAAATGGTAAGGAGTAATGTTTAGCAAGCAGTTTCAGACTTGGTTCATTGTCAGGACCCGATTCTTCGACTCCCGAATATCGACATCAATACGTCCACTGTATCGAGTGCCGATCAGTCGGATGCCGGAAAACCGAACACTGAGGGTTTTAAGAAAAAGAAAAGAAGAAGAAAGAAAAGAAGATAGTAGAAAATAGAGAGAAAAGAAAATAGAAAATAGAACGGAACTGAAAACAACAGAACAATATCAGAATCTCACAATTCGCAGCGGAACACATATAATAGATATATGAATAATCTTTATACAAAGAACTATATCAGTTATTACATTACACTACATTACATTCATTTCATTATCAGAGTGTACAACAACAAACAATGCAGCGGAAAAAGAAATACTATATACTAGTAATATGCTACGACATCCAGCTTGCCTCCAGCAACTCCTGAATTCCAAATATCCTGATAAACCTTAACTCTTGACTGCCCGTGTGGAAATTGGTGGGCACCCAGAGTTTAGGAAGGAAAACAATAAACTCCGAGTCAGTCATGTGACTGGTGTGAGAACTAAAACAGTTTATTTTTCTTTAAAATTAAAATAGGGGAATATTTTTAAAGTCAATTCGCAATGCTTTTAAAAATGAGACTACCATAAGGCCTCCCGCACACACACACAATGCAAATGCAGAATCGGAGGAGATTTCTCCTTATGACAGTCAAAGATGCTTGATACGTATTTAAAAGAACATTTGATATTATTACTAATGCATAGTGTAGAGAAAATTCCTTTCGAAAATAAAGATATAAACCTTAGCGGACATAGACATTTCGAAGTATGCCTACTATAGCTACCATGTTCAATAGCGGGTTACCGCCATATTCCATGACAGGTTATACAACTAAAACCGTACAAGGCTCGTATTTGAAGAATGGATTTTCCAACAAATGGTCAGGCCAAGGAACTTCCCATTGCCACATGGAAACGCCTCTGGAAGGACGCCCATGATTGCTGTTTTATTTTTGGCTTCGGTGATTTGATTTTTGAATGAGGGTAAGGGGCTTTGGCCAAGGATTTGAAGACAATGGCCATGCTTTATTTTTATTTTTTTGAACGAGATTTTGTTTCCATCGGCCATGGATTTTTTTGTTTCGGTGCTTTTGATTTCTGAGAGAGGGAGGGGGTATTGAAATCGAATGAGAACATGGGTTGCACGATGTAACGAAGATTTTTGGCGTGATTTTCTGCGTGAATTTTGGGGCATGTTTTTAGGAACGAAACGTGGTGAAGTTTGACTAATTTTAAACTTAAATTTAATTTGAATTCAATTTGATTTCGACGCGTTTATATCTCGTGTGCTCACATATCAACTCAGAAAAATACGAAATTTGAAATCCGAGAATAATTCAATATTACGGACCCAATGGAACTGGTTTCGTCGAATTCCGAGACTGTGCCTCAGACGGCTATTTTTAAATATCGATTCAACGATATATTTTCAAAACTAAACAATTCGCTTTCAATTTCAATTCTGAAGCTTCTATTACCTTCAGTATTATCAATATGAATTTTACAAGCCTTTGAAATATTTTTAATTGGCTTAAAATTGAAGATTCAAATTTTTATTCAACTTTCTATAGATTAAACTCTATAATTTAATCGCCAATTCATTTCTGATAATTTGAAATTCAAGTCAAACCATCATTCAAATATTTAAAATTAATTAAATATTCTCAAATTAAATTATTAAAAATTCTGGGTAGTTACAATCTTCCCCCCTTAAAAGAATTTCGTCCCGAAATTACAAGTTAAGAAGAATGCCCTTATCCCGTCTATCATTTTTCTCAATCCAAATAGTTTTATCAACTTTCTAACCTAAATCTTTTTACTAGAGATTCATTATCATTTCAACTAGCTTTCCAATTTCACTTATAGGTTCCAATCAACATTGTTTACTTCAAAATTCAAATTTAAATTTAAATTCAAATTTCAAACTTTCAAAATTTCTCAAAATTTTACTAACACCCTAAATTTTCGAAAAATTTCGCCAGCGTCTCCTTTGCGCGACTAGCTCGGTACGACTACAAAATGGCACCACGGCCCCTCAGAATCAAAAAGAAAATAGAAAGCCAAGTGGCTGGAGAAGAAAATCATCAAATTTCATACTGAAATTGAAATACGTACCTTTTTGTCGAGCAATTCAATTTTATCTTTGAAATCAAAATCCCAATTCTTTTATACACCTGTATAACCTGCTAGTAGTAGCATCCAAATCCAATATTCAAACCATTTTGCAAATTCTATTACAAAATTTCCAATATATGCTTCTTATACACTTTTACTTCACTATTGAAGTTACATATCCATTTTCATTAAATTTTACATTTCAATTCAATTTACAATTTAAATTCCATTCGAATTCAATTCTCAATTCTAAATATTGAATTCTAATGATTAACTTTCATTTGCTAATTCATATTGCCACTTTAAATTAGTTTCATTCACCAATTCATTTCAATTAGTACATTCACTTATTCATTTGAAATTTCAATTTCTATATTCAATTCATCTCGAATTTACTTAATTACTAACAAAGGAAATTTCAATTTATTTCTTTTACTTACTGGAATTTATATACAAATTCAAATTTATCTTCAAATTTAGCTCACGACTAAACTTTAATTAAACCAAATCAAATTCCAATTCATTAGTCCAAGAATTAATAATTTATCAAGTTAGTTTACTTGAATTCAATCCATCTTATTTTATTACCAATTTCATTCAATTTTATTTAATTCCATGTACTAATGATAATAATTCAATATTATCACTTCCTAACAATCATGCAACCATATACTATAATAATTCATAGAAAATCATTTCCTTTCTATACAAAATAGTTTTGGGCAAAATTATTTTATTTACCCGATTCAAAAACAATTTTATATTCACTAACAAATACGCGCTCATATCCATTATTACACTCAAACTCATTCTAGAGTACTGCTGACTCCATCTCTAATGAGTAACACCCAACAGAACCATGGTTGTCGCTTAACCATAAGCTCTGATACCACATTGTCAGGACCTGATTCTTCGACTCCCGAATATCGACATCAATACGTCCACTGTATCGAGTGCCAATCAGTCGGATGCCGGAAAACCGAACACTGAGGGTTTTAAGAAAAAGAAAAGAAGAAGAAAGAAAAGAAGATAGTAGAAAATAGAGAGAAAAGAAAATAGAAAATAGAACGGAACTGAAAACAACAGAACAATATCAGAATCTCACAATTCGCAGCGGAACACATATAATAGATATATGAATAATCTTTATACAAAGAACTATATCAGTTATTACATTACATTACATTACATTCATTTCATTATCAGAGTGTACAACAACAAACAATGCAGCGGAAAAAGAAATACTATATACTAGTAATATGCTACGCCATCCAGCTTGCCTCCAACAACTCCTGAATTCCAAATATCCTGATAAACCTTAACTCTTGACTGCCCGTGTGGAAATTGGTGGGCACCCGGAGTTTAGGAAGGAAAACAATAAACTCCGAGTCAGTCATGTGACTGGTGTGAGAACTAAAACAGTTTATTTTTCTTTAAAATTAAAATAGGGGAATATTTTTAAAGTCAATTCGCAATGCTTTTAAAAATGAGACTACCATAAGGCCACCCGCACACACACACAATGCAAACGCAGAATCGGAGGAGATTTCTCCTTATGACAGTCAAAGATGCTTGATACGTATTTAAAAGAACATTTGATATTATTACTAATGCATAGTGTAGAGAAAATTCTTTTCGAAAATAAAGATATAAATCTTAGCCGACATAGACATTTCGAACTATGCCTACTATAGCTACCATGTTCAATAGCGGGTTACCGCCATATTCCATGACAGGTTATACAACTAAAACCGTACAAGGCTCGTATTTGAAGAATGGATTTTCCAACAAATGGTCAGGCCAAGGAACTTCCCATTGCCAATGGAAACGCCTCTGGAAGGACGCCCCGAGAACCAAACCGTTCTCCGCTAAACAAAGCCGGGAATCCCTTTTCCCAAGGAATATTATAAACCCTCAGATATGCCACCCCCGGTCCTTTGGAACCTTTAAACGAGAGCTCTCTAACCAACATCACACCATAATAATAAGTGTTTCAACATGAGTAAGTATCTGGGCTCCATACCATGATACTACCCTTTTCCAGAAGGAATGGCCATACCCTAGGGAAGCGATCCCTGAAAACCTTGTCGCACAATTCCTGTTTCGACCATTACCGGTTTGTGAGGCTCGACGAAGTCTCGTCCATAAAAACATACTTTATACAAAAGCCATGCTTTGGGTCAACAAATGATCATAGAAATGATCACCAAGATAGACGATCAAACAAATGATCCTATCACAAATAATCAACACAATGATCATTTCACAGCAACACTCAGCATGTCACATTACCAAAATTGGGAATATATCGCTGATAACCTTCAACTATATAACCTCTGAGCTCGTACGTCTCAGAGAAGGGTGTTAAGCTAAGAGAATAAATTCTCCGCCACCAACAGAGATATATTTGAAAGAAATCGGCTTTACATCTCAATTTGTAATGTCAGACACACAATCCATACAAGTCTGTTCCGGGCTCGAACAGAACCGAAGGCACTTACAAAGAAGTCCTTGCAATCCGGATATTCACTAATCACGCCCGAATTTCCCATCACATATGGAGATCTCTATACCGGGGATCAGCCAGTGCAGAGACAATCAACAAGAAACCCTTACGTTTTCAAAAATATCCGGTCTTCAACACCGGTCTTCGAATGCAATTCATAACGACGTATCACATATTTGGAATGGGTTATACGACCCCAAGGTCCTTTCCCGGTTAACCCGAATAGTGAGCGCTTATTTTAAAAAAATAAGTGTGGCATTCAATTTCAAGCAAATCACAACAAATACCTATTTAAAGGTAAATATTGATAGTCGGTTATTGAACTATCAATAGATATCCCAACATCACCAGATTCCAAATAATTTTCCAAATTATTTATTTTCCAAAAATATCTTTAGAAGATATAAACTTTCCATACTTCAAAAATAAATCAATATTTATTTTTAACCTATTTTTCAAATTTCATTTATAAATTCCATATTGAATTCATATGCTAGAATATCTATGAATATACGTTTCCAATTATTCATTTTCACTTTATCTTCAAAAAGATAAATTCTCAACATATTCACTTTATATTGGAAAACATTTCCATACTTATTAAATAAGTAATTCACAATCTTTTATTTTCAACACTTGGAAAATATTCAATATACTCTAATCGAAATTAAGTATATATTTCATTCTTTAAGAAAATTATTCTCTTTGACATATTTATTTGGGCCAAAACGAATGTTGCGTAAAACATTGTTACGACAACCCAAAATCACTAGTATAGGGATTCAAAATTAAAATAGATACATAACTCCCAATACTATACAAAACATTTCCTTTCGAAATCATTTACTATAACAACAGTGTTATAGTCCACCATTTCCTTTTATTTCTCGAAAACATCTATTTCAACAATAAATGTTGAAATCTATGGTTTCGAATCTCAACACCTTTTAAAACATCTTTAGATCGTTTTAATTCTATTTCAAACATCACATCCAAAATAATTTCTTTAACATAATATTCACTATTCAAAACCGTGAATATACCTTGTTAATAAATTTCATCACTTCTATTCATTTTATTTTAAAGGATTATTCACTGTCTAAACATGAATATAACTCCATTAATAAATTACAACAATTTTACTTATCAAAATAAGTCGTTGCGAATTTATAAAACAACGTTTGTAAATTCTATTTCTATTTATTTTATATCAACTCCTTTTTATAAATTCCTTTATTAACCTATCTCAATTCATATCACAATGATATACTAAAAATTCATATTATAAGTCAAACACTTATAATTTATTTGTTTACAAAATTGTTTCTTTAAACTCCCCAAATTTATAAATCTTATAACTTATAAGATTCTTTTATTTATCCAAAATCTATTCTTTTAAATAACTTTACAAATTTTATAAACCTACTGTTTATAAAATTCCATTTATAACTTCACCGTTATAATTCTATAATTCCAATTTATGAAATTCATTCACAATTCATTCTAATACTTGTGAAAGCTCGTTTTATAATTCCAATATTTTTTTAATTTATAAATATCAATTTATAAATCTTTTAATATAAAAAAATTTATATTACTATTTTTAAAACGTCTTTAAACTCTTTTATAATTTCATCATTTGATTTATAAAATAATCCAATTTTATAAATCCTATTTTTAAACTTTTTATAATAAATTCAGCAATCCCAGTTTAAGCTATTTTATAAAATCATTAATCTCATATCTTCAAAAATCAACTTTTAACTGTATTTCTCAAAAATCATAATTTTTATACATTAAAATTATAACGTTTATTTATTTAAGATGAATCATTTTCAAAAATATTTTATAAACGTATATTTCCAAAAATCACTTTAGAAATCAAAATCGTTGTTTTTAAACTTCAAAAATTGGATCCAATAATGCAACACATCAATAGTCAATCACGACTTTCAAACATCATATATCATCCATGATAAACAATCAAATATCACAATATATGAAATCAAATAAATATTTGTGAGGAATCCAGTTGGATCCCTCCAACCTGTTTCCCTGCATCCACAGACATTAGCACAATACCAATTCCGTTTCAAGACGGAATATCGCGGTATATGGGATTTTATAAATTATTATCCGCTTACTAACGGCGCATAGGGTCTCATCCGCTATACAATGCGGGAAATCAATCAACTGCAATATATACATATGCCAATATATATATATTGCTATATATTAATATAATACCAATTCCACTTCAAGGTGGAATATCGCGGTATATGGGTGTAATAAATAACCTCCGCTTACTAACGGCGTATAGGGTCTATTCACATCCAATATATATACATATATATAACAATCATCATTCAAGCATTCAATCAACACAACTATCAATTTTAAATCTAACTATTTAAAATTTAAATAAATCCTTTTGAGTGAGAAGTTCTCACCTTTGCTTTTATTAGCAATCCATTTCCCATCTTGACTCGATTTTCTTGATTTATACCTTGTATAAATATTTACACAATTTATTAATATTCGAAATAATCGAAAAATAAATTTTCATTTGATAATTTTGATTCATCGTTGATTCCTTTTTAATAGTTAAATTAACTGATAGTGTTATTTAAACCTATTTCTTGTTTAATAATTTATTTTAGCTAATTATTTTACTCTCAAGTTAATGATTTTTTTATTTTAAACTAAAAATTAAAGATTCAAACTGATTTTCTTTAAATTAAATTTGTTTAACTAAAGGTTACAATTTTAAAACTAAATCCCTTTTTAATAAATTGTTTCAAATAATTTCTTTTTAATACTTTGATTTAACAAAAATTAAATTCAAACTATTCTTTATAAATTCAAATTTTGTCGAACAAATTTAATTTCTATTTAAATAAATTTTATTAACTAACTATTAATTTAAACAACATTTTCTTTTATAAAATATCCTTTAGTCCTTAATTACCCATTTTTCCAATAATAAATAATATTTTCTTTTGATAAATCATTTTATCAAATAAGTAAAATTTCTAACTAATTTTCTCTTACAAAATATTTTCCATTTGAAACTAAAATTTCTATTCAACTAATAATTTAGTTTTAAACTAAATTTTCTTCAAGTTTTAAAATCCCTATTATTATTTATTTCAAATCTATATACATTTATTAAAATTCGAACTGATTCCTTTAACAAGTTTATTTAACCAAGATTTTATTTTAACCCAATTTCTTTCAATAAAATTTATTTAACTAACAAATTCGATTTTTTTAAACAAATCTCCTCTTTTTAATAACTTAATCGATTATAAATTCGATTTTAACTAAAAAAAATTAAATTTTAAACTAATTTTATTAATTTATTTACTCAACCAATAATTTCATTTAAAAATTCAAAATGTGATTTTTTTACTAATCCCTTTGTAATAAATTATTTTTTTAGTAGTTAAAATGACTTAATAGATAAATAAAATAAACTAACCACCAACATTTATTTTTCTTTAACTACTTTCATTATTTTCTGTTTTATAAAATTTTTTTTTATATATAAAACAGCAGTTCCATCCTACGGTATAAACATATACGTATATATATCTATATATCCTAAATTTAAATAAAAATAGAATTAGCAAAGAACTTACTGAAAATCACGAACACAGGCCATTGCTCGACCCCAGAATCGAGCTGCTCCCCATCGCCTCCTCTGTCGAATCAAAATCGCCACCACCATCTCGACCGCGTGCGCGCCCCCATCGCCACAAATCATCGCGACCCAAAATCGTGACACCGCCTCTAATCGCGCGCTGCGCGTGAGCGTCGCCGCCACTGCTCCTCCACGCGCGAGTCGCCCCTTCGAATCGCGACACCCTGAATCGTTGCTGCCATTGATTTTGATTGCTGTTTTATTTTTGGCTTCGGTGATTTGATTTTTGAATGAGGGTAAGGGGCTTCGGCCAAGGATTTGAAGACAACAGCCATGCTTTTTTTTTTTTGAACGAGATTTTGTTTCCATCGGCCATGGATTTTTTTGTTTCGGTGCTTTTGATTTCTGAGAGAGGGAGGGGTGTTGAAATCGAATGAGAACATGGGTTGCACGATGTAACCAAGATTTTAGGCGTGATTTTCTGCGTGAATTTTGGGGCATGTTTTTAGGAACGAAACGTGGTGAAGTTTGACTAATTTTAAACTTAAATTTAATTTGAATTCAATTTGATTTCGACGCGTTTATATCTCGTGTGCTCACATATCAACTCAGAAAAATATGAAATTTGAAATCTGAAAATAATTCAATATTACGGACCCAATGGAACTGGTTTCGTCGAATTCCGAGACTGTGCCTCGGACGGCTATTTTTAAATATCGATTCAACGATATATTTTCAAAACTAAACAATTCGCTTTCAATTTCAATTCTGAAGCTTCTATTACCTTCAGTATTATCAATATGAATTTTACAAGCCTTTGAAATATTTTTAATTGGCTTAAAATTGAAGATTCAAATTTTTATTCAACTTTCTATAGATTAAACTCTATAATTTAATCGCCAATTCATTTCTGATAATTTGAAATTCAAGTCAAACCATCATTCAAATATTTAAAATTAATTAAATATTCTCAAATTAAATTATTAAAAATTCTGGGTCGTTACAGTTCACACCGTAATATTATCGTGGTTACATAGTTTATGTCTTTTAAAATGTTTTGACGAAGAAAAACAAAAATGTAGTAGTCATCTCAAAAATGTTGCATTAGGATATATATCAGGCAAAGGAAATAAATCTGCAAATAGAGTAAATGATGCATGAATAATGAACATGCTTTAATTATGCAAAATGTGGTCAGAGAAATTAAAATGCTTTATATTGATCAAACGAACCGTTAGGAGGTTTCTGTAACTAAACCAAAATGAAATACTTCGAAGCCCCATAAAGATGCAAACAAATCATTCATATTCTCTGTTGTTACCTCCGTCGTCTTTTTTCTCCTATTTTCTATTTTTTTTTGCCAACCCTTGTTTCCTTTTCAGTTCAAATTCCATATCTAACTTATCATTCTTCGCCGATAGTACCTGTTTTTTTAACACCCTTTCAAGGTTTTAAATCTCGGATATCGGCCATATTTCGTCTCGGTGATTTTGGTGACTCGGTATCGTATCGGGGAAGATCTCGGACGAGACGAGTGCATCTCGGATGCCAACATCGGATTTACATATCGGACCATAAATTTCATCTCGGGACCATATCGGCATATATTTCAATGTTTCAAATCAGTTCATAAAATACTAAAATATGATAAATAATATTAAAGAACCATGTCCATGAAGTTTACACATCACTAAAAGTTTAAAATTAGTAAACAACACGTACATATCTAATTAAACATTACAAAATATTGAATGAACACCACTTACGTAATTAAAGTTCTAAACTGGCATGAATCATTGTTATGTGAATACCAACATAAAAAATGAAATGGTACCCATCGTGCTTGCATTACTTCCTACCACATGAACAAGGAAATTCTACCCTTCATGCTTGCATTATTTTCTGTTGCAGAGCATTCACAGCGCCACCAATATTCACAAAATAAATGTTTAAATAAACATATAATGTTTAAGCAAAGAAAGTAGTAGTTTTAACCATGAAATTATACTTGCAAATTAAATCTATTTGCAAATCTCTTCTAAATTATACCGTAAATTCAATTTTTGAATTTCATTAAAATAGAAAAAATTATAATTTATATACCTGTAAGAAGTAGAAAGATTGATCGAAGACGAAGTTGCAGACTGTCAAAAGCGATCAAGCAGTCGGAAATTGGAAGCAATCGCGAGGTGTTGAAAGTTGGAAAAGGGTGTTAGATTTTTTTTAGAAGACGGAGTTCGATATTTTTAACGAGCACCGTGATTTTTGAAAAGTTTAATCGGATAATGAAGTAAAGGGTTGTCTGTTTTTTGAATTTGAATTTGGGCTGAGATCGGCCTATATTTAAAAAAAACAATATATCGCGGAGATATCAGAATATCATTTCGCTTCAAATATCGGCCGATATTTGTAAATTTCAGCCGATATATTCGAAACAAGTATCAACCGATATCTCATGTTTCGTTTCGTCCATGCCTTAATCCAAAATCTCTGCCGAGATATCCGAGATTTAAAACAGTTCACCCTTTCCAGAAATCTAATTCCAATTTTCTTGGGCTAATATTGTAAACCTAGCTTTCTAAAAAAACGGTTAACCTTATTTTCCAAAATCAAAATTAGTTGATCCATCTCCATTTCCTTGCTAATTTATGTTCTGAGAGAAAGTACCTAGGGTCTCAATTTCGAAATAGATTCTTTATTAAATCAGTAGTGGAAGATCAATTGTTGCAAACATATCCCCGTTTCCGTGCTGCTATTTTCAAGTCTCCTCCAAAAAGTCGTTTCTATTCTAGTTCAAATCGACAGCTTTTCATCTAACATGACTGTAGTTTCTATTACCATTGTGTTGTATGGACCTACTTTGTTTCACTGTATATATCTAATTTGACTTAAATGTTTTACTACTTAAATTTTAATCTGCTCAATCTAATTTTGAAATGGATTCATATGAAATTAATCAAGAAGAAGACGGAGGTGATCGGTGAATCATTACCTTTGTTAATTAAGCCTAGCTTTCACCGGTGCAGTAATGTCTTCGTAGGTATCTGTAACGACCCTAGATTTTAATTTAATTTAAATTGATAATTTATCAAATTTTTGAATTAAAATTTGTAAAATTGATTTTAAATGATGCGAGTTTCCCCGATTCAAATAGAAATTATATTAAGTCGTAAGAATTAGAAAATTTGTATATATGTGAATATATATGTATATGTTGGATTTTAAATAAATTCTTAAATAAATGATTTTTGAAAAATAAATAATATACTTTAGACACAAATATAGAAATAAATAAATAAATTGATTTAAATTTTTTTATAAATGATGATAATTTGAGTTATATAAAATATGTGTACATAGAGAAATGTAAAACAATAATTTTTAAAGTAAAATTTATGATAAATATTTAAACTAACAATAGAAACACAAAAGAAATAGAAGACAAAAGAAGTAATAAAACATATACCAAATAAAGTCAAATAAGAAGTAGAAACAAATGTATGCATACAAACAAATAAATATATAAGCTAATATAATAATAAAATAAAGAAATGACAACTTTTGTAATATGTACATAAAGTAAAATAAATATCTATCAAACATAAAACAAAGCAAACAAATGAAAAATGTAAATACATAAGCATATAAATCAAGGCAATATAAAAAGTCATAAGACAAGAAACAAACTACATTCAAAAGTGTATAGTGTAAACAAAACAAATATCTACAAACTAAGTACAAAGCATATTGACTTGCTGTAAACAAAATGAGAAACACATATACAATAGGCAAGCAAGAAAATAATAAGTAACCCAAGTGTTAACATAAGCATGAAGTATAAAGTAACTATAGCAAAAGAAAGAAGTACAGACAAATAAAAGAAGTAAGTAATAGCCAAAAGAAGAAAATCATTCCAAAAGCAAAATGCTATCAGCCGAGCAAATACATGCAAGTAGAAAACAAATAAACAAAAATAATAACAACAAGTATGGAGAGGAAAGTATATCTGTACAAGGCAATAAATGCCATACACCTCAACAATTAATGCAACATACTTCAGCCATGCCTATTATACTAAAATATATAATTAACCTGTACACTTTTCCTATATATCACCTCACATAGAAATAATAACAACCCTGCACACTTCTTTGTTTATATTACTTCATCTCTGTTTCAAGTAGAATCTGAAGTAAAATCCATTTCAAACTAAAACAACCCTGAGGAATTCAAACAAGGGTGCTCAATCTTCATTCTTCAAAACTGTGAGTAACACTTGCTTTAAATTTTAAAAATATTGATCTGTATTGTGATAAGTATGTTAAGTCATAGACATTAAATGCTCTGTGTATACTGATTTCTGAATATGGATGTGTAGGCTGATGTTATAAATACTCTCTGTTTAAAGATTTTTAAACACAGGATTTTGATTTAAAAATCCTTTTCTCTTAATCTAAGCATAATTTGGATATAGGATTTAAATAAAACTTGGTTGTTTTATTACAAGCTTCAGTTTAAAATTTTATTTAAGATAAAACAATTTGGTATTTTCTCTGGAAAGCGAGATATCTGAACCCAACTTCAAATAAGTAAAATTTCGAACTTCTTAATTCTTGAATTCAGGGTTACAAACAAAACTCTTATACTAAAATATGATTTTTAAAGTAAAAATTTTGATTTTTAGACAAAGGGTTTGAGTGCAATTCGTAAAGGAACTGAAAATATGTTTTTATGAATATCTGATGATTCAACAAATGATTGAGGTTGAAATTGGTTGTGGAGATAGATTGTTGATTCAGGAATTTAGGAAAAATGTTGAAAAAAATTTCGAATGCAAGAAATGTTGGGGCGAATCAAGAATAGGGTTTGGTTCGAGTTTTTTTTGGGGTCTGTATGTTCGTTGATTCCATCCCCGTGGGTTGACCGAGCTGTATGAGATTTTGGGTGAAGGAGGTATGGTGAGTAGCGAAGCCATGGCTGGAAGCTCGCGGCGACAGGTGATGGGTGTTGCGATGGAGAGGCCAGTTTGTGGTGGGTGTCTGGGTTCGAGGTTCTTGAGCTATGCTCGAATTCGATCAAGAGCAGATATGGGTATTGATTCGATCTGAGGTTGTTGACGTAGTCGAACACGAATTGCTGGAGGGATCGTCGATCGCCAGAAGTTCGTCGTGGGGCGGTGCACGTGCACGGTGACGTCGCGTGTACCTGGGTTGTTCTGTTTTGTTGAAGAAGGAACTGTTGATCTTGTAGTCATTCTAGCTCGTAGGTAACCCGTGTACGTTTTGATTCCAGGGGAGTGTTTTTGAGTTTGGATGCTTCAGTTTATTTGAATTGGAAAGAATGGGTTTACCTGATGCTACTTATGCTTAGTAAATCTTAAATAAAAAGAAAAAAAAAGGGGAGAAGAAGCTGGGTAAACTCTCGTGTGTTGACCCGAAGCTTTGCTCAAGTTTCTCCGCGTTGGACTCGAAGAAAGCATGGTAGTGGCTCGAGTAGATGGGTTTCCAGTTTTTTTTAAAAAAAAAATAAAAAAAATATAAAAAAAAAAGTTAAGTAACTTATCTTCTACAAGTTTAAATACTATAGCTTAATAAAGGTTTAACTGTTGAGTTAAAACTGTAATACAAGTCTCTAAAGTTTATTAACAATTAAGTTTATACCTAATAAGGATTTGATTTTCAAAGTTTCAAGAAGAACTTTAAAATGTTAATTAAGATAACCAATTAATATTGATTGATTGTTTTGGAGAGCAGTTAAGGCTGATTACTTTATAACGGTATTTAGAGTTTAAATTGATTAAGGATTGAGTAAATAATAAAATGTTAATTAGCTACTTAAAGTTAATTGATAAATGATTAATAGTTAATCAATTAAGTAATGACATTTAAGAATTGATTAATTTAGAAATGTGTGATTTATAAATGGGTAATTAAGTTTTATTAATAAATAATTAAGGTTATTAATTAATGATCAAGGATAATCAATTAAGTAATTAAAGTTGAATAAACTTGATTAAGGAGTAATTAATTAAATAACGTGAAATAAAGTAATCAAGAAATTAAGATATAACAATTAATTAAGAAATGATTTTAAGGATTAATCACTTATGGAAATTAAAGTTGGATATTTTGAGTTATTAAAGATAATTAATTATGTAACTGGTTTAAAGGGTTAATTTAATTAATTAAAGTGTTTGGTAAATTTATTTATATCAAATGATTTGTAATTAATTAGTCAGAAATTGATAATTAATTCATAGATAATTAATTTACTTGGAAATAAATTGAATTGGTTAGGATTTAAACAATTAATTAATCCTACTTATAAATGTTATTGAATGCTTGACCTTACTTATGAATGATCATATTATGTGTGATGCCTTGAATTGATTATCCTATCTGTTATATGATGCTTTATGATTATCCTGATTTGTGTTGTGATCTGTGATGTAATTTACTATCTGTGATATATAAATATATCTGTGATCTGTGAATGGAGATAAGCGTTATAATTTATATCGCTTATCAGATATATTGTTGTATTTGATATGTGATGATTGAATGATGTTGCACTATTGTGTTAAACCCCTGGACTACACCATACACACACAAATATGGATTTCACGAGGAAATCGGTTAAGTCACAGATAATTTAAATTTAATGTTTTTGAAATTAAAGTTTTAATTTCAAATGTTTTGAAAATGGATTTGGGTTAAACGGTAAAGCTTTTGGAAAAGGTTTTCACAGATAAAAGCTATTTTGAATAACTCGGTAAAATCTCCAATTTAAATAATTCAATTTGAATTTGAATTCGATATTTGAAATTGAATTCGATAATTGGAAATTATGGTTAAAAGATATTATAAACATGTTTGTATGAATTTAAACCATTTTAAAGGTATGGTTTTGGGAATTTGAATTTAACCCAAGGATTTCAACTCGTATAAATGAACCAGATTTCCAAAATGAAAACTGTTGTTTTCAAATGATAAACACTTTTAGATAAGAACTGAGATTTCCAGTTAATTAGGGGAATTTCAAGATTTAATAGAGAAACGATTTTTCCTAAGTTATGAATGAATTCTTTTTGAAAACTAAGGATTAAATCTGTTTATTTTTAACAGATTTAAATTGATGATTTGTTTAAATTAAATTGAAATGAAATTGTTTTGAAGGCTATAAGTTAAATCTTTGATTTAAAGATTTAACGAGTTAATCAAATTGAAATGAAAATTGATTTGGAAAAATCTGTGAATGAATCTTTTGTTTAAAAGATTAAAATGTTAAAATTGTTTAAACCGTTAAAGGTTGTGAAAATGAATCTTTTTGTTTAAAGATTGAAATGGTAATTGGATTAAACCATTTGAAAGAAAGTTTTGAATTATTAAGTTGTGACTTAATTGAAATCCCATTATCCATTTGTTTTTGAAATATCGTGCTCACTATTCGGTTTAACCGGGAAAGGACCTTTGTGTCGTATAACCCATTCCGAATATGTGATTCGACGTTATGGATAGCATTTGAAGACCGGTGTTGAAGACCGGGTATTTGCGAGAGCGATAGGATGACCTGTCGATTGACTCTGCACCGAGTTGCTCCGGTATTGAGTTCTCCATATGTGATGGGAAATCCGATCAGGATTGTGAATATCCGGATTTCAAGGACTTCTTTGTAAGTGCCTTCGGTTCTGTTCGAGCCCGGAACAGACTTGTATGGATTGTATGTCTGACATTACAAATTGAGATATAAAGCTGATTTCTTTCAAATATATTTCTGTTGGTGGCGGAAAATTTATTCTCTTAGCTTAACACCCTTCTCTGAGACATACGAGCTCAGAGGTTATGTAGTTGAATGTTATCAGCGATATATTCCCAATTTGGTAATGTGACATGCTGAGTGTTGCTGTGAAATGATCATTGTGTTGATTATTTGTGATAGGATCATTTGTTTGATCGTCTATCCTGGTGATCATTTCTATGATCATTTGTTGACCCAAAGCATAGCTTTTGTATAAAGTATGTTTTTGTGGACGTGACTTCGTCGAGCCTCACACCCCGGAATGGTCAAAACAGGAAAGACGCGGCAAGGTTATGAGGGGTAGCACCCTTTAGGATATGTGCATTTCCTTCTGGAAAAGGGTGGTATCATGGTATAGAGCCCAGATACTTACTCATGTTGAAAACACTTTATGATTGTGTGAATTGATTACGAGATCTCGGATAAAGGTCCCAAAGGACCGGGGGATGGCATATTCGGTCAGTTGTTACTCAGTTACGGGTAACCCGGCCTTGTGTTGGTAGAGATCCGGTTTGGTTCTCGGGGATGTCCATCCAGAGGCATTCTCATGTGGCAATGGGAAGTTCCTTGGCCTGATCATTCGTTGGAAATCCAAAGAAACACTACGATCTTGTACGGTATTAGTTGTAGAACCTATCATTCACTTATGGTGGCGCCCCACTGTTTGGATGGTAGCTATAGTAGGCATACGATAATGGTCGTATGTTGGCTAAGATTTATATTCTACTTTCGAAATGAATTTTTCCTACACTATGCACTAGTAATAATATCAAATGTTTCTTTTAATGCGTATCAAGCATCTTTGACTATCATAAGGAGAAATCTCCTCCGATTCTGCGTTTGCATTGTGTGTGTGTGCGGGAGGCCTTATGGTAGTCTCATTTTTAAAAGCATTGCGAATTGACTTTGAAAATCTTTTGTTGAATGTTTTAAAAGATAAACTGTTTTTGTTGCTCACACCAGTCCCACGACTGATCCGGAGTTTATTGTTTCTTTCCTAAACTCTGGGTGCTCATTATTTTCTACACGAGCAGTCTAGAGTTGGGTTTTTCAGATAGTCAGGTTTAGTAGATTATCTGGAGTTAGTTCAGCCCTTGGTTCGCACCATTCTTGCTGTTATTGGGAGTTCGAGCTATTGCTGGATGGATTCTTGGAGATGGAGTTGCAGTTATTTTTGGAGTTCTTCCTTGAAGACTATCTTAGAGTTATATTGTTCCGCTGCTAGATGTTATCGTTTTCTTTTTCGCTGCTATTTATTGTATCATATCTCTGATGTATATTGATATCTATTGGATCATCTGTTGTATCAGATCTGTCATCAAAGCTGTATATCAATGTATTATTCTTTTTTTTCCGCTGTGTTATTTACTTAATGTTGTTATAAGCTCCGTCGAATCGGATTTGAACGGTCGAATCCATGGCATTCGAATACGATTTGAAGTATGGATGTCGATTTTCGAGCGGGCAAAATCCGCATCGTTACATTTTGGTATCAGAGCTAAGGGTTGAACTTTAGCTCAGGAGTGTAACACGTTAAGTAGCTCATTAGAGATAGGGTGAAGTAAACCTTAGAATGAGTAATCCTTAAGATATCCGTTTGAATGCTTCAGTAAATTCCCTTACTATCCACTGATAGTAAGTATGAGTGCAAGAAGAGAACGAGATAGGGGACAGGGAATGCGACTATAATTGGTCGATACTCTGTAACAACAGTGGAAATAACTTTCTTATCAATTTCTTTGATTCATTTCCAAATTCTTTTGATTTCTTCGTACCAGCTACAAAAAGAAGTTTCGGTGTGATGGTGGCCTTACGAATCGTTGCAGAAAATTATTATTTCGTACTTCATCGATTTCTTATCGGCTTTTCGATTTAAACTCTAATAAATGAATTAGAAATTGGAAATTTTAAATAAATTGGAAATTTTAATTGAATTAAATTGATTAATAGAATATGAAGAATGATTAGAATTGTATCGATAAAATGATTTTGTTTAAAACCAAAGTTTGAAATTTTATTATGATTTCTTGTATCTATTATTGATATTCTGATTTGGTGAGCCAAATGCAGAACTGATATCCAGTTTGATCTGAAAGATATTTCTCTATCTTTCATCTATCTGTGTTGTTTTCGTGCCTGCGAATTTCGAGGACGAAATCCTTTTAAGGGGGGAAGTTTGTAACGACCCTAGATTTTAATTTAATTTAAATTGATAATTTATCGAATTTTTGAATTAAAATTTGTAAAATTGATTTTAAATGATGCGAGTTTCCCCGATTCAAATAGAAATTATATTAAGTCGTAAGAATTAGAAAATTTGTATATATGTGAATATATATGTATATGTTGGATTTTAAATAAATACTTAAATAAATGATTTTTGAAAAATAAATAATATACTTTAGACACAAGTATAGAAATAAATAAATAAATTGATTTAATTTTTTTTATAAATGATGATAATTTGAGTTATATAAAATATATGTGTACATAGAGAAATGTAAAACAATAATTTTTAAAGTAAAATTTATGATAAATATTTAAACTAACAATAGAAACACAAAAGAAATAGAAGACAAAAGAAGTAATAAAACATATACCAAATAAAGTCAAATAAGAAATAGAAACAAATGTATGCATACAAACAAATAAATATATAAGCTAATATAATAATAAAATAAAGAAATGACAACTTTTGTAATATGTACATAAAGTAAAATAAATATCTATCAAACATAAAACAAAGCAAACAAATGAAAAATGTAAATACATAAGCATATAAATCAAGGCAATATAAAAAGTCATAAGACAAGAAACAAACTACATTCAAAAGTGTATAGTGTAAACAAAACAAATATCTACAAACTAAGTACAAAGCATATTGACTTGCTGTAAACAAAATGAGAAACACATATACAATAGGCAAGCAAGAAAATAATAAGTAACCCAAGTGTTAACATAAGCATGAAGTATAAAGTAACTATAGCAAAAGAAAGAAGTACAGACAAATAAAAGAAGTAAGTAATAGCCAAAAGAAGAAAATCATTCCAAAAGCAAAATGCTATCAGCCGAGCAAATACATGCAAGTAGAAAACAAATAAATAAAAATAATAACAACAAGTATGGAGAGGAAAGTATATCTGTACAAGGAAATAAATGCCATACACCTCAACAATTAATGCAACATACTTCAGCCATGCCTATTATACTAAAATATATAATTAACCTGTACACTTTTCCTATATATCACCTCACATAGAAATAATAACAACCCTGCACACTTCTTTGTTTATATTACTTCATCTCTGTTTCAAGTAGAATCTGAAGTAAAATCCATTTCAAACTAAAACAAACCTGAGGAATTCAAACAAGGGTGCTCAATCTTCATTCTTCAAAACTGTGAGTAACACTTGCTTTAAATTTTAAAAATATTGATCTGTATTATGATAAGTATGTTAAGTCATAGACATTAAATGCTCTGTGTATACTGATTTCTGAATATGGATGTGTAGGCTGATGTTATAAATACTCTCTGTTTAAAGATTTTTAAACACAGGATTTTGATTTAAAAATCCTTTTCTCTTAATCTAAGCATAATTTGGATATAGGATTTAAATAAAACTTGGTTGTTTTATTACAAGCTTCAGTTTAAAATTTTATTTAAGATAAAACAATTTGGTATTTTCTCTGGAAAGCGAGATATCTGAACCCAACTTCAAATAAGTAAAATTTCGAACTTCTTAATTCTTGAATTCAGGGTTACAAACAAAACTCTTATACTAAAATATGATTTTTAAAGTAAAAATTTTGATTTTTAGACAAAGGGTCTGAGTGCAATTCGTAAAGGAACTGAAAATATGTTTTTATGAATATCTGATGATTCAACAAATGATTGAGGTTGAAATTGGTTGTGGAGATAGATTGTTGATTCAGGAATTTAGGAAAAATGTTGAAAAAAATTTCGAATGCAAGAAATGTTGGGGCGAATCAAGAATAGGGTTTGGTTTGAGTTTTTTTTGGGGTCTGTATGTTCGTTGATTCCATCCCCGTGGGTTGACCGAGCTGTATGAGATTTTGGGTGAAGGAGGTATGGTGAGTAGCGAAGCCATGGCTGGAAGCTCGCGGCGACAGGTGATGGGTGTTGCGATGGCGAGGCCAGTTTGTGGTAGGTGTCTGGGTTCGAGGTTCTTGAGCTATGCTCGAATTCGATCAAGAGCAGATATGGGTATTGATTCGATCTGAGGTTGTTGACGTAGTCGAACACGACTTGCTGGAGGGATCGTCGATCGCCAGAAGTTCGTCGTGGGGCGGTGCACGTGCACGGTGACGTCGCGTGTACCTGGGTTGTTCTGTTTTGTTGAAGAAGGAACTGTTGATCTTGTAGTCATTCTAGCTCGTAGGTAACCCGTGTACGTTTTGATTCCAGGGGAGTGTTTTTGAGTTTGGATGCTTCAGTTTATTTGAATTGGAAAGAATGGGTTTACCTGATGCTACTTATGCTTAGTAAATCTTAAATAAAAAGAAAAAAAAAGGGGGAGAAGAAGCTGGGTAAACTCTCGTGTGTTGACCCGAAGCTTTGCTCAAGTTTCTCCGCGTTGGACTCGAAGAAAGCATAGTAGTGGCTCGAGTAGATGGGTTTCCAGTTTTTTTAAAAAAAAAATTAAAAAAAAATAAAAAAAAAGTTAAGTAACTTATCTTCTACAAGTTTAAATACTATAGCTTAATAAAGGTTTAACTGTTGAGTTAAAACTGTAATACAAGTCTCTAAAGTTTATTAACAATTAAGTTTATACCTAATAAGGATTTGATTTTCAAAGTTTCAAGAAGAACTTTAAAATGTTAATTAAGATAACCAATTAATATTGATTGATTGTTTTGGAGAGCAGTTAAGGCTGATTACTTTATAACGGTATTTAGAGTTTAAATTGATTAAGGATTGAGTAAATAATAAAATGTTAATTAGCTACTTAAAGTTAATTGGTAAATGATTAATAGTTAATCAATTAAGTAATGACAATTAATAATTGATTAATATAGAAATGTGTGATTTATAAATGGGTAATTAAGTTTTATTAATAAATAATTAAGGTTATTAATTAATGATCAAGGATAATCAATTAAGTAATTAAAGTTGAATAAACTTGATTAAGGAGTAATTAATTAAATAACGTGAAATAAAGTAATCAAGAAATTAAGATATAACAATTAATTAAGAAATGATTTTAAGGATTAATCACTTATGGAAATTAAAGTTGGATATTTTGAGTTATTAAAGATAATTAATTATGTAACTGGTTTAAAGGGTTAATTTAATTAATTAAAGTGTTTGGTAAATTTATTTATATCAAATGATTTGTAATTAATTAGTCGGAAATTGATAATTAATTCATAGATAATTAATTTACTTGGAAATAAATTGAATTGGTTAGGATTTAAACAATTAATTAATCCTACTTATAAATGTTATTGAATGCTTGACCTTACTTATGAATGATCATATTATGTGTGATGCCTTGAATTGATTATCCTATCTTTTATATGATGCTTTATGATTATCCTGATTTGTGTTGTGATCTGTGATGTAATTTACTATCTGTGATATATAAATATATCTGTGATCTGTGAATGGAGATAAGCGTTATAATTTATATCGCTTATCAGATATATTGTTGTATTTGATATGTGATGATTGAATGATGTTGCACTATTGTGTTAAACCCCTGGACTACACCATACACACACAAATATGGATTTCACGAGGAAATCGGTTAAGTCACAGATAATTTAAATTTAATGTTTTTGAAATTAAAGTTTTAATTTCAAATGTTTTGAAAATGGATTTGGGTTAAACGGTAAAGCTTTTGGAAAAGGTTTTCACAGATAAAAGCTATTTTGAATAACTCGGTAAAATCTCCAATTTAAATAATTCAATTTGAATTTGAATTCGATATTTGAAATTGAATTCGATAATTGGAAATTATGGTTAAAAGATATTATAAACATGTTTGTATGAATTTAAACCATTTTAAAGGTATGGTTTTGGGAATTTGAATTTAACCCAAGGATTTCAACTCGTATAAATGAACCAGATTTCCAAAATGAAAACTGTTGTTTTCAAATGATAAACACTTTTAGATAAGAACTGAGATTTCCAGTTAATTAGGGGAATTTCAAGATTTAATAGAGAAACGATTTTTCCTAAGTTATGAATGAATTCTTTTTGAAAACTAAGGATTAAATCTGTTTATTTTTAACAGATTTAAATTGATGATTTGTTTAAATTAAATTGAAATGAAATTGTTTTGAAGGCTATAAGTTAAATCTTTGATTTAAAGATTTAACGAGTTAATCAAATTGAAATGAAAATTGATTTGGAAAAATCTGTGAATGAATCTTTTGTTTAAAAGATTAAAATGTGAAAATTGTTTAAACCGTTAAAGGTTGTGAAAATGAATCTTTTTGTTTAAAGATTGAAATGGTAATTGGATTAAACCATTTGAAAGAAAGTTTTGAATTATTAAGTTGTGACTTAATTGAAATCCCATTATCCATTTGTTTTTGAAATATCGTGCTCACTATTCGGTTTAACCGGGAAAGGACCTTTGTGTCGTATAACCCATTCCGAATATGTGATTCGACGTTATGGATAGTATTTGAAGACCGGTGTTGAAGACCGGGTATTTGCGAGAGCGATAGGATGACCTGTCGATTGACTCTGCACCGAGTTGCTCCGGTATTGAGTTCTCCATATGTGATGGGAAATCCGATCAGGATTGTGAATATCCGGATTTCAAGGACTTCTTTGTAAGTGCCTTCGGTTCTGTTCGAGCCCGGAACAGACTTGTATGGATTGTATGTCTGACATTACAAATTGAGATATAAAGCTGATTTCTTTCAAATATATTTCTGTTGGTGGCGGAGAATTTATTCTCTTAGCTTAACACCCTTCTCTGAGACATATGAGCTCAGAGGTTATGTAGTTGAATGTTATCAGCGATATATTCCCAATTTGGTAATGTGACATGCTGAGTGTTGCTGTGAAATGATCATTGTGTTGATTATTTGTGATAGGATCATTTGTTTGATCGTCTATCCTGGTGATCATTTCTATGATCATTTGTTGACCCAAAGCATGGCTTTTGTATAAAGTATGTTTTTGTGGACGTGACTTCGTCGAGCCTCACACCCCGGAATGGTCAAAACAGGAAAGATGCGGCAAGGTTATGAGGGGTAGCGCCCTTTAGGATATGTGCATTTCCTTCTGGAAAAGGGTGGTATCATGGTATGGAGCCCAGATACTTACTCATGTTGAAAACACTTTATGATTGTGTGAATTGATTACGAGATCTCGGATAAAGGTCCCAAAGGACCAGGGGATGGCATATTCGGTCAGTTGTTACTCAGTTAGGGGTAACCCGGCCTTGTGTTGGTGGAGATCCGGTTTGGTTCTCGGGGATGTCCATCCAAAGGCATTCTCATGTGGCAATGGGAAGTTCCTTGGCCTGATCATTCGTTGGAAATCCAAAGAAACACTACGATCTTGTACGGTATTAGTTGTAGAACCTATCATTCACTTATGGTGGCGCCCCACTGTTTGGATGGTAGCTATAGTAGGCATACGATAATGGTCGTATGTTGGCTAAGATTTATATTCTACTTTCGAAATGAATTTTTCCTACACTATGCACTAGTAATAATATCAAATGTTTCTTTTAATGCGTATCAAGCATCTTTGACTATCATAAGGAGAAATCTCCTCCGATTCTGCGTTTGCATTGTGTGTGTGTGCGGGAGGCCTTATGGTAGTCTCATTTTTAAAAGCATTGCGAATTGACTTTGAAAATATTTTGTTGAATGTTTTAAAAGATAAACTGTTTTTGTTGCTCACACCAGTCCCACGACTGATCCGGAGTTTATTGTTTCTTTCCTAAACTCTGGGTGCTCATTATTTTCTACACGAGCTGTCTAGAGTTGGGTTTTTCAGATAGTCAGGTTTAGTAGATTATCTGGAGTTAGTTCAGCCCTTGGTTCGCACCATTCTTGCTGTTATTGGGAGTTCGAGCTATTGCTGGATGGATTCTTGGAGATGGAGTTGCAGTTATTTTTGGAGTTCTTCCTTGAAGACTATCTTAGAGTTATATTGTTCCGCTGCTAGATGTTATCGTTTTCTTTTCCGCTGCTATTTATTGTATCATATCTCTGATGTATATTGATATCTATTGGATCATCTGTTGTATCAGATCTGTCATCAAAGCTGTATATCAATGTATTATTCTTTTTTTTTCCGCTGTGTTATTTACTTAATGTTGTTATAAGCTCCGGCGAATCGGATTTGAACGGTCGAATCTATGGCATTCGAATACGATTTGAAGTATGGATGTCGATTTTCGAGCGGGCAAAATCCGCATCGTTACAGTATCAGCATCTGATTTATGTAAGTATTTTGAATCTCTCAAATGTACACATCTTTGTGTAGTCGACGTCATTGAAGTATTTTTTTTAGTTTTTCGTTCGTTTAGATATTACTACTTAGCCGCAATTCAAAACCCTTGTTAGCATTCTTTATAAGTAAAGGGGAAAAATTTGAAAAGTATGGAAACAAACCATTCGTTTACTGTTTGTTTTCAAATAATAGCTAGTTATTTACATTTTTTTTAGCATGTGAATTATTTACAATTAATTTATAATGGTTAATACAAAAATTGTTTGAATCACACCATCTTGCAACCATAAAAAAATAGCTCAAATAATGTTAACTAGTATGAAATTTGGCACACATATCGATTAAATCATGGCAGTCAAGTTTGAATTTTAGACGTTACACTATATTGAGAAATCATTTGACGGAATGGTATATATGAGTTAGCTATGTCATGGTACAAACATATGTTTCTCATACCAATTATTTTTGTACATTGATTTACTGGTGTACTAAAATATGCATTGATATACCAAATGTCTGAATCACATAGCTTCTTGTATCAGCTTTGTAAAGGAGTTGCTCACTGTTACCGTCATGGAGTGCTCCATGGTTCTACTCTTCTTTCTATTTGTTGCTACTTTAACCGAAGTGTCCTCTCCATGTATTGTTTTTTACTAAAGAAGGGATGTATGCAAGGGTACAATATTTGAAGCCTTGGAATCCATTTACACTCTAGAGGTTTCAGTGAAGGCGTCAATAACTGGATGAACAATTAGAGGTTAGAAACTTTTTTTTAATAACCTTGTAGAGAACATTACAATTACTTAAAAAATAAAGAATTCTTAATTCCTCCATGTGATTACACCCATATATTTAATGAAAATTGACATACACGATAAGAAAAAAAATGTATTTTACAAAAAATGTCATAGACATTACATACATATAGAGCCTTTAGTGCTTATTTACGCAAGGAAAATAAATTAGTTTCATTCCAAACGTTCGTTTCTTACACCAGCTGAAGCAGCTGCAATGTGAGCACAACTAAAATCGTTGAGGCATTTTGAATCATCTGTAATATGAGGAACCTAGCAGAACCAATCTGCTTCTCCTTTCTCAAAACTTCAAAGATGCCTATATAAGCATCTGCTGATGTAGGGTCTCTGATTCGTCCCAATCCCCAAAATTTGGTACAACTTTGCATCTATCGGATGATTCTTCGTTGGTCATGAACCTTTCAGGGTTATTTAGGGCAACCCCTTATGTCTTGGCATGATGGCGGTGAAGTGGAGGCTGCTCAAATTGCAGTGTGATGCACTGTTTACTCGATTTACCTTCTCCATTCATATGAGCTCAAACTTTTGAAAAGAGAGCTCCTTAAGAGTGGTGTAGACTCTTTTGGTTTTTTTACTTTTACAACTACCAAGAAGCTATATAAGTGATAAAAGCGAAAAAGGTTAGTCTTGTTATTTGTTTATTCTCCTTTCTATTGTTCTTTCTTAGAAATAACAAAGAAGTTTATGAAGATATTATGAGTGGCAAGTTTATGACAACTAGTAGGGGATTAAGAGGCAAAAGTACCCGATTAAGTTTATCAATATCTGTTGCGGATGTTATCCCTTTTTGTGCAATCTTAACTTGGACATGAAGAGGTTGTTAATGCATCTTCTTCATTTTGACATGAATCACAATGCTGTATCTCATGCCTTACCTATGGAAACCAGGTATGTAACAGCCTCTTCTGAAAAAATTATTTTGAAGACGCATATTCAAGGGGGAGTGTTATAATATATGTAAATATAAATAGTGAATTTGCTATATATTGTTTTGTATTTAGTCCCACATCGTGGGATTAGTTCTACCCCCAAGCTCCTGTGCCTCTATATAAATGTGCTAATGTAATGTAAATAGGTAATCTATTCTCAGGAATAAATAACATGTCTTCTGCCTCTCTCTCTAATGGCTTCCTGTTTTCTTTATTCTATAACAGTATATATATTGTTTCTCATGGTAATTTTTAAAAAATCTTTATTGCCATTTATTTATACAGGTCTGTGGCAGCTCGGCCCAATTTTATGCACATACAGATAATAGCCTTACCTGTGTTTCTTACATCGCTAAGGTCAGAAAAACCCTAAATCGAAAAAATAATAATTCAATCGATCCCTTCTCATCTACCGCCGCTCAATTCGCCTCATTGCCATGATCTATTATCTGCCTTCAAGCGTCTTCGAACTCATAGGTAATTTATTAGGTTGTATTTACAGAAAATTTCGATGGCACGGTATAGTATATATTTTGTAGTTTGCTCAGATGTGAATCGCTATTAAATTTTTCCTAAATATTTTGATAAGTTCAAAAAGATTGTTTGAATTTTTGTTGGTTCAGAAGAAAGTAGCGGCTATTGCATAAGCCGAGAGATTTGTTGCTTCTGCGTCATGAGTGCAACCATCAGCCAATTTAAAGCTTGTTTTCATTCAAATGGGACTTGACTAAATTAAAGTTTGTTTTAAGCTGAGAATTGGGATTACAAATATTCCTTTCACATATTAGACAAGATCTATAGTGTTCTAGTTTACATTATTCCATGGCTTTTTTAATGGCTGGCCTAAAAATAAAAATAAAAATTCAAAATTGCAGTCAATTGTTACTTTCAGGTAGCAATGTCATATTATTTCTACGATATGAAGTCAATAGTGCCATAGTTATATGTACTGTGTATGGAACGTTAATGTTTGATATTAAACGTCATATTACCAATAATCTATTAAACAACGAGGTAAACATAATGAACTAAGACTGTTGTTGGAGGCAATAACCCTTCATGTGTTGATGATATAAGGAGTCAAACCCGTACAATTGATGTTTTTCTTCTCGATCGTATGCTGACAAGGAAATTTCCTGTAAGGTTATGTGCGTTTTCAGTCCTTTGTAAAGTTAAAGAAATAAAACATAATCTTATTTATATGTTTTCAAATATGATTTCATTTTACAGTATTGCTTAAAAAGTTAAATGTACACTTATAGACTAACATCTTATATTTTGCATATGTTGAACAGGTTCTACTGTCCGGTGTAAACTATTTTGCTTCTAATCGAATATCAAATGCTGAAGGCAAGGGCCCTGATATGTGCACAAGTTTAGCTGATGCCGTTATGTGTGGACTCCTACCAGATTCCCCGACACTCACAGCTAGTTGGTCTGGTGGTAATACTTGCTGTCTTATTTTGTAGGCAAAGTAATATGAAATAGCGCTTTTTTAAGCTTGGCTGCTTTATATTAAGGTTTATTCATTATTCCCCACTTCTTTCATCCCGATTTATCATTATTTTAACCTAGGCGTCTATTGCTGTTAAAACCCAATTGGTACTGTTTGATTTTTTTTGCTATTTTTAAAATTAAATTTATTAATTCCTTAGTTGGGTTGTATCAAATCTTCACCAAGTAATTAGATTACCACTTATTCTCATTGCTTGTACAATTCAATCATTACTACTGATTTTGGAGGTAACTAAACCATAATTGTTTTGATCTTTTAATAGATTACATATATTAGCATGTGCAGTTTGTTTCTAGTGGATATTTTTGTTGCAATCCAAATTTAAATTGATTTTAGGTTTATGAAGGGTCTTGTTAACTGTAGCTTGAATACATGTACATGAGCCAATTTGAAATATTTTATTTTTATGTTTATTGATCGATAAATAAGAATATGTTGTTGGATCTCAATTGTAGAAATCTTGATGTGCATGCTTATGATGATGTCACAAATGAATTAGGCACTAGCTTACGAATAGTTTTGTATCAATACATTATTTGTATTGCTTACACAAGTCTATTGAAGCGGTATCCAATTTTTTTTAAAGTAACTGTTCGCCATTCATTTTCCATAGCATTAACAACTGGGACCTAGTATTTGAATGGCACTATTGATTAAACCTTAAACATGTTCAAATGTGTTGATCATGGGTATTGGAGACCCATTAGTTTCAAATACCTTAAACATGTAAAATGATATTAAAGTACAGGTGTGTGCCTATTGCAACAGTTTTAGCAATGCCTAGATTTTGTTTCTAATTATGCATTTTTTAATAATGGGCAAAACTAATTGTAAAATATTTACTTCAACGAGCAGAAAAGTTATAAAAGACCTATTACAAGTCTTCTACGACGGTCAAAAACAGCTGTAAAAAATTATGATCCTATTACAACTTTGTCTAATATGGCTTCTCCAAAACAGTTGCAAAAGACCTATTAAACGGTCGTCAAATCATGAAAAGGGTATTTTGTTGTAATGTTGACCCATTAAAATCCAAATAGGAATTCTTTTTGAATTATACCCATTTCATTTGCTGTAGATCGGGTTAGTTCTAACATTGTCCAATATATATACACGTATAGGCTTATTTCATTAGGAATTTTTAACATCTTTGTCTTTTTATCATGCCTGTCTATGCATTTGGGAAGCTATGACAATTCTTTGTTGATTATGTGGTTTATGCAGAAGGCAATTCTCTAATTCATGTTCCTTCTGTCTTAATTTCATACCCTTTCCTCCATGCATAAAGTAGATTAAAATTGATTATTCTAGCCTATTTTTTGAATATGTAGGAATATACACAAATATTTAGAATGTCGAATATAGAATAAATTGCAATCATGCATCCTTTGATATAAATCGAAAACATGTATATATGGTATATAACTTAGAATGTCAAATAAAAACTACGCATATTTACCATGACATTATTAACATTTATTAATTTTGGGGGTGCTAGGGAGCAACTCACGTGTATTTTGTTCTGAATAGTTTTGATATCCTCAACCATATATCAAGAAAGGCTATTCTACAAGAAATGTAAAATTTCCCTTTGCACCCAAGCATAATATAAAAATGATCCTTCAATCCCATTATCAACATACAAAATAAATGTTTATTATAAAAAATATATTACCTTAGTCTGGAGCGATCCCATTATCAACATACAAAATAAACGTTTATTACGAAAAATATATTACCTTAGTCTGGAGCTTTCCATAGTTCAACCGTGATTAGATTGATTGGGATTTAGTCCCTAACCTAACATTAACATATCAATGATGTACAATTGGTATCCACACCCTACATTTTGGAATGCTAATTCCATAATCTAGCAGCAAAATTATCAATATAGTTATCTGCGTAGGGTAAAGAATCAAAAACTATAACCATATCGATAATTCATTGCATTGTAATAACGCATGACCTGAACTATCGTATAACTAATTCATATAGTGTTATTGTAATCATTTTATCTTGACCATTTAAAGTTTATAAGACTTCAGTTTTAAATTGGAAATGTGTATGGATAATGTTTTGTTCTTAGTTGTAAAAATATGAATAAATAAAGAGATCCTAATCATAGTGCTTCAGCTCCAAAAGGAAAGTTGACAAGTTATAAAAATAAATGTGTGCATTTCAAATGATTAGTAGTATAACTGTATAACAAAAGATGCTTCACAAGTGGATACCAAGTTAGTAATATGCATTAGTGAAGTAATTTTAAAGTTTGAGTTAAGCACTCTTTTGGGTGGCATGCAAACCGATTAGTCTCATCTGGTATACACATAGTAGGTGCCATCGTTATCAAAAATCTTAAAATCTTACGATTTAAATACCGTTTTGGATCGGATCTCTCCCGTTCCGATTCAATTTACATATTCTGATCCAAACTCACTTAAAAACGCAGTTGAGAAAAATCATTCAATGCATCCTTATATATTCAATATATTTATCATCCACAATTCTAGTTCTAGCGTTTTGTAAGTAAAATAATAATGAAACAAGAGAAAAAACGGTATTTTAAGTTTTATATGTAAAGTTCTTACGTCATAATCAATTTTAAAGTATCTACAATTCTTAAAACATGGACCTTCTAAATCTACGATTTAAGATTTAAATCCCGTTTTGATTTAAAATTTGAGCATTACGATTTACGATTTGAGTCCCGTTTTGATAACCTTGGTAGGTGCAACATTTCCAATATTTTTAACAATCATTATTATGCATTTCATTCATCTGTATCTTTGTCTTCCTATCATGTCTCTCTTTTTCAATCAGGGAAGCAATAACAAACCTTTGTTGAGTTTCCATTTTATGTAGTAAGCAATTTTCTGTTTCATGTTCATTAAACCTTAATGACATACCATTGCTTTCACGGACAGAATAGATTAAACCGATTATAATGGCAAATTCTTTTTTATACAAGGAAATAAGAAATTACATATATAGCACAACAATAGTAAGATGGCATAAACTTTACATGTCTTTAAAAAATTAAATGACGCCGGTTATGTGACAATTTTAGAGTACAAATCACAGTTATCAAGGCGTGCGAGAGAAAGGCGCAAGCGCACCCCGTGCGCCCTTTTAGTTGCTGAGGTGCCTCGGCTGCTGGAGGTGCACAAAAATCGTAGAAAGCGCGCGTTTTTATGAGGCGACGAGGCTGAATAAAGCGCACCATGGGTAGGTGATGTTATTTTTGCAGGCCAACTCTTACTTGACCCAAAACCAAACATGTTTGCTCGTCGATATTGCAATACTTTTTATGTTATAAGACATATAATTGTTTTACGTATTTACTGCTTTTTTTTTCATGTTTATATACAAATAATTGCCTTTTGTAGTTTATGTCTAGCAGTAATAGGAAACTTAGGATGATTTTATAGTAACATAAGCTTAAGTCCAAAAAGGTTTTCTAGTGAATTTTCACCAGTATTCCAATACAAATTAATTTATCGTTTATTGTTTCGTTTTTTGTGGAATGCTTGAGCTACGTGTAAAATATTTATAATCTTATGTGAAACACATGCAATAGATCCATATTCTGTACTTTTTGATGAAGAACCCTTGGTAAAAAAGGCATTCATGAAACATTTGAAAGATGTAGTTATTTTTAAAAAAAATTAACAGAGCTGTTCGAACCTACAAGAATTAGAGAAATTAAACATCTACACAAGTTTAAAAATTGTTCTAAACTTGGAGGTGAAATTAATAATAAGGATCAAGTATAAAGATCTGTACTTAGTTGGATTTAAAAAGAAGTGTCGCGTCAAAATGGAAAACTATCTTTATACGAGCTAAGGATTCATGCACAAGAGAAAAGGATAGATGATTTTTTTGCTACCGATACACAGACAAATATAGTGATATCGATGGTAAAAACGTTAGATATGTAGATCATTATACGTTTACAAAAGCAGCAAAACTTATTACTTTTGAAGATGAAACTGGAGAATGTAAAACAAGTGTCGCGAATGCTACGAAAGTGTAACGACTTACATATTGATTTCGTTTTAAGCGACACATTTATTTTCCATTCTTTAGGTTCATCTTTAGAAGCATTAATTTTTACTGTTTTTATAAACGTATGGTGATCTACTTATTTGACAATTTCATCGTTGAAAACACTATAGTTGCCTGTATATCCGGTAGCAATAGAATCGTCTATCTTTTTCTCCTGTTTAGGATTCTTAGCTAGTTTTCCATCTTGACCTGAACGATTCTTTTAAAATCCAATTAAGTACATATATTTATATTCGACCTTTATTATTAATTCCATCTCCATGTTTACAACAATTTTTAAGTCAACATGTTTATCATTATTGTGGAGATGTTTGATCTCTCTAATGAAGTTCGAATAGGTCTGTTGGATTTTTGAAAAAATGACTATTTTTTTGATGTTATACGAATGACTTTTTTTATCAAGAATTCATCATAAAGTGTTAATATGGATTTATTACATGTATTTCATATAAGATTATAAATGTCTTACATGTACCTAGAGCACCCTAAAAAATGGTACGTAAATTTGTATTAGAAAATCATCTTAATTTTCTTATTACTCTTACATACAAACTTTACGAGCCAATTATTTGTATATCTTTTAATATTTAAAAGTATTGTGTTCTAATCCAAGACCACAATGATATTATTTTATTGAAATACACCTAATTGTTAAATGGATACTTAGTAAGAATAATGAATCACATGAACATTCTGTTTTCTTTTCACCTTTATATATATGTATGTGGATCCGACTTTGTTCATCTTCTTAAACCAGAAACTTTAATCAAATCTCTCTTGAAAAATTCTTGTAAGCATGTTATATGTCCAACTTCTAAAAGATATATCCAAAGTAATGATAACAACAGATTTGTAACAATAAAAGATAGCCATTTGCAAGAATGAAACCTGTTTGGTTTGCGGATATTTTTTATTTTTTTGTGAATAATATCATACCATTTGCTTGTGAATTCTAACACTGCAGCAAATTAGCCATTTGCAACACTTAATTTACAATTTGTAACGATTGTTATCGTTACAATCTACAAACAATTTTTTCCATTGGAAAAGTTTTGGAACGCCTACATCGTGATGATAGTTGGTAATTGTGTAAATAAACTATAGTATGAAGGAGAGATTTGTATTTCTCTTTTTTATTTGCACATGTACCATTTCTCATGTTTCTAACACACATTATTTACTCTTTTCTACAAAGCTAGGGTTTCGCTCCTAACAAGATTTTATGTTTTGTAACATTTGATGTTATAACCTTGATGGTTTTTTGTTGCATTATCAATGCTTAATGCTTACCGATGTTTCTTTGTTACAGCCAATCCTGAAGATTTATTTTCAAAAATGTTTGTAAATAAGACTTAAAAGTTCTGATTTTTATAGACATATATATGTACATCATTTTCAAGTTACGCCATTTTAATAGATGTTACGGTAATGTTCAATGGTATTAGTACCTTTTTGATAAATAAATCACCCCATTCTCGATTATTTTGCATAATTAATGCACCCTCATTCTTCATGTCGATGAAGTACTATTTATTTTAAAGATGCATGCCGCAATATAACGTTATTAAAAAAATAACAACCAATTAATATTTATTTAAACATATTATTGCTTGTTTTCTTTTAAGAATACCAATAATTATTTTCTATTTCGATGCCAGTCTAATGACAAAAAGGTTTATCATTTTTCATACTTTGTACTAAATTGTCTAAGCTAGTTGTTATTTTTGGGTTGTAAATGCTATAATTTGATGTTATTAAATATGAAGAAGATGGTCAAAATACAAATTATAAGGATTCTTCTTGAAATACATAAAATGATAGTCAAAATAACATAGTTGACCCAAACATGCTCAATCATCATGTCAAAGTCAATTTCATGAATTTCTTCGACATCTCGCGATATCTTTCTATTATATTATATTTTCTATCTCATAAGGTTTTCACACTTACTGTTTCGGTGTTTAATTTTGCTCCATTCAGAATTTTGGCTTCAATACAAATTGACATAAATCAGTGAAATGCTATACCAAAAGTGACAACTTGGAATCATGGGAGAAAGTAGTTTAATCGTAAGCCTACATTCCTTTCTTCAAAAGGTATTCCGTCTTGGATCCCCTTTTCAACATATAAAATATAAACAGCTCCAAAACAAGATTTCATTTTTTTAACATTTGATGCTATAACCTTTATGGTTTTTTGTTGCATTATCAATGCTTAACAATCATGCTTACGGACGTTTCTTTGTTAATGCCTAAATAGAAAGAAATGTAATTAGCAAATTATACAAAAAAATATCATGAAGATTTACTTTTAAAAATGTTTGTAAATCAAACTTAAAAGTTATTTTGTTTATGGACATGTGTGTGTCACAATCATTTTCAACTTAACGCCATTTTAATATATGTTATGGTAACGTTCTAATGGTGTTAGTTCCTTTCTGATAAATAAGCTACTTTAAAATGCCCCGGTCTCAATTATTTTGCATAATTAATGCATCCTCATTCTTCATGCAGATGATAAAATATGTTTATAAAAAGCATGCCACAATATATTGTTAATGAAAACTAAAATAACCAATTAATATTTATTTAAACACTATTACTTGTTTTCTTCTAAGAGTACCAATAATTATTCTCTATTTTGATACCAAAAGGTTAGAATAAGCCTTTAATTGAAGAAGGTAAATCGCTTCATTTTTCAAATTATCAAGTATCGAGTTTCCTTCATGTATTGAGTTATTTGGCATCCTCAATCGCATATGCATAGACTTTCAAAAGATCATTCAATGGCCGGCCAAACTCAATTTTTTTCCAAAGTTATCAAGACATCTAATAATTTAATATTTTTAGAAATGGTAAGGAGTAATGTTTAGCAAGCAGTTTCAGACTTGGTTCACACCGTAATATTATCGTGGTTACATAGTTTATGTCTTTTAAAATGTTTTGACGAAGAAAAACGAAAATGTAGTAGTCATCTCTAAAATGTTGCATTAGGATATATATCAGGCAAAGGAAATAAATCTGCAAATAGAGTAAATGATGCATGAATAATGAACATGCTTTAATTATGCAAAATGTGGTCAGAGAAATTAAAATGCTTTATATTGATCAAACGAACCGTTAGTAGGTTTCTGTAACTAAACTAAAATGAAATACTCCGAAGCCCCTTAAAGATGCAAACAAATCATTCATATTCTCTGCTGTTACCTCCGTCGTCTTTTTTCTCCTATTTTCTATTTTTTTTTGCCAACTCTTGTTTCCTCTTCAGTTCAAATTCCATATCTAACTTATCATTCTACGTCGATAGTACTTGTTTTTTTAACACCCTTTCAAGGTTTTAAATCTCGGATATCGGTCATATTTCGTCTCGGTGATTTTGGTGACTCGGTATCGTATCGGGGAAGATCTCGGACGAGAACGAGTGCATCTCTAAAATATGATAAATAATATTAAAGAACCATATCCATGAAGTTTACACATCACTAAAAGTTTAAAATTAGTAAACAACACGTACATATCTAATTAAACATTACACGGCGTATATATAAGCATCTGCTGATGTAGGGTCTCTGATTCGTCCCAATCCCCAAAATTTGGTACAACTTTGCATCTATCGGATGATTCTTCATTGGTCTTGAACCTTTCAGGGTTATTTAGGGCAACCCCTTATGTCTTGGCGTGATGGCGGTGAAGTGGAGGCTGCTCAAATTGCAGTGTGATGCACTGTTTACTCAATTTACCTTCTCCATTCATATGAGCTCAAACTTTTGAAAAGAGAGCTCCTTAGGAGTGGTGTAGACTCTTTTGGTTTTTTTGCACTTTTACAACTAAAAGAAGCTATATAAGTGATAAAAGCGAAAAAGGTTAGTCTTGTTATTTGTTTATTCTTTCTATTGTTCTTTCTTAGAAATAACAAAGTAGTTTATGAAGATATTATGAGTGACAAGTTTATGACAACTAGTAGGGGATTAAGAGGCAAAAGTACCTGATTAAGTTTATCAATATCTGTTGAGGATGTTATCCCTTTTTATGCAATCTTAACTTGGACATGAAGAGGTTGTTAATGCATCTTCTTCATTTTGACATGAATCACAGCGCCGTATCTCATGCCTTACCTATGGAAACCAGGTATGTAACAGCCTCTTCTGGAAAAAATTATTTTACCCCACAAGCGACTGTTATTAATGTGGTTGCTAAATGAGTGGAAATTGGTTCAGGTTCAGTTCAACTTGCATGTACTCACTTTATTCGGTTTAGTATTTGATTATAAAGTTAAGCATGAAGAATTTATTGTAATGTTAAGCATGAAGATACCGTTAGTAATCAGTAAGGAATCGCTTATTGTTTCTAGAGAGATTAACTACTTATAACAATGAAGTACCTCCCCTATTAGATCAAAAAATTTAATATAGCATTGAAACTTTTTCAGTGGTTCCAAGTGTATTGCATTCATCTATGACAATGGACCACATGTGTGTGTATATGATCCCAAAATTTTTATTTCTATTTTTTAGAAACCCCAAAAGGATGTTATGGCAACTTATAGGTGCATATATGCAAACTTGGGATTTCTAACTGTATTGCTTCATTGGATTACTGCAGGTATGGTATTTGGTTTTATATTGCAAGCAAGAAGCAATGGATTACTGCAGGTGATGTTTCTTAAATAGTTTGCCTGGCACCAAAACCAGTACAAACTGGGAACGATGGGTTGGTATTTTGATAACTTTTGGCCTTAAATAATTATTTGATACAGAACGGTGGTTTTTGTTTCTTACCTGGCTTTCTTCAAAATCAATCTGCTTATATAATGATGAATCCCATTGTATCGAGGAGCTAATTGCCATGTGCAACATTCATGGTCTTAAAAGGTGTATTTTGTGTATAGTCCTGCATTGAAGCGATTAAAGCAAGATATTTAGTAATGGAATCATAATATTATTATGATATGCAAGTAAAACCATATAGATACTCTAGGCATGGAAAAACCTTTTAACTTTCCTCATTTGTGTGAATTTTACTCTGAATGGTGGCAAAGAAGATGCATTTGAAAAAATGCTTTTCAATTCTTTGCTATTATTTACCTGTAAGTCCATATATTTAAACTAATTATGTAATTTTAAATTTAACATATTTTTAAAAACCAATTAAATAATATTTTTTAATTTATCTAAAATCATTAAAAATATGTCGGTTTCAACATGTATGTCATCATACTAAAAATGATAAAATTATACATAATTTTATAGTTAATTGGTAATGTTAATTTTGTTAAAAATAATTAATTTTTTTTAATAATAATTGTCTAGTTTACATATACTTAATTTTATGGTATTCTTTGTAGCCTAAAGTATGTATATGGTATCATAGAAATTTATACTTTGTAGGAGTATAGTTTTCATGGTATTAACAATATATAGGCTGTTCAAATTCCTGCATCTTATGTGGAAAATTAGGTTTGAAGCCAACTTATGCGGATGTATCGCATTGTAGGTATAGGTCAAAAATTTCGTGTATCGTATTTCAACTATAACATATATTAAGAGCTATTATGTATCATTCTCGGTTTCATAATTCCATATGGCAGTTAGATTGAAAAGGATTTTAGCACCAATTAGAAATGTGTTGGGAGTAAATATTGTGAAATTGGTCTATTATGTTTAAATTAAGCTTTCTTTGTCTTGCTTCTCAATTTTTCTTGTTACAAAGAGCTACTGGAGATTTTTAAACTTGATTAAGCCGCAAACATATGTCATGCTCTTGAATTTTGGCAATTGTGAAGAGTTAGTGTAAGCATGTTGTTATTCGATAAAATCCTTAATGAATGGATCCCAAGTATCTATTGAAGCATGGTATTGAAACATTAAATCTTAAAACTATCTTTTCTTAAAATGCTTATTTTTAGCCTGAAGTCCACGAGTTGCATTAAAAGGTAAGGAAGATGATGCTGATTGTCTAGATAATGAAATTACTTGCACTAATGATATCGAAGATGTAGTAAACCCATGACAACTTGGGCATAAGGAGGTTGCTAACTTATCTTCTTCGTTACGACATGAATCACAGTGTTGTATCCCATGTCTTACCTATGGAAACCAGGTACATAACAGCCTCTTTTGAAAAAAATTAGTTTACACCACAAGTGATTATTATTGATGTGGTTGCTAAATGAGTGGAAATTGGTGTAGGTTCAGGTTCAGTTCAACTTGCATGTACTCTACTCTATTCGGTTTAGTATTTGATTATAAAGTTAAGAAAGAAGAATTTACTATAAAGTTACTTATAGGAAACCTATATTATATTAATAATGTAAAATTAGTTAATTTTGAACCGCTCTTACAGTCTACCTACAAAAAGCACTAAACCCTATAATATTTAATATGTAGTGATATATAACATTTTCACAGAGTAACTTTGGAACTAAGAAAAATAAAAAAATATTATGGGAAGGTGTATTTCTAAAGATATCGTTAGCAATATGGAATCGCTTATTGTTTCTAGAGAGATTAACTACTTATAACAATGAAGCACCTCCCTTATTAGATCAAAATTTTTAATATGGAAATGAAACTGTTATCCAGGTTTTTAACCCAGCAGGATCCAATGGGATACGGAAAAATCTCATTATTAGAATGGTTTAGAACTTAACCAGAAAGGCAAAGGCAAGGAGTTAGCGAGAGCCGAGCTATACTACTAAGGCAACGACTGGGATCGACTAAACCAAGAGACTAGCATTCTTTTAGCCCGATCAGCAGCTGAGCGCAAACAGCTAGTAAATTGTCATAAAAACGAAACAAGAACGACACAAGGCTATGGAAAAGCCCCAAACTCCAAACTCTGGAAAAAAAATCCTAAGTGCTTGGATCGCTAGCGATCCAGCGATCCATACTCTATGGATCGCTAGCGACCTATGCTTCTTCTGAAACTCCAATGAGCTAATTAAGGAAGCAAAGGAAAAAGGTGCAAAGTCACTAGCTCGTGTGCGAGCCACGTCTATGGGTTGCTTGGGACCCATAGACCATGGGTCGCTAGTGACCCATGAGTTTGGCTCAGGTCGTGGGCTAAACCCCCCAGGGTCGTTCCTTGCGTACCTATGAGCAGTTGATAAACAGACCTGGCCCAGAAGCTCTCCGATCTTCATAAACACCATCTTACCTGCAACATAAACGGCATCTTCTCCGGACTAGTTGCAGGAGCTCTGCTGAAACTATTTTTCACTCTTTACCTCCCTCACAACAATCTCCAAAGGAATTCACTGTGATTCTTCAGTGGATTCCAACTTTGGAGATTCAACTCGTGATCAAATATCTCTTGTAACAACAATCAATCCATAATAAAACTATAAGGTGGTCGTAGGTTTTTTTAACAGCCAAACCACTATAAAAATTCTTTGTCTTCTTTCTTTTACTGTTCTTTTCTATATCTGTTATTTGTGATATTGCTCTGTCAGAACATGGCTGATGCTTTCAAACTCAAATTAGGGTGATGGTCCAATTTTTGGGTCAACATTTATATATATATCTTATTTCATGTTTCTTCACATCTTTAAACACCAGCCAATTTCACTGCTTGTATATTTCACATATTTGTCATACTATTTAGAAATATGAGTATATTTGATGTAGTCGTACCTTTTCAAATATCATACCTAATTAACATATATTTAATCAATTAAAAATTAGAAAATATTAATAAAAAATGATTGTATTGAAAAAACTACATTGGATATGATAATAAACATTAAATTTCGTCACAACAAAAAACTGTAACAAAAAACTGATCATATTACAAATTTTTGTTTACAAAGTTCGCATAATGAAAGTTGTAATAAATATTTTTAACGATTGATTTTCTACAGAAAGTAAATATGTTTTTAAAATTATTTGTATTTTGCAATTGTAACAAAGTGTTTAATAACTTTCTATTCTTGACTATTATATATTAATTTGTAACAAAATTTATTTATAGTTGTCTTACTCATAGGTTGTAAATGATCTTGCTCATAGGTTGTAAATTCAGGATCATCGGGCTTTGGGTTTAAATTTGAATTTAGGTCGCGAGCTTGAATAATTTAATTTGAAGTCTGTTGAATCTAGCGTCATGATGGGATGATGAATACTTAAGCACTATCAAGTGGATTATGAATCAGATTACTATGAGATCGCCATCACTGCTTTGATTGTTTAATAAAAGGTGTGAAATTTTATTTTAAATTCAAATTATGGTTTCCTTCGGAACTAAAATTATCTTCCCCTACCATCATTTTTTTATACAGATTGATATGTTGCAAGATGGAGATGGCTTGTTCTTTAACAACTTTCAATCCATCAAGACGCACAAGTAATGTTATCCTATAATTTTATAATTTTATTTAGTCAAGTTGCCTACGTTAGTAACTATTCTAATGAATCGGTATCTTCCTTATTTGTGGTACCCATAGTATTCAAGGGATATGTTAAATCTGCAATGCATAGCAATCTTTGTTAGATTTCCAACTTGATATTTTTTTGTACCGACTACTTTTTTCCAGAATCAGGTTTACTTTATATTGTAAGTGCACTGAATTACATTAACAAATTGCTTTTGGCCCTTTTTATACATTATGATGAATAGAAGTAAATATCTAAGTGGTCAACAATTTAGAGGCTTTTTATCAAATATTTGTAGCAATTATACATAAAAGATCCTTGAAGTTTATAGAACTAAAAATATTTTAATGATTCGAATGAATTGAAAGTTGAAATAACTACATGCAATATAATTTCCTTTTAAACAACCTAATGGACAGGAGAAATAATCCAAAAAAGAGTTGATACTAGCTGCATGACATTTGTGACATGATTGAGACTTTTCAATAATAGCTGGATAAGAAAGTACGAAACCTAAGTACTTTGTAAATAAGAGGAAGAAAGAATAACAAGGATAGTAAAGCAACAAATGCAGTACACTTTCCCTACTTCTCTGTCAACCAAGTATTTGATTAAATTTCTCATAATTTGTATCAAAAAAGGTTAGTGGTAATGATAAGGCTATTATAGTCGTGGATGCAACATGACATTGTATTCTTCCGAAGTTCAGTGATGAAGTTGGACATTACATGTATTTTTCTGTATTTATTGATAAGCTTTATTTTTCTAAACCGAAGTTGTAAGAAGTCCTTACTTGTTTATATAGTTTGCATATGTGTTGTGTGTCTATACATTGCAAATTTGATATATTCGATGCGTATTTGTCAAAGTATGTGTAGAAATAATCCGTTTCAATATTCTACACATTTAGTATTGGCATGTCAGTCCATATTTTTAAGCTAAAGTTGCACGTATTTGTCATGAACGGTTGTAGCACAGGGAAATGTATCTTAAAAGAATTGTATTTTCAAGTTGAAAACATAAAAAATCTACAAAAATGTTTCAACATTGTAAAATATCGTTTGGTTAGTGATCTATATCACAGTGAAAAGATCGATAAGTGGCTTCCAATATCCTTATGATTTTTTTTCAGTGTAGTTCGTGTATTCTTAACATACTAAATTATAAATTTGTCCAATTGATTATGAACGTAGTAAGCTTCCTAAAATATATGTCTAGAAACATTAAACTAAATATACTAATTATATCGATGATACTTAGATAAGTATATGTTTGAAACTTTGTACGATGAATGCATGTTTAAATAATTTGAAGCTGTTTGAACAAGTAGACACAAAAAATAGGAATGTAGAATGCTCCTTTTGCATTTATTGGATTTCATATAAGTAGTACTAGAACAATAGTAATCAAATATAATTATGTGAAGGCTATTTTGCATGTTTTGACAGTTAATTATAAGCTGATGATGTGATAATAGCTCATTGATGATTTCCATGTGTACACATAAGGTACCACTTGCACAATATATATAGTAATGTTACCATCACCCTACAAATATAATATTAATTAATGATCAAATAATAAGGATTTGATGTTAAAAACTCTACCAAATTACATGTGTTTGTTAAACCAAACTATAGATTAGAAGGTTTAGAAATTTGCTACCGATTAAATGTTATGTTAAATAAGTTTTTTGAAGAAAGCATGTTGTAATAAGTTCATCCTTGCCATATAAAGTTAAATATGGAATTATTGAAAATAAGAAGTTTGTGACCAATTTTTCTTATGCGTGTCCATCGGGCATGCCTTGGGTACTGGACCATCGTAGTATAATCTTAAACCTAATGGTTCACAGATGAATCAGTTTAGGGGAGATATGAATATTTGTAATAAAACTTATTAGTAAGAGACATTGTTAGATATTGCTAAGGCACACCCTATAGACGTTTAATGCACTTCATATCTAAATCATTGGTAAATGTTGGATACGGATGATCTTCGGCTGAGTCGTGTACTTCATCGCTATCTTAAAGACGTTTCGGCGTTCTGCTCAAAGGTGCAAGCAGTCGAACAAACGCCGTCGCCTCTAGGATAAAATAACCTCTCTCTTTATTTGGTTTTGTAGTATCGATCCGTCTGCACAAACGAAATCCGCTCAGTTGCACTCAAAGTTGCTGCTCGGTTTTTTTAAGAAATTTCATGGATAAGAAGAATGGTTTGCTACAGAAGAAAATATTATTCGTATTTTTTTGATTTCATCTAACAATCAAGTTTAATAGATGAAATACCAAGTCGAATGTTTTACCGAGTCGTGGAGTAACCGTTGACTCAAAATTCGGATTTTAAGTTTTACCATCTCAAAAAAAATAACGGTCAGAAATGAGTAAAAATTTCATCCAAAAATATAAGTGCTACACCACAGTAAGCCCAAGCCCGAGCCCGGATCGGGTCGGTCGGTCGGCGCGCACGCGTGTGATGGTCAATCATGGTCTCTCTACTCATCAAAGAGCATCATTGGGTGCTCAACGGTTCCAATTTAGCTTCTAAGTATCAAGTATAAATACTTGATTCTTTTATAAAGTCATACAATGTGGGCTATTCACATATATGTGAGCCATTCTCACTCCGTCAATTTTTTAATAATTCACCTAAAATTTTAAAAAAACATTTCCACCAATCCCCCTGTTGAATTTTTTTAAAATATTTTTCAAGCAGCGTCTGAAAACATAAAATTATGCATAAACAAATGTGTCTTTCGACTTGAACCTTTGCATAGTGGATAAGGTTCAGTTTTTACTAGAGTGGCACGTCGACTTGAACACTATTCATGATATCAAACCACATACAATCTTTCTGGAGTGCAATCAAATAAGCCCATGCATTAATAGCCATGCATATCTATCTCAGTTTAGTGAATGTTATAAGAATTTTGCCCAAAATTCCATAGAAACAACCACATTTCCACATCAGATACTTCACTCTATATAGAGTATAGATCTCATTAAGAGTTTCTATTAACTCATCTTCTAAGCACTTTAGGAATACATGCTTAAAAATATATAAAAATAGTATGTTCAACTCATATCACTTCACAACTTGTTCTAACCCATTGAACCTAGTTCTTGGGATCTCTAGTTATTAGTTCGGGTTACTATTGTGCGTGACTCAACAATCTAAGGGAAATAGTCCCATTCTTTTAGAGGTTCTAAGGACTTTCTCTCTGGCTAGTCTTTTCATCAAAGGATCATCTAGATTTTCATCACTGCGTATGTGATCCACTCTAACAACTCCTAAGGAGAGTAGCTCTCTAATAGTGTTGTGCTTACGACGTATCTGTCGTCTCTTACTGTTGTAATAACGGTTTTGTACTTTTGCAATAGCCGTGGTACTATCACAATGTATCAACACAGTTGGTATCGGTTTTTCCCATAAAGGAATCCCAGCTAGTGGATTTCTTAAGTAATCTGCTTCTTACTAGCTGTGGCTAGTGCTATTATCTCAGACTCCATAGTGAACTGAGCCAAAATAGTCTGTTTCTTAGATTTTCAAGAAACAACTCCACCAGCAATGCTAAATATATAGCCACCAGTTGCTTTCGAATCATTAGATAAAGTATTCCAATTTGCATCGGTGTATCCTTCAAGGAGCTGATTCGAAAGCTTTATCAAATATCCCATCAGTGTATCCTTCATCGATGTATCCTTCAAGTATCCCAATATACTATTAAATATATAGCCACCAGTTGCTAAATAAATAGTTCGTTTTAGGTCCTGACCCTTTCGATAGTATGCCGGTGCTCTATACTAGGTCTACTAGTAAACCTGCATAATAATCTCATGACACAGGAAATGTCGTGTCTAGTACAATCAGTGGCATGCCGAAGGCTGCCAATAATGCTTGCATAATCAGACTATCTTGCACATTCACCAATTTTCCTAAATAGTTTTACACTAAGATCATATGGTGTACATGCAGGTTTACTGTGAAAGTAATTGTATTTCTTTAGTAACTTCTCAATGTAATGAGATTGATCCAAAGAAATTATATTTTCTTACCTATTAATCTTAATTCCAAGGATTACACTCGCTTCTCCTAGATCTTTCATATCGAAGTTGGCACATAACAAAGATTTGACATTGTTTATAGCAATAATGTTTGACCCTAAATGTAACGACCCGCCGCTATGACCGCCTCCAGTCGGTAATTAAACCAACTAGAAACGTTCAAAATGACGGACTGTTATTTAGTTTATAGAATTTAAACAGAATCAGCCACAGAATCACAGAATAATAATATTTTTCATAAATGAACTTTTCTTTTATACATCAGAGTTTATACAATGAATTTCAATCATACAGCGGAATATAATCTTTTCAGTACAAAAATCCTGAAAAGAAACTAAAGTGAAGCGGTATCCCCCTCTCTCTAACTTCGCTGCCTGAAAATCTTCAAGCTGTAAAAATACTCGGTCTGACCCGAGTATTACATTCAAAAGAAAATAATACACGGGTCAGTATAATTCAAACTCAGTTATTAGTGCATAGAAGCAATAATAATTAAATAGCAATTAGACGACAGTCAAAGATAGATTCACCTATCCGACCCTTTTAACAAAGAAATCGGATAACGGTAAATATAACATTTAACAGTGTTAAAACAATAAATCAGCAGATTTAAATTATCAACGAAGATGGATAAAGGGATTATTATTAAAGATAATTTAGAAAACAATCAAAATTGCCTAAACGGCGATTATCAACAAAACCATCAAATTTAACCAAATCAATTCAAATAATTGAAAAGTTACTTAAAAACATCAAAACTGATTGGCTGCGGTACACGCACGCGTGCACTGCCTCGCCAATACAGTGATGAAGTACACGAAATCACAATGAAAGTTCTCAACCGAGCATAGGGTCAAACCCAAGAAAATCAGGTTCAACTCAAATGCAACTCAAAATAAAATCGAAATGCAAGCACAAGTCAAAGGCACAATTCTACAGGCATCAGGTCAAAGAGACCACAGTAAGCAAACTCTAAATACTTGTGAACACCTTGAATTGAATGTGATCAATATTGATTGTGCGAAATATGAATGGGACGAGTATGGTTATATCTACATACATATATGATTGTAAATATATATATGTCTGTTACAGAGTGAACATAAAGAAGAAGAATTTTATAAATTTTCATATAAGTGTCTTTAACTTAAGATTTTCAACAAAAAATTCAGTTTGTTTTAACTCAAAGAAGGGTCCAGAATTTGGTTAGCTTGAAAATGAAGGTGCCTGTCATTATAGACTAATTTCACAGTCCAATAAGTGATCATGTGGTTAACAGTGCAACAAGTGATACATATATGCAGATTTGAATAACAGGTGACAAAAACACATACATATGGAACAGTGTGACAAACAGTCATATATATACAACATGAATACATATATATATATATATATATATACATATGAAGCTACGCCACAATATGCCACAGAGGTAATGGAACTGCAGTTTCAACTTAAAATGGCAGAGCCTTAAAAAAAATGTTCCAATGCTAAGCCAAAACTAAATACGCAGTTCAAAAATCAAAGTCCAGTGAAACTCAAACAACAACAAAACTGCGAGGAGCCAAGATGTGGCAACAATGAATGCACAGTTCAAATGAACATCAAGGGCCAGTTTCGGCCAAGTGTACAAATGCAACCAAACGTGCAAAGATGCATAATCATGCCCAGCTTCCTATTTAAATGCACCAGTGATGAGTTCAGTATCAAAAACTGAGGTTTAAAGTCAACAACAGAAGTGATTCATTTTTTTTCTTTTCCAAAGGAAATGGGAAGAGAGATTTTAGATATCACTGTAACTAAAATGTTACAGGAAGACAAAGACATGGAAACAAATGTTTCCAGGAAAATCAAACACAAGCTTGGCCACTCATTCACATGCAATGCCATTCAAATTCATATACTCAGATTTTTTTATACTTCTATCGATTCATGCAAGGCATCATTATCACAGCAATTTTTTTCAAGCAACAGATAACTAACCACTCAAGTTTTAGTTAGAATGTTTACTCACTTATTGATCATCACAGACAGTTTGAAGAAGACTACACGATGAACCAGACCAACAAGCATACCTGAAGACTTAAATAAAAGTATCACTTTTGAACAAGACAGAGAACCACTAACAGATGCAGACTTCAAAAGTATACTTTGAAGTGCCAGACAGTATCAAATTCGAGACAATACCAAATGAGATACAGCAGTGGTGGAAATGCAGTGATGTGCAGCAACTATAACAGTGAACCAACACGGTGGATGCTCAACTCAATAGACTCAAGTGTTACATGTATTTGAACAAAACTCAACAGAGCAACATCAAGTCGAACTAGGCAGAGAGGCAGTAGTTAACTAGTGAAATAAAGATTCAGTTACAAGTCAGGTGCAGCAGGAACCAAATCAATATCATAAATCATCAGAAACCAAAACGCAGTTAAAAAAAATCATCAAAGCCATAATTTCATAAATTTATACGACTCGATAAAGTCAGAGAAACATCAAAACATTCGTATCTGACTGAAAATCAAAGAATTCAAAACCCTGGAAATCACCAAATCATATATGGAAATCACCAAATCACATATATATGAAGTTTAAGTAGATGTGAGTAATAAAAATTACTCACCTTATTTTCTGAAGAGCACGAAAATGGAATCGAAGCAAGAGCGAACACATCAAGCGGCCGTCAGCATCACCAGAGACGAGCATCGAACATTTGAAGTCGGCGACCATTAATTTCACGAAAACCCTAATTCGTGAAGACGAGAACTGGCCGCCATTTTTAATCTTCTTTGATTTTTTTTCCTCTCGTTTGCTTAGGGTTTCGAATGAATGGATAAACAACATAAGGAAGGTACCGGTAGGGTGGCTAGTAGGTACGCGATTTCGGCTGAGATGAAAGCATTTAATGCTTGAGTACCTTGTGTCCTTCATGTCTTCATTTGCAAGCTATTACTTATACTTATGTTTTTCTTTTGCCTTGCATTTTCTTGTCTTCTTTAGTAAGCCTTCATAGATATTTATGTTTCTTTTGTTTAGTCTAATTGCTTTGCAATACAAATGAAGTTCTTGTTAACATGATATTAGAATTTACCTAACATATTTACCTTATATTTTAAAATGTAAGATATTTACATTGTCATTCCTTCATTATCTAGATATTAACTTAAAACAATTTATAAAAGAAACTATCTCTTTATAAATAAACAACATAATTTATTTGAATTTGGAAAAAACTCAAATCGATTAACCAATAAATCTTACAATTTTAAATCAAGAATTAAATCAGTTATCAATTTAAAATAAATTAAAATTCGGAATCGTTACAGTCGAAAATATATTTTTTTCTTTTAATCAGCTCAAAATTGAAGATTCAAATTTTTATTCAACTTTCAACAGATTAAATTTTTAAAATTTAACCGCCAAATTCATAGATATATTGGGAATTTAATTTAAACCATCATTCAAATATTTAAAATTAATTAAATATCTACAAATTAAATTGTTCAAAATTCAGGATCGTTACAATCTCCCCTCCTTAAAAGAATTTCGTCCCGAAATTACAAGTAAGGAAAAATGATTGTTAAAATTTCACTGATGTTTATACCCTACTCAATTTTATTAAGTTTGAAACTTATTAAAAATAAATAAATAAGTATAGGATTCATTCTATTTGTTTTGTCTCATTAGCTTTGTTAATTAACTCATTTGCTCATCATTTTCTACAATCAAGACGCAAAAGTCTTTTACTAAAGTTTTCAACTTACAAAACCCAAATTTTAAATTTGCAATTCTTCATTTAAGAAATTTACATAGTATAACCTTTCCAAAGCTGTGGACTTTCAAAACATTTCAAAGATCCTCTTCCTTAGTTTATTAAGTTGGGGTTATGGAGATTTTAATTTCAACCATTAATTTGCTATTTTAAAGTTTGAAAATACTTGCTAACTCGAAATTTAACAAGTCTATTGTCGTTCTTAAAGACATTAGGCATACGCTGGCCAGGCGCAAGTCTAAAAATCTCCAAGTACTAAATATACTTGCTTCAATTCCCAGTGAAAATACTTAAAAATTCTTTTAAAAAATGGATATGGAAAGCACATTCCCCCATGGATCACAGTTTACCCGGCGGTTTCGCTACTATCCCAGTAGAATCGCTTGTAAACTATAGATTTCTCATCTCTTGAATTTCGCCATGGTTGTTGCCATAGATCGCCGTCCACACGGCGGTTACGCTACTATCCCAGTAGAATCACTTGTGACCGTAGGCATCTCGCCCCTCGAATTTCGCTTTGGCTTCTAGATTGCAGTTTACTCGGCGGTTGCGCCACTATCCCAGTGGAATCGCTTGTAACTGTAGGCATCTCGCCCCTCAAATTACGCTAGTCACTCCAACTAATGGAAAACAAATGGCCAATCCAACTAATGGAAAACAAATGGCCAATCCAACTAATGGAAAACGAATGGCCAATCCAACTAATGGAAATCAAATGGTCAATCCAACTAATGGAATTCAAATGGTCAATCCAACTAATGGAAATCAACGTAGCTATGATTTTTCAAATGGACACTCATCTCGAGTTCCAACAACCTTCACAAATTTTTAAATGAAAGGTACTTTTCCATATCCTCAGTTTGGAAAACATAATATCATACATACATATATAATATTTCATTTCACATTTCGTACATATCATACTCATGTACTTACATAAGTTTTCCACAACAATTTCTTTCCAAACTAATGGTTTTCGAATTTATCGTATTCTCATATATACGTTATGAAAACCTCAATATCTCATACCCATAACAAATAGAGGATTCACAAATTTTTCATTTCATTATCCATTTAAAATTTTCCTCTAAGTCGATTTGGAAATTTAAGGTTATCTCAAACCTAATTCACATTCATAATCCAATTTATTATCGACTTCACACTCGATTTGGATATCACGTTACATCGTCAATTCTCAACACATAATTGATGTCTACCGATATATAACCTCTGAGCTCGTATGTCTCAGAGAAGGGTGTTAAGCTAAGAGAATAAATTCTCCGCCACCAACAGATATATATTTAATAGAGATCAATTGATATGTCATCAATTCACAATGTTAGACATACAATCCAAATCAACCATCTGAAATTCAAAACTCAATTTATATTGTTTTTGGGGTCGAAGTTAAACTCAATTTAACTCAAGATTCAATCTTTTTGAAAAAAAAGATTCAAGTTGAACTAATTGTTCACAATTCCCATAAATATCTTTACAAGATATATATTTTCCACACTTAACCATTTGAAAACAAATTTCAAATCATTTCTCACCTTTCAATCTTTGAAAACAAATTTCAAAGCAATTTCCTTAAACGGAAACATTTCCAAATATTTATCCATTTTAAACTTAAAATGGTTCATTTAAATTAATCAAATAAATCCTTACCGATTTATTTTAAAATTACGTTCCAAATCCGTAAATTTATTTCCACACTTCAAAAATAAATCAATGTTTATTTTTAACAAATTTCCCTTTCTTTTATAAATTCCATAATGAATTTACATTTCCAAAATATCTATGAATATACGATTTTCAAATCGATTTCACATATTCATTTTCAATTTATCTTTAAAAGATAAAATCTCAAAACATTCACCTTTCACTTTATCTTTAAAAGATAAAATTTCAAACCTTTCATTTCATATTGGAAAATATTTCCGTACTTATTTAATAATAAGTAATTCACAAATCCATTTATTTTCAACACTTTGAAAATATTCAATATACTTAGATCATAATTAAGTATATATCTCATTCTTAAAGGAAATCATTCTTTAAACACATTAACTTGAGTCAAAACAAATGTTGCGTAAAACATCGTTACGACGACCCAAATCATTAGTATAGGAATTCGAATTTAAGATAGATATATAAATCCCAATACTATATAAAACATTTCCTTTCAGAAACCATTTACAATAACAACAGTGCTATAGTCCACCATTTCCTTTTATTTCTCTCAAAAACGTCTATTTCGACAATGAATGTTGAAACTATGATATTTCTATTCACTCGGGTTTGAATACTTAATTGACTTTTGGCTTTGGATTGAAACTGCTACAAGTGAATTTATTTGACGATGCTGATTTTCGTTTATAGCCACCAGGATTTCGATTCCTGTAACATCGGTCATTTGATTTTGATTTTAGTACGAATGTTTGGGATGATTTATGACTTGTTCATAATCGTACATATTTTCGTTAGTGATTCATATTATCTGTTGCTTTGAATTCCTCTGTTTGTCATCAACTTGATATTATTTGTGAATCTCTTGCTTGCCTCTATTATTTTTTTTAATTGTTCATGGTTTTTGACTTGAACTTTAATACGAAACTGACTTTGGGTTGCATTTGTTGGTTTGAATTCTCGGTCGTTCTAAAATGATTCCGAGAAAACAAATTTCGTCCTCGATCGAGACTGTCTATATGTGCTTGTCTGTAGCATCCCTGTACACATTTTCGGGTCAGGTATCATTGGCCTTGAGTTTGGTTATCTTGTCGATTCTGGCATCAATAATTTTATAAAACTTAAACATTACAACTAGTATACAACCTGATCTAGTTCATACTTTAAGATCTGATTTTGAAACTTTGCAAAAAAAAATTCAGTTTTTTCAACTTTAAACCCAGATCTTCCCCGAGTTTTCTAAAACAAAGTTTTAAATATATAGATAAGGCACTGTTATACTTAAGTTACTATTTTGTTGATCCATTGCCTTTGTGAAATCTCAACATTCCATCTTTAAATATTTGTACTCAACATGTGTTTGTGGGTATTGAGTTGTACTGTTCATGTATTGTATCCATTCATATTGGACTGTGCTTGTGCACTTGTGCTTAGCCTTAAGGCCTAGTTCATGTTCAAGTTGATTGTTTGCTGCTCTGATACCACTTTGGGGGACATTCGATAAAATTCGGAATCGTTACAGTCGAAAATATATTTTTTTTCTTTTAATCAGCTCAAAATTGAAGATTCAAATTTTTATTCAACTTTCAACAGATTAAATTTTTAAAATTTAACCGCCAAATTCATAGTTATATTGGGAATTTAATTTAAACCATCATTCAAATATTTAAAATTAATTAAATATCTACAAATTAAATTGTTCAAAATTCAGGATCGTTACACTAAATGTAACGACCCTAGATTTTTATTTAATTTAAATTAATAATTAAATGATTTTTTGAATAAAAATTTGTAGAATTAATTGTAAATGGAAGCGAGTTTCCTCGATTCAAATAGAAAATATGAAACAAGTCAATATAACAAAACAAATACATAAATATGCAGGCAAATAGAAAGTAAGTATAAAAACATAAACAAACTGTACAAGTTTATAAAACAAATATAAATAAAGTAAGTAAGGCTGAAATAAAGAAGTACAAAGAAAAGTAATAAATGCTTTCATCTCTAGCCATAACTAATGCACCTCAGCCATACACAAGTCATTCCAAATAGTTACATCCTGTACTTGCAAAGGACTTCAAAACTGCATGCTTCCTTTGTATATGCATCAACTCCTCACTTCAGTTCATTATCACAACTAAGCAACCTCTGAAAAAGAATACCATCTCAACTTAAACAACAGCAAACCAAATCAATACAAGCCTGGAAAGTATGCAAGTCAGATCAGTTTTCAAACTTGGATATCATTTCAAGTTTTAAATTCAATCCTGTTCTTGTTTTTGATCTCTGCTTCCAAATATCAAAGTGAGCAAATCTTCTTTTTAAACTAGACTTCTTTGATTCTTTTATCTGTGAGTAACCTCACTTTTGTTACTTTAAAGCCAAATTTTGTTGCATGCTAGTGTTGTTGAACTAATTTTGTATTGGGTGAATCTGCTGTGTGTATAAATGTATGATGTATGTGTGTTATTTCCAACCGAAGCTACTCTGTTATAGTTCCAGTTTGTCTGTGTGAGTATATGATGAGATGTATATTGTGTACAGGTATTACTCTGTTGTATCAACAGAATGAAAATAACATCTTGAAGAAGAAGGAAGAAAAATCATATCTTCCTTCCAAAACCAAATTTAGCTTTGATTCCTAAAAAGCATTTGTTTGCAACATCCTGAACTTCATCTTAAAAATAATTTCAAGTCACAATATTATATAAATATTGTGAAAATAGCATTTTACAGTAAAAAGAAATCAAACGGTTAAAATTCGAATGTTTTAAATTGGTGATTTGATTTCATAACTTGATTCATCACACAAAGCTAGGATTTTTAAAATGGAAACGATGATTTTTAAATCAATACTGAAGGTACAAATTGAATGTGAATAAAAGTTGCATTTTTGTCAATATGGGTTGACTCGATAAATTTTAATTGTTGAAATTTATTATGAAGTAAGCTTGGAGATGTTTTGACATAAGAAAAATGCTAAATAATTTTTCCAATGCAAGAATGTTTGTGATGAATCGAATTTAGGGTTTAACGTGAATTTTGGGTTCGGCATGATTCTCGTACTCGTGTGGAGTCAGGGATGGATCGAGTTTTATGATACTCAGGGAGGTGATAGGGGAGTTGTTGACGTAGCGGTGACCAGAATTTCAGGGGTTTCGGTGGACGATGGGGCGAGGTCGACGCCGTGACAGGTTTGAGGAGTACCTGTTCTTTTTGTTTCCAGGTTGTGTTGGGGTGTTGCTCGAATTGCCAAATTCGATTTTCCGGTGAGCTTCGTCGAACTGGGTGGTCAAGTTCGTTGATGGGGTCGAGAGTGACTGGTGGGTGGTCGAGATGTTGGTCGAAGAACGTTCCGATGATCGTACACGTGCACGCGTGATAGTTGTGCCTGGGGTTGTGAAGTTGGGAAGAAGATGAAACTGGGTATTTTGGTTAGTTGGGTGAGAACAGGGTTAGCATGTGTGACTCCATAGTGGTTACTCGAAGGCAATAGAGTGTTGGACTCGGAGCAAGTGTTTGCGTGATATGTTTGTACAGGTTTTAGAACTGAAACTTATTTTGGTTTTGGCAATTTAAATTCAAGTCTTAAACTAAAGTCTAAAATCAACATTGAATAAAAAAACTCAAGTTTAGTTGAGACTTAAATCCAGAAATAAACAAAGTTTGGAATTTAAATTGTTTTTAATAAAAAAAAAGTGATTAAGTACTTAAGTGAAACAATGGAATTTGAATTAAAATGGAATTTAAAGAAAATTTAAAAGCAAATTGTTTTTAAATTACCGTGTAAATGATAATTTATCTCAAATGATTTGTAATAAATAATCATTTTGAATCTTAAATTCAAAATGGAATTTGAATTTAAATTCAAAATGTAGTGTTCTAATACACTTTAATATTAATGAAGTCATTAATAAAGAAATAGATTATCTTAGAAATTATTAAGGTATTAAAATGATTTAAATGAATAAGATAATTAAGGAATGACTTATATATTTAATTTATAAATTAATAATTTAGATTAATTTATAATTAGAGATTAATTAAGAAGTAAAGTAAGAAATGTTATTAGTTAATGAGAATAATTAACTATGAATTATTAAGTAATAAAAGTAATGTGATAAATTTTGATAACAAATTAGATTAATTAATTAAATCAATTGTAAATTGTTAATTACTTAATGAAAGCAATTAAGAGGTTAATTACTAATTGTAATTAAATTTGAATATTTTGATTAAATTATTGATAAAGACAAATTGGTAATTAATGATTTGTTATTATGAGATGATTGCTTAATGGTAAGTAATTAAAGAGTAAATTTCTTGAAATAATTAATTAAGAAGTTAATTAATTATATAATTGGTTTGAAAGTCAATTTAATTAATATGATTGATTAAGAATAATTTAATTAATTAAAGTGTTTAATAAATTAAATTATATCAAATGATTTGGAATTAATAAATCAGAATTGGATAATAAATTCATAAGTAATTAATTTGATTGAAGATAAATTGAATTACATAGGATTAAACGAATAATTAATCCTGCTTATAAATGTTTATTGAATGTTTGACCTTACCTATGAATGATTATATTGTATGAGATGCCTTGAATTGATTATCCTATCTGATTTGTGATATTTTGTTCTGTAGATTGAGCTGTGTATATTTATTTACATTTGTATACTATCTGTGAATCTGTGTATGGACGATAAGCGTTATAATTTATATCGCTTATCAACTATATTTCTGTGTTTTAAATCTGTGATGATTGAATGATGTTGCACTATTGTGTTAAACCCCTTGACCACACTTATACACACACAATTATGGATTTCACGAGGAAATCGATTAAGTCACAGGTTTTAAAATGATTTTTAAATGATTTTTAAAGTTGAATATTTAAATTCAAATGTTTTGGAAATGGAATCGGAATAAATGTGAAAAGCTTTTGGAATGAAATTTCAAGTTAAAATTTATTTTAATTTACTTGATTAAGTTTTGAAATTTAAATAATTCAATTTAAATTTGAATTCGATATTTGGAATTGAATTCAATGATTGGAAATTATGGTTAAAGATATTATAAACAGGTTTGTATGAATTTAAACCATTTTAAAAGATATGGTTTTGGGAATTTGAATTTAACCCAAGGGTTTCAACTCGTATAAATGAATCAGATTTCCAAAATGAAAACGGTTGTTTTCAAATGATAAACACTCTTAAATAAGAACTGAGATTCCAGTTAATTAGGGGAATTTCAAGATTGAATGGAGAAATGATTTTCCTAAGTTATGAATAAATTCTTTTTGAAAGCTATGAATTAAATCTGTTTATTTTTAACAGATTTAAATTGATGATTTGTTTAAATCAAATTGAAATGAAATTGTTTTGAAGGCTATAAGTTAAATCTTTGATTTAGAGATTTAACGAGTTAATCGAATTGAAATGAAAATTGTTTTGGAAAAATCTGTGAATGAATCTTTTTTTTAAAAGATTAAAATGTGAAAATTGTTGAACCGTTAAAGGTTGTGAAAATGAATCTTTTTGTTTAAAGATTGAAATGGTAATTGGATTAAACCATTTGAAAGAAAGTTTTGAATTATTAAGTTGTGACTTAATTGAAATCCCATTATCCATTTGTTTTTGAAATATCGTGCTCACTATTCGGTTTAACCGGGAAAGGACCTTTGTGTCGTATAACCCATTCCGAATATGTGATTCGACGTTATGGATAGCATTTGAAGACCGGTGTTGAAGACCGGGTATTTGCGAGAGCGATAGGATGACCTGTCGATTGACTCTGCACCGAGTTGCTCCGGTATAGAGTTCTCCCTAAGTGATGGGAAATTCGATCGGGATTGTGAATATCCGGATTGCAAGGACTTCTTTGCAAGTGCCTTCGGTTCTGTTCGAACCCAGAACAGACTTGTATGGATTGTGTGTCTGACATTACAAGTTGAGATATAAAGCTGATTTCTTTCAAATATATTTCTGTTGGTGGCGGAGAATTTATTCTTTTAGCTTAACACCCTTCTCTGAGACGTACGAGCTCAGAGGTTATGTAGTTGAAGGTTATCAGCGATATATTCCCAATTTGGTAATGTGACATGCTGAATGTTGCTGTGAAATGATCATTGTGTTGATTATTTGTGATAGGATCATTTATTTGATCGTCTATCCTGGTGATCATTTCTATGATCATTTGTTGACCCAAAGCATGGCTTTTGTATAAAGTATGTTTTTGTGGACGAGACTTCGTCGAGCCTCACACCCCGGAATGGTCAAAACAGGAAAGATGTGGCAAGGTTATGAGGGGTAGCTCCCTTTAGGGTATGTGCATTTCCTTCTGGATAGAGGTGGTATCATGGTATGGAGCCCAGATATTTAACCTATGTGGTTACTGCGAATTTATTACTTTGTGGTTGTTGGTTATCGGGATCCCGTGAGAAAGGTCGTTCACGATCGGGGAATGGCATGCTCGTGTCAGTAGTTACCCAGTTAGGGGTAACCCGGCCTTGTGTTGGCAGAGTTTCGGTTTGGTTCTCGGGAATGTCCTTCCAGAGGCATTCTCATGTGGCAATGGGAAGTTCCTTGGCCTGACCATTTGTTGGAAATCCAAAGAAACAATACGATCTTGTACGGTTTTAGTTGTAGAACCTGCTTCCTCAGGAGGTAGCTATAGTAGGCATAATATAATGGTACCTATGCTGGCTAAGATTTATATTCTACTTTCGAAATGAATTTTTTCTACACTATGCACTAGCAATAATATCAAATGTTTCTTTTTAATACGTATCAAGCATCTTTGACTAACATAAGAAGAAATCTCCTCCAAGTCTGCGTTTGCATTGTGTGTGTGGCGGGAGGTCTTATGGTAGTCTCATTTCAAAAAGCATTGCGAATTAACTTTAAAATATTTCTTTGATTGTTTTTAAAAGATAAACTGTTTTTGTTGCTCACACCAGTCCCACGACTGATCCGGAGTTTATTGTTTCTTTCCTAAACTCTGGGTGCTCATTATTTTCTACACGAGCAGTCTAGAGTTGGGTTTTACAGATAGTTAGATATAGTGGATTATCTGGAGTTAGTTCAGTCTTTGGATCGCACCAGTCTTGCTGAGCTTGGTGCATCGTTATTGGGGGTTCGAGCTATTGCTGGATTGATTTTTTTGGAAATGGTGTTGCAGTTATCGGAGTTCTCTTTTGAAGACTATTTTAGAGTTATTTGTTCCACTGTTAGATGTTATCGTTTTCTTTTCCGCTGCTATTTTATTGTATCATATCTCTGATGTATATTGATATCTATTGGATCATCTGTTGTGTCAGATATTGTATCAAAGCTGTATATCAATGTATTATTCTTTTATTCCGCTCTGTTGTTTACTTAATGATTGTTATAAGCTCCGGCGAATCGGATTTGAACGATCGGATCTATGGCATTCGAATACGATTTGAAGTATGGATGTCGATTTTCGAGCGGGCAAAAATCCGGGACGTTACATTTGGTATCAGAGCTAAGGGTTGAACTTTAGCTCAGGAGTGTAACACATTAAGTAACTCATTAGAGATAGGGTGAAGTAAATCATAGAATGAGTAATCCTTAAGATATCCGTTTGAATGCCTCAGTAAATTCTCTTACTATCCACTGATAGTAAGTATGAGTGCAAGAAGAGAACGAGATAGGGGACAGGGAAATACGACTATAATTGGTCAATACTCTGTAACAACAGTGGAAACAATCTTTCTTATCAATTTTCTTTGATTCGTTTTCTCAATTCTTTTGATTGATTCGTGATAGCTACAAGAAGAAGTTTCGGTGCAGTGATGCTCTACGAATCGTTGTAGGGAATTTTTACTTCGTATCTTCATCGATTTCTTATCGGCTTTTCGATTTAAACTCTAATAAATGAATTAGAAATTTTAAATAAATTGGAAATTTTAATTGAATTTAAATTGATTAATAGAATATAAAGAATGATTAGAATTGTATCGATAAAATGATTTTGTTTAAAACCTAAATTTGAAATTTTATTATAATTTCTTGTATCTATTGTTGATATTCTGATTTGGTGAGCCAAATGCAGAATTGATATCCATCTTGATTTGAAAAAATATTTCTCTATCTAGCTATCTCTGTATTATTTTCGTGCCTGCGAATTTCGAGGACGAAATTCTTTTAAGGGGGGAAGTTTGTAACGATCCTAGATTTTTATTTAATTTAAATTAATAATTAAATGATTTTTTGAATAAAAATTTGTAGAATTAATTGTAAATGGAAGCGAGTTTCCTCGATTCAAATAGAAAATATGAAACAAGTCAATATAACAAAACAAATACATAAATATGCAGGCAAATAGAAAGTAAGTATAAAAACATAAACAAACTGTACAAGTTTATAAAACAAATATAAATAAAGTAAGTAAGGCTGAAATAAAGAAGTACAAAGAAAAGAAATAAATGCTTTCATCTCTAGCCATAACTAATGCACCTCAGCCATACACAAGTCATTCCAAATAGTTACATCTTGTACTTGCAAAGGACTTCAAAACTGCATGCTTCCTTTGTATATGCATCAACTCCTCACTTCAGTTCATTATCACAACTAAGCAACCTCTGAAAAAGAATACCATCTCAACTTAAACAACAGCAAACCAAATCAATACAAGCATGGAAAGTATGCAAGTCAGATCAGTTTTCAAACTTGGATATCATTTCAAGTTTTAAATTCAATCCTGTTCTTGTTTTTGATCTCTGCTTCCAAATATCAAAGTGAGCAAATCTTCTTTTTAAACTAGACTTCTTTGATTCTTTTATCTGTGAGTAACCTCACTTTTGTTACTTTAAAGCCTAATTTTGTTGCATGCTAGTGTTGTTGAACTAATTTTGTATTGGGTGAATCTGCTGTGTGTATAGATGTATGATGTATGTGTGTTATTTCCAACCGAAGCTACTCTGTTATAGTTCCAGTTTGTCTGTGTGAGTATATGATGAGATGTATATTGTGTACAGGTATTACTCTGTTGTATCAACAGAATGAAAATAACATCTTGAAGAAGAAGGAAGAAAAATCATATCTTCCTTCCAAAACCAAATTTAGCTTTGATTCCTAAAAAGCATTTGTTTGCAACATCCTGAACTTCATCTTAAAAATAATTTCAAGTCACAATATTATATAAATATTGTGAAAATAGCATTTTACAGTAAAAAGAAATCAAACGGTTAAAATTCGAATGTTTTAAATTGGTTATTTGATTTCATAACTTGATTCATCACACAAAGCTAGGATTTTTAAAATGGAAACGATGATTTTTAAATCAATACTGAAGGTACAAATTGAATGTGAATAAAAGTTGCATTTTTGTCAATATGGGTTGACTCGATAAATTTTAATTGTTGAAATTTATTATGAAGCAAGCTTGGAGATGTTTTGACATAAGAAAAATGCTAAATAATTTTTCCAATGCAAGAATGTTTGTGATGAATCGAATTTAGGGTTTAACGTGAATTTTGGGTTCGGCATGATTCTCGTACTCGTGTGGAGTCAGGGATGGATCGAGTTTTATGATACTCAGGGAGGTGATAGGGGAGTTGTTGACGTAGCGGTGACCAGAATTTCAGGGGTTTCGGTGGACGATGGGGCGAGGTCGACGCCGTGACAGGTTTGAGGAGTACCTGTTCTTTTTGTTTCCAGGTTGTGTTGGGGTGTTGCTCGAATTGCCAAATTCGATTTTCCGGTGAGCTTCGTCGAACTGGGTGGTCAAGTTCGTTGATGGGGTCGAGAGTGACTGGTGGGTGGTCGAGATGTTGGTCGAAGAACGTTCCGATGATCGTACACGTGCACGCGTGATAGTTGTGCCTGGGGTTGTGAAGTTGGGAAGAAGATGAAACTGGGTATTTTGGTTAGTTGGGTGAGAACAGGGTTAGCATGTGTGACTCCATAGTGGTTACTCGAAGGCAATAGAGTGTTGGACTCGGAGCAAGTGTTTGCGTGATATGTTTGTACAGGTTTTAGAACTGAAACTTATTTTGGTTTTGGCAATTTAAATTCAAGTCTTAAACTAAAGTCTAAAATCAACATTGAATAAAAAAACTCAAGTTTAGTTGAGACTTAAATCCAGAAATAAACAAAGTTTGGAATTTAAATTGTTTTTAATAAAAAAAAAGTGATTAAGTACTTAAGTGAAACAATGGAATTTGAATTAAAATGGAATTTAAAGAAAATTTAAAAGCAAATTGTTTTTAAATTACCGTGTAAATGATAATTTATCTCAAATGATTTGTAATAAATAATCATTTTGAATCTTAAATTCAAAATGGAATTTGAATTTAAATTCAAAATGTAGTGTTCTAATACACTTTAATATTAATGAAGTCATTAATAAAGAAATAGATTATCTTAGAAATTATTAAGGTATTAAAATGATTTAAATGAATAAGATAATTAAGGAATGACTTATATATTTAATTTATAAATTAATAATTTAGATTAATTTATAATTAGAGATTAATTAAGAAGTAAAGTAAGAAATGTTATTAGTTAATGAGAATAATTAACTATGAATTATTAAGTAATAAAAGTAATGTGATAAATTTTGATAACAAATTAGATTAATTAATTAAATCAATTGTAAATTGTTAATTACTTAATGAAAGCAATTAAGAGGTTAATTACTAATTGTAATTAAATTTGAATATTTTGATTAAATTATTGATAAAGACAAATTGGTAATTAATGATTTGTTATTATGAGATGATTGCTTAATGGTAAGTAATTAAAGAGTAAATTTCTTGAAATAATTAATTAAGAAGTTAATTAATTATATAATTGGTTTGAAAGTCAATTTAATTAATATGATTGATTAAGAATAATTTAATTAATTAAAGTGTTTGATAAATTAATTTATATCAAATGATTTGGAATTAATAAATCAAAAGTGGATAATAAATTCATAAGTAATTAATTTGATTGAAGATAAATTGAATTACATAGGATTAAACGAATAATTAATCCTGCTTATAAATGTTTATTGAATGTTTGACCTTACCTATGAATGATTATATTGTATGAGATGCCTTGAATTGATTATCCTATCTGATTTGTGATATTTTGTTCTGTAGATTGAGCTGTGTATATTTATTTACATTTGTATACTATCTGTGAATCTGTGTATGGACGATAAGCGTTATAATTTATATCGCTTATCAACTATATTTCTGTGTTTTAAATCTGTGATGATTGAATGATGTTGCACTATTGTGTTAAACCCCTTGACCACACTTATACACACACAATTATGGATTTCACGAGGAAATCGATTAAGTCACAGGTTTTAAAATGATTTTTAAATGATTTTTAAAGTTGAATATTTAAATTCAAATGTTTTGGAAATGGAATCGGAATAAATGTGAAAAGCTTTTGGAATGAAATTTCAAGTTAAAATTTATTTTAATTTACTTGATTAAGTTTTGAAATTTAAATAATTCAATTTAAATTTGAATTCGATATTTGGAATTGAATTCAATGATTGGAAATTATGGTTAAAGATATTATAAACAGGTTTGTATGAATTTAAACCATTTTAAAAGATATGGTTTTGGGAATTTGAATTTAACCCAAGGGTTTCAACTCGTATAAATGAATCAGATTTCCAAAATGAAAACGGTTGTTTTCAAATGATAAACACTCTTAAATAAGAACTGAGATTCCAGTTAATTAGGGGAATTTCAAGATTGAATGGAGAAATGATTTTCCTAAGTTATGAATAAATTCTTTTTGAAAGCTATGAATTAAATCTGTTTATTTTTAACAGATTTAAATTGATGATTTGTTTAAATCAAATTGAAATGAAATTGTTTTGAAGGCTATAAGTTAAATCTTTGATTTAGAGATTTAACGAGTTAATCGAATTGAAATGAAAATTGTTTTGGAAAAATCTGTGAATGAATCTTTTGTTTAAAAGATTAAAATGTGAAAATTGTTGAACCGTTAAAGGTTGTGAAAATGAATCTTTTTGTTTAAAGATTGAAATGGTAATTGGATTAAACCATTTGAAAGAAAGTTTTGAATTATTAAGTTGTGACTTAATTGAAATCCCATTATCCATTTGTTTTTGAAATATCGTGCTCACTATTCGGTTTAACCGGGAAAGGACCTTTGTGTCGTATAACCCATTCCGAATATGTGATTCGACGTTATGGATAGCATTTGAAGACCGGTGTTGAAGACCGGGTATTTGCGAGAGCGATAGGATGACCTGTCGATTGACTCTGCACCGAGTTGCTCCGGTATAGAGTTCTCCCTAAGTGATGGGAAATTCGATCGGGATTGTGAATATCCGGATTGCAAGGACTTCTTTGCAAGTGCCTTCGGTTCTGTTCGAACCCAGAACAGACTTGTATGGATTGTGTGTCTGACATTACAAGTTGAGATATAAAGCTGATTTCTTTCAAATATATTTCTGTTGGTGGCGGAGAATTTATTCTTTTAGCTTAACACCCTTCTCTGAGACGTACGAGCTCAGAGGTTATGTAGTTGAAGGTTATCAGCGATATATTCCCAATTTGGTAATGTGACATGCTGAATGTTGCTGTGAAATGATCATTGTGTTGATTATTTGTGATAGGATCATTTATTTGATCGTCTATCCTGGTGATCATTTCTATGATCATTTGTTGACCCAAAGCATAGCTTTTGTATAAAGTATGTTTTTGTGGACGAGACTTCGTCGAGCCTCACACCCCGGAATGGTCAAAACAGAAAAGATGCGGCAAGGTTACGAGGGGTAGCTCCCTTTAGGGTATGTGCATTTCCTTCTGGATAGAGGTGGTATCATGGTATGGAGCCCAGATATTTAACCTATGTGGTTACTGCGAATTTATTACTTTGTGGTTGTTGGTTATCGAGATCCCGTGAGAAAGGTCGTTCACGATCGGGGAATGGCGTGCTCGTGTCAGTAGTTACCCAGTTAGGGGTAACCCGGCCTTGTGTTGGCAGAGTTCCGGTTTGGTTCTCGGGAATGTCCTTCCAGAGGCATTCTCATGTGGCAATGGGAAGTTCCTTGGCCTGACCATTTGTTGGAAATCCAAAGAAACAATACGATCTTGTACGGTTTTAGTTGTAGAACCTGCTTCCTCAGGAGGTAGCTATAGTAGGCATAATATAATGGTACCTATGCTGGCTAAGATTTATATTCTACTTTCGAAATGAATTTTTTCTACACTATGCACTAGCAATAATATCAAATGTTTCTTTTTAATACGTATCAAGCATCTTTGACTAACATAAGAAGAAATCTCCTCCAAGTCTGCGTTTGCATTGTGTGTGTGGCGGGAGGTCTTATGGTAGTCTCATTTCAAAAAGCATTGCGAATTAACTTTAAAATATTTCTTTGATTGTTTTTAAAAGATAAACTGTTTTTGTTGCTCACACCAGTCCCACGACTGATCCGGAGTTTATTGTTTCTTTCCTAAACTCTGGGTGCTCATTATTTTCTACACGAGCAGTCTAGAGTTGGGTTTTACAGATAGTTAGATATAGTGGATTATCTGGAGTTAGTTCAGTCTTTGGATCGCACCAGTCTTGCTGAGCTTGGTGCATCGTTATTGGGGGTTCGAGCTATTGCTGGATTGATTTTTTTGGAAATGGAGTTGCAGTTATCGGAGTTCTCTTTTGAAGACTATTTTAGAGTTATTTGTTCCACTGCTAGATGTTATCGTTTTCTTTTCCGCTGCTATTTTATTGTATCATATCTCTGATGTATATTGATATCTATTGGATCATCTGTTGTGTCAGATATTGTATCAAAGCTGTATATCAATGTATTATTCTTTTATTCCGCTGTGTTGTTTACTTAATGATTGTTATAAGCTCCGGCGAATCGGATTTGAACGATCGGATCTATGGCATTCGAATACGATTTGAAGTATGGATGTTGATTTTCGAGCGGGCAAAAATCCGGGACGTTACACTAAAGATAAGTAGATCATCTACATACAGACATATAATAGTGCAAATGTAGTTCTCAGATTTACAGTAAATACATCTACACTTTCATTAACTTTAAAACCATACGAGATTATTAAGTTATCAAATTTTTTATGCTATTGCTTAGGTGCTTGTTTTAAACCATATAATGATTTATCTAACTTGCAAACTTTATGTTCTTAACCAAGAATTACAAAGCCTTCAGGTTGGTCCATATAAATTTCCTCTTCTAATTCACCATTTAAAAAAGCAGTTTTAATATACATTTGGTGTATTGTTAAATTATGAATAGATGCTAGTGAAGTTACTACTCGAATGGATGTAATTATAGTTACAGGTGAAAATTTGTCAAAAAAGTCTACATTTTCTCTCTGCTTAAATTCTTTAGCTACTAAACGGGCTTTATATACAACTGGTGTATATTGGATAAAGTATTTTAATCATTAGATAACAAAGCTTTTGTCATCACATCTCTGCAACCCATCAGTGGTTAGTATATGTTGTTCTTCTCTTTCCTGTTTCCAAAATTATGTGTATTTTTTTAATAGTAACCTAGGACTTTGGATTCTTTTAAAATAGGTTGGGCATGAGTTCGGTATTCTTTTAAAATAGGTTGGGCATGAGTTCGGTACCTACCACAAGCAAAAGACGATTTGGCTCTTTGGCTACATTGCAAGTTAAGTTTTAATTATATGCTTTCCGTATAATTTATCCATTATTTCCAAATTATTTTTTTATGTAGTGAGAGAAAATTGAATTAGGCTTCATGAAGTATGTTGATGTTGACACCGAAAGTTATTTTATGGTTGACAAACCCGAATTGTCACTGGATGTGATATGTATTTGTTTACATGCATGGTGGATTATGTTAATAGGTATATTGGATATGATAGGAGCATTTTTTACATTTATTTTTGTAGCCAAAATACACGGAAAACCAAAACATGCTTTAGTGGCGATTATTGGTAAAATTTTAGGTAATGATCCTACGCTATGTACAAGGCTATATTTAAATAATTTGTTTGCAGTAACATGCTCAAAAATCAGATCTTACCCCTGGATGAGCATAATAAAACCTACCAACTTTAATGCAGCTTTCTCCTTTACCTACCTTTCGTTTAGGTTAAGTTGGTTGCAAATAAGCACATATTGTGACGCCCCACCTCTATACCCATGCTTGCCAAGGACACTACAGGGTAATGCCTCCAACTAACACAGAGAATAAGGCTGGATAGGAGCGACCATGTATAGCCTTGCTCTAACTATCTATTGAATACATCGACAATAATCATGCAAAGCAGATCGACATATCCAATGAATACTTAAAACAAAACCATAGGTGGTTGGAGGATCTATCAGAATAGAATATAACAACTCAAATGTAATATACATCACAGAACAGTAGATCATCATATACACATATACAAATACATAACAGAGTGTACAAACTAATACACGCCGAGTGGTATAGCAAACCAAAATATGCAGAGGAATCAAAAGAATACATATATCAGAGTTACAATAAAAGGACTACACAAAAAGCTTTAACAAAAAGGAATAATCTGAATAGTCCATGCGGAAGCAAAATAGGCTAAGTCCAAAAGCATCTAACCTGAAACATCTCGGTCTGACCCGAGTATAAAATACATGGGTCAGTCTAGCTAAACAAATCAGTTAGATAAACTGAACAACAATAAACCTGCAAGGTTACAAGGTACAACAAATATCTCTAAAAGAGATAGCACAATCATCTAACAAAAGATGAATCATATGGTAACAAGACAAGCCTCATATCATCGGCAACATAGCTAAAAAAGGGTACAAATATCCCAAATCAAGCCAAAACGGCAAATAACAAATACCAATGAAGGTAACACAAGTTCCACGAGGTAATCGCTACATATCATGCGGCTCAAAAAGACCAACACCGAAGGGCGATACCTAGGGAATATACATATCAATGAAACATTAGAAAATTGCTCGAGCTCAGTACTGTATAAACAAGGATCCATGAGGCCGAAGACTCCAAACCTAAATATCCTCGAGCGGCTCATAAAGACCTAACTCCGAAAGCGATACAATAGGGTAACAAACCCGAAGGCACAAACCCGAAGGCACAAACCCGAAGGTACAAACCCGAAGGCAACATACCCGAAGGCAACATACCCGAAGGCAACAAACCTGAAGGAGACAGTCCGAAGACACTATCCCAAAGGCAACAAACCGTAGTGGTGAAGGTCCGGAGGCCCAGTACTGGACACCACTAACTGGCAGAATGTGTCATAACTCTCAAAAAGGAATCCGAAAAGTGTTAACGTGAGTCCCATAACCACTTGTTCGCATTAAACGGTTTACTATCCGTCAGTCAATTTCACACTCAAAGCAGTACAAAGTTCACCTCATATCATCGGTAAACCAAACCCGAAGGTCAAAACGATCAGTTGAATGGGTCGGGGATTAATCGGAAGGATAAACGCACAGATTCATGGTCCGTGTTTTGCCCAACCATTTAATCACCCTTCCACTTCGCTCGAAGTGCGAAATTGTGCGTGTGTTTTAAATAGAATTTATAAATCGAAGAAGCGAACTTTTAATACAATTTGAAGAAATCATTTATAAAAACCCATGAATAAATTCAAAAAGGAATCATCAAGGTCAAATATGCATAAACAACTAATTGGAATCAATATGCATCGATCAACTTTGGAAAACTAAGCGGACAAGGAAAATTGGAAAAAGACAATAGATTCAGACGTCTGAAAGAAGTGGTTCAGACGTCTGAATCTGGAAATTAATATGTTTTCCAGAACAGAATTCAGACGTCTGAACCAAAACTTTCAGACGTCTGAAATAGGCATTATTTTGCCTATTTTCTTTCTGGTGAAATTTAGCACTTTCAGACGTCTGGAATATAAATTCAGACGTCTGAATCTGGAAATTAAAATCTTCCCCAAAACAATATTCAGAGTTTGAAATAGGGTTTCAGACGTCTGAAACCTGATGGTCAGGCATTTGCTGAACCTAGGCCATCTATGGCCAAACAAATCGAAAGCAATCGGATGCGTGTTGATTATGGGCTTACGTCAAACGACTACCCAACTTTAACGACACACCCAAACACTCCGAACAAAATAAACATCAACCATATAAGGTTTTACATAGATTTGGCCTCAAAAATCAATATTTGGCAATTTCACCAAAGCAATCCAAATCGAAAGCAAATAAACATGTAGCTATATTAGGAATTCATTCCTAATAACCCAAGATAGCTGTAAACATAAATGTGGGATAAAAATCTCACCTAACATCAATAATATCAAGAGAAGTAGATATGAGTTCAAAACTCACCTTTTAATTCAGAACAAGAATAGAGAAGCTCAAACACAAGAAGAAGACCAACCACTCTCCACTTTAACTCTACTAGCTTCAATCTAAGATCAAAACAAGTATTTTCCTAAGTTAGGTTTAGGAAATTTTCTAAAATTGAAGGAGAAAGAGTTGGAGAAGATGAAGAGGAGGCTTACCAATAGCTTCTCTTTGATTTTGCAGCAAGAATTCAAGTTTGCAAGGTAAACTAGGGCTTGGAATTTCTATTTCCCGTTCTCTTCCTCCATTTTTAGTTTTGCTTAAGCTTAAGAAATGAAAATGTGTGAACGGAAGGAGAGAAAGGGCTAAGTTGGTTTATAGAATAGTTTGGGTGAAACCCAAACCCAAAAGCCTACTTAGAAAATAGCAAAATTCGACTTACTCCAACATATCAAAGCTTATACTCAAAAAGATCGCAAATGCCATAGAAATCTGATCTCATTTCCACAATGGAATCTCTAGAGGCTGAAGAAGACCAGAAGGACGCTGATGTTTGGCCTTAAAACGATGACAAATTATGCAATTACTCACATAACTAGCCATATCACGCTTCATGCCTTCCCAATAATAAAGACGACGCATATCGGCATACATCTTACTACTCCCAGGATGAATGGTATACTTAGAATGATGACAGTCATCTAGAATGTCATGCCTAAGTGCAAAATCATAAGGCACAAAAAGACGGTTCTTCTTGCGAAGACACCCATGAGAATCAATGCTGAAATCCCGCAATGCCTCATCACAGGATCCAGACTCACAAAGCTGAATAAGATGCAACAAATCAGGATCACGCTGCTGGGCATCGGCAATACGATCTAATAAATTAGGTCGAGCTCCCAAACTAAATAATAGAATAGGAGAGTCAGAAGGTGAACCTCGATCCCGAATTTCACAAAAAGATAGAGTCTCAAGAATATCCCATTCGGCAAGCATCATAGAAACAACAGCCGAATGTTTGCGACTAAGCGCGTCAGCAACACGATTACCCTTTCCAGGGGTATACTGGATATCAAAGTCATAGGAAGCAAGAAACTCGAGCCAACGCTGTTGTCTCATATTGAGTTCCTTCTGAGTGAACAAGTACTTCAAAGATTTATGATCGGTATAAAGAATGAAGCGCTCGCCTAATAAATAGTGTCGCCAAATCTTTGAGGCAAAGACAATGGCGGCTAACTCAAGATCATGAGTGGCATAGCGAACTTCATTCGGACGCATTTGCCTAGAAGCATAAGCAACTACCCGATCCTTCTGCATAAGAACAGCACCGAGACCACTACCACAAGCATCGGTGTAGACAAAAAGATCATGATTCTCCTTGGGAACCACAAGAATATGAGCATTAGTGAGAAGTTCCTTTAATGACAGAAAGGAAGCCTCACACTTGTCAGACCAAATAAAACGAATGCCTTTCCGAGTAAGGCTGGTGAGAGGAAGCACAACCCAGGAAAAATCCTTAATGAACCGATGGTAATAACCCTCCAATCGAAGGAAACTACGAATCTCATGCACATTCTCAGGCCTCTTCCAATTCTGGATGGCTTTGATCTTTGAGGATCGACAGAAATGCCATCGGAAGATACAACATGGCCTAAGATGTAACGATCCTGAATTTTGAACAATTTAAATTGAAAATATTTAATTAATTTTAAATATTTGAATGATAATTTAAATTGAATTCCAAATATAACAATGAATTTGGCGATTAAATACTAAAAATTTAGTCTATTGAGAGTTGAATAAAAATTTGAATATTCAAATTTAAGCTGATTAAAAATATTTCAAAGGCCTAGAAAATTCACACTAATAATACTGAAGATAATAAAAGCTTCAGGATTAAATTTGAAAGTGATTCATCCAGTTTTGGAATTTTATCGTTCAATTTGAATTTAGAAATAGCCTTCCGAGGCACAGTCTCGGAATTCAATGAAATCAGTTCCATTGGGTCCGTAATATTGAGTTATTACCGGATTTCAATTTTCGTGGCGTTCGGAGTTGATATGTGAGCATACGGCATCTAAACGCGTTGGAATTCGTGTTGAAACCAAATTGTATTTGAGAAGAAATAAAAAAAAATAAGAAAAAAAATTAGATTGCAAAATCTCTAGTACACTGCTATGTATCCTCTCTATGCAAAATCGCCTACCTTCAGCCACCCTACTCTGTACGCTTGCCATCGCGTACGCTGTCTCTTCTTTTTTATTTTCGCCCTCCCTCCATCATTTCAGATTTCATACGAAAGAAAGAAAAAAAAGACGAAAAATGGCTGCCGTTCCTTTTCGTTCGTCTTCCTTCAACAATTAGGGCTTTTTCAGTGAAGTCGCCGCCTTTGATCGCTTGTCTTCTCCTTCGTTCCCAATTAGGGTTAGTAAAGCGCCGCTCCGAGTTGGTTTTGGTCGCGTCCTCCTCGTCAACGAAGGTGAGTACTTTTAGCTACTCACATCTGATTTGCTCGGGTTTCAATGTTCGAATTTTACGATTTTCGTTCGTATCTTGTTGTTGGTTCATTTCACTCGCCGTTCGATTTATGTCGTTCTATTGACGACTGCTCTGACTTGAACTGTTCGATTTTCCTTGGTTTAATATTCATCTGACTTCGGGCTTGATTTGTTCAACTTGAAATTGTTTAGTGAATTCACTTAATACTGTCACATGCTACTTGATCGATTTACTTGCTGATTTGAGTTGGAACTATCTTCGGCCATTTTGATTTTTGAAACCCACTGTTTGATTTTTCTTTCTCTTGAAACTGCCATTGAAAAAAAAAAGATTATTTGACCTGGATTTAGTTGAAATTTGGCTTTGCAATTATTTAGAATTGACCCCAGTCTGCTGTATTACCAGTTGCTTTGAGTCTTCACTGCAACCATATTCTCACTACTTCATGTACCTTATCCATATTATGTTGTTTTGTTCTCTGCCATGAATGGCTTTGCTTGATTTTATTCACTGTCTCATTGCCGTTATCTTGGTTCAAAACTGATAATTGCTATTGGCATTTTATTTTGCTTATTACTGTGTTGCCTTATCTTATGTACACTCGTGTTGAGTCATTTCGCTTGACTTTTGCATCACTGTATGTAGTTCATTGAAGTGATGCCTTGTTGATGCTATGTTGTAATTTTTTTTTTCTCTGGCATATTAGTGTACATGCCTGATAGCACTGTCCAGTCTCACAGTTACATAACTGTTGTATCTTTTGGAATTTGGTTTTGTGTTTGAAATGCTGGACATAGTCTTGCTTAATTCTCGCCAATACATTCACATATGTGTTGAGTCACTGACTTGACCCTCTGCCCTTTTGTTTCAGTTTGATATACACCCTTAACCTGTTGCACTATAACTACACATGTGAATAAGCACTTTGCATTTTCGAAATGCTTTACTTCCTAGATGTATGCTTGGGTAATTGTTTTTGAAAATATTAAAATGTTTTTTTTTTGACTGGTTTGAGCTTGTCACTGGGTTGCACTTGCTTGACCTAGTATGGTAGTTGCACTTTGCATTTATGTGCTTACTATCCCATGTACTTGTGATCAGTTTTATGGCAGTTCCTTTTCATTGCATTTTTGGATTTTTCTGACTTGAGCTTGAATATTTGCCGTGCCTTTGCGTTCATGTGGTGGCTGCATTTCCGTTGCAGTTTGGCCCTTGAATGTTTGTGGTGGCTGCAGTGCTTTTTGTTGAGATTTTTCCCTTGGTTGCATTGCAGTGATGCACTGATTTCATTTGCAGTTAGATTGTTGTGCCTTGTACTGACTCCCTTGTATTCAAGTGGAGGCTGCAGTCTTGTTTGCAGTCTGCCCTTGATTTGCTGCAGTCGTGTTGAGTCATGATAGTTGTGACTTGACCGTTGCACTTTGTGATTGCCGATGACATGTATCTATATACCTGTTGCTAGTTGCCTTCATACTGATGGGTACTGATGCTTTGTGTCCTATAATATTGGTGTTGTGGTGCCATATTTCGGTGCCCTCACCTCATTTTGCTATTTCCATTTGCACACGGGTTTGAACTGTAGCCATGACCCTGTCCACAGCTGCATTTTTGTTGCACCTGTAGTTGTGTTGCTTCTGTACATTTGCATTTTTTGTCACTTGTTAGGAACTGACACCTTCCATTGATGTCTTGACTTCTTGCATTTGGTGACAGTTTGCTACTTCCTGAATGTTGCAGTGTTGTTTTATTCACTTGGTGGCATTTTGTTGCTCACCATTTACACTGTGCAGCCTTACCCCTGCTGCATTCGTTTGATTGTTGTATTTGGGTTTTCGGCTGCAGTTTGTTGTCATTTTTCCTTGACCCCTTTGGCATTTCTCTGCCTTGTTCGAACTTGCCAGGTTGCTGTTGCTTGAGACAGTCAACCACTTCGATTCACTTAGTCGAAGCTTTTCACTATTGTCACTTGTTTATTGCATTTGTTGGCACCGTGAATTCTTGAGCATTGGTCTTCGTGCCTTGTTGCTATTTCTGTATATGCTATTGTGGCGAGGCAGTGCACGCAAGCGTGTACTGCAGCCACACAGTATTGAATTTAATTTATATTTCTCTTGCTTTTAAGTCATTGATTTCTTTGCGTATTTCATATGCCGTATTAGCGAGGCCGTGCACGCGTGCGTGTACGGCAGCCAATCAGTTTTTTTTTAGTAACTTTTCAATTAGTTAAATTGATTTGATTTAAATTGATGATTTTGGTTTAAACTGCCGTTTAGGCAAATTTTGATGCTTTTCTAAATTATCTTTTTAAAAGAAAAAAAATCTTTTCATCTATCTTCCTTGATAGTTTTGAATTAACTGATTTATTATTTAACACTGTTAAGTGTTATATTTACCGTTATCCGATTTCTCGTTAAAGGATCGGATAGGTGAATTTATCTTTGACTGTCGTCTAATTGTTAATAGATTATTATTGCCTCTATGCACTAATAACTGAGTTTGAATTAGACTGACCTGTGTATTATTTTCTTTTGAATGTAATACTCGGGTCAGACCGAGTATTTTTACAGCTTGAAGATTTTCAGGCAGCGAAGTTAGAGAGAGAAAATTACTGCATCACTAAAGTTTTTCGGGAAATTTTATTGTACTTAATAAAAAATTGTTCCGCTGTATAAAATGTAATGCATTGTATAAACTCTGATATTTGTATATAAAAGAAAAGTTCATTTATGAGAAATATGATTATTATTCTGTGATTCTGTGACTGATTCTGTTTTAAATGTTATAAACTAAATAACAATCCGTCATTTTGAACGTTTCTAGTTGGTTTAATTACCGACTAGGGGCAATCAGAGCGGCGGGTTGTGACAAAGTGGTATCAGAGCTTTGGTTTACACAAAGCTCAGTTTATGGCGTTTAATATGAATAGTTACTAGAATCACTTTAAAGAAAGTGTTTTCAAATCTAAAGAAGTATAAATTGTTTTCTTTAAAATAAAAGGTATTTTGAAAACTAGAATCATTTTCGAAAATTCCCCTCTCTAAATTTAGGTTTGCGATAGTTCTCTTCGGTGAGGTCTCCATAGATTTGAGTCTCGATCATTTGGAAACTCATTATCGAATTGTTGAGATTTATGAAAAATGAAATATAAGTTAAGTAAATTAACGAGTTGGTTTAAAACAAATATTTTGAATATCTTCGAAATAATTGGAAAATAAAATGACATGTCAATTTGGTTATAACCAAGCGGATTATTGAATTATAACTTGAGAATTTGATTTTGAATTCTTTTGAAAATTGATTTCTAATGTTGTGAAGAACGATTTAGTAAATAAATGGATTATAAGTATTTAACTTATAATATGGACTTTTGGTATATAACTGAGTTATATAAATTGAATTGAATTAATAAAGGAGATTATGAAACAAAGTCTTATGAATAGAAGTGGAATTTGTAAAGATTGTTTATAAATTCGAAACCAATTGAATTTGATAAATGAAACGTAGAAGTTATTAATTAAAGGAGATATATTCGCGATTTTGGACAGCGAATTATCCTTTAAGTTAAATATTGTGATAATAAAAGTTGGTTGGGAATTTTATTCACAATTTTGGACAGTGAATATATTATTAAATAAATCGGATATGTTTTGGTAAATTGATTTAATAATACAACTTCCACTAATAAGGATTGCAAATTTTGATAGGAAACTTCGAAAACATCTTGTTAATTATAATGGTGAAAACCGAAGCGCAAAAGGCAGCACGCCGTGAACAAAGAGCAATTGCCTATAGAGAAGCAGAAGTAGCACATGCGGAAATCGAAAGGAAAATCAATGAAAGGCAAGGACCTGGTCCCTATGATGATGTTATCTGTTATCGATGTCATAAAAAGGGACATTATGCCATTACGTGCAGAGAGAAGAGAAAGAAAAGGAATGTGGATGACCGGTTCGCTCGTCCTGAGATTGTGTGTTTTAAGCGTCAAGGGAAAGGGCATTTTCTTAGTCATTGCCCTGAAGTGAAAAAGAAGAAGCGCACACTCAATTTACCAGTCGATAGATCGACAATCTGTTATCATTGTCGCCAGACTGGACATATAGCTAGAAACTGCACCGAAAGAAAGCATGGAAAGCAAGCTATAGCCCGATCAGCTAAAGCGAAAAGTGTAAGGATGATAGACAAGGATGGGAACATCTCATTTTTTGCGGAAACTGTAAGAGTTGGGGACATGTTGACTTTGAATGTGTTAATCCTCCTTCAATACAACCCGAAATAGTGCAAACCGAAGAGGGAAGTTTAGCAAGGATGTGGACTACCAGACCGGAAATCGATAGCCCCTAATAATTTTGAATCTTAAACCACTCAATGTATTTGAAGAAATCAATGTATTTTGTAGTACTATCTTTTGTAATCCAAAATCTTCTATGTACGCATTATAAAAATATTAAGCTATGGATGGTTTTGTATGGGAAGAAGTATTCTAGTAAAATAGCGTTTTGGGAAGGAAATCTATTTGTCAACTTAACTGTATGAATCAAACTAGTTTTGATGTAAAGCTTATATTCCAAGTTTAGACTAATGCCTAAAATAGTTAATGTGGAGATATAAATCTAATGAAACCAAGTCGATGAATAATTTACTAAAGAACTAGTTGATTATTTTGAGATAGAAAGCGAATTTAAAGTTCAAATGAGATTTAGATTTCAAATTTGATGTTTGTCAATATGAAAATCCATAATAGATTTAATAGATTCAGTGATGAATTTGAATTTGAACGGGCAGAGAATTAAGTTAAGTGGAAAACTTAATATGGGAAATTTGACGTTGGTTTAAAACCAATATTTTGAAATGTATGCGGAATTCAAACTATGAATTAAGTCGAAATTGAAAAAGTTAAATGGGAATGTTTTTGGGGAAATAATATTATGAAATGAAGTTAATCCATTTGAAGTTGTTTTAAAATGTGTTAAGAATCGAAAGCATAGATTTCAACATCCATTGTTGAAATAGACGTTTTCGAGAGAATATAAGGAAATGGTGGACTATAACACTGTTGTTATAGTAAATGATTTCCGAAAGGAAATGCTTTATATAGTATTGGGATTTATATATCTATCTTAATTTCGAATCCCTATACTAATGATTTTGAGTTGTCGTAACAATGTTTTACGCAACATTCGTTTTGACTCAAATAAATGTGTTTAAAAGAACGCTTTCCTTAAAGAATGGAATATTTTCAAATGTTGAAAATAAATGGATTGTGAATTACTTATCATTAAATAAGTATGGAAATGTTTTCCAATATGAAATGAAAGGTTTGAATTTTATCTTTTAAAGATAAATTGAAAAGTGAATATTTGAAATTTGTTTCAAATAGTTAAGTGTGGAAAATTATATATCTTGTAAAGATATTATTTTTGGGAAATTTGAACGATTAGTTCAACTTGGAAATTTTTCAAAAAAGATTGAATTTTGAGTTAAATTGAGTTTAACTTTGACACCAAAAACAATATAAGTTGAGTTTTAAATTTTGGATAGTCGATTGGGATTGTATGTCTAACATTGTGAATTGATGACATATCAATTGATCACTATTAAATATATATCTGTTGGTGGCGGAGAATTTATTCTTTTAGCTTAAAACCCTTCTTTGAGACGTACGAGCTTAGAGGTTATATATCGGTAGACATCAATTATGTGTTGAGAATTGACGATGTAACGTGAAATCCAAATCGAATGTGAAGTCGATAATAAATTGAATTATGAATGTGAATTGGGTTTGAAATAACCTTAAATTTTCAAATCGACTTAGAGGAAAATTTTAAATGGATAATGAAATGGAAAATTTTGGAATCCTCTATTTGTTATGGATATGAAATATTATGGTTTTCAGAACGTATATATGAGAATACGATAAATTCGAAAACCATTAGTTTGGAAAGAAATTGTTATGGAAAACTTATGTAAGTTCACATAGGTATGATATATACGAACTATGAAATGAAGTACTATGTATGTATGATATTATGTTTTCCAAACTGAGGATATGGAAAAGTACCTTCTATTTAAAATTGGAGAAGGTATTGGAACTCGATATGAGTGTCCATTTGAAATTCGTAACTACGTTGAATTTCCATATGTGGAATGTCCATTCGGACTAAAATCCCCCACGATGGATCATCGTGTTTGGGATCGGAAACTAGCGGAATTCGAGGGGCGAGATGCCTATGGGTACAAGCGATTCTACTGGGATAGTAGCGTAACCGCCGGGTATACCGCGATCTAGATGATATGAAATAGCGTAATTCGAGAGGCGAGATGCCTAGGTTTACAAGCGACTCTACTGGGATAGTAGCGTAATCGCCGTGTAAACCGCGATCTGATGGTATAGCGTAATTCGTGGGGCGAGATGCCTATAGTTACAAGCGATTCCACTGGGATAGTGGCGCAACCGCCAAGTAAACTGCGATCTATGCAACAACCATGGCGAAATTCAAGAGATGTGAAATCTATAGTTTACAAGCGATTCTACTGGGATAGTAGCGGAACCGCCGGGTAAGCTGTGATCCATGGGGGAACGTGCTTTCCATATCCATTTTTAAAAGAATTTTTAAAAGTATTTTCACTGGGAATTGAAGCAAGTATATTTAGTACTTAGAGATTTTTAGTCCTACGCCTGGCCAGCGTATGCCTAATGTCTGTAAGAACGACAATAGACTTGTTAAATTTCGAGTTAGCAAGTATTTTCGAACTTTAGATGGCAAATCAATAATCTAGAATTCAAAATTGCATAATTCCAACCTAATAAATTAAGGAAGAGGATTTTTGAGATATTTTGAAAGTCCACAGCTTTGGAAAAGTTATACTATGTAAATTTCTTAAATGAAGAATTTCAAATTTAAATTTGAGTATTGTAAGTTGAAAATTTTAGTAAAAGATCTTTTGCGTCTTGATTGTAGAAATAAATGAACAAAAAAAAATTAAATTAATGAACAAAGCTAGTAAGACAAAACAAATAGAATGAATCCTATACTTATTTATTTATTTTTAATAAGTTTCAAACTTGATAAAATTGTGTAAAATATAAATATCGGTGAAATTTTAACAATCATTTTTCCTTACTTGTAATTTCGGGACGAAATTCTTGTAAGGAGGGGAGATTGTAACGATCCTGAATTTTGAACAATTTAAATTGAAAATATTTAATTAATTTTAAATATTTGAATCATAATTTAAATTGAATTCCAAATATAACAATGAATTTGGCGATTAAATACTAAAAAATTAATCTATTGAGAGTTGAACAAAAATTTGAATATTCAAATTTAAGCTGATTAAAAATATTTCAAAGGCCTAGAAAATTCACACTAATAATACTGAAGATAATAAAAGCTTCAGGATTAAATTTGAAAGTGATTCGTCCAGTTTTGGAATTTTATCGTTCAATTTGAATTTAGAAATAGCCTTCTGAGGCACAGTCTCGGAATTCAACGAAATCAGTTCCATTGGGTCCGTAATATTGAATTATTACCGGATTTCAATTTTCGTGGCGTTCGGAGTTGATATGTGAGCATACGGCATCTAAACGCGTTGGAATTCGTGTTGAAACCAAATTGTATTTGAGAAGAAATAAAAAAAAATAAGAAAAAAAATTAGATTGCAAAATCTCTAGTACACTGCTATGTATCCTCTCTCTGCAAAATCGCGTACCTTCGGCCACCCTACTCTGTACGCTTGCCATCGCGTACGCTGTCTCTTCTTTTTTATTTTCGCCCTCCCTCCATCATTTCAGATTTCATACGAAAGAAGAAGAAAAAAGACGAAAAATGGCTGCCGTTCCTTTTCGTTCGTCTTCCTTCAACAATTAGGGCTTTTTCAGTGAAGTCGCCGCCTTTGATCGCTTGTCTTCTCCTTCGTTCCCAATTAGGGTTAGTAAAGCGCCGCTCCGAGTTGGTTTTGGTCGCGTCCTCCTCGTCAACGAAGGTGAGTACTTTTAGCTACTCACATCTGATTTGCTCGGGTTTCAATGTTCGAATTTTACGATTTTCGTTCGTATCTTGTTGTTGGTTCATTTCACTCGCTGTTCGATTTATGTTGTTCTATTGACGAATGCTCTGACCTTGAACTGTTCGATTTTCCTTGGTTTAATATTCATCTGACTTCGGGCTTGATTTGTTCAACTTGAAATTGTTTAGTGAATTCACTTAATACTGTCACATGCTACTTGATCGATTTACTTGCTGATTTGAGTTGGAACTATCTTCGGCCATTTTGATTTTTGAAACCCACTATTTGATTTTTCTTTCTCTTGAAACTGCCGTTGAAAAAAATAGATTATTCGACCTGGATTTAGTTGAAATTTGGCTTTGCAATTATTTAGAATTGACCCCAGTCTGCTGTATTACCAGTTGCTTTGAGTCTTCACTGCAACCATATTCTCACTACTTCATGTACCTTATCCATATTATGCTGTTTTGTTCTCTGCCATGAATGGCTTTGCTTGATTTTATTCACTGTCTCATTGCAGTTATCTTGGTTCAAAACTGATAATTGCTATTGGCATTTTATTTTGCTTATTACTGTGTTGCCTTATCTTATGTACACTCGTGTTGAGTCATTTCGCTTGACTTTTGCATCACTGTATGTAGTTCATTGAAGTGATGCCTTGTTGATGCTATGTTGTAAATCTTTTTTTTTTCTCTGGCATATTAGTGTACATGCCTGATAGCACTGTCCAGTCTCACAGTTACATAACTGTTGTATCTTTTGGAATTTGGTTTTGTGTTTGAAATGCTGGACATAGTCTTGCTTAATTCTTGCCAATACATTCACATATGTGTTGAGTCACTAACTTGACCCTCTGCCCTTTTGTTTCAGTTTGATATACACCCTTAACCTGTTGCACTATAACTACACATGTGAATAAGCACTTTGCATTTTCGAAATGCTTTACTTCCTAGATGTATGCTTGGGTAATTGTTTTTGAAAATATTAAAATGTTTATTTTATTTTATTTTTTTGACTGGTTTGAGCTTGTCACTGGGTTGCACTTGCTTGACCTAGTTTGGTAGTTGCACTTTGCATTTATGTGCTTACTGTCCCATGTACTTGTGATCAGTTTTATGGCAGTTCCTTTTCGTTGCATTTTTGGATTTTTCTGACTTGAGCTTGAATATTTGCCGTGCCTTTGCGTTCATGTAGTGGCTGCATTTCCGTTGCAGTTTTGCCCTTGAATGTTTGTGGTGGCTGCAGTGCTTTTTGTTGAGATTTTTCCCTTGGTTGCATTGCAGTGATGCACTGATTTCATTTGCAGTTAGATTGTTGTGCCTTGTACTGACTCCCTTGTATTCAAGTGGAGGCTACAGTCTTGTTTGCAGTTTGCCCTTGATTTGCTACAGTCGTGTTGAGTCATGATAGTTGTGACTTGACCGTTGCATTTTGTGATTGCCGATGACATGTATCTATATACCTGTTGCCAGTTGCCTTCATACTGATGGGTACTGATGCTTTATGTCCTATAATATCGGTGTTGTAGTGCCATATTTCGGTGCCCTCGCCTCATTTTGCTATTTCCATTTGCACACGGGTTTGAACTGTAGCCATGACCCTGTCCACAGCTGCATTTTTGTTGCACCTGTAGTTGTGTTGCTTCTGTACATTTGCATTTTTTTGTCACTTGTTAGGAACTGACACCTTCCATTGATGTCTTGACTTCTTGCATTTGGTGGCAGTTTGCTACTTCTTGAATGTTGCAGTGTTGTTTTATTCACTTGGTGGCATTTTGTTGCTCACCATTTACACTGTGCAACCTTACCCCTATTGCATTCGTTTGATTGTTGTATTTGGGTTTTCGGCTGCAGTTTGTTGTCATTTTCCCTTGACCCTTTTGTCATTTCTCTGCCTTGTTCGAACTTGCCAGGTTGCTGTTGCTTGAGACAGTCAACCACTTCGATTCACTTAGTCGAAGCTTTTCACTACTGTCACTTGTTTATTGCATTTGTTGGCACCGTGAATTCTTGAGCATTGGTCTTCGTGCCTTGTTGCTATTTCTGTATATGCTGTTGTGGCGAGGCAGTGCACGCAAGCATGTACCACATGTTATCCCGCTTTTTGGCAAAGCCGCGATACCAAAAGATTGATCGAAAGCGAAGGACAGTTCGTCTCAGAGGTTGATCGTACTTCCTTTCGCCATGGATATCACTGAATTTTATCCGAGTCCAGATTGAGCTACAATTGATAGACACGGTAAGAAAGACCACAGGAGTCAGCATTTCAAATTTCAAGTCAATCCGAGGTCGTATGCTCAAGTTATGATGGATTCAAGTTGAAAGAAACGAACCTTGCTCAGTTCGAATCCATCACCTCGAATCCATCCGGAACCTTCCCTAGTTCGAACCCAAGAAGCTTAGCCATGCTTCGAATCCATCCGAGCAGGCACCGTGTTCGAACCCATAGCACAGTCACGCCACCTTCGAACCCATCAGGTTCGACTCCATCTAGTTCGAAACCATCCCATTGTCTTCCTTCGTACCCATCAAGAGAAAGTGCTTCGAATCAACCAATGTTCGAACCCAGCATTCCTACCTTCGAACCCATCCTCCCGAAGACATGCTTCGAACCCATCACAGAGGCCTTCTTCGAACCCATCTGTGATGCCATCTTAGAACCCATCCTGTGTAACCTCGTTCGAACCCACTGGGTCAACCAGCCACGATGACGTGTCTTCCATCGGTTCGAATGCGCCGAGATACATGGAGTCGAAGCGGTCAACACGGAGTGAAGTCCGGATCGATTCGAAGTTTGCGCTCCACGTCACCACGAAGCCGCGTGCCATGATGGATTCGAAACCATCGTTTCGAATACATGGGTTCGAACCAGACAGCTATGCCGAAGACCCAATTTCGAATCCAAGATATCTCCTAACCTATTGATCCAAATGCCACGAAATTTTCACTGAAGCTTGTGAACATGTTGAAGAATGTCCACGCCAAATTTCACCTTAATTGGATGAATTCTTGATCGGTTCGAATGGAGTTCGAACCGATGCCAAAGTGGGCCCAAACTTCCTGAGACCGTGCATGTGGGCCCCCTCACGTGCCAGACGTGGTCTCCCGAGTTTTCAGCGAAATATCAGCAGCCTTCTCCTATAAATAGAGCCCCAGGGCCAACAAAAAAAGGATCTTCTGACTCTGAGACGCCGAGACTCTGCCGGATCAAGATCTCCATCATCCTATGTCATAACTTGATTGTTGATTTCGAATTTCCAATTGTAACTTGCTGTTGATCGCTGTAACAACTTGTAATCATTGAAAGAGAATCAATAAAACATCAAAAAACTTCACAGTGGACGTAGGCAACGCGCCGAACCACTATAAATCGTTTGTCTACGCATTTACTTTACTGTTGATTGGAGTTTTTGTTAGATAATATCTGTTTTGAACTTGCATTCTTGACTATTATCTCTTCAACGACTCCTGAAGAGTGTTGTGCCCAATTTTGACCCAAACACTTTGGTGCTTTCACTGAGAAAACCCAGATTTTCTCCTGCTCGTTGGATCTGTCATCGATACCGGATTGAATAAATCTAAGAGAGAGATCCAGATCGTTAAATCCAACTTCTTTCCCTTCTATTCAGATTTGCATAAAGTCTAGGAAAGGAATTCAACCGTAAAGATGGTTAGCACAAGAACCACCTCAAACGCCGTCAATCAAGAGGAACAGGATAGACCGAATCCTGCCCCTCTACCTCCATCTGATCAAGATGCCGTTGGGCACTCAGAACCGTCGGGTCCGGTTACCTAACAAGAATTGCAGTTGTTACTCCAAGAGCTGACCCAGAGTCGGCGACAACTAGAAGAACAGCTGCGCGCTAACGCTGAGTTAATCAACAAGTTGGATCGCCAAAAACGAAAAAGATCCATGAGAGATCGTGCTTCTCGTTCTTCCAGCGAAAGTTCTTCATCTTCTGATTATCATGATCGACCTCCACGACCCCGGTTAGATGAAGGTCGTACGCCACCCGCTGGAAACCAACCGATATTGACCGTTGGACAAATAAGAGTTGGTCCGTCAGCCAGTTTCCAAACCGGACCCTCCTCCCGAGGGGGTGCCATTCCTCACCACGCCGCTGAATACCGCACCGCTAGCGTCGCGGCTGAACCAGGGGTCGACGCTCGAGATCAGTCGGACCCGGACCGTCGTCAGAGCGGTCATACTCCTGAACCGTACGTCCCAGAGGACTATGAGCCGAGAAGGCAAGATGTGAACCGTAGGCGATATCCGGTTCAAACCCGAAGTATGGAACGTGACCATACTCCGGCGCAAATGCCGGATCTTTCAACTATGATACGTCAGATGATTCGTGAGAGTCAGGGATTCACAAACGACGATTGGGGAGTTTCCCGAAGTCATACTCCCTTTACGGACGACATTCTTAATGCTGAACCCCCACGGCGATTCCGAATGCCCACTCTGCCCATGTATGAGGGAAACTCCGATCCCAATCAACATATTCTAAAATATGAATGGTCGATGACGGCTGCCAGAGCCGACAACGCTGTGAAATGTCGTAGTTTCCCCATATCCCTGGGGGGCATCGCCACCATGTGGTTCACCCGATTGCCTCCTCGATCCGTCTCCTCATTCGACCAGCTGGCCACAAAATTCGTTGAGCAATTCCGCATGCACGTCGCGAGGCCGAAAGATGTCAACACTCTATCTAGTGTCACACAAGCTCCCGAAGAGACACTCAGACACTACTTAGAAAGATTCCATACTGCATGTGCGGAGATTAGTAATCCAAACGATAACTCCATCCTTATGGCGTTAACTAAGGGGATCGACCCCGATTCTGAATTTGGCAATTGGCTAGCTGGGAAACCACCTGCGTCATTGGACCGTTTCCATGCCAAAGCAGCTCAATTCCTGAGACGGGAAGACGCGAAACAGTCTAGGAAGCAAACTGACGCAGGATCAAACGCGGGAGGAACCCAAAGAAATGTTGCGATAAAACAATCCGGTGAGAGCTCCGGAAAAGTTCAGTTGAACATTAAAAATAAACAAGCTCGGCGAAGAGAGGGCGTGAATCTACTTAAAAAACAAGATCAAAATCGCGATCCGCAACGCAAAAATCCGAAGTTCGACAGTTATACTCCTTTGAATATTTCATTGGAGGACTTGTATTTGCGGACCCGTAATGCGATTCAATATGAAAAACCTGCTCCAAGACCGTCATCGGAGAGGCAAATCCAGACGGGAAAATTTTGCAGGTTCCATGAAGGCTACGGGCACGATACGAACGAGTGTCGTCACCTACAGGATCTTGTTGAAAAACTGGTCAGGGAAGGGAAACTGGAACAGTTTGTGCAGACACCGCAGCCCAGAGATGCGGGCCCATCCAATCCAATCAATGAACCCAGTCGACCGAGGCAGGAGGACTCGACTTGTCCCCGTGGGAGATTGGTGATAAACGCCATCAGTGGCGGGCCTACTCATTTAGAAGCCTGGAACGACGAAGAACCTCGTCACTGTCACACATGACAGGCTCCTTCAATTCATGAATACTTTACAATTTCTTTTATGTTCTGAATTTTGAATTTGTAATAAGGCACTGAATTTGCCACTTTTTCTCATTTCAGCAAATAAAATGCTATCTCTTCAAGCTAAAGCTTTGATTCATTGAATACAACATTCAGCAATCACGACACACGAAGAGCTAAGTTCCATCGAACAATGGAATTTATTCAAATAGCGAGTGACTGCGTTACAACCGGCCACTCACTAAGTGAAACCCCAGCTCGGGAGCAAGCCAACACATCGAAGGCTGAACTGGACCAACACGCGACAGTCCACTCAACAATTCATTCCCCAGAGTGCGAACGGACTCCAACTTCCCACAGCGTGAATTGGAGTATAAACATTTAACAATTCGTTCCCGGAGTGTGAACGGACTCCAACTTCCCACAGCATGAATTGGAGTATAAACATTCAATAATTCGTTCCCGGAGTGCGAACGGACTCCAACTTCCCACAGCGTGAATTGGAGTATAAACATTTAACAATTCGTTCCCGGAGTGCGAACGGACTCCAACTTCCCACAGCGTGAATTGGAGTATAAACATTTAACAATTCGTTCCCGGAGTGCGAACGGACTCCAACTTCCCACAGCGCGAATTGGAGTATAAACATTCCATAATTCGTTCCCGGAGTGCGAACGGACTCCAACTTCCCTCAGCGTGAATTGGAGTATAAACATTCAATAATTCGTTCCCGGAGTGCGAACGGACTCCAACTTCCCACAGCACGAATTGGAGTATAAACACTTAATAATTCGTTCCCAGAGTGCGAACGGACTCCAAATTCCCGGAGCGCGAATTGGAGTATAAACATTTAATAAGTCGTTCCCAGAGTACGAACGGACTCCAAATTCCCGGAGCGCGAATTGGAGTATAAACACTTAATAATTCGTTCCCCGAGTGCGAACGGACTCCAAATTCCCGGAGCGCGAATTGGAGTATAAACACTTAACAATTCGTTCCCAGAGCGCGAACGAACTCCAACTTCCCACAGCGCGAATTGGAGTATAAACATTTAACAATTCGTCCCCAGAGCGCGAACGGGCTCCAAATTCCCACAGCGCGAATTGGAGTATAAACATTTAATAATTCGTTCCCACTGCGCGAACCAACCCATCAATGCGGACTCCAAATTCCCAGAGTGCGAATTGGAGTATAAACATCAATTCAAAGTTCCCGGAGTGCGAACCGAAGTATCAACACCAACTCCATGATCCCCAAAACATGAATTGGGGCATGAACATAAGTTACGGGTTCCCAGAGCGCGAACCGAAGCATCCGTGCAAACTCCAGATTCCCGAAGTGCGAGTTGGAGTATAAATGTCAATTCCGGGTTCCTGAAGTACGAACCCAAACATACATGTTTTATCCAAGTTCCCGGCATGTGAATTGGAGCACCAACACCAAGTCAAAGTTCCCGTAGTGCGAACTAAAGTGTTAATACTAACTCCGAGTTAGTAGAATGCAAGTTGGGATGTGAACGTCATTCCCAAGTTCCCGGAGCGCCAACCACGTTACAAGCATCAATAACACTCGAACTCCTAGAATGCAAACCAAGTTATCGATCTCAAATTGTTTTAAGTCCCCGGAAGGCGGACGTGTGCTCAAGACTTGCAACAAGTGCGATCAACCATCATAAATACAATTGTTGTTCCCCAAAACTGGGGGGCACGAAAGCTAAATATTACTCGCTAACCGAAGTGATACAACGTCCGAAGTTCAACTCATTCATCAATCACAACGTGTGACCAAGATCTTCAGACTTGGAAAATGAGACGAACTCTACTTAAACGGTAAAAACACCACAAGTACACCGGACCGAAAACAAGGCGTTGCCAGTACTTAAGCACAAATAAAACAAGAGTTGAAACAAAGAAATAAAATTTTATTTCAACTAACTTAAAACGAGGGCTTACATGCAGGTAAGTTCTTCCAAAAAAGAATGCCTACTAGCAGGGGCCGAACCTGCATCTATACACGACCTACTAACCAAAAACGAAGACAAGTACCTATCTACCAAAACGTCTGCTTGAGAAGCTGATTTATTTCTTCTTTTTCCTTCTAACTAGTGGTACATCATCAGTGTCACCAGGGATAGAAATTCTTCGTTTTGAATGTCTCCTCTCCGGCGGTGGCTCTTCGGCTGGAGGCATGATGTCAATATCCTCCTCGGAGCTTGAGTCTACATGGAGGCTACCTGCCGGAGGAGTAGGGGGAACTGGATCCGTAACGGAAGTTGAGACCGTGCCACCCGATGGTGCTACCGTAGCAGGTGCTGGACTCTGCGCCGCCGTGCTGCCACTGACGGTACCGCTATGCCCCGCAGCCTCTATTTCGGCGTTAATCTCAGCCAAAATTTCCTCATCACGAGTCGCATAGGCTTGGCTGGGGGAATCTACGGCCTGCATCGAAGAACTTGAGGATGGCGGGAGGCTACCAACGATGATAAATGGCAAGTCAGAGAAAGAACCACCCTGCTCACCGAGCAGTTCGCTCACCATTTGTTCGTCAGCAGATAAGGATCCCCCCTGCACCGCCTCAGCAGATACCGCGGTTACAACAGTAGTCTCGGTAGCGATGGCCTTATCTCCTCTGCTTGATTCTTCAGCCACAACGGTCGGCGCAACTCCAGTCACTAGGCAAAAGATAAGAAGTTATTAAAAAACTGCTATTAAACAAACACTCTATTCAGAGAACGCTTGAGATAACTTCGGAATACCTTCCCCAGTTTGGCTCGAAGACGGCTGGACGGCCTCGGAAGTACGCTCATGAATAGGAGATAAGCGCGGTTGTTCCGGGTCGTAAGCAGGAACAGGTTGCAAACTGACCACAGATACAGGCATCGATGAAGATGGTGTGGTGACTTCAGTGACAGCAGAATGGTGCTCAACGCCTGACCCCTCTCCGACTTCCAGGGAACGACCACCGATCATTTCCTTCTCATGAGCGATGATAGCGTCGTGAAGAACCTTCTTCTCATCGTCTGTAAGCAGCCGATTCTCCAGTTCGAATCGATCGACCGCTTCACCTGGGTGCGCTTCCTCTTCCTCCTCAACCAATCGGTCCCAGGCGCTACGAAGGTGAACTGGGTAATCTTGAAGCCAGGCCAAGTTTCTGTGCTTCAATACATTGGCGTTGTAAGTTATGAGCAAATCTTCGATATCGGCCTCTAGCCTGGCCTCTGCATTCTGAACCTTCTCCTCCACCTCTGCTTCGACCGCCTGAACTTTGGCCACGGCCACATCTCTTTCAGTACGAAGCACTACGGCTTGCTCGCAGGCTTCTTGCGCCGTGTTATGCGCGTCATCTCTATCTTTAATAATCTCGGCAAATTTAGCCTTGAGCTCATTAAGTTCTTTTAACGCCGCATCCCGCTCAGCAGTGACGACAGTATTCCGGTGGCCCATGTCTTCCACCGTAACATAGTGCTCCTTTTTCATTCTATCCATGGCTGCTTGAGCTTCGTCGACCTTTGTAAGAGCCTCCATCTCCGACTTTCGAGACGATTCCGCCTCAGTATTCAACACTTGTATGATGCGGTCTCTCTGAGCCAGCTCGGTTTGAAGTTTTTCAATGGTAGCAGCTCGTTCGAAGGCCAACGCCGATGCCTTATCGGCCGCCCTATACCACGCCTTGTATTGGGAGTAGAAGTCATGCACATAGTCGAGCGCTAACCGCTCAGCCTCCGGTGGGACCCTTTTCAGGTTCGGGGGAAAGACGTAGTTGTCGAAGCAGATATTCGGGAACTCCCTCTTTAGTTGCGCAAGTCTAATTGCCCCTTCTCCCAAGATCTCTGTAGGAGGCTGTTCTGCGACTATCGGGGTCATCGCCTCGGATCGGGAAGCTTGAGAAACCGACGTATATCGAGAAGACTCGGAAGGATGAGGGACCTGAGCAGGAGGTTGTACGGGATCTCTGGAAGGAGGAGGAGTACGCGACCGCGATCGACGCTTATAGCCCCTGTCCGTGTCATATCTCTCGTGACTAGAATACCCAGAGCGTCCCTGGTCATAATACCCAGGACGCCCCTGATCATAACCTCTATCCCCTTCACGTCTACGCGAATCGTAATATGAAGGCTTGCGGGCGTGTCGAAGACTCCCAAGCATTGAACCTCGCTTAGACATGATATCTGCGAAGCAAAATAAAATAGAATTAATCACCGCTCGAAACAGATAGTTTTCAGTCAAAGGTTATGCAGTGTCGTGAAATGTGTATGAATATGCATTCCCCCTGACCAACCGGAAGTGTCGACCTCGCTAGTAATAAGAGGCTCGTTCAATTCTAGGGTGCGATGGAATTCCTCCAACCCGGCATCATGTTGAAAAGACACATCGTCCGGGATTGGAAGGTCGGCAAGCCCTTCAAAAAGATTTTCAGTTCTCGGAGGAGACGTCTCCGAGATTCTAACTCCGGGAGCAGAACGGGCCGTGACGACCGATTTCCATCTCCCCTTCTTACTTGACTTAACCATGGCAGCCTTGCCTTTTCTCTGCTCCGCGACATCCGGAGCTGCGTCAGTAGGCCCGGTCAGCGGCTCATCATCAGTGTGGGTTCTTTCAGAGTCCGCTTCCTCAGCTGTGGTAACTCTGGATTTCTTGTGCTTGACTCGTTTCTTCGAGACGACCCGTAGTGCCACTTCAAAGCTTATGCTCTGCCCTTGTTCGATCAAACCGCAGGCCCGGAGATTCCTATCCGTCAATAACATATCGATATCCCTATCTCCATCCGGGACTTCTCGAAGCACTCGCACCATCTCCCTAAAGTGCTCGCCTTCAGGTCGCTGAATCACTGCTGCAAAAAAGGATGAAACATAAGTTCCACTTCGGCTGCGATCGTCATAATAATTATTTACAAACTCAACTATACTCACGTCTGAATAGCCATCGTCGGGCGAATCCAGGAGGACATCTGACATAAAACCATTCTGTCCTATAATAGCTCAACCTGGTCCAAGACCCGGTAACCACTTGGCAGTTTCTCACCGCTTCCAGGAATGTGAAGGAGGGATAATCACCCCGAGTTTTGAAATTGAACAAGTATCTGATCTCAATTGGGAGCGGTGGTCGATGAAGATATTCCATAAATGCGATGAACACGCTATTGATCGACGCATATCCGTTCGGGTGCAGCTGAGATGGGGCGATCCTCAAGAACGACAATACTTCCCTTATGTACTCGTTGAATGGGGGAAGTGTCCCGGCCGCGTACGCGTGGCGGTTAAATGCCGTATATCCCTCCGGTGGATTATGCGGTCTATCATTCGGCCCCGGCAGTAGCACATCATCCAGCGACAGGCCGTGTCTCAAACATATTCTCCCCAACATGTCTTCAGAGATATTGGACGGAACGGAATCTGATGGATTGGCAATGAACGACGCATCGGGAAGTTCATCCGGAGCTGGACCAATAATCTCAGGATCAATATCAGGAATCTCTAGCCTCGGAGAGACGGTAACTTGAGTTTCCTGCTGCTGTGAACTTGACGGTTCCATAACTAGCTAACTCACGAGAAACCATCGTTAGACGACAAAAACCCGTGCGTTCCCCAGTGTAACGTGTATGAGTGTGTGTTGTGCAGTGACATGCATTACTTGAATAAATGTTGCAGAGTTAAAGAAATATGCAAACAACAAGGTTATGGAGTCCAGCTATAATGACCGTCATCGCTGACCGTCATCACCAGTCCGTTTCCATGATGGAAGTTGGTTCGGGTAGAAGTTGTTATAGTTCCATCGACGAGCTTCAAAAGGTAGTCAGGTATGCAGTTAAATATTCAAGTCCAAATATGCAGGAATGAAGCTCGTCGGAGTTATGCTTGGAGAATTTCAAATTTTGGTATCCATCATGTAGGGTTCGAAGCCATCACCAGGACTTCGTTCGAACCCAACCGAACATCCCATGCGTTTGAACCCATCCTAACGTCGCTTCGAACCCATGCGTTCGAAACCATCCTGACTTCGCTTCGAAACCATGCGTTCGAAAACATCCTGGCGCGCTTCGAACCGATAGACAGATGACTAGTTCGAACCGATGAGAAAACCTCAACTCCGCATCACTCACATTCGAACCGATCCACTTCGTATCGATACGAAGCTGTGGACTTCGAAACGATAGCCTATGGGTTCGAACCCATCGGTTCGAATGGACCCCTCGAATCCCTTGATCGATGCGAACTACACATCCCAGCAAGGACATTCCAAGGATCGATTCGAAATCCAGTAAGAAGACGCCACCGTCATCGATTCGAACTCGAGCCTACGTATCGGTTCGAATCCCTCCCAAACCAGATCTGGTTTTGCCAATCTCGAAGCTACGCAATCGATAAAAAGAAACAGGTTCGAAGTAACTTCGCCGTTCGAATCCAAGGCTAATTACCTATTTTGGATGATGAATTCAAGGGACAGAAGATTCAAATCTTGAACGGTTCGAAAGAGCGACACTGTGTTTTCTCTTTTGGAGCTCTGAAACGAAGAAGAGCAAAGTAAAAAGCAGGCAACAGTAAAAGTGAAAAGTGAAAAAAGGCCGTGGTCTTTGCTATTTATATGGAGGGTTAGAGATGACTGAATCGATTCGCGTGCCGGTGGACTCGACCGTTTACAACAGGTCAGAATGCAGAATCGGTTCGAAATCCACTTTCGAACCCATACGCTTGAGGCTCCATCGTGTGAAGCACACGGACCGCTGCCACGAACAAAAGTCTCGAAACCATCCCTTCACACCGGTTCGAATGTCGATTTCGAACCCATCACTACACGAGTGTACTCCACCCTTTCTGATCGATTCGAATGTCAATTTCGAATCCATCATAGCAGCGAGCGTACCGCGTCCAAACAAACGTGGGTTTCGAACCCATCAATGCTCGAATGCATCGGTTCGAAACGTCGCGCTCGCGCAATACAAATTCGATTCCTTTAACCTTCTACATCGGTTCAGGAGAGGATCGATACGAAGGAACCTTTCAAAACAACCACCAAGCGTTGTCTCAATTCAAATTTCAAAGTTGGTTCAGGAGAGAATCAATACGAAATTCTATAGCAAACCAAACTGACAACAACTCGTGGACGCACAACGTTAACAAGGGTCAAATTAACATATGCGCATACATGTTGGACTAACGTTCGATTTTGAATATTCACAGGGATCAAACACTCATCCTGTTACAAATGCGACAGCCAACGGCTAAGCACTATTATACAGCAATCAATCCTATCAACGCAAGGTTACAGCAGTACAACATACGAGTTTCGACAAAAAAGAGAGCAATGATTGTTCAGAGAGAGATTGCAGCTATTCAAAGCACGTCATGTTCCCACAAGACGTACTTTGGGGGCAAAATGTTATCCCGCTTTTTGGCAAAGCCGCGATACCAAAAGATTGATCGAAAGCGAAGGACAGTTCGCCTCAGAGGTTGATCGTACTTCCTTTCGCCATGGATATCACTGAATTTTATCCGAGTCCAGATTGAGCTACAATTGATAGGACACGGCAAGAAAGACCACAGGAGTCAGCATTTCAAATTTCAAGACAATCTAAGGTCGTATGCTCAAGTTATGATGGATTCAAGTTGAAAGAAACGAACCTTGCTCAGTTCGAATCCATCACCTCGAATCCATCCAGAACCTTCCCTTGTTCGAACCCAAGAAGCTTAGCCATGCTTCGAATCCATCCGAGCAGGCACCGTGTTCGAACCCATAGCACAGTCACGCCACCTTCGAACCCATCAGGTTCGACTCCATCTAGTTCGAAACCATCCCATGGTCTTCCTTCGTACCCATCAAGAGAAAGTGCTTCGAATCAACCAATGTTCGAACCCAGCATTCCTACCTTCGAACCCATCCTCCCGAAGACATGCTTCGAACCCATCACAGAGGCCTTCTTCGAACCAATCTTTGATGCCATCTTCGAACCCATCCTGTGTAACCTCGTTCGAACCCACTGGGTCAACCAGCCACGATGACGTGTCTTCCATCGGTTCGAATGCGCCGAGATACATGGAGTCGAAGCGGTCAACACGGAGTGAAGTCCGGATCGATTCGAAGTTTGCGCTCCACGTCACCACGAAGCCGCGTGCCATGATGGATTCGAAACCATCGTTTCGAATACATGGGTTCGAACCAGACAGCTATGCCGAATGCCACAGGGGTAACCCGGCCTTGTGTTGGCAGAGATCCGGTTAGGTTCTCGGGACGTCCTTCCAGAGGCGTTTCCATGTGGCAATGGGAAGTTCCTTGGCCTCATCATTTGTTGGAAATCCAAAGAAACAATACGAACCTTGTACGGTATTAGTTGTAGAACCTGCCATCTAATATGGTAGCTATAGCGGGCATAATACAATGGTACCTATGCTGGCTAAGATTTATATTCTACTTTCGAAATTGTTTTCTACACTATGCACTAATAATAATATCAAATGATTTGATTTTGCGTAGTAAGCATGTTTGACTATCGTAAGAAGAAATCTCCTCCAAGTCTGCGTTTGCATTGTGTGTGTGGCGGGAGGTCTTATGGTAGTTTCATTTTCAAAAAGCATTGCGAATTTACTTTAAAATTCTCTTGTTGATTGTTTTTAAAGATAAACTGTTTTTGTTGCTCACACCAGTCCCATGACTGATCCTGTGACGCCCCACCTCTATACCCACGCTAGCCAAGAACACTCCGGAGTAGTGCTGTCAACTAGCACGGAGAATAAGGCTGTTCAGGAGCGACCATCCATGTAATTGCTTATCACACGGTGGCTATAAATAATCTTCGGAAACAAACATAGAAATAATCATATCACAAATCAGTCACAGATATCCATATCACAAAGGCGGAAGACGATATGAATATATAACTAACACATGAAAGTGTACATCAGAGTAGTGGTCAATAAGATCCACGATAATACAAAAGAATAGCAATACGTGCTATACAAAAGAATACAACTATGAGTCTATATCTCAAGTGTATACAACAAAAAAACTGCTAATCTAAACAGTTAGCCAAAAGTCAGAGTGATGAATCCCTGGGAAGAAGTCAAGCAGAAGCACCTGTAACATCTCGGTCTGACCCGAGTATTATTTAAGAAAATAATAGACGGATCAGTCTAGCTATAAATATCAGATGACATGATATAACATAAAAGATATGGCATAAACATAAACATCCATAACGACATACCACTATAAGTATGTAAATAATGATCAACAGAAGATCAATCAATAAGAGATAATCAATATCACAAGAATCTTCTCAAAGATTCGAAGAGGGCATCATACCCTAAACTTGTACTCATAACAAGTCAATGACATAAATTCCAGAAATCAACACGAGAAATCCAGAAATCATAAAAAGGGAAAGAGGCCTATCACATGACGGTCCGAAGACCAAGGGGAGCTACCCCGCATGTGTGAATGGAATCACACAGATTGAGGTCAAGACTAACCAAAAAGCAGAAAGGTATGTGTGAATGGAATCACACAAGTGGTGTCTAGTCTAACCTTGCAATGAAAGAGACATCGCGCAATTGCTAGTCTAATTCATAAAGCGATCATCAAGATCAACGAGAAGTGTCAATTACACTAAGCTAGTAAATATAGAAGTTTAGCTTCATGTCCCATAACCACTTGCTTAACTTAAATATTTACGAACAAACTGTAAATCTTCACTAATAAAATTGTCACAAGAGGTTCAATCGAACAAGTCCAAGAATTAACCGACGAAGTGAACGCAAGCGTTTCATACCACTTGTTTTACTAAGTCGTTTAATTAGATTTCTCATCCGAGTGAGGTAAAGGCTTGTATATACTAATAGATTGGAAAACGGTTTAAGAAAAGAGCTTTGTTATTAAAAATAGAGTTGAAATTGTTTGTTAAAAGAGTTTTGATATTTACTACTAGTATTGAAACCTTTATATTATAAAGTGACAAAACACATAAGCAAGTGTAGAAACAATCAGTCACAAAGATCGCATACGGAGATGCGAATAAAATCCAAGGAAATCAGCTCAATGTTTTTCAGATAAGATCCCCTACGGAGGGGGGGTCCAGGGGGGGTGGCAACCCCCCTGGGTGGGGGTGCGGGGGCAACGCCACCGCCTACGGGGTTCGACCTAAAGGGATAACGACCTAACAGTTATGGGGGCAGCGCCCCGACCAAAACGGTACGACCTAGTGAAGACAAAATGAGGTCTAACGACCTAAAGGGATAGGGTCGAGCGACCTAAAGGTGTTCGCGACCTAACGATGACTCGCGACTTAACGAAGAGGGGGTGAGCGACCTATGGTCATAAACGAGACCGAGCGACCTAAGGGAATAAGGGACGAGCGACCTAGCATTCGAACGACCTAAAAGAGGCGTGGCCTAAAGGAGACGCGACCTAAAAGAGGCGCGACCTAAAGGAGACGCGACCTAAAAGAACATAAGGTCAAACGACCTAACTGTATTGGGTCACGCGACCTAAAGAGAGGCGTCCTAGCGACCTAGAGTGCACACGTCCAAAGGTGGGAACGACCTATCGAGGTAAGGTCCAACGACCTACGACCTAAACAAATAGGCCAAGCGACCTATAGGGTTAACGGTCTAACGACCTAACAGTTATGGGGTCACGCGACCTAACTAAGTACGCGACCTAGTGGGCAAGGGAGTCGAGCGACCTAACTGCATCCAGTGATGAGCGACCTAAGGGAGTCAAGTAGCGAGCGACTTAACTAGTTAACGACTCGAGGGGGTCAACGACCTAAAGGTCCAACGACCTAAACCCAAACACACGAAAAGTGGCCAGAACGACCTAGGGGTTAACTCACATGCGACCTACGACCTAAGGCCCATGCGACCTACGACCTAACACCGATACGAGCTAATAAGGCCAGAACGACCTAGGAGCAGAAAATCCACCAAAACGCTAAAAATCGGAGTTTTTCGCCAACCCAATCCAAACCAAATGCAAATATACATGCAAACACGATAGGGATTCATTCCCAACAGTCCAATATTGATATAGACTAGATTTGTGAGATAAAAATCTCACCTTTGCACTAAAGTTTATGAAGATGAAGCTTGAAAGCAAGGAGAAGCAATCCAAAGCTTGAATCCAATATCTTCTACTTGAATTTGGAGTTGAATGTTGGATTTGCAATTGAATTTGTGCTTGGAGTTTTAATTTCCCATTCCCTCCACCATTAATGCCAAAGCTTGATTAGTTAGGAAATTTATGAAGAGTGAGGAGAAGAGGGTTGGAACTTGGGCTTAATAGGCTAAACTAACCCAAAGTCCAAAGCGGGAAAAGTTAGTGAAATTTCACTAACTCCAAACCTATCGATGTTTATACTTAAAAAGTTGTAAACGACATTTCGAACTCAATGGAAGTGGTCTCGAGTCCTAATTTGACCGTTTGCAAAAAGTAGCTTTTCGGACCAAAATCCGATTAACGAGTTAATATTTAAATAGAATATTTAAATACAAACTCGATAAATATGCGGGTTGTTACAGATCCGGAGTTTATTGTTCCTTTCCTAAACTCTGGGTGCTCATTATTTTCCACACGAGCAGTCTAGAGTTGGGTTTTTTAGATAGTTAGATATAGTGGATTATCTGGAGTTAGTTCTGTCTTTGGTTCGCACCAGTCTTGCTTATCTTTGTGCACCGTGATGTTGGATCGAGCTGCTGTTGCTAGAGTTCTCTTTTGAAGATTATCTTAGAGTTATTTATTCCGCTGCTGATGTTATCATTTTCTTTTCCGCTGCTATTTGTTGTATCATATCTTTGATGTATATTGATATTCATTGTATCGTTCTGTTGTAACAGATATTGTATATCAGTGTATTATTCTTTTATTCCGCTGTGATGTTTACTTAATTGTGTTATAAGCTCCGACGAATCGGTTTTGAACGGTCGAATCTACGGCATTCGAATACGATTTGAAGTATGGATGTCGATTTTCGAGCGGGCAAAACCCGTTTCGTTACATTTGGAATTCTCCCAAAAATGGCATTTGGAGAATTTGGCTCTAAGCTGATGGTGACGAAGAGTACTCAATACAATACTCAAGTGATTAGCATGCTCAGCTTCAGACTTAGAATAAATAAGGATATCATCAATGAACACAAGGACGAATTTATCGAGATACCCCCGGAATACTCGATTCATGAGATCGACAAAGAAAGCAGGAGCGTTCGTCAACCCGAACGGTATAACGAGCCACTCAAAAGAACCATAACGAGTGCGGAAAGCGGTAAGAGGAATGCTATCCTCCGCGACTCGTAACTGATGAAAACCTGTGGCAAGGTCGAGCTGAGAAAAGACCTTAGCATCACTCAATAGGTCGAACATATCATCGATCCTAGGCAATGGATACCTATTCTTGATGGTTAACTCGTTAAGTTTGCGATAGTCAATGCAAAGCCTAAGAGTTCCATCGGACTTCTTCACGAAGACGACCGCGGATCCCCACGGAGAAAAACTGGACTGAATCAACTGCTTGGACTCAAGATCCAAAAGCTGCTTCTTGAGTTACTCATTTTCCCTTGTAGACATCCTCGTGGGAGGACGACTAACTGCCTGCGCGTCTGGAATGAGATCAATGCGGAACTCAATTGCCTGCTTAGGTGGCAAACCTGAGACAGGCTCAAAAACATCAAAAAAGTCACAGGCAATAGGAATACGAGATATATCATCATTATCCCGCGAGTCAAGAGAATATAAAGACATTTCAGAATTATCCACATCCCGAAGAATAAGAGATAGCTGAGTAGGTGAATCCGGATGTCGAAGATATATAATTCTCTCCGAACAAATAATCCTGGCATCATATCTTACTAGCTAGTCCATACCCAAAATCAAATCAAATCCCAAACAAGAAATAATGTGCAGACTCGCACGAAAAGAAAAGCCACATAAAACAATCTCAACATCATCACAAAGCAGGTTAAGGGTCGCGGATCCCCCAATAGGATTCGCAATCCTTAAAGAAGTAACCAAACAAGAAACATCCAAAGATAAATCATCAACGAGCTTTTTCGATACGAAAGAATGTGATGCACCCGAATTGAAAAGAACTCGAATACTATGATCATGAAATAAAATAGAACCTTCCAAAATAGGTGGAGATATACCTTTGGGCCGAGAGGGTCCTTCAGAAGCCTTAGCAGCATAAAGCTTGCTAGACTTGGCACCAGCCGGAATAGTAGGGCAAGCTGAAACATGATGACCTTCCTTCTTGCAATAGCGGCAGTAGAGAGGCTTAGGACAAGCTCGAATAATATGATCAGGAGAACCACAATTGAAACACTTCTGAATGAAAGGTGTTCCAACAGACTGAGGCTGAGAACTAGAACCACCAGTCTTCTTCTTCTTAGAAGGAAAAGACCTGGACTTCTGAAATGGAAACTGCCTCTTGTTGGGGTTCATGGAAACCTCAAAATCCTCACCACTATCACACTCCTTCTCGACGGTTTCAAGATGAAGTGCTGAATCAACCAACTCCTCAAAAGAGAGCTTAAGCTGGAGCAACAAAGACTTCTTAAGATATTTCTTAAGACTAGAAACAAACTTCAAATTCTTCTTATAAGAAGTGCTAATGAATTCAAAACCATACTTAGATAAAGCCTCGAATGACGCAACATACTCAGAAAGAGAAGATTTCCTTTGCTTCAACTCAAGGAAGCAACGGGTCAATAAAACTTTTTCAGATTCAGGAACGAACTTGAGTTGGAACCGCTCCCCAAACTGAGTCCAAGAGAGAGTAGACTCATCAATTTCGGCTATAAGAAGCTCATATCAATCAAGAGAACGCTCTTGTAATAAGCTAGAAGTTATAAGAACTCTATCATGGTCAGAAAGATCCATGCGAGAGAAGATACGCTCGCACGTGCGAAACCAAGCTTGGACTTCAAGAACGGACTTGGATCCTTTAAACGACTTTCCCCCAAGATGAGAAAAATCACTGCACTGGCGTACAAAGGCAGACTTGCGAGGTGGAGACACTCGAGGTGGAACTGGAGGCTGAGTGCTCCTAAACAATTCCAAAAACTGAACGGCATACATATAAACGCCATCTGGATGTGAACCACTAGATTGCCCAGCATCCAAACGTCGTCCTCTACCTCTTCCAGCCATACTGAAAGTAAGATAAGAACAAGATTAATCACAAGGTAGATACTTCAATACGGAATACTACGGAATAAAATGCATTCCTAGACGTATTCCCCAAATTCTATCTAACCTTTGATAGTAGAAGGAATAGAAAGGCACGATGATTCAAAGATTTGTATTACTTATACACTTTGATGTACCGTAATATGTGCCTCTATTCTGTGTTTATCATATTTTGTCCTGAACCTCAGCTTTGATACCACGCTGTGACGCCCCACCTCTATACCTACGCTAGCCAAGGACACTACATGGTAATGCCGTCAACTAACACGGAGAATAAGGCTGGATAGGAGCGACCATCTATAGCCTTGCTCTAACTATCTATTGAATACATCGACAATAATCATACAAAGCAGATCGACATATCCAATGAATACTTAAAACAAAACCATAGGTGGTTGGAGGATATATCAGAACAGAATATAACAACTCAAATGTAATATACATCACAGAACAATAGATCATCATATACACATATACAGATACATAACAGAGTATACAAACTAATACACGCCGAGTGGTATAGCAAACCACAATATACAGATGAATCAAAAGAATACATATATCAGAGTTACAATAAAAGGACTACACAAAAAGCTTTAACAAAAAGGAACAAGCTGAATAGTCCATGCGGAAGCAAAATAGGCTAAGTCCAAAAGCACCTAACCTGAAACATCTCGGTCTGACCCGAGTATAAAATACACGGGTCAGTCTAGCTAAACAAATCAGTTAGATAAACTGAACAACAATAAACCTGCAAGGTTACAAGGTATAACAAATATCTCTAAAAGAGATAGCACAATCATCTAACAAAAGATGAATCATATGATAACAAGACAAGCCTCATATCGTCGGCAACATAGATAAACAAAGGATACAAATATCCCAAATCAAGCCAAAAAGGCAAATAACAAATACCAATGAAGGTAACACAAGTTCCATGAGGTAATCGCTACATATCATACGGCTCAAAAAGACCAACACAGAAGGGCGATACCTAGGGAATATACATATCAATGAAACATTAGAAAATTGCTCGAGCTCAGTACTGTATAAACAAGGATCCATGAGCCCGAAGACTCCAAACCCAAATATCACTCGAGCGGCTCATAAAGACCTAACTCCAAAAGAGATACAATAGGGCAACAAACTCGAAGGCACAAACCCTAAGGCAACATACCCGAAGGCAACAAACCTGAAGGAGACAGTCCGAAGACACTATCCCAAAGGCAACAAACCGTAGTAGTGAAGGTCCGGAGGCCCAGTACTGGACACCACTAACTGGCAGAATGTGTCGTAACTCTCAAAAAGGAATCCGAAAAGTGTTAACGTGAGTCCCATAACCACTCGTTCGCACTAAACGGTTTACTATCCGTTAGTCAATTTCACACTCAAAGTAGTACAAAGTTCACCTCATATCATCAGTAAACCAAACCCGAAGGTCAAAACGATCAGTTGAATAGTGTCCGTGTTTTGCCCAACCATTTAATCACCATTCCACTTCGCTCGAAGTGCGAAATTATGCGTGTGTTTTAAATAGAATTTACAAATCGGAGAAGCGAACTTTTAATACGATTTGAAGAAATCATTTATAAAAACCCGTGAATAAATTCAAAAAGGAATCATCAAGGTCAAACATGCATAAACAACTAATTGGAATCAATATGCATCGATCAAATTTGGAAAACTAAGCGAACAAGGCAAATTGGAAAAAGACAATAGATTCAGACGTCTGAAAGAAGTGGTTCAAACGTCTGAATCTGGAAATTAATATGTTTTCCAGAACAGAATTCAGACGTCTGAACCTAAACTTTCAGACGTCCGAAATAGGCATTATTTTGCCTATTTCCTTTCTGGTTGAAATTTAGCACTTTCAGACGTCTGGAATATAAATTCAGACGTCTGAATCTGAAAATTAAAATCTTCCCGAGAACAATATCCAGACGTCTGAAATAGGGTTTCATACGTCTGAAACCTGATGGTCAGGCATTTGCTGAACCTAGGCCATCTATGGCCAAACAAATCGAAAGCAATCGAATGCGTGTTGATTATGGGCTTACGTCAAACGACTACCCAACCTTAACGACACACCCAAACACTTCGAACAACATAAACATCAACCATATAAGATTTTACATAGATTTGGCTTCAAAAATCAATATTTGGCAATTTCACCAAAGCAATCCAAATCGAAAGCAAATGAACATGTAGATATATTAGGAATTCATTCCTAATAACCCAAGATAGCTGTAAACATAAATGTGGGATAAAATCTCACCTAACATCAATAATATTAAGAGAAGTATATGTAAGTTCAAAACTCACCTTTTAATTCAAAACAAGAATAGAGAAGCTCAAACACAAAAAGAAGACCAACCACTCTCCACTTCAACTCTACTAGCTTCAATCTAAGATCAAAACAAGTACTTTACTAAGTTAGGTTTAGGAAATTTTCTGAAATTGAAGGAGAAAGAGTTGGAGAAGATGAAGAGGAGGCTTACCAATAGCTTCTCTTTGATTTTGGAGCAAGAATTCAAGTTTGCAAGGTAAACTAGGGCTCGGAATTTCTATTTCACATTCTCTTCCCCCATTTTCAGTTTTGCTTAAGCTTAAGAAATGAAAATGTGTGAATGGAAGGAGAGAAAGGGCTGAGTTGGTTTATAGAATAGTTAGGGTGAAACCCAAACCCAAAAGCCTACTTAGCAAATAGCAAAATTCGACTTACTCCAATTCGGCCATTTGTAAAAAATAACTTTTCGGACCTAAATCCGACTAACGACGCTATATTTAAATAAAACATTTAAATATATAATCGTTAAATATGCGGGTTGTTACACATATCTATCTTGGTGGATTACTTTACTAAATATATTATTCTTAACTAAGCAATGACTTAAACCTGCTTTCCATTATTACACACTAAACCACGTGGCATGAGTAAACCCTGCATGCAGTTAGGGCATAGGAAAATTATATATACATGTTGGTACATGTCATAGAATACGATTGAATGCATGTATATTATTAAAACACAGAAGTATACATATTATCAATAGGATACGTACTAAAGTAGGATCCTATATCTTACATAACACACGAAACCAAAGAATGAAATAATGTACATGTTGCATGCACATTATGTTGTTAGATGATGAAAGGCTATAAGCAAAAATAAAATAAAATTTAAAGTGCAAAGGCCTGCAACTTTATAACCCATGGAGGCTCTGTATAACTCACGTTACAAACTAAAAGCACAGAAGCCCACATGTACATACTACGCACACACATATCGGTGAGGATCCGCTCAAAACTTTTGTTTGTTCTTTCACTCGATGCTCATGAATATTTGTATAAAAATGAATAAAGTGTAAATTTCACGATATTTTTTCATTACGTTATATATTATAATAAAAACAGAATTCACATGTGATTTTCACAATGAAATGAAGTTAGCTTGCATAATTATTGTTGTAAAGTATCACCTAAGCATTTAACCATTGTTTTACAATCAATGAATTTTTTTTGGTTTATATTTGTACGGACTACAATCCCTTTGCTATGAGATTTCATTTAATGTTACAATAATAGCTTACCATATGTATAAGTTATCTTCCACGTACAATATACTAAATACTACGACAATCTTCCCATGTAGTATAGTAAATACAAGTTTCGTTTGTACAACTTAGTTATCCATTCTTTATTTTCATAAGTTAGCTACTTGCATGTTATCTAATATTAATTTATACAAGAAAACAACATAGGAGTGGTCTGAATCCAACAAAAGATGCAAAATTCACTCCCAACCATAAAATTATAAAAAAACTCAATCAACTCCGAAATCAACTTCATATAAGTCATGGACGCCTAGAACCAATCTCGACTTATTCAAAGATAGGAATACAAAGATGAAAAAATGTTCGAGCCTTCAAAACACACTCCTCATAACATCATCGCTGATAATACACAACAAATGTCAACCAACGAGGAAGAAGCATGCACGAAAGTGGACTTGGAACACTAGCCCTACTGCATGTAAATGTTGTCGGGCAGCGGAAAGGAATCCTAGAAATTGCTGGCAGTCTCGGCAAACAAGCTATCGGTCGAACACATTGAGAAGATTACAAAAATCCTTTAAACAATGTTTTATAAAAGCAATTCCTCTCGAGCACGTGCATCGCACGTGCCAAAGTACTCGTGTGTATATATCTTTATATTTAATAATAGTTGTAACAGTTTCGGTGTCACACTTTTTTGGTATCAACATGAACTACTAAAAACATCTCTTTATATATTATCAGATCTTAATCACTTAAAAATAACATCTAATATTAAATTTATTTTACAAATTCAAACACCCATAAAAGTAGACTCTAACAATTAAACATGCTTTACAAATCTAAAACGCTTCTAAAAATAGGATCTAAAATCAAACTTCTTTTACAAATTCAAAATACTTCTTTACAAATATACAAATCTTAATATCACTTGAAAATAAAAACTCATTTTTTGTGACTTATTCAAACATATATAATTTATAAGGAAAACAATTTACGCGCGAATCGCGTGTCGTAACACTCGTGTGTGTGTGTGTGTGTGTGTGTGTGTGTGTATTTTTATTAATAGTTGGCTTAGAAACGCAAACATTCGATCCGACCGTAAACTTTCGAAAATACCCTTTACTCGTACATAATTTAACGCTCTTTTATACATGTTATCAAATCCCTTAAAAATTGGATATAACAAATAAACTCACTTTATAAATTCAACACGTGCCTTTACAAATTTTGATAAGCATTAATATCACTTAAAAATAGGGCTTGATAAATAGTTTTTTTTTTATAATTTCATAACACTCAAATATAATCAAATCTTAAAGTCACTTTCAAATATGATATAACAAATGAAATTTCTTTACAAATTCTTTCTTTATTAACTAATAACAAAAAATATAAATTCAAACTACCAAAACAAATTAGATGCTGAAACTTAAAAGTAAAAATTCAAATAAAACCATGCGTGAGTTCAATGCAAAATATGACTAAATATTTTTGAAAATTATTTTTTTGAGTTTTTTGAAACATATACAATTTGAAGAACAGCTCAGGCGACGAAGCCGTTAGCCTAGCGTCCGTTAGCCTAGCGTATATATATTGTTTCTCACGGTAATTTTTAAGAAATCTTTATTGTCATTTATTTATGTAGATTTGTCGCAGCTCGGCCCAGTTTTATGCTTCTTAATCTTTCTGCCGCCTTATGAATAATAACCCTACCTCGTATATGTTATAATATATGTAAATATAAATAGTGAATATGCTATATATTGTTTTGTATTTAGTCCCACATCGTGGGATTAGTTCTACCCCAAGCTCTTGTGCCTCTATATAAAGGTGCTAATGTAATGTAAATAGATAATTTATTCTCAAGAATAAATAACATGTCTTCTGCCTCTCTCTCTAATGGCTTCCTATTTTCTTTATTCTATAACACGTTATCAGCACGATCTCCACAAAAGTTTTTTTTCTGATCTACAATTGTGATAATTTATGAAATAAAATCTATTCTTCTCCGGATCTAATTATAGATCTCAAAACGGTAAGTTATTTTTCTAATATGATTGATCTAATCTTCCAATTTTTTTTATATATCTCATTCCATTCTAGATCTACTTCTTCAGATCTAAATCTATTGTCTTATTTTTTAGACTTTATTATACTGGTCTTATAATTTTATATCTTATATAGATCTAAACTTTGAGATCTAATTCTTATTTTGTTGGTTATTATATTTCAGATCTAATTTGTTTGTTGTTGCTATTTTTTTGATAATATTATATTGTAGATCTCAATATCATACTTATTTTTATGCTTTTGAGTTCATTTATTTTGGAATGCAAGTTTGAACTTGACAAAATTTTGATATTGTTGATCAAAGCAAATTTTTTGAATTTGATTGTATTTAGTTTGGAATGGATTTGAGAAATCAAACATGGTTGGTAAATGGGGTTTTCATTTTGAAAACCTTTTGATTTGATTTATATTTGAATGAAGACTTTGGAAATTATTTTGATATATGATTTACATTTCCAAAAGAAATATTTTATTGTTTCTAAGAGAAGCAAATATAAATATAATACGTATCTAGAAGATCGTATTAAGTGAATGGAAACATTAGTAAAAGCTTACATGATAAGCTTAATATCTTCCAATGTTTTCTTAAAAAAAAGGAAAAGGAAATAATAACTGAGAACCTGCAGTTTTCACAAATCAGTAAATTACAAGTTTCCTCAAAATAAAGAACCAGAAGTTCTAACTAAAAAAAAAGGGATTATATATCAAAACTCAAATATATAAATTTGAGATGTGAAGCTTTGAATTATTAGAAAATCTAATTCAGATTATGGTAAATTTCAATTGCAATCAAACCTGAAGTTTGATAATGAAAATCATGTTGTACCATTTAGGATCTAAAGTACTAAACAAAGACTTTTTTTAAAGTAAAATTGGAACCAGAAGTTCTAAAAATATTTGCCAATGGTATTAACTACTAAATCAAATAAATATATAGAAACTTGTTCACTCCATTAGTAGTGAAAATAATATATTAAAAAAAATCTCCAGAAGAGATTTGTTGATATATTTGGTGTTTTTACTAAACCAAATAAATATATAGAAACATATCTACTCTTCTACTCTCTTTCTTTTTAATTAAAAATAAGGCATTCTAATAAAAGTTTATTTCCTAATTTTTTTCCTTCTTCCATGCATCCAATCACTTTTCAAAAGGTAAAATATAATAGATCTAAAATAATCTCTATAGGTTTAACAACAACTTGAAGTTGTGCAAAGGAATTATTTTAATAGAAGTTGTATAACTCAAAGTCCAAGGCCTGAAGTCTGGAATTATGAAAAGATTTTCTGACAAACTTTACAAGCTCGAATTCTTGTCAGTATTTTTTTTAAATTTGTCAAAATGTACAAGCTTCTAAAAAAAAGAAGGGCAGTTTACACAAAATTTAAGAACCCGAAGTTCGTAATAAATTAGTGAACTTGAAGTTCATGAATTAGAAGCCCGAAGCTCTATTGAAATTGTGTAAAATGATAAGGTTGTACTTCTTGAAGAAGTTAAAGGAAAATAATATATTATCATGTGAGATAATAATGCTGCATTCAAGAGATTACAAAAATCTCCAAATGAGTTATACCTTACCTTATATCTTCATATTTATATTACATTAACCAAATATCCTGAAGATATATGTTATATGATATATTAAACATCATTGGATGTGTGTGTTTTAATCTCTTGAAAAGATGTTTTAGAGATTTATTTATATTCATATTGCAAAATTTAACATCCCAAAAGAGATGTTATAGAAATTTTATTTTTGTTACATTGCAATTCCTTAAAAGGAAATACTATATTCCCCGAAGGAATAATGATATAAATATTTTTGAGTAATAACAATAATTTATCGAGAGAAAAAATGATATTGTTGTAACATACGCGATTTTTCGTTGCCGAAAAACCGAATAGTTAGGGGTTTTAAAAAGAATTTAAGAAAAGAAAAGAAGAGATAATTTAGAGAAGAAAAGATAGGAGAGAAAATAAGAGATAAGAAGGTAGAAAATAGAAAATAGAACAGAAAGAAAATAGATCATTTTAAAATAGAAAGAAAAGAGAATAGAACGGAACAGAAAACAACTGAACAACATCAGAATCTCACAATTCGCAGCGGAACAACATATAATAAATAAATGAATAATCTTTAAACAAAGAACTATATCAGTTATTACATTACATTTCATTTTATTACATCATATCATCAGAGTGTACAACAACATACAACAACAAACAGCGGAAAAAGAAATACTATATACTAGTATTACGCCATGCCATCCAGCTTGCCTCCAGCAACCCCTGAATATCCTGATAAACCTTAACTCTTAACTGCCCGTGTGGAAATTGGTGGGCACCCAGAGTTTAGGAAGGAAAACAATAAACTCCGAGTCAGTCATGTGACTGGTGTGAGAACTCAAAACAGTTTATTTATCTTTAAAAATCAAATAGAGGAATATTTTTAAAGTCAATTCGCAATGCTTTTAAAAATGAGACTACCATAAGGCCTCCCGCACACACACACATGCAAACGCAGAATCGGAGGAGATTTCTCCTTATGATAGTCAAAGATGCTTGATACGCATTTAAAATAACATTTGATATTATTACTAGTGCATAATGTAGAAAAAATTCATTTCGAAAGTAGAATATAAATCTTAGCCAACATACGACCATTATCGTATGCCTACTATAGCTAACTATGTTCAATAGCAGGTTACCGCCACATTCCATAGCAGGTTATACAACTAAAACCGTACAAGTCTCGTATTGTTTCTTTGGATTTCCAACGAATGATCAGGCCAAGGAACTTCCCATTGCCACATGAGAATGCCTCTGGATGGACATCCCCGAGAACCAAACCGGATCTCTACCAACACAAGGCCGGGTTACCCCTAACTGAGTAACAACTGACCGAATATGCCATCCCCCGGTCCTTTGGGACCTTTCCACCGAGCGCGCGTAATCAATTCACACAATCATAACAAAGTGTTTTCAACATGAGTAAGTATCTGGGCTCCATACCATGATACCACCCTTTTCCAGAAGGAAATGCACACATCCTAAAGGGCGCTACCCCTCATAACCTTGCCGCATCTTTCCTGTTTTGACCATTCACGGGGTGTGAGGCTCGACGAAGTCACGTCCACAAAAACATACTTTATACAAAAGCCATGCTTTGGGTCAACAAATGATCATAGAAATGATCATCAAGATAGACGATCAAATAAACGATCCTATCACAAATAATCAACACAATGATCATTTACAGCAACGCTCAGCATGTCACATTACCAAATTGGGAATATATCGCTGATAACCTTCAACTACATAACCTCTGAGCTCGTACGTCTCAGAGAAGGGTGTTAAGCTAAAAGAATAAATTCTCCGCCACCAACATAAATATATTTGAATGAAATCGGCTTTATATCTCAATTTGTAATGTCAGACACACAATCCATACAAGTCTGTTCCGGGCTCGAACAAAACCGAAGGCACTTACAAAGAAGTCCTTGCAATCCGGATATTCACAATCCTGATCGGATTCACCATCACATATGGAGAACTCTATACCGGAGCAACTCGGTGCAGAGTCAATCGACAAGTCATCCTATCGTTCTCGCAAATACCGGGTCTTCAACACCGATCTTCAATGCAATTCACAACGACGTATCACATATTCGGAATGGGTTATACGACCCCATGGTCCTTTCCCGGTTAACCCGAATAGTGAGCGCTTATTCAAAAATAAGTGTGGCATTCAAATTCAAACAAATCACATCAATTACCCATTCAAAGGGAAAATAGTCGGTTATTGAACTATCAATTGATATGCACACATCACCAGATTCCAAATAATTTTCCAAATTATTTATTTTTCAAAATATCTTTACTGGATATATAATTTTCACACTTCAAAAATAAATCAATATTTATTTTCATACAAATTCCACTTTCTTTTATAAATTCCTTAATGAATTTATAATCCAAAATATCTATGGATATTCGATTTCAATTATTCATTTCAATTTATCTTCAAAAAGATAAATTCTCAAATATTCACTTTATATTGGAAAACATTTCCATGCTTATTTAATAAGTAATTCATGAACTTATTTATTTTCAACACTTGAAAAATATTCAATATACTTCAATCGAGATTAAGTATATATTTCATTCTTAAAGGAAATCATTCTCTTAAACATATTTATTTGGGCCAAAACGAATGTTGCGTAAAACATCGTCACGACAACCCAAAATCACTAGTATAGGGATTCGAAATTAAAATAGATATATAAATCCCAATACTATACAAAACATTTCCTTTCGGAAATCATTTACTATAACAACAGTGTTATAGTCCACTATTTCCTTTTCATTTCTCGAAAACGTCTATTTCAACAATAAATGTTGAAATCTATGGTTTCGAATCTCAACACATTTAAAACATCGTTAACTTGTTTTAATTCTGTTTAAAACATCACATTCAAAACAGTTTCTTTAACATATTATTCACTATTCAAAAACGTGAATATACTACGTTTAACAAATTTCATCATTTCCATTCATTTTATTTCAAAGGGTTATTCACTGTCAAAAACGTGAATATAACTTCATTTATAGGTTTCAACAATTTACTTATCAAAATAAGTCATTTGCGAATTTATAAAACAACGTTTATAAATCCCATTTCTATTTATTTTACAACAACTTCCTTTTATAAATTTCCTTTATAAATCTATTCAGTTTCATATCTCAATAATATACTAAAATTTCATATTATAAGTTAAATACTTATAATTTATTTGTTTATAAAATTGTTCCTTTAAACTTCATAAATTTTATGAATCTTATAACTTATAAGATTCAATTATTTATCCAAATTCCATTCCTTTAATAACTTTATGAATTTTATTTTGTTTTCCTTTACAAATTTTATAAACCTACTATTTATAAAATTCTATTTATAACTTCATCATTATAATCCCATAAATTTCATTCATTTGTGAAATTCATTCACAATTCATTCTAACTCTTATAAAAGCTCGTTTTATAATTCCAATATTCTTAATTTATAAATATCAATTTATAAACCGTTTTAATATAAATCAATTTATATTACTATTTTAAACCGTCTTTCAACTCATAATTTCATCATTTTGATTTATAAAACAAATCAAATTTCATAAATTCTATAGATTTCATTCCTTTATGAAATCCATTTACAAATCATTCTATCACTTATAAAAGCTCGTTTTATAATTCAAGATATTCTAAATTTATAAATATCAATTTATAAATCTTTTAATATAAATCAATTTATATTATTACTTTAAACATCTTTAAACTCTTTTATGATTTCATCATTCTGGTTTATAAAATAAAAATTTTATAAGTCCTATTTTTAAACTTCTTATAATAAATTCAGAAATCCCAGTTCAAACTATTTTATAAAATCATTAATCTCATATTTTTCAAAAATCAACTTTTAACTGAATTTCTCAAAAATTAAAATTTTTATAATATTAAAATTATAACGTTTATTTATTTAAGATGAATAAATTCCAAAAATATTTTATAAACGTATATTTCCAAAAATCACTTTAGAAATCAAAATCGTTATTTTTAAACTTCAAAAATTGGATCCGATGATGCAACACATCAATAGTCAATCACGACTTTCAAACATCATATATCATCCATGATAACAATCAAATATCACAATATATGAATCAAACAAATATTTGTGAGGAATCCAGTTGGATCCCTCCAACCTGTTTCCCTGCATCCACAGACATTAGCACAATACCATTCCGTTTCAAGACGGAATATCGCGGTATATGGGATTTTTATAAAATATATCCGCTTACTAACGGCGCAATAGGGTCTCATCCGCTATACAAATGCGGGAAATCAATCAACTGCAATATATACATATGCCAATATATATATATTGCTATATATAATATAATACCAATTCCACTTCGAGGTGGAATATCGCGGTATATGTGTGTAATAAATAACCTCCGCTTACTAACGGTGTATAGGGTCTATTCACATCCAATATATATATATATATATAACAATCATCATTCAAGCATTCAATCAATACAGTCAAGCAAATTTTAAATCTAACTTATTTAAAATTTAAATAAACAATAAAATTCCTTTTGAGTGAGAAGTTCTCACCTTTATTCCCGTTTGCAATCCACTCCCAATTCAACTTGTTTTCTTCATTTATACCTTGTATAAATAATTATACAGTTTGTTAATATTTGAATTAATCGAACTGTTAATTTTCATTTGATAATTTCGATTCATCGGTGCTTTTACTTTAATAGTTAAATTAACTGATGGTTTTATTTAAACCAATTTCTTCTTTAAAATTTTATTTAACTAAAATTTAAATTTCCTTTTATAAATTAAATCAACTAACAAATTTTGGTTTTAACTATTAAATTTGTTATAAATAAATTTTCCTTTTAAATAATTCTATTCAACTACAATTTAATTTTAAAACTAAATTTTCTTCTTAAATAGATTTAATTAACTTATCCTTAAATTGAATTTATTCAACTAATTATTTCAATCTCAAGTTAATGATTTCTATTTTAAACTAAAAATTAAAGATTCAAACTGATTTTCTTTTTAAAATAATTCTAACATCTTTCTTATATAAATTTTCTTTTAATAAATTTGTTTAACTAAAAATTAGTTTTAAACTAATTCTTTTCTTTTAAAAATCTAGTCTTTATAAACTCGATATTGTTTTAAAAATTTCTATACTTTAAAAATAAATCTTATACACATATGTTTACTGTAAAAATGTTTTTTTTTCATACTATTTTTTTTTTCATAAATACGTAACGTAAAATATATATATATATATATATATATATATTTATATATATATATATATATATAAATATATATATTTATATATATATATATATATATATATATATATATAAACCCTTACTGCAAATCCATCAGCTCGAACTCGAGCCTCCCCACGCCGTCGCGACCCACTGCCCCACACGAACCCACGGCCACCCATACGCACACGAGTCACCGCAATCCCCCTCGCCCAGATCAACGCCTCCAACCTGCAGCCCTAAGCGCGCGAGTGCCGCCGCAGCCTCGATTTGAACGCGACCTTCACCTCCCTACGCGTACGCGCGCGCGATACCATTTAGGGCTTCAGCCCTTTTTCCTTTTTTTTTGATGATGTTTCGATTTAACTGAAGCCGAAGAATTTCGATTTCAAAATAGGAGAAGGGGAAAGCACGAGGCTTCGGCCATTTATATTTCTCGATTTCGAATTGAAAACGAGGGGATAGGCCATGATTTTCATTTTGATTTTTGTTCTGCGTGATTTTGTTTACTGGAGAGGGAAGGAGTATTTAAAATTAAACTGAGGTATGATCGGCCATGCTCACACGAATTTAAGCGTGATAGAAGGCGTGAGAAAAGGAAGCATGTTTGACTAAATTTATATTTAAATTTAAATCATTGAAAATTTTGACGCGTTTACTCGTCGTGTGATCACATATCAACTCCGATTGATACGAAATTTGAAATCCGGCAATAATTCAATATTCCGGACCCAATGGAACTGGTTTCGTCGAATTCCGAGACTGTGCCTCGGACAGCTATTTTAAATATTGATTCAAACGATTAAATTTCAAAACTGAACAATCCACTTCCAAATTCAATTCTGAAGCTTCTATTATCTTCAGTATTATCAATATGAATTTTACAAGCCTTTGAAATATTTTTAATTAGCTTAAAATTGAAGATTCAAATTTTTATTCAACTTTCAATAGATTAAATCCTATAAATTTAATTGCCAAATTCAAAGTTATATTGAAAATTCAATCCAAACCATCGTTCAAATATTTAAAATTAATTAAATATTTTCAAATTAAATTATTCAAAATTCTGGGTCGTTACAATTGTATACCAATGTTACACTCCAGAAGTAGTGGTTTTATCTTTCGCATCTTACTTTCATTTGGTGCATCTAATTTTGTTGCCGTGTTTAAAATTTGATATGTCATTTCAAAGATAGTTACAACAAAAATCTCCACTAGAGATGTTTTATGTTATTGTAAAGGTAGCACTTATGTAATTTCTACAAAAGAAACATTGTACATTGATATGACATTCCAATAGTACATATATATATATATATATATCTAGAAGAAATAAATTCACTCCAGAAGTAGTGATAATAAAATATCCCTAAAAGAGACAATAGATTAGGAAATGATAACATATCTCTAGAAGAGATTTGCTTATATATTTGGTAATTTTATTAAACCAAATAAATGCATAGAAATTTGATTATAAAGGATCCTAATTTAGTTTATGTTAGATCCTAAAAGTTTGAGAGCTATGCAACATATATCATATATTTCATTATAATTATATAAAAAGTGAGAAATATTACACGTATAATCAATTCCTGAAGATAATCTTTAAATATTCTCCTGAAGAGGTAGTCTATATTTCATATCATAATTTTCATGCAAGCTATATATACGGTCCTGAGGAAGTTTGTATCTGTAATATTCCAAGTATCCAGAAGTTACTATTATTATTTTTGCTGTATTTTTTTTATAGAACTCTCAATAGAGATGTGTAGAAAATGTCTATGTGCAATTAAAAATTATTCCTTGATAAGTAATCATAATTAGTGTTCAAAACTGATATTTGAGATATAATTGAGGAATAAAACTTAACAACTTGAAGTTGTGTGTATATTTTGTTCGAACCAGAAGTTCGATATGGTTTCAAACCAAATGTTTTGAACATTATCATGCGGTTTTGACAGGTTTGCATTGACATTGATTTATAAATAGAAATTAATATTTTTGATCCTTGTAACAGTTTGTTCTAAAAATCACTAATTCAAATGAGAAAGAATATGAAAATTTTATAATATATATGTGGTACATGGACGCACGTATACGTCCAGATATGTAAATATTTAGCTAACAACCTGAAGTTTGTTATAAGCTATTATTTAGTGATTATGCATAGATATTATATAGTGATTTAAAATTCAATCAACATAAATGTTGAATGACCTGAAGTCATGTATGTATTCAAATGATCTACACAATAAGTAAATTCCTCCAATAGCTTAGATCAATGAATAATCAATATCAATTTAATGCATCTTATCAACGAATAAAATAATTATCCTCCTATTATTAATACGTATGATGTATTTGCTAGTAGCAATATCATAATGGATCAAAATAAGAATCCAAAGACGATAATTATTCAATGTTTGTCAACATTAAGGGGGAGGATAAAGGGATACAAGTTCATTTTGATCATCAGTGTTAAATATTTATTAAAATATACAATGATGCAAAATATTATCAATATTATCCCTAATAGACTTTCTCCAATATAGATTTGAATCCCTGAAGGATCAAAGTTTGTAAACCACATCTAAATTATGGTTCAAAAGTCACTTCAAAATATTTTTGGAGTATGTAATAAAGATGCAAATAAAGGAGGTGAGTGTTCTTGAAGAAACACTTAAGGATGCTCTGAAAGAGATCCATGACATGATTCTCAAATAACTCTAGAAGTGGGTTAGGTACCTAAAACATAATTAAAGAGATCTCAATAAATCATGTCTAGAACTGACAAGAAATAATCATCGATGATAAATTTATAAATAATAAAGCGCTTATGTTTATAAATGGATTAAAGATCCTGGATTAAGGGAAAACATGACTGGCCATCATGAATCCTTTACCAATAGAGAAATATGGACATGTAGTCCGCAAAGTAGCGAAAGTACTTGAAATGTTTAATATACCCCGAAGGTATAAATATGGTTTAAATCATGTTAAATGATGAAAATATATAAATTCCTGAAGAATATAAATAACTTTTATGGTTATAAAGAATGCAAAGAACAAGAAGCATAGATTACAACCTGCTTTTGAGTATTGTTGTAATGAAAATCTTGATATAATTCATGATGAGTAGATTACTTCTTATTTTTAAGTATTGTTGTAATAAAACTCTTAATATCCATTGAAGTGGTAGTTGTGATATGAAAATACTTATTAAAGTATACAAATTCCTGAAGAATATACATAACTTTTGTAGTTATAAAGAATGCAAAAGACATGAAGTGTAGATTACAACCTTCTTCTAAGTATTGTTGTAATGAAAATCTTGATATAACTCAAGATGAGTAGATTACTTCCTACTTTTTAGTAATGTTGTAATAAAAATTTTAATATTCACGAAAGATGTATAGTTGCAATGCGCAAAACTAATTTGAAGCAATAATAATAATAATAATGAAAGCACATGAAGTGTGTTTCATAAAAGTAGCATACAAAAGCATAAAATGCAAACCATATTTGGAAGAAACAATCTTAGAAAATTTGATTGTATCGAAGGAAACTATTAATAAATTGTATTATTAATGAGATTCATATTTATAGATCCAGAAGTATCTATAACCAATTTGAGTTATCGAAAGACGAATATGAATTCAGCGGAAAATTTTAAATCAGGGGGAGCATCCATAAGTATTTTATAATGCACTCTTTTTTCTTAACTAAGATTTTTCCCACTGGGTTTTTATTAGTAAGGTTTTAACAAGGCATTATCTTAATCTACAAGTATCAACTCTCCAGTAACATTTGAAAATAAGTTACAATGTACTCTTTTTCCTTATTTAAGATTTTTCCCACTGGGTTTTTCCTACTAAGGTTTTAACGAGGCATTGTCTTGATCTAGAAGAAACAAACATCTTTTCAGGAAATAACATCTCAAATATGTTATTTAAGTTAAATTATATTTTTATCCTTGACTAAGGTTTTTCCCATTGGGTTTTCCTTTGTAAGGTTTTTAATGAAGTATTGTATTGATCCAGAAGTATCAAACTCTATCTGATGCAATAAATTATTGAAATATGCCATACTATATTGTACTCTTTTTCCTTCACTAAGATTTTTCCCATAGGGTTTTACTTAGTAAGGTTTTAATGAGGCATTAGTTTGATCCAGAAGTATCAAGCTTTATTTAAAGAAATAAGAAAATAAAATATGTCATTGTACTCTTTTTTCTTCACTAAGATTTTTCCCATTGGGTTTTCTTAGCAAGGTTTTAATGAGGCATTATTTTGATTCCGAAGTATCAAACTCTTAGAAGGAATATCATTTTCACTATGATATTTATGATTTCACAAGTTGTACTCTTTTCCTCTTTCAAGGTTTTTCCCATTGGGTTTTCCTTATAGAGATTTTTTTAATGAGGCAACGGACAATATCTATATCGACTGAATGGATAAATGCAAGCAAGATAAAAATGAGGGGGAGCAATCATCATACACGTTTCGAAACGGACAATTTCTAGTTATCAGTGGATTCAAGATTTTGAAGACGCATATTCAAGGGGGGGTGTTATAATATATGTAAATATAAATAGTGAATATGCTATATATTGTTTTGTATTTAGTCCCACATCGTGGGATTAGTTCTACCCCAAGCTCATGCGCCTCTATATAAATGTGCTAATGTAATGTAAATAGATAATCTATTCTCAGGAATAAATAACATGTCTTCTGCCTCTCTCTCTAATGACTCCCTATTTTCTTTACTCTATAACAATATATATATTGTTTCTCACGGTAATTTTTAAAAAATCTTTATTGTCATTTATTTATGCAGGTCTGTGGCAGCTCGGCCCAATTTTATGCGCAAACAAATAATAGCCTTACTTGTGTTTCTTACATCGCTAAGGTCAGAAAAACCCTAAATCGAAAAAATAATAATTCAATCGATCCCTTCTCATCTACCGCCGCTCAATTCGCCTCATTGCCATGATCTATTATCTGCCTTCAAGCGTCTTCGAACTCATAGGTAATTTATTAGGTTGTTTTTACAGAAAATTTCGATGACACGGTATAGTATATATTTTGTAGTTTGCTCAGATGTGAATCGCTATTAAATTTTTCCTAAATATTTTGATAAGTTCAAAAAGATTGTTTGAATTTTTGTTGGTTCAGAAGAAAGTAGCGGCTGTTGCATGAGCCGAGAGATTTGTTGCTTCTGCGTCATGAGTGCAACCATCAGCCAATTTAAAGCTTGTTTTCATTCAAATGGGACTTGACTAAATTAAAGTTTGTTTTAAGCTGAGAATTGGGATTACAAATATTCCTTTCACATATTAGACAAGATCTATAGTGTTCTAGTTTACATTATTCCATGGATTTTTTAATGGCTGGCCTAAAAATAAAAATAATAAATCAAAATTGCAGTCAATTGTTACTTTCAGGTAGCAATTTCATATTATTTCTACGATATGAAGTCAATAGTGCCATAGTTATATGTACTGTGTATGGAACGTTAATGTTTGATATTAAACATCATATTACCAATAATCTATTAAACTACGAGGTAAACATAATGAACTAAGACTGTTGTTGGAGGCAATAACCCTTCATGTGTTGATGATATAAGGAGTCGAACCCGTACAATTGATGTTTTTCTTCTCGATCGTATGGTGACAAGGAAATTTCCTGTAAGGTTATGTGCATTTTCAGTCCTTTGTAAAGTTAAAGAAATAAAACATAATCTTATTTATATGTTTTCAAATATGATTTCATTTTACAGTATTGCTTAAAAAGTTAAATGTACACTTATAAACTAACATCTTATATTTCGCATATGTTGAACAGGTTCTACTGTCCGGTGTAAACTATTTTGCTTCTAATCGAATATCAAATGCTGAAGGCAAGGGCCCTGATATGTGCACAAGTTTAGCTGAAGCCGTTATGTGTGGACTCCTACCAGATTCCCCGACACTCACAACTAGTTGGTCTGGTGGTAATACTTGTTGTCTTATTTTGTAGGCAAAGTAATATGAAATAGCGCTTTTTTAAGCTTGGCTGCTTGATATTAAGGTTTATTCATTATTCCCCCCTTCTTTCATCCCGATTTATCATTATTTTAACCTAGGCGTCTATTGTTGTTAAAACCTAAGTGGTACTGTTTGATTTTTTGCTATTTTTAAAATTCAATTTATTAATTCCTTAGTTGGGTTGTATCAAATCTTCACTAAGTAATTAGATTACCACTTATTCTCATTGCTTGTACAATTCAATCATTACTACTGATTTTGGAGGTAACTAAACCATAATTGTTTTGATCTTTTAATAGATTACATATATTAGTATGTGTAGTTTGTTTCTAGTGGATATTTTTCTTGCAATCCAAATTTAAATTGATTTTAGGTTTATGAAGGGTCTTGTTAACTGTAGCTTGAATACGTGTACATGAGCCAATTTGAAATATTTTATTTTTATTTTTATTGATCGATAAATAAGAATATGTTGTTGGATCTCAATTGTAGAAATCTTGATGTGCATGCTCATGATGATGTCACAAATGAATTAGGCACTAGCTTACGAATAGTTTCGTATCAATACATTATTTGTATTGCTTACACAAGTCTATTGAAGCGGTATCCAATTTTTTTTAAAGTAACCGTTCGCCATTCATTTTCCATAGCATTAACAACTGGGACCTAGTATTTGAATGGCACTATTGATTAAACCTTAAACATGTTCAAATGTGTAGATCATGGGTATTGGAGACCCATTAGTTTCAAATACCTTAAACATATAAAATGATATTAAAGTACAGGTGTGTGCCTATTGCAACAGTTTTAGCAATGCCTAGATTTTGTTTTTAATTATGCATTTTTTAATAATGGGAAAAACTAATTGTAAAATATTTACTTCAACGAGCAGAAAAGTTATAAAAGACCTATTACAAGTCTTCTACGACGGTCAAAAACAGTTGTAAAAACTTACGATCCTATTACAACTTTGTCTAATATGGCTTCTCCAAAACAGTTGCAAAAGACCTATTAAACGGTCGTCAAATCATGAAAAGGGTATTTTGTTGTAATGTTGACCCATTAAAATCCAAATAGGAATTCTTTTTGAATTATACCCATTTCATTTGCTGTAGATGTAACGGCCCTGAAATTCGAACAGTTTAAATTGTAAATATTTAATTAATTTTAAATATTTGAATGATGATTTAAATTAAATTCGCAATATAACTATGAATTTGGCGATTAAATATTAAAATTTAATCTTTTGAAAGTCGAATAAAAATTTGAATATCCAATGTTAAGCTGATTAAAAATATTTTTTATGCTTGAAAAATTCATATTAATAACACTGAAGATAATAAAAGCTTCAGAATTGAATTTGAAAATAATCTGTTCAGTTTTGGAATTTTTTCGTTTAAATTGAATTTAAAAACAGCTTTCCGAGGCACAGTCTCGGAATTCGACGAAACCAGTTCCATTGGGTCCGTAATATTGTATTATTACCGGATTTCAATTTTCGTGGCGTTCGGGGTTGATATGTGAGCATACGACATAAAAACGTGTCAAAGAAAATTATCAAAACAAATTGAAATTCAAAATATAAATAACAAAGGCAATAAAAAAAATATGAATAAGATAAAAAAAGGATTACAAAATCTTTTGTACACATCTTGTATCATCTCAGCCGAAATAAAAGATATTGCAAAATCCCTAGTACACTGCCATGCCTTTTTTTTCCTCTGCAAAATCACGCGACCCCCTCCCCTTTTGTTTTATTTTTGCTCAAGCCAGAAAGAAAAGGGTTCAAACGAAAAAAAAAGGAAATGAAAATTAATGGCGGCCGCGAGTTTTTCGTTCGTTCTTCTCGTTCGTTCCTTCTTGATAAAGATTAGGGTTTTCGAAGCTGCGTTTTCGCTTGATCGATAGGAATTTGCGTGTTGCCTTGCTCGATCAATTCTTCGTTGCTCACTACTGCTTCGATGCGTGAAAGGTGAGTGATTTTTAAATTACTCACATCTATTCGAATCTCGTTGATTTCTGTCTTGTTCTAATTCGTGAATCTTGTTGCGAAATTTTGAGCTATCATTGCTTTGGATTTTTGATGATTTTGCCTATTTTGGGATTCGGCCATTCGATTTTGTTTAGATGCCTGTGCTGATTTTCGACTTTGTCAATTCGTATACTTTTGTGATTTTTTTATCTCGGCTAGCGATTTAATCTACTTTTATCACTTGTTCAAAAACTGTTATTTATTTAAAGTGACATTGATTTGGGGATTGTGATTCCTAGATGACTTTCATTGCTTCTCTGTCATTTTTAAAGTTTACTTTGGTTTAAAAAGAAAAAAAGAAAAAAAATGGTCTTCGACTTTACTATGTTGACATCAGCTTCGCTACTGCTGGGTGTATTAACTTCGGCAATTACTGTCCTTGATTTTGTTGTGAACTTGTACCATGGTTATTGGGTTTCTCTGACATTTTTGAACTAAATGGGTCATTGACAAACTTCTGTTGATGCTTGAATTTGTTGCTCTGGCTACTTGTTTAGCTTGACGTTATGGAATAAGAGTTAAAACACTTGTGCACTGCATTGTCATTAACGTGCCTGTAGTGTCCACTGTTTTATCTTGAGCCTGCACATTTAGACCATGTTGATGGTGAGGTTATGTACTGACTTCTTGTATTTTGTTGATCTATGACTTTTGAAATTCGTATGCTTATTTTGTTTTGGCCACAGTGTTGCAGTCTTCCAGTTGAATTACATGCGGCCTTAACTGTATTCATTGTAGTACTAGCTTTATCTTCACTGTAACCATATGTAGGTTATGTTTGCATTGTATATCTGCACTGGGTTAACTTTGGGTTTCACTGGGATTGTTCAGTATTGGGTACATGTTATTGCCATTCACTCGAATTCAGTTGCATCCATTTCTACATTCATTTGGTGCTGTGCTTTACGTGGGTTGCAATTAAATGTTGCATCCACCTGCATACCTGTTCATGTCGATATTCACACTGCTGCACTTGTAAATGTATACCATATGGACTTGTTGTATCCATCCAGTATAGTAGCTTCATGTGAACGATGCCTGTTGAACTGTTATCGATCTGTGCCTGCTGTCTTGAACTTTTGCTACTGCTATATTACCATACATGTATATTCATGTATCACTTTGGTCTGCACTTGTATATCCAAATAAGTTTGCTATACTCATGTATATATGTGCTCAGTGTGGCTTAATATCAATGATTTCAAGTTGCTTTGCGCATTTGTGTCATACTGTAACATGTCGTAATGAGTTGCATTTACTGTCCATACGGCTATGTAAAGTTTGCATTGAATTTAAGTAGTAATTGAGCATTTTATAGTTGCACTGCAACTTCTGTTTGCATATTTAATATGCAGATACAACTAAGCATTCATGTTGTGCATATTTTCTACATCAAGTTAAGAAAACGAAGTTGTATATTGGTTTGGCAATTTATGTTTGCAAAATTGGTCATTTTATTAACCTATAGCCAACTGTTTAAATTGTATATGAACTTATATTTTTTGATCCACCATTGCATTTCCAGTTCCATTTAGTTGGTTCTGTTTTAACTTCACTTCATGCATATATAACTGGTTGTCATTGTATATGCTGGATATTTACTTGATCTTGTTGTGTTGTCTTTGTTGCCTTGTGGCCTGCCCATTTGAAGTGGTCACTGGCCTGCATTGTTGTGGCTATGCATTTGTTGTCATTGCACATATGTTGTTTCAGTAGCCTGTATCTCTTTTTGAGACAGCTGCATGCCTTGTACTACTTGTGCCTGCATTGTTGCTTGTTGCTGCCTTGTGGTCATTTTGACTTCATGTGCATAAATAAAATCTTGCCTTTCACTTGAATCAGTTGTATCCCTACTTCGTGTCTCTGTTGTTAAATTTGATGTCGAGGCAGAAGTGTTAAAGTGTACATTTCCTGTTGTACTCCTCTGCATCTGCCCTGTTGCACCCATGTTCAGTTTTCTTTATGTTACAATCTCTAGCTGCTGTTGACTTAAGTCTTGTTACTTGATAGCACTTAGTCTTCTTTATGTTGCTTAGCATGCTCTTTGGTGTTGAGCATTGCAGTTGCAGTTTTCACTGCGACCTTCGTCTGCATATCGCGTGTTTCACTGACGCATTCGTTTGTACATCACTTGGTTGCCTCTTTTATTATCTGTTCTTCACAACATGTTGTCTTCTACACTTGTAACCTTGTGGTGACTGTAGTTTAGTTGCAGTTGCCCCTGTTGTTACGCATTGCATTGATTTAAATGGATTGATTTCTGACTACACTTGAGTTGAATCCAGTCGATGACTCGGATTTGACCTTGTACTGATTTATATTTCTTCGCTGCGGTGACGAGGCAGTGCATATGTGTATAAATACGCGTGCGTGTACTGCAGCCACACAGTTTTGATTTTAAATTGATATTTCTTTTGCTTTCGATCCATTGATTTCTTTGCGTTTTTCATATGCAGTATTGGCGAGGCCGTGCACGCGTGCGTGTATGGCAGCCAATCAGTTTCGATTTTGATGTTTTGTTTTTTTTTTAAGTAACTTTTTCAATTATTTAAATTGATTTGATTTAAATTGATGATTTTGGTTTAAACTGTCGTTTAGGCAAATTTTGATGCTTTTCTAAATGATCTTTTAAAAGAAAAAAAAATCTTTTCATCTATCTTCATTGATAATTTCAATCTGCTGATTTGTTGTTTTAACACTGTTAAGTGTTATCACTTACCGTTATCCGATTACTTTGTTAAAAGGATCGGATAGGTAAATTTATATTTGATTGTCGTCTAATTTCTGTTTTATTATTATTGCTTCTATGCACTAATAACTGAGTTTGAATTAGACTGACCCGTGTATTATTTTCTTTTGAATGTAATACTCGGGTCAGACCGAGTATTTTTACAGCTTGAAGATTTTCACGCAGCGAAGTTAGAGAGAGGGGATTAAAGCTTTACTACAGTTTTCAGGATTTCTTTTGTACTTTAAAAAGATATATATATATATATATATAGATAATTGTTCCGCTGTATTAAAATCTGATTCATTGTATAAAACTCTGATGTATAAAAGAAAAATTATTTATAAGAAATATATGATTGTTCTGTGATTCTGTGACTGACTCTGTTTAAATTACATAAACTAAATAACAATCCGTCATTTTGAACGTTTCTAGTTGGTTTAATTACCGACTAGAGGCGGTTAGAGCGGCGGGTCATTACAGTAGATCGGGTTAGTTCTAACATTGTCCAATATATATATACACGTATAGGCTTATTTCATTAGGAATTTTTAACATCTTTGTCTTTTTATCATGCATGTCTATGCATTTGGGAAGCTATGACAATTCTTTGTTGATTATGTGGTTTATGCAGAAGGCAATTCGCTAATTCATGTTCCTTCTGTCTTAATTTCATACCATTTCTTCCATGCATAAAGTAGATTAAAATTTATTATTCTAGCCTATTTTTTGAATATGTAGGAATATACACAAATATTTAGAATGTCGAATATAGAATAAATTGCAATCATGCATCCTTTGATATAAATCGAAAACATGTATCTATGGTATATAACTTAGAATGTCAAATAAAAACTACGCATATTTACCATGACATTATTAATATTTATTAATTTTGGGGGTGCAAGGGAGCAACTCACGTGTATTTTGTTCTGAATAGTTTTGATATCCTCAACCATATATCAAGAAAGGCTATTCTACAAGAAATGTAAAATTTCCCTTTGCACCCAAGCATAATATAAAAATGATCCTTCAATCCCAATAACAACATACAAAATAAATGTTTATTATAAAAAATATATTACCTTAGTCTGGAGCGATCCCATTATCAACATACAAAATAAACGTTTATTACGAAAAATATATTACCTTAGTCTTGAGCTTTCCATAGTTCAACCGTGATTAGATTGATTGGGATTTAGTCCCTAACCTAACATTAACATATCAATGATGTAGAATTGGTATCCATACCCTACATTTTGAAATGCTAATTCCATAATCTAGCAGCAAAATTATCAATATAGTTATCTGCATAGGGTAAAGAATCAAAAACTATAACCATACCGATAATTCATTGCATTGTAATAACGCATGACCTGAACTATCGTATAACTAATTCATATAGTGTTATTGTAATCATTTTATCTTGACCATTTAAAGTTTATAAGACTTCCGTTTTAAATTGGAAATGTGTATGGATAACGTTTTGTTCTTAGTTGTAAAAATATGAATAAATAAAGAGATCCTAATCATAATGCTTCCGCTCCAAAAGGAAAGTTGACAAGTTATAAAAATAAATGTGTGCATTTCAAATGATTAGTAGTATAACTGTATAAAAAAAGATGCTTCACAAATGGATACCAAGTTAGTAATATGCATTAGTGAAGTAATTTTAAAGTTTGAGTTAAGCACTCTTTTGGGTGGCATGCAAACCGATTAGTCTCATCTGGTATACACATAGTAGGTGCCATCGTTATCAAAAATCTTAAAATCTTACGATTTAAATCCCGTTTTGAATCGGATCTCTCCCGTTCCGATTCAATTTACATATTCCGATCCAAACTCACTTAAAAACGCAGTTGAGAAAAATCATTCAATGCATCCTTATATATTCAATATATTTATCATCCACAATTCTAGTTCTAGCGTTTTGTAAGTAAAATAATAATGAAACAAGAGAAAAAAGGGTATTTTAAGTTTTATATGTAAAGTTCTTACGTCATAATCAATTTTAAAGTATCTACAATTCTTAAAACATGGACCTTCTATAAGATTTAAATCCCGTTTTGATTTAAAATTTGAGCATTACGATTTACGATTTGAATTCCGTTTTGATAACCTTGGTAGGTGCAACATTTCCAATATTTTTAACAGTCATTATTATGCATTTCATTCATCTGTAGCTTTGTCTTCCTATCATGTCTCTCTTTTGAATCAGGGAAGCAATAACAAACCTTTGTTGAGTTTCCATTTTATGTAGTAAGCAATTTTCTGTTTCATGTTCATTAAACCATAATGACATACCATTGCTTTCACGGACAGAATAGATTAAACCGATTATAATGGCAAATTCTTTTGTATACAAGGAAATAAGAAATTACATATATAGCACAACAATAGTAAGATGGCATAAACTTTACATGTCTTTAAAAAATTAAATGACACCGGTTATGTGACAATTTTAGAGTACAAATCACAGTTATCAAGGCGTGTGAGAGAAAGGCGCAAGCGCACCCCGTGCGCCTTTTTAGTTGCTGAGGTGCCTCGGCTGCTGGAGGTGCCTCGGCTGCTGGAGGTGCACAAAAATCGTAGAAAGCACACGTTTTTATGAGGCGACGAGGCTGAATAAAGCGCACCTTGGGTAGGTGATGTTATTTTTGCCGGCCAACTCTTACTTGACCCAAAACCCAACATGTTTGCTCGTCGATATTGCAATACTTTTTATGTTATAAGACATATAATTGTTTTACGTATTTACAACTTTTTTTCATGTTTATATACAAATAATTGCCTTTTGTAGTTTATGTCTAGCGGTAATAGGAAACTTAGGATGATTTTATAGTAACATAAGCTTAAGTCCAAAAAGGGTTTCTAGTGAATTTTCACCAGTATTCCAATAAAAATTAATTTATCGTTTATTGTTTCATTTTTTGTGGAATGCTTAAGCTACGTGTAAAATATTTATAATCTTATGTGAAACACGTGCAATAGATCCATATTCTGTACTTTTTGATGAAGAACCCTTGGTAAAAAAGGCATTCATGAAACATTTGAAAGATGTAGTTATTTTTAAAAAAAAATTAACAGAGCTGTTCGAACCTACAAGAATTAGAGAAATTAAACATCTACACAAGTTTAAAAATTGTTGTAAACTTGGAGGTGAAATTAATAATAAGGATCAAGTATAAAGATCTGTACTTAGTTGGAGTTAAAAAGAAGTGTCGCGTCAAAATGAAAAACTATCCTTATACGAGCTAAGGATTCATGCACAAGAGAAAAGGATAGATGATTTTTTTGCTACCAATACACAGACAAATATAGTGATATCGACGGTAAAAACGTTAGATATGTAGATCATTATACGTTTACATTATTGCTTTTGAAGATGAAACTGGAGAATGTAAAACAAGTGTCGCGAATGCTACGAAAGTGTAACGACTTACATATTGATTTCGTTTTAAGCGAGACATTTATTTTCCATTTTTAGGTTCATCTTTAAAGCATTAAGTTTTACTGTTTTTATAAACGTATAGTGATCTACTTATTTGACAATTTCATCGTTGATAACACTATAGTTGCCTGTATATCCGGTAGCAATAGAATCGTCTATCTTTTTCTCCTGTTTAGGATTCTTAGCTAGTTTTCCATCTTGACCTGAACGCTTCTTTTAAAATCCAATTAAGTACATATATTTATATTCGACCTTTATTATTAATTCCATCTCCATGTTTACAACAATTTTCAAGTCAACATGCTTATCATTATTGTGTAGATGTTTGATCTCTCTAATGAAGTTCGAATAGGTCTGTTGGATTTTTGAAAAAATGACTATTTTTTTATGTTATACGAATGACTTTTTTTATCAAGAATTCATCATAAAGTGTTAATATGGATTTATTACATGTATTTCATATAAGATTATAAATGTCTTACATGTACCTAGAGCACCCTAAAAAATGGTACGTAAATTTGTATTAGAAAATCATCTTAATTTTCTTATTACTCTTACATACAAACTTTACGAGCCAATTATTTGTATATCTTTTAATATTTAAAAGTATTGTGTTCTAATCCAAGACCATAATGATATTATTTTATTGAAATGCACCTAATTGTTAAATGGATACTTTAGTAAGAATAATGAATCACATGAACATTCTGTTTTCGTTTCACCTTTATATATATGTATGTGGATCCGACTTTGTTCATCTTCTTAAACCGGAAACTTTAATCAAATCTCTCTTGAAAAATTCTTATAAGCATGTTATATGTCCAACTTCTAAAAGATATATCCAAAGTAATGATTACAACAGATTTGTAACAATAAAAAATAGCCATTTGCAAGAATGAAACCTGTTTGGTTTGCGGATATTTTTTATTTTTTTGTGAATAATATCATACCATTTGCTTGTGAATTCTAACGCTGCAGCAAATTAGCCATTTTGCAACGCTTAATTTTTACAATTTGTAACGATTGTTATCGTTACAATCTACAAACAATTTTTTCCATTGGAAAAGTTTTGGAACGCCTACATCGTGATGATAGTTGGTAATTGTGTAAATAAACTACAGTATGAAGGAGAGATTTGTATTTCTCTTTTTTATTTGCACATGTACCAATTCTCATGTTTCTAAGACACATTATTTACTCTTTTCTACAAAGCTAGGGTTTCGCTCCTAACAAGATTTTATGTTTTGTAACATTTGATGTTATAACCTTTATGGTTTTTTGTTGCATTATCAATGCTTAATGCTTACCGACGTTTCTTTGTTACTGCCAATCCTGAAGATTTATTTTCAAAAATGTTTGTAAATAAGACTTAAAAGTTCTGTTTTTTATAGACATATATATGTACATCATTTTTAAGTTACGCCATTTTAATAGATGTTACGGTAATGTTCAATGGTATTAGTACCTTTTTGATAAATAAATCACCCCATTCTCAATTATTTTGCATAATTAATGCACCCTCATTCTTCATGTAGATGAAGTACTATTTATTTTAAAGATGCATGCCACAATATAACGTTATTAAAAAAATAATAACCAATTAATATTTATTTAAACATATTATTGCTTGTTTTCTTTTAAGAATACCAATAATTATTTTCTATTTCGATGCCAGTCTAACCACAAAAAGGTTTATCATTTTTCATACTTTGTACTAAATTGTCTAAGCTAGTTGTTATTTTTGGCTTATAAATGCTATAATTTGATGTTATTAAATATGAAGAAGATGGTCAAAATACAAATTATAGGGATTCTTCTTGAAATACATAAAATGATAGTCAAAATAACATAGTTGACCCAAACATGCTCAATCATCATGTCAAAGTCAATTTCATGAATTTCTTCGACATCTCGCGATATCTTTCTATTATATTATATTTTCTATCTCAGAAGGTTTTCACCCTTACTGTTTCGGTGTTTAATTTTGCTCCATTCAGAATTTTGGCTTCAATACAAATTGACATAAATCAGTGAAATGCTATACCAAAAGTGACAACTTGGAATCATGGGAGAAAGTAGTTTAATCTTAAGCCTACATTCCTTTCTTCAAAAGGTATTCTGTCTTGGATCCCCTTTTCAACATATAAATTATAAACAGCTCCAAAACAAGATTTCATTTTTTTAACATTTGATGCTATAACCTTTATGGTTTTTTATTGCATTATCAATGCTTAACAATCATGCTTACGGACGTTTCTTTGTTAACGCCTAAATAGAAAGAAATGTAATTAGCAAATTATACAAAAAAATATCATGAAGATTTATTTTTAAAAATGTTTGTAAATCAAACTTAAAAGTTATTTTGTTTGTGGACATGTGTGTGTCACACATCATTTTCAACTTAACGCCATTTTAATATATGTTATGGTAACGTTCTAATGGTGTTAGTTCCTTTCTGATAAATAAGCCACTTTAAAATGCCCCGGTCTCAATTATTTTGCATAATTAATGCATCCTCATTCTTCATGCAGATGATAAAATATGTTTATAAAAAGCATGCCACAATATATTGTTAATGAAAACAAAAATAACCAATTAATATTTATTTAAACACTATTACTTGTTTTCTTCTAAGAGTACCAATAATTATTCTCTATTTTGATACCAAAAGGTTAGAATAAGCCTTTAATTGAAGAAGGTGAATCGCTTCATTTTTCAAATTATCAAGTATCGAGTTTCCTTCATGTATTGAGTTATTTGGCATCCTCAATCGCATATGCATATACTTTCAAAAGATCATTCAATGGCCGACCAAACTCAATTTTTTTCCAAAGTTTTCAAGACATCTAATAATTTAATATTTTTAGAAATGGTAAGGAGTAATGGTTAGCAAGCAGTTTCAGACTTGGTTCACACCATAATATTATCGTGGTTACATAGTTTATGTCTTTTAAAAAATTTTGACGAAGAAAAACGAAAATGTAGTAGTCATCTCTAAAATGTTGCATTAGGATATATATCAGGCAAAGGAAATAAATCTGCAAATAGAGTAAATGATGCATGAATAATGAACATGCTTTAATTATGCAAAATGTGGTCAGAGAAATTAAAATGCTTTATATTGATCAAACGAACCGTTAGGAGGTTTCTGTAACTAAACAAAAATGAAGTACTCCGAAGCCCCATAAAGATGCAAACAAATCATTCATATTCTCTGCTGTTACCTTCGTCGTCTTTTTTCTCCTATTTTCTATTATTTTTTTGCCAACTCTTGTTTCCTCTTCAGTTCAAATTCCATATCTAACTTATCATTCTTCGCCGGTAGTACCTTTTTTTTAACACCCTTTCAAGGTTTTAAATCTCGGATATCGGTCATATTTCGTCTCGGTGATTTTGGTGACTCGGTATCGTATCGGGGAAGATCTCGGACGAGAACGAGTGCATCTCGGATGCCAACATCGGATTTACATATTGGACCTTAAATTTCATCTCGGGACCGTATCGGCATATGTTTCAAATCAGTTCATACAATACTATAATATGATAAATAATATTAAAGAACCATATCCATGAAGTTTACACATCACTAAAAGTTTAAAATTAGTAAACAACACGTACATATCTAATTAAACATTACACGGCATATATATATACGCATCTGCTGATGTAGGGTCTCTGATTCGTCCCAATCCCCAAAATTTGGTACAACTTTGCATCTATCGGATGATTATTCATTGATCTTGAACCTTTCAGGGTTATTTAGGGCAACCCCTTATGTCTTGGCGTGATGGCGGTGAAGTGGAGGCTGCTCAAATTGCAGTGCGATGCACTGTTTACTCGATTTACCTTCTCCATTCATATGAGCTCAAACTTTTGAAAAGAGAGCTCCTTAGGAGTGGTGTAGACTCTTTTGGTTTTTTTACACTTTTACAACTAAAAGAAGCTATATAAGTGATAAAAGCGAAATAGGTTAGTCTTGTTATTTGTTTATTCTTTCTATTGTTCTTTCTTAGAAATAACAAAGAAGTTTATGAAGATATTATGAGTGACAAGTTTATGACAACTAGTAGGGGATTAAGAGGCAAAAGTACCAGATTAAGTTTATCAATATCTGTTGCGGATGTTATCCCTTTTTGTGCAATCTTAACTTGGACATGAAGAGGTTGTTAATGCATCTTCTTCATTTTGACATGAATCACAACGCTGTATCTCATGCCTTACCTATGGAAACCAGGTATGTAACAGCCTCTTCTGAAAAAATTATTTTACCCCACAAGCGATTGTTATTAATGTGGTTGCTAAATGAGTGGAAATTGGTTCAGGTTAAGTTCAACTTGCATGTACTCGCTTTATTCGGTTTAGTATTTGATTATAAAGTTAAGCATGAAGATACCGTTAGTAATCAGTAAGGAACCGCTTATTGTTTCTAGAGAGATTAACTACTTATAACAATGAAGTACCTCCCCTATTAGATCAAAAAATTTAATATAGCATTGAAACTTTTTCAGTGGTTCCAAGTGTATTGCATTCATCTATGACAATGGACCACATGTGTGTGTATATGATCCCAAAATTTTTATTTTTATTTTTTAGAAACCCCAAAAGGATGTTATGGCAACTTATAGGTGCATATATGCCAACTTGGGATTTCTAACTGTATTGTTTGATTGGATTACTGCAGGTGATGTTTCTTAAATAGTTTGTCTGGCATCAAAACCAGTACAAACTGGGAACGATGGGTTGGTATTTTGATAACTTTTGGCCTTAAATAATTATTTGATACAGAACGGTGGTTTTTGTTTCTTACCTGGCTTTCTTCAAAATCAATCTGCTTATATAATGATGGATCCCATTGTATCGAGGAGCTAATTGCCGTGTGCAACATTCATGGTCTTAAAAGGTGTATTTTGTGTATAGTCCTGCATTGAAGCGATTAAAGCAAGTTGTAATGGAGACTACAACCATTTTGATAGAAGAGTGTGTGTGTATTAGTAATGGAATCATAATATTATTATGATATGCAAGTAAGACCATATAGATACTCTAGGCAAGGAAAAACCTTTTAACTTTCCTCATTTGTGTGAATTTTACTCTGAACGGTGGCAAAGAAGATGCATTTGTGTGAATTTTACTCTGAACGTTTACTTTCCTTATTTTTGTACAAGCGAAATAGAAATATTCATGGTCAAAGATCCATTAGCCTGCATTCCAAATTTAGAGTTATTTTTGACCCAAGATGGAGGTGGTAGATCTATTTATGATGGTACATGCATGAAATTTTGTACAATATACGTTTCATTTTTTTCTATGATTGACAGAAGCTGTGCTTGTAGTTATTTATATGTATCTGTGCGTGCAGTTGGTATTTCTATGTATGATGTAGTTTGTCTAAAATATGTAGTGGTGTGTCTTTACAGTTCCTTTTGTTTTGGTATGTTTTGGTACTTACGAATGCGGCAAGTTATCATTATTGCTGTTCAACATGGTCATCTTTTTTCCTATATGCGTGAAAAATATGATGATAGGAATGAGAAAATTTATAATATCATTTTTAAATAAGAAATATTTTACAAAATAATGTTTGACAAAAGAATGTTATTTAGAATGCAATAGTACAAAATTTCGTTTGCATTGAATTAGACATTTTAATTACAAAAAAAATGTAGAAAAAAAATGTTATTTAAAGACGGAATGGTAAGACTTTTAAGTTCCTTGAGTTATATATATATATATATATTAATAGAAATATACATACACACATACATACATGCATACATAAATATATATATATATATATATATAGAAATGAAGACTTAAATGGCTTATGTAAAACCACTTTTCATGTTGTTTAAAAACATAAGAAAAGCATGATTAAGAATCAAGTGAAAGTAAAAGCAATAAAAGGGATAAATGATCAACGTAAATCAAGAAGGAAAGTAAAACATACATATGCATTGCCAAGTCCAAGTAAATAGGTAAAAGAAAATATACAGCAAAAAGGAGTAAACAAGTAAAAATATATGCATACTTGTTCAAATAAATAAACAAGTAAAAGAAGTTATCTGGCCAAACATGGAAAGGCTGATGCAAGGCAAACATATATATATATATATATATATATATATATATATATATCAATTCAAAAAAAATGTGAAGAGTGAAAACAAACTTCATTTCAGTTCACTCAAATATCATATTTCAGCAACCAAAAAAGTTAAAATCAACTTTAGCCATAAAAACTACAACTTAGATTTTCACAAAGTATTTTCAATCTATCAAAACCTTGTACAAGCTTGCAAATTCCTCTTGAACCCCAAACTCTTGTACGCATACATCATTACAAACATGTATGTATATATAGAGAGGGGTGTGATAATTCAGTTGTTTTCAAACAACAAAGCCTGTAAAAAAATAAAAACTCTGTAAAACAAAAACAAAGCACAGTAAAAAGAAAGAAGCATCTGTTCCTTCTTAAATCCAAAGCAAGGCAAGCCTATTGAGTATTAGATCGAAAACTAAGTTCAAACTGGAAGTTTTCAAGGAATCTCAGCATGGTTAAGGTGAGCATTTAAATTTGTTTGCTTGGAATGTTCAAAAATTTTCTCGGTCATGTTCAAAACAGAGGAAATTTCTATATATGAATAATTTTAAAAATCAATATCTCCTTGCTCGATTTGAATTAGTAAATGATGTGAACCGATGGAACTTTTGTTTCCGAGTATAGAGTATGATAAAAATAGTTTGAAGCTCGTTCATTTTATATATTGTGTGTAATGGCCAAGTAACAGTAAATAACCCCAATTTTGACGAATTTCAATATGCTTAAAACATTGAATCAGTTATGTTGTCGTGATTGCAGCATAGAGATCAGATTTTTAGTGAAGAAATCAGGATTTTTGATAGCTAGGATTGTAAGAAATGGTGAGATGATCGGAATTGGCTAAAAATAATAATTTATGAAGATATGGTCGATGAGGAGGGGTACGGCATACGTGAGGAGGAGTAGGGGAATGTGAGGAAGAGGTTCACCATGGCCATTGATTAATTATAGCTTCGGTGGGCGATGGCGATGGGTTTTTAGGGTTTAAGGGAGGATCGAAGTGGTTATCGAATGCGATCGAAATAAGGCGAATGCAAGCGGCGAGGGGAGTGCGCTCTTCGATTGGAAGTGCATGAGTGGTTGGGCTTTCAAAGGGCGAAGGAGGTTGGATTAAGCGTGAAGCGAGGAGATGGGACGAGGGTGATATGGTTGATGGCGGAAAATATGGGATCATGCGTTTGTTCGATTTAGGCCAGTGGTGGTTGGAGGTGGAGCTAAGGGAAGGACGTGATCGAGTTTTGGACGAGTCGTTCGCGAATGGTCTCGGTTGGTTGAGCAGAGGCGAGGGTGGTTCATGTACGTGCATACGTGCATGCATGTACAGGCAACATTTAGTTTTGAGGAACGATGATCGAACGTGGAAATGGTGCTGATGATGCTTTGGGTTGGTCTTGAATCGCGCGTGTGGATGGTGTAGTCATCGAAGAAGGTAGCAAGGTGATCGAAGCTTGATGCATTGATTTGGATTTCATGGTTTTAGCTGAGATTTTGGCAAAAAAAAGACAGAGAAGTAAGGGAGGAGAAGAGAGAAAGGGGAAGTGGTTATCGATCAAAAAGAAATGGCTTGTCCCATATAAATAAAAATAAATAAATGTTTGTTTTAAATAGGGTTTGAATACTTTAAAATTTATTCTCTAGCAAACCGTAAGTCTGTTTCGAGTGAAACTTTTTGCAATAGGTTCGTATCGACGAACACTACATCGTCGTAAAGTTTGTTGACAAGTTCGAATAAGTGAAAATTTAAGGTATTTTAAAATGGACAGAAATTAAATCACCCGATTCAACGAATTTAGTCTTTTAAATTTATATGACTTGTCTATTGAAGTTATTTGCCCAGATAAAAATAATAATGAGTTAATTAAAGTTAATTTTGATGATTTGACATCGGTTTAGCGGAATAAAACACCATTCCGCTAATTAAATTAATTGGACCCATATTGGCAGAATAAATCACCGTTCTGCCATTATTACTGAATATGTTTGTTTTGGACATTAACTAGCAGAAATAAACTCTGTTCTGCTATCATATTTATATTTACATCTATTTATTATCCTGGCAATTATATTGGGCAATATGATGTTGACTTGATTATTAAAATGAATTGATGAGAATATCTGAATTTGTTATTCTGAATTGTGATGGAATAGATGGTAACTTGGATAAGTACCACTGGAATTAATAAGCCTCTTTCAAATTTGGAAGTTGATTTTGAATCCAAGGATTGTTTCAAGAATAATTATTTATGATTCTTAAAAGTTATTTAAAAAGTACTTAATTATGGCTTTCAAGTTATCTAATTATTTTAAGTGTTTAAAAGTATATTTTAATTACTATGAAAGGTTATCTTATAATTATTTGTTAAAATCAATTATTATTTAAGAATCAATCAGTATTATTATTTCAAAAGAAAATTTATTCAATATTAATATTGTTTTATACAATAAACTTTTATAAAAAAGTATTTTCCTGAATTAAACTTGGAAAATCTGTATAGAAAATTTATAATTATTATTTTGAGATAATTATTAAATAAAGTTTTCGGGAAGTAATCGTATACTTTCACAGCGAAAATCGAAGGCAGGGATTGCCTGCAGTTAACTTGGATTTCTCTAGGATAGTGACATAATTATTGAGCTGCGAATCCATGGTTGATACCGCATAGTACTTTCCATATTTATTTAAAAGGTTTTCAAATATTATTGAAGGAAACTAGGTTCAGGGACTGGGATGTTTTTTTATAATAGGAACTAGGTTCAGGGACTAAGAATATAAAATAGGATGGGCTTTGGGCTGGCTGTTTTTTTATATACAGAGGTTAGGCTGATTTAAAACATATGGTTGATAGTGTTAATTAAAATTGTTATATTGATTAAAATGGATGGCTAAATTTAATATTAAACAATGTTAAGCAGTTTTGTTGTTTATATTCTCCTTATAAACTATATTTTGTATTATATTTGCAATGTTTATTGTCACTTTTTCATTAAACATACAAAAATCCAATATCGGGACCGAAACCAAAACTTCCAAAATTGACCGAAACCAAGCAAATTTCAAATAACCGAAAGCGAGATCGAGGCCGAGTTCTCGAACCTTAAAATATATACATAAACAATATTGACAACTTAATTTATTATCCGTTTATCTCGATAAATCTATCATACATTGCATTGTATAATTCTACTTTTAGCATCAAATAACTATACTTAAACATTTCTACAACTATTTACAACTCTCCAAGTTGTCTTATGATATCTTTTATTTAAATCCATGTATTTGAACTACATATGGAATATCATATTTAGACTATTTAAATAATCCCAATAAATAGTTTGTCCGTTTTTCTAATAAATCCTAAAATATATGTCAATTTTAAAGCGTGTGTGTTCATGTTAACAAAAAAGATTTTTTTTTTCATTTAATTGTAAAAATGTATAGGTCACATACATTAAATTATTTACGTAAACAATAATGACTAAGTGAATTTGTAAATCAATTATAGTCATGTATCTTAAAAATTTATCATGTAGCATGTTGCAAAATTCTGTTTTTAACTTCCAACTATGCATTAAGATTCATACAATTTTTGAAAAAACTGCTTTTCAATTCTTTCCTATTATTTACCTGTAAATCCATATGTTTAAACTAATTATGTAATTTTAAATTTAACATATTTTTAAGAACCAATTAAATAATATTTTTTAATTTATCTAAAATCATTAAAAATATGTCTATTTCAACATGTATGTCATCATACTAAAAAAATGATAAAATTATACATAATTTTATAGTTAATTGGTAATGTTAATTTTGTTAAAAATAATTAAAATTTTGTCATAATAATTGTCTAGTTTACATATACTTAATTTTATAGTATTCTTTGTAGCCTAAAGTATGTATATGGTATCATAAAAATTTATACTTTGTAGGAGTATAGTTTTCATAGTATTAACAATATATAGGCTGTTCAAATTCCTGCATCTTATGTGGAAAATTAGGTTTGAAGCCAACTTATGCGGATGTATCGCATTGTAGGTATAGGTCAAAAATTTCGTGTATCGTATTTCAACTATAACATATATTAAGTGCTATTATGTATCTTTCTCGGTTTCATAATTCCATATGGCAGTTAGATTGAAAAGGATTTTAGCACCAATTAGAAATGTGTTGGGAGTAAATATTGTGAAATTGGTCTATTATGTTTAAATTAAGCTTTCTTTGTCTTGCTTTTCAATTTTTCTTGTTACGAAGAGCTACTGGAGATTTTTAAACTTGATTAAGCCGCAAACATATGTCCTGCTCTTGAACTTTGGCAGTTGTGAAGAGTTAGTGTAAGCATGTTGTTATTCGATAAAATCCTTAATGCATGGATCCCAAGTATCTATTGAAGCATGCTATTGAAACATTAAATCTTAAAACTATCTTTTCTTAAAATGCTTATTTTTAGCCTGAAGTCCACGAGTTGCATTAAAAGGTAAGGAAGATGATGTTGATTGTCTAGATAATGAAATTACTTGCACTAATGATATCGAAGATGTAGTAAACCCAAGACAACTTGGGCATTAAGAGGTTGCTAACTTATCTTCTTCGTCATGACATGAATCACCGCGTTGTATCCCATGTCTTACCTATGGAAACCAGGTACGTAACAGCCTTTTTTGAAAAAAATTAGTTTACACCACAAGTGATTATTATTGATGTGGTTGCTAAATGAGTGGAAATTGGTGTAGGTTCAGGTTCAGTTCAACTTGCATGTACTCTACTCTATTCGGTTTAGTATTTGATTATAAAGTTAAGAAAGAAGAATTTACTATAAAGTTACTTACAGGAAACCAATATTATATTAATAATGTAAAATTAGTTAATTTTGAACCGCTCTTACAGTCTACCTACAAAAAGCACTAAACCCTATAATATTTAATTGATGTAGTGAGATATAACATTTTCACAGAGTAACTTTGGAACTAAGAAAAATAAAAAAATATTATGGGATGGTGTATTTCTAAAGATATCGTTAGCAATAAGGAATCGCTTATTGTTTCTAGAGAGATTAACTACTTATAACAATGAAGTACCTCCCCTGTTAGATCAAAAATTTTAATATGGAAATGAAACTGTTATCCAGGTTTTTAACCCAGCAGGATCCAACGGGAGACGGAAAAATCTCGCTATTAGAATGGTTTAGAATTTAACCAGAAAGGCAAAGGCAAGGAGTTAGCGAGAGTCGAGCTATACTACTAAGACAACGACTGGGATCGACTAAACCAAGAGACTAGCATTCTTTCAGCCCAATCAGCAGCTGAGCGCAAACAGCTAGCAAATTGTCATAAAAACGGAATAAGAACGACACAAGGCTATGGAAAAGCCCCAAACTCCAAACTCTGGAAAAAAATCCTAAGTGCTTGGATCGCTAGCGATCCAGCGACCCATACTCTATGGATCGCTAGCGACCTATGCTTCTTCTGAAACTCCAATGAGCTAATTAAGGAAGCAAAGGAAAAAGGTGCAAAGTCACTAGCTCGTGTGCGAGCCAAGTCTATGGGTTACTTGGGACCTATAGACCATGGGTCGCTAGTGACCCATGAGTTTGGCTCAGGTCGTGAGCTAAACTCCCCAGGGTCATTCCTTGCGTACCTGCGAGCAGTTGATAAACAGACCTGGCCCAGAAGCTCTCCGATCTTTATAAACACCATCCTACCTGCAACATAAACGACATCTTCTCCGGATTAGTTGCTGGAGCTCTGCTGAAACTATTTTTCACTCTTTGCCTCCCTCACAACAATCTCCAAAGGAATTCACTGTGATTCTTCAGTGGATTCCAACTTTAGAGATTCAACTCGTGATCAAAAATCTCTTGTAACAACAATCAATCCATAATAAAACTATAAGGTGGTCGTAGGCTTTTTTAACAGCCAAACCACTATAAAAATTCTTTGTCTTCTTTCTTTTACTGTTCTTTTCTATATCTGTTATCTGTGATATTGCTCTGTCAGAACATGGCTGATGCTTTCAAACCCAAATTACGGTGATGGTCCAATTTTTGGGTCAACATTTATATATAGATCTTATTTCATGTTTCTTCACGTCTTTAAACACCAACCAATTTCACTGCTTGTATATTTCACATATTTGTCATACTATTTAGAAATATGAGTATATTTGATGTAGTCGTACCTTTTCAAATATCATACCTAATTAACATATATTTAATCAATTAACAATTAGAAAATATTAATAAAAAATGATTGTATTGAAAAAACTACATTGGATATGATAATAAACATTAGATTTCGTCACAACAAAAAACCGTAACAAAAAACTGATCATATTACAAATTTTTGTTTACAAAGTTCGCATAATGAAAGTTGTAATAAATATTTTTAACGATTGATTTTCTACAGAAAGTAAATGTGTTTTTAAAATTATTTGTATTTTGCCATTGTAACAAAGTGTTTAAAACTTTCTATTCTTGACTATTATATATTAATTTGTAACAATATTTTATTTATAGTTGTCTTACACATAGGTTGTAAATGATCTTGCTCATAGGTTGTAAATGATCACGCGTAAACACTTTCAATGAAACGTTGTTAACAACAAATAGAAATTATTAGCAGATACAAATATCTCTATCGGAGGTTATAGTGTTCATGCTAACTAGTCATCCAAAAAAGTTGAAGAAGCATAACAAGGTAAAAAATAGAACTTCGTAAATTTAAAATAATTTTTAAAATTTGGAATTTTTCTAAAATTTCATCTACAATTGAGAAAATAAATGGTTCATATAACTTTAAGAAATTAGTAAACAAACTTTAACACAAAGGTGGGCACTTAACCAATTTAAGCTATGTAACCGACCTAAAACATTCACTAAGCCGACTTAACGGCCATACAGAATGGTTAGCCGATATTAATAATTAGTCTAATGATCAATCTTATCCGGTTTAACAGCTAGCCATGAACGCTACTTCGTACTTTCAAAGTTCTTTATAATGTTTTCGATATCGCTTTACTTCATGGTTTCGGTAGCTTATTATCAAGTTTCCAATAGCACTTTACTTCATATTTCGATGGCTCGTTATTACGTTTTCGTTGGCCATTAACTTCCAAATTTTGAAAGTTCTTTATCAAAATTCATAATACAACAAAAGTTCTATTTCATAGTTACACCTGTGGAGAATATGCATTTCACGTAAATATATATATACTTTATAATGCATTTTATTTTTTATTTTGGCCGTTGTACTGACTCAAACAAGATTAGCAGTCAGTTATGTGGAGAAATAACAACCATGAAATATCTTATGAACTAAAAATAAAGAATGAAATATTTGATATATTTAAATATTATATTTCTTAAAACAAAATTATTATTATTATTATTGTATATATATATATATTATATAAAGAAAATACTTTGGCCAAATGGTCAAAATGAAGCCTTTTTCGGAATACCCAAATTGCATTTCTCTAAAATTCAAAATAAACATATACTATAGGGACCCTTTTGTCATTTTGATTCACCACTTCGCCACTGTAAGCATTATCTCACGATTTACCGAGCAGTTTCCTAAATTCTCTTAACTATATACAAAATTGCTCATCGTTTAGCTTCTAGTCGCGAGATTCTTATGTTATTCTTTTTTTTTCAAATCTCAAGATCATCAGGTTTTGGGTTTAAATTTGAATTTAGGTCGCGAGCTTGAATAATTTAGTTTGAAGTCTGCTGAATCTAGCGTCATGATGGGATGATGAATACTTAAGCACTATCAAGTGGATTATGAATCAGATTACTATAAGATCGCCATCACTGCTTTGATTGTTTAATAAAAGGTGTGAAATTTTATTTTAAATTCAAGTTATGGTTTCCTTCGGAACTAAAATTCTCTTCCCCTACCATCATTTTTTTGTACAGATTGATATGTTGCAAGATGGAGATGGCTCGTTCTTTAACAACTTTCAATCCATCAAGACGCACAAGTAATGTTATCCTATAATTTTATAATTTTATTTAATCAAGTTGCCTACGTTAGTAACTATTCTAATGAATCGGTATCTTCCTTATTTGTGGTACCCATAGTATTCAAGGGATATGTTAAATCTACAATGCATAGCAATCTTTGTTAGATTTCCAACTCGATATTTTTTTTGCACCGACTACTTTTTTCCAGAATCAGGTTTACTTTATATTGTAAGTGCACTGAATTAGATTAACAAATTGCTTTTGGCCCTTTTTATATATTATGATGAATAGAAGTAAATATCTAAGTGGTCAACAATTTAGAGGCTTTTTATCAAATTTTTGTAGCAATTATACATAAAAGATCCTTGAAGTTTATAGAACTAAAAATATTTTAATGATTCAAATGAATTCAAAGTTGAAATAACTACATGCAATATAATTTCCTTTTAAACAACCTAATGGACAGGAGAAATGATCCAAAACAGAGTTGATACTAGCTGCATGACATTTGTGACATGATTGAGACTTTTCAATAATAGCTGGATAAGAAAGTACAAAACCTAAGTACTTTGTAAATAAGAGGAAGAAAGAATAACAAGGATAGTAAAGCAACAATGCAATACACTTTCCCTACTTCTCTGTCAACCAAGTATTTGATTAAATTTCTCATAATTTGTATCAAAAAAGGTTAGTGGTAATGATAAGGCTATTATAGTCGTGGATGCAGCATGACATTGTATTCTTCCGAAGTTCAATAATGAAGTTGGACATTACATGTATTTTTCTGTATTTATTGATAAGTTTTATTTTTCTAAATCGAAGTTGTAAGAAGTCCTTACTTGTTTATATAGTTTGCATATGTGTTGTGTGTTTATACATTGCAAATTAGATATATTTGATGCGTATTTGTCAAAGTATGTGTAGAAATAATCTGTTTCAATATTCTACACATTTAGTATTGGCATGTCAGTCCATATTTTTAAGCTAAAGTTGCACGTATTTGTCATGAACGGTTGTAGCACAGGTAAATGTATCTTAAAAGAAATGTATTTTCTAGTTGAAAACATAAAAAATCTACAAAAATGTTTCAACATTGTAAAATATCGTTTGGTTATTGATCTATATCACAGTGATAAGATAGATAAGTGGCTTCCAATATCCTTATGATTTTTTTTCAGTGTAGTTCGTGTATTCTGTAACATACTAAATTATAAATTTGTCCAATTGATTATGAACGTAGTAAGCTTCCTAAAATACATGTCTAGAAACATTAAACTAAATATACTAATCGTATGGATGATACTTAGATAAGTATATGTTTGAAACTTTGTACGATGAATGCATGTTTAAATAATTTGAAGCTGTTTGAACAAGTAGACACAAAAAATAGGAATGTAGAATGCTCCTTTTGCATTTATTGGATTTCATATAAGTAGTATTAGAACAATAGTAATCAAATATAATTATGTGAAGGCTATTTTGCATGTTTTGACAGTTAATTATAAGCTGATGATGTGATAATAGCTCATTGATGATTTCCATGTGTACACATAAGGTACCACTTGCACAATATATATAGTAATGTTACCATCAGCCTACAAATATAATATTAATTAATGATCAAATAATAAGAATTTGATGTTAAAAACTCTACCAAATTACATGTGTTTGTTAAACCAAACTATAGATTAGAAGGTTTAGAAATTTGCTACCAATTAAATGTTATGTTAAATAAGTTTTTTGAAGAAAGCATGTTGGAATAAGTTTATCTTTGCCATATAAAGTTAAATATGGAATTATTGAAAATAAGAAGTTTGCGACCAATTTTTCTTATGCATGTCCATCGGCATGCCTTAGATACTGGACCATCATCGCATAATCTTAAACCTAATGGTTCACAGATGAATCTATTTAGGGGAGGTATGAATATTCGTAATAAAACTTATTAGTAAGAGACATTGTTAGATATTACTAAGGCACACCCTATAGTCGTTTAATGCACTTCATATCTAAATCATTGGTAAATGTTGGATACGGATGATCTTCGGCTGAGCCGTGTACTTCATCACTATCTTAAAGACGTTTCGACATTCTGCTCAAAGGTGCAAGCAATCGAACAAACGCCGTCGCCTCTAGGATAAAACAGCCTCTCTCTTTGTTTGGTTTTGTAGTATCGATCCGTCTGCACAAATGGAATCCGCTCAGTTGCACTCAAAGTTGCTGCTCGGTTTTTTTAAGAAATTTCATGGAGAAGAAGAATGCTTTGCTACATAAGAAAATGTTATTCGTATTTTTTTGATTTCGTCTAACAATCAAGTTTAATAGATGAAATACCAAGTCAAATGTTTTACCGAGTCGTGGAGTAACCTTGGATACGGATGATCTTCGGCTGAGCCGTGTACTTCATCACTATCTTAAAGGCGTTTCGACGTTCTGCTCAAAGGTGCAAGCAGTCGAACAAACGCCGTCGCCTCTAGGATAAAACAACCTCTCTCTTTGTTTGGTTTTGTAGTATCGATCCGTCTGCACAAATGGAATCCGCTCAGTTGCACTCAAATTTGCTGCTCGGTTTTTTTAAGAAATTTCATAGAGAAGAAGAATGGTTTGCTACAGAAGAAAATGTTATTCGTATTTTTTTGATTTCATCTAACAATCAAGTTTAATTAGATGAAATACCAAGTTGAATGTTTTATCGAGTCGTGGAGTAACTGTTGACTCAAAACTCGGATTTTAGGTTTTACCATCTCAAAAAAAATAACGGTCAAAATGGGTAAAAATTTCGTCCAAAAATATAAGTGCTACACCATAATAAGCCCAAGCCCGAGCCCGGATCGGGTCGGTCGGCCGGCGCGCACGCGTGTGATGGTCAATCATGGTCTCTCTACTCATAAAAGAGCATCATTGGGTGCTCAATGGGTCCAATTTAGCTTCTAAGTATCAAGTATAAATACTTGATTCTTTTATAAAGTCCTACAGTGTGGGCTATTCACATATATATCCATTCTCACTCCGTCAATTTTTTAATAATTCACCTAAAATTTAAAAAAAAAACATTTCCACCAATCCCCTAGTTGAATTTTTTTTAAATATATTTCAAGCAGCTTCTGAAAACATAAAACTATGCATAAACAAATGTGTCTTTCGACTTGAACCTTTGGATAGTGGATAAGGTTCAGTTTTTACTAGAGTGGCACATAGACTTGAACACTATTCATGATATCAAATGTAACGACCCGAAATTTTCGAAGCCGAAAATCCAGATAGTTATGAAAAAGAAGAAAGAGGTAGAAGAAGAAGAACAGAAACATCAACAACTCACATTCGCAGCGGATAAAATATAATAATAAATAATAACAGTTTACAAAGAAATATTATATCTGTCGATTACATTTAATATACATCAGAGTTTCACATATATACAGTCATTGAATAAATACAATTATCAAGTCTCACAACACAGTAATATAATACAGTGGAAATATTCTATACGTGATAGCCATCCAGCTCGCCTCCTGTGCTCCAGAACGTTCTTACCTGAAAATCTGTAATACTCGGTCTGACCCGAGCATTACATCAAAGTAACACCCGGGTCAGGCTGGAAACCAGCGTGAGTAAATCCAACCAACAAGGAATACCAAAGCAAACAACTTATATAAAACCCGGGTAACTTATATCAATTTATCCAATTCACAAGTTACTATAGACAACATCTATTCCACATATAATCTTCCAAGTACCAAACTTAGATATAATAAACTGATTCACTTAAATCTCTTCATTTCATCGTATTGGTTTCATAAATCATTTTATAAAAATTCGAAATAGTTTCGGATATTTCCCAATACCCGACCCCGGCCTCTTCGCAACTCATGCCACACTTACCCAAATTATCCAAATGAAATACACGATATTTCATATCAGAGATATCAATTCATCCAAAGCATTCAATACCATCCAATCATTCATAAGCAAAACTTAATCACTTCCAAATTAAATTAACCCTGATTGGATTACTAATACCATCCACTTTCGTTCCTTTATTAAATATTAATTTATCTCAAATCAATTAATTAATCAACCCTTCATTTTCATCTTAATCAATCACAGTGGATTTAATTGTCTTTCGATTGCATTCAAGTAATTATCTTTAATTACTTATCACGATATAAATCTTCTTGAACGCAATCAATAGAAATCTTAACTACCTCGTGGATTTATTCACTGTCTTAATTATAGTAATCCGTAATATCTTATATTACTTAACTTCATAAGTTCTTTTATGGGTTAATCAATCTCAATTAGTAAATCTTTGATTTCATCATTAATTATATAAATTAAGGATTTCAATTTAAATTTAATTTGGTCATAATCAAACTTAATTTCATCAATTCAAACCACAGTATTAATCATTTCGATTTATCTCACAACTGTAATTAACTATCTTCATTATACTTCATTCATACATCCTTTACTTTTTACTTATCTATCTTAATAAATTTCTTGATAGATTTCACAAAGTAATTTTATTTTATTAATTACCCTCCGTGATTATCTAACAAACTATTCATTGATTATTTAAATTAATCAAATCTAATTAATTGACTTAAACTTTCATTAATTAATTCAAAACCCTTAATTACTAAATAATTTAACCCGAATCATTAATTAATTAAATAAATTAATTATACATTCTAATTACCTTCAAATTTGATGAATCGCAATTCCTTAAGCTTTTACTAACAATGGAACAATTTCATATTTATGACTTAAGTGTAAGATAAATTTTTAACCCCAAATACTTCGAATCAATCACAATTAACTTGAGAACAACCAAAACTAAATCACCAAATCATCAGCACACATCCAAATAATTCAATCATCCATCTGATTATTTAAATTTAATCATTTAAATTTAAATAGAAACCCAACAACGTGAGATTTACTCAAAATAATTAAATATTTCCATTTATCGAATTTCTTCTTAATTAACTTCATTTTTATTACATTAAATTAGGTTAACTTAAATAATTAACCCTCTATGATATAATATATAATTCGACTTAACAAATCAATTCTTTCTGACCAAACTGAAACCCTCAAGGTTATAAAATATATGATTGGGTGATTTATTTAATAACTTGATTATGTTATTTTAACATTTCAGACACCATTATCGTATCCTATACGAGCTCAACATCTTCCTGAACAACAGAAAATTTAAATTACTCACCTTTAAAATTGCAGTTCACTCACATCCTATTTGCTCTTCAAACCATGCTACTGCGGCGTCAAACCTTCGCCTCGCTACTTGCCTCGTTGCTCGCGATTCACCCCTTCACTAACCCATTCCTACTGCTATCGGTCATCTTCTCGAGTTCCCACATTCCACGAAGATGATGCCAGAAACCCAAAATCGATCGCGCCTACGTCCCCTCGAACATCCCCTCGTGCGACCTTCGGAGTTGCGAGCGTGTGTTATCCCAGATCGAACGACCTCAATCCCACCGCCTTGAGGCTATGGCAGACCCCCTCCCCTCCAGCACTCGAATTTGAATTATACAACGCGATCTGATTTGAATCGCCGACTTTCTCTTTTTTTTATTTTGAACGAGGGCTCGGCCAAATTTTTTTTTTTTTTTTTTTTTTAAAGAGTGAAGAGGGTTTTGAACGAAATTGGGAAAGAAGAAATAACTTCGGTCTCTCTCTGTTTGAAGATTAGAGGAGAACGAAGAATAAAATATCAATTAGGGAAGCTTCTCGAGGACGCTTGATTTTTATAAAATTTAATTATTGAAAACTATTTCGTAATGAATCGCGAAATCCTGAATCCCGAATCAAGCACGCCGACAGGCGTTCATAGGGTTTTACCCGCGTTCCGAACTCAATGGAACATATTTCGGAATCTATTTTGATCGTATGTGCGAGTTACAGAAGAAAACGATCAATTTAATATTAAACCAATTAAAATAGTTCTGAGCGTTTAGAGCTGCCAAGGTAAAACGACAGCTCCGATTGCTACGAAAATTGAAATCTGATAATAACTAACTATTACGGATCCAATGGAACTGGTTTCGTCAAATTCTGAGACTGTGCCTCGGAAGGCTATTTTTAAATTTCAATTTAAACGATAAATTATTAGAATTGAACAAATTACCGTTATATTAAATTTCAACCATTCTATTATCTTCAGTATCATCATTATAGATTTTATAAGCCTTCAAATTATCTTAAACAGGCTTAGAATCACAAATTCAAAAAATTACCCAATTTCAATTATTAAATTCAATATTTAAACTGTACAATTCAATGATTTAATTATCAAGTAAATATTGATATCTTGAATTCAAGTTAAAATTAAATTTCAAATAATTTAAAATCGATTAATTATTCAAATTTAATTTGTTAAAATTTTCGGGTCGTCACATTCCTCCCCCCTTAAAAGAATTTCGTCCCCGAAATTATTAGATAGGAAGAATGGTCCAATACCCGTTTATCTTTCCCAAAACTCAAAATCAACATCCAACCAACTATCCTTTATTAATGACCCACTATCACCTTCATCAACTTCTCCAAAACCCCCTATAGTTTCATACAACCCTCTTTGTTCGAATATTTAAATTTCAAGTTAAAACCAAATTTTGAATTATCAAAAATTTCTCAAAATTTTTCTAACTCCCTAAATTCCCGGAAAATTTTGCCAGCGTTTCCTTTGCGCGGCTAGCTCGGTACAACTACAAAAGGCCTCTACGGGCTCCCAAATCCAAAAGAAAACAAAAGCCAAGTGGCTACATCAAAAACCCGATCCAATTTCATGCAGAAATTAAAATACATACCTTTTTGTCGAGCAATTTACATTTATCTTTTGGAATCAAATCCAATTTCTTTTCCCTTTAATACCTGCATATTCTATTTAACAACAATATCCAATCGTAATCTTTCAAATCATTGTATACATTTTCTTACAGAAGCTTCATATCCACTTCTATTCAAATTAGCTTCCACCATTTTATATGAATTCAATTTATTTTCAAATTTTAATACTGAGTTGTATCTTTCATTTCCACTGATTCATATTAATTTCATTTACTAGTTTATTTTACGTTTCCCATTTGAAATTGTTTTGCCGTTAACCAAAATTTTCCAAAAATTTTCGAAAATTTTTGGCAGAGTCTCCTTTGTACGGAGGAGCTTTTGCAATTTGACAAGAGATATAAATATGTATACATCGACCCACCCGGTCGGAAAAACAAAAACAGTTCATATTTCCTATTTGTATTGCGTAGGCGTACCTTATTTAGCATTTTAAGCAAGCAGCTTATTTAATTAAGCAATTTGCGCAAATCCAAACCACCAAACAGCCTTCAGGTACCTGTACTATCTCAATTTAAATATGTAAGCGCCATATAAATGAAGTTTATAATATTTCTCTTACTTAAACGACCACAACATATCAACTCTAGAAGAAATGCATTCTAGATAACTTTTACAAGCAATTTATATGATTTCAAAACCAATTCCATTGTTTTCAATCAATTCACATTCCATTTCATTCAATTTTAAATGATTTATTACTCAAGTGTTTACATTCAATTGATTTTTAATCCAAACAAACACCTATTCACATCAAACGATTCAAATAAATTTTATTTAATCTCTTTCAACCCATAAAATTTTAACTACCTTTGTTTACATTAATGACAGCTATTTTTATGCAAACTCGACGATACTCTCTTAATATAGTATCAATTTCAATTCATAACCACTTTAAATTAATTTTAACTCATCCTGTATTTAATTCCATTTCATTCTTAATTTATTCACAAACCATACATACGCATTTCATTTCTTCTCTGCATTGACTTCATTCAAACTATTTATTAAGTTTGGCACATTCAATACTTCTAAATTAATAACCATTTCCAAATTAATTAATCCAAGTTTTTTATTTAATGGGCTTTTAACCTTATTCGAAACCAGGCTTCAAATAATTTTAAACTTAATTTAATTACTTTAATTTATTCCAACATCAAACTTAAGTTTGCTTCCATTCATTTTGATTCTCATCGAATCAGATTCCATTTAATTCAGTTAGCCCATCTATTTCATTTTAATTTCAAATTCACTTCTCAATATATCAAAATAATACCCAAGCACCTACTTCACTCATTTATACTTCAAATTTATATGCCACCGACTTAAGTCGTCTAATAATCCAATTCCAATCACATCTTTGATTTAGTGTTTATTAAATCAGACTTCATCCATTATTATCTAATTCAATTAACTCATTTTAACTTTTTAATTTACCATTTAATTCATTATCGCATTTATTTTATTAATACAAGGCCATTCTCAATTAGTTCCGCTTACCTGGGTTTTGTTTGCATCTCTAACCATTTCTATTATAATTCACTTCATTTCATTCTACAACATTTTCATCATATCAAATTTACTTGCGAATTTCATTAAATATTTTCCAATCACACTTGGATTTTATTTGCAATTCAAACCATCACATTTTTCAATTCAACTCTACCTCATTTTTATTTTTACACCATCTCTTCTTATTTAATTCATTATCAAACCCAAGTCGAATTCTATTTATAACTCGAATTCATTTCCAAACTTCATTATCTACTTACAATCCATTTTAGTTATCCAGGTTAAATTTTATTAACATTCTCTATTAAATAATTTATTTAGATAATTAGCTTACTTCCACTTTTAATTCAACATTGGATTTTTAATTACAAAGAGTCACTTCATTAAAATTTCCCGAGTTTCAATTTTTATTTTACAATTTCAGTTTGAACTTCCCTTGATTTTTCAAAATTTCATCTCCTTTATTTTAAAATTTTTAGAAATGCCTATAAAATCTCATAATAATATTAAAATAGCTTTTATAAGATATTTCTTATAACTCGATGTCTCAACCAGTCCTTCCTTGTTCTCACAGAAATTCATTCATACGTTGATCAGGCGTAGGACTGAAAATCGATAAGTACTTGGTAAACCTGTTTTCGACACCCAGTGAAAATACTTGGAAAATTATTTTATTGAAAATACAGAAAACAATTTTTAAAAATAGAGGAAATATCTTTGGTGACAATGCTCTGAAAATCATCACCCCCATCCATGGTCACAGTTACATACCAGGGTTACGTTGCAGTCACAACAAAAGTCCATGTAACTGCAGGCTCTCCGCGGCCTCTCGATTACGCCATGGATCCCACACAACAGATCACAGTTACATCCAGGGTTACGTTGCCGTCGCAGCAAAAGTCGATGTAACTGCAGGCTCTCAGTGGCCTCTGATTTTCGCTGACGAAATGAAACTTCTCCACTCCTACATAAGTCGCAGTCTACCGAGATAAACTCAACCGCAGACTGTTGGCTCTCAGCGGCACACACGACTTTCTCAATGTTACCATAGGTCGCAGTTACATCCTGGGTTACGTTGCAGTCACAACAAAAGTCCATGTAACTGTTGGCTCTCCGCGGCACACACGACTTACGCTATGGTAACTCAACTCATAATCCTCAGGAACTAGTTTTGTCCGGACTCCTCACAGGATCAACTTTAGAACCCCCTTTTGGGGCTCAAGGCAGCACTACCCGGTGGCACTCCTGAGAAGTCCATTTCAAGGGAGCGCCTTTTTCCCCAGAGCCACCATCAAAACATTTTATACTATACATATATAGTATCTTCAAATCATACACCTAATATGATATTATACAATGTTCCTTTACACAAAATCGATTATCCCAAATCGATAATTCTCAAAATAGGCTTTCCAAAACTCCATATTGATTTCTTTTTCTTCCGAAAATCAAAAGCTGTTCTCAAAATCCTCATAAGATATACATTCAAATATATATATATATATATATATATATATATAAATTTTTAAAACTTTGGATCCTTACCTTCTTGTATAAAACACCTTTTATACTCCAAACACTTCTCAAAAACCATAGAAATATCCAATTTCCATCTTTATTCATTTCATATTTCTCAAAATATTCTTTCAGCTCAAAAGAACCATTTCATATTCCTTATTCACCTTTACATTAATCCCCATTTGGATTATTACTTCAATCTTTATCTCAGTTGGGTACTTAATCAATAACAGTTTGAACTTCGACCAGTTTCGAAAAATAGCTTGAAAATTTTAAAAATAGGTAAGTAGTTGAAAAATAATTATTACTTTGCAAAATAACTATATAACAGTTAACTAATAGTAAAACAGTTGGAAAATAGTTAAATAGTTTCAGAAATCTTAGATAATTGCAAAATAGTTGTAAAATAGTAATTAATTTATAGCATAGTTGAAATATAGTAATGAGGATAGGAAGCAACTGAAAAGTGGTTAATAATGGTGAAACAAATATATAATAAGTTAGGTTTTAAAAGAAAGGTTGTATATATTTAATAGCTTAGAAAAATAAGTTTGTATTAAAACAATTTATTTAAAATAGTCTAGAGTCAAAACTGTTCACTTCCCCAATAATTCAATTTAAATTTCCACCCCATTTAAATTAACCCAATCTCAATTTAATTTACTCCAATTTCCATTGGACTTGATTCATTCCCTATTCAATTTGGATTGATTCTCAATTTCCTTCCAACTTCAAATCAAATTCCATTTGATCTTAAACCAATTCCACTTTAATTACAATTCCAAATTATTCAGATAAATCTGGACTAATATCAATCGAACTCTCTTCAAGTTCAATACCATTTTCCAGTTAATCCAATACAAATTTTCCATTTGAATTTTAAACTTGTACAACTTTAATTAAAATTTACATTTTTCAACTTCTATTTCAAATCAATTGCATTCACATTTGCTTTTAACTTGGAATTATACATTTTATTTAGCCTATATATTTTATTATTCCATAAACATTTTGAATCTAGATTCCAGAGTTTAAACAATTTTTCAAAACTTAAATATCACCTTAGAATTCATCTTTATCCAAAATTCTTTGACAGATTCAATTATCCCTTTGAATTTCAAAACCAAACTCAATTCACAAACAATCCCAATTTAAAACAATTTAGTAGCAACTCCTCTTCCAGAAACTCGGAAATAAACTTCGATAATGCTGCAGTCATCACCGACGTTATTTTCCCGTGACCAAAAGAGTTTAATGCTTTCATCTTACTTTATTTTCAATATTCTCTGGAATTCTATTTCAACTTATAATCTCATTTATTTATAAAGTTTGTTTCAACTTATAAATTTCATTCCCAATCTATATTTCAAATTCCGGGATTAGATTTTGAATTTCATTTTCAATCTCTTAAATTTTAATTTTATTATTATTATTCTTTTCTCTTTTCTACTTAATTTAATTCCAATTCTAAACTTCAGTTTCAGCTTGAATCCATTTCAAACTTATCTTTATTAAATTTCAGTTTGGTTGTATTATATTATTCCTTAATTTTAATTCCAATAATTTACAACCAATCACCTAATATTTATTTGAAGAAAATACTGCTTTATATATATCAAAATATATTTTACATAAAATCATTTAAAATTTTTATATGTGAAAATAACAAGTACGCACTCATATATATACACTCAACTCATTCTAGAGTACTACAGACTCTATTAAATGAGTAATCCCCACCAGAGCCAAGGTTCTCGCTTAACCTTTCAGCTCTGATACCAAATGTAACGACCCAAAATTTTCGAAGCCGAAAATTCCAGATAGTTATGAAAAAGAAGAAAGAGGTAGAAGAAGAAGAACAGAAACATCAACAACTCACATTCGCAGCGGATAAAATATAATAATAAATAATAACAGTTTACAAAGAAATATTATATCTGTCGATTACATTTAATATACATCAGAGTTTCACATATATACAGTCATTGAATAAATACAATTATCAAGTCTCACAACACAGTAATATAATACAGCGGAAATATTCTATACGTGATAGCCATCCAGCTCGCCTCCTGTGCTCCAGAACGTTCTTACCTGAAAATCTGTAATACTCGGTCTGACCCGAGCATTACATCAAAGTAACACCCGGGTCAGGCTGGAAACCAGCGTGAGTAAATCCAACCAACAAGGAATACCAAAGCAAACAACTTATATAAAACCCGGGTAACTTATATCAATTTATCCAATTCACAAGTTACTATAGACAACATCTATTCCACATATAATCTTCTAAGTACCAAACTTAGATATAATAAACTGATTCACTTAAATCTCTTCATTTCATCGTATTGGTTTCATAAATCATTTTATAAAAATTCGAAATAGTTTCGGGTATTTCCCAATACCCGACCCCAGCCTCTTCGCAACTCATGCCACACTTACCCAAATTATCCAAATGAAATACACGATATTTCATATCAGAGATATCAATTCATCCAAAGCATTCAATACCATCCAATCATTCATAAGCAAAACTTAATCACTTCCAAATTAAATTAACCCTGATTGGATTACTAATACCATCCACTTTCGTTCCTTCATTAAATATTAGTTTATCTCAAATCAATTAATTAATCAACCCTTCATTTTCATCTTAATCAATCACAGTGGATTTAATTGTCTTTCGATTGCATTCAAGTAATTATCTTTAATTACTTATCACGATATAAATCTTCTTGAACGCAATCAATAGAAATCTTAACTACCTCGTGGATTTATTCACTGTCTTAATTATAGTAATCCGTAATATCTTATATTACTTAACTTCATAAGTTCTTTTATGGGTTAATCAATCTCAATTAGTAAATCTTTGATTTCATCATTAATTATATAAATTAAGGATTTCAATTTAAATTTAATTTGGTCATAATCAAACTTAATTTCATCAATTCAAACCACAGTATTAATCATTTCGATTTATCTCACAACTGTAATTAACTATCTTCATTATACTTCATTCATACATCCTTTACTTTTTACTTATCTATCTTAATAAATTTCTTGATAGATTTCACAAAGTAATTTTATTTTATTAATTACCCTCCGTGATTATCTAACAAACTATTCATTGATTATTTAAATTAATCAAATCTAATTAATTGACTTAAACTTTCATTAATTAATTCAAAACCCTTAATTACTAAATAATTTAACCCGAATCATTAATTAATTAAATAAATTAATTATACATTCTAATTACCTTCAAATTTGATGAATCACAATTCCTTAAGCTTTTACTAACAATGGAACAATTTCATATTTATGACTTAAGTGTAAGATAAATTTTTAACCCCAAATACTTCGAATCAATCACAATTAACTTGAGAACAACCAAAACTAAATCACCAAATCATCAGCACACATCTAAATAATTCAATCATCCATCTGATTATTTAAATTTAATCATTTAAATTTAAATAGAAACCCAACAACGTGAGATTTACTCAAAATAATTAAATATTTCCATTTATCGAATTTCTTCTTAATTAACTTCATTTTTATTACATTAAATTAGGTTAACTTAAATAATTAACCCTCTATGGTATAATATATAATTCGACTTAACAAATCAATTCTTTCTGACCAAACTGAAACCCTCAAGGTTATAAAATATATGATTGGGTGATTTATTTAATAACTTGATTATGTTATTTTAACATTTCAGACACCATTATCGTATCCTGTACGAGCTCAACATCTTCCTGAACAACAGAAAATTTAAATTACTCACCTTTAAAATTGCAGTTCACTCACATCCTATTTGCTCTTCAAACCATGCTACTGCGGCGTCAAACCTTCGCCTCGCTACTTGCCTCGTTGCTCGCGATTCACCCCTTCACTAACCCATTCCTACTGCTATCGGTCATCTTCTCGAGTTCCCACATTCCACGAAGATGATGCCAGAAACCCAAAATCGATCGCGCCTACGTCCCCTCGAACATCCCCTCGCGCGACCTTCGGAGTTGCGAGCGTGTGTTATCCCAGATCGAACGACCTCAATCCCACCGCCTTGAGGCTATGGCAGACCCCCTCCCCTCCAGCACTCGAATTTGAATTATACAACGCGATCTGATTTGAATCGCCGACTTTCTCTTTTTTTTTATTTTGAACGAGGGCTCGGCCAAATTTTTTTTTTTTTTTTTTTAAGAGTGAAGAGGGTTTTGAACGAAATTGGGAAAGAAGAAATAACTTCGGTCTCTCTCTGTTTGAAGATTAGAGGAGAACGAAGAATAAAATATCAATTAGGGAAGCTTCTCGAGGACGCTTGATTTTTATAAAATTTAATTATTGAAAACTATTTCGTAATGAATCGCGAAATCCTGAATCCCGAATCAAGCACGCCGACAGGCGTTCATAGGGTTTTACCCGCGTTCCGAACTCAATGGAACATATTTCGGAATCTATTTTGATCGTATGTGCGAGTTACAGAAGAAAACGATCAATTTAATATTAAACCAATTAAAATAGTTCTGAGCGTTTAGAGCTGCCAAGGTAAAACGACAGCTCCGATTGCTACGAAAATTGAAATCTGATAATAACTAACTATTACGGATCCAATGGAACTGGTTTCGTCAAATTCTGAGACTGTGCCTCGGAAGGCTATTTTTAAATTTCAATTTAAACGATAAATTATTAGAATTGAACAAATTACCGTTATATTAAATTTCAACCATTCTATTATCTTCAGTATCATCATTATAGATTTTATAAGCCTTCAAATTATCTTAAACAGGCTTAGAATCACAAATTCAAAAAATTACCCAATTTCAATTATTAAATTCAATATTTAAACTGTACAATTCAATGATTTAATTATCAAGTAAATATTGATATCTTGAATTCAAGTTAAAATTAACTTTCAAATAATTTAAAATCGATTAATTATTCAAATTTAATTTGTTAAAATTTCCGGGTCGTCACATCAAACCACATACAATCTTTCTGGAGTACAATCAAATAAGCCCATGCATTTATAGCCATGCATATCTATCTCAGTTTAGTGAATGTTATAAGAATTTTGCCCAAAATTCCATAGAAACGGCCACATTTCCACATCCACATAGGTGAATCTATCAAGAATACTCCTGAAAGTAGGTACTTCACTCTATATAGAGTATAGATCTCATTAAGAGTTTCTATTAACTCATCTTCTAACCACTTCAGGAATACATGCTTCAAAATATATAAAATAAGTATGTTCAACTCATATCACTTCACAACTTGTTCTTACCCATTGAACCTAGTTCTTGGGATCTCTAATTATTAGGTCGGGTTACTATTGTGCGTGCAACAATCTAAGGGCAATAGTCTCATTCTTTTAGAGGTTCTAAGGACTTTCTCTCTGGCTAGTATTTTCATCAAAGGATCATCTAGATTTTCATCACTGCGTATGTGATCTACTCTAACAACTCCTAAGGAGAGTAGCTCTCTAATAGTGTTGTGCTTACGACGTATCTGTCGTCTCTTACCGTTGTAATAACGGTTTTATATTTTTGCAATAGTCGTGGTACTATCACAATGTATCAACACAGTTGATATCGGTTTTTCCCATAAAGGAATCCCAGCTAGCGGATTTATTAAGTAATCTACTTCTTACTAGCTGTGGCTAGTGCTATTATCTCAGACTCCATAGTGAACTGAGCCAAAATAGTCCGTTTCTTGGATTTTCAAGAAACAACTCCACCAGCAATGCTAAATATATAGCCACCAGTTGCTTTCGAATCATTAGATAAAGTATTCCAATCTGCATCGGTGTATCCTTCAAGAAGCTGATTAGAAAGCTTTATCAAATATCCCATCAGTGTATCCTTCATAGTTGTATCCTTCAAGTATCCCAATCTACTATTAAATATATAGCCACCAGTTGCTAGATAAATAGTTCGTTTTAGGTCATGACCCTTTCGATAGCATGTCGGTGCTCTATACTAGGTCTATTAGTAAACCTGCATAATAATCTCATGACACAGGCAATGTCGTGTCAAGTACAATCAGTGGCATGCCGAAGGCTACCAATTATGCTTGCATAATCAGACTGTCTTGCACATTCACCAATGTTCCTAAATAGTTTTACACTAAGACATGGTGTACATGCAGGTTTACTGTCAAAGTAATTGTATTTCTTTAGTAACTTCTCAATGTAATGAGATTGATCCAAAGAAATTATATTTTCTTACATATTAATCTTAATTCCAAGGACTACACTCGCTTCTCCTAGATCTTTCATATCGAAGTTGGCACATAACAAAGATTTGACATTGTTTATAGCAAGAATGTTTGACCTTAAAGATAAGTAGATCATCTACATACAGACATATAATAGTGCAAATGTAATTCTCAGATTTACAGTAAATACATCTGTCACTTTCATTAACTTTAAAACCATACGAGATTATTAAGTTATCAAATTTCTTATGCTATTGCTTAGGTGCTTGTTTTAAACCATATAATTATTTATCTAACTTGCAAATTTTGTGTTCTTAACCAAGAATTACAAAGCCTTTAGGTTGGTCCATATAAATTTCCTCTTCTAATTCACCATTTAAAAAAGCAGTTTTAATATCCATTTGGTGTATTTTTAAATTATGAATAGATGCTAGTGAAGTTAGTACTCGAATGGATGTAATTCAAGTTACAGGTGAAAAATTGTCAAAAAGTCTACATTTTCTCTTTGCTTAAACTCTTTAGCTACTAAAAGGGCTTTATATACAGCTGGTGTATATTGGATAAAGTATTTTAATCATTGGATAACGAAGCTTTAGTCATCACATCTCTGCAACCCATCAGTGGTTAGTATATGTTGTTCTTCTCTTTCCTGTTTCCAAAATTATGTGTATTTTTTTAATAGTAACTTAGGACTTTGGATTCTTTTAAAATAGGTTGGGCATGAGTTCGGTACCTACCACAAGCAAAAGACGATTTGGCTCTTTGGCTACATTGCAAGTTAAGTTTTAATTATATGCTTTCCGTATAATTTATCCATTATTTCCAAATTATTTTTTTATGCAGTGAGAGAAAACTGAATCTGGCTTCATGAAGTATGTTGATGTTGACACTGAAAGTTATTTTATGGTTGACAAACCCGAATTGTCACTGGATGTGATATGTATTGGTTTACATGCATTGTGGATTATGTTAATAGATATATTAGATATGATAGGAGCATTTTTTTACATTTATTTTTGTAGCCAAAATACACGGAAAACCAAAACATGCTTTAGTGGCGATTGTTGGTAAAATTTTAGGTAATGATCCTACGCTATGTACAAGGCTATATTTAAATAATTAGTTTGCAGTTACATGCTCAAAAATCAGATCTTACCCCTGGATGAGCATAATAAAACCTACCAACTTTAATGCAGCTTTCTCCTTTACCTATCTTTCATTTAGGTTAAGTTGGTTGCAAATAAGCACATATCTATCTTGGTGGATTACTTTACTAAATATATTATTCTTAACTAAGAAATGACTTAAACCTGCTTTCCATTATTACACGCTAAACCACGTGGCATGAGTAAACCATGCATGCAGTTAGGGCATAGGAAAATTATATATACATGTTGGTACATGTCATAGAATACGATTGAATGCATGTATATTATTAAAACACAGAAGTATACATATTATCAATAGGAAACATACTAAAGCAAGCTCCTATATCTTAAGTAACACACGAAACCAAAGAATGAAATAATGTACATGTTGCACGCACATTATGTTGTTAGATGACGAAAGGCTATAAGCAAAAATAAAATAAAATTTAAAGTGCGAAGGCCTGCAACTTTATAATCCCATGGAGGCTCTGTATAACTCACGTTACAAGCTAAAAACACAGAAGCCCACATGTACACACCACGCACACACATATCGGTGAGGATCCGCTCAAAACTTTTGTCTGTTCTTTCACTCGATGCTCATGAATATTTGTATAAAAACGAATAAAGTGTAAATTTCACGATATTTTTTCATTACGTTATATATTATAATAAAAACAGAATTGACATGTGATTTTCACAATAAAATGAAGTTAGCTTGCATATTTATTGTTGTAAAGTATCACCTAAGCATTTAACCATTGTTTTACAATCAATGAATTTTTTCGGTTTATATTTGTACGGACTACAATCCCTTTGCTATGAGATTTCATTTAATGTTACAATAATAGCTTACCATATGTATAAGTTATCTTCCACGTACAATATACTAAATACTACAACTATCTTCCCATGTAGTACGGTAAATACAAGTTTTGTTTGTACAACTTAGTTATTCATTCTTTATTTTCACAAGTTAGCTACTTGCCTATGTGGTCTGAATCCAACAAAAGATGCAAAATTCACTCCCAACCATAAAATTATAAAAAAACTCAATCAACTCCGAAATCAACTTCATATAAGTCATGGACGCCTAGAACCAATCTCGACTTATTCAAAGATAGGAATACAAAGATAAATAATCGTTCGAGCCTTCAAAACACACTCCTCATAACATCATCGCCGATAATACACAATAAATGTCAACCAACGAGGAAGAAGCATGCACGAAAGTGGACTTGAACACTAGCCCTACTGCATGTAAATGTTGTCGGGCAGCGGAAAGGAATCCTAGAAATTGCTGACAGTCTAGGCAAACAAGCTATCGGTCGAACACATTGAGAAGATTACAAAAATCCTACAAACAGTTTTATAAAAGCAATTCCTCTCGAGCACGTGCATCGCACATGCCAAAGTACTCGTGTGTATATATCTTTATATTTAATAATAGTTGTAACAGTTCCGGTGTCACACTTTTTTGGTATCAATATGAACTACTAAAAACATCTCTTTATATATTATCAGATCTTAATCTCTTAAAAATAACATCTAATATTAAATTTATTTTACAAATTCAAACACCCATAAAAGTAGACTCTAGCAATTAAACATGCTTTATAAATCTAAAACGCTTCTAAAAATAGGATCTAAAATTAAACTTCTTTTACAAATTCAAAATACTTCTTTACAAATATACAAATCTTAATATCACTTGAAAATAAAAACTCATTTTTTGTGACTGATTCAAACATATATAATTTATAAGGAAAATAATTTACGCGCGAATCGTGTGTCGTAACACTCGTGTGTGTGTGTGTGTGTGTGTTTTTATTAATAGTTGGCTTAGAAACGCAAACATTCGATCCGACCGCAAACTTTCGAAACACCCCTTACTCATACATAATTTAACGCTCTTCTATACATGTTATCAAATCCCTTAAAAATTGGATCTAACAAATAAACTCACTTTACAAATTCAACACGTGCCTTTACAAATTTTGAAAACATTAATATCACTTAAAATCAGGGCTTGATAAATAGTTTTTTTTTTTTTTACAATTTCATAACACTCAAATATAATCAAATCTTAATGTCACTTTAGAATATGATATAACAAATGAAATTTCTTTACAAATTCTTTCTTTATTAACTAATAACAAAAAATATAAATTCAAACTACCAAAACAAATTAGATGTTGAAACTTAAAAGTAAAAATTTAAATAAAACCATGCGTGAGTTCAATGCAAAATATGACTAAATATTTTTGAATTTTTTTTTTGAGTTTTTTGAAACATATACAATTTGAAGAACAGCTAGGCGACGAAGCCGTTAGCCTAGCGTCCGTTAACCTAGCGTATATATATTGTTTCTCATGGTAATTTTTAAAAAATCTTTATTGTCATTTATTTATGTAGATTTGTCGCAGCTCGGCCCAGTTTTATGCTTCTTAATCTTTCTGCCGTCTTATGAATAATAACCCTACCTCGTATATATATTGTTTCTCATGGTAATTTTTAAAAAATCTTTATTGTCGTTTATTTATGCAGGTCTGTGGCAGCTCGGCCCAATTTTCTGCGCATACAAATAATAGCCTTACCTATGTTTCTTACATCGCTAAGGTCAAAAAAACCCTAAATCGGAAAAAATAATAATTCAATCGATCCCTTCTCATCTACCGCCGCTCAGTTCTCCTCATTGCCATGATCTATTATCTGCCTTCAAGCGTCTTCGAACTCATAGGTAATTTATTAGGTTGTTTTTACAGTAAATTTCGATGGCACGGTATAGTATATATTTTGTAGTTTGCTCAGATGTGAATCGCTATTAATTTTTTCCTAAATATTTTGATAAGTTCAAAAAGATTGTTTGAATTTTTGTTGGTTCAGAAGAAAGTAGCGGCTGTTGCATGAGCCAAGAGATTTGTTGCTTCTGCGTCATGAGTGCAACCATCAGCCAATTTAAAGCTTGTTTTCATTCAAATGGGACTTGACTAAATTAAAGTTTGTTCTAAGCTGAGAATTGGGATTACAAATATTCCTTTCACATATTAGACAAGATCTATAGTGTTCTAGTTTACATTATTCCATGGCTTTTTTAATGGCTGGCCTAAAAATAAAAATAATAAATCAAAATTGCAGTCAATTGTTACTTTCAGGTAGCAATTTCATATTATTTCTACGATATGAAGTCAATAGTGCCATAGTTATATGTACTGTGTATGGAACGTTAACGTTTGATATTAAATGGCATATTACCAATAATCTATTAAACTACGAGGTAAACATAATGAACTAAGACTGTTGTTGGAGGCAATAACCCTTCATGTGTTGATGATATAAGGAGTCAAACCCGTACAATTGATGTTTTTCTTCTCGATCGTATGCTGACAAGGAAGTTTCCTGTAAGGTTATGTGCGTTTTCAGTCCTTTGTAAAGTTAAAGAAATAAAACATAATCTTATTTATATGTTTTCAAATATGATTTCATTTTACAGTATTGCTTAAAAAGTTAAATGTACACTTATAAACCAACATCTTATATTTCGCATATGTTGAACAGGTTCTACTGTCCGGAGTAAACTATTTTGCTTCTAATCGAATATCAAATGCTGAAGGCAAGGGCCCTGATATGTGCACAAGTTTAGCTGAAGCCGTTATGTGTGGACTCCTACCAGATTCCCCGACACTCACAACTAGTTGGTCTGGTGGTAATACTTGTTGTCTTATTTTGTAGGCAAAGTAATATGAAATAGCGCTTTTTTAAGCTTGGATGCTTGATATTAAGGTTTATTCATTATTCCCCCCTTCTTTCATCCCGATTTATCATTATTTTAACCTAGGCGTCTATTGCTGTTAAAACCCAATTGGTACTGTTTGATTTTTTTGCTATTTTTAAAATTCAATTTATTAATTCCTTAGTTGGGTTGTATCAAATCTTCACTAAGTAATTAGATTACCACTTATTCTCATTACTTGTACAATTCAATCATTACTACTGATTTTGGAGGTAACTAAACCATAATTGTTTTCATCTTTTAATAGATTACATATATTAGTATGTGCAGTTTGTTTCTAGTGGATATTTTTCTTGCAATCCAAATTTAAATTGATTTTAGGTTTATGAAGGGTCTTGTTAACTGTAGCTTGAATATATGTACATTAAAATCCAAATAGGAATTCTTTTTGAATTATACCCATTTCATTTGCTGTAGATCGGGTTAGTCTAACATTGTCCAATATGTATACACGTATAGGCTTATTTCATTAGGAATTTTTAACATCTTTGTCTTTTTATCATGCCTGTCTATGCATTTGGGAAGCTATGACAATTCTTTGTTGATTATGTGGTTTATGCGGAAGGCAATTCTCTAATTCATGTTCCTTCTATCTTAATTTCATACCATTTCTTCCATGCATAAAGTAGATTAAAATTGATTATTCTAGCCTATTTTTTGAATATGTAGGAATATACACAAATATTTAGAATGTCGAATATAGAATAAATTGCAAGCATGCATCCTTTGATATAAATCTAAAACATGTATCTATGGTATATAACTTAGAACATCAAATAAAAACTACGCATATTTACCATGACATTATTAACATTTATTAATTTTGGGGGTGCTAGGGAGCAACTCACATGTATTTTGTTCTGAATAGTTTTGATATCCTCAACCATATATCAAGAAAGGCTATTCTACAAGAAATGTAAAATTTCCCTTTGCACCCAAGCATAATATAAAAATGATTCTTCAATCCCATTAACAACATACAAAATAAATGTTTATTATAAAAAATATATTACCTTAGTCTGGAGCGATCCCATTATCAACTTACAAAATAAACGTTTATTACGAAAAATATATTACCTTAGTCTTGAGCTTTCCATAGTTCAACCGTGATTAGATTGATTGGGATTTAGTCCCTAACCTAACATTAACATATCAATGATGTACAATTGGTATCCATACCTTACATTTTGAAATGCTAATTCCATAATCTAGCAGCAAAATTATCAATATAGTTATCTGCATAGGGTAAAGAATCAAAAACTATAACCATACCGATAATTCATTGCATTGTAATAACACATGACCTGAACTATCGTATAACTAATTCATATAGTGTTATTGTAATCATTTTATCTTGACCATTTAAAGTTTATAAGACTTCAGTTTTAAATTGGAAATGTGTATGGATAACGTTTTGTTCTTAGTTGTAAAAATATGAATAAATAAAGAGATCCTAATCATAGTGCTTCAGCTCCAAAAGGAAAGTTGACAAGTTATAAAAATAAATGTGTGCATTTCAAATGATTAGTAGTATAATTGTATAACAAAAGATGCTTCACAAGTGGATACCAAGTTAGTAATATGCATTAGTGAAGTAATTTTAAAGTTTGAGTTAAGCATTCTTTTGGGTGGCATGCAAACCGATTAATCTCATCTGGTATACACATAGTAGGTGCCATCGTTATCAAAAATCTTAAAATCTTACGATTTAAATCCCGTTTTGGATCGGATCTCTCCCGTTCTGATTCAATTTACATATTCCGATCCAAACTCACTTAAACCGCAGTTGAGAGAAATCATTCAATGCATCCTTATATATTCAATATATTTATCATCCACAATTCTAGTTCTAGTGTTTTGTAAGTAAAATAATAATGAAACAAGAGAAAAACGGTATTTTAAGTTTTATATGTATAGTTCTTACGTCATAATCAATTTTAAAGTATCTACAATTCTTAAAACATGGACCTTCTAAATCTATGATTTAAGATTTAAATCCCGTTTTGATTTAAAATTTGAGCATTACGATTTACGATTTGAATCCCGTTTTGATAACCTTGGTAGGTGCAACATTTCCAATATTTTTAACAATCATTATTATGCATTTCATTCATCTGTAGCTTTGTCTTCCTATCATGTCTCTCTTTCGAATCAGGGAAGCAATAACAAACCTTTGTTGAGTTTCCATTTTATGTAGCAAGCAATTTTATGTTTCATGTTCATTAAACCTTAATGACATACCATTGCTTTCATGGACAGAATAGATTAAACCGATTATAATGGCAAATTCTTTTGTATACAAGGAAATAAGAAATTACATATATAGCACAACAATACTAAGATGACATAAACTTTACATTTCTTTAAAAAATTAAATGACATCGGTTATGTGACAATTTTAGAGTGCAAGTCACAGTTATCAAGGCGTGTGAGAGAAAGGCGCAAGCGCACCCCGTGCGCCTTTTTAGTTGCTGAGGTGCCTTGGCTGCTGGAGGTGCCTCGGCTGCTGGAGGTGCACAAAAATCGTAGAAAGCACGCGTTTTTATGAGGCGACAAGGCTGAATAAAGCGCACCTTGGGTAGGTGATGTTATTTTTGCAGGCCAACTCTTACTTGACCCAAAACCCAACATGTTTGCTCGTCGATATTGCAATACTTTTTATGCTATAAGACATATAATTGTTTTACGTATTTACTACTTTTTTTCATGTTTAAATACAAATAATTGACTTTTGTAGTTTATGTCTAGCAGTAATAGGAAACTTAGGATGATTTTATAGTAACATAAGCTTAAAATCCAAAAAGGTTTTCTAGTGAATTTTCACCAGTATTCCTATGCAAATTAATTTATCGTTTATTGTTTCGTTTTTTGTGGAATGCTTGAGCTACTTGTAAATTATTTATAATCTTATGTGAAACACGTGCAATAGATCCATATTCTGTACTTTTTGACGAATCCTTGGTAAAAAAGGCGTTCATGAAACATTTGAAAGATGTAGTTATTTTTTTTTTAAATTTAACAAAGCTGTTCGAACCCACAAGAATTAGAGAAATTAAACATCTACACAAGTTTAAAAATTGTTGTAATTTTGGAGGTGAAATTAATAATAAGGATCAAGTATAAAGATCTGTACTTAGTTGGATTAAAAAAGTACTGTCAGGTCAAAATGAAAAACTATCTTTATACGAGCTAAGGATTCATGCATAAGAGAAAAGATAGATGATTTTTTTGCTACCGATACACAGACAACTGTAGTGATATCAACGGTAAAACCGTTAGATATGTAGATCATTATACGTTTACAAAAGCAGCAAAACTTATTACTTTTGAAGATGAAACTGGAGAATGTAAAACAAGTGTCGCGAATGCTACTAATGCTACGAAAGTGTAACGACTTACATATTGATTTCATTTTAAGCGAGACATTTATTTTCCTTTCTTTAGGTTCATCTTTAGAAGCACTAAGTTTTACTATTTTTATAAACGTATAGTGATCTACTTATTTGACAATTTAATCGCTGATAACACTATAATTGGCTGTATATCCGGTAGCAATAGAATCGTCTATCTTTTTCTCTTGTTTAGGATTCTTAGCTAGTTTTCCATCTTGACCTGAACACTTCTTTTTAAATCCAATTAAATACATATATTTATTTTCGACCTTTATTATTAATTCCATCTCAATGTTTACAACAATTTTTAAGTCAACATGCTTATCATTATTGTGTAGATGTTTGATCCCTCTAATGAAGTTCGAATAGGTCTGTTGGATTTTTGAAAAAATGACTATTTTTTTGATGTCATACGAATGACTTTTTTTTATCAAGAATTCATCATAAAGTGTTAATATGGATTTATTACATGTATTTCATATAAGATTATAAATGTCTTACATGTACCTAGAGCACCCTAAAAAATGGTATGTAAATTTGTATTAGAAAATCATCTTAATTTTCTTATTACTCTTACATACAAACTTTACGAGCCAATTATTTGTATATCTTTTAATATTTAAAAGTATTGTGTTCTAATCCCAGACCATAATGATATTATTTTATTGAAATACACCTAATTGTTAAATGGATACTTTAGTAAGAATAATGAATCACATGAACATTCTGCTTTCTTTTCACCTTTATATATATGTATGTGGATCCGACTTTGTTCATCTTCTTAAACCGGAAACTTCAATCAAATCTCTCTTGAAAAATTCTTGTAAGCATGTTATATGTCTAACTTCTAAAAGATATATCTAAAGTAATGACTACAGTAGATTTGTAACAATAAAAAATAGCCATTTGCAAGAATGAAACCTGTTTGGTTTGCGGATATTTTTTATTTTTTTGTGAATAATATCATACCATTTGCTTGTGAATTCTAACACTGCAGCAAATTAGTCATTTTGCAACACTTAATTTTTACAATTTGTAACGATTGTTATCGTTACAATCTACAAACAACTTTTTCTATTGGAAAAGTTTTGGAATGCCTACATCGTGATGATAGTTGGTAATTGTGTAAATAAACTACAGTATGAAGGTGAGATTTGTATTTCTCTTTTTTATTTGCACATGTACCATTTCTCATGTTTCTAACACACATTATTTACTCTTTTCTACAAAGCAAGGGTTTCGCTCCTAACAAGATTTTATATTTTGTAACATTTGATGTTATAACCTTTATGGTTTTTTGTTGCATTATCAATGCTTAATGCTTACCGACGTTTCTTTGTTACTCCCAATCCTGAAGATTTATTTTCAAAAATGTTTGTAACTAAGACTTAAAAGTTCTGTTTTTTATAGACATATATATGTACATCATTTTCAAGTTACACCATTTTAATAGATGTTACGGTAATGTTCAATGGTATTAGTACCTTTTTGATAAATAAATCACTCCATTCTCAATTATTTTGCATAATTAATGCACCTCATTCTTCATGTAGATGAAGTACTATTTATTTTAAAGATGCATGCCACAATATAACGTTATTAAAAAAATAATAACCAATTAATATTTATTTAAACGTATTATTGCTTGTTTTCTTTTAAGAATACAAATAATTATTTTCTATTTCGATACCAGTCTAACCAAACATTAGAATAAGCCATTAATTGAAGAAGGTAAATCACTTCATTATTTTTCAAATTTGTTTCTTCATGTATTGAGTTATTTTGTTCCCTATTTTGGTACCAGTTTAACCAAAACGTTAGAATAAGCCATTAATTGAAGATTTATCATTTTGTTACACGTGCATTTATTTTCTAGCACCACAAAAAGGTTTATCATTTTTCATACTTTGTACTAAATTGTCTAAGCTAGTTGTTATTTTTGGGTTATAAATGCTATACTTTGATGTTATTAAATATGAAGAAGATGGTCAAAATACAAATTATAAGGATTCTTCTTGAAATACATAAAATGATAGTCAAAATAACATAGTTGACCCAAACATGTTCAATCATCATGTCGAAGTCAATTTCATGAATTTCTTCGACATCTCGCAATATCTTTCTATTCTATTATATTTTCTATCTCAGAAGGTTTTCACACTTACTGTTTCGGTGTTTAATTTTGCTCCATTCAGAATTTTGGCTTCAATACAAATTGACATAAATCAGTGAAATGCTATACCAAAATTGACAACTTGGAATCATGGGAGAAAGTAGTTTAATCTTAAGCCTACATTCCTTTCTTCAAAAGGTATTCCGTCTTGGATCCCCTTTTCAACATATAAATTATAAACAGCTCCAAAACAAGATTTCATTTTTTTAACATTTGATGCTATAACCTTTATGGTTTTTTGTTGCATTATCAATGCTTAACAATCATGCTTACGGACGTTTCTTTGTTAATGCCTAAATAGAAAGAAATGTAATTAGCAAATTATACAAAAAATATCAAGAAGATTTATTTTTAAAAATGTTTGTAAATCAAACTTAAAAGTTATTTTGTTTATGGACATGTGTGTGTCACACATCATTTTCAACTTAACGCCATTTTAATAGATGTTATGGTAACGTTCTAATGGTGTTAGTTCCTTTCTGATAAATAAGCCACTTTAAAATGCCCCGGTCTCAATTATTTTGCATAATTAATGCATCCTCATTCTTCATGCAGATGATAAAATATGTTTATAAAAAGCATGCCACAATATATTGTTAATGAAAACAAAAATAACCAATTAATATTTATTTAAACACTATTACTTGTTTTCTTCTAAGAGTACCAATAATTATTCTCTATTTTGATACCAAAAGGTTAGAATAAGCCTTTAATTGAAGAAGGTGAATCGCTTCATTTTTCAAATTATCAAGTATCGAGTTTCCTTCATGTATTGAGTTATTTGGCATCCTCAATCGCATATGCATATACTTTCAAAAGATCATTCAATGGCCGACCAAACTCAATTTTTTTCCAAAGTTTTCAAGACATCTAATAATTTAATATTTTTAGAAATGGTAAGGAGTAATGTTTAGCAAGCAGTTTCAGAATTGTTTCACACCATAATATTATCGTGGTTACATAGTTTATGTCTTTTAAAATGTTTTGACGAAGAAAAACGAAAATGTAGTAGTCATCTCTAAAATTTTGCATTAGGATATATATCAGGCAAAAGAAATAAATCTGCAAATAGAGTAAATGATGCATGAATAATGAACATGCTTTAATTATGCAAAATGTGGTCAGAGAAATTAAAATGCTTTATATTGATCAAACGAACCGTTAGGAGGTTTCTGTAACTAAACCAAAATGAAATACTCCGAAGCCCCATAAAGATGCAAACAAATCATTCATATTCTCTGCTGTTACCTCCGTCGTCTTTTTTCTCCTATTTTCTATTTTTTTGGCCAACTCTTGTTACCTCCGTCGTCTTTTTTCTCGTATTATTGTGTAGATGTTTGATCCCTCTAATGAAGTTCGAATAGGTCTGTTGGATTTTATGTAGCAAGCAATTTTCTGTTTCATGTTCATTAAACCCTAATGACATACCATTGCTTTCACAGACAGAATAGATTAAACCAATTATAATGGCAAATTCTTTTGTATACAAGGAAATAAGAAATTACATATATAGCACAACAATAGTAAGATGACATAGACTTTACATGTCTTTAAAAAATTAAATGACATCGGTTATGTGACAATTTTAGAGTACAAGTCACAGTTATCAAGGCGTGTGAGAGAAAGGCGCAAGCGCACCCCGTGCTCCTTTTTAGTTGCTGAGGTGCCTTGGTTGCTGGAAGTGCCTCGGCTGCTGGAGGTGCACAAAAATCGTAGAAAGCACGCGTTTTTATGAGGCGACGAGGCTGAATAAAGCGCACCTTGGGTAGGTGATGTTATTTTTGCAGGCCAACTCTTACTGGACCCAAAATCCAACATGTTTGCTCGTCGATATTGCAATACTTTTTATGTTATAAGACATATAATTGTTTTACGTATTTACTACTTTTTCTCATGTTTAAATACAAATAATTGCCTTTTGTAGTTTATGTCTAGCAGTAATAGGAAACTTAGGATGATTTTATAGTAACATAAGCTTAAATCCAAAAAGGTTTTCTAGTGAATTTTCACCAGTATTCCAATACAAATTAATTTATCGTTTATTGTTTCGTTTTTTGTGGAATGCTTGAGCTACGTGTAAAATATTTATAATCTTATGTGAAACACGTGCAATATATCCATATTGTGTACTTTTTGATGAATCCTTGGTAAAAAAGGCGTTCATGAAACATTTGAAAGATATGGTTATTTTTTTTAAAATTTAACAGAGTTGTTCGAACCCACAAGAATTAGAGAAATTAAACATCTACACAAGTTTAAAAATTGTTGTAAATTTGGAGGTGAAATTAATAATAAGAATCAAGTATAAAGATCCGTACTTAGTTGGATTTAAAAAGAAGTGTCGGGTCAAAATGAAAAACTATCTTTATACGAGCTAAGGATTTATGCATAAGAGAAAAGATAGATGATTTTTTTGCTACCGATACACAGACAACTGTAGTGATATCAACGGTAAAACCGTTAGATATGTAGATCATTATACGTTTACAAAAGTAGCAAAACTTATTGCTTTTGAAGATGAAACTGGAGAATGTAAAACAAGTGTCGCGAATGATACTAATGCTACGAAAGTGTAACGACTTACATATTGATTTCATTTTAAGCGAGACATTTATTTTCCTTTCTTTAGGTTCATCTTTAGAAGCACTAAGTTTTACTGTTTTTATAAACGTATAGTGATCTACTTATTTGATAATTTCATCGTCGATAACACTATAGTTGCATGTATATCCGGTAGCAATAGAATCGTCTATCATTTTCTCTTGTTTAGGATTCTTAGCTAGTTTTCCATCTTGACCTGAACACTTCTTTTTAAATCCAATTAAATACATATATTTATTTTCGACCTTTATTATTAATTCCATCTCAATGTTTACAACAATTTTTAAGTCAACATGCTTATCATTATTGTGTAGATGTTTGATCGCTCTAATGAAGTTCGAATAGGTCTGTTGGATTTTTGAAAAAATGACTTTTTTTTGATGTCATACGAATGACTTTTTTTATCAAGAATTCGTCATAAAGTGTTAATATGGATTTATTACATGTATTTCATATAAGATTATAAATGTCTTACATGTACCTAGAGCATCCTAAAAAATGGTACGTAAATTTGTATTAGAAAATCATCTTAATTTTCTTATTACTCTTACATACAAACTTTATGTGCCAATTATTTGTATATCTTTTAATATTTAAAAGTATTGTGTTCTAATCCAAGACCATAATGATATTATTTTATTGAAACACACCTAATTGTTAAATGGATACTTTAGTAAGAATAATGAATCACATGAACATTCTGTTTTCTTTTCACCTTTATATATATGTATGTGGATCCGACTTTGTTCATCTTCTTAAACCGGAAACTTCAATCAAATCTCTCTTGAAAAATTCTTGTAAGCATGTTATATGTCTAACTTCTAAAAGATATATCCAAAGTAATGATTACAGCAGATTTGTAACAACAAAAAATTGCCATTTGCAAGAATGAAACCTGTTTGGTTTGCGGATATTTTTTATTTTTTTGTGAATAATATCATACCATTTGCTTGTGAATTCTAACACTGCAGCAAATTAGCCATTTTGCAACACTTAATTTTTACAATTTGTAACGATTGTTATCGTTACAATCTACAAACAATTTTTTCCATTGGAAAAGTTTTGGAATGCCTACATCGTGATGATAGTTGGTAATTGTGTAAATAAACTACAATATGAAGGAGAGATTTGTATTTCTCTTTTTTATTTGCACATGTACCATTTCTCATGTTTCTAACACACATTATTTACTCTTTTCTACAAAGCTAGGATTTCGCTCCTAATAAGATTTTATATTTTGTAACATTTGATGTTACAACCTTTATGGTTTTTTGTTGCATTATCAATGCTTAATGCTTACCGACGTTTCTTTGTTACTGCCAATCCTGAAGATTTATTTTCAAAAATGTTTGTAAATAAGACTTAAAAGTTCTGTTTTTTATAGACATATATATGTACATCATTTTCAGGTTACACCATTTTAATAGATGTTACGGTAATGTTCAATGGTATTAGTACCTTTTTGATAAATAAATCACTCCATTCTCAATTATTTTGCATAATTAATGCACCTCATTCTTCATGTAGATGAAGTACTATTTATTTTAAAGATGCATGCCACAATATAACGTTATTAAAAAAATAATAACCAATTAATATTTATTTAAACATATTATTACTTGTTTTCTTTTAAGAATACAAATAATTATTTTCTATTTCGATACCAGTCTAACCAAACATTAGAATAAGCCATTAATTGAAGAAGGTAAATCACTTCATTATTTTTCAAATTTGTTTCCTTCATGTATTGAGTTATTTTGTTCCCTATTTTGATACCAGTTTAACCAAAACGTTAGAATAAGCCATTAATTGAAGATTTATCATTTTGGTACACGTGCATTTATTTTCTAGCACCACAAAAAGGTTTATCATTTTTCATACTTTGTACTAAATTGTCTAAGCTAGCTGTTATTTTTGGGTTATAAATGCTATAATTTGATGTTATTAAATATGAAGAAGATGGTCAAAATACAAATTATAAGGATTCTTCTTGAAATACATAAAATGATAGTCAAAATAACATAGTTGACCCAAACATGCTCAATCATCATGTCAAAGTCAATTTCATGAATTTCTTCGACATCTCGCAATATCTTTCTATTCTATTATATTTTCTATTTCAAAAGGTTTTCACACTTACTGTTTCGGTGTTTAATTTTACTCCATTGAGAATTTTGGCTTCACTACAAATTGACATAAATCAGTGAAATGCTATACCAAAAGTGACAACTTGGAATCATGGGAGAGAGTAGTTTAATCTTAAGCCTACATTCCTTTCTTCAAAAGGTATTCCGTCTTGGATCCCCTTTTCAACATATAAATTATAAACAGCTCCAAAACAAGTTTTCATTTTTTTTAACATTTGATGCTATAACCTTTATGGTTTTTTGTTGCATTATCAATGCTTAACAATCATGCTTACGGACATTTCTTTGTTAATGCCTAAATAGAAAGAAATGTAATTAGCAAATTATGCAAAAAAATATCATGAAGATTTATTTTTAAAAATGTTTGTAAATCAAACTTAAAAGTTATTTTGTTTTTGGACATGTGTGTGTCACACATTATTTTCAACTTAACGCCATTTTAATATATGTTATGGTAACGTTCTAATGGTGTTAGTTCCTTTCTGATAAATAAGCCACTTTAAAATGCCCCAGTCTCAATTATTTTGCATAATTAATGCATCCTCATTCTTCATGCAGATGATAAAATATGTTTATAAAAAGCATGCCACAATATATTGTTAATGAAAACAAAAATAACCAATTAATATTTATTTAAACACTATTACTTGTTTTGTTCTAAGAGTGCCAATATTTATTCTCTATTTTGATACCATAAGGTTAGAATAAGCCTTTAATTGAAGAAGGTAAATCGCTTCATTTTTCAAATTATCAAGTATCGAGTTTCCTTCATGTATTGAGTTATTTGGCATCCTCAATCGCATATGCATAGACTTTCAAAAGATCATTCAATGGCCGACCAAACTCAATTTTTTTCCAAAGTTATCAAGACATCTAATAATTCAATATTTTTAGAAATGGTAAGGAGTAATGTTTAGCAAGCAGTTTCAGACTTGGTTCACACTGTAATATTATCGTGGTTACATAGTTTATGTCTTTTAAAATGTTTTGACGAAGAAAAACGAAAATGTAGTAGTCATCTCTAAAATGTTGCATTAGGATATATATCAGGCAAAAGAAATAAATCTGCAAATAGAGTAAATGATGCATGAATAATGAACATGCTTTAATTATGCAAAATGTGGTCAGAGAAATTAAAATGCTTTATATTGATCAAACGAACCGTTAGGAGGTTTGTGTAATTAAACCAAAATGAAATACTCCGAAGCCCCATAAAGATGCAAACAAATCATTCATATTCTCTGTTGTTACCTCCGTCGTCTTTTTTCTCCTATTTTCTATTTTTTTGGCCAACTCTTGTTTCCTCTTCAGTTCAAATTCCATATCTAACTTATCATTCTTCGCCGGTAGTACCTGTTTTTTTAACACCCTTTCAAGGTTTTAAATCTCGGATATCGGTCATATTTCGTCCCGATGATTTTGGTGACTCGGTATCGTATCGCGGAAGATCTTGGACGAGACGAGTGCATCTCGGATGCCAACATCGGATTTACATATCGGACCTTAAATTTCATCTCGGGACCATATCGGCATATATTTCAATGTTTCAAATCAATTCATACAATACTAAAATATGTTAAATAATATTAAAGAACCATATCCATGAAGTTTACACATCACTAAAAGTTTAAAATTAGTAAACAACACGTACATATATAATTAAACATTACAAAAATATTGAATGAACACCACTTACATAATTAAAGTTCTAAACTAACATGAATCATTGTTATGTGAATACAAACATAAAAGCATGAAACGGTACCCATCGTGCTTGCATTACTTCCTACCACATGAACAAGGAAATTCTACCCTTCATGCTTGCATTATTTTCTGTTGCAGAGCATTCACAGCGCCACCAATATTCACAAAATAAATGTTTAAATAAACATATAATGTTTAAGCAAAGAAAGTAGTGGTTTTAACCATGAAATTATACTTGCAAATTAAATCTATTTGCAAATCTATTCTAAATTATACCGTAAATTCAATTTTTTAATTTCATTAAAATAGAAAAAATTATAATTTACATACCTGTAAGAAGTAGAAAGATTGATCGAAGGCGAAGTTGCAGACTGTCAAAAGCGATCAAGCAGTCGGAAATTGGAAGCAATCGCGAGGTGTTGAAAGTTGGAAAAGGGTGTTCGATTTTTTTTAGAAGAGGGAGTTCGATATTTTTGACGAGCACCGTGATTTTTGAAAAGTTTAATCGGATAATGAAGTAAAGGGCTGTCTGTTTTTTGAATTTGAATTTGGGATGAGATCGGCCTATATTTAAAAAAACAATATATCGCGGAGATATCAGAATATCGTTTCGCTTCAAATATCGGCCGATATTTGTAAATTTCAGCCGATATATTCGAAACAAGTATCAACCGATATCTCAAGTTTTGTTTCGCCCATGCCTTAATCCAAAATCTCTGCCGAGATATCCGAGATTTAAAACGGTGCACCCTTTCCAGAAATCTAATTCCAATTTTCTTGCGCTAATGTTGTAAACCTAGTTTTCTAAAAAAACGATTAATGTAATGACCCAGAAATTTTGATAATTTAAATTTGAATATTTAATTAATTTTAAATATTAATAAGTAGAAATTTGAAGTTAAATAATTTATTTCTCAAATATTTGGATTTAATCGGACAATTAAATCGATAATATAATAGTTGAAATGCCAGAAATAATTAAATATTGGGTTAAATATGATTGGAAAAGATTTGGAAATTTTTTTTATATCATATTAAAGTTGTAGAAATGTTTTAGGACTTGTAAAACTGAATTTAAAGTTAAATTGTGAAAATCGGATATTTTAATATATAATTATCGACTGAAAAATAGCCAATTTTTGAACAGTCTCAGAATTGAATGAAACAAGTTCCATTGGATCCGTAATAGTTAATTATTATGGGATTTCAATTTTCGTAGCAATCGGAGTTGTCGTTTGACCGTGGCAACTCGAAAAGCATCGATATCGTTTTAATTTTAATTTGGCGAGTTAAAATAGCCATTTTTCAAAAAGTCTCGGATTTCGACGAAACCAGTTTCATCGGATTCGTAATGTGATATTATTGTAAGATTTCAAATTTCAAGTCAATGGGATTTACCGTTTGTCCGGTACAAATTAAAATGCATCGAAATCGGTTTAAATCGATTTAATTTAAATTGATCGTTTAATTTCATAACTCGTGCAGATGATCGAATTAGCTTCCGAAACCTGTTCCATTGTGTCCGGAACGCGGGATAAACCCTAGGAACGTCAATTTCGGCGTGTAAATCGGAGTTTGGTTTACCCGGATGAATAGTGTTCGATAAATTCCTATAAATAGCCTTTTAGTTTCACAAAATAAAATAAAAAAAGAGAATCAAAACCCTAGCATGGCCGGCGGCCTCCTCTATTTCGGGGGCCAGGAAATCATCTTCTTCTCCCCTCGTTTACTTCCAATCCACTCAATATTTTCGAAAACTTCCTGAAGCAAAATCGAAGAGCATCGCATAAGCTATAAATCCAACGGTGGATTTGAGTAATCATCGTCGTTTGAAGTCAAATTGGAGCCGCGTTTGGTCGCCGTTCGTCGTCGTTTCACGCGCGCGTGGGGCCACCGAGTTGCCTAGGGTTTCGGCCGAGCATAGCATACGTGATGGGCTTGTGAATGACACTTGCTGATCGAGCTAGATGTGCTTGGATTTGTCGCGTGAATTTGCCATAAGGGGCGGCTATGGGTTAACTGGAAGCGTGAAACGCGAACGAAGGAGAAGGCCTCGCGTGCGGCCTTGATTTGATGATGAGAATGCACGGCCAGGATAAAATCAGGGGAAAGTAAAGTTAATTTGTAAATTAATTTATATTAAAATCATACGAACTTCTAAAATGTATATCTTTGTCATACGAGGTCCGATTTGGGCGAATCAAAGTGCGTTGGAATCTTATGGTCGTGCTCTTCGGGATGAAGCTGATTTGAAGTCGATTGGAGCTCGTTTGAATTTCGGGTAAAATTAAACGTTCGTTTAATTTTATTCGAAACGAACGCCGAAACCAGAAATAAACCATGCTGAGAACTCCTCACTCAATCGAACAGATCGATTTAAATTTTAAATAGTTAGATTTAAAATTTTTGAATGATGATTACAATTATTGATTGTTGTTTGATTGTGATAGTAGATATAGTAGGATATACTATATATAGCAATATATATATATATATATATTGGCATATGTATATATTGGAATTGATTTCCCGCCTTGTATAGCGGATGAGACCCTATTGCGCCGCCTATTAAGCGGATAATATTTTATAAATCCCATATACCGCGATATTCCACCTTGAAGTGGAATTGGTATTGTGCTAACTCTGTGGATGCAGGGAAACAGGTTGGAGGGATCCAACTGGATTCCTCACAAATATTTATTTGATTATAAATATTGTGATAATTATGGATTTTCATATCGATATATGATGTTTGTTCCCGTGATTTGAATGTGGGACGCTGTTGCATCATCGGATCCATTTTTTAAAGTTAAAAATAACGATTTTGAATTTAAAAAGGGTTTTTAAGTGATTTTTGGAATTAGATGTTTCTATTAAAATTTTGAATTGATTCATTTTAAAATAAATGAACGTTAAAATTTTTAAAGTTATAAAAATTATATTTTTGTGAAAGATAACCCAAAAGATGAATTTTGAAAATAGATAGTTAATAAATTTATAAAATAATTTAAATTTGAATGTCTGAATTTTTATAAAGGATTATATAAAAGACTCTAAAAATTTATATTTATGAATTAAAAATATTGGAATTATAAACAAGTTTATTAAGTGTTAAAATAAAGTATAAAATAGATTTCATTGAAAATTATAGATTTTAGATTGTGAAGATTTAAAATGTATAGAAGTTGAAAATAAAGGATTTATAAGTAATTTACTTATAAACTGGATTTTGGGTATATAATTGGAATATACAAATTTAATTGGGTAAATAAAAGATATTTATAAATCGAAGTTTATAAATAGGAATGGAATTTATAAACATTGTTTATAAATTCAAAATCAATTGAAATCTGATAAATTTAATATTGAAATTTATTAAAGGAAATATATTCACGATTTTGAACAGTGAATATATTATTAAAGAAAATGAATATATTTTGGGAAAGGAATGTTTTAAATGGAATTTAAAACGATTAAAGGTGTTTTAAAATGCATCAAGTATCGAAAACATAGATTTCAACATTCGTTGTTGAAATAGACGTTTTCGAGAAAAATAAGGAAATGGTGGACTATAACACTGTTGTTATAGTAAATGGTTTCCGAAAGGAAATATTTTTGTATAGTATTGGGATTTATATATCTATTTAATTTCGAATTCCCATACTAGTGATTTTGGGTTGTCGTAACGATGTTTTACGCAACATTCGTTTTGACCCAAATAAAAGTGAATAAAAGAACGTTTCCTTAAAGAATGAAATATATACTTAACTATGGGTTAAGTATATTGAATATTTTCAAATTGTTGAAAATAAATAAGATTTTGTGAATTATTATTAAATAAGTATGGATATGCTTTTCCAATATGAAATGGAATGTTTTTTTTTAAGAATTTATCTTTTGAAGATAAACTGGAATTGAATATTTAAAATCTATTGAAAACTGTAGATCAGTGGATATTTTGAAATATAAATTCACTATGGAATTTATAAATGGAAAGGGAAAATTGGTTTTCAAAATAAACGTTGTTTATTTTTGAAGTGTGGAAAATTATATATCTTGTAAAGATATTTTTGGGGAAATAAAAAAATTTGGAAAATTATTTGGAATCTGATGATGTTGCTCATCTCTATTGATAGTTAAATAACCGACTATCAATATTTACCCTTGAATGAGTAATTGTTGTGAATTGCTTGAATTGAATGCCACACTTATTTTAAAATAAGCGCTCACTATTTGGGTTAACCGGGAAAGGACCATGGGGTCGTATAACCCATTCCGAATAGTGATACGTCGTTATGAATTGCATTTAAAGATCGGTGTTGAAGACCGGATAATTGTGAAAACGGAAGGATTACCGTCGAGTTACTCTGCATCGGCTGATCTCCGGTACAGAGGTTTTATCACCCTTAGTGACGGGAAGTCCGGACGTGATTAATGAATATCCGGGTTGCAAAGACTTCTTTGTAAGTGCCTTCGGTTCCGTTCGATCCCGGAACGGACTTGTATGGATTGTATGTCTGACGTTACAATTTGAGATGTAAAGCTGGTTTCTATCAAATATATTTCTGTTGGTGGCGGAGAATTTATTCTCTTAGCTTAACACCCTTCTCTGAGACGTACGAGCTCAGAGGTTATATAGTTAATGGTCACTAGTGATACATTCCCAAATTGGTAATGTGGCATGCTGAGTGATGCTGTGAAATGATCATTGGTTGATCGTTTGTGATAGGATCATTTGTTTGATCGTCTATCTTGATGATCATTGCTTTGATCATTTGTTGGCCCAAAGCAGCTTTTGTATAAAGCGTGGCTTTATGGACGAGACTTCATCGAGCCTCACACCCTGGAAATGGTCAAAACAGGAAAGATGCAGCAAGGTTATTAGGGGGTAGCACCCCTTTAGTGTATGTCATTCCTTCTGGATAGAGGTGGTATAATGGTATGGAGCCCAGATACTTAACCTATGTGGTTGCTGCAAATTTATTACTTTGTGGTTGTTGGAAATCGGGGATCCTTGGATAGATCGGTTACGATCGGGGAATGACATATTCGTGTCAGTTGTTACCCAGTTAGGGGTAACCCGGCCTTGTGTTGGCAGAGATCCGGTTAGGTTCTAGGGACGTCATTCCAGAGGCGTTTCCATGTGGCAATGGGAAGTTCCTTGGCCTGACCATTTGTTGAAAATCCAAACTCCAATACGCATCTTGTACGGTTTTAGTTGTAGAACCTGCCATTTCCTTATGGTGGTCACCACTGTTTAGATGGTAGCTATAGTAGGCATATGATAATGGTCGTATGTTGGCTAAGATTTATATTCTATTTTCGAAATGAATTTTGCCTACACTATGCACTAGTAATAATACCAAATGTTCTTTTTAATGTGTATCAAGCACCTTTGACTATCATAAGGAGAAATCTCCTCCGATTCTGCGTTTGCATTGTGTGTGTGTGCGGGAGGCCTTATGGTAGTCTCATTTTCTAAAAAGCATTGCGAATTTATTTAAAAATTATCTTATTCTTTGTTTTAAAGATAAATAACTGTTTTAGTTCTCACACCAGTCACATGACTGACCTGGAGTTTATTGTTCCCTTCCTAAACTCTAGGTGCCCACCAATTTCCACACGGGCAGTCTAGAGTTTGGTTATCAGGTCATCCTGGATTTAGGAGTGCTATGGAGCTCAGGAGGCGAGCAGGATGGCGTAGTCTATTATTTATTGTATCTATGTTGTATAGTATTTCTTTTGCGCTGTTTGTTTGTTGTAAACTCTGATGATGAAATGTAATATGATGTGATGTAATGTATAAAATATACAGTTCCTTTGTTTAATGAATATTTTATCTATTATATGTTGTTCCGCTGCGACTGTGAGATTCTGATATTGTTCTTTCTGTTGTTCTCTTGTTGTTCTTTTCTTTCTTCTTCTCTCTTTTTCTCTCTCCTTTTACCTCTTTCTTCTTCTTCAACCATAAAGATTCGGAAGTTTGTTCCCCTTTGGCTGGATGGTTGTGGAATGTTGCCAGCTCAAGGGAGTACGGATTTTCGGGCCTTTACATTTGGTATCAGAGCATATGGTTAAGCGACAACCATGGTTCTGTTGGGTATTACTCATTAGAGATAGAGTCAGCAGTACTCTAGAATGAGTTTGAGTGTAATAATAGATATGAGCGCGTATTTGTTAGTGAATATAAAATGATTTTATATTGTGTTGGTTGATTTATTGAGTGGTATATGAACCTTTGTCAGCGCGGTCTGCACAACTGTGCCGAAAGGGTTTCTAAACACTTGAGTAGAGCAATTCGATACAATATTATTTTAAGAATAGGGTAAATGAAATAATTTTGCCCAAAACTATTTTTGTATACAAAAGAAATAATTTTCTGTAGATTATTATAGTGTATGGATGCATGGTTGCTAGGAAGTAATAATATTAAGCTATTACTATTGAAATTGAATAAGAATTGAAATCAATGTTATATGAAAAAAAAATTGAGATAAAGATAAGAAAATAAAATCCATATACAAATGAAATTTGAGAATATAAATTATAAATGTGATTTATAATTGGAAATAGAATTCCAGAGAAGTTTTTGGAAATGTTTTTCAAAGAATTTGGAAATTTTAGAAATTAAATTCCTTTTTGATTTGAAAATGAATTTCAAAGGTTTTGAAGGGATAAAAGCCCTAAACTCTTTTCGGTCGCTGGAAAATAACTTCGGTAATGACTGCAGCATTATCGATGTTCATTTTCGGGTTTCCAAAAGAGGAATTGCTGCCAAATATTTTAAATGAAAGTTGTTTGGAAAATTTGGATTTTGTTTTAGAAAAGCTGAAAAGACTCTGGAATCCTATTTAAAATATTTATGGGAATAATAAATAAGTTGATAACTTATATGATTTGAATTTTGATAGGATAAATTTAACTTAAGGAATAGAGTTAAATTAAGTAAGTATAAGTGAATAAATCTGAATAAAGTAAAATTGAAGAAAGGTCAAAGGAGGCTAAGTGAAATGATTACTTAAAGAAAATTTATTAAGTTGAAAATAAATTTGGAATAATAAAAATGAATTGGAATTGAGTATTGAATTATGAAAATAAATTGTGAATGAATGAATAAATTTACAATTGCAGTTAAACTAAAATTAGTAAGCGAAGCTAATGGAAATAAATGAATTAAATTCATATGGAATATTGAAATCCAGTTTAGTATAAGTGGTTATAAACCAAAATAGAAAATTGAAAATAAATTTTGGGAATGAGCAAAAGAATAAAACTGGAATTGAAACTGAATGTTGAAAACAAATTTGAACAAAGCAAATTGAAAATTTATAATAAATTAGTAATTGGAACTAATTTAATATAGTGCAGTTGTAAATGAAAGTTAATCAATGAAATTCAATATTCAGAAGATAAATTGAATCTAATTAGATTTGAAATTGTAAATTGAATCCAAATGAAATTGAAATACAAAATTGAATGGAAATGAATGTATAACTTCAGTAGTAAACCTAAAGATGATATAAGAAGTATATATTGAAAATTTTGAAATAGAATTGGCAAAATGGTTTGAATATTGTAGTTGGATATTATGTATACTACTACTAGCAGATTATACAGGTGTTATAATGGAATTGGGATTTTGATTTCAAAGATAAAATTGAATTCCTCGACAAAAAGGTACGTATTTGAATTTCAGTATGAAATTTGATGATTTTCTTCTCCAGCCACTTGGCTTTCTCTTTTCTTTTTGATCCTGAGGGGCCGTGGTGCCATTTTGTAGTCGTACCGAGCTATCCGCGCAAAGGAGACGCTGGCGAAATTTTTTGAAAATTTAGGGTGTTAGAAAATTTTTGAGAAAATTTTGAAAGTTTAAAATTTGAAATTTGAATTTAAATTTAAATTTGAATTGTTAAGAAAACAATGTTGTTTGAAACTTATACTGAAACTAGAAAGCTAGTTGAAATGATAATGAATCTTTAATAGAAAGATTTGTGTTAGAAAGTTGATAAAACTATTTGAATTGTGAAAAATAATAAACGATTTAGGATCATTCTCCTTAACTTGAAATTTCGAGGACGAAATTCTTTTAAGGGGGGAAGATTGTAACGACCCAGAAATTTTGATAATTTAAATTTGAATATTCAATTAATTTTAAATATTAATAAGTAGAAATTTGAAGTTAAATAATTTATTTCTCGAATATTTGGATTTATTCGGACAATTAAAGCGATAATATAATAGTTGAAATGCCAGAAATAATTAAATATTGGGTTAAATATGATTGGAAAAGATTTGGAAAATTTTGTTATATCATATTAAAGTTATAGAAATGTTTTAGAACTTGTAAAACTGAATTTAAAGTTAAATTGTGAAAATCGGATATTTTAATATTTAATTATCGATTGAAAAATAGCCAATTTTTGAACAGTCTCAGAATTGAACGAAACGAGTTCCATTGGATCCGTAATAGTTAGTTATTATGGGATTTCAATTTTCGTAGCAATGAGAGTTGTCGTTTGACCGTGGCAGCTCGAAACGCATCGATATCGTTTTAATTTTAATTTGGCAAGTTAAAATAGCCATTTTTCAAAAAGTCTCGGATTTCGAAGAAACCAGTTTCATCGGATCCGTAATGTGATATTATTGTAAGATTTCAAATTTCAAGTCAATTGGATTTACCGTTTGTCCGGTACAAATTAAAATGCATCGAAATCGGTTTAATTTAAATTGATCGTTTAATTTCATAACTCGTGCAGATGATCGAATTAGCTTCCGAAACCTGTTCCATTGTGTCCGGAACGCGGGATAAACCCTAGGAACGTTAATTTCGGCGTGTAAATCGGAGTTTGGTTTACCCGGATGAATAGTGTTCGATAAATTCCTATAAATAGCCTTTTAGTTTCACAAAATAAAATAAAAAAAGAGAATCAAAGCCCTAGCATGGCCGGCCGCCTCCTCTATTTCGAGGGCCAGGAAATCATCTTCTTCTCCCCTCGTTTACTTCCAATCCACTCAATATTTTCGAAAACTTCCTGAAGCAAAATCGAAGAGCATCGCATAAGCTATAAATCCAACGATGGATTTGAGTAATCATCGTCGTTTGATGTCAAATTGGAGCCTCGTTTGGTCGCCGTTCGTCGTCGTTTCACGCACGCGTGGGGCCACCGAGTTGCCTAGGGTTTCGGCCGAGCATAGCATACGTGATGGGCTTGCGAATGACACTTGCTGATCGAGCTAGATGTGCTTGGATTTGTCGCGTGAATTTGCCCTAAGGGGCGGCTATGGGTTAACTGGAAGCGTGAAACGCGAACGAAGGAGAAGGCCTCGCGTGCGGCCTTGATTTGATGATGGGAATGCACGGCCAGGATAAAATCAGGGGAAAGTAAAGTTAATTTGTAAATTAATTTATATTAAAATTATACGAACTTCTAAAATGTATATCTTTGTCATACGAGGTCCGATTTGGGCGAATCAAAGTGCGTTGGAATCGTATGGTCGTGCTCTTCGCGATGAAGCTGATTTGAAGTCGATTGGAATTCGTTTGAATTTTGGGTAAAATTAAACGTTCGTTTAATTTTATTCGAAACGAACGCCGAAACCAGAAATAAACCATGGTGAGAACTCCTCACTCAATCGAACAGATCGATTTAAATTTTAAATAGTTAGATTTAAAATTTTTGAATGATGATTACAATTATTGATTGTTGTTTGATTGTGATAGTAGATATAGTAGGATATACTATATATAGCAATATATATATATATATATATTGGCATATGTATATATTGGAATTGATTTCCCGCCTTGTATAGCGGATGAGACCCTATTGCGTCGCCTATTAAGCGGATAATATTTTATAAATCCCATATACCGCGATATTCCACCTTGAAGTGGAATTGGTATTGTGCTAACTCTGTGGATGCAGGGAAACAGGTTGGAGGGATCCAACTGGATTCCTCACAAATATTTATTTGATTATAAATATTGTGATAATTATGGATTTTCATATCGATATATCATGTTTGTTCCCGTGATTTGAATGTGGGACGCTGTTGCATCATCGGATCCATTTTTTAAAGTTAAAAATAACGATTTTGAATTTAAAAAGGGTTTTTAAGTGATTTTTGGAATTAGATGTTTCTATTAAAATTTTGAATTGATTCATTTTAAAATAAATGAACGTTAAAATTTTTAAAGTTATAAAAATTATATTTTTGTGAAAGATAACCCAAAAGATGAATTTTGAAAATAGATAGTTAATAAATTTATAAAATAATTTAAATTTGGATGTTTGAATTTTTATAAAGGATTATATAAAAGACTCTAAAAATTTATATTTATGAATTAAAAATATTGGAATTATAAACAAGTTTATTAAGTGTTAAAATAAAGTATAAAATAGATTTCATTGAAAATTATAGATTTTAGATTGTGAAGATTTAAAATGTATAGAAGTTGAATATAAAGGATTTATAAGTAATTTACTTATAAACTGGATTTTGGGTATATAATTGGAATATACAAATTTAATTGGGTAAATAAAAGATATTTATAAATCGAAGTTTATAAATAGGAATGGAATTTATAAACATTGTTTATAAATTCAAAATCAATTGAAATCTGATAAATTTAATATTGAAATTTATTAAAGGAAATATATTCACGATTTTGAACAGTGAATATATTATTAAAGAAAATGGATATATTTTGGGAAAGGAATGTTTTAAATGGAATTTAAAACGATTAAAGGTGTTTTAAAATGCATCAAGTATCGAAAACATAGATTTCAACATTCTTTGTTGAAATAGACGTTTTCGAGAAAAATAAGGAAATGGTGGACTATAACACTGTTGTTATAGCAAATGGTTTCCGAAAGGAAATATTTTTGTATAGTATTGGGATTTATATATCTATTTAATTTCGAATCCCCATACTAGTGATTTTGGGTTGTCGTAACGATGTTTTACGCAACATTCGTTTTGACCCAACTAAAAGTGAATAAAAGAACGTTTCCTTAAAGAATGAAATATATACTTAACTATGGGTTAAGTATATTGAATATTTTCAAATTGTTGAAAATAAATAAGATTTTGTGAATTATTATTAAATAAGTATGGAAATGCTTTTCCAATATGAAATGGAATGTTTTTTTTTAAGAATTTATCTTTTGAAGATAAATTGGAATTGAATATTTGAAATCTATTGAAAACTATAGATCAGTAGATATTTTGAAATATAAATTCACTATGGAATTTATAAATGGAAAGGGAAAATTGGTTTTCAAAATAAACGTTGTTTATTTTTGAAGTGTGGAAAATTATATACCTTGTAAAGATATTTTTGGGGAAATAAAAAAAATTGGAAAATTATTTGGAATCTGATGATGTTGCTCATCTCTATTGATAGCTAAATAACCGACTATTAATATTTACCCTTGAATGAGTAATTGTTGTGAATTGCTTGAATTGAATGCCACACTTATTTTAAAATAAGCGCTCACTATTCGGGTTAACCGGGAAAGGACCATGGGGTCGTATAACCCATTCCGAACAGTGATACGTCGTTATGAATTGCATTTGAAGACCGGTGTTGAAGACCGGATAATTGTGAAAACGGAAGGATTACCGTCGAGTTACTCTGCCTCGGCTGATCTCCGGTACAGAGGTTTTATCACCCTTAGTGACGGGAAGTCCGGACGTGATTAATGAATATCCGGGTTGCAAGGACTTCTTTGTAAGTGCCTTCGGTTCCGTTCGATCCCGAAACGGACTTGTATGGATTGTATGTCTGACATTACAATTTGAGATGTAAAGCTGGTTTCTATCAAATATATTTCTGTTGGTGGCGGAGAATTTATTCTCTTAGCTTAACACCCTTCTCTGAGACGTACGAGCTCAGAGGTTATATAGTTGATGGTCACTAGTGATACATTCCCAAATTGGTAATGTGGCATGCTGAGTGATGCTGTGAAATGATCATTGGTTGATCGTTTGTGATAGGATCATTTGTTTGATCGTCTATCTTGATGATCATTGCTTTGATCATTTGTTGACCCAAAGCAGCTTTTGTATAAAGCGTGGCTTTGTGGACGAGACTTCATCGAGCCTCACACCCCGGAAATGGTCAAAACAGGAAAGATGCAGCAAGGTTATTAGGGGGTAGCACCCCTTTAGTGTATGTCATTCCTTCTGGATAGAGGTGGTATCATGGTATGGAGCCCAGATACTTAACCTATGTGGTTGCTGCAAATTTATTACTTTGTGGTTGTTGGAAATCGGGGATCCTCGGATAGATCGGTTACGATCGGGGAATGACATATTCGTGTCAGTTGTTACCCAGTTAGGGGTAACCCGGCCTTGTGTTGGCAGAGATCCGGTTAGGTTCTCGGGACGTCATTTCAGAGGCGTTTCCATGTGGCAATGGGAAGTTCCTTGGCCTGACCATTTGTTGGAAATCCAACTCCAATACGCATCTTGTACGGTTTTAGTTGTAGAACCTGCCATTTGCTTATGGTGGTCACCACTGTTTAGATGGTAGCTATAGTAGGCATACGATAATGGTCGTATGTTGGCTAAGATTTATATTCTATTTTCGAAATGAATTTTGCCTACACTATGCACTAGTAATAATATCAAATGTTCATTTTAATGCGTATCAAGCATCTTTGACTATCATAAGGAGAAATCTCCTCCGATTCTGCGTTTGCATTGTGTGTGTGTGCGGGAGGCCTTATGGTAGTCTCATTTTCTAAAAAGCAATGCGAATTTATTTAAAAATTATCTTATTCTTTGTTTTAAAGATAAATAACTGTTTTAGTTCTCACACCAGTCACATGACTGACCTGGAGTTTATTGTTCACTTCCTAAACTCTGGGTGCCCACCAATTTCCACACGGGCAGTCTAGAGTTTGGTTATCAGGTCATCCTGGATTTAGGAGTGTTATGGAGCTCAGGAGGCGAGCAGGATGGCGTAGTCTATTATTTATTGTATCTATGTTGTATAGTATTTCTTTTCCGCTGTTTGTTTGTTGTAAACTCTGATGATGAAATGTAATATGATGTGATGTAATGTATAAAATATACAGTTCTTTTGTTTAATGAATATTTTATCTATTATATGTTGTTCCGCTGCGACTTTGAGATTCTGATATTGTTCTTTCTGTTGTTCTGTTGTTGTTCTTTTCTTTCTTCTTCTCTCTTTTTCTCTCTCCTTTTACCTCTTTCTTCTTCTTCAACCATAAAGATTCGGAAGTTTGTTCCCCTTTGGCTGGATGGTTGTGGAATGTTGCCAGCTCAAAGGAGTACGGATTTTCGGGCCTTTACAGTTAACCTGATTTTCCAAAATCAAAATTAGTTGATCCATCTCCATTTCCTTGCTAATTTATGTTCTGAGAGATAGTACCTAGGGTCTCAATTTCGAAATAGATTCTTTATTAAAACAGTAGTGGAAGATCAATTGTTGCAAACATATCTCCGTTTCCGTGCTGCTATTTTCAAGTCTCCTCCAAAAAGTCGTTTCTGTTCTAGTTCAAACCGACAGCTTTTCATCTAACATGACTGTAGTTTCTATTACCACTGTGTTGTATGGACCTACTTTGTTTCACTTTATTTATCTAATTTGACTTGAATGTTTTACTACTTAAATTTTAATCTGCTCAATCTAATTTTGAAATGGATTCAGATGAAATTAATCAAGAAGAAGACGGAGGTGATCGGTGAATCATTGCCTTTGTTAATTAAGCCTAGCTTTCACCGGTGCAGTAACGTCTTCGTAGGTATCAGCATATGATTTATGTAAGCATTTTGAATCTCTCTAATTTACACATCTTTGTGTAGTCAAAGTCATTGAAGTATTTTTTTTTTTAGTTTTCCATTCGTTTAGATATTACTACTTAGCCGCAATTCAAAACCCTTGTTAGCATTCTTTACAAGTGAAGGGGAAAATTTTGAAAAGTATGGAAACGAACCATTCGTGTACTATTTGTTTTCAAATAATAGCTAGTTATTTACATTTTTTTTGATGTTATACGAATGACTTTTATTATCAAGAATTCATCATAAAGTGTTAATATGGATTTATTACATGTATTTCATATAAGATTATAAATGTCTTACATGTACCTAGAGCACCCTAAAAAATGGTACGTAAATTTGTATTAGAAAATCATCTTAATTTTCTTATTACTCTTACATACAAACTTTACGAGCCAATTATTTGTATATCTTTTAATATTTAAAAGTATTGTGTTCTAATCCAAGACCATAATGATATTATTTTATTGAAACACACCTAATTGTTAAATGGATACTTTAGTAAGAATAATGAATCACATGAACATTCTGTTTTCTTTTCACCTTTATATATATGTATCAGCATATGATTTATGTAAGCATTTTGAATCTCTCTAATGTATACATCTTTGTGTAGTCAAAGTCATTGAAGTATTTTTTTTAGTTTTCCATTCGTTTAGATATTACTACTTAGCCGCAATTCAAAACCCTTGTTAGCATTCTTTACAAGTGAAGGGGAAAAATTTGAAAAGTATGGAAACGAACCATTCGTGTACTGTTTGTTTTCAAATAATAGCTAGTTATTTACATTTTTTTTAGCATGTGAATTATTTACAATTAATTTATAATGGTTAATACAAAAATTGTTTGAATCACACCATCTTGCAACCATAAAAAAATAGCTCAAATAATGTTAACTAGTATGAAATTTGGCACACATATCGATTAAATCATGGCAGTCAAGTTTGAATTTTAGACATTACACTATATTGAGAAATCATTTGACGGAATGGTTTATATGAGTTAGCTATGTCATGGTACAAACATATGTTTCACATACCAATTATTTTTGTACATTGACTTACTGGTGTACTAAAATATGCATTGATATACCAAATGTCTGTATCACATAGCTTCTTGTATCAGCTTTGTAAAGGAGGTGCTCACTGTTACCGTCATGGCGTGCCGGAAATGGTTCTACTCTTCTTTCTATATGTTGCTACATTAACCGAAGTGTCCTCTCCATGTATTGTTTTTTACTAAAGAAGGGATGTATGCAAGGGTACAAATATTTGAAGCATTGGAATCCATTTACACCCTAGAGGTTTCGGTGAAGGTGTCAATAACTGGATGAACAATTAGAGGTTAGAAACTTTTTTTTTAATAACCTTGTAGAGAACATTACAATTACTTAAAAAATAAAGAATTCTTAATTCCTCCATGTGATTACACCCATATATTTAATGAAAATTGACATACACGATAAAAAAAATGTATTTTACAAAAAATGTCATAGACATTACATACATATAGAGCCTTTAGTGCTTATTTATGCAAGGCAAATAAATTAGTTTCATTCCAAACATTTGTTTCTTACACCAGCTGAAGCAGCTGCAATGTAAGCACAACTAAAATCGTTGACGTATTTTGAATCATCTGTAATATGAGGAACCTTGCAGAACCAATCTGCTTCTCCTTTCTCAAAACTTCAAAGATGCCTATATAAGCATCTGATGATGTAGGGTCTCTGATTCGTCCCAATCCCCAAAATTTGGTACAACTTTGCATCTATCGGATGATTCTTCGTTGGTCTTGAACCTTTCAGGGTTATTTAGGGCAACCCCTTATGTCTTGGCGTGATGGCGGTGAAGTGGAGGCTGCTCAAATTGCAGTGTGATGCACTGTTTACTCGATTTACCTTCTCCATTCATATGAGCTTAAACTTTTGAAAAGAGAGCTCCTTAGGAGTGGTGTAGACTCTTTTGGTTTTTTTACACTTTTACAACTACAAAGAAGCTATATAAGTGACAAAAGCGAAAAAGGTTAGTCTTGTTATTTGTTTATTCTTTCTATTGTTCTTTCTTAGAAATAACAAAGAAGTTTATGAAGATATTATGAGTGGCAATTCAAAAAATTTATTTCTATTTTTTAGAAACCCCAAAAGGATGTTATGGAAACTTATAGGTGCATATATGCCAACTTGGGATTTCTAACTGTATTGTTTGATTGGATTACTGCAGGTATGGTATTTGGTTTTATATTGCAAGCAAGAAGCAATGGATTACTGCAGGTGATGTTTCTTAAATAGTTTGTCTGGCACCAAAACCAGTACAAACTGGGAAAGATGGGTTGGTATTTTGATAACTTTTGGCCTTAAATAATTATTTGATACAGAACGGTGGTTTTTGCTTCTTACCTGGCTTTCTTCAAAATCAGTCTGCTCATATAATGATGAATCCCATTGTATCGAGGAGCTAATTGTCGTGTGCAACATTCATGGTCTTAAAAGGTGTATTTTATGTATAGTCCTGCATTGAAGCGATTAAAGCAAGCTATTTAGTAATGGAATCATAATATTATTATGATATGCAAGTAAGACCATATAGATACTCTAGGCAAGGAAAAACCTTTTAACTTTCCTCATTTGTGTGAATTTTACTCTGAACGGTGGCAAAGAAGATGCATTTGTGTGAATTTTACTTTGAACGTTTACTTTCCTTATTTTTGTACAAGCGAAATAGAAATATTCATGGTCAAAGATCCATTAGCCTGCATTCCAAATTTAGAGTTATTTTTGACCCAAGATGGAGGTGGTAGATCTATTTATGATGGTACATGCATGAAATTTTGTAGAATATACGTTTCATTTTTTCTATGATTGACAGAAGCTGTGCTTGTAGTTATTTATATGTATCTGTGCGTGTAGTTGGTATGTCTTATGATGTAGTTTGTCTAAAATATGTAGTGGTGTGTCTTTACAGTTCCTTTTGTTTTGGTATGTTTTGGTACTTATGTATGTTTTGGTACTTACGAATGCGGCAAGTTAGTTCAGTTAATAACCGAAAAGACTAAGGGAGAAACACATACAGCTTTGTGTTATAGTCTGACGTGTAGATTATGCATTAAAATCTAAAGTTGCAATATGTGCTGTTAACATCGCTTCTTAAAATTTGAATTATTCATATCGATTTTTAAAAAGTGTATGCGTCATAATTGGTCACAAATTCCAAAAGTCGTGAAAGCACAAGTGTTTAACATATCCAGTATTTCAACACAGACCCGAGATCCAGATAAAGTGGAGAATAAAGATGAAAAAACGGTGAAATTAAAATGTTAGAAAGCAAGAAAGAACACAAAGTTTATAGTGGTTCGGCTATCTTCGGTTTACGTTCATTTTTCAATCCTTTTATTCCTTTTACATTGTAGTTACAGTTACAAGCCTTTGAAAATCAACAATAAAAATGGCATAATCCACACCCGACGACCATTTGCCACGCTTGGACAAAGCGACTTACCCCCTGCCAGGCATAATCCACACCCGACGACCATTTGCCAAAAGCCAGATAAAAAATTTAATCGAAATTCAATCTAAAATTCAGATCAAATTGGAAAATCGGAAATCCATACCAAAAATCCAAACCAATATCCAAACTAGAAAATAAGCATCCAGACTAAAGTCAAAATCAGAAAATAAACAAAACCAGGAGTTCGAACCAAACTCCGAAATCAAACCAGAAAAAAGCAAATGTCCAAACCAAAAAAGAAAAAACAAATTTCACAAACTGTAGCATCGCTATTTATCATCATCTAAGTGCATGCCTATGGGCTATCTCCGTCCCCGTGCATGAGTAAGTGACTTGACCGTTTGCCTAGAGTTTGCTACTTATTCCATATCATCCCTGTCAGTCGATAACCAATCGACCATCATTCATGGGCATCGTGCCATCGTCGTTTGAGGTAAACGGTGGCTGCTTTTGTTCCCTCGACGCATTCTGAAATCCGACGTATTGTCGCAGACTCGCAGCTGACCTCTCCTTCCAGGCTCCTCGATTATATCCTTTAGATGCTTGCTACATAGCATATCAATGCTTAATAACGGTTAGCCAGAGTGCCTGTATTACATATAAAAACTTAGCAAATGCCTAACTAGAATGCTTAAATCCGTGCCTAAGACAACTTATGAGATATGGTAAGAGAAGAAATCCCAATACAAGTATTTGAAAGTTTGGGTCCATCCTACGTTAAGAATGTTGGCTCTAATAAACTTCGGACACGATTGGCTCTGTGTAAATCAATAGGATATATTAAGAAATCTATGAAATATATTTTCTATAATACCGGGAAGCAAGTTATTGTTTGCCGGCACACTGTACTTCTAGAAAAGAAATATCTATCAAAAGAAATTAATAGAGAATTTATAGACTTACATTAGATCTGAGAAATTAACATAGGGGCTGAATCGGTCGAAGAATTAAATTCACCGTTATACTAAAGTATGCAACCTGTTAGAAGGTCCAATAGGAAATTTCATGCACCAAAGGGATATTATGGTTTTCTCATGAAAGAAAGAGGATCCTGCATTAGAGACACTTCCCTCACATTTTGACAATCACTACGAAGTAAAGACTCTATACTTTGTCTTGAAGTTATGAAATACGTAATAGATTCCATGTATGTGTAACGACCCTGAATTTTTGTCGTCTTGAGTTTTGAATATTAATTTTTAATATTCAATAATACGGTATTTTAATAAAAATAAAATCCCTAATAAATGATAATTGGTAATAATATATAGCTTTTAAGCCAAGATAATATTTTGAATTTTCAGATTTTTATTCATAAAATAGGAAATTGGTTTAATTGGAATCTCTTATATATATATATATATATATATATATATATATATATTCAGAACAACATAATTTATATATATAAATTGGAAACAAATTCATAGCAAATAAATGTAGATGGATAAGAAGGATATATTATAAATAGAAATGATTTTGGCTTATGAACAATATAGTGTATTATAAACACAAGAGTATAAAATTATATTTTTCCTACGTATATACATGTTAGTTTAAGGGAGAAGAATGTAAAAGTATATCTGTAATATTTCTAAACAGATAAAAATGGTATGCTAAAAACAATATACGTAATGGTAAGTGAAATATATATGTATATGAACTAAATAAATATAGTGATCAAGTATATTTATATATATATATATATATATTGAAAAATGGAGGAAAAGATATGCGTGAAAAATATGATGATAGGAATGAGAAAATTTATAATAACATTTTTAAATAAGAAATATTTTTACAAAATAATGTTTGACAAAAGAATGTTATTTAGAATGCAATAGTACAAAATTTCGTTTGCATTGAATTAGACATTTTAAATACAAAAAAAATGTAGAAAAAAAATGTTATTTAAAGACGGAATGGTAAGACTTTTAAGTGCCTTAAGTTTTATATATATATATATATATATATATATATATATATATATATATTAATAGAAACATACATACATACATAGATATATATATATATATGATGACTTAAATGGCTTATGTAAAACCACTTTTCATGTTGTTTAAAACATAAGAAAAGCATGATTAAGAATCAAGTGAAAGTAAAAGCAATAAAAGGGATAAATGACCAACGTAAATCAAGCAGGAAAGTAAAACATACATATGCATTGCCAAGTCCAAGTAAATAGGTAAAAGAAAATATATAGCAAAAAGGAGTAAACAAGTAAAAATGCATGCATACTTGTTCAAATAAATAAACAAGTAAAAGAAGTTATCTTGCCAACATGGAAAGGCTGATGCAAGGCAAACATACACACACACACACACACACACACACACACATATATATCAGTTCAAAAAAAATGTGAAGAGTGAAAACAAACTTCATTTCAATTCACTCAAATATCATATTTCAGCAACCAAAAAAGTTAAAATCAACTTTAGCCACAAAAACTACAACTTAGATTTTCACAAAATATTTTCAATCTATCAAAACCTTGTACAAGCTTGCAAATTCCTCTTGAGCCCCAAACTCTTGTACGCATACATCATTACAAACATGTATGTATATATAGAGAGGGGTGTGATAATTCAGTTGTTTTCAAACAACAAAGCCTGTAAAAAAAATAAAAACTCCGTAAAACAAAAACAAAGCATAGTAAAAAGAAAGAAGCATCTGTTCCTTCTTAAATCCAAAGCAAGGCAAGCCTATTCAGTATTAGATCGAAAACTAAGTTCAAACTGGAAGTTTTCAAGGAATCTCAGCATGGTTAAGGTGAGCATTTAAATTTGTTTGCTTGGAATGTTCAAAAAATTTCTCGGTCATGTTCAAAACATAGGAAATTTCTATATATGACTAATTTCAAAAATCAATATCTCCTTGCCTGATTTGAATTAGTAAATGATGTGAACCGATGAAACTTTTGTTTTAGAGTATAGAGTATGCTAAAAATAGTTTGAAGCTCGTTCATTTTATATATTGTGTGTAATGGCCAAGTAACAGTAAACAACCACAATTTTGATGAATTTCAACATGCTTAAAACATTGAATCAGTTATGTCGTCATGATTGCAGCATAGAGATCGGATTTTTAGTGAAGAAAACAGGATTTTTAATAGCTAGGATTGTAAGAAATGGTGAGATGATCGGAATTGGCTAAAAATAATATTTCATGGAGATATGGTCGATGAGGAGGGGTACGACATACGTGAGGAGGAGCAAGGGAACGTGAGGAAGAGGTTCACCATGGCCATTGATCGATTATAGCTTCGGTGGGCGATGGCGATGGGTTTTTAGGGTTTAAGGGAGGATCGAAGTGGTTGTCGAATGCGATCGAAATAAGGCGAATGCAAGCGGCGAGGGGAGTGCGCTCTTCGATTGGAAGTGCGTGAGTGGTTGGGCTTTCGAAGGGCGAAGGAGGTTTGATTAAGCGTGAAGCAAGGAGATGGGACGAGGGTGATATGGTTGATGGCGGAAAATATGGGATCATGCGTTTGTATGATTTAGGCCAGTGGTGGTTGGTGGTGGAGCTAAGGGAAGGATGTGATCGAGTTTTAGACGAGTCGTTCGCGAATGGTCTCGGTTGGTTGAGCAAAGGCGAGGGTGGTTCATGTACGTGCACACGTGCATGCATGTACAGGCAACATTTAGTTTTGGGGAACGATGATCGAACGTGGAAATGGTGCTGATGAAGCTTTGGGTTGGTCTTGAATCGCGCGTGTGGATGGTGTAGTCATCGAAGAAGGTAGCAAGGTGATCGAAGCTTGATGCATTGATTTGGATTTCATGGTTTTAGCTGAGATTTTGGCAAAAAAAGACAGAGAAGTAAGGGAGGAGAAGAGAGAAAGGGGAAGTGGTTATCGATCTCAAAGAAATGGCTTGGCCCATATAAATAAAAATAAATAAATGTTTGTTTTAAATAGGGTTTGAATACTTTAAAATTTATTCTCTAGCAAACCGTAAGTCTATTTGGAGTGAAACTTTTTGTAATAGGTTCGTATCGACGAACACTACGTCGTCGTAAAATTTGTTGACAAGTTCGAATAAGTGAAAATTTTAGGTATTTTAAAATGGACGGAAATTAAATCACCCGATTGAACGAATTTAGTCTTTTAAATTTATATGACTTGTCTATTGAAGTTATTTGCCCAGATAAAAATAATAATGAGTTAATTAAAGTTCATTTTGATGATTTGACATCGGTTTAGCGGAAGAAAACACTATTCCGCTAATTAAATTAATTGGACCCATATTGGCAGAATAAATCACCGTTCTGCCATTATTACCGAATATGTTTGTTTTCGACATTAACTAGCAGAAATAAAACCTGTTCTGCTATCATATTTACATTGACATCTATTTATTATCCTGGTAATTATATTGGGCAATATGATGTTGAATTGATTATTAAAAATGAATTGATGAGAATATCTGAATTTGTTGTTCTGAATTGTGATGGAATAGATGGTAACTTGGATAAGTACCACTGGAATTAATAAGCCGCTTTCAAATTTGGAAGTTGATTTTGAATCCAAGGATTGTTTCAAGAATAATTATTTTATGATTCTTAAAAGTTATTTAAAAAGTACTTAATTATGGCTTTCAAGCTATCTAATTATTTTAAGTGTTTAAAAGTATATTTTAATTACTATGAAAGGTTATCTAATTATTTTTTTAAAGTCAATTATTATTTAAGAATCAATCAGTATTATTATTTCAAAAGAAAATTTATTCAATATTAATATTGTTTTATACAATAAACTTTTATAAAAAAGTATTTTCCTGAATTGAACTTGGAAAATCTGTATAGAAAATTTATAATTATTATTTTGAGATAATTATTAAATAAAGTTTTCGGGAAGTAATCGTATACTTTCACAGCGAAAATCGGAGGCAGGGATTGCCTGCAGTTAACTTGGATTTCTCTAGGATAGTGACATAATTATTGAGCTGCGAATCCATGGTTGATACCGCATAGTACTTTCCATATTTATTTAAAAGGTTTTCAAATATTATTGAAGGAAACTAGGTTCAGGGACTGGGATGTTTTTTTATAATAGAAACTAGGTTCAGGGACTAAGAATATAAAATAGGATGGGCTTTGGGCTGGCTGTTTTTTTATATACAGAGGTTAGGCTGATTTAAAACATATGGTTGATAGTGTTAATTAAAATAGTTATATTGATTAAAATGGATGGCTAAATTTAATATCAAACAATGTTAAGCAGTTTTGTTGTTTATATTCTCTTTATAAACTATATTTTGTATTATATTTGCAATGTTTATTGTCACTTTTTCATTAAACATACAAAAATCCAATATCGGGACCGAAACCAAAACTTCCAAAATTGACCGAAACCAAGCAAATTTCAAATAACCGAAAGCGAGATCGAGGCCGAGTTCTCGAACCTTGAAATATATACATAAACAATATTGACAACTTAATTTATTATCCGTTTATCTCGATAAATCTATCATACATTGCATCGTATAATTCTATTTTTAGCATCAAATAACTATACTTAAACATTTCTACAACTATTTACAACTCTCCAAGTTGTCTTATGATATCTTTTATTTAAATCCATGTATTTGAACTACATATGGAATATCATATTTAGACTATTTAAATAATCCCAATAAATAGTTTGTCCGTTTTTCTAATAAATCCTAAAATATATGTCAATTTTAAAGCGTGTGTGTTCATGTTAACAAAAAAGATGTTTTTTTCATTTAATTGTAAAAATGTATAGGTCACATACATTAAATTACTTACGTAAACAATAATGACTAAGTGAATTTGTAAATCAATTATAATCATGTATCTTAAAAATTTATCATGTAGCATGTTGCAAAATTCTGTTTTTAACTTCCAACTATGCATTAAGATTCATACAATTTTTGAAAAAAATGCTTTTCAATTCTTTCCTATTATTTACCTGTAAGTCCATATGTTTAAACTAATTATGTAATTTTAAATTTAACATATTTTTAAGAACCAATTAAATAATATTTTTTAATTTATCTAAAATCATTAAAAACATGTCTGTTTCAACATGTATGTCATCATACTAAAAAAATGATAAAATTATACATAATTTTATAGTTCATTGGTAATGTTAATTTTGTTAAAAATAATTAAAATTTTGTCATAATAATTGTCTAGTTTACATATACTTAATTTTATAGTATTCTTTGTAGCCTAAAGTATGTATATGGTATCATAAAAATTTATACTTTGTAGGAGTATAGTTTTCATAGTATTAACAATATATAGGCTGTTCAAATTCCTGCATCTTATGTGGAAAATTAGGTTTGAAGCCAACTTATGCGGATGTATCGCATTGTAGGTATAGGTCAAAAATTTCGTGTATCGTATTTCAACTATAACATATATTAAGAGCTATTATGTATCTTTCTCGGTTTCATAATTCCATATGGCAGTTAGATTGAAAAGGATTTTAGCACCAATTAGAAATGCGTTGGGAGTAAATATTGTGAAATTGGTCTATTATGTTTAAATTAAGCTTTCTTTGTCTTACTTTTCAATTTTTCTTGTTACGAAGAGCTACTGGAGATTTTTAAACTTGATTAAGCCGCAAACATATGTCCTGCTCTTGAATTTTGGCAGTTGTGAAGAGTTAGTGTAAGCATGTTGTAGTCGATAAAATCCTTAATGCATGGATCCCAAGTATCTATTGAAGCATGCTATTGAAACATTAAATCTTAAAACTATCTTTTCTTAAAATGCTTATTTTTAGCCTGAAGTCCACGAGTTGCATTAAAAGGTAAGGAAGATGATGTTGATTGTCTAGATAATGAAATTACTTGCACTAATGATATCGAAGATGTAGTAAACCCATGACAACTTGGGCATAAAGAGGTTGCTAACTTATCTTCTTCGTCATGACATGAATCACCGCGTTGTATCCCATGTCTTACCTATGGAAACCAGGTACATAACAGCCTCTTTTGAAAAAAATTAGTTTACACCACAAGTGATTATTATTGATGTGGTTGCTAAATGAGTGGAAATTGGTGTAGGTTCAGGTTCAGTTCAACTTGCATGTACTCTACTCTATTCGGTTTAGTATTTGATTATAAAGTTAAGAAAGAAGAATTTACTATAAAGTTACTTACAGGAAACCAATATTATATTAATAATGTAAAATTAGTTAATTTTGAACCGCTCTTACAGTCTACCTACAAAAAGCACTAAAACCCTATAATATTTAATCGATGTAGTGAGATATAACATTTTCATAGAGTAACTTTGGAACTAAGAAAAATAAAAAAAATATTATGGGATGGTGTATTTCTAAAGATATCATTAGCAATAAGGAATCGCTTATTGTTTCTAGAGAGATTAACTACTTATAACAATGAAGTACCTCCCCTGTTAGATCAAAAATTTTAATATGGAAATGAAACTGTTATCCAGGTTTTTAACCCAGCAGGATCCAACGGGAGACCGAAAAATCTCGTTATTAGAATGGTTTAGAATTTAACCAGAAAGGCAAAGGCAAGGAGTTAGCGAGAGCCGAGCTATACTACTAAGACAACGACTGGGATCGACTAAACCAAGAGACTAGCATTCTTTCAGCCCAATCAGCAGCTGAGCGCAAACAGCTAGTAAATTGTCATAAAAACGGAATAAGAACGACACAAGGCTATGGAAAAGCCCCAAACTCCAAACTCTGGAAAAAATCCTAAGTGCTTGGATCGCTAGCGATCCAGCGACCCATACTCTATGGATCGCTAGCGACCTATGCTTCTTCTGAAACTCCAATGAGCTAATTGAGGAAGCAAAGGAAAAAGGTGCAAAGTCACTAGCTCGTGTGCGAGCCAAGTCTATGGGTTACTTGGGACCTATAGACCATGGGTCGCTAGTGACCCATGAGTTTGGCTCAGGTCGTGAGCTAAACTCCCCAGGGTAATTCCTTGCGTACCTGCGAGCAGTTGATAAACAGACCTGGCCCAGAAGCTCTCCGATCTTTATAAACACCATCCTACCTGCAACATAAACGAGATCTTCTCCGGATTAGTTGCTGGAGCTCTGCTGAAACTATTTTTCACTCTTTACCTCCCTCACAACAATCTCCAAAGGAATTCACTGTGATTCTTCAGTGGATTCCAACTTTGGAGATTCAACTCGTGATTAGAAATCTCTTGTAACAACAATCAATCCATAATAAAACTATAAGGTGGTCGTAGGCTTTTTTAACAGCCAAACCACTATAAAAATTCTTTGTCTTCTTTCTTTTACTGTTCTTTTCTATATCTGTTATCTGTGATATTGCTCTGTCAGAACATGGCTGATGCTTTCAAACTCAAATTAGGGTGATGGTCCAATTTTTGGGTCAACATTTATATATAGATCTTATTTCATGTTTCTTCACGTCTTTAAACACCAACCAATTTCACTGCTTGCATATTTCACATATTTGCCATACTATTTAGAAATATGAGTATATTTGATGTAGTCGTACCTTTTCAAATATCATACCTAATTAACATATATTTAATCAATTAACAATTAGAAAATATTAATAAAAAATGATTGTATTGAAAAAACTACATTGGATATGATAATAAACATTAGATTTCGTCACAACAAAAAACCGTAACAAAAAACTGATCATATTACAAATTTTTGTTTACAAAGTTCGCATAATGAAAGTTGTAATAAATATTTTTAACGATTGATTTTCTACAGAAAGTAAATGTGTTTTTAAAATTATTTGTATTTTGCAGTTGTAACAAAGTGTTTAACAACTTTCTATTCTTGACAATTATATATTAATTTGTAACAATATTTTATTTATAGTTGTCTTACACATAGGTTGTAAATGATCACGCGTAAACACTTTCAATGAAACGTTGTTAGCAGCAAATAGAAATTATTAGCAGACACAAATATCTCTATCGGAGGTTATAGTGTTCATGCTAACTAGTCATCCAAAAAAGTTGAAGAAGCATAACAAGGTAAAAAATAGAACTACGTAAATTTAAAATAATTTTTAAAATTTGGAATTTTTCTAAAATTTCATCTACAATTTAGAAAATAAATGGTTCATATAACTTTAAGAAATTAGTAAACAAACTTTAACACAAAGGTGGGCGTTTAACCAATTTAAGCTATGTAACCGACCTAAAACATTCACTGAGCCGACTTAATGGCCGTACAGAATGGTTAGCCGATATTAATAATTAGTCTAATAATCAATCTTATCCGGTTTAACAGCTAGCCATGAACGCTACTTCGTACTTTAAAGTTCTTTATAATGTTTTCGATATCGCTTCACTTCATGGTTTCGGTAGCTTATTATCAAGTTTCCAATAGCACTTTACTTCATATTTCGATGGCTCGTTATTACGTTTTCGTTGGCCATTAACTTCCAAATTTTGAAAGTTCTTCATCAAAATTCATAATACAACAAAAGTTCTATTTCATAGTTACACCTGTGGAGAATATGCATTTCACGTAAATATATATATACTTTATAATGCATTTTATTTTTTATTTTGGCTGTTGTACTGACTCAAACAAGATTAGCAGTCAGTTATGTGGAGAAATAACAACCATGAAATATCTTATGAACTAAAAATAAAGAATGAAATATTTGATATATTTAAATATTATATTTCTTAAAACAAAATTATTATTATTATATATATATATATTATATAAAGCAAATACTTTGGCCAAATGGTCAAAATGAAGCCTTTTTCGGAATACCCAAATTGCATTTCTCTAAAATTCAAAATTAACATATACTATAGGGACCCTTTTGTCATTTTGATTCACCACTTCGCCACTGTAAGCATTATCTCACGATTTACCGAGCAGTTTCCTAAATTCTCTTAACTATATACAAAATTGCTCATCGTTTAGCTTCTAGTCGCGAGATTCTTATGTTATTCTTTTTTTTTCAAATCTCAAGATCATCAGGCTTTGGGTTTAAATTTGAATTTAGGTCGCGAGCTTGAATAATTTAATTTGAAGTCTGCTGAATCTAGCGTCATGATGAGATGATGAATACTTAAGCACTATCAAGTGGTTTATGAATCAGATTACTATGAGATCGCCATCACTGCTTTGATTGTTTAATAAAAGGTGTGAAATTTTATTTTAGATTCAAGTTATGGTTTCCTTCGAAACTAAAATTCTCTTCCCCTACCATCATTTTTTTGTACAGATTGGTATGTTGCAAGATGGAGATGGCTCGTTCTTTAACAACTTTCAATCCATCAAGACGCACAAGTAATGTTATCCTATAATTTTATAATTTTATTTAATCAAGTTGCCTACGTTAGTAACTATTCTAATGAATCGGTATCTTCCTTATTTGTGGTACCCATAGTATTCAAGGGATATGTTAAATCTGTAATGCATAGCAATCTTTGTTAGATTTCCAACTCGATATTTTTTTTGCACCGACTACTTTTTTCCAGAATCAGGTTTACTTTATATTGTAAGTGCACTGAATTACATTAACAAATTGCTTTTGGCCCTTTTTATATATTATGATGAATAGAAGTAAATATCTAAGTGGTCAACAATATAGAGGCTTTTTATCAAATGTTTGTAGCAATTATACATAAAAGATCCTTGAAGTTTATAGAACTAAAAATATTTTAATTATTCAAATGAATTCAAAGTTGAAATAACTACATGCAATATAATTTCCTTTTAAACAACCTAATGGACAGGAGAAATGATCCAAAAAAGAGTTGATACTAGCTGCATGACATTTGTGACATGATTGAGACTTTTCAATAATAGCTGGATAAGAAAGTACAAAACCTAAGTACTTTGTAAATAAGAGGAAGAAAGAATAACAAGGATAGTAAAGCAACAAATGCAGTACACTTTCCCTACTTCTCTGTCAACCAAGTATTTGATTAAATTTCTCATAATTTGTATCAAAAAAGGTTAGTGATAATGATAAGGCTATTATAGTCGTGGATGCAGCATGACATTGTATTCTTCTGAAGTTCAATAATGAAGTTGGACATTACATGTATTTTTCTGTATTTATTGATAAGTTTTATTTTTCTAAATCGAAGTTGTAAGAAGTCCTTACTTGTTTATATAGTTTGCATATGTGTTGTGTGTTTATACATTGCAAATTAGATATATTTGATGCGTATTTGTCAAAGTATGTGTAGAAATAATCTGTTTCGATATTCTACACATTTAGTATTGGCATGTCAGTCCATATTTTTAAGCTAAAGTTGCACGTATTTGTCATGAACGGTTGTAGCACAGGTAGATGTATCTTAAAAGAAATGTATTTTCAAGTTGAAAACATAAAAAATCTACAAAAATGTTTCAACATTGTAAAATATCGTTTGGTTATTGATATATATCACAGTGATAAGATAGATAAGTGGCTTCCAATATCCTTATGATTTTTTTTCAGTGTAGTTCGTGTATTCTATAACATACTAAATTATAAATTTGTCCAATTGATTATGAACGTAGTAAGCTTCCTAAAATACATGTCTAGAAACATTAAACTAAATATACTAATCATATGGATGATACTTAGATAAGTATATGTTTGAAACTTTGTACGATGAATGCATGTTTAAATAATTTGAAGCTGTTTGAACAAGTAGACACAAAAAAATAGGAATGTAGAATGCTCCTTTTGCATTTATTGGATTTCATATAAGTAGTACTAGAACAATAGTAATCAAATATAATTATGTGAAGGCTATTTTGCATGTTTTGACAGTTAATTATAAGCTGATGATGTGATAATAGCTCATTGATGATTTCCATGTGTACACATAAGGTACCGCTTGCACAATATATATAGTAATGTTACCATCAGCCTACAAATATAATATTAATTAATGATCAAATAATAAGGATTTGATGTTAAAAACTCTACCAAATTACATGTGTTTGTTAAACCAAACTATAGATTAGAAGGTTTAGAAATTTGCTACCAATTAAATGTTATGTTAAATAAGTTTTTAGAAGAAAGCATGTTGGAATAAGTTTATCTTTGCCATATAAAGTTAAATATGGAATTATTGAAAATAAGAAGTTTGCGACCAATTTTTCTTATGCATGTCCATCGGCATGCCTTGGGTACTGGACCATCGTCGCATAATCTTAAACCTAATGGTTCACAGATGAATCAATTTAGGGGAGATATGAATATTCGTAATAAAACTTATTAGTAAGAGACATTGTTAGATATTACTAAGGCACACCCTATAGACGTTTAATGCACTTCATATCTAAATCATTGGTAAATGTTGGATACGGATGATCTTCGGCTGAGCCGTGTACTTCATCACTATCTTAAAGGCGTTTCGACGTTCTGCTCAAAGGTGCAAGCAGTCGAACAAACGCCGTCGCCTCTAGGATAAAACAACCTCTCTCTTTATTTGGTTTTGTAGTATCGATCCGTCTGCACAAATGGAATCCGCTCAGTTGCACTCAAATTTGCTGCTCGGTTTTTTTAAGAAATTTCATGGAGAAGAAGAATGGTTTGCTACATAAGAAAATGTTATTCGTATTTTTTTGATTTCGTCTAACAATCAAGTTTAATAGATGAAATACCAAGTCGAATGTTTTACCGAGTCGTGGAGTAACCTTGGATACGGATGATCTTCGGCTGAGCCGTGTACTTCATCACTATCTTAAAGGCGTTTCGACATTCTGCTCAAAGGTGCAAGCAGTCGAACAAACGCCGTCGCCTCTAGGATAAAACAACCTCTCTCTTTGTTTGGTTTTGTAGTATCGATCCGTCTACACAAATGGAATCCGCTCAGTTGCACTCAAAGTTGCTGCTCGGGTTTTTTAAGAAATTTCATAGAGAAGAAGAATGGTTTGCTACAGAAGAAAATGTTATTCGTATTTTTTTGATTTCATCTAACAATCAAGTTTAATTAGATGAAATACCAAGTCGAATGTTTTACCGAGTCGTGGAGTAACTGTTGACTCAAAACTCGGATTTTAGGCTTTACCATCTCAAAAAAAATAACGGTCAAAATGGGTAAAAATTTCGTCCAAAAATATAAGTGCTACGCCATAATAAGCCCAAGCCCGAGCCCGGATCGGGTCGGTCGGTCGGCGCGCACGCGTGTAATGGTCAATCATGGTCTCTCTACTCATAAAAGAGCATCATTGGGTGCTCAATGGGTCCAATTTAGCTTCTAAGTATCAAGTATAAATACTTGATTCTTTTATAAAGTCCTACAGTGTGGGCTATTCACATATATATCCATTCTCACTCCGTCAATTTTTTAATAACTCACCTAAAATTTAAAAAAAAAACATTTCCTCCAATCCCCTAGTTGAATTTTTTTTAAATATATTTCAAGCAGCTTCTGAAAACATAAAACTATGCATAAACAAATGTGTCTTTCGACTTGAACCTTTGCATAGTGGATAAGGTTCAATTTTTACTAGAGTGGCACATAGACTTGAACACTATTCATGATATCAAACCACATACAATCTTTCTGGAGTACAATCAAATAAGCCCATGCATTTATAGCCATGCATATCTATCTCAGTTTAGTGAATGTTATAAGAATTTTGCCCAAAATTCCATAGAAACGGCCACATTTCCACATCCACATAGGTGAATCTATCAAGAATACTCCTGAAAGTAGGTACTTCACTCTATATAGAGTATTGATCTCATTAAGAGTTTCTATTAACTCATCTTCTAACCACTTCAGGAATACATGCTTCAAAATATATAAAAATAGTATGTTCAACTCATATCACTTCACAACTTGTTCTTACCCATTGAACCTAGTTCTTGGGATCTCTAATTATTAGGTCGGGTTACTATTGTGCGTGCAACAACCTAAGGGCAATAGTCTCATTCTTTTAGAGCTTCTAAGGACTTTCTCTCTGGCTAGTATTTTCATCAAAGGATCATCTAGATTTTCATCACTGCGTATGTGATCTACTCTAACAACTCCTAAGGAAAGTAGCTCTCTAATAGTGTTGTGCTTACGACGTATCCGTCGTCTCTTACCGTTGTAATAACGGTTTTGTACTTTGCAATAGCCGTGGTACTATCACAATGTATCAACACAGTTGATATCGGTTTTTCCCATAAAGGAATCCCAGCTAGCGGATTTATTAAGTAATCTACTTCTTACTAGCTGTGGCTAGTGCTATTATCTCAGACTCCATAGTGAACTGAGCCAAAATAGTCCGTTTCTTGGATTCTCAAGAAACAACTCCACCAGCAATGCTAAATATATAGCCACCAGTTGCTTTCGAACCATTAGATAAAGTATTCCAATCTGCATCGGTGCATCCTTCAAGGAGCTGATTCGAAAGCATTATCAAATATCCCATCAGTGTATCCTTCATCGATGTATCCTTCAAGTATCCCAATATACCATTAAATATATAGCCACCAGTTGCTAAATTGTAACGACCCAGGATTTTAATTTATTAAAATTTGAATATTTAATTAATTTTAAATATTAATAAGTGAATTTATAAGTCGAATAAATTTTATTTCGAATAATTGGATTTAATTGAATAATTAAATCGATAATTTAATATGTGAAATTATGGAAATAATTGAAAATTGAGTTAAATATGATTGAAAATGATTTGTAAAATTTTATTTTATCATGTTGAAGTTAGAACGATATTTTAGAACTTTTAAAATCGAATTAAAAGTTAATTTGTGAAAATTGAATATTTTAATATTAAAATCGACTAGTGAAAATAGTCAGTTTTTGAACAGTCTCAGAATTGAACAGTTCGAAATTCTATAAATAGACCACCTCTCTTTAGAAATAAAAAAAAAAAAAAACCTAATTCCTAAACCCTAGCCGCCACCCCCTCAACCAAAGGCCAGAATTCAATCTCCTTCTTCTCTTAATCTCTCCAAATCCATCGACAATTAGAGGAAAGTGTCAACTACAAAGACGAAGAGAGTAACGAGGGCTTCAGATCCATACGGAGTTGATCGTGTTTGGAGCAACGTAGAGGAAGATATTGGGGGCCGACAGTGGATAGTTGCGCACGTAATTCAATGGTCTACAGGTGGCCGAGTTCATCATTATTCATGGTGAAGGTAGCTCTTGCAATGGGCTTCAATATGGAGGTGGTTTGATGAAGTTTCGTCGAGTGAGGTGGTTGCAAAGTCGAACCCTAGTTTGTGGATGGTGGGTTCTTTTGTGCGGCAAATTGTCTGTAGATGGAACGAAGGAGAAAGGGGGAGGGCCGAACGGCTAGATCTGAAGCAAAGAGAATGGATGGTGGATGATGGATGTGGGTTTAAAATTATATTATTATGTTGTAAATTTGTTATTAAAAATTCGTGTAACTTCATATTATCATAACTTTTTCATACGAGGTCGAAAACGCGCGAAACCAATTGCGTTGGAATCGTATGGACGAGCACTACGCGATGAAATTGGATTGGAGTCGTTTGGAGTTAGTGAAAATTTCGGGTAAAATTAAACGTCCGTTTAATTTTATTCGAAATAAATCGCTAAAACGAAATTGAAATCATTTATTCATAAATATTTTGAAATATAAATTCATTATGGAATTTATAAATGAAAAGGAAAATTTGGTTTAAAAATAAATATTGATTTATTTTTGAAGTGTGAAAATTATATATCTAGTAAAGATATTTTGGAAAATAAATAATTTGGAAAATTATTTGGAATCTGGTGATGTTGTGCATATCCATTCATAGTTCAATAACCGACTATCAATATTTCCCTTTTGAATGGGTATTTGATGTGATTTGCTTGAATTTGAATGCCACACTTATTTTTGAATAAGCGCTCACTATTCGGGTTAACCGGGAAAGGACCATGGGGTCGTATAACCCATTCCGAATATGTGATACGTCGTTATGAATTGCATTTGAAGACCGGTGTTGAAGACCGGATCTTTTTGAAAGCGAAAGGACAACTCGTCGATTGTCTTTGCACCGAGTAGCTACGGTATAGAGACTCCCTATGTGATGGGAAGTCCGGACGTGATTAGAGATTATCCGGATTGCAAGGACTTCTTTGTAAGTGCCTTCGGTTTTGTTCGAGCTCGGAACAGACTTGTATGGATTGTATGTCTGACGTTACAAATTGAGATATAAAGCAGATTTCTTTCAAATATATTTCTGTTGGTGGCGGAGAATTTATTCTTTTAGCTTAACACCCTTCTCTAAGACGTACGAGCTCAGAGGTTATGTAGTTGAATGTTATCAGCGATATATTCCCAATTTGGTAATGTGACATGCTGAGTGTTGCTGTGAAATGATCATTGTGTTGATTATTTGTGATAGGATCATTTATTTGATCGTCTATCCTGGTGATCATTTCTATGATCATTTGTTGACCCAAAGCATGGCTTTTGTATAAAGTATGTTTTTGTGGACGTGACTTCGTCGAGCCTCACACCTCGGGAATGGTCAAAACAGGAAAGATGCGGCAAGGTTATGAGGGGTAGCGCCCTTTAGGATATGTGCATTTCCTTCTGGAAAAGGGTGGTATCATGGTATGGAGCCCAGATACTTACTCATGTTGAAAACACTTTATGATTGTGTGAATTGATTGCGAGCGCTCGGATGAAAGGTCCCAAAGGACCGGGGGATGGCATATTCGGTCAGTTGTTACTCAGTTAGGGGTAACCCGGCCTTGTGTTGGTAGAGATCCGGTTTGGTTCTCGGGGATGTCCATCCAGAGGCATTCTCATGTGGCAATGGGAAGTTCCTTGGCCTGATCATTCGTTGGAAATCCAAAGAAACAATACGATCTTGTACGGTATTAGTTGTAGAACCTATCATTCACTTATGGTGGCGCCCCACTGTTTGGATGGTAGCTATAGTAGGCATACGATAATGGTCGTATGTTGGCTAAGATTTATATTCTACTTTCGAAATGAATATTTTCCTACACTATGCACTAGTAATAATATAAAATGTTCTTTTTAATGCGTATCAAGCATCTTTGACTATCATAAGGAGAAATCTCCTCCGATTCTGCGTTTGCATTGTGTGTGTGTGCGGGAGGCCTTATGGTAGTCTCATTTTTAAAAGCATTGCGAATTGACTTTAAAAATATTCCTCTATTTTGATTTTAAAGATAAATAAACTGTTTTGAGTTCCAACACCAGTCACATGACTGACTCGGAGTTTATTGTTTTCCTTCCTAAACTCTGGGTGCCCACCAATTTCCACACGGGCAGTCAAGAGTTAAGGTTTATCAGGATATTCTGGAGTTGCTGGAGGCAAGATGGATGGCATGGCGTATTACTAGTTTATATAGTATTTCTTTTTCCGCTGCACTGTTTGTTGTTGTTGTTGTACACTCTGATGATGTAATGAAATGAAATGTATGAAATGTAATAACTGATATAGTTCTTTGTTTAAAGATTATTAATTTATTATTATATGTTGTTCCGCTGCGAATTGTGAGATTCTGATATTGTTCAGTTGTTCTGTTGTTTTCTGTTCCGTTCTATGTTCTATTTTCTTTTCCCTCTATTCTCCTATTTTATTGTCTATTCTCTCTATTCTCTTTTCTCTCTACTTTCTATCTTCTCCTCTCTTCTTCTAGCTCTTTCCTTTTTCTTAAAACCCTAAGTGTTCGGTTTTCCGTCATTCGATTGCTCGGCAGTCGATAAAGTGAGTATCGATGTTGAATTTTTGAAAGACGAAGAATCGGGTCCTTACATCTGGTATCGGAGCATATGGTTAAGCGACAACTATGGTTCTGTTGGGTATTACTCATTAGAGATAGAGTCAGTAGTACTCTAGAATGAGTTTGAGTGTAATAATAGCTATGAGTGCGTATTTGTTAGTGAATATATAAAATTGTTTTATATTGTGATGATTAGTTTGTTGAGTGGTATATAGATTCTGGTTAATACGAGTAATTAACGTTGTTGATAGGGATCTCTAAATACTTGAATAGAACAATTCGACACAATATTGTTTTAAAATTGGGTAAATGAAATAATTTTACCTTGATTATATTTTATATATAAAGGAATAAATTTTTCAGAATTATTAAAGTGTATATAAATTGATTGTTTAGATGTTTGAATAATCTAAATTGAAGAATAATTGTATAAGCAAAAGAATTATAATAATTGAATTATAATTAATGTGATTTACAATTGTGAAATAAACTTATATATATAACAAGTGAAACTATATGAATATAACTCAAGTGATGTTGAATGAAGTTGATATGGGTATCAAAGTAAATTATTAAAGTTAAGTGATGAATATGAACTTAAGTTATGTAAATGAAATTCAACTTTAGAAATTGAATTGAATTGAATTAATGGATTGAATGTAATCAATTAAATGTGAATAATTGATATGAAATAATGAATGTAAGTGTTAATTCATTAAAATCTAATGTTACTGAAAATTGAATAATTGAATGAAAATCAATTTGATTAAACCAATTGAAAGTGATGGTGTTAAACCAAAATGAATATAAGTAAAGGAATTTGGTTGTAACTAATATACATTGGTTGTTATATGGTTGTTAGTTGATTGATTGTATGTAATTCATTAAGTGTTAATGAAATCGAATTAGCGAAATTGGAAGCTATGAAATTGAATTCAAATTGTAAGTAAATAAGTTTGAATAGAATTGAAAGTGAATTGGATTTAAATTAGTAAATGTTAACTAATTGAATTAAGAATGAATGTTGATAAAATCCAATGTAAACGAATCAAATGTGATTAAAATTGAAAACCAATTCATTGAATATTAATGAGAATATAAATGAATGATAATTGGTTGATGTTTGCATTTATTGCTTTTGTTTCATTTGCTATGTTGACATATATAGTTATTATGTTGCTATATGTTGTATATCGATACTATTGTCTATATGCATGATTCTCATGTTGTTTGTTGAGTGTTTAGTAGGTGCGGATCGCGTTTGCTTCGCATTTGGAGCTCGCTTTCGCGCTATATTAGCCGTATATGCTCGCTAATAAAAATATAAGGTACATATCTCGGATTACATACCGTGCTTTTATACTTTTTCCCTGCGGGATGCCTCATTACTTAATGAGATGTATATTTGTGATATATATACTGTCATTTTTTTTTTCGGATCGAGCCGCGCAAAGGAGACTATGGCGAATTTTTCCGGAAATTTAAGGCGTTAGAAAAAATTTGAGAAAGTTGAAAAATTTTGAAAATTTTAACTTTGATTTAGAATTGAAAGTTAAATGATATAGTAGTTGTTTTTGAAAAGATAACTAAGTATGATTTGAAAACTTAGTAAAGTATTGTAAGAAGTTTGACTATGGATTTTGGGAAAGTTAATAAATTCTATAACTTTTCTTACTTGTTAATTTCGAGGACGAAATTCTTTTAAGGGGGGAAGATTGTAACGACCCAGGATTTTAATTTATTAAAATTTGAATATTTAATTAATTTTAAATATTAATAAGTGAATTTATAAGTCAAATAAATTTTATTTCGAATAATTGGATTTAATTGAATAATTAAATCGATAATTTAATATGTGAAATTATGGAAATAATTGAAAATTGAGTTAAATATGATTGAAAATGATTTGTAAAATTTTATTTTATCATGTTGAAGTTAGAACGATATTTTAGAACTTTTAAAATTGAATTAAAAGTTAATTTGTGAAAATTGAATATTTTAATATTAAAATCGACTAGTGAAAATAGTCAATTTTTGAACAGTCTCAGAATTGAATGAAACCAGTTCCATTGGATCCGTAATAGTTAGTTATTACCGGATTTCAAATTTCGTAGCAATCGGAGTTGTCGTTTGATCGTGGCAGCTCGAAACGCATCGAATTATTTTTAATTTTAATTTGGCGAGTTAAAATAGCCATTTTTCAAAAAGTCTCGGATTTCGAGGAAACTAGTTTCATCGGATCCGTAATGTGATATTATTGTATGGTTTCAAATTTCGTGTCAATCGGATTTACCGTTTGTCCGGTACAAATTAAAACGCCTAGAAAATCGTTTAAATCGGTTTAATTTAAATTGAACGTTTATTGCCATAACTCGCACAGATGTCCGAATTAGCTTTCGAAACCTGTTCCATTGTGTCCGGAACGCGGGGTAAACCCTAGAAACACTGGTTACGGCGCGTAAATCGGAGTTCGGAATGTCCGGAATGAATAGTGTCGTTCGAAATTCTATAAATAGACCACCTCTCTTTAGAAATAAAAAAAAAACCCTAATTCCTAAACCCTAGCCGCCACCCCCTCAACCAAAGGCCAGAATTCAATCTCCTTCTTCTCTTAATCTCTCCAAATCCATCGACAATTAGAGGAAAGTGTCAACTACAAAGACGAAGAGAGTAACGAGGGCTTCAGATCCATACGGAGTTGATCGTGTTTGGAGCAACGTAGAGGAAGATATGGTGGGCCGACAGTGGATAGTTGCGCACGCAATTCAATGGTCTACAGGTGGCCGAGTTCATCATTGTTCATGGTGAAGGTAGCTCTTGCAATGGGCTTCAATATGGAGGTGGTTTGATGAAGTTTCGTCGAGCGAGGTGGTTGCAAAGTCGAACCCTAGTTTGTGGATGGTGGGTTCTTTTGTGCGGCAAATTGTCTGTAGATGGAACGAAGGAGAAAGGGGGAGGGCCGAACGGCCAGATCTGAAGCAAAGAGAATGGATGGTGGATGATGGATGTGGGTTTAAAATTATATTATTATGTTGTAAATTTGTTATTAAAAATTCGTGTAACTTCATATTATCATAACTTTTTCATACGAGGTCGAAAACGCGCGAAACCAGTTGCGTTGGAATCGTATGGACGAGCACTACGCGATGAAATTGGATTGGAGTCGTTTGGAGTTAGTGAAAATTTCGGGTAAAATTAAACGTCCGTTTAATTTTATTCGAAATAAATCGCTAAAACGAAATTGAAATCATTTATTCATAAATATTTTGAAATATAAATTCATTATGGAATTTATAAATGAAAAGGAAAATTTGGTTTAAAAATAAATATTGATTTATTTTTGAAGTGTGAAAATTATATATCTAGTAAAGATATTTTGGAAAATAAATAATTTGGAAAATTATTTGGAATCTGGTGATGTTGTGCATATCCATTGATAGTTCAATAACCGACTATCAATATTTCCCTTTTGAATGGGTATTTGATGTGATTTGCTTGAATTTGAATGCCACACTTATTTTTGAATAAGCGCTCACTATTCGGGTTAACCGGGAAAGGACCATGGGGTCGTATAACCCATTCCGAATATGTGATACGTCGTTATGAATTGCATTTGAAGACCGGTGTTGAAGACCGGATCTTTTTGAAAGCGAAAGGACAACTCGTCGATTGTCTTTGCACCGAGTAGCTACGGTATAGAGACTCCCTATGTGATGGGAAGTCCGGACGTGATTAGAGATTATCCGGATTGCAAGGACTTCTTTGTAAGTGCCTTCGGTTTTGTTCGAGCCCGGAACAGACTTGTATGGATTGTATGTCTGACGTTACAAATTGAGATATAAAGCAGATTTCTTTCAAATATATTTCTGTTGGTGGCGGAGAATTTATTCTTTTAGCTTAACACCCTTCTCTAAGACGTACGAGCTCAGAGGTTATGTAGTTGAATGTTATCAGCGATATATTCCTAATTTGGTAATGTGACATGCTGAGTGTTGCTGTGAAATGATCATTGTGTTGATTATTTGTGATAGGATCATTTATTTGATCGTCTATCCTGGTGATCATTTCTATGATCATTTGTTGACCCAAAGCATGGCTTTTGTATAAAGTATGTTTTTGTGGACGTGACTTCGTCGAGCCTCACACCTCGGGAATGGTCAAAACAGGAAAGATGCGGCAAGGTTATGAGGGGTAGCGCCCTTTAGGATATGTGCATTTCCTTCTGGAAAAGGGTGGTATCATGGTATGGAGCCCAGATACTTACTCATGTTGAAAACACTTTATGAATGTGTGAATTGATTGCGAGCGCTCGGATGAAAGGTCCCAAAGGACCGGGGGATGGCATATTCGGTCAGTTGTTACTCAGTTAGGGGTAACCCGGCCTTGTGTTGGTAGAGATTCGGTTTGGTTCTCGGGGATGTCCATCCAGAGGCATTCTCATGTGGCAATGGGAAGTTCCTTGGCCTGATCATTCGTTGGAAATCCAAAGAAACAATACGATCTTGTACGGTATTAGTTGTAGAACCTATCATTCACTTATGGTGGCGCCCTACTGTTTGGATGGTAGCTATAGTAGGCATACGATAATGGTCGTATGTTGGATAAGATTTATATTCTACTTTCGAAATGAATATTTTCCTACACTATGCACTAGTAATAATATAAAATGTTCTTTTTAATGCGTATCAAGCATCTTTGACTATCATAAGGAGAAATCTCCTCCGATTCTGCGTTTGCATTGTGTGTGTGTGCGGGAGGCCTTATGGTAGTCTCATTTTTAAAAGCATTGCGAATTGACTTTAAAAATATTCCTCTATTTTGATTTTAAAGATAAATAAACTGTTTTGAGTTCCCACACCAGTCACATGACTGACTCGGAGTTTATTGTTTTCCTTCCTAAACTCTGGGTGCCCACCAATTTCCACACGGGCAGTCAAGAGTTAAGGTTTATCAGGATATTCTGGAGTTGCTGGAGGCAAGATGGATGGCATGGCGTATTACTAGTTTATATAGTATTTCTTTTTCCGCTGCACTGTTTGTTGTTGTTGTTGTACACTCTGATGATGTAATGAAATGAAATGTATGAAATGTAATAACTGATATAGTTCTTTGTTTAAAGATTATTCATTTATTATTATATGTTGTTCCGCTGCGAATTGTGAGATTCTGATATTGTTCAGTTGTTCTGTTGTTTTCTGTTCCGTTCTATGTTCTATTTTCTTTTCTCTCTATTCTCCTATTTTATTGTCTATTCTCTCTATTCTCTTTTCTCTCTACTTTCTATCTTCTCCTCTCTTCTTCTAGCTCTTTCCTTTTTCTTAAAACCCTAAGTGTTCGGTTTTCCGTCATTCGATTGCTCGGCAGTCGATAAAGTGAGTATCGATGTTGAATTTTCGAAAGACGAAGAATCGGGTCCTTACATAAATAAATAGTTCGTTTTAGGTCCTGACCCTTTCGATATCATGCCGGTGCTCTATACTAGGTCTACTAGTAAACCTGCATAATAATCTCATGACACAGGCAATGTCGTGTCTAGTACAATCAGTGGCATGCCGAAGGCTGCCAATAATGCTTGCATAATCAGACTGTCTTGCACATTCACCAATGTTCCTAAATTGTTTTACACTAAGATCATATGGTGTACATGCAGGTTTACTGTCAAAGTAATTGTATTTCTTTATAACTTCTCAATGTAATAAGATTGATCCAAAGAAATTATCTTTTCTTACCTATTAATCTTAATTCCAAGGATTACACTCGCTTCTCCTTGATCTTTCATATCGAAGTTGGCACATAACAAAGATTTGACATTGTTTATAGCAAGAATGTTTGACCCTAAAGATAAGTAGATCATCTACATACAGACATATAATAGTACAAATGTAATTCTCAGATTTACAGTAAATACATCTGTCACTTTCATTAACTTTAAAACCACACGAGATTATTAAGTTATCAAATTTCTTATGCTATTGCTTAGGTGCTTGTTTTAAACCATATAATGATTTATCTAACTTGCAAACTTTGTGTTCTTAACCAAGAATTACAAAGCCTTAAGGTTGGTCCATATAAATTTCCTCTTCTAATTCACCATTTAAAAAAGCAGTTTTAATATCCATTTGGTGTATTATTAAATTATGAATAGATGCTAGTGAAGTTAGTACTCGAATGGATGTAATTCAAGTTACAGGTGAAAATTTGTCAAAAAGTCTACATTTTCTCTTTGCTTAAACTCTTTAGCTACTAAACGGGCTTTATATACAGCTGGTGTATATTGGATAAAGTATTTTAATCATTGGATAACGAAGCTTTAGTCATCACATCTTTGCAACCCATCAGTGGTTAGTATATGTTGTTCTTCTCTTTCCTGTTTCCAAAATTATGTGTATTTTTTTAATAGTAACTTAGGACTTTGGATTCTTTTAAAATAGGTTGGGCATGAGTTCGGTACCTGCCACAAGCAAAAGACGATTTGGCTCTTTGGCTACATTGCAAGTTAAGTTTTAATTATATGCTTTCCGTATAATTTATCCATTATTTCCAAATTATTTTTTTATGTAGTGAGAGAAAACTGAATCTGGCTTCATGAAGTAAGTTGATGTTGACACTGAAAGTTATTTTATGGTTGACAAACCCGAATTGTCACTGGATGTGATATGTATTGGTTTACATGCATGGTGGATTATGTTAATAGATATATTAGATATGATAGGAGCATTTTTTTTACATTTATTTTTGTAGCCAAAATACACGGAAAACTAAAACATGCTTTAGTGGCGACTGTTGGTAAAATTTTAGGTAATGATCCTACGCTATGTACAAGGCTATATTTAAATAATTAGTTTGCAGTTACATGCTCAAAAATCAGATCTTACCCCTGGATGAGCATAATAAAACCTACCAACTTTAATGCAGCTTTCTCCTTTACCTATCTTTCATTTAGGTTAACTTGGTTGCAAATAAGCACATATCTATCTTGGTGGATTACTTTACTAAATATATTATTCTTAACTAAGAAATGACTTAAACCTGCTTTCCATTATTACATACTAAACCACGTGGCATGAGTAAACCATGCATGCAGTTATGGCATAGGAAAATTATATATACACGTTGGTACATGTCATAGAATACGATTGAATGCATGTATATTATTAAAACACAGAAGTATACATATTATCAATAGGAAACATACTAAAGCAGGCTCCTATATCTTAAGTAACACACGAAACCAAAGAATGAAATAATGTACATGTTGCATGCACATTATGTTGTTAGATGACGAAAGGCTATAAGCAAAAATAAAATAAAATTTAAAGTGCGAAGGCCTCCAACTTTATAATCCCATGGAGGCTCTGTGTAACTCACGTTACAAGCTAAAAACACAGAAGCCCACATGCACACACCACGCACACACATATCGGTGAGGATCCGCTCAAAACTTTTGTCTGTTCTTTCACTCGATGCTCATGAATATTTGTATAAAAATGAATAAACTGTAAATTTCACGATATTTTTTCATTACGTTATATATTATAATAAAAACAGAATTGACATGTGATTTTCACAATAAAATGAAGTTAGCTTGCATATTTATTGTTGTAAAGTATCACCTAAGCATTTAACCATTGTTTTACAATCAATGAATTTTTTTCGGTTTATATTTGTACGGACTACAATCCCTTTGCTATGAGATTTCATTTAATGTTACAATAATAGCTTACCATATGTATAAGTTATCTTCCACGTACAATATACTAAATACTACAACTATCTTCCCATGTAGTACGGTAAATACAAGTTTTGTTTGTACAACTTAGTTATCCATTCTTTATTTTCACAAGTTAGCTACTTGCCTGTGTGGTCTGAATCCAACAAAAGATGCAAAATTCACTCCCAACCATAAAATTATAAAAAAACTCAATCAACTCCGAAATCAACTTCATATAAGTCATGGACGCCTAGAACCAATCTCGACTTATTCAAAGATAGGAATACAAAGATAAATAATCGTTCGAGCCTTCAAAACACACTCCTCATAACATCATCGCCGATAATACACAATAAATGTCAACCAACGAGGAAGAAGCATGCACGAAAGTGGACTTGAACACTAGCCCTACTGCATGTAAATGTTGTCGGGCAGCGGAAAGGAATCCTAGAAATTGCTGACAGTCTAGGCAAACAAGCTATCGGTCGAACACATTGAGAAGATTACAAAAATCCTACAAACAGTTTTATAAAAGCAATTCCTCTCGAGCACGTGCATCGCACATGCCAAAGTACTCGTGTGTATATATCTTTATATTTAATAATAGTTGTAACAGTTCCGGTGTCACACTTTTTTGGTATCAATATGAACTACTAAAAACATCTCTTTATATATTATCAGATCTTAATCTCTTAAAAACAATATCTAATATTAAATTTATTTTACAAATTCAAACACCCATAAAAGTAGACTCTAACAATTAAACATGCTTTATAAATCAAAACGCTTCTAAAAATAGGATCTAAAATTAAACTTCTTTTACAAATTCAAAATACTTCTTTACAAATATACAAATCTTAATATCACTTGAAAATAAAAACTCATTTTTTGTGACTGATTCAAACATATATAATTTATAAGGAAAATAATTTACGAGCGAATCGCGTGTCGTAACACTCGTGTGTGTGTGTGTATTTTTATTAATAGTTGGCTTGGAAACGCAAACATTCGATCCGACCGCAAACTTTCGAAATACCCTTTACTCATACATAATTTAACGCTCTTCTATACATGTTATCAAATCCCTTAAAAATTGGATCTAACAAATAAACTCACTTTACAAATTCAACACGTGTCTTTACAAATTTTGAAAACATTAATATCACTTAAAATCAGGGCTTGATAAATAGTTTTTTTTTTTACAATTTCATAACACTCAAATATAATCAAATCTTAATGTCACTTTAAAATATGATATAACAAATGAAATTTCTTTACAAATTCTTTCTTTATTAACTAATAACAAAAAATATAAATTCAAACTACCAAAACAAATTAGATGCTGAAACTTAAAAGTAAAAATTTAAATAAAACCATGCGTGAGTTCAATGCAAAATATGACTAAATATTTTTGAATTTTTTTTTGAGTTTTTTGAAACATATACAATTTGAAGAACACCTCAGGCGACGAAGCCGTTAGCCTAGCGTCCGTTAACCTAGCGTATATATATTGTTTCTCACGGTAATTTTTAAAAAATCTTTATTGTCATTTATTTATGAAGATTTGTCGCAGCTCGGCCCAGTTTTATGCTTCTTAATCTTTCTGCCGTCTTATGAATAATAACCCTACCTCGCATATATATTGTTTCTCACGGTAATTTTTAAAAAATCTTTATTGTCGTTTATTTATGCAGGTCTGTGGCAGCTCGGCCCAATTTTCTGCGCATACAAATAATAGCCTTACCTGTGTTTCTTACATCGCTAAGGTTAGAAAAACCCAAAATCGGAAAAAATAATAATTCAATCGATCCCTTCTCATCAAAATTCTTATGTTTCTAGAGAGATTAACTACTTATAACAATGAAGCACCTTCCCTATTAGATCAAAATTTTTAATATGGAACCGAAACTGTTATCCAGGTTTTTAACCCAGCAGGATCCAATGGGAGACGGAAAAATCTCGTTATTAGAATGGTTTAGAACTTAACCAGAAAGGCAAAGGCAAGGAGTTAGCGAGAGCCGAGCTATACTACTAAGGCAACGACTGGGATCGACTAAACCAAGAGACTAGCATTCTTTTAGCCCAATCAGCAGCTGAGCGCAAACAGCTAGTAAATTGTCATAAAAACGGAACAAGAACGACACAAGGCTATGGAAAAGCCCCAAACTCTGGAAAAAAAAAATCCTAAGTGCTTGGATCGCTAGCGATCCAGCGATCCATACTCTATGGATCGCTAGCGACCTATGCTTCTTCTGAAACTCCAATGAGCTAATTAAGGAAGCAAAGGAAAAAGGTGCAAAGTCACTAGCTCGTGTGCGAGCCAAGTCTATGGGTCGCTTGGGACCTATAGACCATGGGTCGCTAGTGTCCCATGAGTTTGGCTCAGGTCGTGAGCTAAACCCCCTAGGGTCGTTCCTTGCGTACCTGCGAGCAGTTGATAAACAGACCTGGCCCAGAAGCTCTCCGATCTTTATAAACACCATCCTACCTGCAACATAAACGGGATCTTCTCCGGATTAGTTGCTGGAGCTCTGCTGAAACTATTTTTCACTCTTTACCTCCCTCACAACAATCTCCAAAGGAATTCAATGTGATTCTTCAGTGGATTCCAACTTTGGAGATTCAACTCGTGATCAAATATCTCTTGTAACAACAATCAATCCATAATAAAACTATAAGGTGGTCGTAGGCTTTTTTAACAGCCAAACCACTATAAAAATTCTTTATCTTCTTTCTTTTACTGTTCTTTTCTATATCTGTTACCTGTGATATTGCTCTGTCAGAACATGGCTGATGCTTTCAAACTCAAATTAGGGTGATGGTCCAATTTTTGGGTCAACATTTATACATAGATCTTATTTCATGTTTCTTCACATCTTTAAACACCAGCCAATTTCACTGCTTGTATATTTCACATATTTGCCATACTATTTAGAAATATGAGTATATTTGATGTAGTCGTACCTTTTCAAATATCATACCTAATTAACATATATTTAATCAATTAACAATTTGAAAATATTAATAAAAAATGATTGTATTGAAAAAACTACATTGGATATGATAATAAACATTAGATTTCGTCACAACAAAAAACTGTAACAAAAAACTGATAATATTACAAATTTTTGTTTACAAAGTTCGCATAATGAAAGTTGTAATAAATATTTTTAACGATTGATTTTCTACAGAAAGTAAATATGTTTTTAAAATTATTTGTATTTTGCAATTGTAACAAAGTGTTTAACAACTTTCTATTCTTGACTATTATATATTAATTTGTAACAATATTTATTTATAGTTGTCTTACTCATAGGTTGTAAATGATCTTGCTCGTAGGTTGTAAATTCAGGATCATCGGGCTTTGGGTTTAAATTTGAATTTAGGTCGTGAGCTTGAATAATTTAATTTGAAGTCTGCTGAATCTAGCGTCATGATGGGATGATGAATACTTAAGCACTATCAAGTGGATTATGAATCAGATTACTATGAGATCACCATCACTGCTTTGATTGTGTAATAAAAGGTGTGAAATTTTATTTTAAATTCAAATTATGTTTTCCTTCGGAACTAAAATTCTCTTCCCCTACCATCATTTTTTTGTACAGATTGATATGTTGCAAGATGGAGATGGCTCGTTCTTTAACAACTTTCAATCCATCAAGACGCCAAGTAATGTTATCCTATAATTTTATAATTTTTTTTAGTCAAGTTGCCTACGTTAGTAACTATTCTAATGAATCGGTATCTTCCTTATTAGTGGTACCCATAGTATTCAAGGGATATGTTAAATCTGCAATGCATAGCAATCTTTGTTAGATTTCCAACTCGATATATTTTTGTACCGACTACTTTTTTCCAGAATCAGGTTTACTTTATATTGCAAGTGCACCGAATTACATTAACAAATTGCTTTTGGCCCTTTTTATACATTATGATGAATAGAAGTAAATATCTAAGTGGTCAACAATTTAGAGGCTTTTTATCAAATGTTTGTAGCAATTATACATAAAAGATCCTTGAAGTTTATAGAACTAAAAATATTTTAATGATTCAAATGAATTCAAAGTTGAAATAACTACATGCAATATAATTTCCTTTTAAACAACCTAATGGACATGAGAAATGATCCCAAAAAAAGTTGATACTAGCTGCATGACATTTGTGACATGATTGAGACTTTTCAATAATAGCTGGATAAGAAAGTACAAAACCTAAGTACTTTGTAAATAAGAGGAAGAAAAAATAACAAGGATAGTAAAGCAACAAATGCAGTACACTTTCCCTACTTCTCTGTCAACCAAGTATTTGATTAAATTTCCCATAATTTGTATCAAAAAAGGTCAGTGGTAATGATAAGGCTATTATAGTCGTGGATGCAGCATGACATTGTATTCTTCTGAAGTTCAATAATGAAGTTGGACATTACATGTATTTTTCTGTATTTATTAATAAGCTTTATTTTTCTAAACCGAAGTTGTAAGAAGTCCTTACTTGTTTATATAGTTTGCATATGTGTTGTGCGTCTACACATTGCAAATTTGATATATTTGATGCGTATTTGTCAAAGTATGTGTAGAAATAACCCGTTTCAATATTCTACACATTTAGTATTGGCATGTCAGTCCATATTTTTAAGCTAAAGTTGCATGTATTTGTCATGAACGGTTGTAGCACAGGGAAATGTATCTTAAAAGAATTGTATTTTCAAGTTGAAAACATAAAAAATCTACAAAAATGTTTCAACATTGTAAAATATCGTTTGGTTATTGATCTATATCACAGTGATAAGATAGATAAGTGGCTTCCAATATCCTTATGATTTTTTTCCAGTGTAGTTCGTGTATTATTAACATACTAAATTATAAATTTGTCCAATTGATTATGAACGTAGTAAGCTTCCTAAAATATATGTCTAGAAACATTAAACTAAATATACTAATCATATGGATGATACTTAGTTAAGTATATGTTTGAAACTTTGTACGATGAATGCATGTTTAAATAGTTTGAAGCTGTTTGAACAAGTAGACACAAAAAAATAGGAATGTAGAATGCTCCTTTTGCATTTATTGGATTTCATATAAGTAGTACTAGAACAATAGTAATCAAATATAATTATGTGAAGGCTATTTTGCATGTTTTGACAGTTAATTATAAGCTGATGATGTGATAATAGCTCATTGATGATTTCCATGTGTACACATAAGGTACCACTTGCACAATATATATAGTAATGTTACCATCACCCTACAAATATAATATTAATTAATGATCAAATAATAAGGATTTAATGTTAAAAACTCTACCAAATTACATGTGTTTGTTAAACAAAACTATAGATTAGAAGGTTTAGAAATTTACTACCCATTAAATGTTATGTTAAATAAGTTTTTTGAAGAAAGCATGTTGGAATAAGTTTATCCTTGCCATATAAAGTTAAATATGGAATTATTGAAAATAAGAAGTTTGCGACCAATTTTTCTTATGCATGTCCATCGGGCATGCCTTGGGTACTGGACCATCGTCGTATAATCTTAGACCTAATGGTTCGCAGATGAATCAGTTTAAGGGAGATATGAATATTTGTAATAAAACTTATTAGTAAGAGACATTGTTAGATATTGCTAAGGCACACCCTATAGACGTTTAATGCACTTCATATCTAAATCATTGGTAAATGTTGGATACGGATGATCTTCGGCTGAGCCGTGTACTTCATCACTATCTTAAAGACGTTTCGGCGTTCTGCTCAAAGGTGCAAGCAGTCGAACAAACATCGTCGCCTCTAGGATAAAATAACCTCTCTCTTTGTTTGGTTGTAGTATCGATCCGTCTGCACAAACGGAATCCGCTCAGTTGCACTCAAAGTTGCTGCTCGGTTTTTTTAATAAATTTCATGGAGAAGAAGAATGGTTTGCTACAGGAGAAAATGTTATTCGTAGTTTTTTGATTTCATCTAACAATCAAGTTTAATAGATGAAATACCAAGTCGAATGTTTTACCGAGTCGTGGAGTAACCGTTGACTCAAAACTGGATTTTAAGTTCTACCATCTCAAAAAAAGTAACGGTCAGAAATGAGTAAAAATTTCGTCCAAAAATATAAGTGCTACACCACAATAAGCCCAAGCCCGAGCCCGAATCGGGTCGGTCGGTCGGCGCGCACGCGTGTGATGGTCAAACATGCTCTCCCTACTTATAAAAGAGCATCATTGGGGGCTCAACGGGTCTAATTTAGCTTCCAAGTATCAAGTATAAATACTTGATTCTTTTATAAAGTCATACAATGTGGGCTATTCACACATATGTGAGCCATTCTCACTCCGTCAATTTTTTAATAATTCACCTAAAATTTAAAAAAAAAACATTTCCACCAATCCCCCAGTTGAATTTTTTTAAAATATTTTTCAAGCAACGTCTGAAAACATAAAATTATGCATAAACGAATGTGTCTTTCGACTTGAACCTTTGCATAGTGGATAAGGTTCAGTTTTTACTAGAGTGGCACGTAGACTTGAACACTATTCATGATATCAAACCACATACAATCTTTCTGGAGTGCAATCAAATAAGCCCATGCATTTATAACCATGCATATCTATCTCAGTTTAGTGAATGTTATAAGAATTTTGCCTAAAATTTCATAGAAACAGCCACATTTCCACATCAGGTACTTCACTCTTTATAGAGTATAGATCTCATTAAGAGTTTCTATTAACTCATCTTCTAACCACTTCAGGAATACATGCTTCAAAATATATAAAAATAGTATGTTCAACTCATATCACTTCACAACTTCTTCTTACCCATTGAACCTAGTTCTTGGGATCTCTAGTTATTAGGTCGGGTTACTATTGTGCGTGACTCGACAATCTAAGGGCAATAGTCCCATTCTTTTAGAGGTTCTAAGGACTTTCTCTCTAGCTAGTCTTTTCATCAAAGGATCATCTAGATTTTCATCACTGCGTATGTGATCCACTCTAACAACTCCTAAGGAGAGTAGCTCTCTAATAGTGTTGTGCTTACGACGTATCTGTCGTCTCTTACCGTTGTAATAACGGTTTTGTACTTTTGCAACAGTCGTGGTACTATCACAATGTATCAATACAGTTGGTATCGATTTTTCCCATAAAGGAATCCCAGCTAGCGGATTTCTTAAGTAATCTGCTTCTTACTAGCTGTGGCTAGTGCTATTATCTCAGACTCCATAGTGAACTGAGCCAAAATAGTCCGTTTCTTGGATTTTCAAGAAACAACTCCACCAGCAATGCTAAATATATAGCCACTAGCTGCTTTCGAATCATTAGACAAAGTATTCCAATCTGCATCGGTGCATCCTTCAAGGAGCTGATTCGAAAGCATTATCAAATATCCCATCAGTGTATCCTTCATCGATGTATCCTTCAAGTATCCCAATATACCATTAAATATATAGCCACCAGTTGCTAAATAAATAGTTCGTTTTAGGTCCTGACCCTTTCGATAGCATGCCGGTGCTCTATACTAGGTCTACTAGTAAACCTGCATAATAATCTCATGACACAGGCAATGTCGTGTCTAGTACAATCAGTGGCATGCCGAAGGCTGCCAATATTGCTTGCATAATCAGACTGTCTTGCACATTCACCAATGTTCCTAAATTGTTTTACACTAAGATCATATGGTGTACATGCAGGTTTACTGTCAAAGTAATTGTATTTCTTTATAACTTCTCAATGTTATAAGATTGATCCAAAGAAATTATCTTTTCTTACCTATTAATCTTAATTCCAAGGATTACACTCGCTTCTCCTTGATCTTTCATATCGAAGTTGGCACATAACAAAGATTTGACATTGTTTATAGCAAGAATGTTTGACCCTAAAGATAAGTAGATCATCTACATATAGACATATAATAGTGCAAATGTAATTCTCAGATTTACAGTAAATACATCTGTCACTTTCATTAACTTTAAAACCATACGAGATTATTAAGTTATCAAATTTCTTATGCTATTGCTTAGGTGCTTGTTTTAAGCCATATAATGATTATCTAACTTGCAAACTTTATGTTCTTAACCAAGAATTACAAAGCCTTCACGTTGGTCCATATAAATTTCCTCTTCTAATTCACCATTTAAAAAAGCAGTTTTAATATCCATTTGGTGTATTGTTAAATTATGAATAGATGCTAGTGAAGTTAGTACTCGAATGGATGTAATTCTAGTTACAGGTGAAAAATTGTCAAAAAAGTCTACATTTTCTCTTTGCTTAAACTCTTTAGCTACTAAACGGGCTTTATATACAGCTGGTGTATATTGGATAAAGTATTTTAATCATTGGATAACAAAGCTTTAGTCATCACATCTCTGCAACCCACCAGTGGTTAGTATATGTTGTTCTTCTCTTTCCTGTTTCCAAAATTATGTGTATTTTTTTAATAGTAACTTAGGACTTTGGATTCTTTTAAAATAGGTTGGGCATGAGTTCGGTATTCTTTTAAAATAGGTTGGGCATGAGTTCGGTACCTACCACATGCAAAAGACGATTTGGCTCTTTGGCTACATTGCAAGTTAAGTTTTAATTATATGCTTTCCGTATAATTTATCCATTATTTCCAAATTATTTTTTTATGTAGTGAGAGAAAATTGAATTAGGCTTCATGAAGTATGTTGATGTTGACACCGAAAGTTATTTTATGGTTGACAAACCCGAATTGTCACTGGATGTGATATGTATTTGTTTACATGCACGGTGGATCATGTCAATGGATATGTTGGATATGATAGGAGCATTTTTTACATTTATTTTTGTAGCCAAAATACACGGAAAACCAATACATGCTTTAGTGGCGACTGTTGGTAAAATTTTAGGTAATGATCCTATGCTATGTACAAGGCTATATTTAAATCATTTGTTTGTAGTTACATGCTCAAAAATTAGATCTTACCCCTGGATGAGCATAATAAAACCTACCAACTTTAATGCAGCTTTCTCCTTTACCTATCTTTCATTTAGGTTAAGTTGGTTGCAAATAAGCATATATTGTGACGCCCCACCTCTATACTCACGCTAGCCAAGAACACTAGAGGGTAATGCCTCCGACTAACACAGAGAATAAGGCTGGATAGGAGTGACCATCTATAGCCTTGCTCTAACTATCTATTAAATACATCGACAATAATCATACAAAGCAAATCGACATATCTAATGAATACTTAAAACAAAACCATAAGTGGTTGGAGGATCTACAAGAACAGAATATAACAACTCAAATGTAATATACATCACAGAACAGTAGATCATCATATACACATATACAGATACATAACAGAGTATATAAACTAATACACGCCGAGTGGTATAGCAAACCACAATATACAGACGAATCAAAAGAATACATATATCAGAGTTACAATAAAAGGACTACACAAAAAGCTTTAACAAAAAGGAACAAGCTGAATAGTCTATGCGGAAGCAAAATAGGCTAAGTCCAAAAGCACCTAACCTGAAACATCTCGGTTTGACCCGAGTATAAAATACACGGGTCGGTCTAACTAAACAAATCAGTTAGATAAACTGAACAACAATAAACCTGCAAGGCTACAAGGTATAACAAATATCTCTAAAAGAGATAGCACAATCATCTAACAAAAGATGAATCATATGGTAACAAGACAAGCCTCATACCATCGACAACATAGATAAACAAAGGATACAAATATCCCAAATCAAGCCAAAAAGGCAAATAACAAATACCAATGAAGGTAACACAAGTTCCACGAGGTAATCGCTACATATCATGCGGCTCAAAAAGACCAACACCGAAGGGCGATACCTAGGGAATATACATATCAATGAAACATCAGAAAATTGCTCGAGCTCGGTACTGTATAAACAAGGATCCATGAGCCCGAAGACTACAAACCCAAATATCACTCGAGCGGCTCATAAAGACCTAACTCCGAAAGCGATACAATAGGGCAACAAACCCGAAGGCACAACCCCAAAGGCACAAACCCGAAGGCACAAACCCGAAGGCAACATACCCGAAGGCAACAAACCTGAAGGAGACAGTCCGAAGACACTATGCCAAAGGCAACAAACCGTAGTGGTGAAGGTCCGGAGGCCCAGTACTGGACACCACTAACTGGCAGAACGTGTCATAACTCTAGGAATCCGAAAAGTGTTAACGTGAGTCCCATAACCACTCGTTCGCACTAAACGGTTTACTATCCGTCAGTCAATTTCACACTCAAAGCAGTACAAAGTTCATCTCATATCATCGGTAAACCAAACCCGAATGTCAAAACGATCAGTTGAATGGGTCGGGGATTAATCGGAAGGATAAACGCACAGATTCATGGTCCGTGTCTTGCCCAACCATTTAATCACCCTTCCACTTCGCTCGAAGTGCGAAATTGTACATGTGTTTTAAATAGAATTTATAAGTCGGAGAAGCGAACTTTTAATACGATTTGAAGAAATCATTTATAAAAACCCGTGAATAAATTCAAAAAGGAATCATCAAGGTCAAATATGCATAAACAACTAATTGGAATCAATATGCATCGATCAAATTTGGAAAACTAAGCGAACAAGGCAAATTGGAAAAAGACAATAGATTCAGACGTCTGAAAGAGGTGGTCCAAACGTCTGAATCTGGAAATTAATATGTTTTCCAGAACAAAATTCATACGTCTGAACCTAAACTTTCAGACGTCCGAAATATGCATTATTTTGCCTATTTCCTTTCTGGTTGAAATTTATCACTTTCAGACGTCTGGAATATAAATTCAGATGTCTGAATCTGGAAATTAAAATCTTCCCCATAACAATATTCAGACGTCTGAAATAGAGTTTCAGACGTCTGAAACCTGATGGTCAGGCATTTGCTGAACCTAGGCCATCTATGGCCAAACAAATCGAAAGCAATCGGATGCGTGTTGATTATGGGCTTACGTCAAACGACTACCCAACCTTAACGACACACCCAAACACTCCGAACAACATAAACATCAACCATATAAGGTTTTACATAGATTTGGCTTCAAAAATCAATATTTGGCAATTCACCAAAGCAATCCAAATCGAAAGCAAATGAACATGTAGATATATTAGGAATTCATTCCTAATAACCCAAGATAGCTGTAAACATAAATGTGGGATAAAAATCTCACCTAACATCAATAATATTAAGAGAAGTAGATGTGAGTTCAAAACTCACCTTTTAATTCAAAACAAGAATAGAGAAGCTCAAACACAAAAAGAAGACCAACCACTCTCCACTTCAACTCTACTAGCTTCGATCTAAGATCGAAACAAGTATTTCCTAAGTTAGGTTTAGGAAATTTTCTGAAATTGAAGGAGAAAGAGTTGGAGAAGATGAAGAGGAGGCTTACCAATAGCTTCTCTTTGATTTTGGAGCAAGAATTCAAGTTTGCAAGGTAAACTAGGGCTTGGAATTTCTATTTCTCATTCTCTTCCCCCATTTTCAGTTTTGCTTAAGCTTAAGAAATGAAAGTGCGTGAATGGAAGGAGAGAAAGGGCTGAGTTGGTTTATAGAATAGTTTGGGTGAAACCCAAACCCAAAAGCCTACTTAGCAAATAGCAAAATTCGACTTACTCCAATTCGGCAATTTGTAAAAAGTAACTTTTCGGACCTAATTCCGACTTACGACGCTATATTTAAATAAAACATTTAAATATATAATCGTTAAATATGCGGGTTGTTACACATATCTATCTTAGTGGATTACTTTACTAAATATATTATTCTTAACTAAGAAATGACTTAAACCTGCTTTCCATTATTACACACTAAACCACGTGGCATGAGTAAACCATGCATGCAGTTAGGGCATAGGAAAATTATATATACATGTCGGTACATATCATAGAATACGATTGAATGCACGTATATTATTAAAACACAGAAGTATACACATTATCAATAGGATACATACTAAAGCAGGCTCCTATATCTTACATAACACACGAAACCAAAGAATGAAATAATGTACATGTTGCATGCACATTATGTTGTTAGATGATGAAAGGCTATAAGCAAAAATAAAATAAAATTTAAAGTGCGAAGGCTGCAACTTTATAATCCCATGGAGGCTCTGTGTAACTCACGTTACAAACTAAAAACACAGAAGCCCACATGTACACACTACGCACACACATATCGGCGAGGATCCGCTCAAAACTTTTGTTTGTTCTTTCACTCGATGCTCATGAATGTTTGTATAAAAATGAATAAAGTGTAAATTTCACGATATTTTTTCATTACGTTATATATTATAATAAAAACAGAATTAACATGTGATTTTCACAATAAAATGAAGTTAGCTTGCATATTTATTGTTGTAAAGTATCACCTAAGCATTTAACCATTGTTTTACAATCAATGAATTTTTTTCGGTTTATATTTGCACGGACTACAATCCCTTTGCTATGAGATTTCATTTAATGTTACAATAATAGCTTACCATATGTATAAGTTATCTTCCACGTACAATATACTAAATACTATGACAATCTTCCCATGTAGTACGGTAAATACAAGTTTTGTTTGTACAACTTTGTTATCCATTCTTTATTTTCACAAGTTAGCTACTTGCATGTTATCTAATATTAATTTATACAAGAAAACAACATAGGAGTGGTCTGAATCCAACAAAAGATGCAAAATTCACTCCCAACCATAAAATTATAAAAAAACTCAATCAACTCCGAAATCAACTTCATATAAGTCATAGACGCCTAGAACCAATCTCGACTTATTCAAAGATAGGAATACAAAGATGAAAAAATGTTCGAGCCTTCATAACACACTCCTCATAACATCATCGCTGATAATACACAACAAATGTCAACCAACGAGGAAGAAGCACGCACGAAAGTGGACTTGGAACACTAGCCCTACTGCATGTAAATGTTGTCAGGCAGCGGAAAGGAATCCTAGAAATTGCTGGCAGTCTAGGCAAACAAGCTATCGGTCGAACACATTGAGAAGATTACAAAAATCCTTCAAACAATGTTTTATAAAAGCAATTCCTCTCGAGCACGTGCATCGCACGTGCCAAAGAACTCGTGTGTATATATCTTTATATTTAATAATAGTTGTAACAGTTCCGGTGTCACACTTTTTTGGTATCAACATGAATTACTAAAAACATCTCTTTATATATTATCAGATCTTAATCACTTAAAAATAACATCTAATATTAAATTTATTTTACAAATTCAAACACCCATAAAATTAGACTCTAACAATTAAACATGCTTTACAAATCTAAAACGCTTCTAAAAATAGGATCTAAAATTAAACTTCTTTTACAAATTCAAAATACTTCTTTACAAATATACAAATCTTAATATCACTTGAAAATAAAAACTCATTTTTTGTGACTGATTCAAACATATATAATTTATAAGGAAAACAATTTACGCGCGAATCGCGTGTCGTAACACTTGTGTGTGTGTATATTTTTATTAATAGTTGGCTTAGAAATGCAAACATTCGATCCGACCGTAAACTCTCGAAAATACCCATTACTCGTACATAATTTAACGCTCTTCTATACATGTTATCAAATCCCTTAAAAATTGGATCTAACAAATAGACTCACTTTGTAAATTCAACACGTGCCTTTACAAATTTTAATAAACATTAATATCACTTAAAAATAGGGCTTGATAATTTTTTTTTTTTTACGGTTTCATAACACTCAAATATAATCAAATTTTAATGTCACTTTAAAATATGATATAACAAATGAAATTCCTTTACAAATTCTTTCTTTATTAACTAATAACAAAAAATATAAATTCAAACTACCAAAGCAAATTAGATGCTGAAACTTAAAAGTAAAAATTCAAATAAAACCATGCGTGAGTTCAATTCAAAATATGACTAAATATTTTTGAAAATTATTTTTCTGAGTTTTTTGAAACATATACACTTTGAAGAACAGCTCAGGCGACGAAGCCGTTAGCCTAGCGTCCGTTAGGCTAGCGTATATATATTGTTTCTCACGGTAATTTTTAAGAAATCTTTATTGTCATTTATTTATATGAATTTGTCGCAGCCCGGCCCAGTTTTATGCTTCTTAATCTTTCTACCGCCTTATGAATAATAACCCTAGCTCATATATATTGTTTCTTACGGTGATTTTTAAAAAATGTTTATTATCGTTTATTTATGCAGGTCTGTGGCAGCTCGGCCCAATTTTATGCGCTTGCTGGCGCCGTATAAATAATAGCCCTCCTGTGTTTCTTACATCGCTGAGGTCAGAAAAACCCTAAATCGAAAAAAGAATAATTCAATCGATCCCTTCTCATCCACCGCCGCTCGATTCTCCTCATTGCCATGATCTATTATCTGCCTTCAAGCGTCTTCGAACTCATAGGTAATTTATTAGGTTGTTTTTACAGAAAATTTCGATGGCACGGTATAGTATATACTTTGTAGTTTGCTCAGATGTGAATCGCTATTAATTTTTTTTCTAAATATTTTGATAAGTTCAAAAAGATTGTTTGAATTTTTGTTGGTTCAGAAGAAAGTAGCGGCTGTTGCATGAGCCGAGAGATTTGTTGCTTCTGCGTCATGAGTGCAACCATCAGCCAATTTAAAGCTTGTTTTCATTCAAATGGGACTTGACTAAATTAAAGTTTGTTTTAAGCTGAGAATTGGGATTACAAATATTCCTTTCACATATTAGACAAGATCTATAGCGTTCTAGTTTACATTATTCGATGGCTTTTTTAATGGCTGGCCTAAAAATAAAAATAATAAACCAAAATTGCAGTCAATTGTTACTTTCAGGTAGCAATTTCATATTATTTCTACGTTATGAAGTCAATAGTGCCATAGTTATATGTACTGTGTATGGAACGATAATGTTTGATATTAAACGGCATATTACCAATAATCTATTAAACTATGAGGTAAACATAATGAACTAAGACTGTTGTTGGAGGCAATAACCCTTCATGTGTTGATGATATAAGGAGTCAAACCCGTACAATTGATGTTTTTCTTCTCGATCGTATGCTGATAAGGAAATTTCCTGTAAGGTTATGTGCGTTTTCAGTCCTTTGTAAAGTTAAAGAAATAAAACATAATCTTATTTATATGTTTTCAAATATGATTTCATTTTACAGTATTGCTTAAAAAGTTAAATGTACACTTATAAACTAACATCTTATATTTCGCATATGTTGAACAGGTTCTACTGTCCGGTGTAAACTATCTTGCTTCTAATCGAATATCAAATGCTGAAGGCAAGGGCCCTGATATGTGCACAAGTTTAGCTGAAGCCGTTATGTGTGGACTCCTACCAGATTCCCCGACACTCACAGCTAGTTGGTCTGGTGGTAATACTCGCTGTCTTATTTTGTAGGCAAAGTAATATGAAATAGCGCTTTTTTAAGCTTGGCTGCTTGATATTAAGGTTTATTCATTATTCCCCCCTTCTTTCATCCCGATTTATCATTATTTCAACATAGGCGTCTATTGCTGTTAAAACCCAATTGGTACTGTTTGATTTTTTTGCTATTTATAAAATTCAATTTATTAATTCCTTAGTTGGGTTGTATCAAATCTTCACTAAGTAATTAGATTACCACTTATTCTGACGCAGCGGATAATTCGAAATAAACTTCAATCGATGGATTGTAGCAATCGGTGAGTTGAAGATACCAAAAATGCCCAAGTTCGTTGATCCAAAGATACCGAACTCTAGCTATCTCAAACACGTTGATAGCGCACTATACCGTGTTTCAAGATCTACGATTCTTCGCACGTTGATCTAGCGCACTAGATTCCGTGAATCGGCTTCTACGATCGTTGAATCGAGCGCACTCGATTAACCGAAAGAGGAGATAGGAGAATACACTCAACTACCAATTGGTATGAAAGCACAAAGCTAACAAAAGAGAAATTTTATTCAAAATCAACCACCACAAAATATACAACACACCCTCTATTTATAGCTTGACACAACGGCCCCTTTAACTCGTTGCCGACTCATAGGCTCCGACTCATCATAAGTCGTTGCCGACTTAACATCGCAACACAATCTACACGACTCAAAGATAACAAACGACTCAACATACAACATAACATATACGACTCAACACGACCGAGTCATATACATTACCGACTCAACATATTACATACTGACCGACTCAAGCTATTTACAAACATATTACAACTTTACGACTTGCGACTCATGAGACATACGACTCATCAAATTACAACACAATACGACACATCATAACAACACAGGTTACACGACTCACGACATAGCACTGACTCGCGACCTACGACTCAGCTTAACTCGGCAGCGACTTATGGAAGGCCTTTATCTTCGAACGACTCATCTCCGAGCGACTCATTCCTGGACGACTCATCTCTATGTGGTCTAACTCCGTTCCTTCATTAGGTCGTATAATGATAGGTCGTAGCTTGTTCCTGTTAGGTCGCGGCAACGACTTATCATAATATGGCACTACCTTGTTATCTCGTAAGTTGATGAGTCGGGTTTCCTTTAGGTCGTAACTCGTAGACTCCTTAGGTCGTAAACTTAATGCCACTTCCCTCTCTGGTTCCTTGTTAAGTCGCAGACGACTTATGGATGAGTCGTTGTGTCGTGTACGACTCATCAAACTCGAACACCTCAAACTCTTATTAAATCGTAACTCCTTTGCCTCCTTCTCGTTAAGTCGCAAATGACTTAAGATCACTCCGTTAGGTCGCAAACCATTGGAAATAAGTCGCAGCTTCTTTATCTCGGACCTGTTAGGTCGTAGCCTCCCTTTACTCGCCGTGTTAAGTCGTGGACGACTCATGTTAGGTCGTGGACGACTCATAGTTGCTTCTTTAACTCGTAACAACTTAGGTCGTGACCCTCTTCTGTTGAGTCGGAAACGACTAAAAATTCCTGAATGACTTAAGATTGTGGCCTTCTCCCAACGACCTAAAGAACTTGAACACTTCAACCATACTAATTTCATAGATCGTTTTGCATCATGACTTGAATCAATCGATCCCTCCTCCTGGCCTGCATCATCCTCCCCTGGTTGGGAAGAATTCGTCCTCGAATTTACAAACTTTCTTCTCCGAGATGCTGTCTTCCATTCATTATCTGGTTTGATGTGGCTCTGGCGATAACCACTCTTGAGATTGTCCTTGTCTCGACCCTTTAACGATGCGGTTTGGAATAAACAATGCATAGAATAGAATATACGTGGCATTAGGCAGGCGGCATAAGGAAGTGATCTAAGAGAGATGACATCTGAAACGATGCGGAATAAACTAAGCACTAGGTACCAAATCCACTTTATGTAGCACAGGACTTCATAAAAATAGTGTCGTAAACCATATTGTTTCTGCCAATAGGACGACGTGATATAGAACCAAAACTCATCCAAAATGTGAGACGATATAAGGAAATTTAAAATCATAGAATGACTTAGGAAATCCTGTCCTAAGAAGTGTGATGATTCATGCTCAGATTCTTGTCTTTCCGTATATCGTTCAGAGATGTTATCATCTAGCATCTGTCCTCGAAGTGTGGTATCAAATTCTCCTGACTGAAATGAACTCCCGCTCACTTCTCCTTCAACATAGTTATTTCCATAAGATAGTTCCAAGCAATTGACACTGGCAATGTTTGCAGGGTGGACATCATCAGACGACTTTAACTGGCAATCATTCTCTTCCTCCTGTCGTATCAACTCTTCCTGTTCTTTCGGACTCACAAGATCATATGATATTGGCAGTGAAATAGCTTCTGGTAGGAGTTCAGTATGAGGTTGAACGTCCTGGAGTGATGGTAACTCTTCGGATAATGCCTCAGAATATTCAAATTCAGACTCATCGAATTCTGATCCAACTTCCTCGAAAATATCAAGATCTTCACTCGCTTCTTGCTTGGTTAATTCAAACACTCCATTCCTCATTTCCACATACTCTTTCAAACATACAAAATTAGTTTCTTCAGGTAGTTCCTCAAACATTTCATCTTCACATACTTCATCCTCCTCAGGGTTCTCAACATCAAAATCTTTTCCGGATTCAATCAATATTGATAACTCCTCATCATCTTCCATTTCATCGACGAACTCTCTTAAAGATAATAAACAATCTGATTCTGCCTTTTCTTTCATTTCACTGTCACTTTGCCCAGGCTCCTCGAAAATCACGGAATTAATACTCGTCTGGTTCTCAGCCATAAGCTCAGGTATCAAACAAAAATCCTCCATCAAAAAATGAATTCCCTCAACTCCGAACACAATTTCTTCTTCCATACTATCGATATCAAACTTTGGCAATGACGAGTAATCCACTTCTACATCCACATACTTTGACTCAATCTCTTCGTTATCATCAAATTTCAGCGGTTGATAAAAGTCAAATTCATCATTCCTCCTCAACATATTACTCTCCTCATTACTTGATAAAGATTCTTTATCTTCTTTATCAAACTTTAGTGGTAAGGCTGCGAATGATTCTGTAGGACCAACCTCTTCTAGCTCTTCCAACATTGGTTTAACTTCCTCCGGAAATTGAAGTTCTTCTCTTGCCTCATACATAACCAATGTTTCAGCACTACCTTCCGATTCTTCAACACTCTCGCTAAATGATATTGGACTAGTCTGTTCCTCTTCTTCTTCTGTCCCGCTGTCAGTAGAATCATCCACTTCCTCACTTTCACATTCTTCTATAACAAAGGGTTTCTTCTGGGACTTTGTACTTTTAAAACTTCGATGGTTAGACTCCTGATAATGATAGCGCTTAACTTGGTCATCAACATTCGTCGTAATGATTCTGTGTGCAACTGGTTCGTTGATTCTTTTGGAAATTTCTCCACTATAAGGAACGCCATCAAACTGATTACTGGGTCTTATAACCATACCCTTCCCTTGACTACCTGGATTCCTCTTCTGCAACTGTTGGTTAACACGAGATTGATAATTGTAGGGTAAGAAATTTGCTTTCATCATCCTTTTCATCTTATCCCACTTGACAACTTTAGATTTCTTCATTCTCTCTCTGGTTGATTTAGTTTGTTGCCACCAGTCCATAGCTCTACCTCTCAAGCTTGCAACAACTAACTTAACTTGGCGATCTTCAGGAATATCATTGAGTTCAAACATTCTTTCAACCTTTGACAACCAATCAAGGAATTCCTCTGCTTGTAACCCACCTCGGAATTCTGGAATTTCTGTATCCTTCCTAGATTCCTGAAATCGAAAATGAACACTATCACCATAACGATCTTCTTCAAATTTAGATGAGCTTCGATATCGATTCTGAACATTGCTTCTGCTATGAACATGCTCATCCTTTCTACTTCCTCTTTCATAATCACGATGATCTCTCCTCATCGAAACTGATGATTCTCTTCTGTCACGACTAGATGATGGTAACACCCTCCTCGCTTCCGTAACCAATGGCGAAACTCGGTTTCCTCCATGGTCCGAGATTGGCGACCTTCTGCTTTGACTTGTATTCAAATCCATCATCAATTTCTCCAATCTACCAAAACTTTCATCGAACTTCTCATGCATACGTTGCTCCATTTGATCGGCTTCTTCTTTTCGATACAAAGCTTCAACGTTTTGATGTCGGTTAGCTCTTCTAGGTGGCATGATTGAACAACAAAATCTTCAAGTGACGGCTTCACAAGCTTCCACACAACTTCACAAGGCTCGGCCTTAAACTTCTCTTGACTCGGCCTATACCACTACACAACTTAGCTCGGCTCAAGCTCAAGTACTTCAACACAAATCAAATTCAAACAAATCTCCACTCTAGATCCAAAATGGAATGGATCGGAATCTTCAAACTTGTTGCAACTTCAAGATGAACACGATAAACTCCAAATACTTGGCTCCAAGAATCAACTTAGCTATGATTGGCTAAGTATGGCTCTGATACCAAAACTGACGCAGCGGATAATTCGAAATAAACTTCAATCGATGGATTGTAGCAATCGGTGAGTTGAAGATACCAAAAATGCCCAAGTTCGTTGATCCAAAGATACCGAACTCTAGCTATCTCAAACACGTTGATAGCGCACTATACCGTGTTTCAAGATCTACGATTCTTCGCACGTTGATCTAGCGCACTAGATTCCGTGAATCGGCTTCTACGATCGTTGAATCGAGCGCACTCGATTAACCGAAAGAGGAGATAGGAGAATACACTCAACTACCAATTGGTATGAAAGCACAAAGCTAACAAAAGAGAAATTTTATTCAAAATCAACCACCACAAAATATACAACACACCCTCTATTTATAGCTTGACACAACGGCCCCTTTAACTCGTTGCCGACTCATAGGCTCCGACTCATCATAAGTCGTTGCCGACTTAACATCGCAACACAATCTACACGACTCAAAGATAACAAACGACTCAACATACAACATAACATATACGACTCAACACGACCGAGTCATATACATTACCGACTCAACATATTACATACTGACCGACTCAAGCTATTTACAAACATATTACAACTTTACGACTTGCGACTCATGAGACATACGACTCATCAAATTACAACACAATACGACACATCATAACAACACAGGTTACACGACTCACGACATAGCACTGACTCGCGACCTACGACTCAGCTTAACTCGGCAGCGACTTATGGAAGGCCTTTATCTTCGAACGACTCATCTCCGAGCGACTCATTCCTGGACGACTCATCTCTATGTGGTCTAACTCCGTTCCTTCATTAGGTCGTATAATGATAGGTCGTAGCTTGTTCCTGTTAGGTCGCGGCAACGACTTATCATAATATGGCACTACCTTGTTATCTCGTAAGTTGATGAGTCGGGTTTCCTTTAGGTCGTAACTCGTAGACTCCTTAGGTCGTAAACTTAATGCCACTTCCCTCTCTGGTTCCTTGTTAAGTCGCAGACGACTTATGGATGAGTCGTTGTGTCGTGTACGACTCATCAAACTCGAACACCTCAAACTCTTATTAAATCGTAACTCCTTTGCCTCCTTCTCGTTAAGTCGCAAATGACTTAAGATCACTCCGTTAGGTCGCAAACCATTGGAAATAAGTCGCAGCTTCTTTATCTCGGACCTGTTAGGTCGTAGCCTCCCTTTACTCGCCGTGTTAAGTCGTGGACGACTCATGTTAGGTCGTGGACGACTCATAGTTGCTTCTTTAACTCGTAACAACTTAGGTCGTGACCCTCTTCTGTTGAGTCGGAAACGACTAAAAATTCCTGAATGACTTAAGATTGTGGCCTTCTCCCAACGACCTAAAGAACTTGAACACTTCAACCATACTAATTTCATAGATCGTTTTGCATCATGACTTGAATCAATCGATCCCTCCTCCTGGCCTGCATCATATTCTCATTGCTTGTACAATTCAATCATTACTACTGATTTTGGAGGTAACTAAACCATAATTGTTTTGATCGTTTAATAGATTACATATATTAGTATGTGCAGTTTGTTTCTAGTGGATATTTTTCTTGCAATCCAAATTTAAATTGATTTTAGGTTTATGAAGGGTCTTGTTAACTGTAGCTTGAATACATGTACATGAGCCAATTTGAAATATTTTATTTTTATGTTTATTGATCGATAAATAAGAATATGTTGTTGGATCTCAATTGTAGAAATCTTGATGTGCATGCTCATGATGATGTCACAAATGAATTAGGCACTAGCTTACGAATAGTTTTGTATCAATACATTATTTGTATTGCTTACACAAGTCTATTGAAGCGGTATCCAAATTTTTTTAAAGTAACCGTTCGCCATTCATTTTTCATAGCATTAACAACTGGGACCTAGTATTTGAATGGCACTATTGATTAAACCTTAAACATGTTCAAATGTGTAGATCATGGGTATTGGAGACCCGTTAGTTTCAAATAACTTAAACATGTAAAATGATATTAAACTACAGGTGTGTGCCTATTGCAACAGTTTTAGCAATGCCTAGATTTTGTTTTTAATTATGCATTTTTTAATAATGGGCAAAACTAATTGTAAAATATTTACTTCAACGAGCAGAAAAGTTATAAAAGACCTATTACAAGTCTTCTACGACGGTCAAAAACAGTTGTAAAAAATTACGATCCTATTACAACTTTGTCTAATATGGCTTCTCCAAAACAGTTGCAAAAGACCTATTAAACGGTTGTCAAATCATGAAAAGGGTATTTTGTTGTAATGTTGACCCATTAAAATCCAAATAGGAATTCTTTTTGAATTATACCCATTTCATTTGCTGTAGATCGGGTTAGTTCTAACATTGTCCAATATATATACACGTATAGGCTTATTTCATTAGGAATTTTTAACATCTTTGTCTTTTTATCATGCCTGTCTATGCATTTGGGAAGCTATGACAATTCTTTGTTGATTATGTGGTTTATGCGAAAGGCAATTCTCTAATTCATGTTCCTTCTATCTTAATTTCATACCATTTCTTCCATGCATAAAGTAGATTAAAATTGATTATTCTAGCCTATTTTTTGAATATGTAGGAATATACACAAATATTTAGAATGTCGAATATAGAATAAATTGCAATCATGCATCCTTTGATATAAATCGAAAACATGTATCTATGGTATATAACTTAGAATGTCAAATAAAAACTACGCATATTTACCATGACATTATTACCATTTATTAATTTTGGGGGTGCTATGGAGCAACTCACGTGTATTTTGTTCTGAATAGTTTTGATATCCTCAACCATATATCAAGAAAGGCTATTCTACAAGAAATGTAAAATTTCCCTTTGCACCCAAGCATAATATAAAAATGATTCTTCAATCCCATTAACAACATACAAAATAAATGTTTATTATAAAACATATATTACCTTAGTCTGGAGCGATCCCATTATCAACATACAAAATAAACGTTTATTACGAAAAATATATTACCTTAGTCTGGAGCTTTCCATAGTTCAACGGTGATTAGATTGATTGGGATTTAGTCCCTAACCTAACATTAACATATCAATGATGTACAATTGGTATCCATACCCTACATTTTGAAATGCTAATTCCATAATCTAGCAGCAAAATTATCAATATAGTTATCTGCATAGGGTAAAGAATCAAAAACTATAACCATACCGATAATTCATTGCATTGTAATAACACATGACCTGAACTATCGTATAACTAATTCATATAGTGTTATTGTAATCATTTTATCTTGACCATTTAAAGTTTATAAGACTTCAGTTTTAAATTGGAAATGTGCATGGATAACGTTTTGTTCTTAGTTGTAAAAATATGAATAAATAAAGAGATCCTAATCATAGCGCTTCAGCTCCAAAAGGAAAGTTGACAAGTTATAAAAATAAATGTGTGCATTTCAAATGATTAGTAGTATAACTGTATAACAAAAGATGCTTCACAAGTGGATACCAAGTTAGTAATATGCATTAGTGAAGTAATTTTAAAGTTTGAGTTAAGCACTCTTTTGGGTGGCATGCAAACCGATTAGTCTCATCTGGTATACACATAGTAGGTGCCATCGTTATCAAAAATCCTAAAATCTTACGATTTAAATCCCGTTTTGGATCGGATCTCTCTCGTTCCGATTCAATTTACATATTGCGATCCAAACTCACTTAAAACCGCAGTTGAGAAAAATCATTCAATGCATCCTTATATATTCAATATATTTATCATCCACAATTCTAGTTCTAGTGTTTCGTAAGTAAAATAATAATGAAACAAGAGAAAAAAGGGTATTTTAAGTTTTATATGTAAAGTTCTTGTGTCATAATCAATTTTAAAGTATCTACAATTCTTAAGACATGGACCTTCTAAATCTACGATTTAAGATTTAAATCCTGTTTTGATTTAAAATTTGAGCATTACAATTTACGATTTGAATTCCGTTTTGATAACCTTGGTAGGTGCAACATTTCCAATATTTTTAACAATCATTATTATGCATTTCATTCATCTGTAGCCTTGTCTTCCTATCAAGTCTCTATTTTGAATCAGGGAAGCAATAACAAACCTTTGTTGAGTTTCCATTTTATGTAGCAAGCAATTTTCTGTTTCATGTTCATTAAACCTTAATGGCATACCATTGCTTTCACAGACAGAATAGATTAAACCGATTATAATGGCAAATTCTTTTGTATACAAGGAAATAAGAAATTACATATATAGCACAACAATAGTAAGATGACATAAACTTTACATGTCTTTAAAAAATTAAATGACACTGGTTATGTGACAATTTTAGAGTACAAATCAAAGTTATCAAGGTGTGCGAGAGAAAGGCGCAAGCGCACCCCATACCTAGTTGGATTTAAAAAGAAGTGTCGGGTCAAAATGGAAAACTATCTTTATACGAGCTAATGATTCATGCACAAGAGAAAAGGATAGATGATTTTTTTGCTATCGATACACAGACAACTGTAGTGATATCAACCGTAAAACCGTTTGATATGTAGATCATTATACGTTTACAAAAGCAACAAAACTTATTGCTTTTGAAGATGAAACTGGAGAATGTAAAACAAGTGTCGCGAATGCTACTAATGCTACGAAAGTGTAACGACTTACATATTGATTTCATTTTAAGCGAGACATTTATTTTCCATTCTTTAGGTTCATCTTTAGAAGCACTAAGTTTTACTGTTTTTATAAACGTATAGTGATCTACTTATTTGACAATTTCATCGTTGATAACACTATAGTTGCCTGTATATCCGGTAGCAATAGAATCGTCTATCTTTTTCTCTTGTTTAGGATTCTTAGCTAGTTTTCCATCTTGACCTGAACACTTCTTTTTAAATCCAATTAAATACATATATTTATATTCGACCTTTATTATTAATTCCATCTCGATGTTTACAACAATTTTTAAGTCAACATGATTATCATTATTGTGTAGATGTTTGATCCCTCTAATGAAGTTCGAATAGGTCTGTTGGATTTTATGTAGCAAGCAATTTTCTGTTTCATGTTCATTAAACCCTAATGACATACCATTGCTTTCACGGACAGAATAGATTAAACCGATTATAATGGCAAATTCTTTTGTATACAAGGAAATAAGAAATTACATATATAGCACAACAATAGTAAGATGACATAGACTTTACATGTCTTTAAAAAATTAAATGACATCGGTTATGTGACAATTTTAGAGTACAAGTCACAGTTATCAAGGCGTGTGAGAGAAAGGCGCAAGCGCACCCGGTGCGCCTTTTTAGTTGCTGAGGTGCCTTGGTTGCTGGAGGTGTCTCGGCTGCTGGAGGTGCACAAAAATCGTAGAAAGCACGCGTTTTTATGCGGCGACGAGGCTGAATAAAGCGCACCTTGGGTAGGTGATGTTATTTTTGCAGGCCAACTCTTACTTGACCCAAAATCCAACATGTTTGCTCGTCGATATTGCAATACTTTTTATGTTATAAGACATATAATTGTTTTACGTATTTACTACTTTTTTTCATGTTTAAATACAAATAATTGCCTTTTGTAGTTTATGTCTAGCAGTAATAGGAAACTTAGGATGATTTTATAGTAACATAAGCTTAAATCCAAAAAGGTTTCCTAGTGAATTTTCACCAGTATTCCAATACAAATTAATTTATCATTTATTGTTTCGTTTTTTGTGGAATGCTTGAGCTACGTGTAAAATATTTATAATCTTATGTGAAACACGTGCAATAGATCCATATTGTGTACTTTTTGATGAATCCTTGGTAAAAAAGGCGTTCATGAAACATTTGAAAGATGTGGTTATTTTTTTTAAAATTTAACAGAGCCGTTCGAACCCACAAGAATTAGAGAAATTAAACATCTACACAAGTTTAAAAATTGTTGTAAATTGGGAGGTGAAATTAATAATAAGGATCAAGTATAAAGATCTGTACTTAGTTGGATTTAAAAAGAAGTGTCGGGTCAAAATGGAAAACTATCTTTATACGAGCTAATGATTCATGCACAAGAGAAAAGGATAGATGATTTTTTTGCTATCGATACACAGACAACTGTAGTGATATCAACCGTAAAACCGTTTGATATGTAGATCATTATACGTTTACAAAAGCAACAAAACTTATTGCTTTTGAAGATGAAACTGGAGAATGTAAAACAAGTGTCGCGAATGATACTAATGCTACGAAAGTGTAACGACTTACATATTGATTTCATTTTAAGCGAGACATTTATTTTCCATTCTTTAGGTTCATCTTTAGAAGCACTAAGTTTTACTGTTTTTATAAACGTATAGTGATCTACTTATTTGACAATTTCATCGTTGATAACACTATAGTTGCCTGTATATCCGGTAGCAATAGAATCGTCTATCTTTTTCTCTTGTTTAGGATTCTTAGCTAGTTTTCCATCTTGACCTGAACACTTCTTTTTAAATCCAATTAAATACATATATTTATATTCGACCTTTATTATTAATTCCATCTCGATGTTTACAACAATTTTTAAGTCAACATGATTATCATTATTGTGTAGATGTTTGATCTCTCTAATGAAGTTCGAATAGGTCTGTTGGATTTTATGTAGCAAGCAATTTTCTGTTTCATGTTTATTAAACCCTAATGACATACCATTGCTTTCACGGACAGAATAGATTAAACCGATTATAATGGCAAATTCTTTTGTATACAAGGAAATAAGAAATTACATATATAGCACAACAATAGTAAGATGACATAGACTTTACATGTCTTTAAAAAATTAAATGACATCGGTTATGTGACAATTTTAGAGTACAAGTCACAGTTATCAAGGCGTGTGAGAGAAAGGCGCAAGCGCACCCGGTGCGCCTTTTTAGTTGCTGAGGTGCCTTGGTTGCTGGAGGTGTCTCGGCTGCTGGAGGTGCACAAAAATCGTAGAAAGCACGCGTTTTTATGCGGCGACGAGGCTGAATAAAGCGCACCTTGGGTAGGTGATGTTATTTTTGCAGGCCAACTCTTACTTGACCCAAAACCCAACATGTTTGCTCGTCGATATTGCAATACTTTTTATGTTATAAGACATATAATTGTTTTACGTATTTACTACTTTTTTTCATGTTTAAATACAAATAATTGCCTTTTGTAGTTTATGTCTAGCAGTAATAGGAAACTTAGGATGATTTTATAGTAACATAAGCTTAAATCCAAAAAGGTTTCCTAGTGAATTTTCACCAGTATTCCAATACAAATTAATTTATCATTTATTGTTTCGTTTTTTGTGGAATGCTTGAGCTACGTGTAAAATATTTATAATCTTATGTGAAACACGTGCAATAGATTCATATTGTGTACTTTTTGATGAATCCTTGGTAAAAAAGGCGTTCATGAAACATTTGAAAGATGTGGTTATTTTTTTTAAAATTTAACAGAGCCGTTCGAACCCACAAGAATTAGAGAAATTAAACATCTACACAAGTTTAAAAATTGTTGTAAATTGGGAGGTGAAATTAATAATAAGGATCAAGTATAAAGATCTGTACTTAGTTGGATTTAAAAAGAAGTGTCGGGTCAAAATGGAAAACTATCTTTATACGAGCTAAGGATTCATGCACAAGAGAAAAGGATAGATGATTTTTTTGCTACCGATACATAGACAACTGTGGTGATATCAACGGTAAAACCGTTAGATATGTAGATCATTATACGTTTACAAAAGCAGCAAAACTTATTTCTTTTGAAGATGAAACTGGAGAATGTAAAACAAGTGTCGCGAATGATACTAATGCTACGAAAGTGTAACGACTTACATATTGATTTCATTTTAAGCGAGACATTTATTTTCCTTTCTTTAGGTTCATCTTTAGAAGCACTAAGTTTTACTGTTTTTATAAACGTATAGTGATCTACTTATTTGATAATTTCATCGTTGATAACATTATAGCTGCCTGTATATCCGGTAGCAATAGAATCGTCTATCTTTTTCTCTTGTTTAGGATTCTTAGCTAGTTTTTCATTTTGACCTGAACACTTCTTTTTAAATCCAATTAAATACATATATTTATTTTTGACCTTTATTATTAATTCCATCTCAATGTTTACAACAATTTTTAAGTCAACATGCTTATCATTATTGTGTAGATGTTTGATCCCTATAATTAAGTTCGAATAGGTCTGTTGGATTTTTGAAAAAATGACTATTTTTTTGATGTCATACGAATGACTTTTTTTATTAAGAATTCTTCATAAAGTGTTAATATGGATTTATTACATGTATTTCATATAAGATTATAAATGTCTAACATGTACCTAGAGCACCCTAAAAAATGGTACGTAAATTTGTATTAGAAAATCATCTTAATTTTCTTATTACTCTTACATACAAACTTTAGGAGCCAATTATTTGTATATCTTTTAATATTTAAATGTATTGTGTTCTAATCCAAGACCATAATGATATTATTTTATTGAAATACACCTAATTGTTAAATGGATACTTTAGTAAGAATAATGAATCACATGAACATTCTGTTTTCCTTTCACCTTTATATATATGTATGCGGATCCGACTTTGTTCATCTTCTTAAACTGGAAACTTTAATCAAATCTCTCTTGAAAAATTCTTGTAAGCATGTTATATGTCCAACTTCTAAAAGATATATCCAAAGTAATGATTACAACAGATTTGTAACAATAAAAAATAGCCATTTGCAAGAATGAAACCTGTTTGGTTTGCGGATATTTTTTATTTTTTTGTGAATAATATCATACCATTTGCTTGTGAATTCTAATACTGCAGCAAATTAGCCATTTTGCAACACTTAATTTTTACAATTTGTAACGATTGTTATCGTTACAATCTACAAACAATTTTTTCCATTGGAAAAGTTTTGGAACGCCTACATCGTAATGATAGTTGGTAATTGTGTAAATAAACTACAGTATGAAGGAGAGATTTGTATTTCTCTTTTTTATTTGCACGTGTACTATTTCTCATGTTTCTAACACACATTATTTACTCTTTTCTACAAAGCTAGGGTTTCGCTCCTAACAAGATTTTATGTTTTGTAACATTTGATGTTATAACCTTTATGGTTTTTTGTTGCATTATCAATGCTTAATGCTTACGACGTTTCTTTGTTACTGCCAATCCCGAATATTTATTTTCAAAAATGTTTGTAAATAAGACTTAAAAATTCTGTTTTTATAGACATATATATGTACATCATTTTCAAGTTACACCATTTTAATAGATGTTACGGTAATGTTCAATGGTATTAGTACCTTTTTGATAAATAAATCACTCCATTCTCAATTATTTTGCATAATTAATGCACCCTCATTCTTCATGTAGATGAAGTACTATTTATTTAATTATTTTCTATTTCGATACCAGTCTAACCAAACATTAGAATAAGCCATTAATTGAAGAAGGTAAATCACTTCATTATTTTTCAAATTTGTTTCCTTCATGTATTGAGTTATTTTGTTCTCTATTTTGATACCAATTTAACCAAAACGTTAGGATAAGCCATTAATTGAAGATTTATCATTTTGTTACACGTGCATTTATTTTCTAGCACCACAAAAAGGTTTATCATTTTTCATACTTTGTACTAAATTGTCTAAGCTAGTTGTTATTTTTGGGTTGTAAATGCTATAATTTGATGTTATTAAATATGAAGAAGATGCTCAAAATACAAAATATAAGGATTCTTCTTGAAATACATAAAATGATAGTCAAAATAACATAGTTGACCCAAACATGCTCAATCATCATGTCAAAGTCAATTTCATGAATTTCTTCGACATCTCGCGATATCTTTCTATTATATTATATTTTCTATCTCAGAAGGTTTTCACACTTACTGTTTCGGTGTTTAATTTTGCTCCATTCAGAATTTTGGCTTTAATACAAATTGACATAAATCAGTGAAATGCTATACCAAAAGTGACAACTTGGAATCATGGGAGAAAGTAGTTTAATCTTAAGCCTAAATTCCTTTCTTCAAAAGGTATTCCGTCTTGGATCCCCTTTTCAACATATAAATTATAAACAGCTCCAAAACAAGATTTCATTTTTTTAACATTTGATGCTATAACCTTTATGGTTTTTTGTTGCATTATCAATGCTTAACAATCATGCTTACGGACGTTTCTTTGTTAATGCCTAAATAGAAAGAAATGTAATTAGCAAATTATACAAAAAAATACCATGAAGATTTATTTTTAAAAATGTTTGTAAATCAAACTTAAAAGTTATTTTGTTTATGGACATGTGTGTGTCACACATCATTTTCAACTTAACGCCAATTTAATAGATGTTATGGTAACATTCTAATGGTGTTAGTTCCTTTCTGATAAATAAGCCACTTTAAAATGCCCCAGTCTCAATTATTTTGCATAATTAATGCATCCTCATTCTTCATGCAGATGATAAAATATGTTTATAAAAAGCATGCCACAATATATTCTTGATGAAAACAAAAATAACCAATTAATATTTATTTAAAAAATATTACTTGTTTTGTTCTAAGAGTACCAATATTTATTCTCTATTTTGATACCATAAGGTTAGAATAAGCTTTTAATTGAAGAAGGTAAATCGCTTCATTTTTCAAATTATCAAGTATCGAGTTTCCTTCATGTATTGAGTTATTTGGCATCCTCAATCGCATATGCATAGACTTTCAAAAGATCATTCAATGGCCGACCAAACTCAATTTTTTTCCAAAGTTATCAAGACATCTAATAATTCAATATTTTTAGAAATGGTAAGGAGTAATGTTTAGCAAGCAGTTTCAGACTTGGTTCACACCGTAATATTATCGTGGTTACATAGTTTATGTCTTTTAAAATGTTTTGACGAAGAAAAACGAAAATGTAGTAGTCATCTCTAAAATGTTGCATTAGGATATATATCAGGCAAAAGAAATAAATCTGCAAATAGAGTAAATGATGCATGAATGCATGAATAATGAACATGCTTTAATTATGCAAAATGTGGTCAGAGAAATTAAAATGCTTTATATTGATCAAACGAACCGTTAGGAGGTTTCTGTAACTAAACCAAAATGAAATACTCCGAAGCCCCATAAAGATGCAAACAAATCATTCATATTCTCTGCTGTTACCTCCGTCGTCTTTTTTCTCCTATTTTCTATTTTTTCTGCCAACTCTTGTTTCCTCTTCAGTTCATATTCCATATCTAACTTATCATTCTTCGCCGGTAGTACCTGTTTTTTTAACACCCTTTCAAGGTTTTAAATCTCGTATACTGGTCATATTTCGTCCCGATGATTTTGGTGACTCGGTATCGTATCGGGGAAGATCTCGGACGAGACGAGTGCTTCTCGGATGCCAACATCGGATTTACATATCGGACCTTAAATTTCATCTCGGGACCATATTGGCATATATTTCAATGTTTCAAATCAGTTCATACAATACTAAAATATGTTAAATAATATTAAAGAACCATATCCATGATGTTTACACATCACTAAAAGTTTAAAATTAGTAAACAACACGTACATATCTAATTAAACATTACACGGCATATATAAGCATCTGCTGATGTAGGGTCTCTGATTCGTCCCAATTCCCAAAAGTTGGTACAACTTTGCATCTATCGGATGATTCTTCGTTGGTCTTGAACCTTTCAGGGTTATTTAGGGCAACCCCTTATGTCTTGGCGTGATGGCGGTGAAGTGGAGGCTGCTCAAATTGCAGTGGGATGCACTGTTTACTCGATTTACCTTCTCCATTAATATGAGCTCAAACTTTTGAAAAGAGAGCTCCTTAGGAGTGGTGTAGACTCTTTTGGTTTTTTTACACTTTTACAACTACAAAGAAGCTATATAAGTGATAAAAGCGAAAAAGGTTAGTCTTGTTATTTGTTTATTCTTTCTATTGTTCTTTCTTAGAAATAACAAAGAAGTTTATGAAGATATTATGAGTGACAAGTTTATGACAACTAGTAGGGGATTAAGAGGCAAAAGTACCCGATTAAGTTTATCAATATCTGTTGCGGATGTTATCCCTTTTTGTGCAATCTTAACTTGGACATGAAGAGGTTGTTAATGCATCTTCTTCATTTTGACATGAATCACAACGCTGTATCTCATGCCTTACCTATGGAAACCAGGTATGTAACAGCCTCTTCTGAAAAAATTATTTTACCCCACAAGCGATTGTTATTAATGTGGTTGCTAAATGAGTGGAAATTGGTTCAGGTTCAGTTCACTTGCATGTACTCACTTTATTCGGTTTAGTATTTGATTATAAAGTTAAGCATGAAGATACCGTTAGTAATCAGTAAGGAATCGCTTATTGTTTCTAGAGAGATTAACTGCTTATAACAATGAAGTACCTCCCCTATTAGATCAAAAAATTTAATATAGCATTGAAACTTTTTCAGTGGTTCCAAGTGTATTGCATTCATCTATGACAGTGGACCACATGTGTGTGTATATGTTCCGACAACTTTGCAGTTTAAATACTGAACTAACATTGTAGTAATGTTGCAATTCAAAATTTTTATTTCTATTTTTTAGAAACCCCAAAAGGATGTTATGGCAACTTATAGGTGCATATATGCCAACTTGGGATTTCTAACTGTATTGTTTGATTGGATTACTGCAGGTATGGTATTTGGTTTTATACTGCAAGCAAGAAGCAATGGATTACTGCAGGTGATGTTTCTTAAATAGTTTGTCTGGCACCAAAACCAGTACAAACTGGGAACGACGGGTTGGTATTTTGATAACTTTTGGCCTTAAATAATTATTTGATACAGAACGGTGGTTTTTGTTTCTTACCTGGCTTTCTTCAAAATCAATCTGCTTATATAATGATGAATCCCATTGTATCGAGGAGCTAATTGCCGTGTGCAACATTCATGGTCTTAAAAGGTGTATTTTGTGTATAGTCCTGCATTGAAGCGATTAAAGCAAGTTGTAATGGAGACTACAACCATTTTGATAGAAGTGTGTGTGTGTATTAGTAATGGAATCATAATATTATTATGATATGCAAGTAAGACCATATAGATACTCTAGGCAAGGAAAAACCTTTTAACTTTCCTCATTTGTGTGTATTTTACTCTGAACGGTGGCAAAGAAGATGCATTTGTGTGAATTTTACTCTGAACGTTTACTTTCCTTATTTTTGTACAAGCGAAATAGAAATATTCATGGCCAAAGATCCATTAGCCTGCATTCCAAATTTAGAGTTATTTTTGACCCAAGATGGAGGTGGTAGATCTATTTATGATGGTACATGCATGAAATTTTGTACAATATACGTTTCATTTTTTTCTATGATTGACAGAAGCTGTGCTTGTAGTTATTTATATGTATCTGTGCGTGTAGTTGGTATTTCTATGTATGATGTAGTTTGTCTAAAATATGTAGTGGTGTGCCTTTACAGTTCCTTTTGTTTTGGTATGTTTTGGTACTTACGAATGCGGCAAGTTATCATTATTGCTGTTCAACATGGTCATCTTATTTCCTATTTGCCACTTACTTTAAAAGCCAACTTAGTTCAGTTAATAACCGAAAAGAGTAAGGGAGAAACGCATACAGCATTGTGTTATGGTCTGACGTGTAGATTATGCATTAAAATCTAAAGTAGCATTACGTGCTGTTAACATTACTTCTTAAAATTTGAATTGTTCATATGGATTTTTAGAAAGTGTATGTGTCAAAATTGGTCACAAATTTCAAAAGTCGTGAAAGCACAAGTGTTTACACACATATCCACAATATTCCAACACAGACCCGAGATCCAGATAAAGTAGAGAATAAAAATGAAAAAACAGTAAAATTAAAATGGTAGAAGGCAAGAAAGAACACAAAGTTTATAGTGGTTCGGCTATCTTCGGTTTACGTTTACTTTTCAATCCTTTTATTCCTTTTATATTGTAGTTACAGTTACAAGCCTTTGAAAATCAATAACAAAAATGGCAGAGCTTCGCGTAGGAGAGAAGAAGATCCCTTTTTAGTTGCCACATGACTCCTATTTATAGGTGTAGATTCGAAAATATCCGCCCCAAAACCTGAAATACCTCTTCTCATGCGCAAGTGGGTCCACAAGATCGATTCAGAACGATTTAGGATCGATGCGTATTCAATTCGTATCTATCCCAAAGTGGTCCAATCGAGCTGAGATCGATCATGAAGTTTCTCGAGTGCATCAGGAAGCTCGTATTAAAATTTCATAGCATTTGGACTCGTAGAACGAGAGTTGTGATTGATGCAAGTTGGTGTCTGCATGAAGGCTGAATATTTCTTATCGATCAATCCGCTTCAATCCATTTGGTATCCATCCTATTTGCATCGATGACGTGGCTCGGAAACCCGGGGGAGATCCATTTTTGATGCCAAGTTGACTGCTTTTTCATCCAAACACGTTCCATTCGTATCGATCTAAGATGCTTATTTCGCATTGATGATCCGATGACCTTTTCGTATCCATCGATCAATCCCCCTTCGTATCCATCAACATATACCCGTTTCATGTTCGTATCGATCCCCTGCTTTGCCTTTCGTATCCATCGGTTGCCCCTTCCTTCGTATCGATCCAGCCATGATCGATACGAAATGTGCCAACAAGTTCTGCCGCATTCATCAATCGATGAGTAAGTATCGATACGAAATCCATCAAGTCTGCATCCATCCAAGTCTCGCTTTTTTCGTATCCATCTAGCGCCGCAACCTACGTATCGATCCAGTACCATGTTCTTCGTATCGATCCCATGTTTTGATCGATACGAAATGCATCGAGACAAAGACTGACCGATCCAAACCAAATGCCAAGCACACGTGTTGATCCAAACTCGCATCCATCTGCTGACACGCCTCTATCGATACGAACCGTATCGATACGAACGACATTCATCGATCCGAAGTAACCCACGTTGATCGATACGAACAGTATCGATTTGAACCATATCGATACGAAGGTATCGATCTGAACCATTTCTCATCAACATTGATCCATCCATATGTCGATCATACAAACTCCGATCGACCTAAGATTTGAAACGTAGCCTCACCTAGTCTTGTCCATTATTCCCAGTCGATCCCGTCTTGATTGGAGCTTGACCAAATTTTGATGATATCGATCACAACCTTGTTTCCAGTCGACCTCCAATCTCGATATCCATCCTTTCCGACCAATTTGTTGATATCCCGACCTTGTCCAAAAGGCGGGGTAACATTTGCCCTTCAAAACATGCCTTGTGGTAAGAAGGCGTGTTTTAAACAGCTCCGAATCCGACTTCTGAAGTCCAAATTCCATCCACGGCCGTACCATTCGATCTATAATCCAATCCATTACCAAGTCATCATATCCGAGTGTCATAGCCTTATCCTCATCCAAATTTGCGACTGCTCCGAGTCGATATCCAATTCCGAATCCAGTAACCAAATCCTTAAACAATTTCATATCCATCTGAACACAACAACCAAGTTCTAATCCATCCATATCCAATAATTGAATTCAGGACCTCTTCAAGTCGATATCCAAATCCGAGACCACTCCGGGTCCATACCCAATTCCTTAGCTATTCATAGCCAATATCCGAATCCATAACCTCTTCGGGTTCTTGCCAAGCGTAATCAACACTCGATGACCTGTATTGAGTAACGCCTTGGGCTCCAGGTTCAGTGTCCCTGAACGTTGAATAATGCCATGACTTAAGTCCTAAGTCGAATCCTGATTGCTCCAAACCCTTGCCAAGTATAGTCCATACTTGACGACCTGAAATAGTAACCGATAATATATAGCCTAAGTCCTAGGCCGAATCCTTGTCTCTCCGGACCCTTGCCGAGCATAGTTCATACTTGACGACCTGAATAATTCGATTCGCCACGCTTGGACAAAGCGACTTACCCCCGCCAGGCATAATCCACACCCGATGACCATTTACCAAAAGCCAGATAAAAAATCTAATCGAAATTCAATCTAAAATTCAGATCAAATTGGAAAACCGGAAATCCATACCAAAAATCCAAACCAATATCCAAACTAGAAAACAAGCATCCAGACTAAAGTCAAAATCAGAAAATAAACAAAACCAGGAGTTCGAACCAAACTCCGAAATCAAACCAGAAAAAAGCAAATGTCCAAACCAAAAAAGAAAAAACAAATTTCACAAACTGTAGCATCGCGATTTATCATCATCTAAGTGCATGCCTATGGGCTATCTCCGACCCCGTACATGAGTAAGTGACTTGATCGTTTACCCAGAGTTTGCTACTTATTCCATATCATCCCGGTCAGTCGATAACCAATCGATCATCATTCCTGAGCCTCGTGCCATCGTCGTTTGAGGTAAACAGTGGCTGCTTTTGTTCCCTCGCCGCATTCTGAATTCCGACGTATTGTCGCAGACTCGCAGCTGACCTCTCCTTCCAGGCTCCTCGATTATATCCTTCAGATGCTTGCTACATAGCATATCAATGCTTAATAACGGTTAGCCAGAGTGCCTGTATTAGATATAAAAACTTAGTAAATGCCTAACTAGAATGCTTAAATCCGTGCCTAAGACGACTTATGAGATATGGTAAGAGAAGAAATCCCAATACAAGTATTTGAAAGTTTGGGTCCATCCTACGTTAAGAATGTTGGCTCTAATAAACTTCAGACACGATTGGCTCTGTGTAAATTAATAGGATATATTAAGAAATCTATGAAATATATTTTCTATAATACCTGGAAGCAAGTTATTGTTTCCCGGCACACTGTACTTCTAGAAAAGAAACTTTAGCCACAAAAACTACAACTTAGATTTTCACAAAATATTTTCAATCTATCAAAACCTTGTACAAGCTTGCAAATTCCTCTTGAGCCCCAAACTCTTGTACGCATACATCATTACAAACATGTATGTATATATAGAGAGGGGTGTGATAATTCAGTTGTTTTCAAACAACAAAGCCTGTAAAAAAAATAAAAACTCTGTAAAACAAAAACAAAGCATAGTAAAAAGAAAGAAGCATCTGTTCCTTCTTAAATCCAAAGCAAGGCAAGCCTATTCAGTATTAGATCGAAAACTAAGTTCAAACTGGAAGTTTTCAAGGAATCTCAGCATGGTTAAGGTGAGCATTTAAATTTGTTTGCTTGGAATGTTCAAAAAATTTCTCGGTCATGTTCAAAACATAGGATATTTATATATATGACTAATTTCAAAAATCAATATCTCCTTGCTCGATTTGAATTAGTAAATGATGTGAACCGATGAAACTTTTGTTTCCGAGTATAGAGTATGCTAAAAATAGTTTGAAGCTCTTTCATTTTATATATTGTGTGTAATGGCCAAGTAACAGTAAACAACCACAATTTTGACGAATTTCAACATGCTTAAAACATTGAATCAGTTATGTCGTCATGATTACAGCATAGAGATCAGATTTTTAGTGAAGAAATCAGGATTTTTAATAGCTAGGATTGTAAGAAATGGTGAGATGATCGGAATTGGCTAAAAATAATATTTTATGGAGATATGGTCGATGAGGAGGGGTACGACATACGTGAGGAGGAGCAGGGGAACGTGAGGAAGAGGTTCACCATGGCCATTGATCGATTATAGCTTCGATGGGCGATGGCGATGGGTTTTTAGGGTTTAAGGGAGGATCGAAGTGGTTGTCGAATGCGATCGAAATAAGGCGAATGCAAGCGGCGAGGGGAGTGCGCTCTTCGATTGGAAGTGCGCGAGTGGTTGGGCTTTCGAAGGGCGAAGGAGGTTGGATTAAGCGTGAAGCAAGGAGATGGGACAAGGGTGATATGGTTGATGGCGGAAAATATGGGATCATGCGTTTGTTCGATTTAGGCCAGTGGTGGTTGGAGGTGGAGCTAAGGGAAGGACGTGATCGAGTTTTGGACGAGTCGTTCGCGAATGGTCTCGGTTGGTTGAGCAGAGGCGAGGGTGGTTCATGTACGTGCACACGTGCATGCATGTACAGGCAACATTTAGTTTTGGGGAACGATGATCGAACGTGGAAATGGTGCTGATGAAGCTTTAGGTTGGTCTTGAATCGCGCGTGTGGATGGTGTAGTCATCGAAGAAGGGAGCAAGGTGATCGAAGCTTGATGCATTGATTTAGATTTCATGGTTTTAGCTGAGCTTTTGGCAAAAAAAGACAGAGAAGTAAGGGAGGAGAAGAGAGAAAGAGGAAGTGGTTATCGATCTAAAAGAAATGGCTTGGCCCATATAAATAAAAATAAATAAATGTTTGTTTTAAATAGGGTTTGAATACTTTAAAATTTATTCTCTAGCAAACCGTAAGTCTGTTTGGAGTGAAACTTTTTGCAATAGGTTCACATCGACGAACACTACGTCGTCGTAAAATTTGTTGAAAGGTTCGAATAAGAGAAAATTTAAGGTATTTTAAAATGGACAGAAATTAAATCACCCGATTGAACGAATTTAGTCTTTTAAATTTTTATGACTTGTCTATTGAAGTTATTTGCCCAGATAAAAATAATAATGAGTTAATTAAAGTTAATTTTGATGATTTGACATCGGTTTAGCGGAAGAAAACACTATTCCGCTAATTAAATTAATTGGACCCATATTGGCAGAATAAATCACCATTCTGCCATTATTACCGAATATGTTTGTTTTGGACATTAACTAGCAGAAATAAACCCTGTTCTGCTATCATATTTACATTGACATCTATTTATTATCCTGGTAATTATATTGGGTAATATGATGTTGAATTGATTATTAAAAATGAATTGATGAGAATATCTGAATTTGTTGTTCTGAATTGTGATGGAATAGATGGTAACTTGGATAAGTACCACTGGAATTAATCAGCCGCTTTCAAATTTGGAAGTTGATTTTGAATCCAAGGATTGTTTCAAGAATAATTATTTTATGATTCTTAAAAGTTATTTAAAAAGTACTTAATTATGGCTTTCAAGTTATCTAATTATTTTAAGTGTTTAAAAGTATATTTTAATTACTATGAAAGGTTATCTTATAATTATTTGTTTAAAATTAATTATTATTTAAGAATTGATCAGTATTATCATTTCAAAAGAAAATTTATTCAATATTAATATTGTTTTATACAATAAACTTTTATAAAAAAGTATTTTCTTGAATTAAACTTGGAAAATCTGTATAGAAAATTTATAATTATTATTTTGAGATAATTATTAAATAAAGTTTTCGGGAAGTAATCGTATACTTTCACAGCGAAAATCGGAGGCAGGGATTGCCTGTAGTTAACTTGGATTTTTCTAGGATAGTGACATAATTATTGAGCTGCGAATCCATGATTGATACCGCATAGTACTTTCCATATTTATTTAAAAGGTTTTCAAATATTATTGAAGGAAACTAGGTTCAGGGACTGGGATGTTTTTTTATAATAGGAACTAGGTTCAGGGACTAAGAATATAAAATAGGATGGGCTTTGGGCTGGCTGTTTTTTTTTATACAGAGGTTAGGCTGATTTAAAACATATGGTTGATAGTGTTAATTAAAATAGTTATATTGATTAAAATGGATGGCTAAATTTAATATTAAATAATGTTAAGCAGTTTTGTTGTTTATATTCTCTTTATAAACCATATTTTGTATTATATTTGCAATGTTTATTGTCACTTTTTCATTAAACATACGAAAATCCAATATCGGGACTGAAACCAAAACTTCCAAAATTGACCGAAACCAAGCAAATTTCAAATAACCGAAAGCGAGATCGAGGCCGATTTCTCGAACCTTGAAATATATACATAAACAATATTAACAACTTAATTTATTATCCGTTTATCTCGATAAATCTATCATACATTGCATTGTATAATTCTATTTTTAGCATCAAATAACTATACTTAAACATTTCTACAACTATTTACAAATCTTCAAGTTGTCTTATGATATCTTTTATTTAAATCCATGTATTTGAACTACATATGGAATATCATATTTAGACTATTTAAATAATCCCAATAAATAGTTTGTCCGTTTTTCTAATAAATCCTAAAATATATGTCAATTTTAAAGCGTGTGTGTTCATGTTAACAAAAAAGATATTTTTCCATTTAATTGTAAAAATGTATAGGTCACATACATTAAATTACTTACGTAAACAATAACGACTAAGTGAATTTGTAAATCAATTATAATCATGTATCTTAAAAATTTATCATGTAGCATGTTGCAAAATTCTGTCTTTAACTTCCAACTATGCATTAAGATTCATACAATTTTTGAAAAAAGATTTCAATTCTTTCCTATTATTTACCTGTAAGTCCATATATTTAAACTAATTTTGTAATTTTAAATTTAACATATTTTTAAAAACCAACTAAATAATATTTTTTTAATTTATCTAAAATCATTAAAAATATGTCGGTTTCAACATGTATGTCATCATACTAAAAAAACGATAAAATTATACATAATTTTATAGTTAATTGGTAATGTTAATTTTGTTAAAAATAATTAAAATTTTGCAATAATAATTGTCTAGTTTACATATACTTAACTTTATAGTATTCTTTGTAGCCTAAAGTATGTATATGGTATCATAGAAATTTATACTTTGTAGGAGTATAGTTTTCATAGTATTAACAATATATAGGCTGTTCAAATTCCTGCATCTTATGTGGAAAATTAGGTTTGAAGCCAAGTTATGCGGATGTATCGCATTGTAGGTATAGGTCAAAAATTTCGTATATCGTATTTCAACTATAACATATATTAAGAGCCATTATGTATCTTTCTCGGTTTCATAATTCCATATGGCAGTTAGATTGAAAAGGATTTTAGCACCAATTAGAAATATGTTGGGAGTAAATATTGTGAAATTGGTCTATTATGTTTAAATTAAGCTTTCTTTGTCTTGCTTTTCAATTTTTCTTGTTACGAAGAGCTACTGGAGATTTTTAAACTTGATTAAGCCGCAAACATATGTCCTGCTCTTGAATTTTGGCAGTTGTGAAGAGTTAGTGTAAGCATGTTGTTATTCGATAAAATCCTTAATGCATGGAGCCCAAGTATCTATTGGAGCATGCTATTGAAACATTAAATCTTAAAACTATCTTTTCTTAAAATGCTTATTTTTAGCCTGAAGTCCACGAGTTGCATTAAAAGGTAAGGAAGATGATGTTGATTGTCTAGATAATGAAATTACTTGCACTAATGATATCGAAGATGTAGTAAACCCATGACAACTTGGGCATAAAGAGGTTGCTAACTTATCTTCTTTGTCACGACATGAATCACAGCGTTGTATCCCATGTCTTACCTATGGAAACCAGGTACATAACAGCCTCTTTTGAAAAAAATTAGTTTACACCATAAGTGATTATTATTGATGTGGTTGCTAGATGAGTGGAAATTGGTGTAGGTTCAGGTTCAGTCCAACTTGCATGTACTCTACTCTATTCAGTTTAGTATTTGATTATAAAGTTAAGAAAGAAGAATTTACTATAAAGTTACTTACAGGAAACCTTTATTATATTAATAATGTAAAATTAGTTAATTTTGAACCGCTCTTACAATCTACCTACAAAAAGCACTAAACCCTATAATATTTAATTGATGTAGTGAGATATAACATTTTCACAGAGTAACTTTGGAACTAAGAAAAATAAAAAAATATTATGGGAATGTGTATTTCTAAAGATATCGTTAGCAACAAGGAATCGCTTATTGTTTCTAGAGAGATTAACTACTTATAACAATGAAGTACCTCCCCTATTAGATCAAATTTTTTAATATGGAAATGAAACTGTTATCCAGGTTTTTAACCCAACAGGATCCAACGGGAGACGGAAAAATCTCGTTATTAGAATGGTTTAGCACTTAACCAGAAAGGCAAAGGCAAGGAGTTAGCGAGAGCCGAGCTATACTACTAAGGCAACGACTGGGATCGACTAAACCAAGAGACTAGCATTCTTTCAGCCCAATCAGCAGCTGAGCGCAAACAGCTAGTAAATTATCATAAAACGGAACAAGAACGACACAAGGCTATGGAAAAGCCCCAAACTCTGGAAAAAAATCCTAAGTGCTTGGATCGCTAGCGATCCAGCGACCCATACTCTATGGATCGCTAGCGACCTATGCTTCATCTGAAACTCCAATGAGCTAATTAATGAAGCAAAGGAAAAAGGTGCAAAGTCATTAGCTCGTGTGCGAGCCAAGTCTATGGGTTGCTTGGGACCTATAGACCATGGGTCGCTAGTGACCCATGAGTTTGGCTCAGGTCGTGAGCTAAACCCCCCAGGGTCGTTCCTTGCGTACCTGCGAGCAGTTGATAAACAGACCTGGCCAAGAAGCTCTCCGATCTTTATAAACACCATCCTACCTGCAACATAAACATGATCTTCTCCGGATTAGTTGCTGGAGCTCTGCTGAAACTATTTTTCACTCTTTACCTCCCTCACAACAATCTCCAAAGGAATTCACTGTGATTCTTCAGTGGATTCCAACTTTGGAGATTCAACTCGTGATCAAATATCTCTTGTAACAACAATCAATCCATAATAAAACTATAAGGTGGTCGTAGGCTTTTTTAACAGCCAAACCACTATATAAATTCTTTGTCTTCTTTCTTTTATTGTTCTTTTCTATATCTGTTATTCTTCACACCTTTAAACACCAACCAATTTCACTTCTTGTATATTTCACATATTTGTCATACTATTTAGAAATATGAGTATATTTGATGTAGCCGCACATAATGGTTAGCCGATATTAATAATTAGTCTAATGATTAATCTTATCCGGTTTAATAGCTAGCCATGAACGCTACTTCATACTTTCAAAGTTCTTTATAATGTTTTCGATATCGCTTTACTTCATGGTTTCAGTAGCTTATTATCAAATTTCCAATAGCACTTTACTTCATATTTCGATGGCTCATTATTACGTTTTCGTTGGCCATTTACTTCCAAATTTTGAAAGTTCTTTATCAAAATTCATAATACAACAAAAGTTCTATTTCATAGTTACACCTGTGGAGAATATGCATTTCATGTAAATATATATATTTTATAATGCATTTTTTTTTTGTATTTTGGCCGTTGTACTGACTCAAACAAGATTAGCAGTCTGTTTTGTGGAGAAATAACAACCATGAAATATCTTATGAACTAAAAATAAAGAATGAAATATTTAATATATTTAAATATTATATTTCTTAAAACAAAATTATTATTATTATATATATACTATATAAAGCAGATACTTTGGCCAAATGGTCAAAATGAAGCCTTTTTCAGAATACTCAAATTGCATTTCTCTAAAATTCAAAATAAACATATACTATAGGGACCCTTTTGTCATTTTGATTCACCACTTCGCCACTGTAAGCATTATCTCACGATTTACCGAGCAGTTTCCTAATTTCTCTTAAGTATATACAAAATTGCTCATCGTTTAGCTTCTAGTCGCGAGATTCTTATGTTGTTCTATTTCTTTCAAATCTTAGGATCATCAGGCATTGGGTTTAAATTTGAATTTAGGTCGCGAGCTTGAATAATTTAATTTGAAGTCTGCTGAATCTAGCGTCATGATGGGATGATGAATACTTAAGCACTATCAAGTGGATTATGAATCAGATTACTATGAGATCGCCATCACTGCTTTAATTGTTTAATAAAAGGTGTGAAATTTTATTTTAAATTCAAATTATGGTTTCTTTCGGAACTAAAATTCTCTTCCCCTACCATCATTTTTTTGTACAGGTTGATATATTGCAAGATGGAGATGGCTCGTTCTTTAACAACTTTCAATCCATCAAGACGCACAAGTAATGTTATCCTATAATTTTATAATTTTATTTAGTCAAGTTGCCTACGTTAGTAACTATTCTAATGAATCGGTATCTTCCTTATTTGTGGTACCCATAGTATTCAAGGGATATGTTAAATCTGCAATGCATAGCAATCTTTGTTAGATTTCCAACTCAATATATTTTTGTACCGACTACTTTTTTCCAGAATCAGGTTTACTTTATATTGCAAGTGCACCGAATTACATTAACAAATTGCTTTTGGCCCTTTTTATACATTATGATGAATAGAAGTAAATATCTAAGTGGTCAACAATTTTGAGGCTTTTTATCAAATGTGTGTAGCAATTATACATAAAAGATCCTTGAAGTTTATAGAACTAAAAATATTTTAATAATTCAAATGAATTCAAAGTTGAAATAACTACATGCAATATAATTTCCTTTTAAACAACCTAATGGACATGAGAAATGATCCAAAAAAGGGTTGATACTAGCTGCATGACATTTGTGACATAATTGAGACTTTTCAATAATAGCTGGATAAGAAAGTACAAAACCTAAGTACTTTGTAAATAAGAGGAAGAAAGAATAACAAGGATAGTAAAGCAACAAATGCAGTACACTTTCCCTACTTCTCTGTCAACCAAGTATTTGATTAAATTTCTCATAATTTGTATCAAAAAAGGTTAGTGGTACTGATAAGGCTATTATAGTCGTGGATGCAGCATGACATTGTATTCTTCCGAAGTTCAATAATGAAGTTGGACATTACATGTATTTTTCTATATTTATTGATAAGCTTTATTTTTCTAAACCGAAGTTGTAAGAAGTCCTTACTTGTTTATATAGTTTGCATATGTGTTATGTGTCTATACATTGCAAATTCGATATATTTGATGTGTATTTGTCAAAGTATGTGTAGAAATAATCTGTTTCAATATTCTACACATTTAGTATTGGCATGTCAGTCCATATTTTTAAGCTAAAGTTGCACATATTTGTCATGAACGGTTGTAGCACAGGGAAATGTATCTTAAAAGAATTGTATTTTCAAGTTGAAAACATAAAAAATCTACAAAAATGTTTCAACATTGTAAAATATCGTTTGGTTATTGATCTATATCACAGTGATAAGATAGATAAGTGGCTTCCAATATCCTCATGATTTTTTCCAGTGTAGTTCGCGTATTCTGTAACATACTAAATTATTAATTTGTCCAATTGATTATGAACGTAGTAAACTTCCTAAAATATATGTCTAGAAACATTAAACTAAATATATTAATCATATGGATGATACTTAGATAAGTATATGTTTGAAACTTTGTACGATTAATGCATGTTTAAATAATTTGAAGCTGTTTGAATAAGTAGACACAAAAAATAGGAATGTAGAATGCTCCTTTTGCATTTATTGGATTTCATATAAGTAGTACTAGAACAATAGTAATCAAATATAATTATGTGAAGGCTATTTTGCATGTTTTGACAGTTAATTATAAGCTGATGATGTGATAATAGCTCATTGATGATTTCCATGTGTACACATAAGATACCACTTGCACAATATATATAGTAATGTTACCTTCACCCTACAAATATAATATTAATTAATGATCAAATAATAAGGATTTGCTGCTAAAAACTCTACCAAATTACATGTGTTTGTTAAACCAAACTATAGATTAGAAGGTTTAGAAATTTGCTACCGATTAAATGTTATGTTAAATAAGTTTTTTGAAGAAAGCATGTTGGAATAAGTTTATCTTTGCCATATAAAGTTAAATATGGAATTATTGAAAATAAGAAGTTTGCGACCAATTTTTCTTATGCATGTCCATCGGACATGCCTTGGGTACTGGACCATCGTCGTATAATCTTAAACCTAATGGTTCACAGATGAATCAGTTTAGGGGAGATATGAATGTTTGTAATAAAACTTTTTAGTAAGAGACATTGTTAGATATTACTAAGGCACACCCTATAGACATTTAATTCACTTCATATCTAAATCATTGGTAAATGTTGGATACGGATGATCTTCGACCGAGCCATGTACTTCATCACTATCTTAAGGACGTTTCGGCGTTTTGCTCAAAGGTGCAAGCAGTTGAACAAACGTCGTCGCCTCTAGGATAAAATAGCCTCTCTCTTTGTTTGGTTTTGTAGTATCGATCTGTCTGCACAAATGGAATCAGCTCAGTTGCACTCAAAGTTGCTGCTCGATTTTTTTAAGAAATTTCATGGAGAAGAAGATTGGTTTGCTACAGAAGAAAATGTTATTTGTATTTTTTTGATTTCATCTAACAATCAAGTTTAATAGATGAAATACCAAGTCGAATGTTACCGAGTCGTGGAGTAACCGTTGACTCAAAACTCGGATTTTAAGTTTTACCATCTCAAAAAAAATAACGGTCAGAAATGGGTAAAAATTTCGTCCAAAAATATAAGTGATACACCACAATAAGCCCAAGCCCGAGCCCGGATCGGGTCGGTCGGTCGGCGCGCACGCGTGTGATGGTCAATCATGGTCTCTCTACTCATAAAAGAGCATCAATGGGTGCTCAACGGGTCTAATTTAGCTTCGAAGTATCAAGTATAAATACTAGATTCTTTTATAAAGTCCTACAATGTGGGCTATTCACATATATGTGAGCCATTCTCACTCCGTCAATTTTTTAATAATTCAACTAAAAAAAAAAAAACATTTCCACCAATCCCCTGGTTGAATTTTTTTAAAATATTTTTCAAGCAGCTTCTGAAAACATAAAATTATGCATAAACAAATGTGTCTTTCGACTTGAACCTTTGCATAGTGGATAAGGTTCAGTTTTTACTAGAGTGGCACGTAGACTTGAACAGTATTCATGATATCAAACCACATACAATCTTTCTGGAGTGCAGTCAAATAAGCCCATGCATTTATAGCCACGCATATCCATCTCAGTTTAGTGAATGTTATAAGAATTTTGCCCAAAATTCCATAGAAACGGCCACATTTCCACATCCACGTAGGTGAATCTATCAAGAATACTCCTGAAAGTAGGTACTTCACTCTATATAGAGTATAGATCTCATTAAGAGTTTCTATTAACTCATCTTCTAACCACTTCAGGAATACATGCTTCAAAATATATAAAAATAGTATGTTCAACTCATATCACTTCACAACTTGCTCTTAACCATTGAACCTAGTTCTTGGGATCTCTAGTTATTAGGTCGGGTTACTATTGTACGTGACTCAACAATCTAAGGGCAATAGTCCCATTCTTTTAGAAGTTCTAAGGACTTTCTCTCTGGCTAGTCTTTTCATCAAAGGATCATCTAGATTTTCATCACTGCGTATGTGATCCACTCTAACAACTCCTAAGGAGAGTAGCTCTCTAATAGTGTTGTGCTTACGACATATCTGTCGTCTCTTACCGTTGTAATAACGGTTTTGTACTTTTGCAACAGTCGTGGTACTATCACAATGTATCAATACAGTTGGTATCGATTTTTCCCATAAAGGAATCCCAGCTAGCGGATTTCTTAAGTAATCTGCTTCTTACTAGCTGTGGCTAGTGCTATTATCTCAGACTCCATAGTGAACTGAGCCAAAATAGTCCGTTTCTTGGATTTTCAAGAAATAACTCCACCAGCAATGCTAAATATATAGCCACTAGCTGCTTTCGAATCATTAGACAAAGTATTCCAATCTGCATCGGTGCATCCTTCAAGGAGCTGATTCGAAAGCATTATCAAATATCCCATCAGTGTATCCTTCATCGATGTATCCTTCAAGTATCCCAATATACCATTAAATATATAGCCACCAGTTGCTAAATAAATAGTTCGTTTTAGGTCCTGACCCTTTCGATAGCATGCCGGTTCTCTATACTAGGTCTACTAGTAAACCTGCATAATAATATCAAATGGATGCTAGTGCTCCATTTGGTGTATTGTTAAATTATGAATAGATGCTAGTGAAGTTAGTACTCGAATGGATGTAATTCTAGTTATAGGTGAAAAATTGTCAAAAAAGTCTACATTTTCTCTCTGCTTAAACTCTTTAGCTACTAAACGGGCTTTATATACAGCTGGTGTATATTAGATAAAGTATTTTAATCATTGGATAACAAAGCTTTAGTCATCACATCTCTGCAACCCATCAGTGGTTAGTATGTGTTGTTCTTTTTCCTGTTTCCAAAATTATGTGTATTTTTTTAATAGTAACTTAGGACTTTAGATTCTTTTAAAATAGGTTGGGCATGAGTTCGGTATTCTTTTAAAAATGGTTGGGCATGAGTTCGGTACCTACCACAAGCAAAAGACGATTTGGCTCTTTGGCTACATTGCAAGTTAAGTTTTAATTATATGCTTTTCGTATAATTTATCCATTATTTCCAAATTATTTTTTTATGTAGTGGGAGAAAATTGAATCTGGCTTCATGAAGTATGTTGATGTTGAGACCAAAAGTTATTTTATGGTTGACAAACCCGAATTGTCACTGGATGTGATATGTATTGGTTTACATGCATGGTGGATTATGTTAATAGATATATTAGATATGATAGGAGCATTTTTTACATTTATTTTTGTAGCCAAAATACACGGAAAACCAAAACATGTTTTAGTGGCGACTGTTGGTAAAATTTTAGGTAATGATCCTACGCTATGTACAAGGCTATATTTAAATAATTAGTTTGCAGTTACATGCTCAAAAATCAGATCTTACCCCTGGATGAGCATAATAAAACCTACCAACTTTAATGCAGCTTTCTCCTTTACCTATCTTTCATTTAGGTTAAGTTAGTTGCAAATAAGCACATATTGTGACGCCCCACCTCTATACCCACGCTAGCCAAGAACACTACAGGGTAATGCCATCAACAAACACGGAGAATAAGGCTGGATAGGAGCGACCATCTATAGCCTTGCTCTAACTATCTATTGAATACATCGACAATAATCATACAAAGCAGATCGACATATCCAATGAATACTTAAAACAAAACCATAGGTGGTTGGAGGATCTATCAGAACAGAATATAACAACTCAAATGTAATATACATCACAGAACAGTAGATCATCATATACACATATACAGATACATAACAGAGTATACAAACTAATACACGCCGAGTGGTATAGCAAACCACAATATACAGACGAATCAAAAGAATACATATATCAGAGTTACAATAAAAGGACTACACAAAAAGCTTCAACAAAAAGGAACAAGCTGAATAGTCCATGCGGAAGCAAAATAGGCTAAGTCCAAAGGCATCTAACCTGAAACATCTCGGTCTGACCCGAGTATAAAATACACGGGTCGGTCTAACTAAACAAATCAGTTAGATAAACTGAACAACAATAAACCTGCAAGGTTACAAGGTATAACAAATATCTCTAAAAGAGATAGCACAATCATCTAACAAAAGATGAATCATATGATAACAAGACAAGCCTCATATCATCGGCAACATAGATAAACAAAGGATACAAATATCCCAAATCAAGCCAAAAAGGCAAATAACAAATACCAATGAAGGCAACACAAGTTCCACGAGGTAATCGATACATATCATGCGGCTCAAAAAGACCAACAACGAAGGGCGATACCTAGGGAATATACATATCAATGAAACATCAGAAAATTGCTCGAGCTCAGTACTGTATAAACAAGGATCCATGAGCCCGAATACTCCAAACCCAAATATCACTCGAGCGGCTCATAAAGACCTAACTCCGAAAGCGATACAATAGGGCAACAAACCCGAAGGCACAAACCCGAAGGTACAAACCCGAAGGCGACATACCCGAAGGACACATACTCGAAGGCAACAAACCTGAAGGAGACAGTCCGAAGACACTATCCCAAAGGCAACAACCCATAGTGGTGAAGGTCCGGAGGCCCAGTACTGGGCACCACTAACTGGCAGAATGTGTCATAACTCTCAAAAAGGAATCCGAAAAGTGTTAACGTGAGTCCCATAACCACTCGTTCGCACTAAACGGTTTACTATCCGTCAGTAAATTTCACACTCAAAGCAGTACAAAGTTCACCTCATATCATTGGTAAACCAAACCCGAAGGTCAAAATGATCAGTTGAATAGGTCGGGGATTAATCGGAAGGATAAACGCACAGATTCATGGTCCGTGTTTTGCCCAACCATTTAATCACCCTTCCACTTCGCTCGAAGTGCGAAATTGTGCGTGTGTTTTAAATAGAATTTATAAATCGGAGAAGCGAACTTTTAATACGATTTGAAGAAATCATTTATAAAAACCCGTGAATAAATTCAAAAAGGAATCATCAAGGTCAAATAGGCATAAACAACTAATTGGAATCAATATGCATCGATCAAATTTGGAAACTAAGCGAACAAGGCAAATTGGAAAAAGACAATAGATTCAGACGTCTGAAAGAAGTGGTTCAGACGTCTGAATCTTGAAATTAATATGTTTTCCAGAACAGAATTCCGACGTCTGAACCTAAACTTTCAGACGTCTGAAATAGGCATTATTTTGCCTATTTCCTTTCTGGTTGAAATTTAGCACTTTCAGACGTCTGGAATATAAATTCAGACGTCTGAATCTGGAAATTATAATCTTCCCCGGAACAATATTCAGACGTCTGAAATAGGACTTCAGACGTCTGAAACCCGATGGTCAGGCATTTCCTGAACCTAGGCCATCTATGGCCAAACAAATCGAAAGCAATCGGATGCGTGTTGATTATGGGCTTACGTCAAACGACTACCCAACCTTAACGACACACCCAAACACTCGAACAACATAAACATCAACCATATAAGGTTTTACATAGATTTGGCTTCAAAAATCAATATTTGGCAATTTCACCAAAGCAATCCAAATTGAAAGCAAATGAACATGTAGATATATTAGGAATTCATTCCTAATAACCCAAGATAGCTGTAAACATAAATGTGGGATAAAAATCTCACCTAACATCAATAATATCAAGAGAAGTAGATGTGAGTTCAAAACTCACCTTTTAATTCAAAACAAGAATAGAGAAGCTCAAACACAAGAAGAAGACCAACCACTCTCCACTTCAACTCTACTAGCTTCAATCTAAGATCAAAACAAGTATTTTCCTAAGTTAGGTTTAGGAAATTTTCTGAAATTGAAGGAGAAAGAGTTGAAGAAGATGAAGAGGAGGCTTACCAATAGCTTCTCTTTGATTTTGGAGCAAGAATTCAAGTTTGCAAGGTAAACTGGGGCTTGGAATTTCTATTTCCCATTCTCTTCCCCCATTTTCAGTTTTGTAAGCTTAAGAAATGAAAATGTGTGAATGGAAGGAGAGAAAGGGCTGAGTTGGTTTATAGAATAGTTTGGGTGAAACCGAAACCCAAAAGCCTACTTAGCAAATAGCAAAATTCAACTTACTCCAAACATATCAAAGCTTATACTCAAAAAGATCGCAAACGCCATTTTGGAATCAATGGAAATGGTTTCGAGTTCCAATTCGGCCATTTGCAAAAAGTAACTTTTCGGACCTAAATCCGACTAACGACGCTATATTTAAATAAAACATTTAAATATATAATCGTTAAATATGCAGGTTGTTACAGATCTCCTCTCCAAACAAAATTGCATCCCCGCAATTCCTAGAGACGATATTTGTAACAACTACATACATACATCATTCAAAAGAAAAGAAAATAAGCTTGAGATGAAAAGATATATTCACCGTTTCCAAGCAAAGATAGAAAAACAGGATAAGATCGCTCAATAACAATTTAAATTGGGATAATTAATTGATTTTAAAATATTTAAAAGTTAATTCTAACTTGAATTTCAAAATATCAATATTTACTTGATAATTAAATTATTGAATTATATAGTTTAACTATTGGATCATATAATTTGAAATTGGGTAAAATGCTAAATCTGGAGTTTTAACCTGTTAAAAATAATTTGAAGGCTTATAAAATCTATAATGATGATACTGAAGATAATAGAATAGTTGAGATTTAAATTTAAAGGTAATTTGTTCAATTTTAATAATATAACGTTTAAATTGGAACTTAAAAATAGCCTTCCGAAGCACAACCTCGGAATTTGATGAAACCAGTTCCATTGGATCCGTAATAGTTAGTTATTATCGGGTTTCAACTTTCGTAGCAATCGGAGTTGTCGTTTCACCCTGGCAGCTCAAAACGCTTAGAAACTTTTAAATCGATTTAAAACTAGAATTGATCGTTTTCTTTTGTGACTCGTGCATACGATCGAATTTGCCTCCGAAACACGTTCCATTGTGTTCGGAACATGGGTAAAACCCTATAATCGCCTAGCGGCATTCCTTAAGAGGAGTTCGAAATTTTATGGTAGCAATTACGAGGACATTTTGAAAATTTTATAATATAATAATATTTGAAGTACGTTAGTCAGAGATATTTTTATTAATCAACAGGCGTACTCAAGAAGCTATTCCACAAATCGATATTTTATTTCCGTTTTCCTCTCTAATCTTTTAACAGAAATCAAAATCTTCTTCATTAAAAAAAATATGGACGCTCATTCATTTACAAATGGAAGCCGAGCCTTCGATTCTCCTTCTCCCCTCTCTCATTCGACCCTCAGGTTGATACAAAGTCTCCCCTCCTTCAATTCTAAATCGTTGCTGTTTTTTTTCTTTTCCCCTAAAATTCGAAATCATACCGCATATAAAAAAAAGAAGTAAAAAGTGACCGAACTTCCATCTTCCTGTACATCAATTTTTTTTCGAAATTCATTCTCAGATGAAAACCCCAACGCTCCATTCCTTAGCCTTAATCGCGAATTCCTGTTTCCGAAAAAAAAATTCACGGAAGAAAAGGAGAGAGAGAGAGAGAGGAATGGAATCTTATTCGAGAAAAAGGGGGGTCGAAGGGGAAAGGAGTCGCGTGGATTTGGCGGTGGGTGGCGATTGTCGACGCAGTCATGATTTTTGGGTCATAGGGGCCGCGATTCGCGAGGGTGATGGCATGGCTTGTTCGGGGATACGCGTTTTGGGTTGCGATCGTACGAGGAAGGCGGTGTGGGGTAGTCGCGATCTTCGAGTTGGGTTTTGGGTGAGTAATTTATTTGCAGTTCTGTTGTTTAAACCTAAACTTACAGAAAAAAAAAATATTGATGAAATGAATTGTTAGTTACTGATCTAGGATAAGTTGACCCAATCTATTTCAAAACTGTTCACAGAATTTCCAAATTTAAGCCAACTTTTAGTTACATCATTAATTATAGGTTGAGAAAAATCAAGTGAGATAAGATTTGTTTTAAATTAAATAAAATATGACTTTAAAATATTGCGGGATCTATAAAAGAGTAGATTTTTGATTTTTAATGTCTATAGGCTCTTTTGATATGTGTAGATCCGAAGAAAAGTAAATATACCTATTCACAGTTCACTTATGGGTTTAATTCTGAAATAATGAGGATTTATTTTTTATGTTAAATTAAATTATATTAGTTACCAAGTTATTAGTTTAAATCAAATATAATAATAATAAATGGTTTGATCTATTCCAAATATTAATAAATCGTATAAATGTTATATAAGGTTTGAAATTTGAGAAGAAACAAGTTGGATTTGGAAATGGATGCTAACAAAATCAAAGGTGAGTAAATCTCACTCTGTTTTGATTTTTTTATTTAAATTTAAATGGTTAAATTTAAATGATTGGATGAATGGTTGAATTGTTTGGATGTGTACCGGTGATCTAGTGGTTTTAGATTTGGTTGTTTCTCGGGTCAATTGTGGTTTGACTCGAGGTATTTGGGTTTTAAATGGTTTTAAACTTAAAGCATAAATGAGAAAATGGATTCTGTTTAAATCAAATAGGGTTTAATGATCGATGATTCATTAAATAGGTAGGATAATTTAAATGAAAAAAATTAATTAATTTAATTAATTAATGATTTGGGTTAACTAATTAAGTTATATTAATTTGGAATGATCATTTGATGGTCTAATAAGTAATTATTTAACGTAATCAATAAAATAAAATTACTAGTGTGATAAAACGAGAGATAAATTAAGATAATTAAATTATGGAGATTAATTCATTTAATGAAGTAAATGACAGGGTAGATAATCACAGGTTGGGTTAAATCAAGAAAAAATTAAGTTTGCGGTTCAATTAATGATTAATTATTTGATATAATTAATTTAGCTGAGGATAAATCGAAATAAAATTGGAAATCATAAGCTTATATAATTTATGTTGTACTTAAAGATTGATAAATTGGAATTGATTAATCCATAACAATTGATGTATGAAGAACTACTTAATATAAGTACTTAAGAATTAATGCAATTAATATGGTTAATAAATTCATGAAGAAATTGAGATTACTTATTGATTTTTAGTTAAGTATAATTAATATTGGGAAGTTAATTAAAGATAGACGCTTGAATGGAATTGAAGGATAATTAATTCGGATTGATCAATTAAGATGAGTATTGACAGGATGATTGAATTATTTGATTTGAATTTAGTAATTTACAAGATAAGGAATCTAAGTGATTGGAGGATAGAAAATTCAATTAGAATTAATTGAATTAGTTTGGAAGCGATAAAATTTGCTTATGAATGATTGATTGGTGTTGGACGCTTTGAATGAGTCGATATCTCTGATATGAAATGTTATGTTTATCATTTGGATAACTTGGGATAGGATGGTATGAGACTCGGAGAGGCCGGGATCGGGTATTGGGAGATACCTGAAACCACTTTGAATTTTTTTAAATTGATTTGAGAAATCAATAGGCAGGAATGAAATGATTTAAGTAAATTGGATTATTTTATCTAAGTTTGGTACTTAGAAACTATATGTGAAATAAGTGTTGTCTATAGCAAATTGTGAATTGGTTAAATTGATATAAGTTACCCCGGGTTTATATAAGTTGATTGCTTTGGTATTCCATGTTAGTTGGGTTTACTCACGCTGGTTGCCAGCCTGACCCGGGTGTTACTTTGGTGTAATGCTCGGGTCAGACCGGGTATTACAGATTTTCAGGTAGGTACGTTTTGGAGCTCAGGAGGCGAGTTGGATGGCTAGAGCGCATAAAGTATTTCCGCTGTATTTATATTATTGTAAATTGAGACATGATAATTGTAATTATTCAGTTACTGTATATATGGCGAAACTCTGATGTATATTAAATGTAATCAACATATATAATATTCTTTTGTAAACTATTATTATTTATTATATTTTATCTGCTGCAAATGTGAGATGTTTGGTGTTTCTGTTCTTCTTCTTCTTCTATTTTTTTTCATAACTATCTGGGATTTTCGGTTTCGAAAATTTTGGATTGTTACATTTGGTATCAGAGATGAAAGGTTAAGCGAGAACCTTGGCTCTGGTGGGAATTACTCATTAAATAGAGTCTGAAGTATTCTAGAATGAGTTGTGTATATATATACGAGCGCGTATTTGATATTTTCTTATATAAATATTTTAAATGATTTTATATAAGTATATTTTGATATATAAAGCAATATTTCATTTTAATAAATATATTTCATTTTAATAAATATTTACGTGATTGGTTGTTAAGTTATTGAAATTAAAATTAAGGAGTAATATAATACAACCAAACTGAAGTCTGGAATTGGAATTAAATTAAGTAGGAACAAAAATACAACCAAATTAAAATTCAATGGATTGAAAATGAAATTCTAAGTCTGGTTTCAGAATTTGGAAATTTTGATTCAAATTATGAAAAAAAAATAAGTATTATTTGGATAATTGAGACTTGTTGCAAACAATGGGCTGTTTAAAAGTTTGATCTGAATTAAAAACCACAAGAGGTCTAAAATTTTAGGATGGCCTCGTGTGTAAAATAAATAATATGTATGAATAAGGAGTATACATAAGACAAAAATAGTTGAATAAACTCTCAATGTTGAGTTTGAAAATTGGAATGGGGTGTGATACCCAAAGTGATAAGTTTTTAAGTGGGAAGATTATTGTAAAGTTTAAGGATTAAATAAGGTTGATTGGATTAAGTAAATTGGAATTTAACTTGGAAAGTTAAATGGATAATTTGAATTGGTAGTTTCTGTGATCTCAAAACGGGTTTGAAATTTAAAAATTGAAATGGAGGGACGTTTTAAAAATAAATTGGATGATATCATCCTATTGTTAATAAAAATCTTTAAATTGAGAATGGTATTGTATAAATAAAATAAATTTGAATAGTTAAATTGTAAATTAAACTTCTTTAAGAACTGGCTTCAAACTGGAAGATAAAATTGAATAATAAATTAAATTCTTAAAATAAAATTTGTATTGAATTCTTATTTGAACCTTGAAATACATAAGTAAAGAAAATTTAAAATGGAATTTTGAGAATTGAACTCAGAAATTAAACTGATTAAAACTTTGAATAAAAGTTAATTGGGTTTAAGAAGGTAAACCAACCTTTGAGACTTTAACTCGAATTTATATAATTCGAGATAGTTTAAATTGAAGATTTAAATTGAATTAGTTCAAAATTGAATTTGGTTTGAATTAAGTGGATTGGTGATTGAAGATGTATAAGTTTAAAATTTAAATGGGAAACTAAATTGGATTAGATTGAAATGATTTGAATTTGAAATGGGTTCAATTGAAATAGTAATTCACATTGATTGGAATAATTTGAAATTATAATATAAGTTGAACATGATTAAAATTAAATGGAACTTGTTTTAAATTGGGAAGGGAATCAAGATTGATTCGACTTGAATTGGGTTTAAATAAAATTTAATAGAAATTGAAGTTATTCAAGCTGGAATTGAGTCAATTAAATGGAAATTAGTTGGGAAGTGGACAGTTTGACTCTTGACTATTTTCAATATAAATTGTTTTAATATAAACTTATTTTTCCAGGCTACTTAATATGCACAACTTTTCTTTCTTAAAGCCAAATTATTTTATACTTGGTTTACAATTATTTTTGGAGCTATTTAACCATTTTTCAATTGTTTTCTAAATTAATTACTATTTTACAACTATTTCACAAACTAATTTCTATTTTACAACTATTTTGCAATTACTTAAATTCCTGAAACTATTCAACTATTTTCCTACTATTTTACGATTAGTTAACTATTTTATAGCTATTTGGTAAACTAATAATTATTTTTCAACTACTTATTTATTTTTAAAATCTTAAAGCTATTTTCTATATTAGTCGGGGTTCAAACTGTTATTGATTTAAATACCCAACTTAGATAAGAATTGAAGTGATAATCCAAATGGGGATTAAAGCGATTGTGAATAAGTGAAGGGGAATGTTTGTGTCAAAATTGGGCACAACACTCTTTGGGAGTCGTTGAAGAGATAATTGTCAAGAATGTAAGTTCAAAACAGATATTATCTAACAAAAACTCCAATCAACAGTAAAGTGAATGCGTAGACAAGCGATTTATAGTGGTTCGGTGTGTTGCCTACGTCCACTGTGAAGTGTTTTGATGTTTTATTGCTTTTCTTTCAATGATTACAAGTTGTTGCAGCAATCAACAGCAAATTACAACTGTAAATTCGAAATCAACAGTAAAATTATGAAGTAGTATGATGGAGATCTCAATCCGACAGAGTCTGGGCGCTTGAGTGTTGAAAGATCCCTTTCCTGTTGGCCCTGGAGCTCTATTTATAAGCGTAGGCTGCTGATATTTCGTTGAAAACTCGAGAGACCACTTCTGGCACGTGAGGGGGCCCACACGCCCGGTCTCAGGAGGTTTGGGCCCACCTTGGCATCGGTTCGAACTCCATTCGAACCGATCAAGAATTCGTCCAATCGAGGTAAAATTTGGCATGGACACTCTTCGACATGAATGCAAGCTTCTGTGAAAATTTCATGGCATTTGGATCAGTGGATTGAGAGATATGATGGATTCGAAATGGGGTTCACGGCGTGGATGTGTGGTTCGAAACCATGCGTTCGAATCGATGGTTTCGAAACCATGGTGGCGTGTGGCTTCGTGGTGACGTGGAGCGCAAACTTCGAATTGACCCGGGTTTTGCTCCGAGTTGAATGCTTCGACTCCATATTCTTCGGCGCATTCGAACCGATGAAAGACACGTCACCTTGGCCAGTTGACCCAGTGGATTCGAACAAGGCCTCTGTGATGGGTTCGAACAAGGACTTTGTGATGGGTTCGAACAAGATTTCTGTGATGGGTTCGAACAACCGATGCTCGATGGGTTCGAAGGTGATGGAGTCGAACCCGAGGCGCGTTGATGGGTTCGAAATACATGGATTCGAAGGCGATCGGTTCGAAACATTGATCAGCCATCGTTTCGAAACTTGGGTTTTCCCCTCCAAATTGAATCGATCATATCTTGAGCATACGAACTCGGATTGACTTGAAACTTGAGATGCTGACTTCTACGGTCTTTCTTGTCGTGTCCTTTCAATTGTAGCTCAATCTGGACTCGGATAAAATTCAGCGATATCCATAGCAAAAGGAAGCATGACCAATCTCTGATACGAACTATTCTCCGTTTTTCGATCGATCTTTTGGTATCGCGGCTTTGCAAAAAGCGGGATAACATTTTGCCCCCCAAAGTACGTCTTGTGGGAACATGACGTGATTTGAATGGCTACAACTTCTCTTCGAACACTCATTGCTCTCTTTTTGTTGAGACTCGTACTCTGTATTGCTGCAACCTTGCGTTGACATGATTGATTGCTGTACAATAGCACTTAGCCGTTGGCTGTTGCATTTGTAACAAGATAAGTGCTTGACCCCTGCAAACGCTTAAAATCAAATGTTAGTTCGATATATATGCACATATGCTAGTTTGACCTTGTTAACGTCGTGCGTCTACAAGTCATTGTTAATTTTGTTTGCCATTGAATTTCGTATCGATTCTCTCCTGAACCGATTTTGAAATTTGAATTGAGACAACGCTTGATGGTTGTTTTGAAAAGTTCCTTCGTATCGATCCTCTCCTCAACCGATATCGAAAGTGGAAGGAATTGAATTTGTATTGCACGAGTGTAAGATTTCGAACCGATGCGCTGAAGCACAGATGGGTTCGAAATCCACGTTCGTATGGTCGCGCTGATGCTTGTGTTGTGATGGGTTCGAAACTGACATTCAAAACGATGTGAATGGATGGGTTCGAACTAGCAGTTCATTTTGGTAGGTTGCGGATGGAGTCGCGAACAGAGGCTTCGAAATGATGTGCCTACTGCGCGTTTCGCATCGATGCAACTTGTCACTCTGCTGTGTGCTTCGCAACGGTGGAATATGGGGTGAACTTCGAATCGATAGGACCTTAGGCTGATGGATTCGAAGGCTGACTTCGAATCGACCTGGTTTTCGACCGGTTGTGACCGGTTGGGTTTACTGGGATACGAAGCGGCCCGGTCACATCCCAAGCTTCATATAAATAGCAGAGGGTTTCACTTTTTTCATTTTTTTACTTTTTACTCTCGCCTTGTTTTCACTGTGCTATGCATCGTTTCGAAGCTTCAAAGGAGAAAACACTGCATCGCGTATTCGAACCAGTCCAGATCTAAGACCTTAACTCCTCGAATCCATTACATAAACTAGGTAATTAGCCTCGAATCCAAACGGCAAAGCTACTTCGAACCCATCTCTCCATCGACTGTTCGCTTCAGTAATTGGCAAAACCAGACCTAGTTTGGGAAGGCTTCGAACCGATACGTGGATTCGAGTTCGAATCGATGATGGCGGCGTTATTTTTCTTGGATTTCGTATCGATCTCTTGGATGACCTTATGGGGGTGACGCGGTTCGCACCGATTGATGGATTCGATGGGTTGATTCGAATCAATTGATTCGAACCCATCGGCTATCGGTTCGAACTTGACATTCGAATCTCAACTTTGCATCGATACGTAGGTATCGATTCGAGCGTGGCCGATGTTAAGTTGGGGTTTCCTTATCGGTTCGTACCAGGTAACCAAGGATCGGTTCGAAGTCGTCCTTCGTCAATCGATTCGAACTTGACACCTGATCATCGATTCGAAGCGCGTCTTTCTGCCTCGATTCGAAGTGCGCCTTTTTGTGTCGGTTCGAAGCGAAGTTAGGATGGGTTCGAACGAATTCCTTGTGATGGGTTCGAACCCTCTATGATGGATACCAAAGTTTGACATTTTCTGAGCATAGCCCCGACGAGCTTCATTCCTGCATATTTGGACATATTAAACTGCATACTCGACCACCTTTCGAAGCTCGTCGATGGAACCATAACAACTTCTATCCAAATCAAATTTCCATCATACAAACGGTTCAACGATGACGGTCAGTGATGACGGTCATTATAACTGGACTCCGTAGCTTTGTCGTTTGTGTATTTCTTTTAACTCTGCGATATTTATTCAAGTAATGCATGGCACTGCACAACATACACGCATACACTTTACACTGGGGAACACACGGGTTCTTTGTCGTCTAACGATGGTTTCTCGTGAGTTAGCTAGTTATGGAACCGTCAAGTTCGCAACAGCAGGAGGTTCAAAGTACAGATGTTCCGAGACTAGAAGTTCCAAATATTGAACCTGAGATCATTGGTCCGGCCCCGGACGAACTTCCCAATGCGTCTTTCATTGCCAATCCGTCGGATTCCATTCAATCGAACATTTCTGAAGACATGTTAGGGAGAATATGCTTGAGGCACGGCCTGTCACTGGATGGCGTGTTATTGCCAGGGCCGAGCGATAGACCACACAACCCGCCGGAGGGATATACAACGTTTAACCGCCACGCTTGCGCGGCCGGGACACTTCCTCCATTCAACGAGTATATAAGGGAAGTGTTGTCTTTCTTGGGGATCGCTCCGTCTCAACTACACCCGAACGGATATGCGTCCGTGAACAGTTTATTCATCGTCTTCGTAGAGTACCTTCATAGACCACCGATCCCAATCGAGATTAGATATCTATTTAATTTCAAGACCCGAGGTGATTATCCTTCCTTCACATTTCTGGAAGCGGTGAGAAACTGCCAAGTGGATACTGGGTCCTGGACCAGATTGAGCTACTATAGGACGGAATGGTTCTATGTCAGGTGTCCTCCGGGGTTTGCCCGGCGATGGTTATTCAGACGTGAGTGTAGCCGAGTTATTAAGTTATTTCTAAGGCAAATGCGGTCGAAGCGAAACTTATGTTTTTCTCTTTTCACAGCGACGATTCAGCGACCTGAAGGCGAGCGCTTTAAAGAGATGGTGCGAGTCCGGGGAGTCCCGAGCGAGGACAGGGATATCGAGTCGCTTTTGACCGACAGGAATCTTCGGACCTATGGGCTGATTGAACGAGGGCAGAGCAAACTGTTTGACGGGGCGCTAAGGATTGTTTCGAACAAACGAGTCAAACACAAGAAACCCAAAGTTATCATAGCCGAGGAGGCTGATTCTGAAAGAACTCACACTGACGACGAGCCGTTGATGGAGCCTACAGACCTGGTTCAGGATGTTGAAGAGCAAAGAAAAGGCAAGGCAGCCGTCGTCACGTCAACTAAGAAGGGGAGATGGAAGTCGGTTGTCACGGCCCGATCCTCTCCCGGAGTTAGAATTTTCGAGATGTCTCCTCCACGAACCGAAAGTCTTTACGAAGGGCTTACCGACCTTCCAATCCCGGATGATGTGTCTTTTCAGCATGACGCCGGGTTGGAGGAGTTTCATCGTACTCTAGAATTGAGCGAGCCTTTTATTACTAGCTCAGTCGACACTTCTGGTTGGTCGGGGGGGGGGGGGGGAATACATATTCATACACATTTCACGACACCACATAGTCCCGAGTCTTAGGTTATCGGTTTTGAGAAGCCACTAACTTTATTCTCATTTCGCTTTACAGATATCATGACTGGACGTGGTTCGATGCTAGGGAGCCTACGACACGCTCGCAAATCTTCCTCATACTATGAGTCACAACGGAGAGAAGGAGACAGGGGTTACGATCGCAAGTATTCCGGGTATTCTAGCCAAGAACGGAGAGATAGGGATTATAGACATCGGTCTCGATCGCGCACTCCTCCTCCAAGAGCTCCCATACAGCCTCCTGTCCATGTTTCTCGTCCTTCTGATTCCTCGCACTACTAGTCGGCCTCTCAATCTTCCAAGTATGAATCTCGCCACCCCAGATCTGAGGCAATGCCTCCAGTAGTTGCGGAACAACCTCCCACTGAAATTTAGGGAGAAGGAGCAATCAGGCTTGCTTAGCTGAAGAAGGACTTTCCGGATATTTGCTTCGATAACTATATCTTTCCTCTTCACTTGAAAAGAATTCCGCCGGAGGCCGAGCAGACAACGCACGATTATGTGCACGACTTTTATGCCCAATACAGGGCGTGGTACAAGGCGGCCGAGAGAGCGTCATCATTGGCCTTTGAGCGTGGGGCTACTATCGAGAAAATGCAAGCTAAGTTAGCCCAAAAAAGCCGTATTATTGATGTGCTAAATACTGAAGCCGAATCTTCTCGGAAGTCCGAAATGGAGGCCATCAAAAAAGCCGATGAAGCCCAGGCAACCATGGATAGGATGAAACGTGAGCACTACGCCACGGTAGAATACATGGGCCATCGAAACACCCTGGTCACTGCTAAGAGGGACGTAACCCAGAAAGAGTTGAACGAGCTTAAGTCCAAATTTGCCGAAATCGCCAAGGATAGGGACGATGCGAATAATGCAGCCCAGGAGGCGTGTGAACAAGCCGTGATTCTCCGGACTGAACGGGATGCAGCAGTGGCTAAGGTCCAGGCGGCTGAGATGGAGGTTGAGGAGAAGGTTCATCAAGCGGAGGCCAGGCTAGAGGCCGATATCGAAGATTTGCTTATCACTTGCAATGCCAACGTGTTGAGACACCGAAATTTGGCCTGGCTTCAAGACTACCCGATACACCTCCGCAGCGCTTGGGGTCGATTGGTCGAGGAAGAAGAGGAAGCACGTCCGGATGAAACGGTCGATCGATTCGAACTTGAAAACCGGCTGTTGACAGACGACGAAAAGAAAGTTCTTCACGATGCCATTATCGCTCATGAGGAGGAGATGATAGGTGGCCGATCCCTGGAGGTTGGAGAGGGATCAGGCGTTGAGCACCATTCTGCGGTCACCGAGGTCACCGCACCACCGTCGTCAGTGCCTGTATCTGCGGTCGGCTCGCAATCTGTTCCTGCTTACGACCCGGAACAGCCGCGGTTATCTCCTATTCATGAGCATACTTCCGAGGCCGCTCAGTCGTCCGCAAGTCAAACTGGGGAAGGTATTTCGGATTTATCTCAAGTGTTTTCTAAATAGAGAGTTTGCTCTGAAGCAGTTACTGATAACCTCTTCTTATCTTCGTTTAGTGACTGGAGTTGCTCCGATTGCCGCGACCCAAGAGTCGAGCAAAGGGAATAAGGCCATCACCATCGAGACTACTGTTGTAACGGCGGTATCAACCGAGGCGGCGCAGGGGAGTGGACTATCTCTTGAGGAACAAATGGTGAGCGAGCTGCTCGGTGAGCAGGGTGGCTTCTCCTCAGATCTGCCATTCATCATTAGTGACCTTCCGCCGACCTCTAGCTCTTCGATGCAGGCTGCGGAGGCCCCCAGCCAAGCCCAGACGATTCGCGACGAAGAGATTCTGGCCGAGATTCAGGCAGAATTAGAAGCTGCGGGGCAGAGTGGTAATGTTGGCGGTGGCACGGCGGCGCAGAGCCCAGCACCTGCGAGGATAGTATCGTCGGGTGGCACTATCCCATCTTCCATTGCGGGTCCGGTCCCTCCTACTCCTCCAGCAGGGAGCCTTCATTTAGATTCAAGTTCTGAGGAGGACGTAGATATTATGCCCCCGGCCGAAGAACAACCACCGGAGAGGAGGTCGTCCAAACGAAGGATTTCGGTTCCTAGCGATTCTGACGACGAACCGCTGATAGGGAAGCCCAGGAAGAAGGAATAGATCAGCTTCCCAAGCAGATTTTTTGGGTAGATAGGAATTTGTTTCGTTTTTTGTTAGTAGGCCGTGTGTAGATGTAGGTTCGGGCCCTTCTAGTTGGGATTCTTTTTTTTTTGGGAAAACTTATTTGCATGTAAGTCTTTATCTTCAGTTAGTTGAAATAAAATTTAGTTTCTTTGCTTTAACTCTCATTTCTTTTGTGCTTAAGTGTTTGTAGTGTCTCGTTTTCAGTCCGGTGTACTTATGGTGTCTTTACCGCCAAGTAGAATTCATTTTTATTCGCCAAGTCCGAGAATCTTGGTCGCAAGTTGTGATCGATGAATAATTGAACTTCAGACATTGCATCACTTTGGTTAGCGATTAACACTTAGCTTTTTTGCCCCCCAGTCTCGGGGAATAACATTTGTGTTTTGGTGGTTGAGTGCGTTTATTGCAAACATTAAGCACATGTCCACATTCTGGGGACTTAGGATAATTTGCAGTCGATAATCCGGTTCGCACTCCGGGAACTCGAGAGTTATCGACGTTTGTAGTACGGTTCGCACTTCGGGAACCTGGAGTTAGTATCGATATTTCAGTTCGCACTCCGGGAACTTCGACTTGGCGCTTACGCTCCGATTCACACTCTGGGAACTCGGAGATAACATGTATGCTTGGGTTCGCTCTTTGGGAACTTGGATTTGATGTTTATACTCCATTCACGTTCTGTGAAGTAGGAGTTCGCACAGATGCTTCGGTTCGCGTTCCGGGAACCTAGAATCCACATTTATGCTCCGATTCACGCTCTGGGAAGTCAGAGTTAACCGCTGGATGGTCAGTCACATCTATTTGGGCTTTCAGGAACTCGTTCATACTCTGAGAACGATGGATTCGATGTTTATACTCCAATTCACACTCTGGGAAGTTGGAGTCCGTTCGTACTCCGGGAACGAATTATTGAATGTTTATACTCCAATTCACGCTTTGGGAAGTTAGAGTCCGTTTGCGCTTCGGGAACGAATTGTTGAATGTTTATACTCCAATTCATGCTCTGGGAAGTTAGAGTCCGTTCGCGCTTCGGGAACGAATTGTTGAATGTTTATACTCCAATTCGCGCTCTGGGAAGTTGGAGTCCGTTCACGCTCTGGGAACGAATTATTGAATGTTTATACTCCAATTCGCGCTCTAGGAAGTTGGAGTCTGTTCGCACTCTGGGAACGAATTATTGGATGTTTATACTCCAATTCACACTCTGGGAAGTTGGAGTCCGTTCGCGCTCTGGGAACGAATTATTGAACGTTTATACTCCAATTCACACTCTGGGAAGTTGGAGTCCATTCGCGCTTTGGGAACGAATTATTGAATGTTTATAATCCAATTCACACTCTGGAAGTTGGAGTCCGTTCACGCTCTGGGAACGAATTATTGGATGTTTATACTCCAATTCACACTCTGGGAAGTTGGAGTCCGTTCGCGCTCTGGGAACGAATTATTGAATGGACTGTCGTGTGTTGGTCTAGTTCAGCCTTTGATGTGATGGCTTACCCCCGAGCTGGGGTTTCACTTAGTGAGTGGCCGGTCGTATCGCAGTCACTCGCTATTTGAATAAATTCCATTGTTTTATGGAACTTAGCTCTTTGTGTGTGGTGATTGCTGAACGTTGCATTCGGTGAACCACAGCTCTAGCTTGAAGAGATAGTATTTTATTGCTGAAATAAGAAGATACGGCAAAGTCAGTGCCTTATTACAAATTCAAATTTCAGAATATAAAGGAAACTGCAAAATATTCATAGGTTGAAGGAGCCTGTCATGTGTGACAGTGACGAGGATCTTCGTCGTTCCAAGCTCCTGAGTAAGTGGGTCCGCCACTGATGGCGTTTATCACCAATCTCCCGCGGGGACAAGTCGAGTCCTCCTGTCTCGGTCGATTGGGTTCATTGTTTTGGATTGATGGGCCCGCTTCTCTGGGCTGCGGTGTCCGCAAAAACTGTTCCAGCTTCCTTTCTCTGATCAGTTTTTCGACAAGATCCTGCAAGTGACGACACTCGTTCGTATCATGCCCGTAGCTTTCGTGAAACCTGCAAAACTTTCCCGTCTGGATTTGTCTCTCCGACGACGGTCTTGGTTCAGGTCTTTGATATTGAATCGTATTGCGGGTTTGTAAGTACAAGTCCTCTAGTGATGTATTTAGAGGAGTGTAACTGTCGAACATTGGATTCTTGCGCTGCGGGCCACTGTTTTGATCTTGTTTTTTAATTTGATTCACGCTTTCTCTTCGCCGAGCTTGTTTATTTTTAATGTTCAACTGAACTTTTCCGGAGCTCTCACCGGACTGTTTTATTGCAACATTGCTTTGGGTCCCTCCCGCATTTGGCCCTGCATCAGTTTGCTTCCTAGACTGTTTCGCGTCTTCCCGTCTCAGGAATTGAGTTGCTTTGGCAAGGAAACGGTCCAATGACGCAGGTGGTTTCCCAGCTAGCCAATTGCTGAATTCAGAATCGGGGTCGATCCCCTTAGTTAATGCCATGAGGATGGAGTTATCGTTTGGATTACTAATCTCTGCGCATGCAGTATGGAATCTCTCTAAGTAGTGCCTGATTGTCTCTCTGGGAGCTTGCGTGACACTAGATAGAGTGTTGACATCTTTTGGCCTTGCGACGTGCATGCGAAATTGCTCGACAAATTTTGTGGCTAGCTGATCGAAGGAAGAGATGGATCGAGGTAGCAGTCGGGTGAACTACATGGTAGCGATGCCCCCCAAGGATATGGGGAAACTACGACATTTCACTGCATCGTCAGCCCTGGCAGCAGTCATCGACCATTCATATTTTAGAATATGTTGGTTGGGGTTGGGGTTGGAGTTTCCCTCGTACATGGGTAGAGTGGGCATTCGGAATCGCCGTGGGGGTTCAGCAGTAAGAATATCGTCCATAAAGGGAGTGTGACTTCGGGAAACTCCCCAATCATCGTTTGTGAATCCCTGATCTCACGGATCATCTGTTGTATCATAGTCGAAAGATTCGGCATTTGCGCCGAAGTATGATGACGGTCTAAGTTTCGCCTTCTTGGCTCATAGTCCTCTGGGACGTACGGTTCAGGAGTACGCCCGCTATGACGACGGTCCAGGTCCGACTGATCTGGGGCGTCGATCCCTGGTTCAGCCGCAATGTTAGTGGTGCGGTATTCTACGGCGTGGTGAGGAACGGCACCCCCCCGGGAGGAGGGTTCGGTTTGGAAACTGGCTGACGGACCAACTCTTATTTGTCCAACGATCAATGTCGGTTGGTTTCCAGCGGGTGGCATACGACTCCCATCTAGCCGGGGTCGTGGAAGCCGGTTATTATAATCAGAGGATGAAGAACTTTCGCTGGATGAGCGAGAGGCATGGTATCTCATGGACCTCTTTCGCTTTTGGCGATCCAGCTTGTTGATTAGCTCAGCGTTAGCGCGTAGCTGTTTTTCTAGTGGTCGCCGACTCTGGGTCAGCTCTTAGAGTAGCAACTGCAACTCTTGTCGGGTAACCGGACCCGACGGTTCCGAGTGCCCAGCGACATCTTGATTAGATGGAGGTGGGGGCACAGGATTTTGTCTATCCTGTTCTTCTTGATTGACAGCGTTTGAGGTGGTTCTTGTGCTAACCATCTTGAGAGTTGAATTCCTTTCCTAGACTTTATGCAAATCTGAATAGAAGGGAAGGAAGTTGGATTCAATAATCTGGATCTCTCTCTTAGATTTATTCAATCCGGTATCGATGACAGATCCAACGAGCAGGAGAAAATCTGGGTTTTCTCAGTGAAAGCACCAAAGTGTTTGTGTCAAAATTGGGCACAACACTCTTCGGGAGTCGTTGAAGAGATAATTGTCAAGAATGTAAGTTCAAAACAGATATTATCTAACAAAAACTCCAATCAACAGTAAAGTGAATGCGTAGACAAGCGATTTATAGTGGTTCAGCGTGTTGCCTACGTCCACTGTGAAGTGTTTTGATGTTTTATTGCTTTTCTTTCAATGATTACAAGTTGTTGTAGCAATCAACAGCAAATTACAACTGTAAATTCGAAATCAACAGTAAAATTATGAAGTAGGATGATGGAGATCTCAATCCGGCAGAGTCTGGGTGCTTGAGTGTCGAAAGATCCCTTTCCTGTTGGCCCTGGAGCTCTATTTATAGGCGTAGGCTGCTGATATTTCATTGAAAACTCGGGAGACCACTTCTGGCACGTGAGGGGGCCCACACGCCCGGTCTCAGGAGGTTTGGGCCCACCTTGGCATCGGTTCGAACTCCTTCGAACCGATCAAGAATTCATCCAATCGAGGTGAAATTTGGCATGGACACTCTTCGACATGAATGCAAGCTTCTGTGAAAATTTCATGGCATTTGGATCAGTGGATTGAGAGATATGATGGATTCGAAATGGGGTTCACGGCGTGGCTGTGTGGTTCGAAACCATGCGTTCGAATCGATGGTTTCGAAACCATGGTGGCGCGTGGCTTCGTGGTGACGTGGAGCGCAAACTTCGAATTGACCCGGGTTTTGCTCCGAGTTGAATGCTTCGACTCCATATTCTTCGGCGCATTCGAACCGATGAAAGACACGTCACCTTGGCCAGTTGACCCAGTGGATTCGAACAAGGCCTCTATGATGGGTTCGAACAAGGACTTTGTGATGGGTTCGAACAAGATTTCTGTGATGGGTTCGAACAACCGATGCTTGATAGGTTCGAAGGTGATGGAGTCGAACCCGAGGCGCGTTGATGGGTTCGAAGTACATGGATTCGAAGGCGATCGGTTCGAAACATTGATCAGCCATCGTTTCGAAATTAGGGTTTTCCCCTCCAAATTGAATCGATCATATCTTGAGCATACGAACTCGGATTGACTTGAAACTTGAGATGCTGACTTCTACGGTCTTTCTTGTCGTGTCCTATCAATTGTAGCTCAATCTGGACTCGGATAAAATTCAACGATATCCATAGCAAAAGAAAGCATGACCAATCTCTGATACGAACTATTCTCCATTTTTCGATCGATCTTTTGGTATCGCGGCTTTGCCAAAAAGCGGGATAACTGGGAATTTTATACAAGATTGAAAAGATCCAAAGTTTTTAAAATTTTATATATTTGAATATATATATATATATAAAGGATCTTATAAGGAATTTGGAAAAAGATTGTGGGAACTTTTGGATTTGAAAAGGCTTTTGATTTTTGGTAAAATCAATTTTGAATTTGGAAAGCCTAGTTTGAAAATTATCGATTTTGGGATAATCGATTTTGTGTAAAGGAGCTTTGTATGATATCATACTAGGTGTATGATTTGAAAGATACTGTATATGTATAATATAGAGTGTTTTGATGATGGCTCTGGGAAAAAGGCGCTCCCTTGAAATGAACTTCTCAGGAGTGCCACCGGGTGGTGCTGCCTTGAGCCCAAGGGGAGGTTCTAAAGTTGATCCTGTGAGGAGCCCGGACAAAACTAGTTCCTGAGGATTATGAGTTGAGTATACCATAGCGGAAGTCGTGTGTGCCGCTGAGAGCCAACAGTTACATGGATTTTTGCTGCGGTGGCAACGTAAACCAGGATGTAACTGCGACCTATGGTATAACCTAGCGAAAGTTGTGTGTTTCGTTGAGAGCCAACAGTTGCGTTTGATTTTACATCGGCAGACTGCAACCTATATAGGAGTGGAGATGTTTCATTTCGACAGCGAAAATAAGAGGCCGCTGAGAGCCTGCAGTTACATGGACTTTTGCTGTGACGGCAACGTAACCCTGGATGTAACTGTGATCTGTTGTGTGGGATCCATGGCGTAATCGAGAGGCTGCGGAGAGCCTGCAGTTACATGGACTTTTGCTGCGATGGCAACGTAACCCTGGATGTAACTGCGACGATGGATGGGGGTGATGATTTCCAGAGCATTCTCACCAAAGTTATTTCCTCTATTTTCAAAAACTGTTTCCTATATTTCCAATAAAATTATTTTCCAAGTATTTTCACTAGGTGCTGAAAACGGGTTTACCAAGTACTTATAGATTTCCAGTTCTACGCCTGATCAACGTATGACTGAATTTCTGTCAGAACAAGGATGGACTGGTTGAGACATCGAGTTATAAAAAGTATTTTTTATAAAGAATTATTTTAATAGTATGATGTGAATTTAAAAGCATTTCTAAAATTTTTAAATAAAGATATTGGAATTAGGGAAAATAAGGAAACCCCAAACTGGAATTATAAAATAAAATTTGAAACTTGGGAAATTTAAGAAGTGATTCTTTGTCATTAAAATCGAATATTGATTTAGAAGTTGAAAATAAGCTAATTGGTTAAATAAATATTTGATTGAGTATGTTAATAAAATTTAACTTTGGTAAATAAATGGATTGTAAATTAATAATGGAGTTTGGAAATGAATTCAAATTGTAAATAGAATTCGACTTGGATTTGATAATGTATTAAATAAGAGGAGATGTTGTAAAATAAAAATAAAATAGAGTTGGATTGAAAAATGTGATGGTTTGTATTACGAATAAAATTCAAGTGTGATAAGAAAACATTTAACGAAATTTGCAAGTAAATTGGATATAAGAGAAGTGATTATAATAGAAATGGTTTGAGTTGCAAAACAAAACCCAAGTGAATAGAAATAAATTGAGAATGGCCTTGTATTAATAAAATAAATTTGAAAATGAATTAAGTAAGTAAATGGAAAATTTAAAATGGGTTAATTGAATTAAATAATAATTGGATGAAGTCTGATTGAATAAAAACTAAATCAAGTTGTGATTGGAATTGGATTATCAGACTGAACTTTAATTTGGTGGTATATTAATTTGAAGTATAAATGAGTTAAGTATGTGCTTGGATATTATCTTGATAAATGGAGAAGGTGAAGTAAATTTAAAATTAAAATGAATGGGCTAACTGAATTTAATGGAAGTTGATTAAATGAAAATCAAATAAAAGTAAACTTAAGTTTGATGTTGGAATAAATTAAAGTAAATTCACTTAAGTTTAAAATTTATGGAAGTTTGGTTTCAAATAAGAGTGAAAGCCCATTAAATAAAAGCTTGGATTGAATTAAATTGGAAATGGTTAGAAGTATAAAAGAATGGAATGTGTCGAGCTAAATAAATGGTTGATGAATAAATTAGAAATGAAATGAAATTAAATTCAAAATGAGTTGAAAATTAATTTAAAGTAGTTATAAACTAGAATAGATACTCTATTAAGCGAATATTGTCAAATTTGCATAAAATAAATTGTCGTTTGGCGTAAACAAAGTAGTTAAATTTCTGTGAGCTGTTTGAGATTAAATAAATTGGTTTTAGAATTAATTGAGGTAAAAATGAGCTTGTTTGGATTTAAAATCAATTAGGTGTAAGAAATTGTGTTGCAAGCCATTAAAATTGGATGAAATGGCATATATATTTGGTTGAAATAATTTAATAAGCTTTAAAACCATATGGATCTCTTATGGGAAGCGTTTGGCACTTGTTGTGTATGTAACACATGTGTTTAGCTATGGAAAGCAAGTGAAATACTAATAGATTCTCTATATATGGCACTTACATATTTAAATTGAGTAAGTATAGGTACCTGAAGGCCGTTTGGTTGATTTGGATTGCGCTAATTGCTTAAATTAATAAGCTGCTTGCTTAAAATGCTAAAATAAGGTACGCCTATGCAATAAAAATAGGAAATATGAACTGTTTTTGCTTTTTCCGACTGTGTGGGTCGATGTATACATATTTATATCTCTTGTCAAATTGCAAAAGCTCCTCCGTACAAAGGAGACTCTGCCAAAAATTTTCCAAAATTTTGGGAGTTAGAAAATTTTTGGAAATTTTTGAGAAATTTTTTGTTAAACAATTAAACGATTTTAAATATGAAACTGAAATAGATTAGTAGATGGAGCTAATAAGACCCGGTTATAAATGGAAAATAAAATAATTAATATTCAAAATTGAAATAAGTTGAATTCATATTAAAACGTGAAAAACGAATTTGAAAAATAAAAAGGTAAATATGAAAACCTATATAAGAGAATGTATAAAATGATTTGTAAAGTTTCGATTGAATATTGTTGCTAAACAAGATATGCAGGTATTAATGGGAAAAGGAATTGGATTTGATTCCAAAAGATAAATTTGTATTGCCCGACAAAAAGGTATGTATTTAAGTTTCTGTATGAATTGGATTGGGTTTTTGATCTAGCCACTTGGCTTTCTGTTTTCTTTTTGAAATTTGGAAGCCCGTAGAGGCCTTTTGTAGTAGTACCGAGCTAGCTGCGCAAAGGAGACGCTGGCAAAAAATTTCGGGAATTTAGAGAGTTAGAAAAATTTTGAGAAAATTTTGATAATTTAAAATTTGGTTTTTAATTAAAATTAAGACGATTGAGAAAAAGGGTGTTGTTTGAAACTATGGAAGGTTTTAGGAAGTTGGTTAAGGTGATAGTGGACCTTTAATAAGAGATAGTTGGTAGAATGTTGAATTGTGAGTTTGGGAGAAGGTAAACGGGTATTGGACCATTCTTCCTATCCAGTAATTTCGAGGACGAAATTCTTTTAAGAGGGAAGGAATGTGACGACCCGGAATTTCTAACAATTTAAATTGGGATAATTAATTGATTTTAAAATATTTAAAAGTTAATTATAACTTGAATTTCAAAATATCAATATTTACTTGATAATTAAATTATTGAATTATATAGTTTAACTATTGAATCATATAATTTGAAATTGGGTAAAATGCTAAATCTGGAGTTTTAACCTGTTAAAAATAATTTGAAGGCTTATAAAATCTATAATGATGATACTGAAGATAATAGAATAGTTGAGATTTAAATTTAAAGGTAATTTGTTCATTTTTAATAATATATCGTTTAAATTGGACTTTAAAAATAGCCTTCCGAAGCACAGTCTCAGAATTTGATGAAACCAGTTCCATTGGATCCGTAATAGTTAGTTATTATCGGATTTCAATTTTCGTAGCAATCGGAGTTGTCGTTTCACCCTGGAAGCTCAAAACTCTTAGAAACTTTTAAATCGATTTAAAACTAGAATTGATCGTTTTCTTTTGTAACTCGTGCATACGATCGAATTTGCCTCCGAAACACGTTTCATTGTGTTCAGAACATTGGTAAAACCCTATAATCGCCTAGCGGCATTCCTTAAGAGGAGTTCGAAATTTTATGGTAGCAATTACGAGGACATTTTGAAAATTTTATAATATAATAATATTTGAAGTACGTTAATCAGAGATATCTTTATTAATCAACAGGCGTACTCAAGAAGCTATTCCACAAATCGATATTTTATTTCCGTTTTCCTCTCTAATCTTTCAACAGAAATCAAAATCTTCTTCATTAAAAAAAATGGTCGCTCATTTATTTACAAATGGAAGCCGAGCCTTCGATTCTCCTTCTCCCCTCTCTCAGGACCCTCAGGTTGATACAAAGTCTCCCCTCCCTCAATTCTAAATCGTTGCTGTTTTTTTTCTTTTCCCCCAAAATTCGAAATCATACCGCATATAAATAAAAGTAAAAAGGGGTCGAACTTCCATCTTCCTGTACATCAATTTTTTTCTCAAAATTCATTCTCAGATGAAAACCCCAAGGCTCCATTCCTTAGCCTTAATCGCGAATTCCTGTTTCCGAAAAAAAAAATTCACGAAAGAAAAGGGGAGAGAGAGAGAGAGAGGAACGAAATCTTATTCGAGAAAAAGGGGGGTCGAAGGGGAAAGGAGTCGCGTGGATTTGGCGGTGGGTGGCGATTGTCGACGCAGTCATGATTTTTGGGTCATAGGGGCTGCGATTCGCGAGGGTGATGGCATGGCTTGTTCGGGGATACGCGTTTTGGGTTGCGATCGTACGAGGAAGACAGTGTGGGGTAGTCGCGATCTTCGAGTTGGGTTTTCGGTGAGTAATTTATTTGCAGTTCTGTTGTTTAAACCTAAACTTACAGAAGAAAAAAAATATTGATGAAATGAATTGTTAGTTACTGATGTAGGATAAGTTGACCCAATCTATTTCAAAACAGTTCACAGAATTTCCAAATTTAAGCCAACTTTTAGTTACATCATTAATTATAGGTTGAGAAAAATCAAGTGAGATAAGATACGTTTTAAATTAAATAAAATATGACTTCAAAATGTTGCGGGATCTATAAAAGAGTAGATTTTTGATTTTTAATGTCTATAGGCTCTTTTGATATGTGTAGATCCGAAGAAAAGTAAATATACCTATTCACAGTTCACTTATGGGTTTAATTCTGAAATAGTGAGGATTTATTTGTTAAATTAAATCTAAATTATATTAGTTACTAAGTGAGATGTTTGGTGTTTCTGTTCTTCTTCTTTTATTTTTTTTATAACTATCTGGAATTTTCGGTTTCGAAAATTTCGGATTGTTACACTGATGGTGACGAAGAGTACTCAAGACAATACTCAAGTGATTAGCGTGCTCAGCTTCAGACTTAGAATAAATAAGGATATAATCAATGAACACAAGGACGAATTTATCGAGATATTCTCGGAATACTCGATTCATGAGATCGACAAAGAAAGCAGGAGCGTTCGTCAACCCGAACGGCATAACGAGCCACTCAAAAGAACCATAACGAGTGCGGAAAGCGGTAAGAGGAATGCTATCCTCCGCGACTCGTAACTGATGATAACCTGTGGCAAGGTCGAGCTGAGAAAAGACCTTAGCACCACTCAATAGGCCGGACATATAATCGATCCTAGGCAATGGATACCTATTCTTGATGGTTAACTCGTTAAGTTTGCGATAGTCAATGCAAAGCCTAAGAGTTCCATCGGACTTTTTCACAAAGACGACCGCGGATCCACATGGAGAAAAACTGGACTGAATCAACTGCTTGGACTCAAGATCTAAAAGCTGCTTCTTGAGTTCCTCATTTTACCTTGTAGACATCTTCGTGGGAGGACGACTAACTGGCTGCGCACCTGAAAGGAGATCAATGCGGAACTCAATTGCCCGCTTAGGTGGCAAACCCGAGACAGGCTCAAAAACATCAGAAAAGTCACAGGCACGAGATATATCATCATCATCCCGCGAGTCAAGAGAATATAAAACCATTTCAGAATTATCCACATCCCGAAAAATAAGAGATAGCTGAGTAGGCGAATCCGGATGTCGAAGATATATAATTCTCTCCGAACAAATAATCCTGGCATCATATCTTACTAGCCAGTCCATACCCAAAATCAAATCAAATCCCAGACAAGAAATAACGTGCAGACTCGCACGAAAAGAAAAGCCACATAAAACAATCTCAACATCATCACAAAGTAGGCTAAGGGTCGCGGATCCCCCAATAGGATTCGCTATCCTTAAAGAAGTAACCAAACAAGAAACATCCAAAGATAATCATCAACGAGCTTTTTCGATACGAAAGAATGTGACGCACCCGTATCGAAAAGAACTCGAATACTATGATCATGAAATAAAATCGAACCTTCCAAAATAGGTGGAGATATACCTTTGGGCTGAGAGGGACCTTCAGAAGCCTTAGCAGCATAAAGCTTGCTAGACTTGGCACCAGCCGGAATAGTAGGGCAAGCTGAAACATGATGACCTTCCTTCTTGCAATAGCGGCAGAAGAGAGGCTTAGGAAAAGATCGAATAATATGATCAGGAGAACCACAATTGAAACACTTCCGAATGAGGTGTTCCAAAAGACTGAGGCTGAGAACTAGAACCACCAGTCTTCTTCTTCTTAGAAGGAAAAGGCCAGGACTTCTGAAATGGAAACTACCTCTTGTTGGGGTTCTTGGAAACCTCAAAATCCTCACCACTATCACACTCCTTCTCGACGGTTTCAAGATGAAGTGCTGAATCAACCAACTCCTCAAAAGAGAGCTTAAGCTAGAGCAACAAAAACTTCTTAAGATATTTCTTAAGACCAGAAACAAACTTCAAATTCTTCTTATAAGAAGTGCTAATGAATTCAAAACCATATTTAGATAAAGCCTCGAATGACGCAACATACTCATAAACAGAAGATTTCCCTTGCTTCAACTCAAGGAAGCGACGGGTTAATAAAACTTTTTCAGATTCAGGAACGAACTTGAGTTCGAACCGCTCTCGAAACTGAGTCCAAGAGAGAGTAGACTCATCAATTTCGGCTATAAAAAGCTCATACCAATCAAGAGCACGCTCTTGTAATAAGGTAGAAGTTACAAGAACTCTATCATGATCAGAAAGATCCATGCGAGAGAAGATACGCTCGCACGTGCGAAACCAAGCTTGGACTTCAAGAACGGACTTGGAGCCTTTAAACGGCTTTCCCCCAAGATGAGCAAAATCACTGCACTGGTATGCAAAGGCAGACTTGCGAGGTGGAGACACTCGAGGAGGAACTGGAGGCTGAGTGCTCCTAAACAATTCCAAAAACTGATCGGCAGACATATAAACGCCATCCGGATGTGAACCACTGGATTGCCCAGCATCCGAACGTCGTCATATGCCTCTTCCAGCCATACGCTGAAAGTAAGATAAGAACAAGATTAATCACAAGGAAGATACTTCAATACGGAATACTACAGAATAAAATGCATTCCTAGACGTATTCCCCAAATTCTATCTAACCTTTGATAGTAGAAGGAATAGAAAGACACGATGATTCAAAGATTTGTATCACTTATACACTTTGATGTACCGTAATATGTGCCTCTATTCTGTGTTTATCATATTTTGTCCTGAACCTCAGCTTTGATACCACGCTGTGACGCCCCACCTTTATACCCATGCTAGCCAAGGACACTACAGGGTAATGCCGTCAACTAACACGGAGAATAAGGCTGGATAGGAGCGACCATCTATAGCCTTGCTCTAACTATTTATTGAATACATCGACAATAATCATACAAAGCAGATCGACATATCCAATGAATACTTAAAACAAAACCATAGGTGGTTGGAGGATCTATCAAAGCAGAATATAACAACTCAAATGTAATATACATCACAGAACAGTGGATCATCATATACACGTATACAGATACATAACAGAGTATACAAACTAATACACGCCGAGTGGTGTAGCAAACCACAATATACAGACGAATCAAAAGAATACATATATCAGAGTTACAATAAAAGGACTACACAAAAAGCTTTAACAAAAAGGAGCAAGCTGAATAGTCCATGCGGAAGAAAAATAGGCTAAGTCCAAAAGCACCTAACCTGAAACATCTCGGTCTGACCCGAGTATAAAATACACGGGTCAGTCTAGCTAAACAAATCAGTTAGATAAACTGAACAACAATAAACCTGCAAGGTTACAAGGTATAACAAATGTCTCTAAAAGAGATAGCACAATCATCTAACAAAAGATGAATCATATGATAACAAGAAAAGCCTCATATCATCGGCAACATAGATAAACAAAGGATACAAATATCCAAATCAAGCCAAAAAGGCAGATAACAAGTACCAATGAAGGTAACACAAGTTCCACAAGGTAATCACTACATATCATGCGGCTCAAAAAGACCAACCCCGAAGGGCGATACCTAGGGAATATACATATCAATGAAACATCAGAAAATTGCTCGAGCTCAGTACTCTATAAACAAGGATCCATGAGCCCGAAGACTCCAAACACAAATATCACTCGAGCGGCTCATAAAGACCTAACTCCGAAAGCAATACAATAGGGCAACAAACCCGAAGGCAACATACCTGAAGGCAACATACCCGAAGGCAACAAACCTGAAGGAGACAGTCCGAAGACACTATCCCAAAGGCAACAAACCGTAGTGGTGAAGGTCTGGAGGCCCAGTACTGGACACCACTAACTGGCAGAATGTGTCATAACTCTCAAAAAGGAATCCGAAAAGTGTTAACGTGTGTCCCATAACCATTCGTTCGCATTAAACGGTTTACTATCCGTCAGTCAATTTCACACTCAAAGCAGTACAAAGTTCACCTCATATCATCGGTAAACCAAACCCGAAGGTCAAAACGATCAGTTGAATAGGTCGGGGATTAATCGGAAGGATAAACGCACAGATTCATGGTCCGTGTTTTGCCCAACCATTTAATCACCCTTCCACTTCGCTCGAAGTGCAAAATTGTGCGTGTGTTTTAAATAGAATTTATAAATCGGAGAAGCGAACTTTTAATACGATTTGAAGAAATCATTTATAAAAACCCGTGAATAAATTCAAAAAGGAATCATCAAGGTCAAATATGCATAAACAACTAATTGGAATCAATATGCATCGATCAAATTTGGAAAACTAAGCGAACAAGGCAAATTGGAAAAGGACAATAGATTCAGACGTCTGAAAGAAGTGGTTCATACGTTTGAATCTGAAAATTAATATGTTTTCCAGAACAGAATTCAGACGTCTGAACCTACACTTTCAGACATCTAAAAAAGGCATTATTTTGCCTATTTCCTTTCTGGTTGAAATTTAGCACTTTCAGACGTCTGGAATATAAATTCAGACGTCTGAATCTGGAAATTATAATCTTCCCCAGAACAATATTCATACGTCTGAAATAGGGTTTCAGACGTCTGAAACCCGATGGTCAGGCATTTCCTGAACCTAGGCCATCTATGGCCAAACAAATCGAAAGCAATCGGATGCGTGTTGATTATGGGCTTACGTTAAACGATTACCCAACCTTAATGACACACCCAAACACTCCGAACAACATAAACATCAACCATATAAGCTTTTACATAGATTTGGCTTCAAAAATCAATATTTGGCAATTTCACCAAAGGAATCCAAATCGAAAACAAATGAACATGTAGATATATTAGGAATTCATTCCTAATAACCCAAGATAGCTGTAAACATAAATGTGGGATAAAAATCTCACCTAACATCAATAATATCAAGAGAAGTAGATGTGAGTTCAAAACTCACCTTTTAATTCAAAACAAGAATAGAGAAGCTCAAACACAAGAAGAAGACCAACCACTCTCCACTTCTACTCTACTATCTTCAATCTAAGATCAAAACAAGTATTTTCCTAAGTCAGGTTTAGGAAATTTTCTGAAATTGAAGGAGAAAGAGTTGGAGAAGATGAAGAGGAGGCTTACCAATAACTTCTCTTTGATTTTGGAGCAAGAATTCAAGTTTGCAAGGTAAACTAGGGCTTGGAATTTCTATTTCCCATTCTCTTCCCCCATTTTAAGTTTTGCTTAAGCTTAAGAAATGAAAATGTGTGAATGGAAGGAGAGAAAGGGCTGAGTTGGTTTATAGAAAAGTTTGGGTGAAACCCAAACCCAAAAGCCTACTTAGCAAATAGCAAAATTCGACTTACTCCAAACATATCAAAGCTTATACTCAAAAAGATCGCAAACGCCATTTTGGAATCAATGGAAATGGTTTCGAGTTCCAATTCAGCCATTTGTAAAAAGTAACTTTTTGGACCTAAATAAGACTAACGACGCTATATTTAAATAAAACATTTAAATATATAATCGTTAAATATGCGGGTTGTTACACATATCTATCTTGGTGGATTACTTTACTAAAGTATACATATTATCAATAAAACCAAAGAATGCATGTATAATATTAAAACACAGAAGTATACATATTATCAATAGAATACATACTAAAGCAGGCTTCCATACCATAAGTAACACACAAAACCAAAGAATGAAATAATGTACATGTTGCATGCACATTATGTTGTTAGATGATGAAAGGCTATAAGCAAAAATAAAATAAAATTTAAAGATAATTTTTCATTACGTTATATATTATAATAAAAACAGAATTAACATGTGATTTTCACAATAAAATGAAGTTAGCTTGCATATTTATTGTTGTAAAGTATCACCTAAGCATTTAACCATTGTTTTACCAATCAATGAATTTTTTTCGGTTTATATTTGTACGGACTACAATCCCTTTGCTATGAGATTTCATTTAATGTTACAATAATAGCTTACCATATGTATAAGTTATCTTCCACGTACAATATACTAAATACTACAACAATCTTCCCATGTAGTACGGTAAATACAAGTTTTGTTTGTACAACTTAGTTATCCATTCTTTATTTTCACAAGTTAGCTACTTGCATGTTATCTAATATTAATTTATACAAGAAAACAACATAGGAGTGGTCTGAATCCAACAAAAGTTGCAAAATTCACTCCCAACCATAAAATTATAAAAAAACTCAATCAACTTCGAAATCAATTTCATATAAGTCATGGACGCCTAGAACCAATCTCGACCTATTCAAAGATAGGAATACAAAGATGGAAAAATGTTCGAGCCTTCAAAACACACTCCTCATAACATCGTCGCTGATAATACACAACAAATGTCAACCAACGAGGAAGAAGCATGCTCGAAAGTGGACTTGGAACACTAGCCCTACTGCATGTAAATGTTGTCGGACAACGGAAAGGAATCCTAGAAATTGCTGGCAGTCTAGGCAAACAAGCTATCGGTCGAACACACTGAGAAGATTACAAAAATTCTTCAAACAATGTTTTATAAAAGCAATTCCTCTCGAGCACGTGCATCGCACGTGCCAAAGTACTCGTGTGTATATATCTTTATATTTAATAATAGTTGTAACAGTTCTGGTGTCACACTTTTTTGGTATCAACATGAACTACTAAAAACATCTCTTTATATATTATCAGATCTTAATCACTTAAAAATAACATCTAATATTAAATTTATTTTACAAATTCAAACACCTATAAAAGTAGACTCTAACATTAAACATAATAGTGCCATAGTTATATGTACTGTGTATGGAACGTTAATGATTGATATTAAATGGCATATTACTAATAATCTATTAAACTACGAGGTAAACGTAATGAACTAAGACTATTGTTGGAGGCAATAACCCTTCATGTGTTGATGATATAAGGGGTCAAAACCCGTACAATTGATGTTTTTCTTCTCGATCGTATGCTGACAAGGAAATTTCATGTAAGGTTATGTGCGTTTTCAGTCCTTTGTAAAGTTAAAGAAATAAAACATAATCTTATTTATATGTTTTCAAATATGATTTCATTTTACAGTATTGCGTAAAAAGCTAAATGTACACTTATAAACTAACATCTTATATTTCGCATATGTTGAACAGGTTCTACTGTCCGGAGTAAACTATTTTGCTTCTAATCGAATATCAAATGCTGAAGGCAAGGGCCCTGATATGTGCACAAGTTTAGCTGAAGCCATTATGTGTGGGCTCCTACCAGATTCCTCGACACCCACAGCTAGTTGGTCTGGTGGTAATACTTGTTGTCTTATTTTGTAGGCAAAGTAATATGAAATGGCGCTTTTTTAAGCTTGGCTGCTTGATATTAAGGTTAATTCATTATTCCCCCCTTCTTTCATCCCGATTTATCATTATTTTAACCTAGGCGTCTATTGCTGTCAAAACCCAATTGGTACTCTTTGATTTTTTTGCTATTTTTAAAATTCAATTTATTAATTCCTTAGTTGGGTTGTATCAAATCTTCACTAAGTAATTAGATTACCACTTATTCCCATTGCTTGTACAATTCAATCATTACTACTGATTTTGGAGGTAACTAAACCATAATTGTTTTGATCTTTTAATTGATTACATATATTAGTATGTGCAGTTTGTTTCTAGTGGATATTTTTCTTGCAATCCAAATTTAAATTGATTTTAGGTTTATGAAGGGTCTTGTTAACTGTAGCTTGAATACATGTACATGAGCCAATTTGAAATATTTTATTTTTATGTTTATTGATCGATAAATAAGAATATGTTGTTGGATCTCAATTGTAGAAATCTTGATGTGCATTCTCATGATGAGGTCACAAATGAATTAGGCACTAGCTTACGAATAGTTCTGTATCAACACATTATTTGTATTGCTTACACAAGTCTATTGAAGCGGTATCTAAATTTTTTTAAAGTAACCGTTCGACATTCATTTTTCATAGCATTAACAACTGGGACCTAGTATTTGAATGGTACTATTAATTAAACCTTAAACATGTTCAAATGTCTAGATCATGGGTATTGGAGACCCGTTAGTTTCAAATACCTTAAACATGTAAAATGATATTAAACTACAGGTGTGTGCCTATTGCAACAGTTTTAGCAATGCCTAGATTTTGTTTTTAATTATGCATTTTTTAATAATGGATAAAACTAATTGTAAAAGATTTACTTCAACGAGCAGAAAAGTTATAAAAGACCTATTACAAGTCTTCTACGACGGTCAAAAACAGTTATAAAAAATTACGATCCTATTACAACTTTGTCTGATATGGCTTCTCCAAAACAGTTGCAAAAGACCTATTAAACGGTCGTCAAATCATGAAAAGGGTATTTTGTTGTAATGTTGACCCATTAAAATCCAAATAGGAATTCTTTTTGAATTATACCCATTTCATTTGCTGTAGATCGGGTTAGTTCTAACATTGTCCGATATATATACACGTATAGGCTTATTTCATTAGGAATTTTTAACATCTTTGTCTTTTTATCATGCCTGTCTATGCATTTGGGAAGCTATGACAATTCTTTGTTGATTATGTGGTTTATGCGGAAGGCAATTCTCTAATTCATGTTCCTTCTATCTCAATTTCATACCATTTCTTCCATGCATAAAGTAGATTAAAATTGATTATTCTAGCCTATTTTTTGAATATGTAGGAATATACACAAATATTTAGAATGTCGAATGTAGAATAAATTGCAAGCATGCATCCTTTGATATAAATCTTAAACATGTATCTATGGTATATAACTTAGAATGTCAAATAAAAACTACGCATATTTACCATGACATTATTAACATTTATTAATTTTGGGGGTGCTAGGGAGCAACTCACGTGTATTTTGTTCTGAATAGTTTTGATATCCTCAACCATATATCAAGAAAGGCTACTCTACAAGAAATGTAAAATTTCCCTTTGCACCCAAGCATAATATAAAAATGATCCTTCAATCCCATTAACAACATACAAAATAAACGTTTATTATAAAAAAATATATTACCTTAGTCTGGAGCGATCCCATTATCAACATACAAAATAAACGTTTATTACGAAAAATATTTATTACCTTAGTCTGGAGCTTTCCATAGTTCAACCGTGATTAGATTGATTGGGATTTAGTCCCTAACCTAACATTAACATATCAATGATGTACAATTGGTATCCATACCTTACATTTTGAAATTCTAATTCCATAATCTAGCAGCAAAATTATCAATATAGTTATCTGCATAGGGTAAAGAATCAAAAACTATAACCATACCGATAATTCATTGCATTGTAATAACACATGACCTGAACTATCGTATAACTAATTCATATAGTGTTATTGTAATCATTTTATCTTGACTATTTAAAGTTTATAAGACTTCAGTTTTAAATTGGAAATGTGTATGGATATCGTTTTGTTCTTAGTTGTAAAAATATGAATAAATAAAGAGATCCTAATCATAGCGCTTCAGCTCCAAAAGGAAAGTTGACAAGTTATAAAAATAAATGTGTGCATTTCAAATGATTAGTAGTATAACTGTATAACAAAAGATGCTTCACAAGTGGATACCAAGTTAGTAATATGCATTAGTGAAGTAATTTTAAAGTTTGAGTTAAGCACTCTTTTGGGTAGCATGCAAACTGATTAGTCTCATCTGGTATACACATAGTAGGTGCCATCGTTATCAAAAATTTTACGATTTAAATCCCGATTTGGATCGGATCTCTCCCATTCTGATTCAATTTACATATTCCGATCCAAACTCACTTAAAACCGCAGTTGAGAAAAATCATTCAATGCATCCTTATATATTCAATATATTTATCATCCACAATTCTAGTTCTAATGTTTTGTAAGTAAAATAATAATGTAACAAGAGAAAAAATGGTATTTTAAGTTTTATATGTAAAGTTCTTACGTCATAATGAATTTTAAAGTATATACAATTCTTAAAACATAGACCTTCTAAATCTACGATTTAAGATTTAAATCCCGTTTTGATTTAAAATTTGAGCATTACGCTTTACGATTTGAATCCTGTTTTGATAACCTTGGTAGGTGCAACATTTCCAATATTTTTAACAATCATTATTATGCATTTCATTCATCTGTAGCTTTGTCTTCCTATCATGTCTCTCTTTTCAATCAGGGAAGCAATAACAAACCTTTGTTGAGTTTCCATTTTATGTAGTAAGCAATTTTCTGTTTCATGTTCATTAAACCTTAATGACATACCATTGCTTTCACGGACAGAATAGATTAAACCGATTATAATGGCAAATTCTTTTGTATACAAGGAAATAAGAAATTACATATATAGCACAACAATAGTAAGATGACATAAACTTTACATGTCTTTAAAAAATTAAATGACATCGGTTATGTGACAATTTTAGAGTACAAATCACAGTTATCTAGGCGTGCGAGAGAAAGGCGCAAGCGCACCCCGTGCGCCATTTTAGTTGCTGAGGTGCCTTGGCTGCTGGAGGTGCCTAGGCTGCTGGAGGTGCCTAGGCTGCTGGAGGTGCACAAAAATCGTAGAAAGCACGCGTTTTTATAAGGCGACGTGGCTGAATAAAGCGCACCTTGGGTAGGTGATGTTATTTTTGCAGGCCAACTCTTACTTGACCCAAAACCCAACATGTTTGCTCGTCGATATTGCAATACTTTTTATGTTATAAGACATATAATTGTTTTACGTATTTACTACCTTTTTTCATGTTTAAATACAAATAATTGCCTTTTGTAGTTTATATCTAGCAGTAATAGGAAACTTAGGATGATTTTATAGTAACATAAGCTTAAATCCAAAAAGGTTTTCTAGTGAATTTTCACCAGTATTCCAACACAAATTAATTTATCGTTTATTGTTTCATTTTTTGTGGAATGCTTGAGCTACGTGTAAAATATTTATAATCTTATGTGAAACACGTGCAATAGATCCATATTCTGTACTTTTTGATGAAGAACCCTTGGTAAAAAAGGCATTCATGAAACATTTGAAAGATGTAGTTAGTTTTTTTTAAAATTTAACAGAGCTGTTCGAACCTACAAGAATTAGAGAAATTAAACATCTACACAGGTTTAAAAATTGTTGTAAACTTGGAGGTGAAATTAATAATAAGGATCAAGTATAAAGATCTGTACTTAGTTGGATTTAAAAAGAAGTGCCGGGTCAAAATGGAAAACTATCTTTATACGAGCTAAGGATTCATGCACAGGAGAAAAGGATAGATGATTTTTTTGCTACCGATACACAGACAACTATAGTGATATCAACGGTAAAAACGTTAGATATGTAGATCATTATACGTTTACAAAAGCAGCAAAACTTATTGCTTTTGAAGATGAAACTGGAGAATGTAAAACAAGTGTCGCGAATGCTACGAAAGTGTAACGACTTACATATTGATTTCATTTTAAGCGAGACATTTATTTTCCATTCTTTAGGTTCATCTTTAGAAGCATTAAGTTTTACTGTTTTTATAAACGTATAGTGATCTACTTATTTGAAAATTTCATCGTTGATAACACTATAGTTGCCTGTATATCCGGTAGCAATAGAATCGTCTATCTTTTTCTCTCGTTTAGGATTCTTAGCTAGTTTTTCATCTTGACCTGAACGCTTCTTTTTAAATCAAATTAAGTACATATATTTATATTCGACCTTTATTATTAATTCCATCTCAATGTTTACAACAATTTTTAAGTCAACATGCTTATCATTATTGTGTAGATGTTTGATCCCTCTAATGAAGTTCGAATAGGTCTGTTGGATTTTTGAAAAAATGATTATTTTTTTGATGTTATACGAATGACTTTTTATTATCAAGAATTCATCATAAAGTGTTAATATGGATTTATTACATGTATTTCATATAAGATTATAAATGTCTTACATGTACCTAGAGCACCCTAAAGTATGGTACGTAAATTTGTATTAGAAAATCATCTTAATTTTCTTATTACTCTTACATACAAACTTTACGAGCCAATTATTTGTATATCTTTTAATATTTAAAAGTATTGTGTTCTAATCCAAGACCATAATGATATTATTTTATTTAAATACACCTAATTGTTAATGGATACTTTAGTAAGAATAATGAATCACATGAACATTCTGTTTTCTTTTCACCTTTATATATATGTATGTGGATCCGACTTTGTTCATCTTCTTAAACCGGAAACTTTAATCAAATCTCTCTTGAAAAATTCTTGTAAGCATGTTATATGTCTAACTTCTAAAAGATATATCCAAAGTAATGATTACAGCAGATTTGTAACAATAAAAAATAGCCATTTGCAAGAATGAAACCTGTTTGGTTTGCGGATATTTTTTATTTTTTTGTGAATAATATCATACCATTTGCTTGTGAATTCAAACACTGCAGCAAATTAGCCATTTTGCAACACTTAATTTTTACAATTTGTAACGGTTGTTATCGTTACAATCTACAAACAATTTTTTCCATTGGAAAAGTTTTGGAACGCCTACATCGTGATGATAGTTGGTAATTGTGTAAATAAACTACAGTATGAAGGAGAGATTTGTATTTCTCTTTTTTATTTGCACATGTACCATTTCTCATGTTTCTAACACACATTATTTACTCTTTTCTACAAAGCTAGGGTTTCGCTCCTAACAAGATTTTATATTTTGTAACATTTGATGTTATAACCTTTATGGTTTTTTGTTGCATTATCAATGCTTAATGCTTACCGACGTTTCTTTGTTACTGCCAATCCTGAAGATTTATTTTCAAAAATGTTTGTAAATAAGACTTAAAAGTTCTATTTTTTATAGACATATATATGTACATCATTTTCAAGTTACACCATTTTAATAGATGTTACGGTAATGTTCAATGGTATTAGTACCTTTTTGATAAATAAATCACTCCATTCTCAATTATTTTGCATAATTAATGCACCCTCATTCTTCATGTAGATGAAGTACTATTTATTTTAAAGATGCATGCCACAATATAACGTTATTAAAAACATAATAACCAATTAATATTTATTTAAACGTATTATTTCTTTTATTCTTTTAAGAATACTAATAATTATTTTCTATTTCGATGCCAATCTAACCAAACATTAGAATAAGCCATTAATTGAAGAAGGTAAATCATTTCATTATTTTTCAAATTTGTTTCCTTCATGTATTGAGTTATTTTGTTCCCTATTTTGATACCAGTTTAACCAAAACGTTAGAATAAGCCATTAATTGAAGATTTATCATTTTGGTACACGTGCATTTATTTTCTAGCACCACAAAAAGGTTTATCATTTTTCATACTTTGTACTAAATTTTCTGAGCTAGTTGTTATTTTTGGGTTATAAATGCTATAATTTGATGTTATTAAATATGAAGAAGATGGTCAAAATACAAATTATAAGGATTCTTCTTGAAATACATAAAATGATAGTCAAAATAACATAGTTGACCCAAACATGCTCAATCATCATGTCAAAGTCAATTTCATGAATTTCTTCGACATCTCGCAATATCTTTCTATTCTATTATATTTTCTATCTCAAAAGGTTTTCACACTTACTGTTTCGGTGTTTAATTTTGCTCCATTCAGAATTTTGTCTTCAATACAAATTGACATAAATCAGTGAAATGCTATACCAAAAGTGACAACTTGGAATCATGGGAGAAAGTAGTTTAATCTTAAGCCTACATTCCTTTCTTCAAAAGGTATTCCGTCTTGGATCCCCTTTTCAACATATAAATTATAAACAGCTCCAAAACAAGATTTCATTTTTTTTAACATTTGATGCTATAACCTTTATGGTTTTTTGTTGCATTACCAATGCTTAACAATCATGCTTACGGACGTTTCTTTGTTAATGCCTAAATAGAAATAAATGTAATTAACAAATTATACAAAAAAATATTATGAAGATTTATTTTTAAAAATGTTTGTAAATCAAACTTAAAAGTTATTTTGTTTATGGACATGTGTGTGTCACACATCATTTTCAACTTAATGCCATTTTAATAGATGTTATAGTAACGTTCTAATGGTGTTAGTTCCTTTCTGATAAATAAGCCACTTTAAAATGCCCCAGTCTCAATTATTTTGCATAATTAATGCATCCTCATTCTTCATGCAAATGATAAAATATGTTTATAAAAAGCATGCCACAATATATTGTTAATGAAAACAAAAATAACCAATTAATATTTATTTAAACACTATTACTTGTTTTCTTCTAAGAGTACCAATAATTATTCTCTATTTTGATACCAAAACGTTAGAATAAGCCTTTAATTGAAGAAGGTAAATCGCTTCATTTTTCAAAGTATCGAGTTTCCTTTATGTATTGAGTTATTTGGCATCCTCAATTGCATATGCATAGACTCTCAAAAGATCATTCAATGGCCGACCAAACTCAATTTTTTTCCAAAGTTATCAAGACATCTAATAATTCAATATTTTTAGAAATGGTAAGGAGTAATGTTTAGCAAGCAGTTTCAGACTTGGTTCACACCGTAATATTATCGTGGTTACATAGTTTATGTCTTTTAAAATGTTTTGACGAAGAAAAACGAAAATGTAGTAGTCATCTCTAAATTGTTGCATTAGGATATATATCAGGCAAAGGAAATAAATATGCAAATAGAGTAAATGATGCATGAATAATGAACATGCTTTAATTATACAAAATGTGGTCAGAGAAATTAAAATGCTTTATATTGATCAAACGAACCGTTAGGAGGTTTCTGTAACTAAACCAAAATGAAATACTCCGAAGCCCCATAAAGATGCAAACAAATCATTCATATTCTCTGCTGTTACCTCCGTCATCTTTTTTCTCCTATTTTCTATTTTTTTTGCCAACTCTTGTTTCCTCTTCAGTTCAAATTCCATACCTAACTTATCATTCTTCGCCGGTAGTACCTGTTTTTTTAGCACCCTTTCAAGGTTTTAAATCTCGGATATCGGTCATATTTCGTCTCGGTGATTTTGGTGACTCGGTATCGTATCGGGGAAGATCTCGGACGAGATGAGTGCATCTCGGATGCCAACATCGGATTTACACATCGGACCTTAAATTTCATCTCGGGACCATATCAGCATATATTTCAATGTTTCAAATCAGTTCATACAATACTAAAATATGATAAATAATATTAAAGAACCATATCCATGAAGTTTACACATCACTAAAAGTTTAAAATTAGTAAACAACACGTACATATCTAATTAAACATTACACTGCATATATAAGCATCTGCTGATGTAGGGTCTCTGATTCGTCCCAATCCCCAAAATTTGGTACAACTTTGCATCTATCGAATGATTCTTCGTTGGTCTTGAACCTTTCAGGGTTATTTAGGGCAACCCCTTATGTCTTGGCGTAATGGCGGTGAAGTGGAGGATGCTTAAATTGCAGTGTAATGCAATGTTTACTCGATTTACCTTCTCCATTCATATGAGCTCAAACTTTTGAAAAGAGAGCTCCTTAGGAGTGGTGTAGACTCTTTTGGTTCTTTTACACTTTTACAACTACAAAGAAGTTATATAAGTGATAAAAGCGAAAGAGGTTTGTCTTGTTATTTGTTTATTCTCCTTTCTATTGTTCTTTCTTAGAAATAACAAAGAAGTTTATGAAGATATTATGAGTGGCAAGTTTATGACAACTAGTAGGGGATTAAGAGGCAAAAGTACCCGATTAAGTTTATCAATATCTGTTGCGGATGTTATCCCTTTTTGTGCAATCTTAACTTGGACATGAAGAGGTTGTTAATGCATCTTCTTCATTTAGACATGAATCACAACGCTGTATCTCATGCCTTACCTATGGAAACTAGGTATGTAACAGCCTCTTCTGAAAAAATTATTTTACACCACAAGCGATTGTTATTAATGTGGTTGCTAAATTAGTGGAAATTGGTTCAGGTTCAGTTCAACTTGCATGTACTCACTTTATTCGGTTTAGTATTTGATTATAAGTTAAGCATGAAGAATTTATTATAAAAAAATTTTTTTGAAAACCCAGGAGAACCCGACAGGCCTGTAAACTCCTGAGGAGGGTAGAGTAAAGCCGTCCGCTGATCCAAGCCTCCATATCCCCGGATAAATTTATACAGAATTTATTATAAAGTTAATTACTGGAAACCTATATATATATATATATATATATATATTAATGTAATATCAGTTAATTTGCACTGCTCTTACAGTCTACCTATAAAAAGCACTAAGCCCTATAATATTTAATTGATGTAGTGAGATGTAAAATTTTCAAAGAGTAGCTTTATAACCAAGAAAAATGAAAAAATATTATGGGAAGGTGTATTTCTAAAGATACCGTTAGTAATCAATAAGGAATCGCTTATTGTTTCTAGAGAGATTAACTACTTATAACAATGAAGTACCTCCCCTGTTAGATCAAAAAATTTAATATAGCATTGAAACTTTTTCAGTGGTTCCAAGTGTATTGCATTCATCTATGACAATGGACCACATGTGTGTGTATATTATCCGACAACTTTGCAGTTTAAATACTGAACTAACATTGTAGTAATGTTGCAATTTAAATGCTGAACTAACATTGTAGTAATGCTGCAATTCAAAATTTTTGTTTCTATTTTTTAGAAACCCCAAAAGGATGTTATGGCAACTAACAGGTGCATATATGCCAACTTGGGATTTCTAACTGTATTGTTTGATTGGATTACTGCAGGTATGGTATTTGGTTTTATATTGCAAGCAAGAAGCAATGGATTATTGCAGGTGATGTTTCTTAAATAGTTTGTCTGGCACTAAAACCAGTACAAACTGGGAACGATGGGTTGGTATTTTGATAACTTTTGGCCTTAAATAATTATTTGATACAGAACGGTGGTTTTAGTTTCTTACCTGGCTTTCTTCAAAATCAATCTGCTTATATAATGATGAATCCCATTGTATCGAGGAGCTAATTGCCGTGTGCAACATTCATGGTCTTAAAAGGTGTATTTTGTGTATAGTCCTGCATTGAAGCGATTAAAGCAAGTTGTAATGGAGACTACAACCATTTTGATAGAAGAGTGTGTGTGTGTGTATTAGTAATGGAATCATAATATTATTATGATATGCAAGTAAGACCATATAGATACTCTAGGCAAGGTAAAACCTTTTAACTTTCCTCATTTGTGTGAATTTTACTCTGAACGGTGGCAAAGAAGATGCATTTGTGTGAATTTTACTCTGAAAATTTACTTTCCTTATTTTTGTACAAGCGAAATAGAAATATTCATGGTCAAAGATCCATTAGCCTGCATTCCAAATTTAGAGTTATTTTTGACCCAAGATGGAGGTGGTTGATCTATTTATGATGGTACATGCATGAAACTTTGTAGAATATACGTTTCATTTTTTTCTATGATTGACAGAAGCTGTGCTTGTAGTTATTTCTATGAATTATTCGTATCAATTTTTAAAAAGTGTATGCGTCAAAATTAGTCGTAAATTACAAAAGTCGTGAAAGCACAAGTGTTTACACACACATCCACAATATTCCAACACAGATCCGAGATCCAGATAAAGTAGAGAATAAAAATGAAAAAACAGTAAAATTAAAATGGTAAAAAGCAAGTAAGAACACAAAGTTTATAGTGGTTCAGCTCTGTGTAGTTAATGCCTCGCTATTACCCCGCTATATCTCATAGCGGATTTCTACCACTATGATTTTTTCATATAGCCCCAGAATATAGCCTTTCCGCTTTAATCCCCGCTATTTCCGCTATATCCCGTTATTTCCGCTATATTTCGCTATTCCCGCTATATCTTTTTTAATAAGATGAATTGAAAAATTGTGTTTATACATTATAAAATTATGAAACTAATTTATTTTATTTAATTTTTAATATATTTTCAGAAATGAAAATACTCTAATATTCTACCAAATTCAATTATGTTATATAACAGTTTTTCGTTTACTTAAAGTATATTCGCACATGTTTTTATTTAAAATTATTTACGTATTATTTATAACTCAATTAAATGATAAAATTTTATTTAATTACCATTTATATATTTGTAAAAACATTAAGTACGAGTTTTATATGCTATTTTAGAGCCATTCGCTATATCCCGCTATATCCTTGCTGTATCCCCGCTATGACTTTTTGCACCTCCACCGCTTCGAATCAACCGAGGGCATTAACTGCACAGGCTCGGCTATCTTCGGTTTACGTTCACTTTTCAATCCTTTTATTCCTTTTATATTGTAGTTACAGTTACAAGCCTTTGAAAATCAATAACAAAGATGGCAGAGCTTCGCGTAGGAGAGAAGAAGATCCCTTTTTAGTTGCCACATGACTCCTATTTATGGGTGTAGATTCGAAAATATCCGCCTCAAAACCTGAAATACCTCTTCTCATGCGCAAGTGGGTCCACAAGATCGATTCATAACGATTTAAGATCGATGCGTATTCAATTCGTATCTATCCCAAAGTGGTCCAATCGAGCTGAGATAGATCATGAAGGTTCTCGAGTGCATCAGGAAGCTCCTCTCAAAATTTCATAGCATTTGGACTCGTAGAACGAGAGTTGTGATTGATGCAAGTTGGTGTCTGCATGAAGGCTGAATATTTCGTATCGATCAATCCGCTTCAATCCATTTGGTATCCATCCTATTCGCATCGATGACGTGGCTCGGAAACCCAGGGGAGATCCATTTTTGATGCCAAGTTGACTGCTTTTTCATCCAAACACGTTCCATTTGTATCGATCTAAGATGCTTATTTCGCATTGATGATCCGATGACCTTTTTGTATCCATCGATCAATCCCCCTTCGTATCCATCAACATATACCTGCTTCATGTTCGTATCGATCCCCTGCTTTGCCTTTCGTATCCATCGGTTGCCCCTTCCTTCGTATCGATCCAGCCATGATCGATACGAAATGTGCCAACAAATTCTGCCGCATTCATCGATCGATGAGTAAGTATCGATACGAACCCATATCCATCAAGTCTGCAACCATCCAAGTCTCGCTTCTTTCATATCCATCTAGCGCCGCAGCCTACGAATCGATCCAGTACCATGTTCTTCGTATCGATCCCATGTTTTGATCGATACGAAATGCATCGATACGAAGACTGACCGATCCAAACCAAATGCCAAGCACACGTGTTGATCCAAACTCGCATCCATCCGCTTACACGCCTTTATCGATACGAACCGTATCGATACGAACGACATTCATCGATCCTAAGTAACCCACGTTGATCGATACGAACAGTATCGATTTGAACCATATCGATACGAAGGTATCGATGCAAACTATTTCTCATCAATATTGATCCATCCATATGTCGATCATACAAACTCCGATTGACCTAAGATTTGAAACGTAGCCTCACCTAGTATTGTCCATTATTCCCAATCGATCCCGTCTTGATTGGAGCTTGACCAAATTTTGATGATATCGATCACAACTTTGTTTCCAATCGACTTCCAATCCCGATATCCATCCTTACCGACCAATTTGTTGATATCCCGACCTTGTCCAAAAGGCGGGGTAACATTTGCCCTTCAAAACATGCCTTGTGGTAAGAAGACGTGTTTTTAACAGCTCCGAATCCGACTTCTGAAGTCCATATTCCATCCACAGCCGTACCATTCGATCTATAATCCAATCCATTACCAAGTCATCATATCCGAGTACCATAGCCTTATCCTCATCCAAATTTGCGACTGCTCCGAGTCGATATCCAATTCCGAATTCAGTAACCAAATCCTTAGACAATTTCATATCCATCTGAACACAACAACCAAGTTTTAATCCATCCATATCCAATAATTGAATCCAGGACCTCTTCAGGTCGATATCCAAATCCGAGACCACTCCGGGTCCATACCCAATTCCTTAGCTATTCATAGCCAATATCCGAATCCATAACCTCTCTGGGTTCTTGCCAAGCGTAATCAACACTCGACGACCTGTATTGAATAATGCCTTGGGTTCCTGGTTCAGTGTCCCTGAACGTTGAGTAATGCCATGGCTTAAGTCCTAAGTCAAATCCTGATCGCTCCAGACCCTTGCCGAGTATAGTCCATACTTGACGACCTGAAATATTAACCGATAATATATGGCCTAAGTCCTAGGCCGAATCCTTGTCTCTCCGGACCCTTGCCGAGCATAATTCATACTCGACGACCTGAATAATTCGATTCGCCACGCTTGGACAAAGCGACTTACCCCCTGCCAGGCATAATCCACACCCGACGACCATTTACCAAAAGCCAGATAAAAAATCTAATCGAAATTCAATCTAAAATTCAGATCAAATTGGAAAACCGGAAATCCATACCAAAAATCCAAACCAATATCCAAACTAGAAAGCAAGCATCCAGACTAAAGTCAAAATTAGAAAATAAACAAAACCGGGAGTTCGAACCAAACTCCGAAATCAAACCAGAAAAAAGCAAATGTCCAAACCAAAAAAGAAAAAACAAATTTCACAAACTGTAGCATCGCGATTTATCATCATCTAAGTGCATGCCTATGGGCTATCTCCGACCCCGTACATGAGTAAGTGACTTGATCGTTTACCCAGAGTTTGCTACTTATTCCATATCATCCCGGTCAGTCGATAACCAATCGATCATCATTCCTGAGCCTCGTGCCATCGTCGTTTGAGGTAAACGGTGGCTGCTTTTGTTCCCTCGCCGCATTCTGAATTCCGACGTATTGTCGCAGACTCGCAGCTGACCTCTCCTTCCAGGCTCCTCGATTATATCCTTCAGATGCTTGCTACATAGCATATCAATGCTTAATAACGGTTAGCCAGAGTGCCTGTATTAGATATAAAAACTTAGCAAATGCCTAACTAGAATGCTTAAATCCGTGCCTAAGACGACTTATGAGATATGGTAAGAGAAGAAATCCCAATACAAGTATTTGAAAGTTTGGGTCCATCCTACGTTAAGAATGTTGGCTCTAATAAACTTCAGACACGATTGGCTCTGTGTAAATTAATAGGATATATTAAGAAATCTATGAAATATATTTTCTATAATACCGGGAAGCAAGTTATTGTTTCCCGGCACACTGTACTTCTAGAAAATAAATATTTATCAAAAGAAATTAATAGTGAATTTATAGACTTACATTAGATCTGAGAAATTAACATAGGGGCTGAATCGTTCGAAGAATTAAATTCACCGTTATACTAAAGTATGCAACCTGTTAGAAGGTCCAATAGGAAATTTCATGCACCAAAGGGATATTATGGTTTTCTCATGAAAGAAAGAGGATCCTGCATTAGAGACACTTCCCTCACATTTTGACAATCACTACGAAGTAAAGACTCTATACTTTGTCTTGAAGTTATGAAATACGTAAAAGATTCCATGTATGTGTAATGACCCTGAATTTTTGCCGTCTTGAGTTTTGAATATTAATTTTTAATATTCAATAATACGGTATTTTAATAAAAATAAAATCCCTAATAAATGATAATTGGTAATAATATATAGCTTTTAAGCCAAGATAATATTTTGAATTTTTAGATTTTTATTCATAAAATAGGAAATTGGTTTAATTGGAATTTCTTATATTTATATATATATTCAGAACAACATAATTTATATATATAAATTGGAAACAAATTCATAGCAAATGAATGTAGATGGATAAGAAGGATATATTATAAATAGAAATGATTTTGGCTTATGAACAATATAGTGTATTATAAACACAAGAGTATAAAATTGTATTTTTCCTACGTATATACATGTTAGTTTAAAGGAGAAGAATGTAAAAGTATATCTGTAATATTTTTAAACAAATAAAAATGGTATGCTAAAAACAATATACGTAATGGTAAGTGAAATATATATGTATATGAACTAAATAAATATAGTGATCAAATATATAAATATATATATATATATATATATATATATATTGAAAAATGGAGGAAAAGATATGCGTGAAAAATATGATGATAGGAATGAGAAAATTTATAATATCATTTTTAAATAAGAAATATTTTACAAAATAATGTTTGACAAAAGAATGTTATTTAGAATGCAATAGTACAAAATTTCGTTTGCATTGAATTAGACATTTTAAATACAAAAAAATGTAGAAAAAAATGTTATCTAAAGACGGAATGGTAAGACTTTTAAGTGCCTTGAGTTATATATATATATATATATATATATATATATATATATATTTATATATATATAAATAGAAATATACATAAATACATATACATACATACATACATACATATATATAAATGAAGACTTAAATGGCTTATGTAAAACCACTTTTTATGTTGTTTAAAAACATAAGAAAAGCATGATTAAGAATCAAGTGAAAGTAAAAGCAATAAAAGGGATAAATGACCAACGTAAATAATGCAGGAAAGTAAAACATACATATGCATTGCCAAGTCCAAGTAAATAGGTAAAAGAAAATATACAGCAAAAAGGAGTAAACAAGTAAAAATATATGCATACTTGTTCAAATAAATAAACAAGTAAACAAGTTTTCTGGCCAAACATGGAAAGGCCGATGCAAGGCAAACATATATATATATATATATATATATATATATATATATATATATATCAATCCAAAAAAAATGTGAAGAGTGAAAACAAACCTCATTTCAATTCAGTCAAATATCATATTTCAGCAACCAAAAAAGTTAAAATCAACTTTAGCCACAAAAACCACAACTTAGATTTTCACAAAATATTTTCAATCTATCAAAACCTTGTACAAGCTTGCAAATTCCTCTTGAGACCCAAACTATTGTACGCATACATCATTACAAACATGTATGTATATATAGAGAGGGGTGTGATAATTCAGTTGTTTTCAAACAACAAAGCCTGTAAAAAAATAAATGTAAAACAAAAACAAAGCATAGTAAAAAGAAAGAAGCATCTGTTCCTTCTTAAATCCAAAGCAAGGCAAGCCTATTGAGTATTAGATCGAAAACTAAGTTCAAACTGGAAGTTTTCAAGGAATCTCAGCATGGTTAAGGTGAGCATTTAAATTTGTTTGCTTGGAATGTTCAAAAAATTTCTCGGTCATGTTCAAAACAGAGGAAATTTCTATATATGACTAATTTCAAAAATCAATATCTCCTTGCTGATTTGAATTAGTAAATGATGTGAACCGATGAAACTTTTGTTTCCGAGTATAGAGTATGCTAAAAATAGTTTGAAGCTCGTTCATTTTATATATTGTGTGTAATGGCCAAGTAACAGTAAACAACCCCAATTTTGACGAATTTCAACATGCTTAAAACATTGAATCAAATATGTCATCATGATTGCAGCATAGAGATCGGATTTTTGGTGAAGAAATCAGGATTTTTAATAGCTAGGATTGTAAGAAATGGTGAGATGATCGGAATTGGCTAAAAATAATAATTTATGGAGATATGGTCGATGAGGAGGTATACGGCATACGTGAGGAGGAGCAGGGGAACGTGAGGAAGAGGTTCACCATGGCCATTGATCGATTATAGCTTCGGTGGGCGATGGCGATGGGTTTTTAGGGTTTAAGGGAGGATCGAAGTGGTTGTCGAATGCGACCGAAATAAGGCGAATGCAAGCTGCGAGGGGAGTGCGCTCTTCGACTGGAAGTGCGTGAGTGGTTGGGCTTTCGAAGGGCGAAGGAGGTTGGATTAAGCGTGAAGCAAGGAGATGGGACGAGGGTGATATGGTTGATGGCGGAAAATATGGGATCATGCGTTTGTTCGATTTAGGCCAGTGGTGGTTGGAGGTGGAGCTAAGGGAAGGACGTGATCGAGTTTTGGACGAGTCGTTCGCGAATGGTCTCGGTTGGTTGAGCAGAGGCGAGGGTGGTTCATGTACGTGCACACATGCATGCATGTACAAGCAACATTTAGTTTTGGGGAACGATGATCGAACGTGGAAATGGTGCTGATGAAGCTTTGGGTTGGTCTTGAATCGCGCCTGTGGATGGTGTAGTCATCGAAGAAGGTAGCAAGGTGATCGAAGCTTGATGCATTGATTTGGATTTCATGGTTTTAGCTGAGATTTTAGAAAAAAAAAGACAGAGAAGTAAGGGAGGAGAAGAGAGAAAAGGGAAGTGGTTACCGATCTAAAAGAAATGGCTTGGCCCATATAAATAAAAATAAATAAATGTTTGTTTTAAATAGGGTTTGAATACTTTAAAATTTATTCTCTAGCAAACCGTAAGTCTGTTTGGAGTGAAACTTTTTGCAATAGGTTCGTATCGACGAACACTACGTCGTCGTAAAATTTGTTGACAAGTTCGAATAAGTGAAAATTTAAGGTATTTTAAAATGGACAGAAATTAAATCACCCGATTGAACGAATTTAGTCTTTTAAATTTATATGACTTGTCTATTGAAGTTATTTGCCCAAATAAAAATAATAATGAGTTAATTAAAGTTAATTTTGATGATTTGACATCGGTTTAGCGGAATAAAACACCATTCCGCTAATTAAATTAATTGGACCCATATTGGCAGAATAAATCACCATTCCGCTATCATATTTACATTAACATCTATTTATTATCCTGGTAATTATATTGGGCAATATGATGTTGAATTGATTACTAAAAATGAATTGATGAGAATATCTGAATTTGTTGTTCTGAATTGTGATGGAATAGATGGTAACTTGGATAAGTACCACTGGAATTAATAAGCCGCTTTCAAATTTGGAAGTTGATCTTGAATCCAAGGATTGTTTCAAGAATAATTATTTTATGATTCTTAAAAGTTATTTAAAAAGTACTTAATTATGGCTTTCAAGTTATCTAATTATTTTAAGTGTTTAAAAGTATATTTTAATTACTATGAAAGGTTATCTTATAATTATTTTATTTAAAGTTAATTATTATTTAAGAATTAATCAGTATTATTATTTCAAAAGAAAATTTATTCAATATTAATATTGTTTTATACAATAAACTTTTATAAAAAAGTATTTTCCTGAATTAAACTTGGAAAATCTGTATAGAAAATTTATAATTATTATTTTGAGATAATTATTAAATAAAGTTTTCGGGAAGTAATCGTATACTTTCACAACGAAAATCGAAGGCAGGGATTGCCTGTAGTTAACTTGGATTTCTCTAGGATAGTGACATAATTATTGAGCTGTGAATCCATGGTTGATACCGCATAGTACTTTCCATATTTATTTAAAAGGTTTTCAAATATTATTGAAGGAAACTAGGTTCAGGGACTGGGATGTTTTTTTATAATAGGAACTAGGTTCAGGGACTAAGAATATAAAATAGGATGGGCTTTGGGCTGGCTGTTTTTTTTATACAGAGGTTAGGCTGATTTAAAACATAGGGTTGATAGTGTTAATTAAAATAGTTATATTGATTAAAATGGATGGCTAAATTTAATATTAAATAATGTTAAGCAGTTTTGTTGTTTATATTCTCTTTATAAACTATATTTTGTATTATATTTGCAATGTTTATTGTCACTTTTTCATTAAACATACAAAAATCCAATATCGGGACCGAAACCAAAACTTCCAAAATTTTCCGAAACCAAGCAAATTTCAAATAACCGAAAGCGAGATCGAGGCCGAGTTCTCGAACCTTGAAATATATACATAAACAATATTAACAACTTAATTTATTATCCGTTTATCTCGATAAATCTATCATACATTGCATTGTATAATTCTATTTTTAGCATCAAATAACTATACTTAAACATTTCTACAACTATTTACAACTCTCCAAGTTGTCTTATGATATCTTTTATTTAAATCCATGTATTTGAACTACATATGGAATATCATATTTAGACTATTTAAATAATCCCAATAAATAGTTTGTCCGTTTTTCTAATAAATCCTAAAATATATGTCAATTTTAAAGCGTGTGTGTTCATGTTAACAAAAAAGATATTTTTTTCATTTAATTGTAAAAATGCATAGGTCACATACATTAAATTACTTACGTAAACAATAACGACTAAGTGAATTTGTAAATCAATTATAATCATGTATCTTAAAATTTTATCATGTAGCATGTTGCAAAATTCTGTTTTTAACTTCCAACTATGATTAAGATTCATACAATTTTTGAAAAAATGCTTTTCAATTCTTTCCTATTATTTACCTCTAAGTCCATATATTTAAACTAATTATGTAATTTTATTAACATATTTTTAAAAACAATTAAATAATATTTTAAATTTATCTAAAATCATTAAAAATATGTCGGTATCAACATGTATGTCATCATACTAAAAAATGATAAAATTATACATAATTTTATAGTTAATTGGTAATGTTAATTTTGTTAAAAATAATTAAAATTTTGTAATAATAATTGTCTAGTTTACATATACTTAATTTTATAGTATTCTTTGTAGCCTAAAGTATGTATATGGTATCATAGAAATTTATACTTTGTAGGAGTATAGTTTTCATAGTATTAACAATATATAGGCTGTTCAAATTCCTGCATCTTATGTGGAAAATTAGGTTTGAAGCCGACTTATGCGGAAGTATCGCATTGTAGGTATAGGTCAAAAATTTCGTGTATCGTATTTCAACTATAACATATATTAAGAGCTATTATGTATCTTTCTCGGTTTCATAATTCCATATGGCAGTTAGATTGAAAAGGATTTTAGCACCAATTAGAAATGTGTCGGGAAGTAATCGTATACTTTCACAGCGAAAATCGGAGGCAGGGACTGCCTGCAGTTAACTTGGATTTCTCTAGGATAGTGACATAACTATTGAGCTGCGAATCCAAGGTTGATACCGCATAGTACTTTCCATATTTATTTAAAAGGTTTTCAAATATTATTGAAGGAAACTAGGTTCAGGGACTGGGATGTTTTTTTATAATAGGAACTAGGTTCAGGGACTAAGAATATAAAATAGGATGGGCTTTGTGCTGGCTGTTTTTTTTATATATAGAGGTTAGGCTGATTTAAAACATATGGTTGATGATGTTAATTAAAATAGTTATATTGATTAAAATGGATGGCTAAATTTAATATTAAACAATGTTAAGCAGTTTTGTTGTTTATATTCTCTGTATAAACTGTATTTTGTATTATATTTGCAATGTTTATTGTCACTTTTTCATTAAACATACAAAAATCCAATATCGGGACCGAAACCAAAACTTCCAAAATTGACCGAAACCAAGCAAATTTCAAATAACCGAAAGCGAGATCGAGGCCGAGTTCTCGAACCTTGAAATATATACATAAACAATATTAACAACTTAATTTATTATCCTTTTATCTCGATAAATCTATCATACATTGCATTGTATAATTCTATTTTTAGCATCAAATAACTATACTTAAACATTTCTACAACTATTTACAACTCTCCAAGTTGTCTTATGATATCTTTTATTTAAATCCATGTATTTGAACTACATATAGAATATCATATTTAGACTATTTAAATAATCCCAATAAATAGTTTGTCTGTTTTTCTAATAAATCCTAAAATATATGTCAATTTTAAAGCGTGTGTGTTCATGTTAACAAAAAAGATATTTTTTTCATTTAATTGTAAAAATGTAATAATGACTAAGTGAATTTGTAAATCAATTATAATCATGTATCTTAAAAATTTATCATGTAGCATGTTGCAAAATTCTGTTTTTAACTTCCAACTATGCATTAAGATTCATACAATTTTTGAAAAAAATGCTTTTCAATTCTTTCCTATTATTTACCTGTAAGTCCATATGTTTAAACTAATTATGTAATTTTAAATTTAACATATTTTTAAGAACCAATTAAATAATATTTATTAATTTATCTAAAATCATTAAAAACATGTTTGTTTCAACATGTATGCCATCATACTAAAAAAATGATAAAATTATACATAATTTTATAGTTAATTGGTAATGTTAATTTTGTTAAAAATAATTAAAATTTTGTCATAATAATTGTCTAGTTTACATATACTTAATTTTATAGTATTCTTTGTAGCCTAAAGTATGTATATGGTGTCATAGAAATTTATACTTTGTAGGAGTATAGTTTTCATAGTATTAACAATATATAGGCTGTTCAAATTCCTGCATCTTATGTGGAAAATTAGGTTTGAAGCCAACTTATGCGGAAGTATCGCATTGTAGGTATAGGTCAAAAATTTCGTGTATCGTATTTCAACTATAACATATATTAAGAGCTATTATGTATCTTTCTCGGTTTCATAATTCCATATGGCAGTTAGATTTAAAAGGATTTTAGCACCAATTAGAAATGTGTCGGGAGTAAATATTGTGAAATTGGTCTATTATGTTTAAATTAAGCTTTCTTTGTCTTGCTTTTCAATTTTTCTTGTTACGAAGAGCTAGTGGAGATTTTTAAACTTGATTAACCGCAAACATATGTCCTGCTCTTGAATTTTGGCAGTTGTGAAGAGTTAGTGTGAGCATGTTGTTATTCGATAAAATCCTTAATGCATGGATCCCAAGTATCTATTGAAGCATGCTATTGAAACATTAAATCTTAACACTATCTTTTCTTAAAATGCTTATTTTTAGCCTAAAGTCCACGAGTTGCATTAAAAGGTAAGGAAGATGATGTTGATTGTCTAGATAATGAAATTACTTCCACTAATGATATCGAAGATGTAGTAAAACCATGACAACTTGGGCATAAAGAGGCTGCTATCTTATCTTCTTCGTCACGACATGAATCACAGCGTTGTATCCCATGTCTTACCTATGGACACCAGGTACATAACAGCCTCTTTTGAAAAAAAAATTAGTTTACACCACAAGTGATTATTATTGATGTGGTTGCTAAATGAGTGGAAATTGGTGTAGGTTCAGGTTCGGTTCAACTTGCATGTACTCTACTCTATTCGGTTTAGTATTTGATTATAAAATTAGGAAAGAAGAATTTACTATAAAGTTACTTACAGGAAATCTATATTATATTAATAATGTAAAATTGGTTAATTTTGAACCGCTCTTACAGTCTACCTACAAAAAGCAATAAACCCTATAATATTTAATTGATGTAGTGATATATAACATTTTCACTGAGTAACTTTGGAACTAAGAAAAATAAAAAAATATTATGGGAAGGTGTATTTCTAAAGATATCGTTAGCAATAAGGAATCGCTTATTGTTTCTAGAGAGATTAACTACTTATAACAATGAAGCACCTCCCCTGTTAGGTCAAATTTTTTAATATGGAAATGAAACCGTTATCCAGGTTTTTAACCCAGCAGGATCCAACGGGAGACGGAAAAATCTCGTTATTAGAATGGTTTAGAACCTAACCAGAAAGGCAAAGGCAAGGGGTTAGCGAGAGCCGAGCTATACTACTAAGGCAACGACTGGGATCGACTAAACCAAGAGACTAGCATTCTTTCAGCCCAATCAGCAGCTGAGCGCAAACAGCTAGTAAATTGTCATAAAACGGAACAAGAGAGACACAAGGCTATGGAAAAGCCCGAAAGTTATTTTATGGTTGACAAACCCGAATTGTCACTGGATGTGATATGTATTAGTTTACATGCATGGTGGATTATGTTAATAGATATATTAGATATGATAGGAGCATTTTTTACATTTATTTTTGTAGCCAAAATACACGGAAAACCAAAACATGCTTTTGTGGCGACTGTTGGTAAAATTTTAGGTAATGATCCTACGCTATGTACAAGGCTATATTTAAATAATTAGTTTGCAGTTACATGCTCAAAAATCAGATCTTAACCCTGGATGAGCATAATAAAACCTACCAACTTAAATGCAGCTTTCTCCTTTACCTATCTTTCATTTAGGTTAAGTTGGTTGCAAATAAGCACATATCTATCTTGGTGGATTACTTTACTAAATATATTATTCTTAACTAAGAAATGACTTAAACCTACTTTCCATTATTACACACTAAACCACGTGGCATGAGTAAACCATGCATGCAGTTAGGGCATAGGAAAATTATATATACATGTTGGTACATGTCATAGAATACGATTGAATGCATGTATATTATTAAAACACAGAAGTATACATATTATCAACAGGAAACATATTAAAGCAGGCTCCTATATCTTAAGTAACACACGAAACCAAAGAATGAAATAATGTACATGTTGCATGCACATTATGTTGTTAGATGATGAAAGGCTATAAGCAAAAATAAAATAAAATTTAAAGTGCGAAGGCCTGCAACTTTATAATCCCATGGAGGCTCTGTATAACTCACGTTACGAACGAAAAACACAGAAGCCCACATGTACACACCACGCACACACATATCGGTGAGGATCCGCTCAAAACTTTTGTTTGTTCTTTCACTCGATGCTCATGAATATTTGTATAAAAATGAATAAAGTGTAAATTTCAAGATAATTTTTCATTACGTTATATATTATAATAAAAACAGAATTAACATGTGATTTTCACAATAAAATGAAGTTAGCTTGCATATTTATTGTTGTAAAGTATCACCTAAGCATTTAACCATTGTTTTACAATCAATGAATTTTTTTCGGTTTATATTTGTACGGACTACAATCCCTTTGCTATGAGATTTCATTTAATGTTACAATAATAGCTTACCATATGTATAAGTTATCTTCCACGTACAATATACTAAATACTACAACAATCTTCCCATGTAGTACGGTAAATACAAGTTTTGTTTGTACAACTTAGTTATCCATTCTTTATTTTCACAAGTTAGCTACTTGCATGTTATCTAATATTAATTTATACAAGAAAACAACATAAGAGTGGTCTGAATCCAACAAAAGATGCAAAATTCACTCCCAACCATAAAATTATGAAAAAACTCAATCAACTCCGAAATCAACTTCATATAATTCATGGATGCCTAGAACCAATCTCGACTTATTCAAAGATAGGAATACAAAGATGAAAAAATGTTTGAGCCTTCAAAACACACTCCTCATAACATCATCGCTGATAATACACAACAAATGTCATTCGACGAGGAAGAAGCATGCACGAAACTGGACTTGGAACACTAGCCCTACTGCATGTAAATGTTGTCGGGCAGCGGAAAGGAATCCTAGAAATTGCTGGCAGTCTAGGCAAACAAGCTATCGGTCGAACACATTGAGAAGATTACAAAAATCCTTCAAACAATGTTTTATAAAAGCAATTCCTCTCAAGCACGTGCATCGCACGTGCCAAAGTACTCGTGTGTATATATCTTTATATTTAATAATAGTTGTAACAGTTCCGATGTCACACTTTTTTGGTATCAACATGAACTACTAAAAACATCTCTTTATATATTATCAGATCTTAATCACTTAAAAATAACATCTAATATTAAATTTATTTTACAAATTCAAACACCCATAAAAGTAGACTCTAACAATTAAACATGCTTTACAAATCTAAAACGCTTCTAAAAATAGGATCTAAAATTAAACTTATTTTACAAATTCAAAATACTTCTTTACAAATATACAAATCTTAATATCACTTGAAAATAAAAACTCATTTTTTGTGACTGATTCAAACATATATAATTTATAAGGAAAACAATTTACGCGCGAATCGCGTGTCGTAACACTCGTGTGTGTGTGTGTGTGTATTTTTATTAATAGTTGGCTTAGAAACGCAAACATTCGATCCGACCGCAAACTTTCGAAAATACCCTTTACTCATACATAATTTAACGCTCTTCTATACATGTTATCAAATCCCTTGAAAATTGGATCTAACAAATAAACTCACTTTACAAATTCAACACCTGCCTTTACAAATTTTGATAAACATTAATATCACTTAAAAATAGGGCTCGATAATTAGTTTTTTTTTTACAATTTCATAACACTCAAATATAATCAAATCTTAATGTCACTTTAAAATATGATATAACAAATGAAATTCCTTTACAAATTCTTTCTTTATTAACTAATAACAAAAAATATAAATTCAAACTACCAAAACAAATTAGATGCTGAAACTTAAAAGAAAAAATTCAAATAAAACCATGCGTGAGTTCAATGCAAAATATGACTAAATATTTTTGAAAAATATTTTTTTGAGTTTTTTGAAACATATACAATTTGAAGAACAACTCAGGCGACGAAGCCGTTAGCCTAGCGTCCGTTAGCCTAGCGTATATATATTGTTTCTCACGGTAATTTTTCAGAAATCTTTATTGTCATTTATTTATGTAGATTTGTCGCAGCTCGGACCAGTTTTATGCTTCTTAATCTTTCTGTCGCCTTATGAATAATAACCCTACCTCGTATATATATTGTTTCTCATGGTAATTTTTAAATATCTTTATTGTCATTTATTGATGTAGGTCTTTGGCAGCTCGGCCCAATTTTATGCGCTTCCTGCCGCCGTACAAATAATAGCCCTACCTGTGTTTCTTACATCGCTAAGGTCATAAAAACCCTAAATCGAAGAAAAAAAATTCAATCGATCCCTTCTCATCTACCGCCGCTCAATTCTCCTCATTGCCATGATCTATTATCTGCCTTCAAGCGTCTTCGAACTCATAGGTAATTTATTAGGTTGTTTTTACAGAAAATTTTGATGGCACGGTATAGTATATATTTTGTAGTTTGCTCAGTTGTGAATCGCTATTAAATTTTTCCTAAATATTTTGATAAGTTCAAGAAGATTGTTTGAATTTTTGTTGGTTCAGAAGAAAGCAGCGGCTGTTGTATGAGCCGAGAGATTTGTTGCTTCTGCGTCATGAGTGCAACCATCAGCCAATTTAAAGCCTGTTTTCATTCAAATGGGACTTGACTAAATTAAAGTTTGTTTTAAGCTGAGAATTGGGATTACAAATATTCCTTTCACATATTAGACAAGATCTATAGTGTTCTAGTTTACATTATTCCATGGCTTTTTTAATGGCTGGCCTAACAATAAAAATAATAAATTAAAATTGCAGTCAATTGTTACTTTCAGGTAGCAATTTCATATTATTTCTACGATATGAAGTCAATAGTGCCATAGTTATATGTACTGTGTATGGAACGTTAATGTTTGATATTAAATGGAATATTACCAATAATCTATTAAACTACGAGGCAAACATAATGAACTAAGACTGTTGTTGGAGGCAATAACCCTTCATGTGTTGATGATATAAGGAGTCAAACCCGTACAATTGATGTTTTTGTTCTCGATCGTATGCTGACAAGGAAATTTCCTGTAAGGTTATGTGCGTTTTCAGTCCTTTGTAAAGTTAAAGAAATAAAACATGATCTTATTTATATGTTTTCAAATATGATTTCATTTTACAGTATTGCTTAAAAAGTTAAATGTACACTTATAAACTAACATCTTATATTTCGCATATGTTGAACAGGTTCTACTGTCCGGAGTAAACAATTTTGCTTCTAATCGAATATCAAAAGCTGAAGGCAAGGGCCCTGATATGTGCACAAGTTTAGCTGAAGCCGTTATGTGTGGACTCCTACCAGATTCCCCGACACTCACAACCAGTTGGTCTGGTGGTAATACTTGTCTTATTTTGTAGGCAAAGTAATATGAAATAGTGCTTTTTTAAGCTTGGCTGCTTGATGTTAAGGTTTATTCATTATTCCCCCCTTCTTTCATCCCGATTTATCATTATTTTAACCTAGGCGTCTATTGCTTTTAAAACCCAATTGGTACTGTTTGATTTTTTTTTGCTATTTTTAAAATTCAATTTATTAATTCCTTAGTTGGGTTGTATCAAATCTTCACTAAGTAATTAGATTACCACTTATTCTCATTACTTGTACAATTCAATCATTACTACTGATTTTGGAGGTTACTAAACCATAATTGTTTTGATCTTTTAATAGATTACATATATTAGTATGTGCAGTTTGTTTCGAGTGGATATTTTTCTTGCAATCCAAATTTAAATCGATTTTAGGTTTATGAAGGGTCTTGTTAACTGTAGCTTGAATACATGTACATGAGCCAATTTGAAATATTTTATTTTTATTTTTATTGATCGATAAATAAGAACATGTTGTTGGATCTCAATTGTAGAAATCTTGACGTGCATGCTCATGATGATGTCACAAATGAATTAGGCACTAGCTTACGAATAGTTTTGTATCAATACATTATTTGTATTGCTTACACAAGTCTATTGAAGCGGTATCGAAATTTTTTTTTAAGTAACCATTCGCCATTCATTTTTCATAGCATTAACAACTGGGACCTAGTATTTGAATGGCACTATTGATTAAACCTTAAACATGTTCAAATGTGCAGATCATGGGTATTGGAGACCCGTTAGTTTCAAATACCCTAAACACGTAAAATGATATTAAACTACAGGTGTGTGCCTATTGCAACGGTTTTAGCAATGCCTAGATTTTGTTTTTAATTATGCATTTTTTAATAATGGGCAAAACTAATTGTAAAAGATTTACTTCAACGAGCAGAAAAGTTATAAAAGACCTATTACAAGTCTTCTACGACGGTCAAAAACAGTTGTAAAAAATTACGATCCTATCACAACTTTGTCTAATATGGCTTCTCCAAAATAGTTGCAAAAGACCTATTAAACGGTCGTTAAATCATGAAAAGGGTATTTTGTTGTAATGTTGACCCATTAAAATCCAAATAGGAATTCTTTTTGAATTATACCCATTTCATTTGCTGTAGATCGGGTTAGTTCTAACATTGTCCAATATATATACACGTATAGGCTTATTTCATTAGGAATTTTTAACATCTTTGTCTTTTTATCATGCCTGTCTATGCATTTGGGAAGCTATGACAATTCTTTGTTGATTATGTGGTTTATGCGGAAGGCAATTCTCTAATTCATGTTCCTTCTATCTTAATTTCATACCATTTCTTCCATGAATAAAGTAGATTAAAATTGATTATTCTAGCCTATTTTTTGAATATGTAGGAATATACACAAATATTTAGAATGTCGAATATAGAATAAATTGCAAGCATGCATCCTTTGATATAAATCGAAAACATGTATCTATGGTATATAACTTAGAATATCAAAAAAAAACTACGCATATTTACCATGACATTATTAACATTTATTAATTTTGGTGGTGCTAGGGAGCAACTCACGTGTATTTTGTTCTGAATAGTTTTGATATCCTCAACCATATATCAAGAAAGGCTATTCTACAAGAAATGTAAAATTTCCCTTTGCACCCAAGCATAATATAAAAATGATACTTCAATCCCATCAACAACATACAAAATAAACATTTATTATAAAAAAATATTACCTTAGTCTGGAGCGATCCCATTATCAACATACAAAATAAACGTTTATTACGAAAAATATATTACCTTAGTCTGGAGCTTTCCATAGTTCAACCGTGATTAGATTGATTGGGATTTAGTCCCTAACCTAACATTAACATATCAATGATGTACAATTGGTATCCATACCTTACATTTTGAAATGCTAATTCCATAATCTAGCAGCAAAATTATCAATATAGTTATCTTCATAGGGTAAAGAATCAAAAACTATAACCATACCGATAATTCATTGCATTGTAATAACACATGACCTGAACTATCGTATAACTAATTCATATAGTGTTATTGTAATCATTTTATCTTGACTATTTAAAGTTTATAAGACTTCAGTTTTAGATTGGAAATGTGCATGGATAACGTTTTGTTCTTAGTTGTAAAAATATGAATAAATAAAGAGACCCTAATCATAGTGCTTCAGCTCCAGAAGGAAAGTTGACAAGTTATAAAAATAAATGTGTGCATTTCAAATGAATAGTAGTATAACTGTATAACAAAAGGTGCTTCACAAGTGGATACCAAGTTAGTAATATGCATTAGTGAAGTAATTTTAAAGTTTGAGTTAAGCACTCTTTTGGGTGGCATGCAAACCGATTAGTCTCATCTAGTATACACATAGTAGGTGCCATCGTTATCAAAAATCTTAAAATCTTACGATTTAAATCCCGTTTTGGATCGGATCTCTCCCGTTCCGATTCAATTTACATATTCCGATCCAAACTCACTTAAAACCGCAGTTGAGAAAAATCATTCAATGCATCCTTATATATTCAATATATTTATCATCCGCAATTCTATTTCTAGTGTTTTGTAAGTAAAATAATAATGAAACAAGAGAAAAAACGGTATTTTAAGTTTTATATGTAAAGTTCTTACATCATAATCAATTTTAAAGTATCTTCAATTCTTAAAACATGGACCTTCTAAATCTACGATTTAAGATTTAAATCCCGTTTTGATTTAAAATTTGAGCATTACGATTTACGATTTGAATCCCGCTTTGATAACCTTGGTAGGTGCAACATTTCCAATATTTTTAACAATCATTATTATGCATTTCATTCATCCGTAGCTTTGTCTTCCTATCATGTCTCTCTTTTGAATCAGGGAAGCAATAACAAACCTTTGTTGAGTTTCCATTTTATGTAGTAAGCAATTTTTTGTTTCATGTTCATTAAACCTTAATGACATACCATTACTTTCACGGACAGAATAGATTAAACCGATTATAATGGCAAATTCTTTTGTATACAAGGAAAAAAGAAATTACCTATATAGCACAACAATAGTAAGATGACATAAACTTTACATGTCTTTAAAAAATTAAATGACAACGGTTATGTGACAATTTTAGAGTACAATTCATAGTTATCAAGGCGTGCGAGCGAAAGGCGCAAGCGCACCCCGTGCGCCTTTTTAGCTGCTGAGGTGCCTTGGCTGCTGGAGGTGCCTCGGCTGCTGGAGGTGCACAAAAATCCTAGAAAGCACGTGTTTTTATGAGGCGACGAGGCTGAATAAAGCGCACCTTGGGTAGGTGATGTTATTTTTGCAGGCCAACTCTTACTTGACCCAAAACCCAACATGTTTGCTCGTCGATATTGCCATACTTTTTATGTTATAAGACATATAATTGTTTTACGTATTTATACTTTTTTTCATGTTTAACTATACACAATTGCCTTTTGTAGTTTATGTCTAGCAGTAATAGGAAACTTAGGATGATTTTATAGTAACATAAGCTTAAATCCAAAAAGGTTTTCTAGTGAATTTTCACCAGTATTCCAATACAAATTAATTTATCATTTATTGTTTCGTTTTTTGTGGAATGCTTGAGCTACGTGTAAAATATTTATAATCTTATGTGAAACACGTGCAATAGATCCATATTATGTACTTTTTGATGAAGAACCCTTGGTAAAAAAGGCATTCATGAAACATTTGAAAGATGTATTTTTAAAATTTAACATAGCTGTTCGAACCTACAAGAATTAGAGAAATTAAACATCCACACAAGTTTAAAAGTTGTTGTAAACTTGGAGGTGAAATTAATAATAAGGATCAAGTATAAAGATCTGTACTTAGTTGGATTTAAAAAGAAGTGTCGGGTCAAAATGGAAAACTATCTTTATACGAGCTAAGGATTCATGCATAAGAGAAAAGGATAGATGATTTTTTTGCTACCGATACACAGATAACTGTGGTGATATCAACGGTAAAAACGTTAGATATGTAGATCATTATACGTTTACAAAAGCAGCAAAACTTATTGCTTTTGAAGATGAAACTGGAGAATGTAAAACAAGTGTCGCGAATGCTACGAATGCTACGAAAGTGTAACGACTTACATATTGATTTCATTTTAAGCTAGACATTTATTTTCCATTCTTTAGGTTCATCTTTAGAAGCATTAAGTTTTACTGTTTTTATAAACGTATAGTGATCTACTTATTTGACAATTTCATCGTTGATAACACTATAGTTGCCTGTATATCCGGTAGCAATAGAACCGTCTATCTTTTTCTCCTGTTTAGGATTCTTAGCTAGTTTTCCATCTTGACCTGAACGCTTCTTTTTAAATTCAATTAAGTACATATATTTATATTCGACTTTTATTATTAATTCCATTTCAATGTTTACAACAATTTTTAAGTCAACATGCTTATCATTATTGTGTAGATGTTTGATCCCTCTAATGAAGTTCAAATAGGTCTGTTGGATTTTTGAAAAAATGACTATTTTTTTGATGTTATACGAATGACTTTTTTTATCAAGAATTCATCATAAAGTGTTAATATGGATTTATTACATGTATTTCATATAAGATTATAAATGTCTAACATGTACCTAGAGCACCCTAAAAAATGGTACGTAAATTTGTATTAGAAAATCATCTTAATTTTCTTATTACTCTTACATACAAACTTTACGAGCCAATTATTTGTATATCTTTTAATATTTAAATGTTTTGTGTTCTAATCCAAGACCATAATGATATTATTTTATTGAAATACACCTAATTGTTAAATGGATACTTTAGTAAGAATAATGAATCACATGAACATTCTGTTTTCCTTTCACCTTTATATATATGTATGTGGATCCGACTTTGTTCATCTTCTTAAACTGGAAACTTTAATCAAATCTCTCTTGAAAAATTCTTGTAAGCATGTTATATGTCCAACTTCTAAAAGATATATCCAAAGTAATGATTACAACAGATTTGTAACAATAAAAAATAGCCATTTACAAGAATGAAACCTGTTTGGTTTGCGGATATTTTTTATTTTTTTGTGAATAATATCATACCATTTGCTTGTGAATTCTAACACTGCAGCAAATTAGCCATTTTGCAACACTTAATTTTTACAATTTGTAACGATTGTTATCTTTACAATCTACAAACAATTTTTTCCATTGGAAAAGTTTTGGAACGCCTACATCGTGATGATAGTTGGTAATTGTGTAAATAAACTACAGTATGAAGGAGAGATTTGTATTTCTCTTTTTTATTTGCCCGTGTACCATTTCTCATGTTTCTAACACACATTATTTACTCTTTTCTACAAAGCTAGGGTTTCGCTCCTAACAAGATTTTATGTTTTGTAACATTTGATGTTATAACCTTTATGGTTTTTTGTTGCATTATCAATGCTTAATGCTTACGACGTTTCTTTGTTACTGCCAATCCCGAAGATTTATTTTCAAAAATGTTTGTAAATAAGACTTAAAAGTTCTGTTTTTATAGACATATATATGTACATCATTTTCAAGTTACACCATTTTAATAGATGTTACGGTAATGTTCAATGGTATTAGTACCTTTTTGATAAATAAATCACTCCATTCTCAATTATTTTGCATAATTAATGCACCCTCATTCTTCATGTAGATGAAGTACTATTTATTTAAAGATGCATGCCACAATATAACGTTATTAAAAAAATAATAACCAATTAATATTTATTTAAACATATTATTGCTTGTTTTCTTTTAAGAATACCAATAATTATTTTCTATTTCGATACCAGTCTAACCAAACATTAGAATAAGCCATTAATTGAAGAAGGTAAATCACTTCATTATTTTTCAAATTTGTTTCCTTCATGTATTGAGTTATTTTGTTCCCTATTTTGATACCAATTTAACCAAAACGTTATAATAAGCCATTAATTGAAGATTTATCATTTTGTTACACGTGCATTTATTTTCTAGCACCATAAAAAGGTTTATCATTTTTCATACTTTGTACTAAATTGTCTAAGCTAGTTGTTATTTTTGGGTTGTAAATGCTATAATTTGATGTTATTAAATATGAAGAAGATGCTCAAAATACAAAATATAAGGATTCTTCTTGAAATACATAAAATGATAGTCAAAATAACATAGTTGACCCAAACATGCTCAATCATCATGTCAAAGTCAATTTCATGAATTTCTTCGACATCTCGCGATATCTTTCTATTATATTATATTTTCTATCTCAGAAGGTTTTCACACTTACTGTTTCGGTGTTTAATTTTGCTCCATTCAGAATTTTGGCTTTAATACAAATTGACATAAATCAGTGAAATGCTATACCAAAAGTGACAAGTTAGAATCATGGGAGAAAGTAGTTTAATCTTAAGCCTACATTCCTTTCTTCAAAAGGTATTCCGTCTTGGATCCCCTTTTCAACATATAAATTATAAACAGCTCCAAAACAAGATTTTATTTTTTTAACATTTGATGCTATAACCTTTATGGTTTTTTGTTGCATTATCAATGCTTAACAATCATGCTTACGGACGTTTCTTTGTTAATGCCTAAATAGAAAGAAATGTAATTAGCAAATTATACAAAAAAATACCATGAAGATTTATTTTTAAAAATGTTTGTAAATCAAACTTAAAAGTTATTTTGTTTATGGACATGTGTGTGTCACACATCATTTTCAACTTAACGCCATTTTAATAGATGTTATGGTAACGTTCTAATGGTGTTAGTTCCTTTCTGATAAATAAGCCACTTTAAAATGCCCCAGTCTCAATTATTTTGCATAATTAATGCATCCTCATTCTTCATGCAGATGATAAAATATGTTTATAAAAAGCATGCCACAATATATTGTTAATGAAAACAAAAATAACCAATTAATATTTATTTAAACACTATTACTTGTTTTCTTCTAAGAGTACCAACAATTATTATCTATTTTGATACCAAAACGTTAGAATAAGCCTTTAATTGAAGAAGGTAAATCGCTTCATTTTTCAAATTATCAAGTATCGAATTTCCTTCATGTATTGAGTTATTTGGCATCCTCAATCGCATATGCATAGACTTTCAAAAGATCATTTAATGGCCGACCAAACTCAATTTTTTTCCAAAGTTATCAAGACATCTAATAATTCAATATTTTTAGAAATGGTAAGGGGTAATGTTTAGCAAGCAGTTTCAGACTTGGTTCACACCGTAATATTATCGTGGTTACATAGTTTATGTCTTTTAAAATGTTTTGACGAAGAAAAACGAAAATATAGTAGTCATCTCTAAAATGTTGCATTAGGATATATATCAGGCAAAGGAAATAAATCTGCAAATAGAGTAAATGATGCATGAATAATGAACATGCTTTAATTATGCAAAACGTGGTCAGAGAAATTAAAATGCTTTATACCGATCAAACGAACCGTTAGGAGGTTTCTGTAACTAAACCAAAATGAAATACTCCGAAGGCCCACAAAAATGCAAACAAATCATTCATATTCTCTGATGTTACCTCCGTCGTCTTTTTTCTCCTATTTTCTAATTTTTTTTTCCAACTCTTGTTTCCTCTTCAGTTCAAATTCCATATCTAACTTATCATTCTTCGCCGGTAGTACCTTTTTTTTAACACCCTTTCAAGGTTTTAAATCTCGGATATCGGTCATATTTCGTCTCGGTGATTTTGGTGACTCGGTATCATATCGGAGAAAATCTCGGATGAGACGAGTGCATCTCGGATGCCAACATCGGATTTACATATCGGACCTTAAATTTCATCTCGGGACCACATCGGCATATATTTCAATGTTTCAAATCAGTTCATACAATACTAAAATATGATAAATAATATTAAAGAACCATGTCCATGAAGTTTACACATCACTAAAAGTTTAAAATTAGTAAACAACACGTACATATCTAATTAAACATTACAAAAATATTGAATGAACACCACTTACATAATTAAAGTTCTAAACTGACATGAATCGTTGTTATGTGAATACCAACATAAAAGCATGAAACGGTACCCATCTTGCTTGCATTACTTCCTACCACATGAACATGAAATTCTACCCTTCATGCTTGCATTATTTTCTGTTGCAGAACATTCACAGCGCCACCAATATTTACAAAATAAATGTTTAAATAAACATATAATGTTTAAGCAAAGAAAGTAGTAGTTTTAACCATGAAATTATACTTGCAAATTAAATCTATTTGCAAATCTATTCTAAATTATACCGTAAATTCAATTTTTGAATTTCATTAAAATAGAAAAAATAATAATCTACATACCTGTAAGAAGTAGAAAGATTGATCGAAGACGAAGTTGCAGACTGTCAAAAGCGATCGAGCAGTCGGAAATTGGAAGCAATCTCGAGGTCTTGAAAGTTGGAAAAGGGTGTTCAATTTTTTTTAGAAGAGGGAGTTCGATATTTTTGACGAGCACCGTGATTTTTGAAAATTTTAATCGGATGATGAAGTAAAGGGCTGTCTGTTTTTTGAATTTGAATTTGGGCTGAGATCGGCCTATATTTAAAAAAAACAATATATCGCGGAGATATCAGAATATCGTTTCGCTTCAAATATCGACCGATATTTGTAAATTTCAGCCGATATATTCGAAACAAGTATCAACTGATATCTCATGTTTCGTTTCGCCCATGCCTTAATCCAAAATCTCTGCCGAGATATCCGAGATTTAAAATAGTGCACCCTTTCCAGAAATCTAATTCCAATTTTCTTGGGCTAATATTGTAAACCTAGCTTTCTAAAAAAATGGTTAACCTGATTTTCCAAAGTCAAAATTAGTTGATCCATCTCCATTTCCTTGCTAATTTATGTTCTGAGAGAAAGTACCTAGGGTCTCAATTTTGAAATAGATTCTTTATTAAATCAGTAGTGGAAGATCAATTGTTGCAAACATATCCCCGTTTCCGTGCTGCTATTTTCAAGTCTCCTTCAAAAATTCGTTTCTGTTCTAGTTCAAACCGACAGCTTTTCATCTAACATGACTGTAGTTTCTATTACCACTGTGTTGTATGGACCTACTTTGTTTCACTGTATATATCTAATTTGACTTGAATGTTTTACTACTTAAATTTTAATCTGCTCAATCTAATTTTGAAATGGATTCAGATGAGATTAATCAAGAAGAAGACGGAGGTGATCGGTGAATCATTGCCTTTGTTAATTAAGCCTAGCTTTCACCGGTGCAGTAATGTCTTCGTAGGTATCAGCATATGATTTATGTAAGCATTTTGAATCTCTCTAATGTACACATCTTTGTGTAGTCGACATCATTGATTTACTGGTGTACTAAAATATGCATTGATATACCAAATGTCTGAATCACATAGCTTCTTGTATCAGCTTTGTAAAGGAGTTGCTCACTGTTACCATCATGGAGTGCTCCATGGTTCTACTCTTCTTCCTATATGTTGCTATTTTAACCGAAGTGTCCTCTCCATGTATTGTTTTTTACTAAAGAAGGGATGTATGCAAGGGTACAAATATTTGAAGCCTTGGAATCCATTTACACTCTAGAGGTTTCAGTGAAGGTGTCAATAACTGGATGAACAATTAGAGGTTAGAAACTTTTTTTAATAACCTTGTAGAGAACATTACAATTACTTAAAAAATAAAGAATTCTTAATTCCTCCATGTGATTACACCCATATATTTGATGAAAATTGACATACACGATAAGAAAAAAATGTATTTTACAAAAAATGTCATAGACATTACATACATATAGAGCCTTTAGTGCTTATTTATGCAAGGCAAATAAATTAGTTTCATTCCAAACATTCGTTTCTTACACCAACTGAAGCAGCTGCAATGTGAGCACAACTAAAATCGTTGAGGTATTGTGAATCATCTGTAATATGAGGAACCTTGCAGAACCAATCTGATTCGTCCCAATCCCCAAAATTTGGTACAACTTTGCATCTATCGGATGATTCTTCGTTGGTCTTGAACCTTTCAGGGTTATTTAGGGCAACCCCTTATGTCTTGGCGTGATGGTGGTGAAGTGGAGGCTGCTCAAATTGCAGTGTGATGCACTGTTTACTCGATTTACCTTCTCCATACATATGAGCTCAAACTTTTGAAAAGAGAGCTCCTTAGGAGTGGTGTAGACTCTTTTGGTTTTTTTACACTTTTACAACTACAAAGAAGCTATATAAGTGATAAAAGCGAAAAAGGTTAGTCTTGTTATTTGTTTATTCTCCTTTCTATTGTTCTTTCTTAGAAATAACAAAGAAATTTATGAAGATATTATGAGTGGCAAGTTTTTGACAACTAGTAGGGGATTAAGAGGCAAAAGTACCCGATTAAGTTTATCAATATCTGTTGCGGATGTTATCCCTTTTAGTGCAATCTTAACTTGGACATGAAGAGGTTGTTAATGCATCTTCTTCATTTTGACATGAATCACAACGCTGTATCTCATGACTTACCTATGGAAACCAGGTATGTAACAGCCTCTTCTGAAAAAATTATTTTACACCACAAGCGATTGTTATTAATGTGGTTGCTAAATGAGTGGAAATTGGTTCAGGTTCAGTTCAACTTGCATGTACTCACTTTATTCGGTTTAGTATTTGATTATAAAGTTAAGCATGAAGATACCGTTAGTAATCAGTAAGGAATCGCTTATTGTTTCTAGAGATATTAACTACTTATAACAATGAAGTACCTCCCCTATTAGATCAAAAAATTTAATATAGCATTGAAACTTTTTCAGTGGTTCCAAGTGTATTGCATTCATCTATGACAATGGACCACATGTGTGTGTGTGTATGATCCGACAACTTTGCAGTTTAAATACTGAACTAACATTGTAGTAATGTTGCAATTCAAAATTTTTATTTCTATTTTTTAGAAACCCCAAAAGGATGTTATGGCAACTTATAGGTGCATATATGCCAACTTGGGATTTCTAACTGTATTGTTTGATTGGATTACTGCAGGTATGGTATTTGGTTTTATACTGCAAGCAAGAAGCAATGGATTACTGCAGGTGATGTTTCTTAAATAGTTTGTCTGGCACCAAAACCAGTACAAACTGGGAACGATGGGTTGGTATTTTGATAACTTTTGGCCTTAAATAATTATTTGATACAGAACGGTGGTTTTTGTTTCTTACCTGGCTTTCTTCAAAATCAATCTGCTTATATAATGATGAATCCCATTGTATCGAGGAGCTAATTGTCGTGTGCAACATTCATGGTCTTAAAAGGTGTATTTTGTGTATAGTCCTGCATTGAAGCAATTAAAGCAAGTTGTAATGGAGACTACAACCATTTTGATAGAAGAGTGTGTGTGTATTAGTAATGGAATCATAATATTATTATGATATGCAAGTAAGACCATATAGATACTCTAGGCAAGGAAAAACCTTTTAACTTTCCTCATTTGTGTGAATTTTGTTGTGCAAAAATTGCACGTATGCGGAAAGACAATAAACAGGATCTAGATTTGCCAATTTGAACATCACGTAATCAGCAGCAGTTATTCTATTACTCCAAATAAATAGTAAATAACTATAAAGAAGAAATAAAAGAGACGCACAATATTTATACTGGTTCCACTATCATCTAGATAGTGTACGTCCAGTCTAAAAGAGAGAGATTTTATTACACTTGAGAGAATTACAAGAGATTACAAAATAAGAGTTTACATACCAAATCCCCAAATTAGGGATAACAAGAAGAGATACTCTATCTGGAGATCGCTGGCTGAATACCAGGATGGGTTTACAATGAAGTCTACCCTCAATATATATTCAACATAAATTCATGTGAATCATCTATCAAATTACCAAAATATGGTAAGAAGATAATGGAGGCAAATTACAATGGTAACAAATCGCGCAAACATAGCAAGTAATTCACTCGTTCCAAAGATGGAAGAAAATAATCCCAAAGCAATGTGATTACGAAGAAAGAAATAATATGCATATCATTTTGCATATATATTATTCCACAACATGCGCATGCAGATATTCCTTACCATCTCATTCAAATGCAATCCAATTATTTATGCATTTCCATAATGAACAAACGTGATTACTTTCCCTTTTGCATATTTGTTTCCTTCTATTTGTGATTTTGTATCACCAAAATTTAACACTCCACCTTGATGCAAAATCACATATTTCCAACACTCCACCTTGAGTCAAATTCTCTTCTCAACATAAAACTCTTCAAATCAAACTCTACCTTCAACCAAAATCTCTTAACGAGATACAGACCAAAAATGAATATTTACCCAATGGGTTCCGGCAAGGCCACCCCCCATCACACCTTGCTAACGAGCTCAGACCATGTCCCCGCCCGCCAACAAAATGTTGCAAATATACAAAATCAAAAGAAGGTAGATACCAAAATAATCTCAAAGCCACCAAGGCCAAAAAATTCTCTCAATCACCAATTCAAATACAGAGCCAAAAAACAAAAGCCAATAGACATAACAAGTCTAATCCAAATCTCTGTATACACGACAGATCTCTCTTTCCTTCCACATACCTTATCTACCAAATAACAAATTTTCCATGAAAATCAACATAAGACTCTCACATCAACATCGAGCCATAAAGCAGATACAAGTTTCCAAATCCACTTATCTGCCAAAAACAAATTTCCCATGGAAATCAACATAAGACTCTCACATCAACATCGAGCCATAAGGCAGATACAAGTTCCAAAATCCAGTTGTCCCTTCAACACAGTAAACTCCTTATCACCAAATTTCCAAGACTGGAACATTCTTCTCTCAACATAATCTCCTCCACTCCATATTGTACAAAATCTCTTTTTCCATCCAAATGAGTAATAGCATAATCACCATCAGATCTGCCGCTCTTTCTAGAAGCCATTGATGCACAAATTTGAACAAATCGCCTGGCTCTGATACCAATCTGTTGTGCAAAAAATGCACAAATGGGGAAAGACAAAAAAACAGGATCTAGATTTGCCAATTTGAACATCACGTAATCAGCAGCAGTTATTCTATTACTCCAAATAAATAGTAAATAACTATAAAGAAGAAATAAAAGAGACGCATAGTATTTATACTGGTTCCACTATCATCTAGATAGTGTACGTCCAGTTTAAAAGAGAGAGATTTTATTACACTTGAGAGAATTACAAGAGATTACAAAATAAGAGTTTACATACCAAAGCCCCAAATTAGGGACAACAAGAAGAGATACTCTATCTGGAGATCGCTGGCTGAATACCAGGATGGTTTTACAATGAAGTCTACCCTCAATATATATTCAACATAAATTCATGTGAATCATCAATCAAATTACCAAAATATGGTAAGAAGATAACGGAGGCAAATTACAATGGTAACAAATCGCGCAAACATAGCAAGTAATTCACTCGTTCCAAAGATGGAAGAAAATAATCCCAAAGCAATGTGATTACGAAGAAAGAAATAATATGCATATCATTTTGCATATATATTATTCCACAACATGCGCATGCAGATATTCCTTACCATCTCATTCAAATGCAATCCAATTATTTATGCATTTCCATAATGAACAAACGTGATTACTTTCCCTTTTGCATATTTGTTTCCTTCTATTTGTGATTTTGTATCACCAAAATTTAACAAATTTTACTCTGAACGGTGCCAAAGAAGATGCATTTGTGTGAATTTTACTCTGAACGTTTACTTTCCTTATTTTTGTACAAGCGAAATAGAAATATTCATGGTCAAAGATCCATTAGCCTGCATTCCAAATTTAGAGTTATTTTTGACCCAAGATGGAGGTGGTAGATCTATTTATGATGGTACATGCATGAAATTTTGTACAATATACGTTTCATTTATATGTATCTGTGCGTGTAGTTGGTATTTCTATGTATGATGTAGTTTGTCTAAAATATGTAGTGGTGTGTCTTTACAGTTCCTATTGTTTTGGTATGTTTTGGTACTTACGAATGCGGCAAGTTATCATTATTGTTGTTCAACATGGTCATCTTATTTCCTGTTTGCCACTTACTTTAAAAGCCAACATAGTTCAGTTAATAACCGAAAAGACTAAGGGACAAACACATACAGCTTTTTGTTATAGTCTGACGTGTAGATTATGCATTAAAATCTAAAGTTGCAATACGTGCTGTTAACATCACTTCTTAAAATTTGAATTATTCATATCGATTTTTAAAAAGTGTATGCGTTAAAATTGGTCACAAATTCCAAAAGTCGTGAAAGCATAAGTGTTTACACACATATCCACAAGATTCTAGCACAGACCCGAGATCCAGATAAAGTAAAATTAAAATGGTAGAAAGCAAGAAAGAACACAAAGTTTATAGTGGTTCGGCTATCTTCGGTTTACGTTCACTTTTCAATCCTTTTATTCTTTTTATATTGTAGTTACAGTTATAAGCCTTTGAAAATCAATAACAAAAATGGCAGAGCTTCGCATAGGAGAGAAGAAGATTCCTTTTTAGTTGCCACATGACTCCTATTTATAGGTCTAGATTCAAAAATATCCGTCCCAAAACCTGAAATACCTCTTCTCATGCGCCAGTGGGTCCACAAGATCGATTCAGAACGATTTAGGATCGATGCGTATTCAATTCGTATCTATCCCAAAGTGGTCCAATCGAGCTGAGATAGATCATGAAGGTTCTCGAGTGCATCAGGAAGCTCCTCTCAAAATTTCATAGCATTTTGACTCGTAGAACGAGAGTTGTGGTTGATGCAAATTGGTGTCTGCATGAAGGCTGAATATTTCTTATCGATCAATCCGCTTCAATCCATTTGGTATCCATCCTATTTGCATCGATGACGTAGCTCGGAAACTCAGGGGAGATCCATTTTTGATGCCAAGTTGACTGCTTTTTCATCCAAACACGTTCCATTCGTATCGATCTAAGATGCTTATTTCGCATTGATGATCCGATGACCTTTTCGTATCCATCGATCAATCCCCTTTCGTATCCATCAACATATACCTGCTTCATGTTCATATCGATCCCCTGCTTTGCCTTTCGTATCCATCGGTTGCCCCTTCCTTCGTATCGACCCAACCATGATCGATACGAAATGTGCCAACAAGTTCTACCGCATTCATCGATCGATGAGTAAGTATCGATACGAACCCATATCCATCAAGTCTGCATCCATCCAAGTCTTGCTTCTTTCGTATCCATCTAGCGTCGCTGCCTACGTATCGATCCAGTGCCATGTTCTTCGTATCGATCCCATGTTTTGATTGATACGAAATGCATCGAGACGAAGACTGACCGATCCAAACCAAATGCCAAGCGCACGTGTTGATCCAAACTCGCATCCATCTGCTGACACGCCCTTATCGATATGAACCGTATCGATACGAACGACATTCATCGATCTGAAGTAACCCACGTTGATCGATACGAACAGTATCGATTTGAACCTTATCGATACGAAGGTATCGATGCGAACCATTTCTCATCAACATTGATCCATCCATATGCCGATCATACAAACACCGATTGACCTAAGATTTGAAACGTAGCCTCACCTAGTCTTGTCCATTATTTCCAATCGATCCCGTCTTGATTGGTACTTGACCAAATTTTGATGATATCGATCACAACCTTGTTTCCAATCGACCTCCAATCCCGATATCCATCCTTTCCGACCAATTTGTTGATATCCCGACCTTGTCCAAAAGGCGGGGTAACATTTGCCCTTCAAAACATGCCTTGTGGTAAGAAGGCGTGTTTTGAACAGCTCCGAATCCGACTTCTGAAGTCCATATGCCATCCACCGCCGTACCATTCGATCTATAATCCAATCCATTACCAAGTCGTCATATCCGAGTGCCATAGCCTTATCCTCATCCAAATTTGCGACTGCTCCGAGTCGATATCCAATTCCGAATCCAGCAACCAAATCCTTAGACAATTTCATATCCATCTGAACACAACAACCAAGTTCAAATCCATCCATATCCAATAATTGAATCCAGGACCTCTTGAGGTCGATATCCAAATCCGAGACCACTCCGGGTCCGTACCCAATTCCTTAGCTATTCATAGCCAATATCCGAATCCATAACCTCTCCGGGTTCTTGCCAAGCGTAATCAACACTCGACGACCTGTATTGAATAACGCCTTGGGTTCCTGGTTCAATGTCCCTGAACGTTGAGTAATGTCATGGCTTAAGTCCCAAGTCGAATCCTGATTGCTCCAGACCCTTGCCGAGTATAGTCCATACTTGACGACCTGAAATAGTAACCGATAATATATGGCCTAAGTCCTAGGCCGAATCATTGTCTCTCCGGACCCTTGTCGAGCATAGTTCATACTCGACGACCTGAATAATTCGATTCGCCACGCTTGGACAAAGCGACTTACCCCCGCCAGGCATAATCCACACCCGACGACCATTTACCAAAAGCTAGATAAAAAAATCTAATCGAAATTCAATCTAAAATTCAGATCAAATTGGAAAACTGAAAATCCATACCAAAAATCCAAACCAATATCCAAACTAGAAAACAAGCATCCAGACTAAAGTCAAAATAAGAAAATAAACAAAACCAGGAGTTCGAACCAAACTCCGAAATCAAACCAGAAAAAAGCAAATGTCCAAACCAAAAAAGAAAAATCAAATTTCACAAAATGTGGCATCGCGATTTATCATCATCTAAGTGCATGCCTATGGGCTATCTCCGTCCCCGTACATGAGTAAGTGACTTGGTCGTTTGCCCAGAGTTTGCTACTTATTCTATATCATCCCTGTCAGTCGATAACCAATCGACAATCATTCCTGTGCCTCATGCCATTGTCGTTTGAGGTAAACGGTGGCTGCTTTTGTTCCCTCGCCGAATTCTGAATTCCGACGTGTTGTCGCAGACTCGCAGCTGACCTCTCCTTCCAGGCTCCTCGATTATATCCTTTAGATGCTTGCTACATAGCATATCAATGCTTAATAATGGTTAGCCAGAGTGCCTGTATTAGATATAAGAACTTAGCAAATGCCTAACTAGAATGCTTAAATCCGTGCCTAAGACGACTTATGAGATACGGTAAGAGAAGAAATCCCAATACAAGTATTTGAAAGTTTGGGTCCATCCTACGTTAAGAATGTTGGCTCTAATAAACTTCAGAGACGATTGGCTCTGTGTAAATTAATAGGATATATTAAGAAATCTATGAAATATATTTTCTATAATACCGGGAAGCAAGTTATTGTTTTCCGGCACACTGTACTTCTAGAAAAGAAATATCTATCAAAAGAAATTAATAGCGAATTTATAGACTTACATTAGATCTGAGAAATTAACATAGGGACTGAATCGGTCGAAGAATTAAATTCACCATTATACTAAAGTAGGCAACCTGTTAGAAGGTCCAATAGGAAATTTCATGCACCAAAGGGATATTATGGTTTTCTCATGAAAGAAAGAGGATCCTGCATTAGAGACACTTCCCTCACATTTTGACAATCACTACGAAGTAAAGACTCTATACCTTGTCATGAAGTTATGAAATACGTAATAGATTCCATGTATGTGTAACGACCTTGAATTTTTGCCGTCTTGAGTTTTGAATATTAATTTTAAATATTCAATAATACGGTATCTTAATAAAAATAAAATCCCTAATAAATGATAATTCGTAATAATATATAGCTTTTAAGCCAAGATAATATTTTGAATTTTCAGATTTTTATTCATAAAATAAGAAATTGGTTTAATTGGAATTTCTTATATATATATTCAGAACAGCATAATTTATATATATAAATTGGAAACAAATTCATAGCAAATAAATGTAGATGGATAAGAAGGATATATTATAAATAGAAATGATTTTGGCTTATGAACAATATAGTGTATTATAAACACAAGAGTATAAAGTTATATTTTTCCTACGTATATACATGTTAGTTTAAGGGAGAAGAATGTAAAAGTATATCCGTAATATTTTTAAACAAATAAAAATGGTATGCTAAAAACAATATAGGTAATGGTAGGTGAAACATATATGTATATGAACTAAATAAATATAGTGATCAAATATATATATATATATATATATATATATATATATGTTGAAAAATGGAGGAAAAGATATGCGTGAAAAATATGATGATAGGAATGAGAAAATTTACAATATCGTTTTTTAATAAGAAATATTTTACAAAATAATGTTTGACAAAAGAATGTTATTTAGGATGCAATAGTACAAAATTTCGTTTGCATTGAATTAGACATTTTAAATACAAAAAAAAAGTAGACAAAAATGTTATTTAAAGACGAAATGGTAAGACTTTTAAGTGCCTTGAGTTATATATATATATATATATATATATATATATATATATATATATATTAATAGAAATATACATACATACATGGATATATATATATATATACGAAGACTTAAGTGGCTTATGTAAAACCACTTTTCATGTTGTTTAAAACATAAGAAAAGAATGATTAAGAATCAAGTGAAAGTAAAACAATAAAAGGGATAAATGACCAACGTAAATCAAGCAGGATAGTAAAACATACATATGCATTGCCAAGTCCAAGTAAATAGGTAAAAGAAAATATACAGCAAAAAGGAGTAAACAAGTGAAAATATATGCATGCTTGTTCAAATAAATAAACCAGTAAAAGAAGTTATCTGGCCAAACATGGAAAGGCTGATGCAAGGCAAACATACATACATACATACATACATACATACATACATACATACATACATACATATATATATATATATCAATTCAAAAAAAAATTGAAGAGTGAAAACAAACTTCATTTCAATTCACTCAAATATCATATTTCAGCAACCAAAAAAGTTAAAATCAACTTTAGCCACAAAAACTACAACTTAGATTTTCACATAGTATTTTCAATCTATCAAAACCTTGTACAAGCTTGAAAATTCCTCTTGAACCCCAAACTCTTGTATGCATACATCATTACAAACATGTATGCATATATAGAGAGGGGTGTGATAATTCAGTTGTTTTCAAACAACAAAGCCTGTAAAAAAATAAAAACTCTGTAAAACAAAAACAAAGCACAGTAAAAAGAAAGAAGCATCTGTTCCTTCTTAAATCCAAAGCAAGGCAAGCCTATTGAGTATTAGATCGAAAACTAAGTTCAAACTGGAAGTTTTCAAGGAATCTCAGCATGGTTAAGGTGAGCATTTAAATTTGTTTGCTTGGAATGTTCAAAAATTTTCTCGGTCATGTTCAAAACAGAGGAAATTTCTATATATGACTAATTTCGAAAATCAATATCTCCTTGCTCGATTTGAATTAGTAAATGATGTGAACCGATGAAACTTTTGTTTTCGAGTATAGAGTATGATAAAAATAGTTTGAAGCTCGTTCATTTTATATATTGTGTGTAATGGCCAAGTAACAGTAAACAACCCCAATTTTGACGAATTTCAACATGCTTAAAACATTGAATCAGTTGTGTCGTCATGATTGCAGCATAGAGATCGGATTTTTAGTGAAGAAATCAGGATTTTTAATAGATAGGATTGTAATAAATGGTAAGATATTCGGAATTGGCTAAAAATAATAATTTATGGAGATATGGTTGATGAGGAGGGGTACGGCATACGTGAGGAGGAGCAGGGGAATGTGAGGAGGAGGTTCACCATGGCCATTGATCGATTATAGCTTCGGTGGGCGATGGCGATGGGATTTTAGGGTTTAAGGGAGGACCGAAGTGGTTGTCTAATGCGATCGAAATAAGGCGAATGCAAGCGGCGAAGGGAGTGCGCTCTTCGATTGGAAGTGCATGAGTGGTTGGGCTTTCGAAGGGCGAAGGAGGTTGGATTAAGCGTGAAGCAAGGAGATGGGACGAGGGTGATATGGTTGATGGCGGAAAATATGGGATCATGCGTTTGTTCGATTTAGGCCAGTGGTGGTTGGAGGTGGAGCTAAGGGAAGGACGTGATCGAGTTTTGGATGAGTCGTTCGCGAATGGTCTCGGTTGGTTGAGCAGAGGCGAAGGTGGTTCATGTACGTGCATACGTGCATGCATGTACAGGCAACATTTAGTTTCGGGGAACGATGATCGAACGTGGAAATGGTGCTAATGAAGCTTTGGGTTGGTCTTGAATCGCGCGTGTGGATGGTGTAGTCATCGAAGAAGGTAGCAAGGTGATCGAAGCTTGATGCATTGATTTGGATTTCATGGTTTTAGCTGAGATTTTGGCAAAAAAAAACAGAGAAATAAGGGAGGAGAAGAGAGAAAGGGGAAGTGGTTATCGATCTAAAAGAAATGGCTTGGCCCATATAAATAAAAATAAATAAATGTTTGTTTTAAATAGGGTTTGAATACTTTAAAATTTATTCTCTAGCAAACCGTAAGTCTGTTTGGAGTGAAACTTTTTGCAATAGGTTCGTATCGACAAACACTACGTCATCGTAAAATTTGTTGACAAGTTCGAATAAGTGAAAATTTAAGGTATTTTAAAATGGACGGAAATTAAATCACCCGATTGAACGAATTTAGTCTTTTAAATTTATATGACTTGTCTATTGAAGTTATTTGCCCAAATAAAAATAATAATGAGTTAATTAAAGTTAATTTTGATGATTTGACATCGGTTTAGCGGAATAAAACACCATTCCGCTAATTTAATTAATTGGACCCATATTGGCAGAATAAATCACCTTTCTGCCATTATTACCGAATATGTTTGTTTTGGACGTTAACTAGCAGAGATAAACCTTGTGCTGCTATCATATTTACATTGACATCTATTTATTATCCTGGTAATTATATTGGGCAATATGATGTTGAATTGATTATTAAAAATGAATTGATGAGAATATCTGAATTTGTTGTTCTGAATTGTGATGGAATAGATGGTAACTAGGATAAGTACCACTGGAATTAATAAGCCGCTTTCAAATTTGGAAGTTGATTTTGAATCCAAGGATTGTTTCAAGAATAATTATTTATGATTCTTAAAAGTTATTTAAAAAGTACTTAATTATGGCTTTCAAGTTATCTAATTATTTTAAGTGTTTAAACGTATATTTTAATTACTATGAAAGGTTATCTTATAATTATTTGTTTAAAGTCGATTATTATTTAAGAATCAATCAGTATTATTATTTCAAAAGAAAATTTATTCAATATTAATATTGTTTTATACAATAAACTTTTATAAAAAAGTATTTTCCTGAATTAAACTTGGAAAATCTGTATAGAAAATTTATAATTATTAGTTTGAGATAATTATTAAATAAAGTTTTCGGGAAGTAATCGTATACTTTCACAACGAAAATCGGAGGCAGGGATTGCCTGCAGTTAACTTGGATTTCTCTAGGATAGTGACATAATTATTGAGCTGCGAATCCATGGTTGATACCGCATAGTACTTTCCACATTTATTTAAAAGGTTTTCAAATATTATTGAAGGAAACTAGGTTCATGGACTGGGATGTTTTTTTATAATAGGAACTAGGTTCAGGGACTAAGAATAAAAAATAGGATGGGCTTAGGGCTGGCTGTTTTATTTATACAGAGGTTAGGCTGATTTAAAACATATGGTTGATAGTGTTAATTAAAATAGTTATATTGATTAAAATGGATGGCTAAATTTAATATTAAATAATGTTAAGCAGTTTTTTGTTTATATTCTCTTTATAAACTATATCTTGTATTATATTTGCAATGTTTATTGTCACTTTTTCATTAAACATACAAAAATCCAATATCGGGACCGAAACCAAAACTTCCAAAATTGACCGAAACCAAGCAAATTTCAAATAACCGAAAGCGAGATCGAGGCCGAGTTCTCGAACCTTGAAATATATACATAAACAATATTAACAACTTAATTTATTATCCGTTTATCTCGATAAATCTATCATACATTGCATTGTATAATTCTATTTTTAGCATCAAATAACTATACTTAAACATTTCTACAACTATTTACAACTCTCCAAGTTGTCTTATGATATCTTTTATTTAAATCCATGTATTTGAACTACATATGGAATATCATATTTAGACTATTTAAATAATCCCAAATAAATAGTTTGTCCGTTTTTCTAATAAATCCTAAAATATATGTCAATTTTAAAGCGTGTGTGTTCATGTTAACAAAAAAGAATTTTTTTTCATTTAATTGTAAAAATGTATAGGTCACATACATTAAATTACTTACGTAAACAATAACGACTAAGTGGATTTGTAAATCAATTATAATCATGTATCTTAAAAATTTATCATGTAGCATGTTGCAAAATTCTGTTTTTAACTTCCAACTATGCATTATGATTCATACAATTTTTGAAAAAATGCTTTTCAATTCTTTCCTTTATTTACCTGTAAGTCCATATATTTAAACTAATTATGTAATTTTAAATTTAACATCTTTTTAAAAACCAATTAAATAATATTTTTTAATTTATCTAAAATCATTAAAAATATGTCGGTTTCAACATGTATGTCATCATACTAAAAAAATGATAAAATTATACATAATTTTATAGTTAATTGGTAATGTTAATTTTGTTAAATATAATTAAAATTTTGTAATAATAATTGTCTAGTTTACATATACTTAATTTTACAGTATTCTTTGTAGCCTAAAGTATGTATGTGGTATCATAGAAATTTATACTTTGTAGGAGTATAGTTTTCATAGTATTAACAATATATAGGCTGTTCAAATTCCTGCATCTTATGTGGAAAATTAGGTTTGAAGCCAACTTATGCGGATGTATCGCATTGTAGGGATAGGTCAAAAATTTCGTGTATCGTATTTCAACTATAACATATATTAAGAGCTATTATGTATCTTTCTCGGTTTCATAATTCTATATGGCAGTTAGATTGAAAAGGATTTTAGCACCAATTAGAAATGTATTGGGAGTAAATATTGTGAAATTGGTCTATTATGTTTAAATTAAGCTTTCTTTGTCTTGCTTTTCAATTTTTCTTGTTACGAAGTGCTACTGGAGATTTTTAAACTTGATTAAGCCGCAAACATATGTCCTGCTTTTGAATTTTGGCAGTTGTGAAAAGTTAGTGTAAGCATGTTGTTATTCGATAAAATCCTTAATGCATGGATCCCAAGTATCTATTGAAGCATGCTATTGAAACATTAAATCTTAAAACTATCTTTTCTTAAAATGCTTATTTTTAGCCTGAAGTCCACGAGTTGCATTAAAAGGTAAGGAAGATGATGTTGATTGTCTAGATAATGAAATTACTTGCACTAATGATATCGAAGATGTAGTAAACCCATGACAACTTGGGCATAAAGAGGTTGCTAACTTATCTTCTTCGTCACGACATGAATCACAGCGTTGTATCCCATGTCTTACCTATGGAAACCAGGTACATAACAGCCTCTTTTGAAAAAAATTAGTTTACACCACAAGTGATTATTATTGATGTGGTTGCTAAATGAGTGGAAATTGGTGTAGGTTCAGGTTCAGTTCAACTTGCATGTACTCTACTCTATTCGGTTTAGTATTTGATTATAAAGTTAAGAAAGAAGAATTTACTATAAAGTTACTTACAGGAAACCAATATTATATTAATAATGTAAAATTAGTTAATTTTGAACCGCTCTTACAGTCTACCTACAAAAAGCACTAAACCCTATAATATTTAATTGATGTAGTGAGATATAACATTTTCACAAAGTAACTTTGGAACTAAGAAAAATGAAAATATATTATGGGAAGGTGTATTTCTAAAGATATCGTTAGCAATAAGGAATCGCTTATTGTTTCTAGAGAGATTAACTACTTATAACAATGAAGTACCTCCCCTATTAGATCAAAAACTTTAATATGGAAATGAAACTGTTATCCAGGTTTTTAACCCAGCAGGGTCCAACGGGAGACGGAAAAATCTCGTTATTAGAATGGTTTAGAATTTAACCAGAAAGGCAAAGGCAAGGAGTTAGCGAGAGCCGAGCTATACTACTAAGACAACGACTGGGATCGGCTAAACCAAGAGACTAGCATTCTTTCAGCCCAATCAGCAGCTGAGCGCAAACAGCTAGTAAATTGTCATAAAAACGGAACAAAAACGACACAAGGCTATGGAAAAGCCCCAAACTCCAAACTGTGGAAAAAAATCCTAAGTGCTTGGATCGCTAGCGATCCAGCGACCCATACTCTATGGATCGCTAGCGACTTATGCTTCTTCTGAAACTCCAATGAGCTAATTAAGGAAGCAAAGGAAAAAGGTGCAAAGTCACTAGCTCGTGTGCGAGCCAAGTCTATGGGTTGCTTGGGACCTATAGACCATGGGTCGCTAGTGACCCATGAGTTTGGCTCAGGTCGTGAGCTAAACCGCCCAAGGTCGTTCCTTGCGTACCTGCGAGCAGTTGATAAACAGATCTGGCCCAGAAGCTCTCCGATCTTTGTTAACACCATCCTACCTGCAACATAAACGAGATCTTCTTCGGATTAGTTGCTGGAGCTCTGCTGAAACTATTTTCACTCTTTACCTCCTCACAACAATCTCCAAAGGAATTCACTGTGATTCTTCAGTGGATTCCAACTTTGGAGATTCAACTCGTGATCAAATATCTCTTGTAACAACAATCAATCCATAATAAAACTATAAGGTGGTCGTAGGCTTTTTTAACAGCCAAACCACTATAAAATTTCTTTGTCTTCTTTCTTTTACTGTTCTTTTCTATATCTGTTATCTGTGATATTGCTCTGTTAGAACATGGTTGGTGCTTTCAAACTCAAATTAGGGCGATGGTCCAATTTTTGGGTCAACATTTATATATAGATCTTATTTCATGTTTCTTCGCATCTTTAAACACCAACCAATTTCACTGCTTGTATATTTCACATATTTGTCATACTATTTAGAAATATGAGTATATTTGATGTAGTCGTACCTTTTCAAATATTATACCTAATTAACATATATTTAATCAATTAACAATTAGAAAATATTAATAAAAAAATGATTGTATTGAAAAAACTACATTGGATATGATAATAAATATTAGATTTCGTCACAACAAAAAACTGTAACAAAAAACTGATCATATTACAAATTTTTGTTTACAAAGTTCGCATAATGAAAGTTGTAATAAATATTTTTAACGATTGATTTTCTACAGAAAGTAAATATTTTTTTAGAATTATTTGTATTTTGCAATTGTAACAAAGTGTTTAACAACTTTCTATTCTTGACTATTATATATTAATTTGTAACAATATTTATTTATAGTTGTCTTACTCATAGGTTGCAAATGATCTTGCTCATAGGTTGTAAATGATCATGCGTAAACACTTTCAATGAAACGTTGTTAACAGCAAATAGAAATTATTAGCAGACACAAATATCTCTATCGGAGGTTATAGTGTTCATGCTAACTAGTCATCCAAAAAAGTTGAAGAAGCATAACAAGGTAAAAAATAGAACTTCGTAAATTTAAAATAATCTTTAAAATTTGGAATTTTTCTAAAATTTCATCTACAATTGAGAAAATAAATGGTTCATATAACTTTAAGAAATTAGTAAACAAACTTTAACATAAAGGTGGACATTTAACCAATTTAAGCTATGTAACCGACCTAAAACATTCACTGAGCCGACTTAATGGCCGCACAGAATGGTTAGCTGATATTAATAATTAGTCTAATGATCAATCTTATCCGGTTTAACAGCTAGCCATGAACGTTACTTCATACTTTCAAAGTTCTTTATAATGTTTTCGATATTGCTTTACCTCATGGTTTCGGTAGCTTATTATCAAGTTTCCAATAGCACTTTACTTCATATTTCGATGGCTAATTATTACGTTTTCGTTGGCCATTTACTTCCAATTTTTGAAAGTTCTTTATCAAAATTCATAATACAACAAAAGTTCTATTTCATAGTTACACCTGTGGAGAATATGCATTTCACGTAAATATATATATATTTTATAATGCATTTTATTTTTTATTTTGGCCCTTGTACTGACTCAAACAACATTAGCAGTCAGTTATGTGGATAAATAACAACCATGAAATATCTATGAAATAAAAATAAAGAATGAAATATTTAATATATTTAAATATTATATTTCTTAGAAATTATTATTATTATTATATATATATATATATATTATATAAAGCAAATACTTTGGCCAAATGGTCAAAATGAAGCCTTTTTCGGAATACCCAAATTGCATTTCTCTAAAATTCAAAATAAACATATACTATAGGGACCCTTTTGTCATTTTGATTCACCACTTCGCCACTGTAAGCATTATCTCACGATCTACCGAGCAGTTTCCTAAATTCTCTTAATTATATACAAAATTGCTCATCGTTTAGCTTCTAGTCGCGAGATTCTTATGTTATTCTTTTTCTTTCAAATCTCAGGATCATCAGGCTTTGGGTTTAAATTTGAATTTAGGTCGCGAGCTTGAATAATTTAATTTGAAGTCTGCTGAATCTAGCGTCATGATGGGATGATGAATACTTAAGAACTATCAAGTGGATTATGAATCAGATTACTATGAGATCGCCATCACTGCTTTGATGTTTAATAAAAGGTGTGAAATTTTATTTTAAATTCAAGTTATGGTTTCCTTCGGAACTAAAATTCTCTTCCCCTACCATCATTTTTTTGTACAGATTGATATGTTGTAGGATGGAGATGGCTCGTTCTTTAACAACTTTCAATCCATCAAGACGCACAAGTAATGTTATCCTATAATTTTATAATTTTATTTAGTCAAGTTGCCTACGTTAGTAACTATTCTAATGAATCGATATCTTCCTTATTTGTGGTACCCATAGTATTCAAGGGATATGTTAAATCTGCAATGCATAGCAATCTTTGTTAGATTTCCAACTCGATATTTTTTTTACACCGACTACTTTTTTCCAGAATCAGGTTTACTTTATATTGTAAGTGCACTGAATTACATTAACAAATTGCTTTTGGCCCTTTTTACATATTATGATGAATAGAAGTAAATATCTAAGTGGTCAACAATTTAGAGGCTTTTTATCAAATGTTTGTAGCAATTATACATAAAAGATCCTTGAAGTTTATAGAACTAAAAATATTTTAATGATTCAAATGAATTCAAAGTTGAAATAACTACATGCAATATAATTTCCTTTTAAACAACCTAATGGACAGGAGAAATGATCCAAAAAAGAGTTGATACTAGCTGCATGACATTTGTGACATGATTGAGACTTTTCAATAATAGCTGGATAAGAAAGTACAAACCTAAGTACTTTGTAAATAAGAGGAAGAAAGAATAACAAGGATAGTAAAGCAACAAATGCAGTACACTTTCCCTACTTCTCTGTCAACCAAGTATTTGATTAAATTTCTCATAATTTGTATCAAAAAAGGTTAGTGGTAATGATAAGGCTATTATAGTCGTGGATGCAGCATGACATTGTATTCTTCCGAAGTTCAATAGTGAAGCTGGACATTACATGTATTTTTTTGTATTTATTGATAAGCTTTATTTTTCTAAATCGAAGTTGTAAGAAGTCCGTACTTGTTTATATAGTCTGCATATGTGTTATGTGTCTATACATTGCAAATTAGATATATTTGATGCGTATTTGTCAAAGTATGTGTAGAAATAATTTGTTTCAATATTCTACACATTTAGTATTGGCATGTCAGTCCATATTTTTAAGCTAAAGTTGCACGTATTTATCATGAACGGTTGTAGCACAGGGAAATGTATCTTAAAAGAAATGTATTTTCAAGTTGAAAACATAAAAAATCTACAAAAATGTTTCAACATTGTAAAATATCGTTTGGTTATTGATCTATATTACAGTGATAAGATAGATAAGTGGCTTCCAATATCCTTATGATTTTTTTTCAGTGTAGTTCGTGTATTCTGTAACATACTAAATTATAAATTTGTCCAATTGATTATGAACGTAGTAAGCTTCCTAAAATATATGTCTAGAGACATTAAACTAAATATACTAATCATATGGATGATATTTAGATAAGTATATGTTTGAAACTTTGTACGATGAATGCATGTTTAAATAATTTGAAGTTGTTTGAACAAGTAGACAAAAAAATAGGAATGTAGAATGCTCCTTTTGCATTTATTGGATTTCATATAAGTAGTACTAGAACAATAGTAATCAAATATAATTATGTGAAGGCTATTTTGCATGTTTTGACAGTTAATTATAAGCTGATGATGTGATAATAGCTCATTGATGATTTTCATGTGTACACATAAGGTACCACTTGCACAATATATATAGTAACATTACCATCACCCTACAAATATAATATTAATTAATGATCAAATAATAAGGATTTGATGTTAAAAACTCTACCAAATTACATGTGTTTGTTAAACCAAACTATAGATTAGAAGGTTTAGAAATTTGCTACCGATTAAATGTTATGTTAAATAAGTTTTTTGAAGAAAGCATGTTGGAATAAGTTTATCTTTGCCATGTAAAGTTAAATATGGAATTGTTGAAAATAAGAAGTTTGCGACCAATTTTTCTTATGCATGTCCATCGGGCATGCCTTGGGTACTGGACCATCGTCGTATAATCTTAAACCTAATGGTTCACAGATGAATCAATTTAGGGGAGATATGAATATTTGTAATAAAACTTATTAGTAAGAGACATTGTTAGATATTACTAAGGCACACCCTATAGACGTTTAATGCACTTCATATCTAAATCATTGGTAAATGTTGGATACGGATGATCTTCGGCTGAGCCGTGTACTTCATCACTATCTTAAAAACGTTTCTACATTCTGCTCAAAGGTGCAAGCAGTCGAACAAACGTCGTCGCCTCTAGGATAAAACAACCTTTCTCTTTGTTTGGTTTTGTAGTATCGATCCGTCTGCGCAAATGGAATCCGCTCAGTTGCACTCAAAGTTGCTGCTCGGTTTTTTAAGAAATTTCATGGAGAAGAAGAATGGTTTGCTACAGAAGAAAATGTTATTCGTATTTTTTTAATTTCATCTAACAATCAAGTTTAATAGATGAAATACCAAGTCGAATGTTTTACCGAGTCGTGGAGTAACCGTTGACTCAAAACTCGGATTTTAAGTTTTACCATCTCAAAAAAATAACGGTCAAAAATGGGTAAAAATTTCGTCCAAAAATATAAGTGCTACACCACAATAAGCCCAAGCCCGAGTCCGGATCGGGTCGGTCGGTCGGCGCGCACGCGTGTGATGGTCAATCATGGTCTCTCTACTCATAAAAGAGCATCATTGGGTGCTCAACGGGTCCAATTTAGCTTCTAAGTGTCAAGTATAAATACTTGATTCTTTTATAAAGTCCTACAATGTGGGCTATTCACATATATATCCATTCTCACTCCGTCAATTTTTTAATAATTCACCTAAAATTTTAAAAAAAACATTTCCACCAATCCCCTAGTTGAATTTTTTTTTAAATATTTTTCAAGCAGCTTCTGAAAACATAAAATTATGCATAAACAAATGTGTCTTTCGACTTGAACCTTTGCATAGTGGATAAGGTTCAGTTTTTACTAGAGTGGCACATAGACTTTAACACTATTCATGATATCAAACCACATACAATCTTTCTGGAGTGCAATCAAATAAGCCCATGCATATCTATCTCAGTTTAGTGAATGTTATAAGAATTTTGCCCAAAATTCCATAGAAACGGCCACATTTCCACATCCACATAGGTGAATCTATCAAGAATACTCCTGAAAGTAGGTACTTCACTCTATATAGAGTATATATCTCATTAAGAGTTTCTATTAACTCATCTTCTAACCACTTCAGGAATACATGCTTCAAAATATATAAAAATAGTATGTTCAACTCATATCACTTCACAACTTGTTCTTACTCATTGAACCTACTTCTTGGGATCTCTAGTTATTAGGTCGGGTTACTATTGTGCGTGACTCAATAATCTAAGGGCAATAGTCTCACTCTTTTAGAGGTTCTAAGGACTTTCTCTCTGGCTAGTATTTTTATCAAAGGATCATCTAGATTTTCATCACTGCGTATGTGATCTACTCTAACAACTCCTAAGGAGAGTAGCTCTCTAATAGTGTTGTGCTTACGACGTATCTGTCGTCTCTTACCGTTGTAATAACGGTTTAGTTTTCGAATGGATGTAATTCTAGTTACAGGTGAAAAATTGTCAAAAAAGTCTGTATTTTCTCTTTGCTTAAACTCTTTAGCTACTAAACGGGCTTTATATACAGCTGGTGTATATTGGATACAGTATTTTAATCATTGGATAACAAAGCTTTAGTCATCACATCTCTGCAACCCATCAGTGGTTAGTATATGTTGTTCTTCTCTTTCCTGTTTCCAAAATTATATGTATTTTTTTAATAATAACTTAGGACTTTGGATTCTTTTAAAATAGGTTGGGCATGAGTTCGGTACCTATCACAAGCAAAAGTCGATTTGGCTCTTTGGCTACATTGCAAGTTAAGTTTTAATTATATGCTTTCCGTATAATTTATCCATTATTTCCTAATTATTTTTTTATGTAGTGAGAGAAAATTGAATCTGGCTTCATGAAGTATGTTGATGTTGACACCGAAAGTTATTTTATGGTTGACAAACCCGAATTGTCACTGGATGTGATATATATTGGTTTACATGCATGGTGGATTATGTTAATAGATATATTAGATATGATAGGAGCATTTTTTTTTTACATTTATTTTTGTAGCCAAAATACACGGAAAACCAAACATGCTTTAGTGGCGACTGTTGGTAAAATTTTAGGTAATGATCCTATGCTATGTCCAAGGCTATATTTGAATAATTAGTTTGCAGTTACATGCTCAAATATTAGATCTTACCCCTGGATGAGCATAATAAAACCTACCAACTTTAATGCAGCTTTCTCCTTTACCTATCTTTCATTTAGGTTAAGTTGGTTGCAAATAAGCATGTAACGATCCCGAATTTTTACTAAATTTAAATTGATAATTAAATTAATTTTTGAATTTAAATCAATAAAATTTATTAGTAAATTGATTCGAGTTTCCCTAAATTCAAATAAATAAATATATGTATATATATATATATTAAATCATATGAATTTAAATATTGTACATATGTGATTTGGATTTAAGTTTTAAGTAAATAGTTTTACAATAATATGAATATATATGTATATATGTACATACATTGAGTTTGAGTCATTGTTTTAACTAAATGATTTAAAAATAAATTGTAATGATAAAAATAAAAGTAAACAATTTATTGCTAAAGTTTTACCAATAAATTAATATGGAAATTCATCGATATAATAAAATAAATAAATATATAGTTTATACAAAATGAAGTAAAGATGTAATTTTAATATCATAATACAAATAAAACAAACAATAATAATAAAAGTAGAACTTCATTGTATTTCAAAGTAACAAGGCAAAGACAAAAGAAAAATAAAAATAAATCATTCTCTTTTAAATAACTATAAAAATATACACATTAAACAAATCTGTTAAAATGAAAACAATATATTTTAAATGGAACTTCATTTATATACAAAAGAAATCATCAGCCTCCAACACATACTATATAATCTCAGCCATCAAAACGTTATGCAGCATCACTTCAGCAAAAAGAAGACATCACTTGTGACGACCCAAACTCGATGTCCAATAAACGACATCAAATTCGCATCGCCGGAGCTTATAACAACAATTAGATGAATATAAAACAGCGGAACAGAATCAATATCATAAATAATATCACTGTTACAACATCAACATAATATCCATACTATAACAGAGTACACGGTACATACACCACAATCTCCAAATACAACATCATGATAATACAACAGTGAACATATATCCAAAAGTTCTCAAATGAGAGAGATGCTAACGAACTCCAAAAAAAGCTAACACCTGCAATCTCCAATAGCTCCTAAGATATATCCAAGATAAGAGCTCCAAAATACTGCTACTCCAAAATATAGAAACCTGCTACTAGGCTGCCCGTGTGGAAATAATGGGCACCCAGAGTTTAGGAAAGAAAACAATAAACTCCGGATCAGTCATGGGACTGGTATGAGTAAACAAGACAGTTGTATTTTAAATAAACAAGATTTATAAAAGAATTTTCGGAATGCTTTTAAAAATGGAACTACCATAAGACCTCTCGTCACACACACAATGCAAACGCAGAATTGGAGGAGATTTCTTCTTATGATAGTTAAATATGCTTGATACGAGAAAAAGAATTCTTTGATATTATACTAGTGCATAGTGAAGAAATTATTTCGAAAGTAGAATATCAATCTTAGCCAGCATAGGTACCACTATACTATGCCTACTATAGTTGTCACCTGAGGTGACAGGTTATACAACTAAAACCGTACAAGGCTCGTATTGTTTCTTTGGATTTCCAACAAATGGTCAGGCCAAGGAACTTCCCATTGCCACATGAGAACGCCTCTGAAAGGACGTCTCCGAGAACCAAACCGGATCTCTGCCAACACATGGCCGGGTTACCCCTAACTGGGTAACTACTGACACGAGTATGCCATCTCCCGGTCGTAACCAACCTTTAACCGGGGCCCCAGCAACAAATCACAAAATCATATATATATATATATCTGCGATATCCACATAAGTTAAGTATCTGGGCTCTATACCATGATACCACTTCTATCCAGAAGGAAATGTACATACCCTAAGGGGTGCTACCCCCAATAACCTTGCTGCATCTTTCCTGTTTCGACCATTTCGGGGTGTGAGGTCCGACGAAGTCACGTCCACAAAAACACACTTTATACAAAAGCCGTGCTTTGGGTCAACAAATGATCATAGAAATGATCACCAAGATAGACGATCAAACAAATGATCCTATCACGAATAATCAACACAATGATCATTTCACAGCAACACTCAGTATGTCACATTACCAAATTGGGAATATATTGCTGATAACCTTCAACTATATAACCTCTGAGCTCGTACGTCTCAGAGAAGGGTGTTAAGCTAAAAGAATAAATTCTCCGCCACCAACAGAAATATATTTGAAAGAAATCGGCTTTATATCTCAATTTGTAATGTCAGACAGACTATCCATACAAGTCTGTTCCGGGCTCGAACAGAACCGAAGGCACTTCCAAAGAAGTCCTTGCAATCCGGATATCCACAATCCTGATCGGATTCCCCATCACATATGGAGAACTCTATACCGGAGCAACTCGGTGCAGAGTCAATCGACAGGTCATCCTATCGCTCTCGCAAATACCCGGTCTTCAACACCGGTCTTCAAATGCCATCCATAACGTCGAATCACATATTCGAAATGGGTTATACGACCCAAAGGTCCTTTCCCGGCTAATTCGAATAGTGAGTGTCAAATTTTAAAACATGTGGATGTCATTCACAAATATTCACAGGTTCGATGTGGGTTTCGGATAACCAACTGAAATCTGATTCCCTGTCGCATCGAAGTTTAAATGTCGTTTTACAGACAACAGGGTTTTCTCATTAATACAGAACGAATCACAATCACAGTACAATAACATGGAAATTACATCATACAGAATTACAAACAGAACAAAGATGATATCAATATAAGTTAACAACAAATAGTTAATTATTTACAAATCAAAGTGAATGGGATAAATTAACCAAATAATTATTTTATTGATTATTCAATCAATGATTTATTATTCTTAATGATAAATGAATTAATCTTAATCATCTTGATACATTGATTTTTCCTTAATTAGTTATTTTAATTGACTGCCAATTAAATTAATTAACTTGCTTTATCTAATCAATAAATGCTTAATTATAAATTTATTTGAGTACTTAATTATTTATTAAATCAATTTTAATTACAAACTTTAAATCATTCTAAATTCCCTTTCAAAACTATTGATAAAAATTGTTTACCTTAATTTCCATTTTTGAAAATCTGTTTTATACTTTTAAAAATTAATTTATTGTTACATTTGAATTTAATGTAAATTAATTTAAAATTCTTCTTTTAAAATTTAATCATTTAATTAAAGAATTAACAATTCTAAAACATTTGTTAAATAATTTAACTTAACTAAATTTATATTATTTTCATTGCAACACAAAATCCTCTTGAAGATTTTTAAATGGGCTTAGCCCATCATAAACAACCCGTGTACAAAGGTCTCGAGCCCATCCCCTTCCTCTTCTCACTCCCCAGTTTCTTATCTCCTCTCGGTTTTTTTTTTTCTTTAAGTTAAAGACCTTAGCTAATAAAAATAGCTTCAGGAAAAACTCGTTCGAACACGAGTATCCACTCGAAGCAAACCAAGAAAAAACTCGAGCACGAGACGCAACATACTGGCACTCAGAAACGACCGACACGAGACTTGTAACGACCCAGAATTTTTATTAATTTAAAATTTGAATATTTAATTAATTTTAAATATTAATGAGTGAATTTATAAGTCGAATAAATTTTATTTTGAATTATTGGATTTAATTGGATAATTAAATCGATAATTTAATATGTTAAATTATGGAAATAATTGAAAATTGAGTTAAATATGATTGAAAATGATTTTTAAAATTTTATTTTATCATGTTGAAGTTAGAACGATATTTTAGAACTTTTAAAAATCGAATTAAAAGTTTATTTGTGAAAATTGAATATTTTAATAATTAAATCGACTAGTGAAAATAATCAATTTTTGAACAGTCTCAGAATTGAACGAAACTAGTTCCATTGGATCCGTAATAGTTAGTTATTAACGGATTTCAATTTTCGTGTCAATCGGAGCTATCATTTGATCGTGGCAGCTCGAAACGCATCGAATTATTTTTTTATATTAATTTGGCGAGTTAAAATAGCCATTTTTCAAAAAGTCTCGGATTTTGACGAAACCAGTTTCATCGGATCCGTAATGTGATATTATTGAATGGTTTCAAATTTCGTGTCAATTGGATTTACCGTTTGTCCGGTACAAATTAAAACGCCTAGAAATCGATTTAAATCGGTTTAATTTAAATTGAACGTTTGTTGCCATAACTCGCACAGATGTCCGAATTAGCTTTCGAAACCTGTTCCATTGTGTCCGGAACGCGGGGTAAACCCTAGAAACGCTGGTTACGGCGCGTGAATCGGAGTTCGGAATTCTCGGGTGAATAGTGTTCATAAAATTCTCTATAAATAGACCTTAATTTCCAAAAAAATAAAAAAACACTAAACCCTAAACTTAACTATCATCGGCCGCCAGTTAACAACCAAGGGCCGATACTTTCTCTCCTTCTCTCTTTGATTTCTTCAAATCTATTCAGTTTCATCAAATTTGTTCAACTACAATGTTGAAGGGGGCAACACGAACTAGCTAATCAACGGTTATGATGGAAAAACTCGAAGTGGATTCGCCAGAATCTGGCCGTGAAGTGCACTCGTTCGCACGCGTTTCTAGACGAAGAGGGGCAGCCGAGCTCTGTACCCTTCTGGCCGTGGGTAGCTCGTGTGATGGCGGAGCGAATGGGAGTGGCTGATCATGCTAGAGTTCAACGTGGAGGTTGCTAAAATTAACCCTAATCTATGGATATTGGGTTCGGCTTTGTATCTGTAAATTGCGTGAGTGGAGAGGAAGATGTAACGCACGGTGATGATGGGGGAGGCTTGGATCCAATGGCCAGAAACTGTTATAGGTTTAAATATAAAAAGTTATGTTGTAATTTTATTAAATAAAATTCGTGTAACTTGTAAATTACATATCTTTTTCATACGAGGTCGAAAACGCGCGAAACCAGTCGCGTTGGAATCGTATGGACGAGCACTACGCGATGAAATTAGATTGGAGTCGTTTGGAGTTAGTGAGAATTTTGGGTGAAATTAAACGTCCGTTTAATTTTATTCGAAATAAATCGCTAAAACGAAAATAAAATCAAGGTGAGAACTTCTCACTCAATCGAATCAGTTTCGATTTTATTTTAAATAGTTAGATTTAAAATATTTGAATGCATGTTTGAATGTTGATTGATATCTATTGATTGTTAAAATAGACATTATACGCCGTTAGTAAGCGGATGTTATTTATTAAAAACATATAACGCAAATATTTCATAAACAGTGAAATTGGTATTATATATATAATAGCAATATATATATATTGGCATATGTATATAATGGAGTTATTGATTTCCCGCATTTTTTGTTTAGCGGATGAGACCCTATTGCGCCGTCTATTAAGCGGATAATATTTTAAATCCCATATACCGCGATAATTTCGTACTGGAGCGAAATTGGTATTGTGCTAATGTTTGTGGATGCAGGAAACAGGTTGGAGGGATCCAACTGGATTCCTCAACAGTATTTATTTGATTTCAGATATTTAGATATTTGATGGATTATCATATCGATATATGATATCGTTGTTGTCGTGATTGACTATTTGGTGTGTAGCATCATTGGACCAAATTTGGAATTTTAAAATGATTTCAAAGTGATTTTTGAAAGTATACGTTATAAAATATTTTTGGAATTGATTCATTTTAAAATAAATAAACGTCATAATTTTTAATGTTATAAAAATTATGATTTTTGAGAAAAATAGTTAAAAACTGATTTTTGAGAATATGATGCTAACGATTTTATAAAATAGTTTAATCAGGATTTTAGAATTATTATGAAAAGTTTAAATATAGGATTTATAAAATTTAATTATTTTATGAATCAAAATGGTGAAATAATAAAGGAGATTAAAGAAGTTTTAAAGAATAATATAAATTGATTTATATTAAGAGATTTATAAATGGATATTTATAAATTGAAATATAGACATTATAAAACGAGTTTTTATAAGTGTTTGAATGAAGTGTAAATGAATTTCATAAATGAATGAAATTTATAGAATTATAAATGGAGAAGTTATAAATGAGATTTATAAATAGTAAGATTTATAAATTGTGAAGTTATTAAAAGAATAGTTTTGACTAAATCAATGAATCTTATAAGTTATAAGATTTATAATTATGAAGTTTAAAAGAACGATTTTGTAAAATAATCGTTTTATAAGCATTTAACTTATAATATGGACTTTTAGTTCATAATTGGGATATAAATCGAATAGGTTAATAAAGGAGATTTATAAAGGAAGTTGTTATAAAATAAATAGAAATGGAACTTATAAACGTTGTTTTATAAATTCGCAAACAACTTATTTTGATAAGTTAATTGTTGAAACCTATTAATGGAGTTATATTCACATTTTTGACTATGAATGATCCTTTAAAATAAAATGAATAAAAGGATGAAATCTGTTAACGTAGTATATTCACGTTTTTGAATAGTGAATATTATGTTAAAAGAAAATGTTTAGATTTGATATTTTGAACAGAATTAAAACGATCTAACGATGTTTTAAATGTGTTGAGATTCGAAACCATAGATTTCAACATTTATTGTTGAAATAGACGTTTTCGAGAAATAAAAGGAAGTGATGGACTATAACACTGTTGTTATAGTAAATGATTTCCGAAAGGAAATATTTTGTATAGTATTGGGATTTATATATCTATCTTAATTTCGAATCCCTATACTAGTGATTTTGGGTTGTCGTAACGATGTTTTACGCAACATTCGTTTTGGCCCAAATAAATATGTTTAAGAGAATGATTTCCTTAAAGAATGAAATATATGCTTAATCTCGATTTAAGTATATTGAATATTTTCCAAGTGTTGAAAATAAATAGATTTGTGAATTACTTATTAAATAAGTATGGAATTGTTTTCCAATATAAAGTGAATATTTTGAGAATTTATCTTTTTGAAGATAAATTGAAAAGGAATATTGAAATGAATAATTGAAATCGAATATTCATAGATATTTTGGATTATAAATTCACTAAGGAATTTATAAGATGAAAAGGAGAATTGTTAAAAAATAAATATTGCTTTATTTTTGAAGAATTGAAATTATATATCTTGTAAAGATATTTTGGAAAATAAATAATTTGGAAAATTATTTGGAAACTGGTGATGTGTGCATATCAATTGGTAGTTCAATAATCGACTATCAATATTTCCCTTTGAATGGGTAATTTATGTGATTTGTTGAATGTGAATGCTACACTTATTTTTGAATAAGCGCTCACTATTCGGGTTAACCGGGAAAGGACCATGGGGTCGTATAACCCATTCTGAATATGTGATACGTCGTTATGAATTGCATTTGATGACCGGTTTGAAGACCGAGTATTTGCAAAAGCGATAGGATGACCTATCGATTGTCTCTGCACTGGGTAGCTCCTGGTATAGAGATCTCCTAAGTGATGGGAAATTCGATCGGGATTGTGAATACCCGGATTGCAAGGGCTTCGTAAGAAGTGCCTTCGGTTTTGTTCGAGCCCGGAACAGACTTGTATGGATTGTGTGTCTGACATTACAAATTGAGATATAAAGCCGATTTCTTTCAAATATATTTCTGTTGGTGGCGAAGAATTTATTCTTTAGCTTAACACCCTTCTTTGAGACGTACGAGCTCAGAGGTTATATAGTTGAAGGTTATCAGTGATATATTCCCAATTTGGTAATGTGACATGCTGAGTGTTGCTGAAATGATCATTGTGTTGATTATTTGTGATAGGATCATTTATTTGATCGTCTATCTTGGTGATCATTGTGTTGATCATTTGTTGACCCAAAGCATGGCTTTTGTATAAAGTATGTTTTTGTGGACGTGACTTCGTCGAGCCTCACACCCCGGAAATGGTCAAAACAGGAAAGATGCGGCAAGGTTATGAGGGGTAGCTCCCTTTAGGGTATGTGCATTTCCTTCTGGATAGAGGTGGTATCATGGTATGGAGCCCAGATATTTAACCTATGTGGTTACTGCGAATTTATTACTTTGTGGTTGTTGGTTATCGGGATCCCGTGAGAAAGGTCGTTTACGATCGGGGAATGGCGTGCTCGTGTCAGTAGTTACCCAGTTAGGGGTAACCCGGCCTTGTGTTGGCAGAGTTCCGGTTTGGTTCTCGGGGATGTCCATCCAGAGGCATCTCATGTGGCAATGGGAAGTTCCTTGGCCTGACCATTTGTTGGAAATCCAAAGAAACAATACGAAACTTGTACGGTATTAGTTGTAGAACCTATCATTCACTTATGGTGTCGCAACACTGTTTGGATGGTAGCTATAGTAGGCATAGTTCGAAATGTCTATGTTGGCTAAGATTTATATCTTTATTTTCGAAATAATTTTCTACACTATGCACTAGTAATAATATCAAATGCTTCTTTTTAACGCGTATCAAGCATCTTTGACTATCATAAGGAGAAATCTCCTCCGATTCTGCGTTTGCATGTGTGTGTGTGCGGGAGGCCTTATGGTAGTCTCATTTTTAAAAGCATTGCGAATTGAATTTAAAAATATCTCTCTATTTTGATTTTAAAGTTAAATAAACTGTTTTGAGTTCTCACACCAGTCTCATGACTGACTCGGAGTTTATTGTTTTCCTTCCTAAACTCTGGGTGCCCACCAATTTCCACACGGGCAGTCAAGAGTTAAGGTTTATCAGGATATTCTGGATATTCTGGAGTTGCTGGAGGCAAGATGGATGGCATGGCATATTACTACTATATAGTATTTCTTTTTCCGCTGCACTGTTTGATGTTGTATACTCTGATGATATGATGTAATGAAATGAAATGTATGAAATGTAATAATTGATATAGTTCTTTGTTTAAAGATTATTCATTTATTATTATATGTTGTTTTGCTGCGAATTGTGAGATTCTGTTGTTGTTCTGTTGTTTTCTGTTCCGTTCTATTTTCTTTCCGTTCTATTTTAAAATTTTCTATTTTCTTTTCCCTCTATCTTCTACCTTTTTCTCTCTTTTTCTTTTCTTAAATTCTTTTTAAAAACCCTAACTATTCGGTTTTTCGGCAACGAAAAAATCGACATGTTACATTTGGTATCAGAGCATATGGTTAAACGACAACCATGGTTCTGTTGGGTATTACTCATTAGAGATAGAGTCAGTAGTACTCTAGAATGAGTTTGAGTGCAATAATAGCTAAGAGAGCGTATTTGTTAGTGTATATAAAATTGTTTTATATTGTGATGGTTGGTTTATTGAGTGGCATATGAACTTTCGTCAGCGTGGTCCGCAAGACTATGCGAAGGGGTTTCTAAACACTTAAATAGAACAATTCGGCACAATATTGATTTTAAAAATTTGGTAAATGAAATAATTTTACCTTGATTATATTTTATATATAAAGGAATAATTTTTCAGAATTATTAAAGTATATAAGTTGATTGTTTGGTTGTTTGAATAATCTAAATAAGGGAATAATTGTATAAGCAAAAGAATTATAAGAATTGAATTTTAATTAAAGTGATTTACAATTGTGAAATAAACTTATATATATAAGAAGTGAAACTATATGAATATATTTATGAATATGAGTAGTAAATAAAAATGAATTTAAAGTTAAATGGAAAATTTACTTTAGAATTGAAATCTGAATTTATTTACAAGTGGGAATTAAGTTAAGTAAAACAAAGTGATGTTTGTAAATGAAGTATAACTTAAGAGATGTTGAATGAAGTTGATATTAGTATCAAAGTAAATTAATAAAGTTAAGTGGTGGATGTGAACTTGAGTTATATAAATGAAATTCAACTTTGAAATTGAATTGAATTAATGGATTAAATGTTAATCAATTGAATGTGAATTAAGTTGATATGAAATAATGAATATAGGTGTTAATTCATTAAAATCTAATGATATTAGAAGTTGAATAATTGAATGAAAATCAATTTGATTAAACCAATTGAAAGTGATGGTGTTAAGCCAAATTGAATGAATATAAGCAAAGGAATTTGGTTGTAATTAATATACATTGGTTGTTATATGATTGTTAGTTGAGTGATTGTATATAATTCATTAAGTGTTAATGAAATTGAATTAATGAAATTGAAAGCTAAAGTAATTGAAATTCAATTGGAAGTTAAATGAATCTTAAATGGAATTGAATTTGTTTTGGAAGTGAACCAACTTGAATATGAATTAGTGAATATAAACTAATTGAGAATGAATGTTAGTAAGAACATCCACTATTAATGAATCAAATGTGATTTAAATTGAAAACCATTTCATTGAATATTAATGAGAATATGAATGAATATTGATTTGGTTATGGATGATAGTTGGTTGATATTGCATTTGTTGCTTTTACTTCATTTGCTATGTTGACATATATAGTTATTATGTTGCTATATGTTGTATATCGATACTATTTTCATATATGCATATTCTCATGTTGTTTGTTGAGTGATTAGTAGGTGCGGATCGCGTTTGCTTCGCATTTGGAGCTCGCTTTCGCGCTATATTAGCCGTATATGCTTGCTAATAAAATATAAGGTACATATCTCGGATTACATATCGTACTTTTACACTTTTTTCCCTTCGGGATGCCTCATTACTTGATGAGATGTATATTTGTGATATATAGACTGTCATATTTTTTTTGGATCGAGCCGCGCAAAGGAGACTATGGCGAATTTTTTCGAAAATTTAAGGCGTTAGAAAATTTTTGAGAAAATTGGAAAATTTTGAAAACTTAAACTTTGATTTGGGAGTTGAAAGTTAAACAATAGTAGTTGTTTTTGAAAAGATAACTAAGTATGATTTGGAAAACTTAGTAAGTATTGTAAGAAGTTTAACTATGAATTTTAGGAAAATTAATAGATTCTGTAACTTTTCTTACTTGATAATTTCGAGGACGAAATTCTTTTAAGGGAGGAAGATTGTAACGACCCAGAATTTTTATTAATTTAAAATTTGAATATTTAATTAATTTTAAATATTAATGAGTGAATTTATAAGTCGAATAAATTTTATTTTGAATTATTGGATTTAATTGGATAATTAAATCGATAATTTAATATGTTAAATTATGGAAATAATTGAAAATTGAGTTAAATATGATTGAAAATGATTTTTAAAATTTTATTTTATCATGTTGAAGTTAGAACGATATTTTAGAACTTTTAAAAATCGAATTAAAAGTTTATTTGTGAAAATTGAATATTTTAATAATTAAATCGACTAGTGAAAATAATCAATTTTTGAACAGTCTCAGAATTGAACGAAACCAGTTCCATTGGATCCGTAATAGTTAGTTATTAACGGATTTCAATTTTCGTGTCAATCGGAGCTATCATTTGATCGTGACAGCTCGAAACGCATCGAATTATTTTTTTATATTAATTTGGCGAGTTAAAATAGCCATTTTTCAAAAAGTATCGGATTTTGACGAAACCAGTTTCATCGGATCCGTAATGTGATATTATTGCATGGTTTCAAATTTCGTGTCAATTGGATTTACCGTTTGTCCGGTACAAATTAAAACGCCTAGAAATCAATTTAAATCGGTTTAATTTAAATTGAACGTTTGTTGCCATAACTCGCACAGATGTCCGAATTAGCTTTCGAAACCTGTTCCATTGTGTCCGGAACGCGGGGTAAACCCTAGAAACGCTGGTTACGGCGCGTGAATTGGAGTTCGGAATTCTCGGGTGAATAGTGTTCATAAAATTCTCTATAAATAGACCTTAATTTCCAAAAAAATAAAAAAACACTAAACCCTAAACTTAACTATCATCAGCCTCCAGTTAACAACCAAGGGCCGATACTTTCTCTCCTTCTCTCTTTGATTTCTTAAAATCTATTCAGTTTCATCAAATTTGTTCAACTACAATGTTGAAGGGGGCAACACTAACTACCTAATCAACGGTTATGATGGAAAAACTCGAAGTGGATTCGCCAGAATCTGGCCGTGAAGTGCACTCGTTCGCACGCGTTTCTAGGCGAAGAGGGGCAGCCGAGCTCTGTACCCTTCTGGCCGTGGGTAGCTCGTGTGATGGCGGAGCGAATGGGAGTGGTTGATCATGCTAGAGTTCAACGTGGAGGTTGCTAAAATTAACCCTAATCTATGGATATTGGGTTCGGCTTTGTATCTATAAATTGCGTGAGTGGAGAGGAAGATGTAACGCACGGTGATGATGGGGGAGGCTTGGATCCAATGGCCAGAAACTGTTATAGGTTTAAATATAAAAAGTTATGTTGTAATTTTATTAAATAAAATTCGTGTAACTTGTAAATTACATATCTTTTTCATACGAGATCGAAAACGCGCGAAACCAGTCGCGTTGGAATCGTATGGACGAGCACTACGCGATGAAATTAGATTGGAGTCGTTTGGAGTTAGTGAGAATTTTGGGTGAAATTAAACGTCCGTTTAATTTTATTCGAAATAAATCGCTAAAACGAAAATAAAATCAAGGTGAGAACTTCTCACTCAATCGAATCAGTTTCGATTTTATTTTAAATAGTTAGATTTAAAATATTTGAATGCATGTTTGAATGTTGATTGATATCTATTGATTGTTAAAATAGACATTATACGCCGTTAGTAAGCGGATGTTATTTATTAAAAACATATACCGCAAATATTTCATAAACAGTGAAATTGGTATTATATATATAATAGCAATATATATATATTGGCATATGTATATAATGGAGTTATTGATTTCCCGCATTTTTTGTTTAGCGGATGAGACCCTATTGCGCCGTCTATTAAGCGGATAATATTTTAAATCCCATATACCGCGATAATTTCGTACTGGAGCGAAATTGGTATTGTGCTAATGTTTGTGGATGCAGGAAACAGGTTGGAGGGATCCAACTGGATTCCTCAACAGTATTTATTTGATTTCAGATATTTAGATATTTGATGGATTATCATATCGATATATGATATCGTTGTTGTCGTGATTGACTATTTGGTGTGTAGCATCATTGGACCAAATTTGGAATTTTAAAATGATTTCAAAGTGATTTTTGAAAGTATACGTTATAAAATATTTTTGGAATTGATTCATTTTAAAATAAATAAACGTCATAATTTTTAATGTTATAAAAATTATGATTTTTGAGAAAAATAGTTAAAAAATGATTTTTGAGAATATGATGCTAACGATTTTATAAAATAGTTTAATCAGGATTTTAGAATTATTGTGAAAAGTTTAAATATAGGATTTATAAAATTTAATTATTTTATGAATCAAAATGGTGAAATAATAAAGGAGATTAAAGAAGTTTTAAAGAATAATATAAATTGATTTATATTAAGAGATTTATAAATGGATATTTATAAATTGAAATATAGACATTATAAAACGAGTTTTTATAAGTGTTTGAATGAAGTGTAAATGAATTTCATAAATGAATGAAATTTATAGAATTATAAATGGAGAAGTTATAAATGAGATTTATAAATAGTAAGATTTATAAATTGTGAAGTTATTAAAAGAATAGTTTTGACTAAATCAATGAATCTTATAAGTTATAAGATTTATAATTATGAAGTTTAAAAGAACGATTTTGTAAAATAATCGTTTTATAAGCATTTAACTTATAATATGGACTTTTAGTTCATAATTGGGATATAAATCGAATAGGTTAATAAAGGAGATTTATAAAGGAAGTTGTTATAAAATAAATAGAAATGGAACTTATAAACGTTGTTTTATAAATTCGCAAACAACTTATTTTGATAAGTTAATTGTTGAAACCTATTAATGGAGTTATATTCACATTTTTGACTATGAATGATCCTTTAAAATAAAATGAATAAAAGGATGAAATCTGTTAACGTAGTATATTCACGTTTTTGAATAGTGAATATTATGTTAAAAGAAAATGTTTAGATTTGATATTTTGAACAGAATTAAAACGATCTAACGATGTTTTAAATGTGTTGAGATTCGAAACCATAGATTTCAACATTTATTGTTGAAATAGACGTTTTCGAGAAATAAAAGGAAGTGATGGACTATAACACTGTTGTTATAGTAAATGATTTCCGAAAGGAAATATTTTGTATAGTATTGGGATTTATATATCTATCTTAATTTCGAATCCCTATACTAGTGATTTTGGGTTGTCGTAACGATGTTTTACGCAACATTCGTTTTGGCCCAAATAAATATGTTTAAGAGAATGATTTCCTTAAAGAATGAAATATATGCTTAATCTCGATTTAAGTATATTGAATATTTTCCAAGTGTTGAAAATAAATAGATTTGTGAATTACTTATTAAATAAGTATGGAATTGTTTTCCAATATAAAGTGAATATTTTGAGAATTTATCTTTTTGAAGATAAATTGAAAAGGAATATTGAAATGAATAATTGAAATCGAATATTCATAGATATTTTGGATTATAAATTCACTAAGGAATTTATAAGATGAAAAGGAGAATTGTTAAAAAATAAATATTGCTTTATTTTTGAAGAATTGAAATTATATATCTTGTAAAGATATTTTGGAAAATAAATAATTTGGAAAATTATTTGGAAACTGGTGATGTGTGCATATCAATTGGTAGTTCAATAATCGACTATCAATATTTCCCTTTGAATGGGTAATTTATGTGATTTGTTGAATGTGAATGCTACACTTATTTTTGAATAAGCGCTCACTATTCGGGTTAACCGGGAAAGGACCATGGGGTCGTATAACCCATTCTGAATATGTGATACGTCGTTATGAATTGCATTTGATGACCGGTTTGAAGACCGAGTATTTGCAAAAGCGATAGGATGACCTATCGATTGTCTCTGCACTGGGTAGCTCCTGGTATAGAGATCTCCTAAGTGATGGGAAATTCGATCGGGATTGTGAATACCCGGATTGCAAGGGCTTCGTAAGAAGTGCCTTCGGTTTTGTTCGAGCCCGGAACAGACTTGTATGGATTGTGTGTCTGACATTACAAATTGAGATATAAAGCCGATTTCTTTCAAATATATTTCTGTTGGTGGCGAAGAATTTATTCTTTAGCTTAACACCCTTCTTTGAGACGTACGAGCTCAGAGGTTATATAGTTGAAGGTTATCAGTGATATATTCCCAATTTGGTAATGTGACATGCTGAGTGTTGCTGAAATGATCATTGTGTTGATTATTTGTGATAGGATCATTTATTTGATCGTCTATCTTGGTGATCATTGTGTTGATCATTTGTTGACCCAAAGCATGGCTTTTGTATAAAGTATGTTTTTGTGGACGTGACTTCGTCGAGCCTCACACCCCGGAAATGGTCAAAACAGGAAAGATGCGGCAAGGTTATGAGGGGTAGCTCCCTTTAGGGTATGTGCATTTCCTTCTGGATAGAGGTGGTATCATGGTATGGAGCCCAGATATTTAACCTATGTGGTTACTGCGAATTTATTACTTTGTGGTTGTTGGTTATCGGGATCCCGTGAGAAAGGTCGTTTACGATCGGGGAATGGCGTGCTCGTGTCAGTAGTTACCCAGTTAGGGGTAACCCGGCCTTGTGTTGGCAGAGTTCCGGTTTGGTTCTCGGGGATGTCCATCCAGAGGCATCTCATGTGGCAATGGGAAGTTCCTTGGCCTGACCATTTGTTGGAAATCCAAAGAAACAATACGAAACTTGTACGGTATTAGTTGTAGAACCTATCATTCACTTATGGTGTCGCAACACTGTTTGGATGGTAGCTATAGTAGGCATAGTTCGAAATGTCTATGTTGGCTAAGATTTATATCTTTATTTTCGAAATAATTTTCTACACTATGCACTAGTAATAATATCAAATGCTTCTTTTTAACGCGTATCAAGCATCTTTGACTATCATAAGGAGAAATCTCCTCCGATTCTGCGTTTGCATGTGTGTGTGTGCGGGAGGCCTTATGGTAGTCTCATTTTTAAAAGCATTGCGAATTGAATTTAAAAATATCTCTCTATTTTGATTTTAAAGTTAAATAAACTGTTTTGAGTTCTCACACCAGTCTCATGACTGACTCGGAGTTTATTGTTTTCCTTCCTAAACTCTGGGTGCCCACCAATTTCCACACGGGCAGTCAAGAGTTAAGGTTTATCAGGATATTCTGGATATTCTGGAGTTGCTGGAGGCAAGATGGATGGCATGGCATATTACTACTATATAGTATTTCTTTTTCCGCTGCACTGTTTGATGTTGTATACTCTGATGATATGATGTAATGAAATGAAATGTATGAAATGTAATAATTGATATAGTTCTTTGTTTAAAGATTATTCATTTATTATTATATGTTGTTCTGCTGCGAATTGTGAGATTCTGTTGTTGTTCTGTTGTTTTCTGTTCCGTTCTATTTTCTTTCCGTTCTATTTTAAAATTTTCTATTTTCTTTTTCCTCTATCTTCTACCTTTTTCTCTCTTTTTCTTTTCTTAAATTCTTTTTAAAAACCCTAACTATTCGGTTTTTCGGCAACGAAAAAATCGACATGTTACAAGACTCCTCCCCTTTGCACGTGTACATCGTCACGGCGTCACTCCGGTGGCCGTTTCGATCGCCAGCAAATCGTGATTCGTTCCCTCATACGAGATCGAGACTTAATTTTTCATGAAACTGCCTAAATCAAAATTTGCCTGAAACGTGCGCCAACCATACGACTGCATCGTCCCCAGTCACCTCGGCCTCGCGACGTCGTCCACCTGACACCACGCCGCCCCTATCACAACTCCTCCGGTCATCCACGAAGCTAACCCCCAGTACCTCATTCAACTCGATGCACCCCAGAACCATCGCGACCGATTCTTTTAACATGAACAGGCATGGGTTCTTAAACCCTATTTCAATCTCGCGCTCAAAATTCTTGCAATAATTAAATTTTTACATATTTTTCCTAACATTATTGAGTATTAAACTAGCTCCACGCGAAATTGCAACATTCAAGAATCTTTCGATTAACAGGAATCGATTTAAAAGCAACTTTTGTTATAATATGAACTGCTCCTAAATTACTGAATTAAAAATCATCATTACTGTTTTGAAAATCATATTTTCATATGTTCGTTCGAATTATAACATCAATTCAATGATTTACAATGCTTGAATTTATCTCAAAATCTTATTTTTACTGTAATATTCATGTTACAGAGTCAAAGGTTTTATTTCAAGCTTAAAACAAAAATTTAAAGTGTGAGTCAAGTTTACACAAGCTATTTTGTTTTAAGAATCCTAAGTAAAAAAAATGTTAAGTGAATTTCATTTGAATTTTTGTTCAAATACACTTTGCTCTGGGAAAAAGGAGGGAGACAGTATATTGAACAACACTGTATAACAAAAAGAAAAAGAAAATTCCAGTAACATAAAAACATACAGAGCACATTTCTCTTCTTATATACAACAAACACAATATAAAAACTTAGATTTCAAATGAAATAAGTTTACTCACTTGACAAAAGTTTGAAACAGAGATTATATGGGTTTCCTTTGAACTGCAGATTTGATCCTCTTCTCTTTTCTTTTTAATTTCTATTCTTCTTTGCTAATTTTTTTTTTCTGATTCACACAGTTATGCTCGAATGAAATGATATGAGAAAGTAGATATATCTATATATATATAACAGGTGGTGTGTATATTGAAGTTTACTAAAACAAGTTCAGGATGAATAACCCATGCTGGAAGTAAAAGCATTAAATGCAAGTATGTTTGTAGTCTTTTCCTTGTATGCTTATACAGGAAATCTTACTTTATATTTGCTGAAGTGCATAGCATTAAATGCTTCATGCCTCCTTATACACCTACAGGTAAGTTACTTTACCACTTTTATTTTTATTTATATACAACTTACTTTATTTTGTTATATGGAAGAGTTTTATTTTCTTTTTACAGTTTATATTTTTTTTTCTTACTGTTTTGTTATCTTGTTTGTTTATTTGTTCATTTATTTATTTGTTTATTCTTTTGTTCATTTGTTTGTTCTTTTGTTTAACTATTTGTTTGTTTTTTTTTTGCTGTTCATTTGTTTGTTAGTTTAGATGTTGGATTATAATTATGTGATTTAAATCTTATAATTTCTTCATAACTTACCTTAACAAATTTTAAATTCTATTAAAAAGATCATCTATCAATATCTCTTTTTATTTAATCCTATATTAATGTGTAATATTAATATCATCAATATTAAATTTAGATTGAATTTTACTAGTTAGATCCCAAAGTTCAAACAATTTATCAATTTTAAATTTCAAAAATTTCAGGATGTTACAATATCCCCTCCTTAAGAAAATTCCGTCCTCGAAATTGAAAGTGAGAGAAACGTAAACAAAGAATATACGAATTCAGAAATAAGGAAATGACTTATAGATTTAAGTCGAGATGTCAATTCTGCATTTGGGATATGATTTCTTCATATTCTCTTCAGTCTCCCAAGTACAGTCCTTTGGATCGCCACTCCATTTAACTTTGACCAATTTCACAATTTTGTTCCTCAATCGCTTCTCATCACGATCAATTATTTTCATCGGTTCCCTTCTAACTGCCAAGTTGGGAGTGATTTCTAGATCCTGCTGAGCAGCTTCTTCAATAATATCATCTGGATCGTGCACATATTTCCGAAGATTAGAAATATGGAACACATCATGTACGCCAGACAACCAGCTGGGTAACTGCACTCTATATGCTAGAGAACCAATCCTTTCCAGAATAGGAAAAGGACCAATATATCGCGGTGCCAACTTTCCAGTTTTCCCGAATCTCAACACACCCCGCATCGGAGATACTTTCAGAAATACAGAATCTCCAACTTGAAATTCCAAATTTCTCCTTCGACGGTCATAGTAGCTCTTCTCATGGGGACGTAATTGTCTATCTGCGTAGGCAACCATCTTTCCATTTTGCATTAATACTGCACCTACCCCTTCACCACATGCATCAGTATAGACAGATAAGCCTCGGTTCCCGTTAACAATAGTGAGAACAGGAGCAGTGGTCAATCTCTTTTTCAACTCTTGAAAAACTTCTTCACATTTTGAAGTCCAAATGAACTTTGCATTTTTCATTGTTAACTTAGTCAATGGGCTAGCCAACTTAGAAAAATCTTGAACGAATTTCCGGTAATAGCCTGCTAAACCCAAAAAGCTTCGAACTTCTCTTGGAGTAGTGGGTTGTTTCCAATCAAGAATAGCGGAAATTTTGCTAGGATCTACTGAAATTCCTTCTTCATTAACAATATGGCCAAGGAATTTGACTTCATTGACCCAGAAGTGGCATTTGGAAAATTTTGCATATAGAACATTTCTCCTCAAAATTTCTAAGACAATTCTAAGATGCTCGGCATGCTCATCTTCAGTTTTGGAGAAAATTAATATGTCATCAATGAATACAAGCACAAATTTATTCAGAACTTCCCGAAACACACGAGTCATGAGATCTACGAAGTATGCTGGAGCATTGGTTAGCCCGAAAGGCATAACCAACCATTCATAGAACATATTAGGACCTCTGAAAGCGGTCAAATGGACACGATCTTCGGCGATTCGTAATTGATGGAATCCCTGAGCTAGATCCATTTTTGAAAAGAAACGAGCGCCGTGCAACTGATCAAATAAATCATCAATTCTGGGCAGTGGAAATTTATTCTTGAGAGTTTGTTTATTTAGATCGCGGTAATCTACACACAATCTCAAAGATCCGTCTGATTTAGCAACAAATACGACGGCTGAGCCCCATTCAGAAACACTGGGTCGAATTAATCCTTTTGCTAGTAACTCATTAGTTTGATGAACCAATTCAATCTTTTCCCTGGGTGCCATCCTGCGACTTGCGTGAACAACAGGACGAGTATTAGGTACAAGATCGATTCGGAATTCGATTTCTCGGTGAGGAGGTAAAGATTTCACTTCTTCGAATACGTCGGAAAAATCCCGAACAACAGGTATAGACTGCAAAGTGGGTTCAAGATTTCCCAAAGTATATATCAATCTGTCGCTCCTTGGACTTGGATTCTCACAAGAGATTTCAATAAAATTTCCAAGGCTTGTTTTGATTAAAACTGTCCGATTACTACACTCCAATATAGCATCGTATCTCGTTAACCAGTTCATACCGAGTAATATTTCAAATTCGTCAAATTCGAGGACATATAGGTTGATAGGAAATTTATAGCTAGCATATGAAATAGGAACTCTCTTACAATATGAACTAAGATTTGCGGGACCTCCAACCGGATTTTTCACGCAAATAAGATCGTCAGCAAATTTAGTTTCAAGTCCTAATTCATTTACGGTTTGTTGGGAGATAAAGCTATGTGAAGCTCCTGTATCAAATAAAAATCTAACAGTTCTATTATTAATAGTAAGGTTACCTTCCAAAACACTTTTTCCTTTGTCAGCTTTTGAAGATGAGGGGTCCTCCTTTACCGTGTAAACTTTTGCCACCTGCGCTGGCTTCATCACTGGGCAATCTTTAACTAAATGTCCCGGTTTATGACAATTGTAACATTCTCTAGCTGGTTTCTTCGGTTTTGGGCAGTCATTTGAATAGTGGCCTTTCTCTTTGCAGTTGTAACAAGTGACATTTTCTGTTGCTCTTCCTTGAGTGTTCCTCTTCTTCTCATTGCCTTGCCAAGGTTTCTTGCCTCCGAATTTTCGCTTTTTATAATTCTGACTATCTGAATTACCTTTTTCCATAGTTGCTTCTTGTATATCAAGAGTAGCGTACCTGTACCCCATATCTACCAAATCCGAAAAAGATTCTTTAACATGACCTGTCATTCTTCCATGATATTTCTGGTTCATTCCCCGGATAAACCTTTCGTTTTTCTTCAGAGGTGTATTTAGCAATTCCGGGCCAAACCGAGATAGTTCACTGAATTTATTCAAGTATTCTTCAAACGACAGACTTCCTTGCTTCAAATCCAGAAATTCCTGATACATTCTGGAAACTCCCGCCGATGGCATGTAACGTTTCTCAAACACTTCCTTGAAACGATCCCAAGTAAATTCTTCCTCGGGTTCATCTACAATGATGGTTTCCCACCAAGCTGAAGCTTCTCCTTGGAGTTGCCAAGAAGCTATAAGTCTTTTCTGCTCATCCTGCAATTTTAGCCCTTTAAAAATCTTTTCACACGATCTTACCCAAGCTTGAGCGTCAATAATTGACTCCTTGCCAATAAATGGTTTGCCACCAAGCTTTTCAAACTTCTTATATAATTCAGCCAAGTCCGGCTGCTGCTGAATTTCTATTACTGCTTCTGTGGCTGCGGGAATTTGATTTGGTGTTGCAGCATTGCCTAGACCCCTAGTTCTTCCTCTGCGTCCACTCATTTTCACTATCTGAGATTAGTAAGAAAATTGATTTAGATATACAGGCGAAATATCTTAAGGAATATCAGCAGTAAAAAGAAATAGACTAAGAAATTTCAAAGTTTCAATCTTGGTTATACTCATTCTAGGGTATACTTCACCCTATCTCTAATGAGCCATCTAATGTGTTATACTCCGTAGCTAAAGTTCTTACTCAACCAACAGCTATGATACCAATTTGTGACGACCCAAACTCGATGTCCAATAAACGACATCAAATTCGCATCGCCGGAGCTTATAACAACAATTAGATGAATATAAAACAGCGGAACAGAATCAATATCATAAATAATATCACTGTTACAACATCAACATAATATCCATACTATAACAGAGTACACAGTACATACACCACAATCTCCAAATACAACATCATGATAATACAACAGTGAACATATATCCAAAAGTTCTCAAATGAGAGAGATGCTAACGAACTCCAAAAAAAGCTAACACCTGCAATCTCCAATAGCTCCTAAGATATATCCAAGATAAGAGCTCCAAAATACTGCTACTCCAAAATATAGAAACCTGCTACTAGGCTGCCCGTGTGGAAATAATGGGCACCCAGAGTTTAGGAAAGAAAACAATAAACTCCGGATCAGTCATGGGACTGGTATGAGTAAACAAGACAGTTGTATTTTAAATAAACAAGATTTATAAAAGAATTTTCGGAATGCTTTTAAAAATGGAACTACCATAAGACCTCCCGCCACACACACAATGCAAACGCAGAATTGGAGGAGATTTCTTCTTATGATAGTTAAATATGCTTGATACGAGAAAAAGAATTCTTTGATATTATACTAGTGCATAGTGAAGAAATTATTTCGAAAGTAGAATATCAATCTTAGCCAGCATAGGTACCATTATACTATGCCTACTATAGCTGTCACCTGAGGTGACAGGTTATACAACTAAAACCGTACAAGGCTCGTATTGTTTCTTTGGATTTCCAACAAATGGTCAGGCCAAGGAACTTCCCATTGCCACATGAGAACGCCTCTGGAAGGACGTCTCCGAGAACCAAACCGGATCTCTGCCAACACAAGGCCGGGTTACCCCTAACTGGGTAACTACTGACACGAGTATGCCATCTCCCGGTCGTAACCAACCTTTAACCGGGGCCTCAGCAACAAATCACAAAATCATATATATATATATCTGCGATATCCACATAAGTTAAGTATCTGGACTCCATACCATGATACCACTTCTATCCAGAAGGAAATGTACATACCCTAAGGGGTGCTACCCCCAATAACCTTGCTGCATCTTTCCTGTTTCGACCATTTCGGGGTGTGAGGTCCGACGAAGTCACGTCCACAAAAACACACTTTATACAAAAGCCGTGCTTTGGGTCAACAAATGATCATAGAAATGATCACCAAGATAGACGATCAAACAAATGATCCTATCACGAATAATCAACACAATGATCATTTCACAGCAACACTCAGTATGTCACATTACCAAATTGGGAATATATTGCTGATAACCTTCAACTATATAATCTCTGAGCTCGTACGTCTCAGAGAAGGGTGTTAAGCTAAAAGAATAAATTCTCCGCCACCAACAGAAATATATTTGAAAGAAATCGGCTTTATATCTCAATTTGTAATGTCAGACAGACTATCCATACAAGTCTGTTCCGGGCTCGAACAGAACCGAAGGCACTTCCAAAGAAGTCCTTGCAATCCGGATATCCACAATCCTGATCGGATTCCCCATCACATATGGAGAACTCTATACCGGAGCAACTCGGTGCAGAGTCAATCGACAGGTCATCCTATCGCTCTCGCAAATACCCGGTCTTCAACACCGGTCTTCAAATGCCATCCATAACGTCGAATCACATATTCGAAATGGGTTATACGACCCAAAGGTCCTTTCCCGGCTAATTCGAATAGTGAGTGTCAAATTTTAAAACATGTGGATGTCATTCACAAATATTCACAGGTTCGATGTGGGTTTCGGATAACCAACTGAAATCCGATTCCCTGTCGCATCGAAGTTTAAATGTCGTTTTACAGACAACAGGGTTTTCTCATTAATACAGAACGAATCACAATCACAGTACAATAACATGGAAATTACATCATACAGAATTACAAACAGAACAAAGATGATATCAATATAAGTTAACAACAAATAGTTAATTATTTACAAATCAAAGTGAATGGGATAAATTAACCAAATAATTATTTTATTGATTATTCAATCAATGATTTATTATTCTTAATGATAAATGAATTAATCTTAATCATCTTGATACATTGATTTTTCCTTAATTAGTTATTTTAATTGACTGCCAATTAAATTAATTAACTTGCTTTATCTAATCAATAAATGCTTAATTATAAATTTATTTGAGTACTTAATTATTTATTAAATCAATTTTAATTACAAACTTTAAATCATTCTAAATTCCCTTTCAAAACTATTGATAAAAATTGTTTACCTTAATTTCCATTTTTGAAAATCTGTTTTATACTTTTAAAAATTAATTTATTGTTACATTTGAATTTAATGTAAATTAATTTAAAATTCTTCTTTTAAAATTTAATCATTTAATTAAAGAATTAACAATTCTAAAACATTTGTTAAATAATTTAACTTAACTAAATTTATATTATTTTCATTGCAACACAAAATCCTCTTGAAGATTTTTAAATGGGCTTAGCCCATCATAAACAACCCGTGTACAAAGGTCTCGAGCCCATCCCCTTCCTCTTCTCACTCCCCAGCTTCTTATCTCCTCTCAGTTTTTTTTTTTTCTTTAAGTTAAAGACCTTAGCTAATAAAAATAGCTTCAGGAAAAACTCGTTCGAACACGAGTATCCACTCGAAGCAAACCAAGAAAAAACTCGAGCACGAGACGCAACATACTGGCACTCAGAAACGACCGACACTAGACTTCTCCCCTGTGCACGTGTACATCGTCACGGCGTCACTCCGGTGGCCGTTTCGATCGCCAGCAAATCGTGATTCGTTCCCTCATACGAGATCGAGACTTAATTTTTCATGAAACTGCCTAAATCAAAATTTGCCTGAAACGTGCGCCAACCATACGACTGCATCGTCCCCAATCACCTCGGCCTCGCGACGCCGTCCACCTGACACCGCGCCGCCCCTATCACAACTCCTCCGGTCATCCACGAAGCTAACCCCTAGTACCTCATTCAACTCGATGCACCCCAGAACCATCGCGACCGATTCTTTTAACATGAACAGACATGGGTTCTTAAACCCTATTTCAATCTCGCGCTCAAAATTCTTGCAATAATTAAATTTTTAAATATTTTTCCTAACATTATTGAGTATTAAACTAGCTCCACGCGAAATTGCAACATTCAAGAATCTTTCGATTAACAGGAATCGATTTAAAAGCAACTTTTGTTATAATATGAACTGCTCCTAAATTACTGAATTAAAAATCATCATTACTGTTTTGAAAATCATATTTTCATATGTTCGTTCGAATTATAACATCAATTCAATGATTTACAATGCTTGAATTTATCTCAAAATCTTATTTTTACTGTAATATTCATGTTACAGAGTCAAAGGTTTTATTTCAAGCTTAAAACAAAAATTTAAAGTGTGAGTCAAGTTTACACAAGCTATTTTGTTTTAAGAATCCTAAGTAAAAAAAATGTTAAGTGAAGTTCATTTGAATTTTTGTTCAAATACACTTTGCTCGGGGAAAAAGGAGGGAGACAGTATATTGAACAACACTGTATAACAAAAAGAAAAAAAAAATTCCAGTAACATAAAAACATACAGAGCACATTTCTCTTCTTATATACAACAAACACAATATAAAAACTTAGATTTCAAATGAAATAAGTTTACTCACTTGACAAAAGTTTGAAACAGAGATTATATGGGTTTCCTTTGAACTGCAGATTTGATCCTCTTCTCTTTTCTTTTTAATTTCTATTCTTCTTTGCTAATTTTTTTTTTTCTGATTCACACAGTTATGCTCGAATGAAATGATATGAGAAAGTAGATATATCTATATATATATATAACAGGTGGTGTGTATATTGAAGTTTACTAAAACAAGTTCAGGATGAATAACCCATGCTGGAAGTAAAAGCATTAAATGCAAGTATGTTTGTAGTCTTTTCCTTGTATGCTTATACAGGAAATCTTACTTTATATTTGCTGAAGTGCATAGCATTAAATGCTTCATGCCTCCTTATACACCTACAGGTAAGTTACTTTACCACTTTTATTTTTATTTATATACAACTTACTTTATTTTGTTATATGGAAGAGTTTTATTTTCTTTTTACAGTTTATATTTTTTTTTTCTTACTGTTTTGTTATCTTGTTTGTTTATTTGTTCATTTATTTATTTGTTTATTCTTTTGTTCATTTGTTTGTTCTTTTGTTTAACTATTTGTTTGTCTATTTTTTTGCTGTTCATTTGTTTGTTAGTTTAGATGTTGGATTATAATTATGTGATTTAAATCTTATAATTTCTTCATAACTTACCTTAACAAATTTTAAATTCTATTAAAAAGATCATCTATCAATATCTCTTTTTATTTAATCCTATATTAATGTGTAATATTAATATCATCAATATTAAATTTAGATTGAATTTTACTAGTTAGATCCCAAAGTTCAAACAATTTATCAATTTTAAATTTCAAAAATTTCGGGACCTAGTTTTTGTGGAGGCTGTTTGTTTGGTGCGGTTGCTTCATGTAGATGATCGAGTGGTACGACATTTGGGGGAAAAGGAGTGTCGATGGTCAGGGACCGCATGGTCGAAGTCGCGTGACTTCAGGTGGTCGGAGCGGCGGGGTTGAGTTGTTGCCAGGTTTCGAGATGGTATAGCTTTCGAGTGTTCCGGTTTTGATTGTGACTTGCTCGATTTTGTCTCCATGTGGTAATTAAAGTGGCGAGGGTCGGAGTTTGACGTGGGGAGGGTCGGCGACTTGTTCGTGGTGTCGCCGGAGGTAGGATCGTCGTTGACGATCTGTGCACGTGCACGAGCACGTTGGTCTGGGTTTGGGGGTGTTTTTTTTTGGGGTTTGCCTGGGAAGAGCACGAGGGAGTCTTGCGTCATACTCGAGTAATTCGAGTAGCATACTCGAAGCAAGGATAAAAAGGGCTCGAGTCAAAGTCATTACAGGTTTTAAACCTGAAACTGTTTTGGTTTGGGAATTTTAAACCAAAAATTTAAATTTTAAATCAAGGTTTTAAAACTGAAGCTTAAATCAAAATGTAAATAAAAATTTAAGTTTAAATTAGAACTTAGTTTGTAAATAAAAATAAAGTTTTTTTTAAATTCAATCTGGTTTAATAATTTCAAAGCAATTAAGTGTATTAAAAAAAAGTTTGAATTCAAAGATGGAATTGAATTGTAAATGGAAGATTTAAACAAGTTGAAATTTAAAAGTTTAAACCTGAAATAAATTTTAAACCTGACTTCGAGATTTTGAAATTAATTAAGTTTTATAACTTAAGTATTTAAAAATAAGTTTAAACTTAAATTGAAATTCAAAACGGAAAATTGGAAATCAGTGGTTTCAAACATATTGTGAATAAAAGTTAAACTATCAATATGGATGAGTTTACTTTAATTAGTGAAGACTAATGAATTCTTAAAGGGTTAATCAATTTATCATCAATAATGATCAATATAAGTAAATTTCTTTAGAAAAGTAATTAAAGAAATTTGTTAGTTAATAAAAGTCATTGACTAAGATTATTGGAAAAAAATCAATGTGATTAATTTTAACAATAAATTTAGATTTATTTAAATTAATAACAATCATTGTGTAATTGTTAAGTATGATTACTTAATATAAGTAATTGAGGAATGAATTGTTCAGTGTAAGTAAGTGAGTTAATCAGATTAGTTTAAGTTGATTACTTGAGTTAATTAATCTAGAACAATCAATTGACAAATTGGAAAAAAATGATTACTTAGAAAGTAAATAATAGGTAATTGGTGGATGTAGTGAATTGAATGATAATTAGAAATTTGAGTATAATTATTTATTAATAATTAAAGAATTAATTAAAATTGTGATTAATTAAGTTACTTGTGAATGTTTGAACTTGACTGAATAATTAAATTGTTTGATATCCCTGATATTGATGCTTTGTGATATGTCTTAATTTGTGTTATAATCTGAAATGTAATTTATTTATCTGAGATAAATGTAATTATTATCTGTGATATATATATATCTGTGTTCTGTGAATAAAAGATAAGCGTTTATGGTTTATACCGCTTATCGAATGTAAGCGTTATAGTTTATACCGCTTATCAAATAAATTTCTGTATTTGATCTGTGATGGTTGAATGATGTTGCACTATTACGTTAAACCCCTTGACCACACTTATACACACACACCAATATGGATTTCACGAGGAAATCGATTAAGTCACAGATTTTTGGAAACGATTTTAAATAGACAATCTGAATTCAAATGTTTTGAAAATGGATTGGGTTTGAAGTGAAAAGCAATTGAAATGGAATTTCAAAGATAAAATTTATTTTGAATAACTTAGTTGAGTTTTGAAATTTAAATATTTTGATTTAAATTTTGAATTCAATATTTGAAATTGAATTCTATAATCTGAAACTAAGGATTAAAGATGTTATACCCGTTATATATGGATTAAACTATTTTTTTTAGTATTGATCTGAGAATGTGAATAAAATTCAAAGGGTTTAACTCGTATAAATATAATTGGATTTTTCTGAAACAAAAACTGTTTGTTTTCAAATAATAAAAGCTTTCACAAAAGAAATAAACTTCCAGTTTGTTTTAGAAGGATTTCAAGAGTGAAATGAAAATGATTTTCCAAGTTATGGAAACGATTTGAAAGCTATAAATTAAATCTTTAATTTAAAGATTTTAAACGAGTAACTCCAATTGAAATGAAATTTGTTTGGAAATCCAGGAATGAATCTTTGTGAAACTAGATGAACTTTATGAGGTAAATTGCGATCATGGTATGGAGCAGGGTTATTGGGGGTAGCACCCCTTAAGGTATGTGCATTTCCTTCTGGATAGAAGTGGTATCATGGTATGGTGCCCAGATTCTTAACTTATGTTGATATCGCAGATATATATATGTATTACTTTGTGATTTGTTGTTGGGGCCCCGGTTAAAGGTTGGTTACAACCGGAAGATGGCATACTCGAGTCAGTAGTTACCCAGTTAGGGGTAACCCGGCCTTGTGTTGGCAGAGATCCAATTTGGTTCTCGGGACGTCTTTCCAGAGGCGTTCTCATGTGGCAATGGGAAGTTCCTTGGCCTGACCATTTGTTGGAAATCCAAAAAAACAATACGAATCCTGTACGGTTTTAGTTGTATAACCTGCCATGGAATGCGGCGGTAACCTCCTATTGAACATGGTAGCTATAGTAGGCATAAGTGCGGAATGCCTATGCTGGCTAACATTTATATCTTTACTTTCGAAATGAATTTTGCCTACACTATGCACTAGTAATAATATTAAATGTTTCTTTTAATGCGTATCAAGCATCTTTGACTATCATAAGGAGAAATCTCCTCCGATTCTGCGTTTGCATTGGGTGTGTGGCGGGAGGTCTTATGGTAGTTTCATTTTCAAAAAGCATTGCGAATTGACTTTAAAATCTTTTGTTGATTATTTTAAAAGACAAACTGTTTTTGTTGCTCACACCAGTCCCATGACTGATCCGGAGTTTATTGTTTCTTTCCTAAACTCTGGGTGCTCAAAATTTTTTGTGACAACCACCCATGACTCCCGCACCATAGAAGGAAATAGTGCGCTGTAAAGTGTGCTAGGCAGCCACAGATGATCGTTAGGATAAGGTAAACACAGAATAGTCTATCGTATGACTCATAGCGCATGGATAAAATACAATAGAAAGTATACATAGTGAAGCTCTAACAGAAGTCTCATCATATAAGCTCATAACAATTTGATACAAACATCTAAATAGCCAATACATCAAGCCTCACTACATAACACTCAGAGAATCATACAAATAGCGGAATACCCAGTACATATAGTAAGAAAACAATATGCAAAAGCCTCCTGCTCGTCTTCGTCATCAACAGCGTTAGTCACTAAGAACAGCACCTGTCACCTGCTACCTAGTCTGCCCATCCCAACATGGATGAACAGCCCAAGGTAATAAGAGTTAAACATAAAACCTTGAGTCAGACAAAAGTCTTAGTGAGCAGTAAATCAACTATCAAACATACCAAAAGAGTATAAAGGGTACAAAGGAATAGGAACCCAACCATCCCACTCCACCTCTTTCTACAGTGATAGCCCCCAGACACACTAAGCAGAACAAACATAGCAAAGCAGACAATTAAAGTAAAGCAATTATCACTCGAGTCAAGGTCGATGTTTTCCAAGTACAAACCACCAAGGCCTAAACCAAGATCAGATAAGCACCCACAAGACATCGCTCTTGAGACCGAGTGACAATACAACCAAACATCCATGACCCTGGCTATCATTGTTATCATTGCCTTGATACCATCGTTAATTGAATGACCGACACATTCTTTCAGCCGTCAGTCAAGGGCTAATGGCAACCCCGGTTCTAGACACAACTCCGCACGTCATCGCAGCCCGTGCCTAGGAATTTTCGCAACTACCCAAAGTACTAGCACGTCGTCGCTGCCCGTGTTTGGGACTATCGAATCTGCCCAACGTACTCTTGCTTTGAGCACGCTAGAACCTTCAACAACGATGAAATCTCAGCCTCCTAGTCATCCTCCTCAACGACTATTCTCATACTAGCCCAAGCGCCTCTCGAGCCCACCATTATCAACCAACTCGAACCGCATCATCGAGTTATCAACATACTTGGGATGATCCCGTCTGGATTAAATCAAGGCTATCTCACATCATGCTTTGCTTCATCGCATCATAGCAAAGTCCATCATCATCGAATCTATCCATATGAGCTTTAACATCCGCTTCATATGCCACAAGCTGCTTTCACCACTCAAGAGCCTCTCCACTTAGCTTTTGAATCATCTTCGACCAACTTGTCCAAATCAACTATTAGCTAATTTGCAACAATCTATCAATAAATCAATCATTAATCCAAGCAGTCAAACATTCAAACAAGATCTAATAAGCAATTGTACAAGAATGGCAATTTCGTAATTAAAATGTCCAAATCTAACAAGTATGAATTATAAGCAAATATCTCTAAAACTTGATGAATAAACTTATATAAGTTAACATGTAGCAAAATGGGCATCCAAAACTTCATAGATAATGGATCTACATGCAGACTTAAGGAAAATGCAAGAAATCTCTATCTTTAAAACATAAACAAGCCACCGATCCAATATACTCCTTTGGGTCCGTGTGAGAGATAACTACCACTCACCGAATCACCTAAACACCTCAAAAGACAACAACTTCAGATCTGGACAGCAGAGGATCTAGCTTGATCCGACAAGATTTCCCTTCAAACGATGAAATCTCTCTTCGATGGATGTAGACCTTCAACTTTGACTCTTGGATCTTCGATTTGATCTCCAATCTAGATGAATGGAAGCACAAGATTAAAGTGGAGAAAAGAAGTGAAGAAGTGTTGTAGTCGAGCTCTCAAAATGGCAGCACTTCGTCGCTTCAAAATCCGGATTCCAAAAATGAAGATAGGCACTCCTATTTATAGGCTGAAATCCTTAACTTGTATGCCCCCTTAAGTCGGTCACGACTCATCAAGACCCATGACTTACGACTTAAGGCTTACGACTTAAGGCTTACGACTTAGGCTTACGACTTAAGGCTTTCGACTTAAGGCTTACGACTTAAGGCTTACGACTTAAGACTTAAGACTTAAGACTTACGACTTAAGACTTACGACTTAAGACTTACGAACAACAATTCTACGATCCTTCGACCCGTAAAAATACGGGTCGTTACATTCTCTCCCCCTTAGGAATTACGCCCCCGAAATTCCAAACAAACAAGAGCAATCAAAACTATTCTGCATGCCTACCATCCATAGCAATCAACAAACCATGCATCCAATTTCTAGCCTAGCATGCAGAATTCTAAGACTAGAACAAGTTACAAATTCATGAGATGTCACGACACCTTAGGGCCATACCTCGAAGAGTTCAGGATGAGCTGCCTTCATCCTCTCTTCCTCCTCCCATGTACAGTCGTTAACATCATCACTCCAATGTACCTCGAGCAACTTGACTACCTTCCTCCTAAGCTGTTTCGTGTCAGTTTCCACAACACGAAGCGGCTTACGAGGTCTTCTAATAACTGGATCAACTTCCAAATCTTCATAGCTATCAGCAGCAACCACTGTATTTGGGTCGTGCACATACTTCCGTAGATACGACACGTGAAAAACATTGTGCACACCCGACATCTTTTCTGGTAACTCCAACTTATAAGCGAGCTTTCCAATTCGCTCGACGATCGGGAATGGTCCAACAAATCTCGGAGTCAATTTTCCTTTCTTTCCGAATCGAATAACATTCTTTAGTGGAGAAATCTTCACAAAAACCATATCTCCTACGTCGAATTCCAAATCTTTTCGACGCTTATCGGCATAACTTTTCAGACGATCTTGGGCTGCCTTCATTCGTCGCTGAATGGTCTCTATACAATCTGAAGTCTGTCGAATCATTTCGGGCCCAAGTATCAGCTTTTCTTCAGTTTCCAACCAACATGTCGGAGAGTTACACGGTCTTCCATACAATGCCTCATATGGTGCCATACCAATACTTGACTGGTAACTGTTATTATATGAAAATTCCACCAAATGAAGATGATCTTCCCATGATCCTCCGAAGTCCAAAACACATGCTCGGAGAAGATCTTCCAAAACTCGGTTGACTCTCTCGGTTTGACCATCTGTTTGGGGGTGATAAGCTGTACTCAAACACAATTCAGTTCCCAAAACTTCCTGGAAGCTCTTCTAGAATCCACTAGTGAACAATGGGTCTCGATCGCTCACTATACTCTTTGGAATACCATGGAATCAAACTATCCACTTAACATACAACTCAGCCAATTTCGATGCAGTCCTAGTTGATCGAACAGGAATAAATCTTGCACTCTTAGTCAAACGATCTACGATGACCCAAATCCCTTCATTTCCTGCTCTGGTTCTAGGTAGTCCATCGATAAAATCCATCGATATTTGCTCCCACTTCCATGTAGGAACTTCTAATGGCTGAAGCAATCCACTTGGCTTCTTCTGTTCGGCTTTTACCAACTGGCAGTTCATACACTTGGAAATAAAATTTCCAACATCCTTCTTCATACCTTCCCAGTAATAGGTTCTCTTCATATCCCGATACATCTTATTTCCACCTGGATGGAATTGTCAACTTTGAGTGATGACTTTCCTTCAAAACTTCATTTCTCAATTCATCTATATCGGGAACAACCAGTCGTCCTTGTTTCCGAAGCCAACCCTCTTGATCGACCTCGAATCCTTTATCCTTCTCTGGGTCCAATCTAGATTCCAAATCACGGATAATCTTGACAAGCTTATCGTCTCGCTTTTGGCTCTCGCCAATTCTTTCCACTAGAGTAGGTCTTATCGATAAGTTTGTCAACATCTCAGGTTCCAATTCACATCTAGGCCTGAAGTCAAATCCAGCCAAATACTCAAGACTCTTCCATTCCGAAAACATGGCTCCCAAACCTGCATGTCTTCGACTTAACGCATCTGCCACTACGTTGCCTTTTCCCGGAGTATAGGCTACACCAAAATCATATGATGCTAAAAACTCTAACCATCGTTGCTATCGAAGATTCAAATCCTTTTGGGAGAAAAGATACTTCAATGACTTATGATCTGTAAACAACTCAAATCGAACTCCCAATAGGTAATGTCTCCACATCTTCAAAGCAAATACAATCGCCGCTAACTCCAAATCATGAGTCGGATAATTCCTTTCATGCGGCTTCAGTTGTCGACTTGCATATGCAACAACTTTATCCTTCTGCATTAGCACTACTCCAAGTCCAGTACCACATGCATCGGTGTAAACCACCATCTCATCATTTCCACTTGGAATAGCCAAAATAGGAGCACTTGTCAATCGCTCTTTCAGGATTCCGAAAGCTTGCTCACACTTAGCATCCCATCTGAACACTTGGTTCTTTTTCGTCAACCCTGTTAATGGTGCATCTATCTTGGAAAAGTCTTTGATAAACCGACGATAATATCCTGGTAATCCAAGAAAACTTCTCACATCAGATACATTCTTAGGTCTAACCCAATCCTGGATTGCTGCCACCTTAGCGGGATCAACCGCTATTCCATTTCCAGAGATAACATGGCCTAAGAACCTCACTTCACTCTTCCAGAAGTGACACTTCGAAAACTTAGCCCTCGGCTGATGTTTTCGCAAGATTTCCAAAACAATACACAAGTGTGTCTTGTGCTCTTCTTCAGTCTTGGAATAAATCAAAATATCATCCACAAACACAAGTACAAACTTGTTCAACTGATCCCTGAACACTCTATTCATAAGATCCACAAAATACGCTGGTGCATTGGTCAATCCAAACGGCATTACCAGCCACTCATAGAAACCGGATGGTGTCCTAAAAGCAGTCTTCGACACACTATCCTTTGCCACTCTCAACTGGTGAAATCACGTTGCCAAATCCATCTGAGAAAACACCTTAGCTCCGTGAAGCTGATCAAACAAGTCATCTATTCTCGGCAACGGATACTTGTTCTTCTTAGTCACTTTATTCAGCTCACGATAGTCCATACACAACCTCAACGATTCATCCGCTTTGGTTGCGAACACAACTGGTGCACCCCATTCGGACACACTACGCCGAATGAATCCTTTCTGTAAAAGGTCATCAACTTGCACCTTCAACTCTTGCTGTTCCCTAGGCGCCATTCGCCTAAGCGGCATCACAACAGGTCTGGCTCCTTCAACTAGATCGATACGAAACTCGATCTCTCTATGCGGTGGTAACCCTTTGACCTCGTCAAAGACATCCTCAAATCCATTCACGATAGGCACCGATGACAGTCCATCCCGTGGAACAACCAGCGAATACATGAAGCTCATGAAGACGCCTTCTTCATGCTTACATCGTATCACAACCTTTCGACCCTCCACATTCTCGACTGTCACCTCCAGCCTCTTGCAATCAACTCTTGCCGCATACTTCCTAAGCCAGTCATACCCAAAATAATTCCGAACCCCGCAAAGTTCAGAACAAAACAATCACAAACAAAAGAGCAATCATGACTCGATACAACTAGACCACGGCATATCATACACAAACATGACGAACCCCCAACTGGATTAGTCACAACCAATGGTCTATCAACAATATCCGGTTCCAAACCCAACCGGCCTACAAGTTCACTATAAACAAAGGAATGCGACGCCCCAGTATCAAACAACACTCTAACTGGAACACCACAAATGGAAAGAGTACCTTGAACCACCACACTCTTCCCCTTCTCTTCTGCATTAGGAGCTTTCGAAGATGATGGAACAGCCCGCAAAGCATAAGCTTGCACAATCTGCTTGTCCTTCCTCGGTTCCGGACAATTCTTCCTGAAATGCCCCGGCTTATCACAGTTGTGGCACTTCGCCGGCGCCTTCTGATTCTTACAATCCCTGGAGAGATGGCCCTTCTGCTGGCAATTGTAGCAGGTCACTTCACCCTTCGGCTTCTTTTGACCATTCTTACCCTTCTGCTGCTGCTGCTTCCTCTTCTTGTTTCCACCTTACTCCTTGGTCACAACAACAACAGATCCTTCCTTAGGAAACAGATTCTCATGCCTGAGAGCCTTCTCCACAAGCTTCTCAAACGGATCGTCCAAATGATCCACCAACTGCCTCCCAAGATAACTGTCCAGGCCTGTCACAAACTTCTCATTCTTCTGATAAGGGGATTCAATATATGACCGAGCATACTTGGACAAAGCTTCAAACTCAGAAACATACTCAAGAACTGGTCTTCCACCTTGCTTGAGCTCCACAAACTTCTTAAACAAAACAGATTTCTGAGCTGTAGAAATGAACTTAGCTTCAAATCTGACTTGGAATTGCTCCCAAGTGATCTCTTCCTCTGGAGTATCAATGGTGATAGAGTTCCACCAATCAGAAGCTCTTCCCTGAAGCTATCTTGATGCAAGCTTCCTCTTAGTCACATCCTCAATTCCCAAGTCACCAAAGATCCTTCTACAAGCATCTATCCATCTCTGGACTTCTATGGTTGATTCTGTTCCCAAGAAAACCTTCCCTCCAAGAGCAGTATAGTCCTTACAAAGCTTAGCAAAATCCACTGGTCTTGGGGCTTGAACCTGAACTCCAACATCTACCGATGGCCCCGGAGCTGGCATCCTTCTCATGATCGAAGTCATCATAGCCTCGAACATAGAAGCATAATCAGCAGCCCCCTCAACAGCATGGCCTCCCCTAGCAGCTGGTCTCCCTCTTCGACTCATTCCTAATATCGAAAAGAAATGATTAATATACCCTGAGAAACAACTGCATAAGAAGTTCAAATCCTTCTAAGCTACTATATTACATATATAGTAATCATCCATCAAAATTACAATTATGTCTCTCATACGTAGTTACGTCAGCGAGCGTTGGCTAAAATCGATTAACCAAAGCTCCGATACCAAATGTGACGACCACCCATGACTCCCGCACCATACAAGGAAATAGTGCGCTGTAAAGTGTGCCAGGCAGCCACGGATGATCGTTAGGATAAGGTAAACACAGAATAGTCTATCGTATGACTCATAGCGCATGGATAAAATACAATAGAAAGTATACATAGTGAAGCTCTAACAGAAGTCTCATCATATAAGCTCATAACAATTTGATACAAACATCTGAATAGCCAATACATCAAGCCTCACTACATAACACTCAGAGAATCATACAAACAGCGGAATACCCAGTACATATAGTAAGAAAACAATATGCAAAAGCCTCCTGCTCGTCTTCGTCATCAACAACGTTAGTCACTAGGAACAGCACCTGTCACCTGCTACCTAGTCTGCCCATCCCAACATGGATGAACAGCCCAAGGTAATAAGAGTTAAACATAAAACCTTGAGTCAGACAAAAGTCTTAGTGAGCAGTAAATCAACTATCAAACATACCAAAAGAGTATAAAGGGTACAAAGGAATAGGAACCCAACCATCCCACTCCACCTCTTTCTACAGTGATAGCCCCCAGACACACTAAGCAGAACAAACATAGCAAAGCAGACAATTAAAGTAAAGCAATTATCACTCGAGTCAAGGTCGATGTTTTCCAAGTACAAACCACCAAGGCCTAAACCAAGATCAGATAAGCACCCACAAAACATCGCTTTTGAGACCGAGTGACAATACAACCAAACATCCATGACCCTGGCTATCATTGTTATCATTGCCTTGATACCATCGTTAATTGAATGACCGACACATTCTTTCAGCCGTCAGTCAAGGGCTAATGGCAACCCCGGTTCTAGACACAACTCCGCACGTCATCGCAGCCCATGCCTAGGAATTTTCGCAACTACCCAGAGTACTAGCACGTCGTCGCAGCCCGTGTTTGGGACTATCGAATCTGCCCAACGTACTCTTGCTTTGAGCATGCTAGATCCTTCAACAACGATGAAATCTCAGCCTCCTAGTCATCCTCCTCAACGACTATTCTCATACTAGCCCAAGCGCCTCTCGAGCCCACCATTATCAACCAACTTGAACCGCATCATCGAGTTATCAACATGCTTGGGATGATCCCGTCTGGATTAAATCAAGGCTATCTCACATCATGCTTTGCTTCATCGCATCATAGCAAAGTCCATCATCATCGCATCTATCCATATGAGCTTTAACATCCGCTTCATATGCCACAAGCTGCTTTCACCACTCAAGAGCCTCTCCACTTAGCTTTTGAATCATCTTCGACCAACTTGTCCAAATCAACTATTAGCTAATTTGCAACAATCTATCAATCAAATCAATCATTAATCCAAGCAGTCAAACATTCAAACAAGATCTAATAAGCAATTATACAAGAATGGCAATTTCGTAATTAAAATGTCCAAATCTAACAAGTATGAATTATAAGCAAATATCTCTAAAACTTGATGAATAAACTCATATAAGTTAACATGTAGCAAAATGGGTATCCAAAACTTCATAGACAATGGATCTACATGCAGACTTAAGGAAAATGCAAGAAATCTCTATCTTTAACACATAAACAAGCCACCGATCCAATATACTCCTTTGGGTCCGTGTGAGAGATAACTACCACTCACCGAATCACCTAAACACCTCAAAAGATAACAACTTCAGATCTGGACAGCAAAGGATCTAGCTTGATCCGACAAGATTTCCCTTCAAACGATGAAATCTCTCTTCGATGGATGTAGACCTTCAACTTTGACTCTTGGATCTTCGATTTGATCTTCAATCTAGATGAATGGAAGCACAAGATTAAAGTGGAGAAAAGAAGTGAAGAAGTGTTGTAGTCGAGCTCTCAAAATGGCAGCACTTCGTCGCTTCAAAATCCGGATTCCAAAAATGAAGATAGGCACTCCTATTTATAGGCTGAAATCCTTAACTTGTATGCCCCCTTAAGTCGGTCACGACTCATCAAGACCCACGACTTACGACTTACGACTTAAGACTTACGACTTAAGACTTACGACTTAAGACTTTCGACTTAAGACTTACGACTTAAGGCTTACGACTTAAGGCCTACGACTTAAGGCCTACGACTTAAGGCTTACGAACAACAATTCTACGATCCTTCGACCCGTAAAAATACGGGTCGTTACATTTTTCTACACGAGCAGTTTCGAGTTGGGTTTTTCAGATAGTTAGGTTCAGTGATTTATCTGGAGCTAGTTCAGTCTTTGGATGTGGACGAGACTTGCTTGTCTTTGCGTATCGTGATATTGAAACGAGCTGCTGCTGCTGGAATTCTTCCTTGAAGACTATCTTAGAATTATATTGTTCCGCTGCTAGATGTTATCGTTTTCTTTTCCGCTGCTATTTTATTATATCATATCTCTGATGTATATTGATATCTACTGGATCATATATTGTATCAGATATTCTACCAAAGCTGTATATTAATATATTATTCTTTTATTCCGCTGTGTTGTTTACTTAATGTTGTTATAAGCTCCGGCGAATTGGATTTGAACGATCGAATCTACGACATTCGAGTACGATGTAAAGTATGGATGTCGATTTTCGAGCGCGAAAAATCCCAGTCGTCACAAAGCACATATCTATCTTGGTGGATTACTTTACTAAATATATTATTCTTAACTAAGAAATGACTTAAATCTGCTTTCCATTATTACACACTAAACCACGTGGCATGAGTAAACCATGCATGTAGTTAGGGCATAGGAAAATTATATATACATGTTGGTACATGTCATAGAATACGATTGAATGCATGTATATTATTAAAACACAGAAGTATACATATTATCAATAGGAAACATACTAAAGCAGGCTCCTGTATCTCAAGTAACACACGAAACCAAAGAATGAAATAATGTACATGTTGCATGCACATTATGTTGTTAGATGATGAAAGGCTATAAGCAAAAATAAAATAAATTTAAAGTGCGAAGGCCTGCAACTTTATAATCCCATGGAGGCTTTGTATAACTCACGTTACAAACTAAAAACACAGAAGCCCACATGTACACACCACGCACACACATATCGGTGAGGATCCGCTCAAAACTTTTGTTTGTTCTTTCACTCGATGCTCATGAATATTTGTATAAAAATGAATAAAGTGTAAATTTCACGATATTTTTTCATTACGTTATATATTATAATAAAAACAGAATTAACTTGTGATTTTCACAATAAAATGAAGTTAGCTTGCATATTTATTGTTGTAAAGTATCACCTAAGCATTTAACCATTGTTTTACAATCAATGAATTTTTTTCGGTTTATATTTGTACGGACTACAATCCCTTTGCTATAAGATTTCATTTAATGTTACAATAATAGCTTACCATATGTATAAGTTATCTTCCACGTACAATATACTAAATACTACAACAATCTTCCCATGTAGTACGGTAAATACAAGTTTTGTTTGTACAACTTAGTTATCCATTCTTTATTTTCACAAGTTAGCTACTTGTCTGTTATCTAATATTAATTTATACAAGAAAACAACATAGGAGTGGTCCGAATCCAACAAAAGATGCAAAATTCACTCCCAACCATAAAATTATAAAAAAACTCAATCAACTCCGAAATCAACTTCATATAAGTCATGGACGCCTAGAACCAATCTCGACTTATTCAAAGATAGGAATACAAAGATGAAAAAATGTTCGAGCCTTCAAAACACACTCCTCATAACATCATCGCTGACAATACACAACAAATGTCAACCAACGACGAAGAAGCATGCACGAAAGTGGACTTGAACACTAGCCCTACTGCATGTAAATGTTGTCGGGCAGCGGAAAGGAATCCTAGAAATTGCTGGCAGTCTAGGCAAACAAGCTATCGGTCGAACACATTGAGAAGATTACAAAAATCCTACAAACAATGTTTTATAAAAACAGTTCCTCTCGAGCACGTGCATCGCACATGCCAAAGTACTCGTGTGTATATATCTTTATATTTAATAATAGTTGTAACAGTTCCGGTGTCACACTTTTTTGGTATCAATATGAACTACTAAAAACATCTCTTTATATATTATCAGATCTTAATCACTTCAAAATAACATCTAATATTAATTTATTTTACAAATTCAAACACCCATAAAAGTAGACTCTAACAATTAAACCTGCTTTACAAATCTAAAATGCTTCTAAAAATAGGATCTAAAATTAAACTTCTTTTACAAATTCAAAATACTTCTTTACAAATATACAAATCTTAATATCACTTGAAAATAAAAACTCATTTTTTGTGACTGATTCAAACATATATAATTTATAAGAAAAACAATTTACGCGCGAATCGCGTGTCGTAACACTCGTGTGTGTGTATTTTTATTAATAGTTGGCTTAGAAACGCAAACATTCGATCCGACCGTAAACTTTCGAAAATACCCTTTACTCATACATAATTTAACGCTCTTCTATACATGTTATCAAATCCCTTAAAAATTGGGATCTAACAAATAAATTCACTTTACAAATTCGACACGTGTCTTTACAAATTTTGATAAACATTAATATCACTTAAAAACAGGGCTTGATAAATAGTTTTTTTTTTTACAATTTCATAACACTCAAATATAATCAAATCTTATCGTCACTTTAAAATATGATATAACAAATGAAATTCCTTTACAAATGCTTTCTTTATTAACTAATAAAAAAATATATAAATTCAAACTACTAAAACAAATTAGATGCTGAAACTTAAAAGTAAAAATTTAAATAAAACCATGCGTGAGTTCAATGCAAAATATGACTAAATATTTTTGAAAATTATTTTTTTTTTAGTTTTTTGAAACATATACAATTTGAAGAACAGCTCAGGCGACGAAGCCGTTAGTCTAGCGTCCGTTAGCCTAGCGTGTATATATTGTTTCTCACGGTAATTTTTAAGAAATCTTTATTGTCATTTATTTATGTAGATTTGTCGCAGCTCGACCAAGTTTTATGCTTCTTAATCTTTCTGCCGCCTTATGAATAATAACCCTACCTCCTATATATATTGTTTGTCACGGTAATTTTTAAAAAATGTTTATTGTCGTTTATTTATGCATATTTGGGCAGGTCTGTGGCAGCTCGGCCCAATTTTATGTACGTACAAATGATAGCCCTACCTGTGTTTCTTACGTCGCTAAGGTCAGAAAAACCCTAAATCGGAAAAAATAATAATTCGATCGATCCCTTCTCATCTACCGTCGCTCAATTCTCCTCATTGCCATGATCTATTATCTGCCTTCAAGCGTCTTCGAACTCGTGGGTAATTTATTAGGTTGTTTTTACAGAAAATTTCGATGGCACGGTATAGTATATATTTTGTAGTTTGCTCAGATGCGAATCGCTATTAAATTTTTCCTAAATATTTTGATAAGTTCAAAAAGATTGTTTGAATTTTTGTTGGTTCAGAAGAAAGTAGCGGCTGTTGCATGAGCCGAGAGATTTGTTGCTTCTGCGTCATGAGTGCAACCATCAGCCAATTTAAAGCCTGTTTTCATTCAAATGGGACTTGACTAAATTAAAGTTTGTTTTAAGCTGAGAATTGGGATTACAAATATTCCTTTCACATATTAGACAAGATCTATAGTGTTCTAGTTTACATTATTCCATGGCTTTTTTAATGGCTGGCCTAAAAATAAAAATAAAAAATCAAAATTGCAGTCAATTGTTACTTTCAGGTAGCAATTTCATATTATTTCTACGATATGAAGTCAATAATGCCATAGTTATATGTACTGTGTATGGAACGTTAATGTTTGATATTAAATGGCATATTACCAATAATCTATTAAACTACGAGGTAAACATAATGAACTAAGACTGTTGTTGGAGGCAATAACCCTTCATGTGTTGATGATATAAGGAGTCAAACCCGTACAATTGATGTTTTTCTTCTCGATCGTATGCTGACAAGGAAATTTCCTGTAAGGTTATGTGCGTTTTCAGTCCTTTGTAAAGTTAAAGAAATAAAACATAATCTTATTTATATGTTTTCAAATATGATTTCATTTTACAGTATTGCTTAAAAAGTTAAATGTACACTTATAAACTAACATCTTATATTTCGCATATGTTGAACAGGTTCTACTGTCCGGAGTAAACTATTTTGCTTCTAATCGAATATCAAATGCTGAAGGCAAGGGCCCTGATATGTGCACAAGTTTAGCTGAAGCCGTTATGTGTGGACTCCTACCAGATTCCCCGACACTCACAACTAGTTGGTCTGGTGGTAATACTTGCTGTCTTATTTTGTAGGCAAAGTAATATGAAATAGCGCTTTTTTAAGCTTGGCTGCTTGATGTTAAGGTTTATTCATTTTTCCCCCCCTTCTTTCATCCCGATTTATCATTATTTTAACCAAGGCGTCTATTGCTGTTAAAACCCAATCGGTACTGTTTGATTTTTTTTTTGCTATTTTTAAAATTCAATTTATTAATTCCTTAGTTGGGTTGTATCAAATCTTCACTAAGTAATTAGATTACCACTTATTCTCATTGCTTGTACAATTCAATCATTACTACTGATTTTGGAGGTAACTAAACCATAATTGTTTTGATCTTTTAATAGATTACATATATTAGTATGTGCAGTTTGTTTCTAGTGGATATTTTTCTTGCAATCCAAATTTATATTGATTTTAGGTTTATGAAGGGTCTTGTTAACTGTAGCTTGAATACATGTACATGAGCCAATTTGAAATATTTTATTTTTATTTTTATTGATCGATAAATAAGAATATGTTGTTGGATCTCAATTGTAGAAATCTTGATGTGCATGCTCATGATGATGTCACAAATGAATTAGGCACTAGCTTACGAATACTTTTGTATCTATACATTATTTGTATTGCTTACACAAGTCTATTGAAGCGGTATCCAAATTTTTTTAAAGTAACCGTTCGCCATTCATTTTTCATAGCATTAACAACTGGGACCTAATATTTGAATGGCACTATTGATTAAACCTTAAACATGTTCAAATGTGTAGATCATGGGTATTGGAGACCCGTTAGTTTCAAATACCTTAAACATGTAAAATGATATTAAACTACATGTGTGTGCCTATTGCAACAGTTTTAGCAATGCCTAGATTTTGTTTTTAATTATGCATTTTTTAATAATGGGCAAAACTAATTGTAAAAGATTTACTTCAACGAGCAGAAAAGTTATAAAAGACCTATTACAAGTCTTCTACGACGGTCAAAAACAGTTGTAAAAAATTACGATCCTATTACAACTTTGTCTAATATGGCTTCTCCAAAACAGTTGCAAAAGACCTATTAAACGATCGTCAAATCATCAAAAGGGTATTTTGTTGTAATGTTGACCCAATAAAATCCAAATAGGAATTCTTTTTGAATTATACCCATTTCATTTGCTGTAGATCGGGTTAGTTCTAACATTGTCCAATATATATACACATACAGGCTTATTTCATTAGGAATTTTTAACATCTTTGTCTTTTTATCATGCCTGTCTATGCATTTGGGAAGCTATGACAATTCTTTGTTGATTATGTAATTTATGCGGAAGGCAATTCTCTAATTCATGTTCCTTCTATCTTAATTTCATACCATTTCTTCCATGCATAAAGTAGATTAAAATTGATTATTCTAGCCTATTTTTTGAATATGTAGGAATATACACAAATATTTAGAATGTCGAATATAGAATAAATTGCAAGCATGCATCCTTTGATATAAATCGAAAACATGTATCTATGGTATATAACTTAGAATGTCAAATAAAAACTACGCATATTTACCATGACACTATTAACATTTATTAATTTTGGGGGTGCTAGGGAGCAACTCACGTGTATTTTGTTCTGAATAGTTTTGATATCCTCAACCATATATCAAGAAAGGCTATTCTACAAGAAATGTAAAATTTCCCTTTGCACCCAAGCATAATATAAAAATGATCCTTCAATCCCATTAACAACATACAAAACAAAGGTTTATTATAAAAAATATATTACCTTAGTCTGGAGCGATCCCATTATCAACATACAAAATAAACGCTTATTACGAAAAATATATTACCTTAGTCTGGAGCTTTCCATAGTTCAACCGTGATTAGATTGATTGGGATTTAGTCCCTAACCTAACATTAACATATCAATGATGTACAATTGGTATCCATACCTTACATTTTGAAATGCTAATTCCATAATCTAGCAGCAAAATTATCAATATAGTTATCTGCATAGGGTAAAGAATCAAAAACTATAACCATACCGATAATTCATTGCATTGTAATAACACATGACCTGAACTATCGTATAACTAATTCATATAGTGTTATTGTAATCATTTTATCTTGACTATTTAAAGTTTATAAGACTTTAGTTTTAAATTGGAAATGTGTATGGATAACGTTTTGTTCTTAGTTGTAAAAATATGAATAAATAAAGAGATCCTAATCATAGTGCTTCAGCTCCAAAAGGAAAGTTGACAAGTTATAAAAATAAATGTGTGCATTTCAAATGATTAGTAGTATAACTGTATAGCAAAAGATGCTTCACAAGTGGATACCAAGTTAGTAATATGCATTAGTGAAGTAGTTTTAAAGTTTGAGTTAAGCACTCTTTTGGGTGGCATGCAAACCGATTAGTCTCATCTGGTATACACATAGTAGGTGCCATCGATATCAAAAATCTTAAAATCTTACGATTTAAATCCCGTTTTGGATCGGATCTCTCCCGTTCCGATTCAATTTACATGTTCCGATCCAAACTCACTTAAAACCGCAGTTGAGAAAAATCATTCAATGCATCCTTATATATTCAATATATTTATCATCCACAATTCTAGTTCTAGTGTTTTGTAAGTAAAATAATAATGAAACAAGAGAAAAAACAGTATTTTAAGTTTTATATGCAAAGTTCTTACGTCATAATAGTATCTACAATTCTTAAAACATGGACCTTCTAAATCTACGATTTAAGATATAAATCCCGTTTTGATTTAAAATTTGAGCATTACGATTTACGATTTGAATCTCGTTTTGATAACCTTGGTAGGTGCAACATTTTCAGTATTTTTAACAATCATTATTATGCATTTCATTCATCTGTAGCTTTGTCTTGCTATCATGTCTCTCTTTTGAATCAGGGAAGCAATAACAAACCTTTGTTGAGTTTCCATTTTATGTAGTAAGCAATTTTCTGTTTCATGTTCATTAAACCTTAATGACATACCATTGCTTTCACGGACAGAATAGATTAAATCGATTATAATGGCAAATTCTTTTATATACAAGGAAATAAGAAATTACATATATAACACAACAATAGTAAGATGACATAAACTTTACACGTCTTTAAAAAATTAAATGACATCGGTTATGTGACAATTTTAGAGTACAAGTCACAGTTATCAAGGCGTGCGAGAGAAAGGCGCAAGCGCACCCCGCCTCGGCTGCTGGAGGTGCCTCGGCTGCTGGAGGTGCACAAAAATCGTAGAAAGCACGCGTTTTTATGAGGCGACGAGGCTGAATAAAGCGCACCTTGGGTAGGTGATGTTATTTTTGCAGGCCAACTCTTACTTCACCCAAAACCCAACATGTTTGCTCGTCGATATTGCAATACTTTTTATGTTATAAGACATATAATTGTTTTACGTATTTACTACTTTTTTTTCATGTTTAAATACAAATAATTGCCTTTTTTTAGTTTATGTCTAGCAGTAATAGGAAACTTAGGATGATTTTATAGTAACATAAGCTTAAATCCAAAAAGGTTTTCTAGTGAATTTTCACCAGTATTCCAATACAAATTAATTTATCGTTTATTGTTTCGTCTTTTGTGGAATGCTTGAGCTACGTGTAAAATATTTATAATCTTATGTGAAACACGTGCAATAGATCCATATTATGTACTTTTTGATGAATCCTTGGTAAAAAAGGCGTTCATGAAACATTTGAAAGATGTGGTTATTTTTTCTTAAATTTAACAGAGCTGTTCGAACCCACAAGAATTAGAGAAATTAAACATCTACACAAGTTTAAAAACTGTTGTAAATTTGGAGGTGAAATTAATAATAAGGATCAAGTATAAAGATCTGTACTTAGTTGGATTTAAAAAGAAGTGTCGGGTCAAAATGGAAAACTATCTTTATACGAGCTAAGGATTCATGCACAAGAGAAAAGGATAGATGATTTTTTTGCTATCGATACACAGACAACTGTAGTGATATCAACGGTAAAACCGTTAGATATGTAGATCATTATACGTTTACAAAAGCAGCAAAACTTATTGCTTTTGAAGATGAAACTGGAGAATGTAAAACAAGTGTCGCGAATGCTACTAATGCTACGAAAGTGTAACGACTTACATATTGATTTCATTTTAAGCGAGACATTTATTTTCCTTTCTTTAGGTTCATCTTTAGAAGCACTAAGTTTTACTGTTTTTATAAACGTATAGTGATCTACTTATTTGACAATTTCATCGTTGATAACACTATAGTTGCCTGTATATCCGGTAGCAATAGAATCGTTTATCTTTTTCTCTTGTTTAGGATTCTTAGCTAGTTTTCCATCTTGGCCTGAACACTTCTTTTTAAATCCAATTAAATACATATATTTATTTTCGATCTTTATTATTAATTCCATCTCAATGTTTACAACAATTTTTAAGTCAACATGCTTATCATTATTGTGTAGATGTTTGATCCCTCTAATGAAGTTCGAATAGGTCTGTTGGATTTTTGAAAAAATGACTATTTTTTTGATGTCATACGAATGACTTTTTTTATCAAGAATTCATCATAAAGTGTTAATATGGATTTATTACATGTATTTCATATAAGATTATAAATGTCTTACATGTACCTAGAGCACCCTAAAAAATGGTACGTAAATTTGTATTAGAAAATCATCTTAATTTTCTTATTACTCTTGCATACAAACTTTACGAGCCAATTATTTGTATATCTTTTAATATTTAAAAGTATTGTGTTCTAATCCAAGACCATAATGATATTATTTTATTGAAACACACCTAATTGTTAAATGGATACTTTAGTAAGAATAATGAATCACATGAACATTCTGTTTTCTTTTCACCTTTATATATATGTATGTGGACCCGACTTTGTTCATCTTCTTAAACCGGAAACTTCAATCAAATCTCTCTTGAAAAATTCTTGTAAGCATGTTATATGTCTAACTTCTAAAAGATATATCCAAAGTAATGATTACAGCAGATTTGTAACAATAAAAAATAGCCATTTGCAAGAATGAAACCTGTTTGGTTTGCGGATATTTTTTATTTTTTTGTGAATAATATCATACCATTTGCTTGTGAATTCTAACACTGCAGCAAATTAGCCATTTTGCAACACTTAATTTTTACAATTTGTAACGATTGTTATCGTTACAATCTACAACCAATTTTTTCCATTGGAAAAGTTTTGGAATGCCTACATCGTGATGATAGTTGGTAATTGTGTAAATAAACTACAGTATGAAGGAGGGATTTGTATTTCTCTTTTTTATTTGCACATGTACCATTTCTCATGTTTCTAACACACATTATTTACTCTTTTCTACAAAGCTAGGGTTTCGCTCCTAACAAGATTTTATATTTTGTAACATTTGATGTTATAACCTTTATGGTTTTTTGTTGCATTATCAATGCTTTTAATGCTTACCGACGTTTCTTTGTTACTGCCAATCCTGAAGATTTATTTTCAAAAATGTTTGTAAATAAGACTTAAAAGTTCTGTTTTTTATAGACATATATATGTACATCATTTTCAAGTTACACCATTTTAATAGATGTTACGGTAATGTTCAATGGTATTAGTACCTTTTTGATAAATAAATCACTCTATTCTCAATTATTTTGCATAATTAATGCACCTCATTCTTCATGTAGATGAAGTACTATTTATTTTAAAGATGCATGCCATAATATAACGTTATTAAAAAAAAATAACCAATTAATATTTGTTTAAACATATTATTGCTTGTTTTCTTTTAAGAATACAAATAATTATTTTCTATTTCGATACCAGTCAAACCAAACATTAGAATAAGCCATTAATTGAAGAAGGTAAATCACTTCATTATTTTTCAAATTTGTTTCCTTCATGTATTGAGTTATTTTGTTCCCTATTTTGATACCAGTTTAACCAAAACGTTAGAATAAGCCATTAATTGAAGATTTATCATTTTGGTACACGTGCATTTATTTTCTAGCACCACAAAAAGGTTTATCATTTTTCATACTTTGTACTAAATTGTCTAAGCTAGTTGTTATTTTTGGGTTATAAATGCTATACTTTGATGTTATTAAATATGAAGAAAATGGTCAAAATACAAATTATAAGGATTCTTCTTGAAATACATAAAATGATAGTCAAAATATAACATAGTTGACCCAAACATGTTCAATCATCATGTCAAAGTCAATTTCATGAATTTCTTCGACATCTCGCAATATCTTTCTATTATATTATATTTTCTATCTCAGAAGGATTTCACACTTACTGTTTCGGTGTTTAATTTTGCTCCATTCAGAATTTTGGCTTCAATACAAATTGACATAAATCAGTGAAATGCTATACCAAAAGTGACAACTTGGAATCATGGGAGAAAGTAGTTTAATCTTAAGCCTACATTCCTTTCTTCAAAAGGTATTCCGTCTTGGATCCCCTTTTCAACATATAAATTATAAACAGCTCCAAAACAAGATTTCATTTTTTTAACATTTGATGCTATAACCTTTATGGTTTTTTGTTGCATTATCAATGCTTAACAATCATGCTTATGGACGTTTCTTTGTTAATGTCTAAATAGAAAGAAATGTAATTAGCAAATTATACAAAAAAAATATCATGAAGATTTATTTTTAAAAATGTTTGTAAATCAAACTTAAAAGTTATTTTGTTTATGGACATGTGTGTGTCACACATCATTTTCAACTTAACGCCATTTTAATAGATGTTATGGTAACGTTCTAATGGTGTTATTTCCTTTCGGATAAATAAGCCACTTTAAAATGCCCCGGTCTCAATTATTTTGCATAATTAATGCATCCTCATTCTTCATGCGGATGATAAAATATGTTTATAAAAAGCATGCCACAATATATTGTTAATGAAAACAAAAATAACCAATTAATATTTATTTAAACACTATTACTTGTTTTCTTCTAAGAGTACCAATAATTATTCTCTATTTTGATACCAAAAGGTTAGAATAAGCCTTTAATTGAAGAAGGTAAATCGCTTCATTTTTCAAATTATCAAGTATCGAGTTTCCTTCATGTATTGAGTTATTTGGCATCCTCAATCGCATATGCATAGACTTTCAAAAGATCATTCAATGGCCGACCAAACTCAATTTTTTTCCAAAGTTATCAAGACATCTAATCATTCAATATTTTTAGAAATGGTAAGGAGTAATGTTTAGCAAGCAGTTTCAGACTTGGTTCACACCGTAATATTATCGTGGTTACATAGTTTATGTCTTTTAAAATGTTTTGACGAAGAAAAACGAAAATATAGTAGTCATCGCTAAAATGTTGCATTACGATATATATCAGGCAAAGGAAATAAATCTGCAAATAGAGTAAATGATGCATGAATAATGAACATGCTTTAATTATGCAAAATGTGGTCAGAGAAATTAAAATGCTTTATACTGATCAAACGAACCGTTAGGAGGTTTCTGTAACTAAACCAAAATGAAATACTCCAAAGCCCCATAAAGATGCAAACAAATCATTCATATTCTCTGCTGTTACCTCCGTCGTCTTTTTTCTCCTTTTTTTTTATTTTTTTGCCAACTCTTGTTTCCTCTTCAGTTCAAATTCCATATCTAACTTATCATTCTTCGCCGGTAGTACCTTTTTTTTAAACACCATTTCAAGGTTTTAAATCTCGGATATCGGTCATATTTCGTCTCGGTGATTTTGGTGACTCGGTATCGTATCGGGGAAGATCTCGGACGAGACGAGTGCATCTCGGATGCCAACATCGGATTTACATATCGGACCTTAAATTTCATCTCGGGACCATATCGGCATATATTTCAATGTTTCAAATCAGTTCATACAATACTAAAATATGATAAATAATATTAAAGAACCATATCCATGAAGTTTACACATCACTAAAAGTTTAAAATTAGTAAACAACACGTACATATCTAATTAAACATTACACGGCATATATAAGCATCTACTGATGTAGGGTCTCTGATTCGTCCCAATCCCCAAAATTTGGTACAACTTTGCATCTATCGGATGATTCTTCGTTGGTCTTGAACCTTTCAGGGTTATTTAGGGCAACCCCTTATGTCTTGGCGTGATGGCGGTGAAGTGGAGGCTGCTCAAATTGCAGTGTGATGCACTGTTTACTCGATTTACCTTCTCCATTCATATGAGCTCAAACTTTTGAAAAGAGAGCTCCTTAGGAGTGGTGTAGACTCTTTTGGTTTTTTTACACTTTTACAACTACAAAGAAGCTATATAAGTGATCAAAAGCGAAAAAGGTTAGTCTTGTTATTAGTTTATTCTTTCTATTGTTCTTTCTTAGAAATAACAAAGAAGTTTATGAAGATATTATGAGTGACAAGTTTATGACAACTAGTAGGGGATTAAGAGGCAAAAGTACCCGATTAAGTTTATCAATATCTGTTGCGGATGTTATCCCTTTTTGTGCAATCTTAACTTGGACATGAAGAGGTTGTTAATGCATCTTCTTCATTTTGACATGAATCACAACGCTGTGTCTCATGCCTTACCTATGGAAACCAGGTATGTAACAGCTTCTTCTGAAAAAATTATTTTACCCCACAAGCGATTGTTATTAATGTGGTTGCTAAATGAGTGGAAATTGGTTCAGGTTCAGTTCACTTGCATGTACTCACTTTATTCGGTTTAGTATTTGATTATAAAGTTAAGCATGAAGATACCGTTAGTAATCAGTAAGGAATCGCTTGTTGTTTCTAGAGAGATTAACTACTTATAACAATGAAGTACCTCCCCTATTAGATCAAAAAATTTAATATAGCATTGAAACTTTTTCAGTGGTTCCAAGTGTATTGCATTCATCTATGACAATGGACCACATGTGTGTGTATATGATCCGACAACTTTGCAGTTTAAATACTGAACTAACATTGTAGTAATGTTGCAATTCAAAATTTTTATTTCTATTTTTTAGAAACCCCAAAAGGATGTTATGGCAACTTATAGGTGCATATATGCCAACTTGGGATTTCTAACTGTATTGTTTGATTGGATTACTGCAGGTATGGTATTTGGTTTTATACTGCAAGCAAGAAGCAATGGATTACTGCAGGTGATGTTTCTTAAATAGTTTGTCTGGCACCAAAACCAGTACAAACTGGGAACGACGGGTTGGTATTTTGATAACTTTTGGCCTTAAATAATTATTTGATACAGAACGGTGGTTTTTGTTTCTTACCTGGCTTTCTTCAAAATCAATCTGCTTATATAATGATGAATCCCATTGCCGTGTGCAACATTCATGGTCTTAAAAGGTGTATTTTGTGTATAGTCCTGCATTGAAGCGATTAAAGCAAGTTGTAATGGAGACTACAACCATTTTGATAGAAGTGTGTGTGTGTATTAGTAATGGAATCATAATATTATTATGATATGCAAGTAAGACCATATAGATACTCTAGGCAAGGAAAAACCTTTTAACTTTCCTCATTTGTGTGTATTTTACTCTGAACGGTGGCAAAGAAGATGCATTTGTGTGAATTTTACTCTGAACGTTTACTTTCCTTATTTTTGTACAAGCGAAATAGAAATATTCATGGTCAAAGATCCATTAGCCTGCATTCCAAATTTAGAGTTATTTTTGACCCAAGATGGAGGTGGTAGATCTATTTATGATGGTACATGCATGAAATTTTGTACAATATACGTTTCATTTTTTTCTATGATTGACAGAAGCTGTGCTTGTAGTTATTTATATGTATCTGTGCGTGTAGTTGGTATTTCTATGTATGATGTAGTTTGTCTAAAATATGTAGTGGTGTGCCTTTACAGTTCCTTTTGTTTTGGTATGTTTTGGTACTTACGAATGCGGCAAGTTATCATTATTGCTGTTCAACATGGTCATCTTATTTCCTATTTGCCACTTACTTTAAAAGCCAACTTAATTCAGTTAATAACCGAAAAGAGTAAGGGAGAATCACATACAGCTTTGTGTTATAGTCTGACGTGTAGATTATGCATTAAAATCTAAAGTTGCAATACGTGCTGTTAACATTACTTCTTAAAATTTGAATTATTTATATCGATTTTAAAAAGTGTGTGCGTCAAATTGGTCACAAAGTCCAAAAGTCGTGAAAGCACAAGTGTTTACACACATATCCACAATATTCCAACACAGACCCGAGATCCAGATAAAGTAGAGAATAAAAATGAAAAAACAGTAAAATTAAAATGGTAGAAAGCAAGAAAGAACACAAAGTTTATAGTGGTTCGGCTATCTTCGGTTTACGTTTACTTTTCAATCCTTTGAAAATCAATAACAAAAAGGGCAGAGCTTCGCGTAGGAGATAGGAGAGAAGAAGATCCCTTTTTAGTTGCTACAAGACTCCTATTTATAGGTGTAGATTCGAAAATATCCGCCCCAAAACCTGAAATACCTCTTCTCATGCGCAAGTAGGTCCACAAGATCGATTCAGAACGATTTAGGATCGATGCGTATTCAATTCGTATCTATCCCAAAGTGGTCCAATCGAGCTGAGATCGATCATGAAGGTTCTCGAGTGCATTAGGAAGCTCCTCTTAAAATTTCATAGCATTTTGACTCGTAGAACGAGAGTTGTGATTGATGCAAGTTGGTGTCTGCATGAAGGCTGAATATTTCGTATCGATCAATCCGCTTCAATCCATTTGGTATCCATCCTATTCGCATCGATGACGTGGCTCAGAAACCCAGGGGAGATTCATTTTTGATGCCAAGTTGACTGCTTTTTCATCCAAACACGTTCCATTTGTATCGATCTAAGGTGCTTATTTCGCATTGATGATCCGATGACCTTTTCGTATCAATCGATCAATCCCCCTTCGTATCCATCAACATATACCTGCTTCATGTTCGTATTGATCCCCTGCTTTACCTTTCGTATCCATCGGTTGCCCCTTCCTTCGTATCGATCCAGCCATGATCGGTACGAAATGTGCCAACAAGTTCTGCCGCATTCATCGATCGATGAGTAAGTATCGATACGAACCCATATCCATCAAGTCTGCATCAATCCAAGTCTCGCTTCTTTCGTATCCATCTAGCGCCGCAGCCTAGGAATCGATCCCGTACCATGTTCTTCGTATCGATCCCATGTTTTGATCGATACGAAATGCATCGAGACGAAGACTGACCGATCCAAACCAAATGCCAAGCGCACGTGTTGATCCAAACTCGCATCCATCTGCTGACACGCCTCTATCGATACGAACCGTATCGATACGAACGACATTCATCGATCCGAAGTAACCCACGTTGATCGATACGAACAGTATCGATTTGAACCATATCGATGCGAAGGTATCAATGCGAACCATTTCTCATCAACATTGATCCATCCATATGTCGATCATACAAACTTCGATTGACCTAAGATTTGAAACGTAGCCTCACCTAGTCTTGTCCATTATTCCCAATCGATCCCGTCTTGATTGGAGCTTGACCAAATTTTGATGATATCGATCACAACCTTGTTTCCAATCGACCTCCAATCCCGATATCCATTCTTTCCGACCAATTTGTTGATATCCCGACATTGTCCAAAAGGCGGGGTAACATTTGCCCTTCAAAACATGTCTTGTGGTAAGGAGTGTTTTGAACAGCTCTGAATCCGACTTCTGAAGTCCATATTCCATCCACGGCCGTACCATTCGATCTATAATCCAATCCATTACCAAGTCATCATATCCGAGTGCCATAGTCTTATCCTCATCCAAATTTGCGACCGCTCCGAGTCGATATCCAATTCCGAATCCAGTAACCAAATCCTTAGACAATTTCATATCCATCTAAACACAACAACCAAGTTCTAATCCATCCATATCCAATAATTGAATCCAGGACCTCTTCAGGTCGATATCCAAATCGGAGAACACTCCGGGTCCATACCCAATTCCTTAGCTATTCATAGCCAATATCTGAATCCATAACCTCTCCGGGTTCTTGCCAAGCGTAATCAACACTCGACGACCTGTATTGAATAACGCCTTGGGTTCCTGGTTCAGTGTCCCTGAACGTTGAGTAATGTCATGGCTTAAGTGACTTGGCCGTTTGCCCAGAGTTTGCTACTTATTACATATCATCCCTGTCAGTCGATAACCAATCGACCATCATTCCTGGGCCTCGTGCCATCGTCGTTTGAGGTAAACGATGGCTGCTTTTGTTCCCTCGTCGCATTCCGAATTCCGACGTACTGTCGAAGACTCGCAGCTGACCTCTCCTTCCAGGCTCCTCGATTATATCCTTTATATGCTTGCTACATAGCATATCAATACTTAATAACGGTTAGCCAGAGTGCCTGTATTAGATATAAAAACTTAGCAAGTGCCTAACTAGAATGCTTAAATTCGTGCCTAAGACGACTTATGAGATATGGTAAGAGAAGAAATCCCAATACAAGTATTTGAAAGTTTGGGTCCATCCTACGTTAAGAATGTTGGCTCTAATAAACTTCAGACATGATTGGCTCTGTGTAAAATAAAAGGATATATTACGAAATCTATGAAATATATTTTCTATAATACCGGGAAGCAAGTTATTGTTTCCCGGCACACTGTACTTCTAGAAAAGAAATATCTATCAAAAGAAATTAATAGCGAATTTACAGACTTACATTAGATCTGAGAAATTAACATTGGGGCTGAATCGGTCGAAGAATTAAATTCACCGTTATACTAAGTATGCAACCTGTTAGAAGGTCCAATAGGAAATTTCATGCACCAAAGGGATATTATGGTTTTCTCATGAAAGAAAGAGGATCCTGCATTAGAGACACTTCCCTCACATTTTGACAATCACTACGAAGTAAAGACTATACTTTGTCTTGAAGTTATGAAATACGTAATAGATTCCATGTATGTGTAACGACCCTGAATTTTTGCCGTCTTGAGTTTTGAATTTTAATTTTTAATATTCAATAATACGGTATTTTAATAAAAATAAAATCTCTAATAAATGATAATTGGTAATAATATATAGCTTTTAAGCCAAGATAATATTTTGAATTTTCAGATTTTTATTCATAAAATAGGAAATTGGTTTAATTGGAATTTCTTATATATATATTCAGAACAACATAATTTATATATATAAATTGGAAACAAATTCGTAGCAAATAAATGTAGATGGATAAGAAGGATATATTATAAATAGAAATGATTTTGGCTTATGAACAATTTAGTGCATTATAAACACAAGAGTATAAAATTATATTTTTCCTACGTATATACATGTTAGTTTAGGGGAGAAGAATGTAAAAGTACATCTGTAATATTTTTAAACAAATAAAAATGGTATGCTAAAAACAATATACGTAATGGTAAGTGAAATATATATGTATATGAACTAAATAAATGCAGTGATCAAATATATATATATACATATATATATATATATATATATATATATATATATTGAAAAATGGAGGAAAAGATATGCGTGAAAAATACGATGATAGGAATGAGAAAATTTATAATATCATTTTTAAATAAGAAATATTTTACAATATAATGTTTGACAAAAGAATGTTATTTAGAATGCAATAGTACAAAATTTCGTTTGCATTGAATTAGACATTTTAAATACAAAAAAATGTAGAAAAAAAATGTTATTTAAAGACGGAATGGTAAGATATTTAAGTTCCTTGAGTTATATATATATATATATATATATATATATATATATATATATATATATATATATATTAATAGAAATATACATACATACATGTATGCATGCATGCATGCATACATAAATGTATAGAAATATACATACATACATACATGCATGCATGCATGCATACATAAATATATATATATATATATATATATATATATATAAATGAAGACTTAAATGGCTTATGTAAAACCACTTTTCATGTTGTTTAAAAACATAAGAAAAGCATGATTAAGAATCAAGTGAAAGTAAAAGCAATAAAAGGGATAAATGACCAACGTAAATCAAGCAGGAAAGTAAAACATACGTATGCATTGCCAAGTCCAAGTAAATAGGTAAAAGAAAATATACAGCAAAAAGGAGTAAACAAGTAAAAATATATGCACACTTGTTCAAATAAATAAACAAGTAAAAGAAGTTATCTGGCCAAACATGGAAAGGCTGATGCAAGGCAAACACACACACACACACACACACACACACACACATATATCGATTCAAAAAAAAATGTGAAGAGTGAAAACAAACTTCATTTCAATTCACTCAAATATCATATTTCAGCAACCAAAAAAGTTAAAATCAACTTTAGCCACAAAAACTACAACTTAGATTTTCACAAAATATTTTCAATCTATCAAAACCTTGTACAAGCTTGCAAATTCCTCTTGAACCCCAAACTCTTGTACGCATACATCATTACAAACATGTATGTATATATAGAGAGGGGTGTGATAATTCGGTTGTTTTCAAACAACAAAGCCTGTAAAAAAATAAAAACTCTGTAAAACAAAAAAAAAGCACAGTAAAAAGAAAGAAGCATCTGTTCCTTCTTAAATCCAAAGCAAGGCAAGCCTATTGAGTATTAGATCGAAAACTAACTTCAAACTGGAAGTTTTCAAGGAATCTCAGCATGGTTAAGGTGAGCATTTAAATTTGTTTGCTTGGAATGTTCAAAAATTTTCTCGGTCATGTTCAAAACAGAGGAAATTTCTATATATGACTAATTTCAAAAATCAATATCTCCTTGCTCGATTTGAATTAGTAAATGATGTGAACCGATGAAACTTTTGTTTCCGAGTATAGAGTATGACAAAAATAGTTTGAAGCTCGTTCATTTTATATATTGTGTGTAATGGCCAAGTAACAGTAAACAACCCCAATTTTGACGAATTTCAACATGCTTAAAACATTGAATCAGTTATGTCGTCATGATTGCAGCATAGAGATCGGATTTTTAGTGAACAAATCAGGATTTTTAATAGCTAGGATTGTAAGAAATGGTGAGATGATCGGAATTGGCTAAAAATAATAATTTATGGAGATATAGTCGATGAGGAGGGGTACAACATAGGTGAGGAGGAGCAGGGGAACGTGAGGAAGAGGTTCACCATAGCCATTGATCGATTATAGCTTCGGTGGGCGATGGCGATGGGTTTTTAGGGTTTAAGGGAGGATCGAAGTGGTTGTCGAATGCGATCGAAATAAGGCGAATGCAAGCGGCGAGGGGAGTGCGCTCTTCGATTGGAAGTGCGTGAGTGGTTGGGCTTTCGAAGGGCGAAGGAGGTTGGATTAAGCGTGAAGCAAGGAGATGGGACGAGGGTGATATGGTTGATGGCGGAAAATATGGGATCATGCGTTTGTTCGATTTAGGCCAGTGGTGGTTGGAGGTGGAGCTAAGGGAAGGACGTGATCGAGTTTTGGATGAGCCGTTTGCGAATGGTCTCGGTTGGTTGAGCAGAGGCGAGGGTGGTTCATGTACGTGCATACGTGCATGCATGTACAGGCAACATTTAGTTTTGGAGAACGATGATCGAACGTGGAAATGGTGATGATGAAGTGTAACGATCCCCCGTTCTGACCGCCTCCAGTCGGTAATTAAACCAACTAGAAACGTTCAAAATGACGGATTGTTATTTAGTTTATAGAATTTAAACAGAATCAGTCACAGAATCACAGAATAATAATAATATTTCACATAAATGAATTTTTCTTTTATATACAAATATCAGAGTTTATACAATGCATTTAAATTTTTATACAGCGGAATATTTCTTTAAAATACAAAAATCCTGAAAAGCTAAAGTGAAGCGGTAATCCCCCTTCTCTCTCTAACTTCGATGCCTGACGATCTTCAAGCTGTAAAATACTCGGTCTGACCCGAGTATCACATTCAAAAGAAAATAATACACGGGTCAGTCTAATTCAAAACTCAGTTATTAGTGCATAGAAGCAATAATAATTAAATAGCAATTAGATGACAGTCACAGATAAATTCACCTATCCGACCCTTTAACAAGAAATCGGATAATGGTAAATATAACACTTAACAGTGTTAAAACAACAAATCAGTAGATTCAAATTATCAACGAAGATAGACGAAGGGATTACTAATGGAGATAATTTAGAAAAACAGCCAAATTGCCTAAACGGCAATTAACAACAAAATCATCAATTTAAATCAAATCAATTTAAATAATTGAAAAGTTACTTGAAAACATCAAAACCGATTGGCTGCGGTACACGCACGCGTGACACTGCCTCGCCAATACGGCATATGAAACACGCACAGAATCAATGGATCAAAAGCAAAAGAAATATCAATTAAAGTCAATACTGCGTGGCTGCAGAGGTCAAGTCAGTAACTCCACGCAGCTGCAACAAAATGAATCAGAAATTACACCCCAAAAGATAACATTTCTAAGAACTGCATAGTGTCACGCAACGGTCAAATGAAACTGCAATTGAATAGACAGTACACAACACAATAGGTCCAACCATGAAGTTCCAGTATGAAGTACACAGGAAATGCACAAATATGCGACAAGACTTGCAGCTATGCCACAATGCAGACAAGCTACAACGGATAATCAAACTCAACAAAAATCAGCCTACAAAGTTCCAGTGAAGTGAAATAGTGCAACTCAATATGGCAACACAACTACACAATGAAGCATGAATGAATGCTACAGTGACCAACCAAAAGTTCAAGTAAATCAAAGTGTGCAACTCAAAAATATACACAAGTGCAGACCAAATGCTCAAGCCACCAAGAATAAGTGCAATGACCAGAGCACAAAGAAGTACAAATTGAAAACTAAAAAAAACATCAAAGATTATGTATGCAGACCAGAAAAATCAGACTCAACTACAGGGATGGATACAATGTCAAAGCACAGAGCAACCAAATGTTAACAATCAATGAACAAAGTGAATACAAGAACCAGTTGAGATGAACAATGCAAGAACATGAAATCAGACCAACAGCTACATGAAGAAAACATGCATGCAACATGGACTGCAGACAACTCAAATGAACCAAATGCACATGTTAACTGCAATGAAAACAAAGTCAGACCAACAGCAAATGAATAGGTAAATGCAATTCGGAGGATGATAGTGGTAATCACAGAACAAGACCAACTCGATATCACTGACCACATACAATCAGACAGCATCAATAACAAGTGGAGATGATACAAATACACAAAATGCAGAGAGAGGATCAACAGCCCCAAGTCAAGATAGAACTACAGGAATGTACCAAGCAACCAGGCTACAACCAGACATAGTGCAGACCACAAACTAAATACAAAGAAGAGTGCAGTACAGCTACTACAATGATGCAAGTTCAAGTAAATTCAAGTCAAAAACAGAGAAATTCACAAGAGACAGTGAGCTAATATGTAAATCCAGATTCGAAGATACAGGGTATAATGATGCAGTAAACTACAGTTTCGCAATTAATAACAAAGTCATGGCTTCCAGTTAATCAAGTCATTCAATGCCGAAGTCGAGGAACCGTCGAACAAATTCATGTCGACAGCAAAAGTGACAAACATCAAAATCGCAGTAAGAGTTCACATATCAACATCAATTTCCAACATCAACAAAACAAAAAGGCAGAGATAATACAACATCAAAGCAAAAATTCGAATTGCAGAAGCACCCTACTAAGAGAGAACCAGATGTGAGTATGTCAAATTACTCACCTTAGTACGAAGCGAGGAGTACGAATGATCAACGAAGCAAGCCCTAAATCAGAGAAACAAAGAGCAACACCATCGATCGAAGCCGGCGCCCTTGATTTGAAAAGCCCTAAGCTTTAGAGAGGAACGAAGATCAAAGCCCCAAAATTTTCTTTTGAACGAAGGAACGAACGAAGATTTTGAGTAGAGAGGCCGCTATTTTTTTTCTTTGCTCGATTTGTGGTTTCGAACGAATGAAGATTAAAGAGGAACGGCTGCCATTATTTCGTTTTTTTTTTCTATCTGCATTGAAATGATGAAGGGGTAGGGTGGCTGAAGTGATATTGCATATTATAAAACATATTGTCTTCCTTTGCAAGCCTTCATAGATATTTATGTTTCTTTTATTTAGTCTAATTGCTCTGCAATACAAATGAAGTTCTTGTTAACATGATATTAGAATTTATCTAACATATTTACCTTATATTTTAAAATTTAAGATATTTACATTGTTATTCCTTCATTATCTAGATATTAACTTAAAACAATTTATAAAAGAAACTATCTCTTTATAAATAAACAACATAATCTATTTGAATTTGGAAAAACTCAAATCGATTAACCAATAAATCTCACAATTTTAGATCAAGAATTAAATCAGTTATCAATTTTAAAATAAATTAAAATTCGAAATTGTTAAAATTTAATCTCCAAACTCATAGTTATATTGGGAATTCAATTTAAATCATCATTCAAATATAAAAATTAATAAAATATTTTCAATTTAAATTGTTAAAAATTCAGGGTCGTTACAACCTTCTCCCCTTAAAAGAATTTCGTCCCGAAATTACAAGTTAGGAAAAATGATTATTAAAATCTCACCGATATTTATACTCTACACAATTTATAAATATAGGATTCATTCCATTTATTTTATCTCACTAGATTTGTTCATTGATTTCTACAATCAAGACGCAAAAGTCTTTTGCCAAAATTTTCAACTTACTAAACTCAGATTTTAAACTTGAAATTCTTCATGTTAGAGATTTGCAAAGTATAACTTTTCCAAAGCTGTGGACTTTCAAAATATTTCAAAAATCCTCTTCCTTAGTTTATTAGGTAGGAATTATGTAATTTTAATTTCATACTATCGATTTACTATTTAAAGTTTGAAAATACTTGCTAACTCGAAATTTAATAAGTCTATCGTCGTTCTTAAAGACATTAGGCATACGCTGGCCAGGCGTAGGACTAAAAATCTCCAAGTACTAAATATACTTGCTTCAATTCCCATTGAAAATTCTTTTAAAATTTTTTTTTAAAAATGGATATGGAAAGCACATTCCCCCATGGATCATAGTTTACCCGGCGGTTACGCTACTATCCCAGTAGAATCGCTTGTAACCGTAGATTTCTCATCTCTCTTGAATTTCGCCATGGTTGTTTCCATAGATCGCGGTCCACACGGCGGTTACGCTACTATCCCAGTAGAGTCGCTCGTAACCGTAGGCATCTCGCCCCTCGAATTTCGCCTTGGCATCTAGATTGCACTTTACTCGGCGGTTGCGCCACTATCCCAGTGGGATCGCTTGTAACTGTAGGCATCTCGCCCCTCAAATTACGCTAGTCACTCCAACTAATGGAATTCAAATGGCCACTCCAACTAATGGAAATCAAATGGCCAATCCAACTAATGGAATTCAAATGGTCAATCCAACTAATGGAATTCAACGTAGCTACGATTTTCAAATGGACACTCATATCGAGTTCCAACAACCTTCACAAATTTTAAATGGAAGGTACTTTTCCATATCCTCAGTTTAGAAAACATAATATCATACATAGATAGTACTTCATTTCACATTTCGTACATATCCTACCTACGTAAACTTACACAAGTTTCCCATAACAATTTCTTTCCAAACTGATGGTTTTCGAATTTACTACATTTTCATATATAAGTTTCGAAAACCTTGATATCTCATACCCATAACAAATAGAGGATTCATGAGTTTCCCATCTCATTACAGATTTAAAATTTTCCTCTAAGTCGATTTGGAATTTTAAGGTTATCTCAAACCTAATTCACATTCATAATCCAATTTATTATCGACTTCACACTCGATTTGGATTCCACGTTACATCGTCAATTCTCAACACATAATTGATGTCTACCGATATATAACCTCTGAGCTCGTACGTCTCAGAGAAGGGTGTTAAGCTAAGAAGATAAATTCTCCGCCACCAAACAGATATATATTTAATAGAGATCAATTGCTATGTCATCAATTCACAATGTTAGACATACAATTCAAATCGACAATCCGAAATTCAAAGCTCAATTTATATTGTTTTTGGTGTCGAAGTTAAACTCAATTTAACTCAAGATTCAATCTTTTTGGAAAAATGTCCAAGTTGAACTAATTGTTCAAATTTCCTAAAAATATCTTTACAAGATATATATAATTTTTCACACTTAACCATTTGAAAGCAAATTTCAAATCATTTTTCACCTTTCAATCTTTGGAAACAAATTTCAAAGCAATTTCCTTAAACGGAAACATTTCCAAATATTTATCCATTTTAAACTTAAAATGGTTCATTTAAATCAATCAAATAAATCCTTACCGATTTATTTTAAACTTACGTTCCAAATTCATAAATTTATTTCCACACTTCAAAAATAAATCAATGTTTATTTTTTAAACAAATTTCCCTTTCTTTTATAAATTCCATAGCGAATTTACATTTCTAAAATATCTATGAATATACAATTTTCAAATGATTTCTAATATTCATTATCAATTTATCTTTAAAAGATAAAATCTCAAAACATTCACTTCATATTGGAAAAACATTTCCATACCTATTTAATAATAAGTAATCCACAAATCAATTTATTTTCAACACTTGAAAAACATTCAATATACTTAAATCATAATCAAGTATATATATTTCATTTTTTTAAAGAAAGCGTCCTTTTAAACACATTTATTTGAGTCAAAACGAATGTTGCATAAAACATTGTTACGACGACCCAAAATCACTAGTATAGGGATTCGAATTTAGGATAGATATATAAATCCCAATACTATATAAACATTTCCTTTTGGAAACCATTTACCATAACAACAGTGTTATAGTCCACCATTTCCTTTTATTTCTCTCGAAAACGTCTATTTCGACAATGAATGTTGAAATCTATGATTCGATACTTAATGCATTTTAAAACATCTTTAAAACCATTAACTTCATTTCATAATATCACTTCCCTAAAACATATCCGTTTTATTTAATAATATATTCACTGTCCAAAATCGTGAATATATTTATTTATTCAATTAAATGTTTTTACACATTTTATTTTAAAGGATTATCCACTGTCCAAAATCGTGGATAAAATTCCCAACCAACTTTTATTATCACAATATTTAACTTAAAGGATAATTCGCTGTCCAAAATCACGAATATATCTCCTTTAATAACTTCTATGTTTCTTTTATCAAATTCAATTGGTTTCGAATTTATAAACAATCTTTACAAATTCCATTTTTATTTATAAACTTCGATTTATAAATCTCCTTTATTAATTCAATTCAATTTATATAACTCAATTATATACCAAAAGTCCATTTATAAGTTAAGTACTTATAATCCATTTATTTACTAAATCGTTCTTCACAACATTTGAAATCAATTTTCAAAAGAATTCAGAATCAAATTCCCAAATTATAATTTAATGATCCCCTTGGCTATAACCAAATTAACATGTTGTTTTATTTCCCGATTATTACCTTGGAGATATTCAAAATATTTGATTTAAACCAATTCATTAATTCACTTAACTTATATATTTCAGTTTTCATAAATCTCAGCAATTCGGTAATGGGTTTTCGAATGATCGGGACTCAAATCTAAGGAGACCTTACCGAAAAGAAACTATTGCAAACCTAAATTTAGAGAGCTACAAAAGAGAGGGGGATTGTCCGAAAGGATTTAAATTTTCAAATAACTTTTATTTTCAATAACAATTTTATACTTCATTAGATTTGAAAAACATTTTCTTTAAAGTGATTCTAGTAACTATTCATATTAAACGCCATAAACTAAGCTTTGTGTAAACCAAAGCTCTGATACCACTTTGTAACGATCCCCCGTTCTGACCGCCTCCAGTCGGTAATTAAACCAACTAGAAACGTTCAAAATGACGGATTGTTATTTAGTTTATAGAATTTAAACAGAATCAGTCACAAAATCATAGAATAATAATAATATTTCACATAAATGAATTTTTCTTTTATATACAAATATCAGAGTTTATACAATGCATTTAAATTTTTATACAGTGGAATATTTCTTTAAAATACAAAAATCCTGAAAAGCTAAAGTGAAGCGGTAATCCCCCTTCTCTCTCTAACTTCGATGCCTGAAGATCTTCAAGCTGTAAAATACACGGTCTGACCCGAGTATTACATTCAAAAGAAAATAATACACGGGTCAGTCTAATTCAAAACTCAGTTATTAGTGCATAGAAGCAATAATAATTAAATAGCAATTAGATGACAGTCACAGATAAATTCACCTATCCGACCCTTTAACAAGAAATCGGATAACGGTAAATATAACACTTAACAATGTTAAAACAACAAATCAGTAGATTCAAATTATCAACGAAGATAGACGAAGGGATTATTAATGGAGATAATTTAGAAAAACAGCCAAATTGCCTAAACGGCAATTAACAACAAAATCCTCAATTTAAATCAAATCAATTTAAATAATTGAAAGTTACTTGAAAACATCAAAACCGATTGGCTGCGGTACACGCACGCGTGGCACTGCCTCGCCAATACGGCATATGAAACACGCACAGAATCAATGGAGCAAAAGCAAAAGAAATATCAATTAAAATCAATACTGCGTGGCTGCAGAGGTCAAGTCAGTGACTCCACGCAGCTGCAACAAAATGAATCAGAAATTACACCCCAAAAGATAACAGTTCTAAGAACTGCATAGTGTCACGCAACGGTGAAATGGAACTGCAATTGAATAGACAGTACACAACACAATAGGTCCAACCATCAAGTTCCAGTATGAAATACACAGGAAATGCTCAAATATGCGACAAGACTTGCAGCTATGCCACAATGCAGACAAGCTACAACGGATAATCAAACTCAACAAAAATCAGCCTACAAAGTTCCAGTGAAGTGAAATAGTGCAACTCAATATGGCAACACAACTACACAATGAAGCATGAATGAATGCTACAGTGACCAACCAAAAGTTCAAGTAAATCAAAGTGTGCAACTCAAAAATATACACAAGTGCAGACCAAATGCTCAAGCCACCAAGAATAAGTGCAATGACTAGAGCACAAAGAAGTACAAATTGAAAACTAAAAAAAACATCAAAGATTATGTATGCAGACCAGAAAAATCAGACTCAACTACAGGGATGGATACAATGTCAAAGCACAGAGCAACCAAATGTTAACAATCAATGAACAAAGTGAATACAAGAACCAGTTGAGATGAACAATGCAAGAACATGAAATCAGACCAACAGCTACATGAAGAAAACATGCATGCAACATGGACTGCAGACAACTCAAATGAACCAAATGCACATGTTAACCGCAATGAAAACAAAGTCAGACCAACAGCAAATGAATAGGTAAATGCAATTCGGAGGATGATAGTGGTAATCACAGAACAAGACCAACTCGATATCACTGACCACATACAATCAGACAACATCAATAACAAGTGGAGATGATACAAATACACAAAATGCAGAGAGAGGATCAACAGCCCCAAGTCAAGATAGAACTACAGGAATGTACCAAGCAACCAGGCTACAACCAGACATAGTGCAGACCACAAACTAAATACAAAGAAGAGTGCAGTACTGCTACTACAATGATGCAAGTTCAAGTAAATTCAAGTCAAAAACAGAGAAATTCACAAGAGACAGTGACCTAATATGTAAATCCAGATTCGAAGATACAGGGTATAATGATGCAGTAAACTACAGTTTCGCAATTAATAACAAAGTCATGGCTTCCAGTTAATCAAGTCATTCAATGCCGAAGTCGAGGAACAGTCGAACAAATTCATGTCGACAGCAAAAGTGACAAACATCAAAATCGTAGTAAGAGTTCACATATCAACATCAATTTCCAACATCAACAAAACAAAAAGGCAGAGATAAAACAACATCAAAGCAAAAATTCGAATTGCAGAAGCACCCTACTAAGAGAGAACCAGATGTAAGTCAAATTACTCACCTTAGTACGAAGCGAGGAGTACGAATGATCAACGAAGCAAGCCCTGAATCAGAGAAACAAAGAGCAACACTATCGATCGAAGCCGGCGCCCTTGATTTGAAAAGCCCTAAGCTTCAGAGAGGAACGAAGATCAAAGCCCCAAAATTTTCTTTTGAACAAAGGAACGAACGAAGATTTTGAGTAGAGAGGCCGCTATTTTTTTCCTTTGCTCGATTTATGGTTTCGAACGAATGAAGATTAAAGAGGAACGGCTGCCATTATTTCGTTTGTTTTTTTTTTCTATCTGCATTGAAATGATGAAGGGGTAGGGTGGCTGAAGTGATATTGCATATTATAAAACTTATTGTCTTCCTTTGCAAGCCTTCATAGATATTTATGTTTCTTTTATTTAGTCTAATTGCTCTGCAATACAAATGAAGTTCTTGTTAACATGATATTAGAATTTATCTAACATATTTACCTTATATTTTAAAATTTAAGATATTTACATTGTCATTCCTTCATTATCTAGATATTAACTTAAAACAATTTATAAAAGAAACTATCTCTTTATAAATAAACAACATAATCTATTTGAATTTGGAAAAACTCAAATCGATTAACCAATAAATCTCACAATTTTAGATCAAGAATTAAATCAGTTATCAATTTTAAAATAAATTAAAATTCGAAATCATTAAAATTTAATCTCCAAACTCATAGTTATATTGGGAATTCAATTTAAATCATCATTCAAATATAAAAATTAATAAAATATTTTCAATTTAAATTGTTAAAAATTCAGGGTCGTTACATGAAGCTTTGGGTTGGTCTTGAATCGTGCGTGTGGATAGTGTAGTCATCGAAGAAGGTAGCAAGGTGATCGAAGCTTGATGCATTGATTTGGATTTCATGGTTTTAGCTGAGATTTTGGCAAAAAAGACAGAGAAGTAAGGGAGGAGAAGAGAGAAAGGGGAAATGGTTATCGATCTAAAAGAAATGGCTTGGCCCATATAAATAAAAATAAATAAATGTTTGTTTTAAATAGGGTTTGAATACTTTAAAATTTATTCTCTAGCAAACCGTAAGTCTGTTTGGAGTGAAACTTTTTGCAATAGGTTCGTATCGACGAACACTACGTCGTTGTAAAATTTGTCGACAAGTTCGAATAAGTGAAAATTTAAGGTTTTTTAGAATGGACAGAAATTAAATCACCCGATTGAACAAATTTAGTCTTTTAAATTTATATGACTTGTCTATTGAAGTTATTTGCCCAGATAAAAATAATAATGAGTTAATTAAAGTTAATTTTGATGATTTGACATCGGTTTAGTGGAATAAAACACCATTCCGCTAATTAAATTAATTGGACCCATATTGGTAGAATATATCACCGTTCTGCCATTATTACCGAATATGTTTGTTTTGGACATTAACTAGCAGAAATAAACCCTGTTCTGCTATCATATTTATATTGACATCTATTTATTATCCTGGTAATTATATTGGACAATATGATGTTGAATTGATTATTAAAAATGAATTGATGAGAATATCTGAATTTGTTGTTATGAATTGTGATGGAATAGATGGTAACTTGGATAAGTACCACTGGAATTAATAAGCCGCTTTCAAATTTGGAAGTTGATTTTGAATCCAAGGATTGTTTCAAGAATAATTATTTTATGATTCTTAAAAGTTATTTAAAAAGTACTTAATTATGGCTTTCAAGTTATCTAATTATTTTAAGTGTTAGAAAATATATTTTAATTACTATGAAAGGTCATCTTATAATTATTTGTTTAAAGTTAATTATTATTTAAGAATTAATCAGTATTATTATTTCAAAAGAAAATTTATTCAATATTAATATTGCTTCATACAATAAACTTTTATAAAAAAGTATTTTCCTGAATTAAAGTTGGAAAATCTGTATAGAAAATTTATAATTATTATTTTGAGATAATTATTAAATAAAGTTTTCGGGAAGTAATCACATACTTTTACAGCGAAAATCGGAGGCAGGGATTGCCTGCAGTTAACTTGGATTTCTCTAGCGTGATTTGGCTTTGGTGCGAGAGGTCACAAGTTCGAAACTTACCTAGCGTGATTCGAACGTTTATTGACATGTGATATGTTGTCACAATAATTTGTTGTATATAAAGTACCATTTCAAAAAAAAAAACTTGAATTTCTCTAGGATAGTGACATAATTATTGAGTTGCGAATCCATGGTTGATACCGCATAGTACTTTCCATATTTATTTAAAAGGTTTTTAAATATTATTGAAGGAAACTAGGCTCAGGGACTGGGATGTTTTTTTATAATAGCAACTAGGTTCAGGGACTAAGAATATAAAATAGGATGGGCTTTGGGCTGGCTGTTTTTTTTTATACAAAGGTTAGGCTGATTTAAAACATATGGTTGATAGTGTTAATTAAAATAGTTATATAGATTAAAATGGATGGCTAAATTTAATATTAAATAACGTTAAGCAGTTTTGTTGTTTATATTCTCTTTATAAACTATATTTTTTATTATATTTGCAATGTTTATTGTCACTTTTTCATTAAACATACAAAAATCCAATATCGGGACCGAAACCAAAACTTCCAAAATTGACCGAAACCAAGCAAATTTCAAATAACCGAAAGCGAGATCGAGGCCGAGTTCTCGAACCTTGAAATATATACATAAACAATATTAACAACTTAATTTATTATCCATTTATCTCGATAAATCTATCATACATTGCATTGTATAATTCTATTTTTAGCATCAAATAACTATACTTAAACATTTCTACAACTATTTACAACTTTCCAAGTTGTCTTATGATATCTTTTATTTAAATCCATGTATTTGAACTACATATGGAATATCATATTTAGACTATTTAAATAATCCCAATAAATAGTTTGTCCGTTTTTCTAATAAATCCTAAAATATATGTCAATTTTAAAGCATGTGTGTTCATGTTAACAAAAAAGATTTTTTTTCATTTAATTGTAAAAATGTATAGATCACATACATTAAATTACTTACGTAAACAATAATGACTAAGTGAATTTGTAAATCAATTATAATCATGTATCTTAAAAATTTATCATGTAGCATGTTGCAAAATTCTGTTTTTAACTTCCAACTATGCATTAAGATTCATACAATTTTTGAAAAAATGCTTTTCAATTCTTTCCTATTATTTACCTGTAAGTCCATATATTTAAACTAATTATGTAATTTTAAATTTAACATATTTTTAAAACCAATTAAATAATATTTTTTAATTTATCTAAAATCATTGAAAATATGTCTGTTTCAACATGTATGTCATCATACTAAAAAAATGATAAAATTATACATAATTTTATAGTTAATTGGTAATGTTAATTTTGTTAAAAATAATTAAAATTTTGTCATAATAATTGTCTAGTTTACATATACTTAATTTTATAGTATTCTTTGTAGCCTAAAGTATGTATATGGTATCATAGAAATTTATACTTTGTAGGAGTATAGTTTTCATAGTATTAACAATATATAGGCTGTTCAAATTCCTGCATCTTATGTGGAAAATTAGGTTTGAAGCCAACTTATGCGGATGTATCGCATTGTAGGTATAGGTCAAAAATTTCGTGTATCGTATTTCAACTATTACATATATTAAGAGCTATAATGTATCTTTCTCGGTTTCATAATTCCATATGGCAGTTAGATTGAAAAGGATTTTAGCACCAATTAGAAATGTGTTGGGAGTAAACATTGTGAAATTGGTCTATTATGTTTAAATTAAGCTTTGTTTGTCTTGCTTTTCAATTTTTCTTGTTACAAAGAGCTACTGGAGATTTTTAAACTTGATTAAGCCGCAAACATATGTCCTGCTCTTGAATTTTGGCAGTTGTGAAGAGTTAGTGTAAGCAGGTTGTTATTCGATAAAATCCTTAATGCATGGATCCCAAGTATCTATTGAAGCATGCTATTGAAACATTAAATCTTAAAACTATCTTTTCTTAAAATGCTTATTTTTAGCCTGAAGTCCACGAGTTGCATTAAAAGGTAAGGAAGATGATATTGATTGTCTAGATAATGAAATTACTTGTACTAATGATATCGAAGATGTCGTAAACCCATGACAACATGGGCATAAAGAGGTTGCTAGCTTATCTTCTTCGTCACGACATGAATCACCGCGTTGTATCCCATGTCTTACCTATGGAAACCAGGTACATAATAGCCTCTTTTGAAAAAAATTAGTTTACACCACAAGTGATTATTATTGATGTGGTTGCTAAATGAGTGGAAATTGGTGTAGGTTCAGGTTCAGTTCAACTTGCATGTACTCTACTCTATTTGGTTTAGTATTTGATTATCAAGTTAAGAAAGAAGAATTTACTATAAAGTTACTTACAGGAAACCAATATTATATTAATAATGTAAAATTAGTTAATTTTGAACCGCTCTTACAGTCTACCTACAAAAAGCACTAAACCCTATAATATTTAATTGATGTAGTGAGATATAACATTTTCAAAGAGTAACTTTGGAACTAAGAAAAATAAAAAAATATTATGGGAAGGTGTATTTCTAAAGATATCGTTAGCAATAAGGAATCGCTTATTGTTTCTAGAGAGATTAACTACTTATAACAATGAAGTACCTCCCCTATTAGGTCAAAAAATTTAATATGGAAATGAAAATGTTATCCAGGTTTTTAACCCAGCAGGATCCAACGGGAGACGGAAAAATCTCGTTATTAGAATGGTTTAGAATTTAACCAGAAAGGCAAAGGCAAGGAGTTAGCGAGAGCCGAGCTATACTACTAAGACAACGACTGGGATCAAATAAACCAAGAGACTAGCATTCTTTCAGCCCAATCAGCAGCTGAGCGCAAATAGTTAGTAAATTGTCATAAAAACGGAATAAGAACGACACAAGGCTATGGAAAATCCCCAAATTCCAAACTCTGGAAAAAAATCCTAAGTGCTTGGATCGCTAGCGATCCAGCGACCCATACTCTATAGATCGCTAGCGACCTATGCTTCTTCTGAAACTCCAATGAGCTAATTAAGGAAGCAAAGGAAAAAGGTGCAAAGTCACTAGCTCGTGTGCGAGCCAAGTCTATGGGTTACTTGGGACCTATAGACCATGGGTCGCTCGTGACCCATAAGTTTGGCTCAGGTTGTGAGCTAAACTCCCCAGGGTCATTCCTTGCGTACCTGCGAGCAGTTGATAAACAGACCTGACCCAGAAGCTCTCTGATCTTTATAAACACCATCCTACCTGCAACATAAATGAGATCTTCTCCGGATTAGTTGCTGGAGCTCTGCTGAAACTATTTTTCACTCTTTACCTCCCTCACAACAATCTCCAAAGGAATTCACTGTGATTCTTCAGTGGATTCCAACTTTGGAGATTCAACTCGTGATCAAAAATCTCTTGTAACAACAATCAATCCATAATAAAACTATAAGGTGGTCGTAGGCTTTTTTAACAGCCAAACCACTATAAAAATTCTTTGTCTTCTTTCTTTTACTGTTCTTTTCTATATCTGTTATCTGTGATATTGCTCTGTCAGAACATGGCTGATGCTTTCAAACTCAAATTAGGGTGAAGGTCCAATTTTTTGGTCAACTTTTATATATAGATCTTATTTCATGTTTCTTCGCATCTTTAAACACCAACCAATTTCACTGCTTGTATATTTCACATATTTGTCATACTATTTAGAAATATGAGTATATTTGATGTAGTCGTACCTTTTCAAATATCATACCTAATTAACATATATTTAATCAATTAACAATTAGAAAATATTAATAAAAAATGATTGTATTGAAAAAACTACATTGGATATGATAATAAACATTAGATTTCGTCACAACAAAAAACCGTAACAAAAAACTGATCATATTACAAATTTTTGTTTACAAAGTTCGCATAATGAAAGTTGTAATAAATATTTTTAACGATTGATTTTCTACAGAAAGTAAATGTGTTTTTAAAATTATTTGTATTTTGCAATTGTAACAAAGTGTTTAACAACTTTCTATTCTTGACTATAATATATTAATTTGTAACAATATTTTATTTATAGTTGTCTTACTCATAGGTTGTAAATGATCTTGCTCATAGGTTGTAAATGATCACGCGTAAACACTTTCAATGAAACGTTGTTAACAGCAAATAGAAATTATTAGCAGACACAAATATCTCTATCGGAGGTTATAGTGTTCATGCTAACTAGTCATCCAAAAAAGTTGAAGAAGCATAACAAGGTAAAAAATAGAACTTCGTAAATTTAAAATAATCTTTAAAATTTGGAATTTTTCTAAAATTTCATCTATGATTGAGAAAATAAAGGGTTCATATAACTTTAAGAAATTAGTAAACAAACTTTAACATAAAGGTGGACATTTAACCAATTTAAGCTATGTAACCGACCTAAAACATTCACTGAGCCGACTTAATGGCCGCACAGAATGGTTAGTCGATATTAATAATTAGTCTAATGATCAATCTTATCCGGTTTAACAGCTAGCCATGAACGCTACTTCATACTTTCAAAGTTCTTTATAATGTTTTCGATATCGCTTTACTTCATGGTTTCGGTAGCTTATTATCAAGTTTCCAATAGCACTTTACTTCATATTTCGATGGCTCGTTATTACGTTTTCGTTGGCCATTAACTTCCAAATTTTGAAAGTTCTTTATCAAAATTCATAATACAACAAAAGTTCTATTTCATAGTTACACCTGTGGAGAATATGCATTTCACGTGAATATATATATATATATATATATATATATATTGCATTTTATTTTTTATTTTGGCCATTGTACTGACTCAAACAAGATTAGCAGTCAGTTATGTGAAGAAATAACAACCATGAAATATCTTATGAACTAAAAATAAAGAATGAAATATTTGATATATTTAAATATTATATTTCTTAAAACAAAATTATTATTATTATATATATATATATTATATAAAGCAAATACTTTGGCCAAATGGTCAAAATGAAGCCTTTTTCGGAATACCCAAATTGCATTTCTCCAAAATTCAAAATAAACATATACTATATGGACCCTTTTGTCATTTTGATTCACCAGTTCGCCACTGTAAACATTATCTCACGATTTACCGAGCAGTTTCCTAAATTCTCTTAATTATATACAAAATTGCTCATCGTTTAGCTTCTAGTCGTGAGATTCTTATGTTATTCTTTTTTTTCAAATCTCAGGATCATCAGGCTTTGGGTTTAAATTTGAATTTAGGCCGCGAGCTTGAATAATTTAGTTTGAAGTCTGCTGAATCTAGCGTCGTGATGGGATGATGAATACTTAAGCACTATCAAGTGGATTATGAATCAGATTACTATGAGATCGCCATCATTGCTTTGATTGTTTAATAAAAGGCGTGAAATTTTGTTTTAAATTCAAGTTATGGTTTCCTTCGGAACTAAAATTCTCTTCCCCTACCATCATTTTTTTGTACAGATTGATATGTTGCAAGATGGAGATGGCTCGTTCTTTAACAACTTTCAATCCATCAAGACGCACAAGTAATGTTATCCTATAATTTTATAATTTTATTTAGTCAAGTTGCCTACGTTAGTAACTATTCTATTGAATCGGTATCTTCCTTATTTGTGGTACCCATAGTATTCAAGGGATATGTTAAATCTGCAATGCATAGCAATCTTTGTTAGATTTCCAACTCGATATTTTTTTTGCACCGACTACTTTTTTCCAGAATCAGGTTTACTTTATATTGTAAGTGCACTGAATTACATTAACAAATTGCTTTTGGCCCTTTTTATATATTATGCTGAATAGAAGTAAATATCTAAGTGGTCAACAATTTAGAGGCTTTTTATCAAATGTTTGTAGCAATTATACATAAAAGATCCTTGAAGTTTATAGAACTAAAAATATTTTAATGATTCAAATGAATTCAAAGTTGAAATAACTACATGCAATATAATTTCCTTTTAAACAACCTAATGGACAGGAGAAATGATCCAAAAAAGAGTTGATACTAGCTGCATGACATTTGTGACATGATTGAGACTTTTCAATAATAGCTGGATAAGAAAGTACAAAACCTAAGTATTTTGTAAATAAGAGGAAGAAAGAATAACAAGGATAGTAAAGCAACAAATGCAGTACACTTTCCCTACTTCTCTGTCAACCAAGTATTTTATTAAATTTCTCATAATTTGTATCAAAAAAGGTTAGTGGTAATGATAAGGCTATTATAGTCGTGGATGCAGCATGACATTGTATTCTTCCGAAGTTCAATAATGAAGTTGGACATTACATGTATTTTTCTGTATTTATTGATAAGTTTTAGTATTGGCATGTCAGTCCATATTTTTAAGCTAAAGTTGCACGTATTTGTCATGAACGGTTGTAGCACAGGGAAATGTATCTTAAAAGAAATGTATTTTCAAGTTGAAAACATAAAAAATATTACAAAAATGTTTCGACATTGTAAAATATCGTTTGGTTTTTGATCTATATCACAGTGATAAGATAGATAAGTGGCTTCCAATATTCTTATGATTTTTTTTCAGTGTAGTTCGTGTATTCTGTAACATACCAAATTATAAATTTGTCCAATTGATTATGAACGTAGTAAGATTCCTAAAATACATGTCTAGAAACATTAAACTAAATATACTAATCATATGGATGATACTTAGATAAGTATATGTTTGAAACTTTGTACGATGAATGCATGTTTAAATAATTTGAAGTTGTTTGAACAAGTAGACACAAAAAAATAGGAATGTAGAATGCTCCTTTTGCATTTATTGGATTTCGTATAAGTAGTACTAGAACAATAGTAATCAAATATAATTATGTGAAGGCTATTTTGCATGTTTTGACAGTTAATTATAAGTTGATGATGTGATAATAGCTCATTGATGATTTCCATGTGTACACATAAGGTACCACTTGCACAATATATATAGTAATGTTACCATCACCCTACAAATATAATATTAATTAATGATCAAATAGTAAGGATTTGATGCTAAAAACTCTACCAAATTACATGTGTTTGTTAAACCAAACTATAGATTAGAAGGTTTAGAAATTTGCTACCGATTAAATGTTATGTTAAATAAGTTTTTTGAGGAAAGCATGTTGGAATAAGTTTATCTTCGCCATATAAAGTTAAATATGGAATTATTGAAAATAAGAAGTTTGCGACCAATTTTTCTTATGCATGTCCATCGGGCATGCCTTGGGTACTGGACCATCGTCGCACAATCTTAAACCTAATGGTTCACAGATGAATCAGTTTAGGGGAGATATGAATATTTGTAATAAAACTTATTAGTAAGAGACAATGTTAGATATTACTAAGGCAAACCCTATAGACGATTAATGCACTTCATATCTAAATCATTGGTAAATGTTGGATACGGATGATCTTCGGCTGTGCCGTGTACTTCATCACTATCTTAAAGACGTTTCGACGTTCTGCTCAAAGGTGCAAGCAGTCGAACAAACGCCGTCGCCTCTAGGATAAAACAACCTCTCTCTTTGTTTGGTTTTGTAGTATCGATTCGTCTGCACAAATGGAATCCGCTCAGTTGCACTCAAAGTTGCTGCTCGGTTTTTTTAAGAAATTTCATGGAGAAGAAGAATGGTTTGCTACAGAAGAAAATGTTATTCGTATTTTTTTGATTTCGTCTAACAATCAAGTTTAATAGATGAAATACCAAGTCGAATGTTTTACCGAGTCGTGGAGTAACCTTGGATACGGATGATCTTCGGCTGAGCCGTGTACTTCATCACTATCTTAAAGACGTTTCGACGTTCTGCTCAAAGGTGCAAGCGGTCGAACAAACGCCGTCGCCTCTAGGATAAAACAACCTCTCTCTTTATTTGGTTTTGTAGTATCGATCCGTCTGCACAAATGGAATCCGCTCAGTTGCACTCAAAGCTGCTGCTCGGTTTTTTCAAGAAATTTCATGGAGAAGAAGAATGGTTTGCTACAGAAGAAAATGTTATTCGTATTTTTTTGATTTCATCTAACAATCAAGTTTAATTACATGAAATACCAAGTCGAATGTTTTACCGAGTCGTGGAGTAACTGTTGACTCAAAACTCGGATTTTAAGTTTTACCATCTCAAAAAAAATAACGGTCAAAAATGGGTAAAAATTTCGTCCGAAAATATAAGTGCTACACCACAATAAGCCCGAGCCCGGATCGGGTCGGTCGGTCGGCACGCACGCGTGTGATGGTCAATCATGGTCTCTCTACTCATAAAAGAGCATCATTGGGTGCTCAACGGGTCCAATTTAGCTTCTAAGTATCAAGTATAAATGCTTGATTCTTTTATAAAGTCATACAATGTGGGCTATTCACATATATGAGCCATTCTCACTCCGTTAATTTTTTAATAATTCACATAAAATTTAAAAAAAAAAACATTTCCACCAATCCCCTAGTTGAATTTTTTTAAAATATTTTTCAAGCAGCTTCTGAAAACATAAAACTATGCATAAACAAATGTGTCTTTCGACTTGAACCTTTGCATAGTGGATAAGGTTCGGTTTTTACTAGAATGGCACATAGACTTGAACACTATTCATGATATCAAACCACATACAATCTTTCTGGAGTGCAATCAAATAAGCCCATGCATTTATAGCCATGCATATCTATCTCAGTTTAGTGAATGTTATAAGAATTTTGCCCAAAATTCCATAGAAACGGCCACATTTCCACATCCACATAGGTGAATCTATCAAGAATACTCCTGAAAGTAGGTACTTCACTCTATATAGAGTATAGATCTCATTAAGAGTTTCTATTAACTCATCTTCTAACCACTTCAGGAATACATGCTTCAAAATATATAAAAATAGTATGTTCAACTCATATCACTTCACAACTTGTTCTTACCCATTGAACCTAGTTCTTGGGATCTCTGGTTATTAGGTCGGGTTACTATTGTGCGTGACTCAACAATCTAAGGGAAATAGTCTCATTCTTTTAGAGGTTCTAAGGACTTTCTCTCTAGCTAGTATTTTCATCAAAGGATCGTCTAGATTTTCATCATGGCGTATGTGATCTACTCTAACAACTCCTAAGGAGAGTAGCTCTCTAATAGTGTTGTGCTTACGACGTATCTGTCGTCTCTTACCGTTGTAATAACGGTTTTGTACTTTTGCAATAGCCGTGGTACTATCACAATGTATCAACACAGTTGGTATCGGTTTTTCCCATAAAGCAATCCCAGCTAGCGGATTTATTAAGTAATATACTTCTTACTAGCTGTGGCTAGTGCTATTATCTCAGACTCCATAGTGAACTGAGCCAAAATAGTCCGTTTCGTGGATTTTCAAGAAACAACTCCACCAGCAATGCTAAATATATAGCCACCAGTTGCTTTCGAATCATTAGATAAAGTATTCCAATCTGCATCGGTGTATCCTTCAAGGAACTGATTCGAAAGCTTTATCAAATATCCCATCAGTGTATCCTTCATAGATGTATCCTTCAAGTATCCCAATATACTATTAAATATATAGCCACCAGTTGCTAGATAAATAGTTCGTTTTAGGTCATGACCCTTTCGATAGCATGCCGGTGCTCTATACTAGGTCTATTAGTAAACCTGCATAATAATCTCATGACACAGGCAATGTCGTGTCTAGTACAATCAGTGGCATGCCGAAGGCTGCCAATAATGCTTGCATAATCAGACTGTCTTGCACATTCACCAATGTTCCTAAATAGTTTTACACTAAGACATGGTGCACATGCAGGTTTATTGTCAAAGTAATTGTATTTCTTTAGTAACTTCTCAATGTAACGAGATTGATCCAAAGAAATTATATTTTCTTACCTATTAATCTTAATTCCAAGGACTACACTCACTTCTCCTAGATCTTTCATATCGAAGTTGGCACATAACAAAGATTTGACATTGTTTATAGCAAGAATGTTTGACCTTAAAGATAAGTAGATCATCTACATACAGACATATAAATATATAATAGTGCAAATGTAATTCTCAGATTTACAGTAAATACATCTGTCACTTTCATTAACTTCAAAACCATACGAGATTATAAAGTTATCAAATTTCTTATGCTATTGCTTAGGTGCTTGTTTTAAACCATATAATGATTTATCTAACTTGCAAACTTTGTGTTCTTAACTAAGAATTACAAAGCCTTCACGTTGGTCCATATAAATTTCCTCTTCTAAGTCACCATTTAAAAAAGCAGTTTTAATATCCATTTGGTGTATTATTAAATTATGAATAGATGCTAGTGAAGTTAGTATAGTTACAGGTGAAAAATTGTCAAAAAAGTCTACATTTTCTTTTTGTTTAAACTCTTTAGCTACTTAACGGGCTTTATATACAGCTGGTGTATATTGGATAAAGTATTTTAATCATTGGATAACAAAGCTTTAGTCATCACATCTCTGCAACCCATCAGTGGTTAGTATATGTTGTTCTTCTCTTTCCTGTTTCCAAAATTATGTGTATTTTTTTAATAGTAACTTAGGACTTTGGATTCTTTTAAAATAGGTTGGGCATGAGTTCGGTACCTACCATAAGCAAAACACGATTTGGCTCTTTGGCTACATTGCAAGTTAAGTTTTAATTATATGCTTTCCGTATAATTTATCCATTATTTCCAAATTATTTGTTTATGTAGTGAGAGAAAACTGAATCTGGCTTCATGAAGTATGTTGATGTTGACACCGAAAGTTATTTTATGGTTGACAAACCCGAATTGTCACCGGATGTGATATGTATTGGTTTACATGCATGGTGGATTATGTTAATAGATATATTAGATATGATAGGAGCATTTTTTACATTTATTTTTGTAGCCAAAATACACGGAAAACCAAAACATGCTTTAGTGGCGACTGTTGGTAAAATTTTAGGTAATGATCCTACGCTATGTACAAGGCTATATTTAAATAATTAGTTTGTAGTAACATGCTCAAAAATCAAATCTTACCCCTGGATGAGCATAATAAAACCTACCAACTTTAATGCAGCTTTCTCCTTTACCTATCTTTCATTTAGGTTAAGTTGGTTGCAAATAAGCACATATCTATCTTGGTGGATTACTTTACTAAATATATTATTCTTAACTAAGAAATGACTTAAACCTGCTTTCCATTATTACACACTAAGCCACGTGGCATGAGTAAACCATGCATGCAGTTAGGGCATAGGAAAATTATATATACATGTTGGTACATGTCATAGAATACGATTGAATGCATGTATATTATTAAAACACAAAAGTATACATATTATCAATAGGAAACATACTAAAACAGGCTCCTATATCTTAAGTAACACACGAAACCAAAGAATGAAATAATGTACATGTTGCATGCACATTATGTTGTTAGATGACGAAAGGCTATAAGCAAAAATAAAATAAAATTTAAAGTGCGAAGGCCTGCAACTTTATAATCCCATGGAGGCTCTGTATAACTCACGTTACAAACTAAAAACACAGAAGCCCACATGTACACACCACGCACACACATATCGGTGAGGATCCGCTCAAAACTTTTGTCTGTTCTTTCACTCGATGCTCATGAATATTTGTATAAAAATGAATAAAGTGTAAATTTCACGATATTTTTTCATTATGTTATATATTATAATAAAAACAGAATTAACATGTGATTTTCACAATAAAATGAAGTTAGCTTGCATATTTATTGTTGTAAAGTATCACCTAAGCATTTAACCATTGTTTTACAATCAATGAATTTTTTTCGGTTTATATTTGTACGGACTACAATCCCTTTGCTATGAGATTTCATTTAATGTTCCAATAATAGCTTACCATATGTATAAGTTATCTTCCACGTACAATATACTAAATACTACAACAATCTTCCCATGTAGTACGGTAAATACAAGTTTTGTTTGTACAACTTAGTTATCCATTCTTTATTTTCACAAGTTAGCTACTTGCATGTTATCTAATATTAATTTATACAAGAAAACAACATAGGAGTGGCCTGAATCCAAAAAAAGATGCAAAATTCACTCCCAACCATAAAATTATAAAAAAACTCAATCAACTCCGAAATCAACTTCATATAAGTCATGGACGCCTATAACCAATCTCGACTTATTCAAAGATAAGAATACAAAGATGAATAAATGTTCGAGCCTTCAAAACACACTCCTCATAACATCATCGCCGATAATACACAACAAATGTCAACCAACGAGGAAGAAGCATGCATGAAAGTGGACTTGAACACTAGCCCTACTGCATGTAAATGTTGTCGGGCAGCGGAAAGGAATCCTAGAAATTGCTGACAGTCTAGGCAAACAAGCTATTGGTCGAACACATTGAGAAGATTACAAAAATCCTACAAACAATGTTTTATAAAAGCAATTCCTCTCGAGCACGTGCATCGCACATGCCAAAGTACTCGTGTGTACATATCTTTATATTTAATAATAGTTGTAATAGTTCCGGTGTCACACTTTTTTGGTATCAACATGAACTACTAAAAACATTTCTTTATATATTATCAGATTTTAATCACTTAAAAATAACATCTAATATTAAATTTATTTTACAAATTCAAACACCCATAAAAGTAGACTCTAATAATTAAACATGCTTTACAAATCTAAAACGCTTCTAAAAATAGATCTAAAATTAAACTTTTTTTATAAATTCGAAATACTTCTTTACAAATATACAAATCTTAATATCACTTAAAAATAAAAACTCATTTTTTGTGACTGATTCAAACATATATAATTTATAAGGAAAACAATTTACGCACAAATCGCGTGTCGTAACACTCGTGTGTGTATATATTTTTATTAATAGTTGGCTTAGAAACGCAAACATTCGATCCGACCGCAAACTTTCGAAAATACCCTTTACTCATACATAATTTAACGCTCTTCTCTACATGTTGTCAAATCCCTTAAAAATTGGATCTAACAAATAAACTCACTTTACAAATTCAACACGTGCCTTTACAAATTTTGAAAACATTAATATCACTTAAAAACAGGGCTTGATAAATAGTTTTTTTTTTACAATTTCATAACACTCAAATATAATCAAATTTTAATGTCACTTTAAAATATGATATAACAAATGAAATTCCTTTACAAATTCTTTCTTTATTAACTAATAACAAAAAATATAAATTCAAACTACCAAAACAAATTAGATGCTGAATCTTAAAAGTAAAAATTGAAATGAAATCATGCGTGAGTTCAATGCAAAATATGACTAAATATTTTTGATTTTTTTTTTTAATTTTTTGAAACATATACAATTTGAAGAACAGCTCTGTCGACGAAGCCGTTAGCCTAGCGTCCGTTAGCCTAGCGTATATATATTGTTTCTCACGGTAATTTTTAAGAAATCTTTATTGTCATTTATTTATATAGATTTGTCGTAGCTCGGCCCAGTTTTATACTTCTTAATCTTTCTGCCGCCTTATGAATAATAACCCTAGCTCGTATATATATTGTTTCTCACGGTAATTTTAAAAAAATGTTTATTGTCATTTATTTATGCAGGTCAGGCAGCTCGGCCCAATTTTATGCGCATACAAATAATAGCCCCACCTGTGTTTCTTACATCGCTAAGGTTAGAAAAACCCTAAATCGGAAAAAATAATAATTCAATCGATCCCTTCTCATCTACCGCCGCTCAATTCTCCTCATTGCCATGATCTATTATCTGCCTTCAAGCGTCTTCGAACTCATAGGTAATTTATTAGGTTGTTTTTACAGAAAATTTCGATGGCACAGTATAGTATATATTTTGTAGTTTGCTCAGATGTGAATCGCTATTAATTTTGTCCTAAATATTTTGATAAGTTCAAAAAGATTGTTTGAATTTTTATTGGTTCAGAAGAAAGTAGCGGCTGTTGCATGAGCCGAGAGATTTGTTGCTTCTGCGTCATGAGTGCAACCATCAGCCGATTTAAAGCTTGTTTTCATTCAAATGGGACTTGACTAAATTAAAGTTTGTATTAAGCTGAGAATTGGGATTACAAATATTCGTTTCACATATTAGACAAGATCTATAGTGTTCTAGTTTACATTATTCCATGGCTTTTTTAATGGCTGGCCTAAAAATAAAAATAATAAATCAAAATTGCAGTCAATTGTTACTTTCAGGTAGCAATTTCATATTATTTCTACGATATGAAGTCAATAGTGCCATAGTTATATGTACTGTGTATGGAACGTTAATGTTTGATATTAAACGGCATATTACCAATAATCTATTAAACTACGAGGTAAACATAATGAACTAAGACTGTTGTTGGAGGCAATAACCCTTCATGTGTTGATGATATAAGGAGTCAAACCCGTACAATTGATGTTTTTCTTCTCGATCGTATGCTGACAAGGAAATTTCCTGTAAGGTTATGTGCGTTTTCAGTCCTTTGTAAAGTTAAAGAAATAAAACATAATCTTATTTATATGTTTTCAAATATGATTTCATTTTACAGTATTGCTTAAAAAGTTAAATGTACACTTATAAACTAACATCTTATATTTCGCATATGTTGAACAGGTTCTACTGTCCGGAGTAAACTATTTTGCTTCTAATCGAATATCAAATGCTGAAGGCAAGGGCCCTGATATGTGCACAAGTTTAGCTGAAGCCGTTATGTGTGGACTCCTACCAGATTCCCCGACACTCACAGCTAGTTGGTCTGGTGGTAATACTTGCTGTCTTGTTTTGTAGGCAAAGTAATATGAAATAGCGCTTTTTTAAGCTTGGCTGCTTGATATTAAGGTTTATTCATTATTCCCCCCTTCTTTCATCCCGATTTATCATTATTTTAACCTAGGCGTCTATTGCTGTTAAAACCCAATTGGTACTGTTTGATTTTTTTTGCTATTTTTAAAATTCAATTTATTAATTCCTTAGTTGGGTTGTATCAAATCTTCACTAAGTAATTAGATTACCACTTATTCTCATTGCTTGTACAATTCAATCATTACTACTGATTTTGGAGGTAACTAAACCATAATTGTTTTGATCTTTTAATAGATTACATATATTGGCATGTGCAGTTTGTTTCTAATGGATATTTTTCTTGCAATCCAAATTTAAATTGATTTTAGGTTTATGAAGGGTCTTGTTAACTGTAGCTTGAATACATGTACATGAGCCAATTTGAAATATTTTATTTTTATTTTTATTGATCGATAAATAAGAATATGTTGTTGGATCTCAATTGTAGAAATCTTGATGTGCATGCTCATGATGATGTCACAAATGAATTAGGCACTAGCTTACGAATAGTTTTGTATCAATACATTATTTGTATTGCTTACACAAGTCTATTGAAGCGGTATCCAAATTTTTTTAAAGTAACCGTTCGCCATTCATTTTTCATAGCATTAACAACTGGGACCTAGTATTTGAATGGCACTATTGATTAAACCTTAAACATGTTCAAATATATTTGTAAAAAATAACTTTTCGAACCTAAATCCGACTAACGACGCTATATTTAAATAAAACATTTAAATATATAATCGTTAAATATGCGGGTTGTTACACATATCTATCTTGGTGGATTACTTTACTAAATATATTATTCTTAACTAAGAAATGACTTAAACCTGCTTTCCATTATTACACACTAAACCACGTGGCATGAGTAAACCATGCATGCAGTTAGGGCATAGGAAAATTATATATACATGTGGGTACATGTCATAAAATATGATTGAATGCATGTATATTATTAAAACACAGAAGTATACATATTATCAATAGGATACATACTAAAGCAGGCTCCTATATCTTACATAACACACGAAACCAAAGAATGAAATAATGTACATGTTGCATGCACATTATGTTGTTAGATGATGAAAGGCTATAAGCAAAAATAAAATAAAATTTAAAGTGCCAAGGCCTGCAACTTTATAATCTCATGGAGGCTCTGTATAACTCACGTTACAAACTAAAAACACAGAAGCCCACATGTACACACTACGCACACACATATCGGTGAGGATCCGCTCAAAACTTTTGTTTGTTCTTTCACTCGATGCTCATGAATATTTGTATAAAAATGAATAAAGTGTAAATTTCACGATATTTTTTCATTACATTATATATTATAATAAAAACAGAATTAACATGTGATTTTCACAATGAAATGAAGTTAGCTTGCATATTTATTGTTGTAAAGTATCACCTAAGTATTTAACCATTGTTTTACAATCAATGAATTTTTTTTGGTTTATATTTGTACGGACTACAATCCCTTTGCTTTGAGATTTCATTTAATGTTACAATAATAGCTTACCATATGTATAAGTTATCTTCCACGTACAATATACTAAATACTACGACAATCTTCCCATGTAGTACAGTAAATACAAGTTTTGTTTGTACAACTTAGTTATCCATTCTTTATTTTCACAAGTTAGCTACTTGCATGTTATCTAATATTGATTTATACAAGAAAACAACATAGGAGTGGTTTGAATCAAACAAAAGATGCAAAATTCACTCCCAACCATAAAATTATAAAAAAACTCAATCAACTCCGAAATCACCTTCATATAAGTCATGGACGCCTAGAACCAATCTCGACTTATTCAAAGATAGGAATACAAAGATGAAAAAATGTTCGAGCCTTCAAAACACACTCCTCATAACATCATCGCTGATAATACACAACAAATGTCAACCAACGAGGAAGAAGCATGCACAAAAGTGGACTTGAACACTAGCCCCACTGCATGTAAATGTTGTCGGGCAGTGGAAAGGAATCCTAGAAATTGCTGGCAGTCTAGGCAAACAAGCTATCGGTCGAACACATTGAGAAGATTACAAAAATCCTACAAACAATGTTTTATAAAAGCAATTCCTCTCGAGCACGGGCATCGCACGTGCCAAAGTACTCGTGTGTATATATCTTTATATTTAATAATAGTTGTAACAGTTCCGGTGTCACACTTTTTTGGTATCAACATGAACTACTAAAACATCTCTTTATATATTATCAGATCTTAATCACTTAAAAATAACATCTAATATTAAATTTATTTTACAAATTCAAACACCCATAAAAGTAGACTCTAACAATTAAACATGCTTTACAAATCTAAAACGCTTCTAAAAATAGGATCTAAACTTAAACTTCTTTTACAAATTCAAAATACTTCTTTACAAATATACAAATCTTAATATCACTTGTATTTTTATTAATAGTTGGCTTAGAAACGCAAACATTCGATCCGACCGTAAACTTTCGAAAATACCCTTTACTCGTACATAATTTAACGCTCTTCTATACATGTTATCAAATCCCTTAAAAATTGGATCTAACAAATAAACTCACTTTATAAATTTAACACGTGTCTTTACAAATTTTGATAAGCATTAATATCACTTAAAAATAGGGCTTGATAAATAGTTTTTTTTTTTACAATTTCATAACACTCAAATATAATCAAATCTTAATGTCACTTTCAAATATGGTATAACAAATGAAATTCCTTTACAAATTATTTCTTTATTAACTAATAACAAAAAATATAAATTCAAACTACCAAAACAAATTAGATGCTGAAACTTAAAAGTAAAAATTCAAATAAAACCATGCGTGAGTTCAATGCAAAATATGACTAAATATTTTTGAAAATTATTTTTTTGAGTTTTTCGAAACATATACAATTTGAAGAACAGCTCAGGCGACGAAGCCGTTAGCCTAGCGTATATATATTGTTTCTCACGGTAATTTTTAAGAAATCTTTATTGTCATTTATTTATATAGATTTGTCGCAGCTCGGTCTAGTTTTATGCTTCTTAATCTTTCTGCCGTCTTATGAATAATAACCCTACCTCGTGTATATATTTTTTACAAAATCTTTATTGTCTTTTATTTGAGCAGGTCTACGGCAGCTCGGCCCAATTTTACCGCTTGCTGCCGCCGCGCCGCACAAATAATAGCCCTCCTGTGTTTCTTACATCGCTAAGGTCAGAAAAACCCTAAATCGAAAAAATAATAATTCAATCGATCCCTTCTGATCTACCGCCGCTCAATTCTCCTCATTGCCATGATCTATTATCTGCCTTCAAGCGTCTTCGAACTCATAGGTAATTTATTAGGTTGTTTTACAGAAAATTTCGATGGCACGGTATAGTATATATTTTGTAGTTTGCTCAGATGTGAATCGCTATTAATTTTTTCCTAAATATTTTGATAAGTTCAAGAAGATTGTTTGAATTTTTGTTGGTTCAGAAGAAAGTAGCGGCTGTTGCATGAGCCGAGAGATTTGTTGCTTCTGCGTCATGAGTGCAACCATCAGCCAATTTAAAGCTTGTTTTCATTCAAATGGGACTTGACTAAATTAAAGTTTGTTTTAAGCTGAGAATTGGGATTACAAATATTCCTTTCACATATTAGACAAGATCTATAGTGTTCTAGTTTACATTATTCCATGGCTTTTTTAATGGTTGGCCTAAAAATAAAAATAATAAATCAAAATTACAGTCAATTGTTACTTTCAGGTAGTAATTTCATATTATTTCTACGATATGAAGTCAATAGTGCCATAGTTATATGTACTGTGTATGGAACGTTAATGTTTGATATTAAACGGCATATTACCAATAATCTATTGAACTACGAGGTAATCATAATGAACTAAGACTGTTGTTGGAGGCAATAACCCTTCATGTGTTGATGATATAAGGAGTCAAACCCGTACAATTGATGTTTTTCTTCTCGATCGTATGCTGACAAGGAAATTTCCTGTAAGGTTATGTGCGTTTTCAGTCCTTTGTAAAGTTAAAGAAATAAAACATAATCTTATTTATATGTTTTCAAATATGATTTCATTTTACAGTTTTAAATTGGAAATGTGTATGGATAACGTTTTGTTCTTAGTTGCAAAAATATGAATAAATAAAGAGATCCTAATCATAGCGCTTCAGCTCCAAAAGGAAAGTTGACAGGTTATAAAAATAAATGTGTGCATTTCAAATGATTAGTAGTATAACTGTATAACAAAAGATGCTTCACAAGTGGATACCAAGTTAGTAATATGCATTAGTGAAGTAATTTTAAAGTTTGAGTTAAGCACTCTTTTGGGTGGCATGCAAACCGATTAGTCTCATCTGGTATACACATAGTAGGTGCCATCGTTATCAAAAATTTTAAAATCTTACGATTTAAATCCCGTTTCGGATAGGATCTCTCCCGTTCCGATTCAATTTACATATTCCGATCCAAACTCGCTTAAAACCGCAGTTGAGAAAAATCATTCAATGCATCCTTATATATTCAATATATTTATCATCCACAATTCTAGTTCTAGCTTTTTGTAAGTAAAATAATAATGAAACATGAGAAAAAACGGTATTTTAAGTTTTATATGTAAAGTTCTTACGTCATAATCAATTTTAAAGCATCTACAATTCTTAAAACATGGACCTTTTAAATCTACGATTTAAGATTTAAATCCCGTTTTGATTTAAAATTTGAGCATTACGATTTACGATTTGAATCCCGTTTTGATAACCTTGGTAGGTGCAACATTTCCAATATTTTTAACAATCATTATTATGCATCTCATTCATCTGTAGCTTTGTCTTCCTATCATGTCTCTCTTTTGAATCAGGGAAGCAATAACAAACCTTTGTTGAGTTTCCATTTTATGTAGTAAGCAATTTTTTGTTTCATGTTCATTAAACCTTAATGACATACCATTGCTTTCACGGACAGAATAGATTAAACCGATTATAATGGCAAATTCTTTTGTATAGAAGGAAATAAGAAATTACATATATAGCACAATAATAGTAAGATGGCATAAACTTTACGTGTCTTTAAAAAATTAAATGACACAGGTTATGTGACAATTTTAGAGTACAAATCACAGTTATCAAGGCGTGCGAGAGAAAGGCGCTAGCGCACCCCGTGCGCCTTTTTAGTTGCTGAGGTGCCTCGGCTGCTGGAGGTGCACAAAAATTGTAGAAAGCACGCGTTTTTATGAGGCGACGAGGCTGAATAAAGCGCACCTTGGGTAGGTGATGTTATTTTTGCAGGCCAACTCTTGACCCAAAACCCAACATGTTTGCTCGTCGATATTGCAATACTTTTTATGTTATAAGACATATAATTGTTTTACGTATTTACTACTTTTTTCATGTTTAAATACAAATAATTGCCTTTTGTAGTTTATGTCTAGCAGAAATAGGAAACTTAGGATGATTTTATAGTAACATAAGCTTAAATCCAAAAAGGTTTTCTAGTGAATTTTCACCAGTATTCCAATACAAATTAATTTATCGTTTATTGTTTCGTTTTTTGTGGAATGCTTGAGCTACGTGTAAAATATTTATAATCTTATGTGAAACACGTGCAATAGATCCATATTCTGTACTTTTTGATGAAGAACCCTTGGTAAAAACGGCATTCATGAAACATTTGAAAGATGTAGTTATATTTTTTTTAAAATTTAACAGAGCTGTTCGAACCTACAAGAATTAGAGAAATTAAACATCTACACAAGTTTAAAAATTGTTGTAAACTTGGAGGTGAAATTAATAATAAGGATCAAGTATAAAGATCTGTACCTAATTGGATTTAAAAAGAAGTGTCGGGTCAAAATGGAAAACTATCTTTATACGAGCTAAGGATTCATGCACAAGAGAAAAGGATAGATGATTTTTTTGCTACCGATACACAGACAACTATAGTTATATCAACGGTAAAAACGTTAGATATGTAGATCATTATACGTTTACAAAAGCAGCAAAACTTATTGCTTTTGAAGATGAAACTGGAGAATGTAAAACAAGTGTCGCGAATGCTACGAATGCTACGAAAGTGTAACGACTTACATATTGATTTCGTTTTAAGCGAGACATTTATTTTCCATTCTTTAGGTTCATCTTTAGAAGCACTAAGTTTTACTGTTTTTATAAACGTACAGTGATCTACTTATTTGACAATTTCATCGTTGATAACACTATAGTTGCCTGTGTATCCGGTAGCAATAGAATCGTATCTTTTTCTCCTGTTTAGGATTCTTAGCTAGTTTTCCATCTTGACCTGAACGCTTCTTTTTAAATCCAATTAAGTACATATATTTATATTCGACCTTTATTATTAATTCCATCTCCATGTTTACAACAATTTTTAAGTCAACATGCTTATCATTATTGTGTAGATGTTTGATCCCTCTAATGAAGTTCGAATAGGTCTGTTGGATTTTTGAAAAAATGCCTATTTTTTTGATGTTATACGAATGACTTTTTTTATCAAGTATTCATCATAAAGTGTTAATATGGATTTATTACATGTATTTCATATAAGATTATAAATGTCTTACATGTACCTAGAGCACCCTAAAAAATGGTACGTAAATTTGTATTACAAAATCATCTTAATTTTCTTATTACTCTTACATACAAACTTTACGAGCCAATTATTTGTATATCTTTTAATATTTAAAAGTATTGTGTTCTAATCCAAGACCATAATGATATTATTTTATTGAAATACACCTAATTGTTAAATGGATACTTTAGTAAGATTAATGAATCACATGAACATTTTGTTTTCTTTTCACCTTTATATATATGTATGTGGATCCGACTTTGTTCATCTTCTTAAACCGGAAACTTCAATCAAATCTCTCTTGAAAAATTCTTGTAAGCGTGTTATATGTCTAACTTCTAAAAGATATATCCAAAGTAATGATTACAGTAGATTTGTAACAATAAAAAATAGCCATTTGCAAGAATGAAACCTGTTTGGTTTGCGGATATTTTTTATTTTTTTGTGAATAATATCATACCATTTGCTTGTGAATTCTAACGCTGCAGCAAATTAGCCATTTTGCAACACTTAATTTTTACAATTTGTAACGATTGTTATCGTTACAATCTACAAACAATTTTTTCCATTGGAAAAGTTTTGGAATGCCTACATCGTGATGATAGTTGGTAATTGTGTAAATAAACTACAGTATGAAGGAGAGATTTGTATTTCTCTTTTTTATTTGCACATGTACCATTTCTCATGTTTCTAACACACATTATTTACTCTTTTCTACAAAGCTAAGGTTTCGCTCCTAACAAGATTTTATGTTTTGTAACATTTGATGTTATAACCTTTATGGTTTTTTGTTGCATTATCAATGCTTAATGCTTACCGACGTTTCTTTGTTACTGCCAATCCTGAAGATTTATTTTCAAAAATGTTTGTAAATAAGACTTAAAAGTTCTGTTTTTTATAGACATATATATACACACATCATTTTCAAGTTACACCATTTTAATAGATGTTACGGTAATGTTCAATGGTATTAGTACCTTTTTGATAAATAAATCACTCCATTCTCAATTATTTTGCATAATTAATGCACCTCATTCTTCATGTAGATGAAGTACTAATTAATTTAAAGATGCATGCCACAATATAACGTTATTAAAAAAAAAAAACCAATTACATATTATTGCTTGTTTTCTTTTAAGAATACAAATAATTATTTTCTATTTCGATACCAGTCTAACCAAACATTAGAATAAGCCATTAATTGAAGAAGGTAAATCACTTCATTATTTTTCAAATTTGTTTGCTTCATGTATTGAGTTATTTTGTTCCCCATTTTGATACCAGTTTAACCAAAACGTTAGAATAAGCCATTAATTGAAGATTTATCATTTTGGTACACGTGCATTTATTTTCTAGCACCACAAAAAGGTTTATCATTTTTCATACTTTGTACTAAATTGTCTAAGCTAGTTGTTATTTTTGGGTTATAAATGCTATAATTTAATGTTATTAAATATAAAGAAGATGGTCAAAATACAAATTATAAGGATCCTTCTTGAAATACATAAAATGATAGTCAAAATAACATAGTTGACCCAAACATGCTCAATCATCATGTCAAAGTCAATTTCATGAATTTCTTCGACATCTCGCAATATCTTTCTATTCTATTATATTTTCTATCTCAGAAGGTTTTCACACTTACTGTTTCGGTGTTTAATTTTGCTCCATTCAGAATTTTGGCTTCAATACAAATTGACATAAATCAGTGAAATGCTATACCAAAAGTGACAACTTGGAATCATGGGAGAAAGTAGTTTAATCTTAAGCCTACATTCCTTTCTTCAAAAGGTATTCCGTCTTGGATCCCCTTTTCAACATAAATTATAAACAGCTCCAAAACAAGATTTCATTTTTTTAACATTTGATGCTATAACCTTTATGGTTTTTTGTTGCATTATCAATGCTTAACAATCATGCTTACGGACGTTTCTTTGTTAATGCCTAAATAGAAAGAAATGTAATTAGCAAATTATACAAAAAAATATCATGAAGATTTATTTTTTAAAATGTTTGTAAATCAAACTTAAAAGTTATTTTGTTTATGGACATGTGTGTGTCACACATCATTTTCAACTTAACGTCATTTTAATAGATGTTATGGTAACATTCTAATGGTGTTAGTTCCTTTCTGATAAATAAGCCACTTTAAAATGCCTCGGTCTCAATTATTTTGCATAACTAATGCATCCTCATTCTTCATGCAGATGATAAAATATGTTTATAAAAAGCATGCCACAATATATTGTTAATGAAAACAAAAATAACCGATTAATATTTATTTAAACACTATTACTTGTTTTCTTCTAAGAGTACCAATAATTATTCTCTATTTTGATACCAAAAGGTTAGAATAAGCCTTTAATTGAAGAAGGTAAATCGCTTCATTTTTCAAATTATCAAGTATCGAGTTTCCTTCATCTATTGAGTTATTTGGCATCCTCAATCGCATATGCATAGACTTTCAAAAGATCATTCAATGGGCGACCAAACTCAATTTTTTTCCAAAGTTATCAAGACATCTAATAATTCAATATTTTTAGAAATGGTAAGGAGTAATGTTTGGCAAGCAGTTTCAGACTTGGTTCACACGGTAATATTATCATGGTTACATAGTTTATGTCTTTTAAAATGTTTTGACGAAGAAAAACGAAAATGTAGTAGTCATCTCTAAAATGTTGCATTAGGATATGTATCAGGCAAAGGAAATAAATCTACAAATAGAGTAAATGATGCATGAATAATGAACATGCTTTAATTATGCAAAATGTGGTCAGAGAAATTAAAATGCTTTATATTGATCAAACGAACCGTTAGGAGGTTTCTGTAACTAAACCAAAATGAAATACTCCAAAGCCCCATAAAGATGCAAACAAATTATTCATACTCTCTGCTGTTACCTCCGTCGTCTTTTTTCTCCTATTTTCTATTTTTTTGGCCAACTCTTGTTTCCTCTTCAGTTCAAATTCCATATCTAACTTATCATTCTTCGCCGGTGGTACCTGTTTTTTTAACACCCTTTCAAGGTTTTAAATCTTGGATATCGGTCATATTTCGTCTCGGTGATTTTGGTTACTCGGTATCGTATCGGGGAAGATCTCGGACGAGACGAGTGCACCGCGGATGCCAACATCGGATTTACATATCGGACCTTAAATTTCATCTCGGGACCATATCGGCATATATTTCAATGTTTCAAATCAGTTCATACAATACTAAAATATGATAAATAATATTAAAGAACCATATCCATGAAGTTTACACATCACTAAAAGTTTAAAATTAGTAAACAACACGTACATATCTAATTAAACATTACAAAAATATTGAATGAACACCACTTACATAATTAAAGTTCTAAACTGACATGAATCATTGTTATGTCAATACCAACATAAAAGCATGAAACGGTACCCATCGTGCTTGCATTACTTCTTACCACATGAACAAGGAAATTCTACCCTTCATGCTTGCATTATTTTCTGTTGCAGAGCATTCACAGCGCCACCAATATTCACAAAATAAATGTTTAAATAAACATTAATGTTTAAGCAAAGAAAGTAGTGGTTTTAACCATGAAATTATACTTGCAAATTAAATATATTTGCAAATCTATTCTAAATTATACCGTGAATTCAAATTTTGAATTTCATTAAAATAGAAAAAATTATAATTTACATACCTTTAAGAAGGAGAAAGATTGATCGAGGACGAAGTTGCAGACTGTCAAAAGCGATCGAGCAGTCGGAAATTGGAAGCAATCGCGAGGTGTTGAAAGTTGGAAAAGGGTGTTCGATTTTTTTTAGAAGAGGGAGTTCGATATTTTTGACGAGCACCGTGATTTTTGAAAAGTTTAATCGGATAATGAATTAAAGGGCTGTCTGCTTTTTGAATTTAAATTTGGGATGGGATCGGCCTATATTTTGAAAAAAAACAATATATCGCGGAGATATCAGAATATCGTTTCGCTTCAAATATCGGCCGATATTTGTAAATTTCAGCCGATATATTCGAAACAAGCATCAACCGATATCTCATGTTTCGTTTCGCCCATGCCTTAATCCAAAATCTCTGCCGAGATATCCGAGATTTAAAACAGTGCACCCTTTCCAGAAATCTAATTCCAATTTTCTTGGGCTAATATTGTAAACCTAGTTTTCTAAAAAAACGGTTAACCTGATTTTCCAAAATCAAAATTAGTTGATCCATCTCCATTTCCTTGCTAATTTATGTTCTGAGAGATAGTACCTAGGGTCTCAATTTCGAAATAGATTCTTTATTAAATCGGTAGTGGAAGATCAATTGTTGCAAACATATCTCCGTTTCCGTGCTGCTATTTTCAAGTCTCCTCCCAAAAGCCGTTTCTGTTCTAGTTCAAACCGACAGCTTTTCATCTAACATGACTGTAGTTTCTATTACCACTGTGTTGTATGGACCTACTTTGTTTCACTGTATATATCTAATTTGACTTAAATGTTTTACTACTTAAATTTTAATCTGCTCAATCTAATTTTGAAATGGATTCAGATGAAATTAATCAAGAAGAAGACGGCGGTGAATCATTGCCTTTGTTAATTAAGCCTAGCTTTCACCGGTGCAGTAATGTCTTCGTAGGTATCAGCATATGATTTATGTAAGCATTTTGAATCTCTCTAATTTACACATCTTTGTGTAGTCAAAGTCATTGAAGTATTTTTTTTTTTTAGTTTTCCATTCGTTTAGATATTACTACTTAGCCGCAATTCAAAACCCTTGTTAGCATTCTTTATAAGTGAAGGGGAAAATTTTGAAAAGTATGGAAACGAACCATTCGTGTACTGTTTGTTTTCAAATAATAGCTAGTTATTTACATTTTTTTTAGCATGTGAATTATTTACAATTAATTTATAATGGTTAATACAAAAATTGTTTGAATCACACCATCTTGCAACCATAAAAAAATAGCTCAAATAATGTTAACTAGTATGAAATTTGGCACACATATCGATTAAATCATGGCAGTCAAGTTTGAATTTTAGACATTACACTATATTGAGAAATCATTTGACGGAATGGTATATATGAGTTAGCTCATGGTACAAACATATGTATCGCATACCAATTATTTTTGTACATTGATTTACTGGTGTACTAAAATATGCATTGATATACCAAATGTCTGAATCACATAGCTTCTTGTATCAGCTTTGTAAAGGAGTTGCTCACTGTTACCGTCATGGAGTGCTCCATGGTTCTACTCTTCTTTCTATATGTTGCTACTTTAACCGAAGTGTCCTCTCCATGTATTGTTTTTTACTAAAGAAGGGATGTATGCAAGGGTACAAATATTTGAAGCCTTGGAATCCATTTACACCCTAGTGGTTTCAGTGAAGGTGTCAATAACTGGATGAACAATTAGAGGTTAGAATTTTTTTTTTAATAACCTTGTAGAGAACATTACAATTACTTAAAAAAATAAAGAATTCTTAATTCCACCATGTGATTACACCCATATATTTAATGAAAATTGACATACACGATAAGAAAAAATGTATTTTACAAAAAATGTCATAGACATTACATACATATAGAGCCTTTAGTGCTTATTTATGCAAGGCAAATAAATTAGTTTCATTCCAAACATTCGTTTCTTACACCAGCTGAAGCAGCTGCAATGTGAGCACAACTAAAATCGTTGAGGTATTTTGAATCATCTGTAATATGAGTATCTGTTTACACCAGCTGATGCACTGTTTACTCGATTTACCTTCTCCATTCATATGAGCTCAAACTTTTGAAAAGAGAGCTCCTTAGGAGTGGTGTAGACTCTTTTGGTTTTTTTACACTTTTACAACTACAAAGAAGCTATATAAGTGACAAAAGCGAAAAAGGTTATTCTTGTTATTTGTTTATTCTCCTTTCTATTGTTCTTTCTTAGAAATAACAAAGAAGTTTATGAAGATATTATGAGTGGCAAGTTTATGACAACTAGTAGGGGGGATTAAGAGGCAAAAGTACCCGATTAAGTTTATCAATATCTGTTGCGGATGTTATCCCTTTTTGTGCAATCTTAGCTTGGACATGAAGAGGTTGTTAATGCATCTTCTTCATTTTGACATGAATCACAACGCTGTATCTCATGCCTTACCTATGGAAATCAGGTATGTAACAGCCTCTTCTGGAAAAATTATTTTACACCACAAGCGATTGTTATTAATGTGGTTGCTAAATGAGTGGAAATTGGTTCAGGTTCAGTTCAACTTGCATCTACTCACTTTATTCGGTTTAGTATTTGATTATAAAGTTAAGCATGAAGAATTTATTATAAAGTTAAGCATGAAGATACCGTTAGTAATCAGTAAGGAATCGCTTATTGTTTCTAGAGAGATTAACTACTTATAACAATGAAGTACCTCCCCTATTAGATCAAAAAATTTAATATAGCATTGAAACTTTTTCAGTGGTTCCAAGTGTATTGCATTCATCTATGACAATGGACCGCATGTGTGTGTATATGATCCTACAACTTTGCAGTTTAAATACTGAACTAACATTGTAGTAATGTTGCAACTTATAGGTGCATATATGCCAACTTGGGATTTCTAACTGTATTGTTTGATTGGATTACTGCAGGTATGGTATTTGGTTTTATATTGCAAGCAAGAAGCAATGGATTACTGCAGGTGATGTTTCTTAAATAGTTTGTCTGGCACCAAAACCAGTACAAACTGGGAACGATGGGTTGGTATTTTGATAACTTTTGGCCTTAAATAATTATTTGATACAGAACGGTGGTTTTTGTTTCTTACCTCGCTTTCTTCAAAATCAATCTGCTTATATAATGATGAATCCCATTGTATCGAGTAGCTAATTGCCGCGTGCAACATTCATGGTCTTAAAAGGTGTATTTTGTGTATAGTCCTGCATTGAAGCGATTAAAGCAAGTTGTAATGGAATCATAATATTATTATGATATGCAAGTAAGACCATATAGATAATCTAGGCAAGGAAAAACCTTTTAACTTTCCTCATTTGTGTGTATTTTACTCTGGCAAAGAGGATGCATTTGTGTGAATTTTACTCTGAACGTTTGCTTTCCTTATTTTTGTACAAGCGAAATAGAAATATTCATGGTCAAAGATCCATTAGCCTGCATTCCAAATTTAGAGTTATTTTTGACCCAAGATGGAGGTGGTAGATCTATTTATGATGGTACATGCATGAAATTTTGTACAATATACGTTTCATTTTTTTCTATGATTGACAGAAGCTGTGCTTGTAGTTATTTATATGTATCTGTGCGTGTAGTTGGTATTTCTATGTATGATGTAGTTTGTCTAAAATATGTAGTGGTGTGTCTTTACAGTTCCTTTTGTTTTGGTATGTTTTGGTGCTTTCGAATGCGGCAAGTTATCATTATTGCTGTTCAACATGGTCATCTTATTTCCTATTTGCCACTTACTTAAAAAGCCAACTTAGTTCAGTTAATAACCGAAAAGAGTAAGGGAGAAACACATACAGCTTTGTGTTATAGTCTGACGTGTAGATTATGCATTAAAATCTGAAGTTGCAATACGTGCTGTTAACATCACTTCTTAAAATTTGAATTATTCATATCGATTTTTAAAAAGTGTGCGTCATAATTGGTCACAAATTTCAAAAGTCGTGAAAGCACAAGTGTTTAAACACATATCCACAATATTCCAACACAGACCCGAAATCTAGATAAAGTAGAGAATAAAAGTGAAAAAACAGTAAAATTAAAATGGTAGAATGCAAGAAAGAACACAAAGTTTATAGTTGTTCGGCTATCTTCGCTTTACGTTCACTTTTCAATCCTTTTATTCTTTTTATATTGTAGTTACAGTTACAAGTCTTTGAAAATCAATAACAAAAATGGTCCAATTTATAGGTGTAGATTCGAAAATATCCGCCCCAAAACCTGAAATACCTCTTCTCATGCGTAAGTGAGTCAACAAGATCGATTCAGAACGATTTAGGATCGATGCGTATTCAATTCGTATCTATCCCAAAGTGGTCCAATCGAGCTGAGATCGATCATGAAGGTTCTCGAGTGCATCAGGAAGCTCGTCTCAAAATTTCATAGCGTTTGGACTCGTAGAACGAGAGTTGTGATTGATGCAAGTTGGTGTCTGCATGAAGGCTGAATATTTCTTATCGATCAATCCACTTCAATCCATTTGGTATCCATCCTATTCGCATCGATGACGTGGCTCGGAAACCCAAGGGAGATCCATTTTTGATGCCAAGTTGACTGCTTTTTCATCCAAACACGTTCCATTCGTATCGATCTAAGATGCTTATTTCGCATTGATGATCCGATGACCTTTTCGTATCCATCGATCAATCCCCCTTCGTATCCATCAACATATACCTGCTTCATGTTCGTATCGATCCCCTGCTTTGCCTTTCGTATCCATCGGTAGCCCCTTCCTTCGTATCGATCCAGCCATGACCGATACGAAATGTGCCAACAAGTTCTGCCGCATTCATCGATCGATGAGTAAGTATCGATACGAACCCATATCCATCAAGTCTGCATCCATCCAAGTCTCGCTTCTTTCGTATCCATCTAGCGACGCAGCCTACGTATCGATCCGGTACCATGTTCTTCGTATCGATCCCATGTTTTGATCGATACGAAATGCATCAAGACGAAGACTGACCGATCCAAACCAAATGCCAAGCGCACGTGTTGATCCAAACTCGCATCCATCTGCTGACACGCCTCTATCGATACGAACCGTATCGATACGAACGACATTCATCGATCCGAAGTAACCCACGTTGATTGATACGAACAGTATCGATTTGAACCATATCGATACGAAGGTATCGATGCGAACCATTTCTCATCAACATTGATCCATCCATATGTCGATCATACAAACTCCGATTGACCTAAGATTTGAAACGTAGCCTCACCTAGTTTTGTCCATTATTCCCAATCGATCCTGTCTTGATTGGAGCTTGACCAAATTTTGATGATATCGATCACAACCTTGTTTCCAATCGACCTCCAATCCCGATATCCATCCTTTCCGACCAATTTGTTGACATCTCGACCTTGTCCAAATGGCGGGGTAACATTTGCCCTTCAAGACATGCCTTGTGGTAAGAAGGCGTGTTTTGAACAGCTCCGAATCCGACTTCTGAAGTCCATATTCCATTCACGGCTGTACCATTCGATCTATAATCCAATCCATTACCAAGTCATCATATCCGAGTGCCATAGCCTTATCCTCATCCAAATTTGCGGCTTCTCCGAGTCGATATCCAATTCTGAATCCAGTAACCAAATCCTTAGACAATTTCATATCCATCTGAACACAACAACCAAGTTCTAATCCATCCATATCCAATAATTGAATCCAGGACCTCTTCAGGTCGATATCCAAATCCGAGACCACTCCGGGTCCATACCCAATTCCTTAGCTATTCATAGCCAATATCCGAATCCATAACCTCTCTGGGTTCTTGCCAAGCGTAATCAACACTCGACGACCTGTATTGAATAACGCCTTGGGTTCCTGGTTCAGTGTTCCTGAACGTTGAGTAATGTCATGGCTTAAATCCTATGTCGAATCCTGATTGCTCCAGATCCTTGCCAAGTATAGTCCATACTTGATGACCTGAAATAGTAACCGATAATATATGGCCTAAGTCCTAGGCCGAATCCTTGTCTCTCCGGACCCTTGCCGAGCATAGTTCATACTCGACGACCTGAATAATTCGATTCGCCATGCTTGGACAAAGCGACTTACCCCCTGCCAGGCATAATCCACACCCGACGACCATTTGCCAAAAGCCAGATAAAAAATTTAATCGAAATTCAATCTAAAATTCAGATCAAATTGGAAAATCGGAAATCCATACCAAAAATTCAAACTAGAAAACAAGCATCCAGACTAAAGTCAAAATCAGAAAATAAACAAAACCAGGAGTTCGAACCAAACTCCGAAATCTAACCAGAAAAAAGCAAATGTCCAAACCAAAAAAGAAAAAACAAATTTCACAAACTGTAGCATCGCGATTTATCATCATCTAAGTGCATGCCTATGGGCTATCTCCGTCCCCGTGCATGAGTAAGTGACTTGACCGTTTGCCCAGAGTTTGCTACTTATTCCATATCATCCCTGTCAGTCGATAACCAATCGACCATCATTCCTGGGCATCGTGCCATCGTCGTTTGAGGTAAACGGTGGCTGCTTTTGTGCCCTCGACGCATTCTGAATTCCAACGTATTGTCGCAGACTCGCAGCTGACCTCTCCTTCCAGGCTCCTCGATTATATCCTTTAGATGCTTGCTACATAGCATATCAATGCTTAATAACGGTTAGCCAGAGTGCCTGTATTAGATATAAAAACTTAGCAAATGCCTAACTAGAATGCTTAAATCCGTGCCTAAGACGACTTATGAGATATGGTAAGAGAAGAAATCCCAATACAAGTATTTGAAAGTTTGGGTCCATCCTATGTTAAGAATGTTGGCTCTAATAAACTTCGGACACGATTGGCTCTGTGTAAATTAATAGGATATATTAAGAAATCTATGAAATATATTTTCTATAATACCGGGAAGCAAGTTATTGTTTCCCGGCACACTTTACTTCTAGAAAAGAAGTATCTGTCAAAAGAAATTAATAGCGAATTTATAGACTTACATTAGATCTGAGAAATTAACATAGGGGCTGAATCGGTCGAAGAATTAAATTCACCGTTATACTAAAGTATGCGACCTGTTAGAAGGTCCAATAGGAAATTTCATGCACCAAAGGGATATTATGGTTTTCTCATGAAAGAAAGAGGATCCTGCATAAGAGACACTTCCCTCACATTCTGGCAATCACTGCGAAGTAAAGACTATATACTTTGTCTTGAAGTTATGAAATACGTAATAGATTCCATGTATGTGTAACGATCCTGAATTTTTGCCGTCTTGAATTTTGAATATTAATTTTTAATATTCAATAATACGGTATTTTAATAAAAATAAAATCCCTAATAAAGGATAATTGGTAATAATATATAGCTTTTAAGCCAAGGTAATATTTTGAATTTTCAGATTTTTATTCATAAAATAGGAAATTGGTTTAATTGGAATTTCTTATATATATATATATAATATATATATATATATATATATTCAGAACAACATAATTTATATATATAAATTGGAAACAAATTCATAGCAAATAAATGTAGATGGATAAGAAGGATATATTATAAATAGAAATGATTTTGGCTTATGAACAATATAGTGTATTATAAACACAAGAGTATAAAATTATATTTTTCCTACGTATATACATGTTAGTTTAAGGGGGAAGAATGTAAAAGTATATCTGTAATATTTTTAAACATATAAAAATGGTATGCTAAAAACAATATACGTAATGGTAAGTGAAATATATATGTATATGAACTAAATAAATTTAGTGATCAAATATATATGTATATATATATATATATATATATATATATATATTGAAAAATGGTGGAAAAGATATGCGTGAAAAATATGATGATAGGAATGAGAAAATTTATAATATCATTTTTAAATAAGAAATATTTTACAAAATAATGTTTGACAAAAGAATGTTATTTAGAATGCAATAGTACAAAATTTCGTTTGCATTGAATTAGACATTTTAAATACAAAAAAAATGTAGAAAAAAATGTTATTTAAAGACGGAATGGTAAGACTTTTAAGTGCCTTGAGTTATATATATATATATATATATATATATGTATGTATGTATGTATATATATTAATAGAAACATACATACATACATACATAGATATATATATATACATACATACATACATATATATATATATATATATATATATATATATATATATATATATATATAAATGAAGACTTAAATGGCTTATGTAAAACCACTTTTCATGTTGTTTAAAACATAAGAAAAGCATGATTAAGAATCAAGTGAAAGTAAAAGCAAGAAAAGGGATAAATGACCAACGTAAATCAAGCAGGAAAGTAAAACATACATATGCATTGCCAAGTCCAAGTAAATAGGTAAAAGAAAATATACAGCAAAAAGGAGTAAACAAGTAAAAATATATGCATACTTGTTCAAATAAATAAACAAGTAAAAGAAGTTATCTGGCCAAACATGGAAAGGATGATGCAAGGCAAACATATATATATATATATATATATATATATATATATGTATATATATATATATCAATTCAAAAAAAATGTGAAGAGTGAAAACAAACTTCATTTCAATTCACTCAAATATCATATTTCAGCAACCAAAAAAGTTAAAATCAACTTTAGCCACAAAAAACTACAACTTAGATTTTCACAAAATATTTTCAATCTATCAAAACCTTGTACAAGCTTGCAAATTCCTCTTGAGCCCCAAACTCTTGTACGCATACATCATTACAAACATGTATGTATATATAGAGAGGGGTGTGATAATTCAGTTGTTTTCAAACAACAAAGCCTGTAAAAAAATAAAAACTCTGTAAGACAAAAACAAAGCATAGTAAAAAGAAAGAAGCATCTGTTCCTTCTTAAATCCAAAGAAAGGCAAGCCTATTGAGTATTAGATCGAAAACTAAGTTCAAACTGGAAGTTTTCAAGGAATCTCAGCATGGTTAAGGTGAGCATTTAAATTTGTTTGCTTGGAATGTTCAAAAAATTTCTCGGTCATGTTCAAAACATAGGATATTTCTATATATGACTAATTTCAAAAATCAATATCTCCTTGCTCGATTTGAATTAGTAAATGATGTGAACCGATGAAACTTTTGTTTTCGAGTATAGAGTATGCTAAAAATAGTTTGAAGCTCCTTCATTTTATATATTGTGTGTAATGGCCAAGTAACAGTAAACAACCACAATTTTGACGAATTTCAACATGCTTAAAACATTGAATCAGTTATGTCGTCATGATTGCAGCATAGAGATCGGATTTATAGTGAAGAAAACATGATTTTTAATAGCTAGGATTGTAAGAAATGGTGAGATGATCGGAATTGGCTAAAAATAATATTTCATAGAGATATGGTCGATAAGGAGGAGTATGGCATACGTGAGGAGGAGCAGGGGAACATGAGGAAGACGTTCACCATGGCCATTGATCGATTATAGCTTCGGTGGGCGATGGCGATGGGTTTTTAGGGTTTAAGGGAGGATCGAAGTGGTTGTCGAATGCGATCGAAATAAGGCGAATGCAAGCGACGAGGGGAGTGCGCTCTTCGATTGGAAGTGCGTGAGTGGTTGGGCTTTCGAAGGGCGAAGGAGGTTGGATTAAGCGTGAAGCAAGAAGATGGGACGAGGGTGATATGGTTGATGGCGGAAAATATGGGATCATGCGTTTGTTCGATTTAGGCCAGTGGTGGTTGGAGGTGGAGCTAAGGGAAGGACGTGATCGAGTTTTGGACGAGCCGTTCGCGAATGGTCTCGGTTGGTTGAGCAGAGGCGAGGGTGGTTCATGTACGTGCACACGTGCATGCATGTACAGGCAACATTTAGTTTTGGGGAACGATGATCGAACGTGGAAATGGTGCTGATGAAGCTTTGGGTTGGTCTTGAATCGCACGTGTAGATGGTGTAGTCATCGAAGAGGATAGCAAGGTGATCGAAGCTTGATGCATTGATTTGGATTTCATGGTTTTAGCTGAGATATTGGCAAAAAAAGACAGAGAAGTAAGGGAGGAGAAGAGAGAAAGGGGAAGTGGTTATTGATCTAAAAGAAATGGCTTGGCCCATATAAATAAAAATAAATAAATGTTTGTTTTAAATAGGGTTTGAATACTTTAAATTTTATTCTCTAGCAAACCGTAAGTCTGTTTGGAGTGAAACTTTTTGCAATAGGTTTGTATCGACGAACACTACGTCGTCGTAAAATGTGTTGACAAGTTCGAATAAGTGAAAATTCAAGGTATTTTAAAATGGACAAAAAATAAATCACCCGATTGAACGAATTTAGTCTTTTAAATTTATATGACTTGTCTATTGAAGTTATTTGCCCAGATAAAAATAATAATGAGTTAATTAAAGTTAATTTTGATGATTTGACATCGGTTTAGCGGAAGAAAACACCATTCCGCTAATTAAATTAATTGGACTCATATTGGCAGAATAAATCACCGTTCTGCCATTATTACCGAATATGTTTGTTTTGGACATTAACTAGCAGAAATAAATCCTGTTCTGCTATCATATTTACATTAACATCTATTTATTATCCTGGTAATTATATTGGGCAATATGATGTTGAATTGATTATTAAAAATGAATTGATGAGAGTATCTGAATTTGTTGTTCTGAATTGTGATGGAATGGATGGTAACTTGGATAAGTACCACTGGAATTAATAAGCCGCTTTCAAATTTGGAAGTTGATTTTGAATCCAAGGATTGTTTCAAGAATAATTATTTTATGATTCTTAAAAGTTATTTAAAAAGTACTTAATTATGGCTTTCAAGTTTTCTAATTATTTTTAGTGTTTAAAAGTATATTTTAATTACTATGAAAGGTTATCTTATAATTATTTGTTTAAAGTTAATTATTATTTAAGAATTAATCAATATTATTATTTCAAAAGAAAATTTATTCAATATTAATATTGCTTTATACAATAAACTTTTATAAAAAAGTATTTTCCTGAATTAAACTTGGAAAATCTGCATAGAAAATTTACAATTATTATTTTGAGATAATTATTAAATAAAGTTATCGGGAAGTAATCGTATACTTTCACAGCGAAAATCGAAGGCAGGGATTGCCTGCAGTTAACTTGGATTTCTCTAGGACAGTGACATAATTATTGAGCTGCGAATCCATGGTTGATACCGCATATTACTTTCCATATTTATTTAAAAGGTTTTCAAATATTATTGAAGGAAACTAGGTTCAGGGACTGGGATGTTTTTTTATAATAGGAACTAGGTTCAGGGACTAAGAATATAAAATAGGATGGGCTTTGGGCTGGCTGTTTTTTTATATACAGAGGTTAGGCTGATTTAAAACATATGGTTGATGGTGTTAATTAAAATAGTAATATTGATTAAAATGGATGGCTAAATTTAATATTAAATAATGTTAAGCAGTTTTGTTGTTTATATTCTCTTTATAAACTATATTTTGTATTATATTTGTAATGTTTATCGTCATTTTTTCATTAAACATACAAAAATCCAATATCGGGACCGAAACCAAAACTTCCAAAATTGACCGAAACCAAGCAAATTTCAAATAACCGAAAGCGAGATCGAGGCCGATTCTCGAACCTTGAAATATATACATAAACTATATTAACAACTTAATTTATTATCCGTTTATCTCGATAAATCTATCATACATTGCATTGTATAATTCTATTTTTAGCATCAAATAACTATATATAAACATTTTTACAACTATTTACAACTCTCCAAGTTGTCTTATGATATCTTTTATTTAAATCCATGTATTTGAACTACATATGGAATATCATATATAGACTATTTAAATAATCCCAATAAATAGTTTGTCCGTTTTTCTAATAAACCCTAAAATATATGTCAATTTTAAAGCGTGTGTGTTCATGTTAACAAAAAAGATATTTTTTTCATTTAATTGTAAAAATGTATAGGTCACATACATTAAATTACTTACGTAAACAATAACGACTAAGTGAATTTGTAAATAAATTATAATCATGTATCTTAAAAATTTATCATGTAGCATGTTGCAAAATTCTGTTTTTAACTTCCAACTATGCATTAAGATTCATACAATTTTTGAAAAAATGCTTTTCAGTTCTTTCCTATTATTTACCTTTAAGTCCATATATTTAAACTAATTATGTAATTTTAAATTTAACATATTTTTAAAAACCAATTAAATAATATTTTTTAATTTATCTAAAATCATTAAAAATATGACGGTTTCAACATGTATGTCATCATACTAAAAAATGATAAAATTATGCATAATTTTATAGTTAATTGGTAATGTTAATTTTGTTAAAAATAATTAAAATTTTGTAATAATAATTGTCTTGTTTACATATACTTAATTTTATAGTATACTTTGTAGCCTAAAGTATGTATATGGTATCATAGAAATTTATACTTTGTAGGAGTATAGTTTTCATAGTATTAACAATATATAGGCTGTTCAAATTCCTGCATCTTATGTGGAAAATTAGGTTAGAAGCCAACTTATGCGAATGTATTGCATTGCAGGTATAGGTCAAAAATTCCGTGTATCGTATTTCAACTATAACATATATTAAGAGCTATTATGTATCTTTCTCGGTTTCATAATTCCATATGGCAGTTAGATTGAAAAGGATTTTAGCACCAATTAGAAATGTGTTGGGAGTAAATATTGTGAAATTGGTCTATTATGTTTAAATTAAGCTTTCTTTGTCTTGCTTTTCAATTTTTCTTGTTACGAAGAGCTACTGGAGATTTTTAAACTTGATTAAGCCGCAAACATATGTCATGCTCTTGAATTTTGGCAGTTGTGAAGAGTTAGTGTAAGCATGTTGTTATTCGATAAAATCCTAAATGCATGGATCCCAAGTATCTATTGAAGCATGCTATTGAAACATTAAATCTTAAAGCTATCTTTTCTTAAAATGCTTATTTTTAGCCTGAAGTCCACGAGTTGCATTAAAAGGTAAGGAAGATGATGCTGATTGTCTAGATAATGAAATTACTTGCACTAATGATATCGAAGATGTAGTAAACCCATGACAACTTGGGCATAAAGAGGTTGCTAACTTATCTTTTTCGTCACGACATGAATCACAGCGTTGTATCCCATGTCTTACCTATGGAAACCAGGTACATAACAGCCTCTTTTGAAAAAAATTAGTTTACACCACAAGTGATTATTATTGATGTGGTTGCTAAATGAGTGGAAATTGGTGTAGGTTCAGGTTCAGTTCAACTTGCATGTACTCTACTCTATTCGATTTAGTATTTGATTATAAAGTTAAGAAAGAAGAATTTACTATAAAGTTACTTACAGAAAACCTATATTATATTAATAATGTAAAATTAGTTAATTTTGAACCGCTCTTACAGTCTACCTACAAAAAGCACTAAACCCTATAATATTTAATTGATGTAGTGATATATAACATTTTCACAGAGTAACTTTGGAACTAAGAAAAATAAAAATATATTATGGGAAGGTGTATTTCTAAAGATATCGTTAGCAATAAGGAATTATTAGCAAAGGAAGCAATGAGCTAGCGACCTATGCTTCTTCTGAAACTCTATGGATCGCTAGTGACCTATGCTTCTTCTGAAACTCCAATGAGCTAATTAAGGAAGCAAAGGAAAAAGGTGCAAAGTCGCTAGCTCGTGTGCGAGCCAAGTCTATGGGTTGCTTGGGACCTATAGACAATGGGTCGCTAGTGACCCATGAGTTTGGCTCAGGTCGTGAGCTAAACCCCCCTGGGTCGTTCCTTGCGTACCTGCAAGCAGTTGATAAACAGACCTAGCCTAGAAGCTCTTCGATCTTTATAAACATCATCCTATCCGCAACATAAACGGGATCTTCTCCGGATTAGTTGTTGGAGCTCTGCTGAAACTATTTTTCACTCTTTAGCTCCCTCACAACAATCTCCAAAGGAATTCACTGTGATTCTTCAGTGGATTCCAACTTTGAAGATTCAACTCGTGATCAAATATCTCTTGTAACAACAATCAATCCATAATAAAACTATAAGGTGGTCGTAGGCTTTTTTAACAGCCAAACCACTATAAAAATTCTTTGTCTTCTTTCTTTTACTGTTCTTTTCTATATATGTTATCTGTGATATTGCTCTCTCAGTACATGGCTGATGCTTTCAAACTCAAATTAGGGTGATGGTCCAATTTTTGGGTCCTATATATAGATCCTATTTCATGTTTCTTCACATCTTTAAACACCATCCAATTTCACTACTTGTATATTTCACATATTTGTCATATTATTTAGAAATATAAGTATATTTGATGTAGTCGTACCTTTTCAAATATCATACCTAATTAACATATATTTAATCAATTAACAATTAGAAATTATTAATAAAAATTGATTGTATTGAAAAAACTACATTGGATATGATAATAAACATTAGATTTCGTCACAACAAAAAACAGTAACAAAAAACTGATCATATTACAAATTTTTGTTTACAAAGTTCGCATAATGAAAGTTGTAATAAATATTTTTAACGATTGATTTTCTACAGAAAGTAAATATGTTTTTAAAATTATTTGTATTTTGCAATTGTAACAAAGTGTTTAACAACTTTCTATTCTTGACTATTATATATTAATTTGTAACAATATTTATTTATAGTTTTCTTACTCATAGGTTGTAAATGATCTTGCTCATAGGTTGTAAATGATCACGCGTAAACACTTTCAATGAAACGTTGTTAACAACAAATAGTAATTATTAGCAGACACAAATATCTCTATCGGAGGTTATAGTGTTCATGCTAACTAGTCGTCCAAAAAAGTTGAAGAAGCATAACAAGGTAAAAAATAAAACTTCGTAAATTTAAAATAATCTTTAAAATTTGGAATTTTTCTAAAATTTCATCTACAATTGAGAAAATAAATGGTTCATATAACTTTAAGAATTTAGTAAACAAACTTTAACATAAAGGTGGACATTTAACCAATTTAAGCTATGTAACCGACCTAAAACATTCACTGAGCCAACTTAATGGCCGCACAGAATGGTTAGCCGATATTAATAATTAGTCTAATGATCAATCTTATCCAGTTTAACAGCTAGCCATGAACGCTACTTCATACTTTCAAAGTTCTTTATAACGTTTTCGATATCGCTTTACTTCATGGTTTCGGTAGCTTATTATCAAGTTTCCAATAGCACTTTACTTCATATTTCGATGACTCATTATTACGTTTCCGTTGGCCATTTACTTCCAAATTTTGAAAGTTCTTTATCAAAATTCATAATACAACAAAAGTTCTATTTCATAGTTACACCTGTGGAGAATATGCATTTCACGTAAATATATATATATATTTTATAATGCATTTTATTTTTTATTTTGGCCGCTGTATTGACTCAAACAAGATTAGCAGTCAGTTATGTGGAGAAATAACAACCATGAAATATCTTATGAACTAAAAATAAAGAATGAAATATTTAATATATTTAAATATTATATTTCTTAAAACAAAATTATTATATATATATATATTATATAAAGCAAATACTTTGGCCAAATGGTCAAAATGATGCCTTTTTCGGAATATCCAAATTGCATTTCTCTAAAATTCAAAAGAAACATATACTATAGGGACCCTTTTGTCATTTCGATTCACCACTTCGCTATTGTAAGCATTATCTCACGATATACCGAGCAGTTTCCTAAATTCTCTTAATTATATACAAAATTGCTCATCGTTTAGCTTCTAGTCGCGAGATTCTTATGTTATTCTTTTTCTTTCAAATCTCACAATCATCAGGCTTTGGGTTTAAATTTGAATTTAGGTCGCGAGCTTGAATAATTTAATTTGAAGTCTGCTGAATCTAGCGTCCTGAGGGGATGATGAATACTTAAGCACTATCAAGTGGATTATGAATCAGATTACTATGAGATCGCCATCACTGCTTTGATTGTTTAATAAAAGGTGTGAAATTTTATTTTAAATTCAAATTATGGTTTCCTTCGGAACTAAAATTCTCTTCCCCTACCATCATTTTTTTGTACAGATTGATATGTTGCAAGATGGAGATGGCTCGTTCTTTAACAACTTTCAATCTATCAAGACGCACAAGTAATGTTATCCTATAATTTTATAATTTTATTTAGTCAAGTTGCCTATGTTAGTAACTATTCTAATGAATTGGTATCTTCCTTATTTGTGGTACCCATAGTATTCAAGGGATATGTTAAATCTGCAATGCATAGCAATCTTTGTTAGATTTCCAACTCGATATTTTTTTGTACCGACTACTTTTTTCCAGAATCAGGTTTACTTTATATTGTAAGTGCACTGAATTACATTAACAAATTGCTTTTGGCCCTTTTTATACATTATGATGAATAGAAGTAAATATCTAAGTGGTCAACAATTTAGAGGCTTTTTATCAAATGTTTGTAACAATTATACATAAAAGATCCTTGAAGTTTATAGAACTAAAAATATTTTAATGATTCAAATGAATTCAAAGTTGAAATAACTACATGCAATATAATTTCCTTTTAAACAACCTAATGGACAGGAGAAATGATCCCAAAAAGAGTTGATACTAGCTGCATGACATTTGTGACATGATTGAGACTTTTCAATAATAGCTGGATAAGAAAGTACAAAACCTAAGTACTTTGTAAATAAGAGGAAGAAAGAATAACAAGGATAGTAAAGCAACAAATGCAGTACACTTTCCCTACTTCTCTGTCAACCAAGTATTTGATTAAATTTCTCATAATTTATATCAAAAAAGGTTAGTGGTAATGATAAGGCTATTATAGTCGTGGATGCAGCATGACATTGTATTCTTCCGAAGTTCAATAATGAAGTTGGACATTACATGTATTTTTCTGTATTTATTGATAAGCTTTATTTTTCTAAACCGAAGTTGTACGAAGTCCTTACTTGTTTATATAGTTTGCATATGTGTTGTGTGTCTATACGTTGCAAATTTGATATATTTGATGCATATTTGTCAAAGTATGTGTAGAAATAATCCGTTTCAATATTCTACACATTTAGTATTGGCATGTCAGTCCATATTTTTAAGCTAAAGTTGCACGTATTTGTCATGAACGGTTGTAGCACAGGGAAATGTATCTTAAAAGAAATGTATTATCAAGTTGAAAACATAAAAAATCTACAAAAATGTTTCAATGTTGTAAAATATCGTTTGGTTATTGATCTATATCACAGTGATAAGATAGATAAGTGGCTTCCAATATCGTTATGATTTTTTTTCGGTGTAGTTCGTGTATTATTAACATACTAAATTATAAATTTGTCCAATTGATTATGAACGTAGTAAGCTTCCTAAAATACATGTCTAGAAACATTAAACTAAATATACTAATCATATGGATGATACTTAGATAAGTATATGTTTGAAACTTTGTACGATGAATGCATGTTTAAATAATTTGAAGCTGTTTGAACAAGTAGACACAAAAAAATAGGAATGTAGAATGCTCCTTTTGCATTTATTGGATTTCATATAAGTAGTACTAGAACAATAGTAATCAAATATAATTATGTGAAGGCTATTTTGCATGTTTTGACAGTTAATTTTACATAAGGTACCACTTGCACAATATATATAGTAATGTTACCATCACCCTACAAATATAATATTAATTAATGATCAAATAATAAGGATTTGATGTTAAAAACTCTACCAAATTACATGTGTTTGTTAAACCAAACTATAGATTAGAAGGTTTAGAAATTGCTACCGATTAAATGTTATGTTAAATAAGTTTTTTGAAGAAAGCATGTTGGAATAAGTTTATCTTTGCCATATAAAGTTAGATATGGAATTATTGAAAATAAGAAGTTTGCGACCAATTTTCCTTTTGCATGTCCATCGGGCATGCCTTGGGTACTCGACCATCGTCGCATAATCTTAAACCTAATGGTTCACAGATGAATCAGTTTAGGGGAGATATGAATATTTGTAATAAAACTTATTAGTAAGAGACATTGTTAGATATTACTAAGGCACACCCTATAGACGTTTAATGCACTTCATATCTAAATCATTGGTAAATGTTGGATACGGATGATCTTCGGCTGAGCCGTGTACTTCATCACTATCTTAAAGACGTTTCGATGTTCTGCTCAAAGGTGCAAGCAGTCGAACAAACGCTGTCGCCTCTAGGATAAAACAACCTCTCTCTTTGTTTGGTTTTGTAGTATCGACCCGTCTGCACAAATGGAATCCGCTCAGTTGCACTCAAAGTTGATGCTCGGTTTTTTTAAGAAATTTCATGGAGAAGAAGAATGGTTTGCTACAGAAGAAAATGTTATTCGTATTTTTTTGATTTCATCTAACAATCAAGTTTAATTAGATGAAATACCAAGTCGAATGTTTTACCGAGTCGTGGAGTAACTGTTGACTCAAAACTCGGATTTTAAGTTTTACCATCTCAAAAAAAATAACGGTCAGAAATGGGTAAAAATTTCGTCCAAAGATATAAGTGCTACACCACAATAAGCCCAAGCCCGAGCCCGGATCGGGTCGGTCGGTCGGCGCGCACGCGTGTGATGGTCAATCATGGTCTCTCTACTCATAAAAGAGCATCATTGGGTGCTCAACGGGTTCAATTTAGCTTCTAAGTATCAAGTATAAATACTTGATTCTTTTATAAAGTCATACAATGTGGGCTATTCACATATATGTGAGCCATTCTCACTCCGTCAATTTTTTAATAATTCATCTAAAATTTTAAAAAAAACATTTCCACCAATCCCCCAGTTGATTTTTTTTAAATATTTTTCAAGCAGCGTCTGAAAACATAAAATTATGCATAAACGAATGTGTCTTTCGACTTGAACCTTTGCATATTGGATAAGATTCAGTTTTTACTAGAGTGGCACATAGACTTGAACACTATTCATGATATCAAACCACATACAATCTTTCTGGAGTGCAATCAAATAAGCCCATGCATTTATAGCCATTCATATCTATCTCAGTTTAGTGAATGTTATAAGAATTTTGCCCAAAATTCCATAGAAACAGCCACATTTCCACATCAGGTACTTCACTCTATATAGAGTATAGATCTCATTAAGAGTTTCTATTAACTCATCTTCTAACCACTTCAGGAATACATGCTTCAAAATATATAAAAATAGTATGTTCAACTCATATCACTTCACAACTTGTTCTTACCCATTGAACCTAGTTCTTGGGATCTCTAGTTATTAGGTCGGGTTACTATTGTCCGTGACTCAACAATCTAAGGGCAATAGTCTCATTCTTTTAGAGGTTCTAAGGACTTTCTCTCTGGCTAGTCTTTTCATCAAAGGATCATCTAGATTTTCATCACTGCGTATGTGATCCACTCTAACAACTCCTAAGGAGAGTAGCTCTCTAATAGTGTTGTGCTTACGACGTATCTGTCATCTCTTACCGTTGTAATAACGGTTTTGTACTTTTGCAATAGCCGTGGTACTATCAGAATGTATCAACACAGTTGGTATCGGTTTTTCCCATAAAGAAATCCCAGCCAGCGGATTTGTTAAGTAATCTGCTTCTTACTAGCTGTGGCTAGTGCTATTATCTCAGACTCCATAGTGAACTGAGCCAAAATATTCCGTTTCTTAGACTTTCAAGAAACAACTCCACCGGCAATGCTAAATATATAGCCACCAGTTGCTTTCGAATCATTAGATAAAGTATTCCAATCTGCGTCGGTGTATCCTTCAAGGAGCTGATTCGAAAGCTTTATCAAATATCCCATCAATGTATCCTTCATCGATGTATCCTTCAAGTATCCTAATATACTATTAAATATATAGCCACCAGTTGCTAAATAAATAGTTCGTTTTAGGTCCTGACCCTTTCGATAGCATGTCGGTGCTCTATACTAGGTCTACTGGTAAACCTGCATAATAATCTCATGACACAGACAATGTCATGTCTAGTACAATCAGTGGCATGCCGAAGGCTGCCAATAATGCTTGCATAATCAGACTGTCTTGCACATTCACCAATGTCCTAAATAGTTTTACACTAAGATCATATGGTGTACATGCAGGTTTACTGTCAAAGTAATTGTATTTCTTTAGTAACTTCTCAATGTAATGAGATTGATCCAAAGAAATTATCTTTTCTTACCTATTAATCTTAATTCCAAGGATTACACTCGCTTCTCCTAGATCTTTCATATTGAAGTTGGCATATAACAAAGATTTGACATTGTTTATAGCAATAATGTTTGACCTTAAAGATAAGTAGATCATCTACATACAGACATATAATAGTGCAAATGTAGTTCTCAGATTTACAGTAAATACATCTGTCACTTTCATTAACTTTAAAACCATACGAGATTATTAAGTTATCAAATTTCTTATGCTATTGCTTAGGTGCTTGTTTTAAACCATATAATGATTTATCAAACTTGCAAACTTTATGTTCTTAACCAAGAATTACAAAGCCTTCAGGTTGGTCTATATAAATTTCCTCTTCTAATTCACCATTTAAAAAAGCAGTTTTAATATCCATTTGGTGTATTATTAAATTATGAATAGATGCTAGTGAAGTTAGTACTCGAATGGATGTAATTATAGTTACAGGTGAAAATTTGTCAAAAAAGTCTACATTTTCTCTTTGCTTAAACTCTTTAGCTACTAAACGGGCTTTATATACAGCTGGTGTATATTGGATAAAGTATTTTAATCAATGGATAACAAAGCTTTAATCATCACATCTCTGCAACCCATCAGTGGTTAGTATATGTTGTTCTTCTCTTTCCTGTTTCCAAAATTATGTGTATTTTTTTAATAGTAACTTAGGACTTTGGATTCTTTTAAAATAGGTTAGGCATGAGTTCGGTATTCTTTTAAAATAGGTTGGGCATGAGTTCGGTACCTACCACAAGCAAAAGACGATTTGGCTCTTTGGCTACATTGCAAGCTAAGTTTTAATTATATGCTTTCCGTATAATTTATCCATTATTTCCAAATTATTTTTTTATGTAGTGAGAGAAAATTGAATTAGGCTTCATGAAGTATGTTGATGTTGACACCGAAAGTTATTTTATGGTTGACAAACCCGAATTGTCACTGGATGTGATATGTATTTGTTTACATGCATGGTGGATTATGTTAATAGATATATTGGATATGATAGGAGCATTTTTTACATTTATTTTTGTAGCCAAAATACATGGAAAACCAAAACATGCTTTAGTGGCGACTGTTGGTAAAATTTTAGGTAATGATCCTACGCTATGTACAAGGCGATATTTAAATAATTTGTTTGCAGTTACATGCTCAAAAATCAGATCTTACCCCTGGATGAGCATAATAAAACCTACCAACTTTAATGCAGCTTTCTCCTTTACCTATCTTTCATTTAGGTTAAGTTGGTTGCAAATAAGCACATATTGTGACGCCCCACCTCTATACCCACGCTAGCCAAAGACACTACATGGTAATGCCTCCAACTAACATAGAGAATAAGGCTGGATAGGAGCGACCATCTATAGCCTTGCTCTAACTGTCTATCGACAATAATCATACAAAGCAAATCGACATATCCAATGAATACTTAAAACAAAACCATAGGTGGTTGGAGGATCTATCAGAACAGAATATAACAACTCAAATGTAATATACATCACAGAACAGTAGATCATCATATACATATATACAGATACATAACAGAGTATACAAACTAATACACGCCGAGTAGTATAGCAAACCAAAATATACAGACGAATCAAAAGAATACATATATCAGAGTTACAATAAAAGGACTACACAAAAAGCTTTAACAAAAAGGAACAAGCTGAATAGTCCATGCGGAAGCAAAATAGGCTATGTCCAAAAGCACCTAACCTGAAACATCTCGGTCTGACTCGAGTATAAAATACACGGGTCAGTCTAGCTAAACAAATCAGTTAGATAAACTGAACAACAATAAACCTCCAAGGTTACAAGGTATAACAAATATCTCTAAAAGATATAGCACAATCATCTAACAAAAGATGAATCATATGGTAACAAGACAAGCCTCATATCATCGGCAACATAGACAAACAAAGGATACAAATATCCCAAATCAAGCAAAAAGGCAAATAACAAATACCAGTGAAGGTAACACAAGTTCCACGAGGTAATCGCTACATATCATGCGGCTCAAAAAGACCAACACCGAAGGGCGATACCTAGGGAATACACATATCAATGAAACATTATAAAATTGCTCGAGCTCAGTACTGTATAAACAAGGATCCATGAGGCCGAAGACTCCAAACCCAAATATCACTCGAGCGGCTCATAAAGACCTAACTCCGAAAGCGATACAATAGGGCAACAAACCCGAAGGCACAAGCCCGAAGGTACAAACCCAAAGGCAACATACCCGAAGGCAACAAACCTGAAGGAGACAGTCCGAAGACACTATCCCAAAGGCAACAAACTGTAGTGGTGAAGGCCCGGAGGCCCAGTACTGGACACCACTAACTGGCAGAATGTGTCATAACTCTCAAAAAGGAATCCGAAAAGTGTTAACGTGAGTCCCATAACCACTCGTTCGCATTAAACGGTTTACTATCCGTCAGTCAATTTCACACTCAAAGCAGTACAAAGTTCACCTCATATCATCGGTAAACCAAACCCGAAGGTCAAAACGATCAGTTGAATGGGTCGGGGATTAATCGGAAGGATAAACGCACAGATTCATGGTCCGTGTTTTGCCCAACCATTTAATCACCCTTCCACTTCGCTCGAACTTCGAAATTGTGCGTGTGTTTTAAATAGAATTTATAAATCGAAGAAGCGAACTTTTAATACGATTTGAAGAAATCATTTATAAAAACACGTGAATAAATTCAAAAAGGAATCATCAAGGTCAAATATGCATAAACAACTAATTGGAATCAATATGCATCGATCAAATTTGGAAAACTAAGCAAACAAGGCAAATTGGAAAAAGACAATAGATTCAGACGTCTGAAAGAAGTGGTTCAGACGTCTGAATCTGGAAATTAATATGTTTTCCAGAACAGAATTCAGACGTCTGAACCTAAACTTTCAGATGTCTGAAATAGGCATTATTTTGCCTATTTTCATTCTGGTTGAAATTTAGCACTTTCAGACGTCTGGAATATAAATTCAGACGTCTGAATCTGGAAATTAAAATCTTCCCCATAACAATATTCAGAGTCTGAAATAGGGTTACAGACGTCTGAAACCTGATGGTCAGGAATTTGCTGAATCTTGGCCATCTATGGCCAAACAAATCGAAAGCAATCGGATGCATGTTGATTATGGGCTTACGTCAAACGACTACCCAACCTTAACGACACACCCAAACACTCCGAACGACATAAACATCAACCATATAAGGTTTTACATAGATTTGGCTTCAAAAATCAATATTTGGCAATTTCACCAAAGCAATTCAAATCGAAAGCAAATGAACATGTAGATATATTAGGATTTCCTAATAACCCAAGATAGCTGTAAACATAAATGTGGGATAAAAATCTCACCTAACATTAATAATATCAAGAGAAGTAGATGTAAGTTCAAAACTCACCTTTTAATTCAAAACAAGAATAGATAAGCTCAAACACAAAAAGAAGACCAACCACTCTCCACTTCAACTCTACTAGCTTCAATCTAAGATCAAAACAAGTATTTTCCTAAGTTAGGTTTAGGAAATTTTCTGAAATTGAAGGAGAAAGAGTTGGAGAAGATGAAGAGATCTTAAGTTGGAGCAACAAAGACTTCTTAAGATATTTCTTAAGACCAGAAACAAACTTCAAATTCTTCTTATAAGAAGTGCTAATGAATTCAAAACCATACTTAGATAAAGCCTCGAATGACGCAACATACTCAGAAACAGAAGATTTCCCTTGCTTCAACTCAAGGAAGCGACGGGTCAATAAAACTTTTTCAGATTCAGGAACGAACTTGAGTTCGAACCGCTCCCGAAACTGAGTCCAAGAGAGAGTAGACTCATCAATTTCGGCTATAAGAAGCTCATACCAATCAAGAGCACGCTCTTGTAATAAGCTAGAAGTTACAAGAACTCTATCATGGTCAGAAAGATCCATGTGAGAGAAGATACGCTCGAACGTGCGAAACCAAGCTTGGACTTCAAGAACGGACTTGGATCCTTTAAACGACTTTCCCCCAAGATGAGCAAAATCACTGCACTGGCGTGCAAAGGCAGACTTGCGAGGTGGAGACACTCGAGGAGGAACTGGAGGCTGAGTGCTCCTAAACAATTCCAAAAACTGATCGGCGGACATATAAATGCCATCCGGATGTGAACCACTGGATTGACCAGCATCCAAACGTCGTCCTCTGCTTCTTCCAGCCATACGCTGAAAGTAAGATAAGAACAAGATTAATCACAAGATAGATACTTCAATACGGAATACTACGGAATAAAATGCATTTCTAGACGTATTCCCCAAATTCTATCTAACCTTTGATAGTAGAAGGAATAGCAAGGCACGATGATTCAAAGATTTGTATCACTTATACACTTTGATGTACCGTAATATGTGCCTCTATTCTGTGTTTATCATATTTTATCCTGAACCTCAGTTTTGATACCACGCTGTGACGCCCCACCTCTTTACCCACGCAAGCCAAGGACACTACAGGGTAATGCCGTCAACTAACACGGAGAATAAGGCTGGATAGGAGCGACCATCTATATCCTTGCTCTAACTATCTATTGAATACATCGACAATAATCATACAAAGCAGATCGACATATCCAATGAATACTTAAAACAAAACCATAGGTGGTTGGAGGATATATCAGAACAGAATATAACAACTCAAATGTAATATACATCACAGAACAGTAGATCATCATATACACATAAACAGATACATAACAGAGTATACAAACTAATACACGCCGAGTGGTATAGCAAACCACAATATACAGACGAATCAAAAGAATACATATATCAGAGTTACAATAAAAGGACTACACAAAAAGCTTTAACAAAAAAAACAAGCTGAATAGTCCATGCGGAAGCAAAATAGGCTAAGTCCAAAAGCACCTAACCAGAAACATCTCGGTCTGACCCGAGTATAAAATACACGGGTCAGTCTAGCTAAACAAATCAGTTAGATAAACTGAACAACAATAAACCTGCAAGGTTACAAGGTATAACAAATATCTCTAAAAGAGATAGCACAATCATCTAACAAAAGATGAATCATATGATAAAAAGACAAGCCTCATATCATCGGCAACATAGATAAACAAAGGATACAAATATCCCAAATCAAGCCAAAAAGGCAAATAACAAATACTAATTAAGGTAACACAAGTACCCCGAGGTAATCGCTACATATCATGCGGCTCAAAAAGACCAACACAGAAGGGCGATACCTAGGGAATATACATATCAATGAAACATTAGAAAATTGCTCGAGCTCGGTACTATATAAACAAGGATCCATGAGCCCGAAGACTCCAAACCCAAATATCACTCGAGCGGCTCATAAAGACCTAACTTCGAAAGCGATACAATAGGGCAACAAACCCGAAGGCACAAACCCGAAGGTACAAACCCGAAAGCAACATACCCGAAGGCAACATACCCGAAGGCAACAAACCTGAAGGAGACAGTCCGAAGACACTATCCCAAAGGCAACAAACCGTAGTGGTGAAGGTCCGGAGGCCCAGTACTGGACACCACTAACTGGCAGAATGTGTCATAACTCTCAAAAAGGAATCCGAAAAGTGTTAACGTGAGTCCCATAACCACTTGTTCGCACTAAACGGTTTACAATCCGTCAGTCAATTTCACACTCAAAGCAGTACAAAGTTCACCTCATATCATCGGTAAACCAAACCTGAAGGTCAAAACGATCAGTTGAATAGGTCGGGGATTAATCGGAAGGATAAACGCACAGATTCATGGTCCGTGTTTTGCCCAACCATTTAATCACCCTTCCACTTCGCTCGAAGTGCGAAATTGTGCGTGTGTTTCAAATAGAATTTATAAATCAAAGAAGCGAACTTTTAATACGATTTGAAGAAATCATTTATAAAAACCCATGAATAAATTCAAAAAGGAATCATCAAGGTCAAATATGCATAAACAACTAATTGGAATCAGTATGCATCGATCAAATTTGGAAAACTAAGCGAACAAGGAAAATTGGAAAAAGACAATAGATTCAGAGTCTGAAAGAAGTGGTTCAGACGTCTGAATCTGGAAATTAATATATTTTTCAGAACAGAATTCAGACGTCTGAACCTAAACTTTCAGACGTCCGAAATAGACATTATTTTGCCTATTTCCTTTCTGGTTGAAATTTAGCACTTTCAGACGTCTGGAATATAAATTCAGATGTCTGAATCTGAAAATTAAAATCTTCCCCAGAACAATATTCAGACGTCTGAAATAGGGTTTCAGACGTCTGAAACCTATGGTCAGGCATTTGCTGAACCTAGGCCATCTATGGCCAAATAAATTGAAAGGAATCGGATGCGTGTTGATTATGGGCTTACGTCAAACGACTACCCAACCTTAGCGACACACCCAAACACTCCGAACAACATAAACATCAACCATATAAGGTTTTACATAGATTTGGCTTCAAAAATCAATATTTGGCAATTTCACCTCAGCAATCCAAATCGAAAGCAAATGAACATGTAGATATATTAGGAATTCATTCCTAATAACCCAAGATAGCTGTAAACATAAATGTGGGATAAAAATCTCACATAACATCAATAATATCAAGAGAAGTAGGTGTAAGTTCAAAACTCACCTTTTAATTCAAAACAAGAATAGAGAAGCTCAAACACAAAAAAAAGACCAACCACTCTCCACTTCAACTCTACTAGCTTCAATCTAAGATCAAAACAAGTATTTTCCTAAGTTAGGTTTAGGAAATTTTCTGAAATTGAAGGAGAAAGAGTTGGAGAAGATGAAGAGGAGGCTTACCAATAGCTTCTCTTTGCTATGAGATTTCATTTAATGTTACAATAATAGCTTACCATATGTATAAGTTTTCTTCCACGTGCAATATACTAAATACTACGACAATCTTCCCATGTAGTACAGTAAATACAAGTTTTGTTTGTACAACTTAGTTATCCATTCTTTATTTTCACAAGTTAGCTACTTGCATGTTATCTAATATTAATTTATACAAGAAAACAACATAGGAGTGGTCTGAATCCAACAAAAGATGCAAAATTCACTCCCAACCATAAAATTATAAAAAAACTCAACCAACTCCGAAATCAACTTCATATAAGTCATGGACGCCTAGAACCAATCTCGACTTATTCAAAGATAGGAATACAAAGATGAAAAAATGTTCGAGCCTTCAAAACACACTCCTCATAACATCATCGCTGATAATACACAACAAATGTCAACCAACGAGGAAGAAGCATGCACGAAAGTGGACTCGGAACACTAGTCTTACTGCATGTAAATGTTGTCGGGCAGCGGAAAGGAATCCTAGAAATTGCTGGCAGTCTAGGCAAATAAGCTATCGGTCGAACACATTGAGAAGATTACAAAAATCCTTCAAACAATTTTTTATGAAAGCAATTCCTCTCGAGCACGTGCATCGCACGTGCCAAAGTACTCGTGTGTATATATTTTTATATTTAATAATAGTTGTAACAGTTTCGGTGTCACACTTTTTTGGTATCAACATGAACTACTAAAAACATCTCTTTATATATTATCAGATCTTAATCACTTAAAAATAACATCTAATATTAAATTTATTTTACAAATTCAAACACCCATAAAAGTAGACTCTAACAATTAAACATGCTTTACAAATCTAAAACGCTTCTAAAAATAGGATCTAAAATTAAACTTCTTTTACAAATTCAAAATACTTCTTTACAAATATACAAATCTTAATATCACTTGGAAAAAAAACTCATTTTTTGTGACTAATTCAAACATATATAATTTATAAGGAAAACAATTTAAGCGCGAATCGCGTGTCGTAACACTCGTGTGTGTGTGTATATTTTTATTAATAGTTGGCTTAGAAACGCAAACATTCGATCCGACCGTAAACTTTCGAAAATACCCTTTACTCGTACATAATTTAACGCTCTTCTATACATGTTATCAAATCCCTTAAAAATTGGATCTAACAAATAAACTCACTTTATAAATTCAACACGTGCCTTTACAAATTTTGATAAACATTAATATCACTTAAAAATAGGGCTTGATAAATAGTTTTTTTTTTTTTACAATTTCATAACACTCAAATATAATAAAATCTTAATGTCACTTTAAAATATGATATAACAAATGAAATTCCTTTACAAATTCTTTCTTTATTAACTAATAACAAAAAATATAAATTCAAACTACCAAAACAAATTAGATGCTGAAACTTAAAAGTAAAAATTCAAATAAAACCATGCGTGAGTTCAATGCAAAATATGACTAAATATTTTTGATTTTTTTTTTTTTGAGTTTTTTGAAACTTATACAATTTGAAGAACAGCTCAGGCGACGAAGCCGTTAGCCTAGCATTCGTTAGCCTAGCGTATATATATTGTTTCTCACGGTAATTTTTAAAAAATCTTTATTGTCATTTATTTATGTACATTCGTTGCAGCTCGGCCCAGTTTTATGCTTCTTAATCTTTATACCGTGTTATGAATAATAACCCTACCTCGTATATATATTGTTTCTCACCGTAATTTTTACAAAATCTTTATTGTCATTTATTTATGCAGGTCTGTGGCAGCTCGACCCAATTTTATGCGCATACAAATAATAGCCCCACCTGTGTTTCTTACATTGCTAAGGTTAGAAAAACCCTAAATCGGAAAAAATAATAATTCAATCGATCCCTTCTCATCTACCGCCGCTCAATTCTCCTCATTGCCATGATCCATTATCTGCCTTCAAGCGTCTTCGAACTCATAGGTAATTTATTAGGTTGTTTTTATAGAAAATTTCGATGGCACAGTATAGTTTATATTTTGTAGTTTGCTCAGATGTGAATCGCTATTAATTTTTTCCTAAATATTTTGATAATTTCAAAAAGATTGTTTGAATTTTTGTTGGTTCAGAAGAAAGTAGCGGCTGTTGCATGAGCCGAGAGATTTGTTGCTTCTGCGTCATGAATGCAACCATCAGCCAATTTAAAGCTTATTTTCATTCAAATGGGACTTGACTAAATTAAAGTTTGTTTTAAGCTGAGAATTGGGATTACAAATATTCCTTTCACATATTAGACAAGATCTATAGTGTTCTAGTTTACATTATTCCATGGCTTTTTTAATGGCTGGCCTAAAAATAAAAATAATAAATCAAAATTGCAGTCAATTGTTACTTTCAGGTAGCAATTTCATATTATTTCTACGACATGAAGTCAATAGTGCCATAGTTATATGTACTATGTATGGAACGTTAATGTTTGATATTAAACGGCATATTACCAATAATCTATTAAACTACATGGTAAACATAATGAACTAAGACTATTGTTGGAGGCAATAACCCTTCATGTGTTGATGATATAAGGAGTCAAACCCGTACAATTGATGTTTTTCTTCTCGATCGTATGCTGACAAGGAAATTTCCTGTAAGGTTATGTGCGTTTTCAGCCCTTTGTAAAGTTAAAGAAATAAAACATAATCTTATTTATATGTTTTCAAATATGATTTCATTTTACAGTATTGCTTAAAAAGTTAAATGTACACTTATAAACTAACATCTTATATTTCGCATATGTTGAACAGGTTCTACTGTCCGGAGTAAACTATTTTGCTTGTAATCGAATATCAAATGCTGAAGGCAAGGGACCTGATATGTGCACAAGTTTAGCTGAAGCCGTTATGTGTGAACTCCTACCAGATTCCCCGACACTCACAGCTAGTTGGTCTGGTGGTAATACTTGCTGTCTTATTTTGTAGGCAAAGTAATATGAAATAGTGCTTTTTTAAGCTTGGCTGCTTGATATTAAGGTTTATTCATTATTCCCCCCTTCTTTCATCCCGATTTATCATTATTTTAACCTAGGCGTCTATTGCTGTTAAAACCCAATTGGTACTGTTTGATTTTTTTTGCTATTTTTAAAATTCAATTTATTAATTCCTTAGTTGGGTTGTATCAAATCTTCACCAAGTAATTAGATTACCACTTATTCTCATTGCTTGTACAATTCAATCATTACTACTGATTTTGGAGGTAACTAAACCATAATTGTTTTGATCTTTTAATAGATTACATATATTAGTATGTGCAGTTTGTTTCTAGTGGATATTTTTCTTGCAATCCAAATTTAAATTGATTTTAGGTTTATGAAGGGTCTTGTTAACTGTAGCTTGAATACATGTACATGAGCCAATTTGAAATATTTTATTTTTATTTTTATTGATCGATAAATAAGAATATGTTGTTGGATCTCAATTGTAGAAATCTTGATGTGCATGCTCATGATGATGTCACAAATGAATTAGGCACTAGCTTACGAATAATTTTGTATCAATACATTATTTGTATTGCTTACACAAGTCTATTGAAGCGGTATCCAATTTTTTTTAAAGTAACCGTTCGCCATTCATTTTTCATAGCATTAACAACTGGGACCTAGTATTTGAATGGCACTATTGATTAAACCTTAAATATGTTCAAATGTGTAGATCATGGGTATTGGAGACCCGTTAGTTTCAAATACCTTAAACATGTAAAATGATATTAAACTACAGGTGTGTGCCTATTGCAACAGTTTTAGCAATGCCTAGATTTTGTTTTTAATTATGCATTTTTTAATAATGGGCAAAACTAATTGTAAAAGATTTACTTCAACGAGCAGAAAAGTTATAAAAGACCTATTACAAGTCTTCTACGACGGTCAAAAACAGTTGTAAAAAATTACGATCCTATTACAACTTTGTCTAATATGGCTTCTCCAAAACAGTTGCAAAAGACCTATTAAACGGTCGTCAAATCATGAAAAGGGTATTTTGTTGTAATGTTGACCCATTAAAATCCAAATAGGAATTCTTTTTGAATTATACCCATTTCATTTGCTGTGGATCGGGTTAGTTCTAACATTGTCCAATATATATACACGTATAGGCTTATTTCATTAGGAATTTTTAACATCTTTGTCTTTTTATCATGCCTGTCTATGCATTTGGGAAGCTATGACAATTCTTTGTTGATTATGTGGTTTATGCGGAAGGCAATTCTCTAATTCATGTTCCTTCTATCTTAATTTCATACCATTTCTTTCATGCATAAAGTAGATTAAAATTGATTATTCTAGCCTATTTTTTGAATATGTAGGAATATACACAAATATTTAGAATGTCGAATATAGAATAAATTGCAAGCATGCATCCTTTGATATAAATCGAAAACATGTGTCTATGGTATATAACTTAGAATGTCAAATAAAAACTACACATATTTACCATGACATTATTAACATTTATTAATTTTGGGGGTGCTAGGGAGCAACTCACGTGTATTTTGTTCTGAATAGTTTTGATATCCTCAACCATATATCAAGAAAGGCTATTCTATAAGAAATGTAAAATTTCCCTTTGCACCCAAGCATAATATAAAAATGATCCTTCAATCCCATTAACAACATACAAAATAAATGTTTATTATAAAAAATATATTACCTTAGTCTGGAGCGATCCCATTATCAACATACAAAATAAACGTTTATTACGAAAAATATATTACCTTAGTCTGGAGCTTTCCATAGTTCAACCGTGATTAGATTGACTGGGATTTAGTCCCTAACCTAACATTAACATATCAATGATGTACAATTGGTATCCATACCTTACATTTTGAAATGCTAATTCCATAATCTAGCAGCAAAATTATCAATATAGTTATCTGCATAGGGTAAAGAATCAAAAACTATAACCATACCGATAATTCATTGCATTGTAAAAACACATGACCTGAACTATCGTATAACTAATTCATATAGTGTTATTGTAATCATTTTATCTTGACTATTTAAAGTTTATAAGACTTCAGTTTTAAATTGGAAATGCGTATGGATAACGTTTTGTTCTTAGTTGTAAAAATATGAATAAATAAAGAGATCCTAATCATAGTGCTTCAGCTCCAAAAGGAAAGTTGACAAGTTATAAAAATAAATGTGTGCATTTCAAATGATTAGTAGTATAACTGTATAGCAAAAGATGCTTCACAAGTGGATACCAAGTTAGTAATATGCATTAGTGAAGTAATTTTAAAGTTTGAGTTAAGCACTCTTTTGGGTGGCATGCAAACCGATTAGTCTCATCTGGTATACACATAGTAGGTGGCTCCAATATTTTTAACAATCATTATTATGCATTTCATTCATCTGTAGCTTTGTCTTCCTATCATGTCTCTCTTTTGAATCAGGGAAGCAATAACAAACCTTTGTTGAGTTTCCATTTTATGTAGTAAGCAATTTTCTGTTTCATGTTCATTAAACCCTAATGACATACCATTGCTTTCACGGACAGAATAGATTAAACCGATTATAATGGCAAGTTCTTTTGTATACAAGGAAATAAGAAATTACATATATAGCACAACAATAGTAAGATGACATAAACTTTACATGTCTTTAAAAAATTAAATGACATCGGTTATGTGACAATTTTAGAGTACAAGTCACAGTTATCAAGGCGTGTGAGAGGAAGGCGCAAGCGCACCCCGTGTGCCTTTTTAGTTGCTGAGGTGCCTCGGCTGCTGGAGGTGCCTCGGCTGCTGGAGGTGCACAAAAATTGTAGAAAGCACGCGTTTTTATGAGGCGACGAGGCTGAATAAAGCGCACCTTGGGTAGGTGTTGTTATTTTTGCAGGCCAACTCTTACTTGACCCAAAACCCAACATGTTTGCTCGTCGATATTGCAATACTTTTTATGTTATAAGACATATAATTGTTTTACGTATTTACTACTTTTTTTCATGTTTAAATACAAATAATTGCCTTTTGTAGTTTATGTCTAGCAGAAATAGGAAACTTAGGATGATTTTATAGTAACATAAGCTTAAATCCAAAAAGGTTTTCTAGTGAATTTTCACCAGTATTCCAATACAAATTAATTTATCGTTTATTGTTTCGATTTTTGTGGAATGCTTGAGCTACGTGTAAAATATTTATAATCTTATGTGAATTTTCACCAGTATTCCAATACGAAAGTGTAACGACTTACATATTGATTTCATTTTAAGCGAGACATTTATTTTTCATTCTTTAGGTTCATCTATAGAAGCACTAAGTTTTATAGTTTTTATAAACGTATAGCGATCTACTTATTTGACAATTTCATCGTTGATAACACTATAGTTGTCTGTATATGCGGTAGCAATAGAATCGTATCTTTTTCTCTTGTTTAGGATTCTTAGCTAGTTTTCCATCTTGACCTGAACACTTCTTTTTAAATCCAATTAAGTACATATATTTATATTCGACCTTTATTATTAATTCCATCTCAATGTTTACAACAATTTTTAAGTCAACATGCTTATCATTATTGTGTAGATGTTTGATCCCTCTAATGAAGTCCGAATAGGTCTGTTGGATTTTTGAGAAAATGACTATTTTTTTGATGTTATTCGAATGACTTCTTTTTATCCAGAATTCATCATAAAGTGTTAATATGGATTTATTACATGTATTTCATATAAGATTATAAATGTCTTACATGTACCTAGAGCACCTTAAAAAATGGTACGTGAATTTGTATTAGAAAATCATCTTAATTTTCTTATTACTCTTACATACAAACTTTACGAGTCAATTATTTGTATATCTTTTAATATTTAAAAGTATTGTGTTCTAATCCAAGACCATAATGATATTATTTTATTGAAATACACCTAATTGTTAAATGGATACTTTAGTAAGAATAATGAATCACATGAACATTCTGTTTTCTTTTCACCTTTATATATATGTATGTGGATCCGACTTTGTTCATCTTCTTAAACCGGAAACTTCAATCAAATCTCTCTTGAAAAATTCTTGTAAGCATGTTATATGTCTAACTTCTAAAAGATATATCCAAGGTAATGATTACAGCAGATTTGTAACAATAAAAATAGCCATTTGCAAGAATGAAACCTGTTTGGTTTGCGGATATTTTTTTATTTTTTTGTGAATAATATCATACCATTTGCTTGTGAATTCTAACACTGCAGCAAAATTAGCCATTTTGCAACACTTAATTTTTACAATTTGTAACGATTTTTATCGTTACAATCTACAAACAATTTTTTCCATTGGAAAAGTTTTGGAATGCCTACATCGTGATGATAGTTGGTAATTGTGTAAATAAACTCCAGTATGAAGGAGAGATTTGTATTTCTCTTTTTTATTTGCACATGTACCATTTCTCATGTTTCTAACACACATTATTTACTCTTTTCTACAAAGCTAGGGTTTCGCTTCTAACAAGATTTTATATTTTGTAACATTTGATGTTATAACCTTTATGGTTTTTTGTTGCATTATCAATGCTTAATGCTTACCGACGTTTCTTTGTTACTGCCAATCCTGAAGATTTATTTTCAAAAATGTTTGTAAATAAGACTTAAAAGTTCTGTTTTTTATAGACATATATATGTACATCATTTTCAAATTACACCATTTTAATAGATGTTACGGTAATGTTCAATGGTATTAGTACCTTTTTGATAAATAAATCACTCCACTCTCAATTATTTTGCATAATTAATGCACATCATTCTTCATGTAGATGAAGTACTGTTTATTTTAAAGATGCATGCCACAATATAACGTTATTAAAATAATAATAACCAATTACATATTATTGCTTGTTTTCTTTTAAGAATACAAATAATTATTTTCTATTTCGATACCAGTCTAACCAAACATTAGAATAAGCCATTAATTGAAGAAGGTAAATCACTTCATTATTTTTCAAATTTGTTTCCTTCATGTATTGAGTTATTTTGTTCCCTATTTTGATACCAGTTTAACCAAAACGTTAGAATAAAGCCATTAATTGAAGATTTATCATTTTGGTACACGTGCATTTATTTTCTAGCACCACAAAAAGGTTTATCATTTTTCATACTTTGTACTAAATTGTCTAAGCTAGTTGTTAATTTTGGGTTATAAATGCTATAATTTGATGTTATTAAATATGAAGAAGATGGTCAAAGTACAAATTATAAGGATTCTTCTTGAAATACATAAAATGATAGTCAAAATAACATAGTGGACCCAAACATGCTCAATCATCATGTCAAAGTCAATTTCATGAATTTATTCGACATCTCGCAATATCTTTCTATTCTATTATATTTTCTATCTCAGAAGGTTTTCACACTTACTGTTTCGGTGTTTAATTTTGCTCCATTCAGAATTTTGGCTTCAATACAAATTGACATAAATCAGTGAAATGCTATACCAAAAGTGACAACTTGGAATCATGGGAGAAAGTAGTTTAATCTTAAGCCTACATTCCTTTCTTCAAAAGGTATTCCGTCTTGGATCCCCTTTTCAACATATAAATTATAAACAGCTCCAAAACAAGATTTCATTTTTTTAACATTTGATGCTATAACCTTTATGGTTTTTTGTTGCATTATCAATGCTTAACAATCATTCTTACGGACGTTTCTTTGTTAATGCCTAAATAGAAAGATATGTAATTAGCAAATTATACAAAAAATATCATGAAGATTTATTTTTAAAAATGTTTGTAAATCAAACTTAAAAGTTATTTTGTTTATGGACATCTGTGTGTCACACATCATTTTCAACTTAACGCCATTTTAATAGATGTTATGGTAACGTTCTAATGGTGTTAGTTCCTTTCTGATAAATAAGCCACTTTAAAATGCCCCAGTCTCAATTATTTTGCATAATTAATGCATCCTCATTCTTCATGCAGATGATAAACTATGTTTATAAAAAGCATGCCACAATATATTGTTAATGAAAACAAAAATAACCAATTAATATTTAAACACTATTACTTGTGTTCTTCTAAGAGTACCAATAATTATTCTCTATTTTGATACCAAAAGGTTAGAATAAGCCTTTAATTGAAGAAGGTAAATCGCTTCATTTTTCAAATTATCAAGTATCGAGTTTCCTTCATGTATTGAGTTATTTGACATCCTCAATCGCATATGCATAGACTTTCAAAAGATCATTCAATGGCCGACCAAACTCAATTTTTTTTCCAAAGTTATCAAGACATCTAATAATTCAATATTTTTAGAAATGGTAAGGAGTAATGTTTAGCAAGCAGTTTCAGACTTGGTTCACACCGTAATATTATAGTGGTTACATGGTTTATGTCTGTTAAAATGTTTTGACAAAGAAAAACGAAAATGTAGTAGTCATCTCTAAAATGTTGCATTAGGATATATATCAGGCAAAGGAAATAAATCTGCAAATAGAGTAAATGATGCATGAATAATGAAGCAAAATGTAGTCAGAGAAATTAAAATGCTTTATATTGATCAAACGAACCGTTAGGAGGTTTCTGTAACTAAAACCGAAATGAAATACTCCGAAGCCCATAAAGATGCAAACAAATCATTCATATTCTCTGCTGTTACCTCCGTCGTCTTTTTTCTCCTATTTTCTATTTTTTTTGCCAACTCTTGTTTTCTCTTCAGTTCAAATTCCATATCTATCTTATCATTCTTCGCCGGTAGTACCTGTTTTTCTAACACCCGTTCAAGGTTTTAAATTTCGGATATCGGTCATATTTCGTCTCGGTGATTTTGGTGACTCGGTATCGTATCGGGGAAGATCTCGGACGAGACGAGTGCATCTCCGATGCCAACATCGGATTTACATATCGGACCTTAAATTTCATCTCGGGACCATATCGGCATATATTTCAATGTTTCAAATCAGTTCATACAATACTAAAATTTGATAAATAATATTAAAAAACCATATCCATGAAGTTTACACATCACTAAAAGTTTAAAATTAGTAAACAACATGTACATATCTAATTAAACATTACAAAAATATTGAATGAACACCACTTACATAATTAAAGTTCTAAACTGACATGAATCATTGTTATGTGAATACCAACATAAAAGCATGAAACGGTACCCATCGTGCTTGCATTACTTCCTACCACATGAACAAAAAAATTCTACCCTTCATGCTTGCATTATTTTCTGTTGTAGAGCATTCACAGCGCCACCAATATTCACAAAATAAATGTTTAAATAAACATATAATGTTTAAGCAAAGAAAGTAGTGGTTTTAACCATGAAATTATACTTGCAAATTAAATCTATTCTAAATTATACCGTAAATCCAATTTTTGAATTTCATTAAAATAGAAAAAATTATAATTTACAAACCTGTAAGAAGTAGAAAGATTGATTGAAGACGAAGTTGCAGACTGTCAAAAGCGATCGAGCAGTCGGAAATTGGAAGCAATCGCGAGGTGTTGAAAGTTGGAAAAGGGTGTTCGATTTTTTTTAGAAGAGGGAGTTTGATATTTTTGACGAGCACCGTGATTTTTGAAAAGTTTAATCGGATAATGAATTAAAGGGCTGTCTGCTTTTTGAATTTAAATTTGGGATGAGATCGGCCTATATTTTGAAAAAAAACAATATATCGCGGAGATATCAGAATATCGTTTCGCTTCAAATATCGGCCGATATTTGTAAATTTCAGCCGATATATTCGAAACAAGCATCAACCGATATCTCATGTTTCGTTTCGCCCATGCCTTAATCCAAAATCTCTGCCGAGATATCCGAGATTTAAAACAGTGCACCCTTTCCAGAAATCTAATTCCAATTTTCTTGGGCTAATATTGTAAACCTAGTTTTCTAAAAAAACGGTTAACCTGATTTTCCAAAATCAAAATTAGTTGATCCATCTCCATTTCCTTGCTAATTTATGTTCTGAGAGAAAGTACGTAGGGTCTCTATTTCGAAATAGATTCTTTATTAAGTCAGTAGTGGAAGATCAATTGTTGCAAACATATCCCCGTTTCCGTGCTGCTATTTTCAAGTCTCCTCCAAAAAGTCGTTTCTGTTCTAGTTCAAACCAACAGCTTCTGTTCTAGTTCAAACCGACAGCTTTTCATCTAACATGACTGTAGTTTCTATTACCACTGTGTTGTATGGACCTACTTCGTTTCACTGTATATATCTAATTTGACTTATATGTTTTACTACTTAAATTTTAATCTGCTCAATCTAATTTTGAAATGGATTCAGATGAAATTAATCAAGAAGAAGACGGAGGTGATCGGTGAATCATTGCCTTTGTTAATTAAGCCTAGCTTTCACCGGTGCAGTAATGTCTTCGTAGGTATCAGCATATGATTTATGTAAGCATTTTGAATCTCTCTAATGTACACATCTTTGTGTAGTCAAAGTCATTGAAGTATTTTTTTAGTTTTCCATTCGTTTAGATATTACTACTTAGCCGCAATTCAAAACCCTTGTTAGCATTCTTTATAAGTGAAGGGGAAAAATTTGAAAAGTATGGAAACGAACCATTCGTGTACTGTTTGTTTTCAAATAATAGCTAGTTATTTACATTTTTTTTAGCATGTGAATTATTTACAATTAATTTATAATGGTTAATACAAAAATTGTTTGAATCACACCATCTTGCAACCATAAAAAAATAGCTCAAAAATGTTAACTAGTATGAAATTTGGCACACATATCGATTAAATCATGGCAGTCAAGTTTGAATTTCAGACATTACACTATATTGAGAAATCATTTGACGGAATGGTATATATGAGTTAGCTATGTCATGGTACAAACATATGTTTCGCATACCAATTATTTTTGTACATTGATTTACTGGTGTACTAAAATATGCATTGATATACCAAATGTCTGAATCACATAGCTTCTTGTATCAGCTTTGTAAAGGTATTGCTCACTATTACCGTCATGGAGTGCTCCATGGTTCTACTCTTCTTTCTATATGTTGCTACTTTAACCGAAGTGTCCTCTCCATGTATTGTTTTTTACTAAAGAAGGGATGTATGCAAGGGTACAAATATTCGTTTCTTACACCAGCTGAAGCAGCTGCAATGTGAGCACAACTAAAACCGTTGAGGTATTTTGAATCATCTGTAATATGAGGAACCTTGCAGAACCAATCTGCTTCTCCTTTCTCAAAACTTCAAAGATTCCTATATAAGAATCTGCTGATGTAGGGTCTCTGATTCGTCCCAATCCCCAAAATTTGGTACAACTTTGCATCTATCGGATGATTCTTCGTTGGTCTTGAACCTTTCAGGGTTATTTAGGGCAACCCCTTATGTCTTGGCGTGATGGCAGTGAAGTGGAGGCTGCTTAAATTGCAGTGTGATGCACTGTTTACTCGATTTACCTTCTCCATTCATATGAGCTCAAACTTTTGAAAAGAGAGCTCCTTAGGAGTGGTGTAGACTCTTTTGGTTTTTTTACACTTTTACAACTACAAAGAAGCTATATAAGTGATAAAAGCGAAAAAGGTTAGTCTTGTTATTTGTTTATTCTCCTTTCTATTGTTCTTTCTTAGAAATAACAAAGAAGTTTATGAAGATATTATGAGTGGCAAGTTTTTGACAACTAGTAGGGGATTAAGAGGCAAAAGTACCCGATTAAGTTTATCAGTATCTGTTGTGGATGTTATCCCTTTTTGTGCAATCTTAACTTGGACATGAAGAGGTTGTTAATGCATCTTCTTCATTTTGACATGAATCACAACGCTGTATCTCATGCCTTACCTATGGAAATCAGGTATGTAACAGCCTCTTCTGGAAAAATTATTTTACACCACAAGCGATTGTTATTAATGTGGTTGCTAAATGAGTGGAAATTGGTTCAGGTTCAGTTCAACTTGCAACTACTCACTTTATTCGGTTTAGTATTTGATTATAAAGTTAAGCATGAAGAATTTATTATAAAGTTAAGCGTGAAGATACCGTTAGTAATCAGTAAGGAATCGCTTATTGTTTCTAGAGAGATTAACTACTTATAACAATGAAGTACCTCCCCTATTAGATCAAAAAATTTAATATAGCATTGAAACTTTTTCAGTGGTTCCAAGTGTATTGCATTCATCTATGACAACGGACCACATGTGTGTGTATATGATCCGACAACTTTGCAGTTTAAATACTGAACTAACATTGTAGTAATGTTGCAATTCAAAATTTTTATTTCTATTTTTTAGAAACCCCAAAAGGATGTTATGGCAACTTATAGATGCATATATGCCAACTTGGGATTTCTAACTGTATTGTTTGATTGGATTACTGCAGGTATGGTATTTGGTTTTATATTGCAAGCAAGAAACAATGGATTACTGCAGGTGATGTTTCTTAAATAGTTTGTCTGGAACCAAAACCAGTACAAACTGGGAACGATGGGTTGGTATTTTGATAACTTTTGGCCTTAAATAATTATTTGATACAGAACGGTGGTTTTTGTTTCTTACTTGGCTTTCTTCAAAATCAATCTGCTTATATAATGATGAATCCCATTGTATCGAGGAGCTAATTGCCGTGTGCAACATTCATGGTCTTAAAAGGTGTATTTTGTGTATAGTCCTGCATTGAAGCGATTAGAGCAAGTTGTAATGGAGACTACAACCATTTTGATAGAAGAGTGTGTGTGTATTAGTAATGGAATCATAATATTATTATGATATGCATGTAAGACCATATAGATACTCTAGGCAAGGAAAAACCTTTTAACTTTCCTCATTTGTGTGTATTTTACTCTGAACGGTGGCAAAGAAGATGCATTTGTGTGAATTTTACTCTGAACGTTTACTTTCCTTATTTTTGTACAAGCGAAATAGAAATATTCATGGTCAAAGATCCATTAGCCTGCATTCCAAATTTAGAGTTATTTTTGACCCAAGATGGAGGTGGTAGATCTATTTATGATGGTACATGCATGAAATTTTGTACAATATACGTTTCATTTTTTTCTATGATCGACAGAAGCTGTGCTTGTAGTTATTTATATGTATATGTGCGTGTAGTTGGTATTTCTATGTATGATGAAGTTTGTCTAAAATATGTAGTGGTGTGTCTTTACAGTTCCTTTTGTTTTCGTATGTTTTGGTACTTACGAATGCGGCAAATTATCATTATTGCTGTTCAACATGGTCATCTTATTTCCTATTTGCCACTTACTTTAAAAGCCAACTTAGTTCAGTTAATAACCAAAAAGAGTAAGGGAGAAACGCATACAGCATTGTGTTATAGTCTGAGGTGTAGATTATGCATTAAAATCTAAAGTTGCATTATGTGCTGTTAACATTACTTCTTAAAATTTGAATTATTCATATCGATTTTTAGAAAGTGTATGTGTCAAAATTGGTCACAAATTTCAAAAGTTGTGAAAGCCCAAGTGTTTACACACATATCCACAATATTCCAACACAGACCCGAGATCCAGATAAAGTAGAGAATAAGAATGAAAAAACAGTAAAATTAAAAAGGTAGAAAGCAAGAAAGAACACAAAGTTTATAGTGGTTCGGCTATCTTCGGTTTACGTTCACTTTTCAATCCTTTTATTCCTTATATATTGTAGTTACAGTTACGAGCCTTTGAAAATCAATAACAAAAATGGTCCTATTTATAGGTGTAGATTCGAAAATATCCGCCCCAAAACCTGAAATACCTCTTCTCATGCGCAAGTGGGTCAACAAGATCGATTCAGAACGATTTAGGATCGATGCGTATTCAATTCGTATCTATCCCAAAGTGGTCCAATCGAGCTGAGATCGATCATGAAGGTTCTCGAGTGCATCAGGAAGCTCGTCTCAAAATTTCATAGCGTTTGGACTCGTAGAACGAGAGTTGTGATTGATGCAAGTTGGTGTCTGCATGAAGGCTGAATATTTCTTATCGATCAATCCGCTTCAATCCATTTGGTATCCATCCTATTCGCATCGATGACGTGGCTCGGAAACCCAAGGGAGATCCATTTTTGATGCCAAGTTGACTGCTTTTTCATCCAAACACGTTCCATTCGTATCGATCTAAGATGCTTATTTCGCATTGATGATCCGATGACCTTTTCGTATCCATCGATCAATCCCCCTTCGTATCCATCAACATATACCTGCTTCATGTTCGTATCGATCCCCTGCTTTGCCTTTCGTATCCATCGGTAGCCCCTTCCTTCGTATCGATCCAGCCATGACCGATACGAAATGTGCCAACAAGTTCTGCCGCATTCATCGATCGATGAGTAAGTATCGATACGAACCCATATCCATCAAGTCTGCATCCATCCAAGTCTCGCTTCTTTCGTATCCATCTAGCGACGCAGCCTACGTATCGATCCGGTACCATGTTCTTCGTATCGATCCCATGTTTTGATCGATACGAAATGCATCAAGACGAAGACTGACCGATCCAAACCAAATGCCAAGCGCACGTGTTGATCCAAACTCGCATCCATCTGCTGACACGCCTCTATCGATACGAACCGTATCGATACGAACGACATTCATCGATCCGAAGTAACCCACGTTGATTGATACGAACAGTATCGATTTGAACCATATCGATACGAAGGTATCGATGCGAACCATTTCTCATCAACATTGATCCATCCATATGTCGATCATACAAACTCCGATTGACCTAAGATTTGAAACGTAGCCTCACCTAGTTTTGTCCATTATTCCCAATCGATCCTGTCTTGATTGGAGCTTGACCAAATTTTGATGATATCGATCACAACCTTATTTCCAATCGACCTCCAATCCTGATATCCATCCTTTCCGACCAATTTGTTGACATCTCGACCTTGTCCAAAAGGCGGGGTAACATTTGCCCTTCAAGACATGCGTTGTGGTAAGAAGGCGTGTTTTGAACAGCTCCGAATCCGACTTCTGAAGTCCATATTCCATCCACGGCTGTACCATTCGATCTATAATCCAATCCATTACCAAGTCATCATATCCGAGTGCCATAGCCTTATCCTCATCCAAATTTGCGGCTTCTCCGATTCGATATCCAATTCTGAATCCAGTAACCAAATCCTTAGACAATTTCATATCCATCTGAACACAACAACCAAGTTCTAATCCATCCATATCCAATAATTGAATCCAGGACCTCTTCAGGTCGATATCCAAATCCGAGACCACTCCGGGTCCATACCCGATTCCTTAGCTATTCATAGCCAATATCTGAATCCATAACCTCTCTGGGTTCTTGCCAAGCGTAATCAACACTCGACGACCTGTATTGAATAACGCCTTGGGTTCCTGGTTCAGTGTTCCTGAACGTTGAGTAATGTCATGGCTTAAATCCTATGTCGAATCCTGATTGCTCCAGATCCTTGCCAAGTATAGTCCATACTTGATGACCTGAAATAGTAACCGATAATATATGGCCTAAGTCCTAGGCCGAATCCTTGTCTCTCCGGACCCTTGCCGAGCATAGTTCATACTCGACGACCTGAATAATTCGATTCGCCATGCTTGGACAAAGCGACTTACTCCCTGCCAGGCATAATCCACACCCGACGACAATTTGCCAAAAGCCAGATAAAAAATTTAATCGAAATTCAATCCAAAATTCAGATCAAATTGGAAAATCGGAAATCCATACCAAAAATTCAAACTAGAAAACAAGCATCCAGACTAAAGTCAAAATCAGAAAATAAACAAAACCAGGAGTTCGAACCAAACTCCGAAATCAAACCAGAAAAAAGCAAATGTCCAAACCAAAAAAGAAAAAACAAATTTCACAAACTGTAGCATCGCGATTTATCATCATCTAAGTGGGGCTATCTCCGTCCCCGTGCATGAGTAAGTGACTTGACCGTTTGCCCAGAGTTTGCTACTTATTCCATATCATCCCTGTCAGTCGATAACCAATCGACCATCATTCTTGGGCATCGTGCCATCGTCGTTTGAGGTAAACGGTGGCTGCTTTTGTGCCCTCGACGCATTCTGAATTCCAACGTATTGTCGCAGACTCGCAGCTGACCTCTCCTTCCAGGCTCCTCGATTATATCCTTTAGATGCTTGCTACATAGCATATCAATGCTTAATAACGGTTAGCCAGAGTGCCTGTATTAGATATAAAAACTTAGCAAATGCCTAACTAGAATGCTTAAATCCGTGCCTAAGACGACTTATGAGATATGGTAAGAGAAGAAATCGCAATACAAGTATTTGAAAGTTTGGGTCCATCCTATGTTAAGAATGTTGGCACTAATAAACTTCGGACACGATTGGCTCTGTGTAAATTAATAGGATATATTAAGAAATCTATGAAATATATTTTCTATAATACCGGGAAGCAAGTTATTGTTTCCCGGCACACTTTACTTCTAGAAAAGAAATATCTGTCAAAAGAAATTAATAGCGAATTTATAGACTTACATTAGATCTGAGAAATTAACATAGGGGCTGAATCGGTCGAAGAATTAAATTCACCGTTATACTAAAGTATGCGACCTGTTAGAAGGTCCAATAGGAAATTTCATGCACCAAAGGGATATTATGGTTTTCTCATGAAAGAAAGAGGATCCTGCATAAGAGACACTTCCCTCACATTTTGGCAATCACTGCGAAGTAAAGACTATATACTTTGTCTTGAAGTTATGAAATACGTAATAGATTCCATGTATGTGTAACGACCCTGAATTTTTGCCGTCTTGAATTTTGAATATTAATTTTTAATATTCAATAATACGGTATTTTAATAAAAATAAAATCCCTAATAAAGGATAATTGGTAATAATATATAGCTTTTAAGCCAAGGTAATATTTTGAATTTTCAGATTTTTATTCATAAAATAGGAAATTGGTTTAATTGGAATTTCTTATATATATATTCAGAACAACATAATTTATATATATAAATTGGAAACAAATTCATAGCAAATAAATGTAGATGGATAAGAAGGATATATTATAAATAGAAATGATTTTGGCTTATGAACAATATAGTGTATTATAAACACAAGAGTATAAAATTATATTTTTCCTACGTATATACATGTTAGTTGAAGAGGGAAGAATGTAAAAGTATATCTGTAATATTTTTAAACATATAAAAATGGTATGCTAAAAACAATATACGTAATGGTAAGTGAAATATATATGTATATGAACTAAATAAATATAGTGATCAAATATATATATATGTATATATATATATATATATATATATATATTGAAAAATGGTGGAAAAGATATGCGTGAAAAATATGATGATAGGAATGAGAAAATTTATAATATCATTTTTAAATAAGAAATATTTTACAAAATAATGTTTGACAAAAGAATGTTATTTAGAATGCAATAGTACAAAATTTCGTTTGCATTGAATTAGACATTTTAAATACAAAAAAAATGTAGAAAAAAATGTTATTTAAAGACGGAATGGTAAGACTTTTAAGTGCCTTGAGTTATATATATATATATATATATATTAATAGAAATATATATATATATATAAATGAAGACTTAAATGGCTTATGTAAAACCACTTTTCATGTTGTTTAAAACATAAGAAAAGCATGATTAAGAATCAAGTGAAAGTAAAAGCAAGAAAAGGGATAAATGACCAACGTAAATCAAGCAGGAAAGTAAAACATACATATGCATTGCCAAGTCCAAGTAAATAGGTAAAAGAAAATATACAGCAAAAAGGAGTAAACAAGTAAAAATATATGCATACTTGTTCAAATAAATAAACAAGTAAAAGAAGTTATCTGGCCAAACATGGAAAGGATGATGCAAGGCAAACATATATATATATATATATATATATATATATATATATATATCAATTCAAAAAAAATGTGAACAGTGAAAACAAACTTCATTTCAATTCACTCAAATATCATATTTCAGCAACCAAAAAAGTTAAAATCAACTTTAGCCACAAAAAACTACAACTTAGATTTTCACAAAATATTTTCAATCTATCAAAACCTTGTACAAGCTTGCAAATTCCTCTTGAGCCCCAAACTCTTGTACGCATACATCATTACAAACATGTATGTATATATAGAGAGGGGTGTGATAATTCAGTTGTTTTCAAACAACAAAGCCTGTAAAAAAAATAAAAACTCTGTAAGACAAAAACAAAGCATAGTAAAAAGAAAGAAGCATCTGTTCCTTCTTAAATCCAAAGAAAGGCAAGCCTATTGAGTATTAGATCGAAAACTAAGTTCAAACTGGAAGTTTTCAAGGAATCTCAGCATGGTTAAGGTGAGCATTTAAATTTGTTTGCTTGGAATGTTCAAAAAATTTCTCGGTCATGTTCAAAACATAGGATATTTCTATATATGACTAATTTCAAAAATCAATATCTCCTTGCTCGATTTGAATTAGTAAATGATGTGAACCGATGAAACTTTTGTTTTCAAGTATAGAGTATGCTAAAAATAGTTTGAAAGCTCCTTCATTTTATATATTGTGTGTAATGGCCAAGTAACAGTAAACAACCACAATTTTGACGAATTTCAACATGCTTAAAACATTGAATCAGTTATGTCGTCATGATTGCAGCATAGAGATCGGATTTATAGTGAAGAAAACATGATTTTTAATAGCTAGGATTGTAAGAAATGGTGAGATGATCGGAATTGGCTAAAAATAATATTTCATAGAGATATGGTCGATAAGGAGGAGTATGGCATACGTGAGGAGGAGCAGGGGAACATGAGGAAGACGTTCACCATGGCCATTGATCGATTATAGCTTCGGTGGGCGATGGCGATGGGTTTTTAGGGTTTAAGGGAGGATCGAAGTGGTTGTCGAATGCGATCGAAATAAGGCGAATGCAAGCGACGAGGGGAGTGCGCTCTTCGATTGGAAGTGCGTGAGTGGTTGGGCTTTCGAAGGGCGAAGGAGGTTGGATTAAGCGTGAAGCAAGAAGATGGGACGAGGGTGATATGGTTGATGGCGGAAAATATGGGATCATGCGTTTGTTCGATTTAGGCCAGTGGTCGTTGGAGGTGGAGCTAAGGGAAGGACGTGATCGAGTTTTGGACGAGCCGTTCGCGAATGGTCTCGGTTGGTTGAGCAGAGGCGAGGGTGGTTCATGTACGTGCACACGTGCATGCATGTACAGGCAACATTTAGTTTTGGGGAACGATGATCGAACGTGGAAATGGTGCTGATGAAGCTTTGGGTTGGTCTTGAATCGCACGTGTGGATGGTGTAGTCATCGAAGAGGATAGCAAGGTGATCGAAGCTTGATGCATTGATTTGGATTTCATGGTTTTAGCTGAGATTTTGGCAAAAAAAGATAGAGAAGTAAGGGAGGAGAAGAGAGAAAGGGGAAGTGGTTATTGATCTAAAAGAAATGGCTTGGCCCATATAAATAAAAATAAATAAATGTTTGTTTTAAATAGGGTTTGAATACTTTAAATTTTATTCTCTAGCAAACCATAAGTCTGTTTGGAGTGAAACTTTTTGCAATAGGTTTGTATCGACGAACACTACGTCGTCGTAAAATGTGTTGACAAGTTCGAATAAGTGAAAATTCAAGGTATTTTAAAATGGACAAAAAATAAATCACCCGATTGAACGAATTTAGTCTTTTAAATTTATATGACTTGTCTATTGAAATTATTTGCCCAGATAAAAATAATAATGAGTTAATTAAAGTTAATTTTGATGATTTGACATCGGTTTAGCGGAAGAAAACACCATTCCGCTAATTAAATTAATTGGACTCATATTGGCAGAATAAATCACCGTTCTGCCATTATTACGGAATATGTTTGTTTTGGACATTAACTAGCAGAAATAAATCCTGTTCTGCTATCATATTTACATTAACATCTATTTATTATCCTGGTAATTATATTGGGCAATATGATGTTGAATTGATTATTAAAAATGAATTGATGAGAGTATCTGAATTTGTTGTTCTGAATTGTGATGGAATGGATGGTAACTTGGATAAGTACCACTGGAATTAATAAGCCGCTTTCAAATTTGGAAGTTGATTTTGAATCCAAGGATTGTTTCAAGAATAATTATTTTATGATTCTTAAAAGTTATTTAAAAAGTACTTAATTATGGCTTTCAAGTTTTCTAATTATTTTTAGTGTTTAAAAGTATATTTTAATTACTATGAAAGGTTATCTTATAATTATTTGTTTAAAGTTAATTATTATTTAAGAATTAATCAATATTATTATTTCAAAAGAAAATTTATTCAATATTAATATTGCTTTATACAATAAACTTTTATAAAAAAGTATTTTCCTGAATTAAACTTGGAAAATCTGCATAGAAAATTTACAATTATTATTTTGAGATAATTATTAAATAAAGTTATCGGGAAGTAATCGTATACTTTCACAGCGAAAATCGAAGGCAGGGATTGCCTGCAGTTAACTTGGATTTCTCTAGGACAGTGACATAATTATTGAGCTGCGAATCCATGGTTGATACCGCATATTACTTTCCATATTTATTTAAAAGGTTTTCAAATATTATTGAAGGAAACTAGGTTCAGGGACTGGGATGTTTTTTTATAATAGGAACTAGGTTCAGGGACTAAGAATATAAAATAGGATGGGCTTTGGGCTGGCTGTTTTTTTATATACAGAGGTTAGGCTGATTTAAAACATATGGTTGATGGTGTTAATTAAAATAGTAATATTGATTAAAATGGATGGCTAAATTTAATATTAAATAATGTTAAGCAGTTTTGTTGTTTATATTCTCTTTATAAACTATATTTTGTATTATATTTGTAATGTTTATCGTCATTTTTTCATTAAACATACAAAAATCCAATATCGGGACCGAAACCAAAACTTCCAAAATTGACCGAAACCAAGCAAATTTCAAATAACCGAAAGCGAGATCGAGGCCGATTCTCGAACCTTGAAATATATACATAAACTATATTAACAACTTAATTTATTATCCGTTTATCTCGATAAATCTATCATACATTGCATTGTATAATTCTATTTTTAGCATCAAATAACTATATATAAACATTTTTACAACTATTTACAACTCTCCAAGTTGTCTTATGATATCTTTTATTTAAATCCATGTATTTGAACTACATATGGAATATCATATTTAGACTATTTAAATAATCCCAATAAATAGTTTGTCCGTTTTTCTAATAAACCCTAAAATATATGTCAATTTTAAAGCGTGTGTGTTCATGTTAACAAAAAAGATATTTTTTCATTTAATTGTAAAAATGTATAGGTCACATACATTAAATTACTTACGTAAACAATAACGACTAAGTGAATTTGTAAATAAATTATAATCATGTATCTTAAAAATTTATCATGTAGCATGTTGCAAAATTCTGTTTTTAACTTCCAACTATGCATTAAGATTCATACAATTTTTGAAAAAATGCTTTTCAGTTCTTTCCTATTATTTACCTATAAGTCCATATATTTAAACTAATTATGTAATTTTAAATTTAACATATTTTTAAAAACCAATTAAATAATATTTTTTAATTTATCTAAAATCATTAAAAATATGACGGTTTCAACATGTATGTCATCATACTAAAAAATGATAAAATTATGCATAATTTTATAGTTAATTGGTAATGTTAATTTTGTTAAAAATAATTAAAATTTTGTAATAATAATTGTCTTGTTTACATATACTTAATTTTATAGTATACTTTGTAGCCTAAAGTATGTATATGGTATCATAGAAATTTATACTTTGTAGGAGTATAGTTTTCATAGTATTAACAATATATAGACTGTTCAAATTCCTGCATCTTATGTGGAAAATTAGGTTTGAAGCCAACTTATGCGAATGTATTGCATTGCAGGTATAGGTCAAAAATTCCGTGTATCGTATTTCAACTATAACATATATTAAGAGCTATTATGTATCTTTCTCGGTTTCATAATTCCATATGGCAGTTAGATTGAAAAGGATTTTAGCACCAATTAGAAATGTGTTGGGAGTAAATATTGTGAAATTGGTCTATTATGTTTAAATTAAGCTTTCTTTGTCTTGCTTTTCAATTTTTCTTGTTACGAAGAGCTACTGGAGATTTTTAAACTTGATTAAGCCGCAAACATATGTCATGCTCTTGAATTTTGGCAGTTGTGAAGAGTTAGTGTAAGCATGTTGTTATTCGATAAAATCCTAAATGCATGGATCCCAAGTATCTATTGAAGCATGCTATTGAAACATTAAATCTTAAAGCTATCTTTTCTTAAAATGCTTATTTTTAGCCTGAAGTCCACGAGTTGCATTAAAAGGTAAGGAAGATGATGCTGATTGTCTAGATAATGAAATTACTTGCACTAATGATATCGAAGATGTAGTAAACCCATGACAACTTGGGCATAAAGAGGTTGCTAACTTATCTTTTTCGTCACGACATGAATCACAGCGTTGTATCCCATGTCTTACCTATGGAAACCAGGTACATAACAGCCTCTTTTGAAAAAAATTAGTTTACACCACAAGTGATTATTATTGATGTGGTTGCTAAATGAGTGGAAATTGGTGTAGGTTCAGGTTCAGTTCAACTTGCATGTACTCTACTCTATTCGGTTTAGTATTTGATTATAAAGTTAAGAAAGAAGAATTTACTATAAAGTTACTTACAGAAAACCTATATTATATTAATAATGTAAAATTAGTTAATTTTGAACCGCTCTTACAGTCTACCTACAAAAAGCACTAAACCCTATAATATTTAATTGATGTAGTGATATATAACATTTTCACAGAGTAACTTTGGAACTAAGAAAAATAAAAATATATTATGGGAAGGTGTATTTCTAAAGATATCGTTAGCAATAAGGAATTATTAGCAAAGGAAGCAATGAGCTAGCGACCTATGCTTCTTCTGAAACTCTATGGATCGCTAGTGACCTATGCTTCTTCTGAAACTCCAATGGGCTAATTAAGGAAGCAAAGGAAAAAGGTGCAAAGTAGCTAGCTCGTGTGCGAGCCAAGTCTATGGGTTGCTTGGGACCTATAGACAATGGGTCGCTAGTGACCCATGAGTTTGGCTCAGGTCGTGAGCTAAACCCCCCAGGGTCATTCCTTGCGTACCTGCAAGCAGTTGATAAACAGACCTGGCCTAGAAGCTCTTCGATCTTTATAAACATCATCCTATCCGCAACATAAACGGGATCTTCTCCGGATTAGTTGTTGGAGCTCTGCTGAAACTATTTTTCACTCTTTAGCTCCCTCACAACAATCTCCAAAGGAATTCACTGTGATTCTTCAGTGGATTCCAACTTTGAAGATTCAACTCGTGATCAAATATCTCTTGTAACAACAGTCAATCCATAATAAAACTATAAGGTGGTCGTAGGCTTTTTTAACAGCCAAACCACTATAAAAATTCTTTGTCTTCTTTCTTTTACTGTTCTTTTCTATATATGTTATATGTGATATTGCTCTCTCAGTACATGGCTGATGCTTTCAAACTCAAATTAGGGTGATGGTCCAATTTTTGGGTCCTATATATAGATCCTATTTCATGTTTCTTCACATCTTTAAACACCAGCCAATTTCACTACTTGTATATTTCACATATTTGTCATATTATTTAGAAATATGAGTATATTTGATGTAGTCGTACCTTTTCAAATATCATACCTAATTAACATATATTTAATCAATTAACAATTAGAAATTATTAATAAAAATTGATTGTATTGAAAAAACTACATTGGATATGATAATAAACATTAGATTTCGTCACAACAAAAAACAGTAACAAAAAACTGATCATATTACAAATTTTTGTTTACAAAGTTCGCATAATGAAAGTTGTAATAAATATTTTTAACGATTGATTTTCTACAGAAAGTAAATATGTTTTTAAAATTATTTGTATTTTGCAATTGTAACAAAGTGTTTAACAACTTTCTATTCTTGACTATTATATATTAATTTGTAACAATATTTATTTATAGTTGTCTTACTCATAGGTTGTAAATGATCTTGCTCATAGGTTGTAAATGATCACGCGTAAACACTTTCAATGAAACGTTGTTAACAACAAATAGTAATTATTAGCAGACACAAATATCTCTATCGGAGGTTATAGTGTCCATGCTAACTAGTCGTCCAAAAAAGTTGAAGAAGCATAACAAGGTAAAAAATGAAACTTCGTAAATTTAAAATAATCTTTAAAATTTGGAATTTTTCTAAAATTTCATCTACAATTGAGAAAATAAATGGTTCATATAACTTTAAGAATTTAGTAAACAAACTTTAACATAAAGGTGGACATTTAACCAATTTAAGCTATGTAACCGACCTAAAACATTCACTGAGCCAACTTAATGGCCGCACAGAATGGTTAGCCGATATTAATAATTAGTCTAATGATCAATCTTATCCAGTTTAACAGCTAGCCATGAACGCTACTTCATACTTTCAAATTTCTTTATAACGTTTTCGATATCGCTTTACTTCATGGTTTCGGTAGCTTATTATCAAGTTTCCAATAGCACTTTACTTCATATTTCGATGACTCATTATTACGTTTCCGTTGGCCATTTACTTCCAAAATTTGAAAGTTCTTTATCAAAATTCATAATACAACAAAAGTTCTATTTCATAGTTACACCTGTGGAGAATATGCATTTCACGTAAATATATATATATATTTTATAATGCATTTTATTTTTTATTTTGGCCGCTGTACTGACTCAAACAAGATTAGCAGTCAGTTATGTGGAGAAATAACAACCATGAAATATCTTATGAACTAAAAATAAAGAATGAAATATTTAATATATTTAAATATTATATTTCTTAAAACAAAATTATTATATATATATATATATATATATTATATAAAGCAAATACTTTGGCCAAATGGTCAAAATGATGCCTTTTTCGGAATATCCAAATTGCATTTCTCTAAAATTCAAAAGAAACATATACTATAGGGACCCTTTTGTCATTTTGATTCACCACTTCGCTATTGTAAGCATTATCTCACGATTTACCGAGCAGTTTCCTAAATTCTCTTAATTATATACAAAATTGCTCATCGTTTAGCTTCTAGTCACGAGATTCTTATGTTATTCTTTTTCTTTCAAATCTCACAATCATCAGGCTTTGGGTTTAAATTTGAATTTAGGTCGCGAGCTTGAATAATTTAATTTGAAGTCTGCTGAATCTAGCGTCCTGAGGGGATGATGAATACTTAAGCACTATCAAGTGGATTATGAATCAGATTACTATGAGATCGCCATCACTGCTTTGATTGTTTAATAAAAGGTGTGAAATTTTATTTTAAATTCAAATTATGGTTTCCTTCGGAACTAAAATTCTCTTCCCCTACCATCATTTTTTTGTACAGATTGATATGTTGCAAGATGGAGATGGCTCGTTCTTTAACAACTTTCAATCTATCAAGACGCACAAGTAATGTTATCCTATAATTTTATAATTTTATTTAGTCAAGTTGCCTATGTTAGTAACTATTCTAATGAATCGGTATCTTCCTTATTTGTGGTACCCATAGTATTCAAGGGATATGTTAAATCTGCAATGCATAGCAATCTTTGTTAGATTTCCAACTCGATATTTTTTTGTACCGACTACTTTTTTCCAGAATCAGGTTTACTTTATATTGTAAGTGCACTGAATTACATTAACAAATTGCTTTTGGCCCTTTTTATACATTATGATGAATAGAAGTAAATATCTAAGTGGTCAACAATTTAGAGGCTTTTTATCAAATGTTTGTAACAATTATACATAAAAGATCCTTGAAGTTTATAGAACTAAAAATATTTTAATGATTCAAATGAATTCAAAGTTGAAATAACTACATGCAATATAATTTCCTTTTAAACAACCTAATGGACAGGAGAAATGATCCCAAAAAGAGTTGATACTAGCTGCATGACATTTGTGACATGATTGAGACATTTCAATAATAGCTGGATAAGAAAGTACAAAACCTAAGTACTTTGTAAATAAGAGGAAGAAAGAATAACAAGGATAGTAAAGCAACAAATGCAGTACACTTTCCCTACTTCTCTGTCAACCAAGTATTTGATTAAATTTCTCATAATTTGTATCAAAAAAGGTTAGTGGTAATGATAAGGCTATTATAGTCGTGGATGCAGCATGACATTGTATTCTTCCGAAGTTCAATAATGAAGTTGGACATTACATGTATTTTTCTGTATTTATTGATAAGCTTTATTTTTCTAAACCGAAGTTGTACGAAGTCCTTACTTGTTTATATAGTTTGCATATGTGTTGTGTGTCTATACGTTGCAAATTTGATATATTTGATGCGTATTTGTCAAAGTATGTGTAGAAATAATCCGTTTCAATATTCTACACATTTAGTATTGGCATGTCAGTCCATATTTTTAAGCTAAAGCTGCACGTATTTGTCATGAACGGTTGTAGCATAGGGAAATGTATCTTAAAAGAAATGTATTATCAAGTTGAAAACATAAAAAATCTACAAAAATGTTTCAATGTTGTAAAATATCGTTTGGTTATTGATCTATATCACAGTGATAAGATAGATAAGTGGCTTCCAATATCGTTATGATTTTTTTTCGGTGTAGTTCGTGTATTATTAACATACTAAATTATAAATTTGTCCAATTGATTATGAACGTAGTAAGCTTCCTAAAATATATGTCTAGAAACATTAAACTAAATATACTAATCATATGGATGATACTTAGATAAGTATATGTTTGAAACTTTGTACGATGAATGCATGTTTAAATAATTTGAAGCTGTTTGAACAAGTAGACACAAAAAAATAGGAATGTAGAATGCTCCTTTTGCATTTATTGGATTTCATATAAGTAGTACTAAAACAATAGTAATCAAATATAATTATGTGAAGGCTATTTTGCATGTTTTGACAGTTAATTATAAGCTGATGATGTGATATTAGCTCATTGATGATTTCCACGTGTACACATAAGGTACCACTTGCACAATATATATAGTAATGTTACCATCACCCTACAAATATAATATTAATTAATGATCAAATAATAAGGATTTGATGTTAAAAACTCTACCAAATTACATGTGTTTATTAAACCAAACTATAGATTAGAAGGTTTAGAAATTTGCTACCGATTAAATGTTATGTTAAATAAGTTTTTTGAAGAAAGCATGTTGGAATAAGTTTATCCTTGCCATATAAAGTTAAATATGGAATTATTGAAAATAAGAAGTTTGCGACCAATTTTTCTTATGCATGTCCATCGGGCATGCCTTGGGTACTGGACCATCGTCGTATAATCTTAAACCTAATGGTTCACAGATGAATCAGTTTAGGGGAGATATGAATATTTGTAATAAAACTTATTAGTAAGAGACATTGTTAGATATTACTAAGGCACACCCTATAGACGTTTAATGCACTTCATATCTAAATCATTGGTAAATGTTGGATACGGATGATCTTCGGCTGAGCCTTGTACTTCATCACTATCTTAAAGACGTTTCGGCGTTCTGCTCAAAGATGCAAGCAGTCGAACAAACGCCGTCGCCTCTAGGATAAAATAACCTCTCTCTTTGTTTGGTTTTGTAGTATCGATCCGTCTGCACAAACGGAATCCGCTCAGTTGCACTCAAAGTTGCTGCTCGGTTTTTTTAAGAAATTTCATGGAGAAGAAGAATGGTTTGCTGCAGAAGAAAATGTTATTCGTATTTTTTTGATTTCATCTAACAATCAAGTTTAATAGATGAAATACCAAGTCGAATGTTTTACTGAGTCGTGGACTAACCGGTGACTCAAAACTCGGATTTTAAGTTTTACCATCTCAAAAAAAATAACGGTCAAAAATGGGTAAAAATTTCGTCCAAAAATATAAGTGCAACACCACAATAAGCCCAAGCCCGATCCCGGATCGGGTCGGCCGGTCGGCGCGCACGCGTGTGATGGTCAATCATGGTCTCTCTACTCATAAAAGAGCATCATTGGGTGCTCAAAGGGTCCAATTTAGCTTCTAAGTATCAAGTATAAATACTTGATTCTTTTATAAAGTCATACAATGTGGGCTATTCACATATATGTGAGCCATTCTCACTCCGCCAATTTTTTAATAATTCATCTAAAATTTTAAAAAAACATTTCCACCAATCCCCCAGTTGATTTTTTTTAAATATTTTTCAAGCAGCGTCTGAAAACATAAAATTATGCATAAACGAATGTGTCTTTCGACTTGAACCTTTGCATATTGGATAAGATTCAGTTTTTACTAGAGTGGCACATAGACTTGAACACTATTCATGATATCAAACCACATACAATCTTTCTGGAGTGCAATCAAATAAGCCCATGCATTTATAGCCATGCATATCTATCTCAGTTTAGTGAATGTTATAAGAATTTTGCCCAAAATTCCATAGAAACAGCCACATTTCCACATCAGGTACTTCACTCTGTATAGAGTATAGATCTCATTAAGAGTTTCTATTAACTCATCTTCTAACCACTTCAGGAATACATGCTTCAAAATATATAAAAATAGTATGTTCAACTCATATCACTTCATAACTTGTTCTTACCCATTGAACCTAGTTCTTGGGATCTCTAGTTATTAGGTCGGGTTACTATTGTCCGTGACTCAACAATCTAAGGGCAATAGTCTCCTTCTTTTAGAGGTTCTAAGGACTTTCTCTCTGGCTAGTCTTTTCATCAAAGGATCATCTAGATTTTCATCACTGCGTATGTGATCCACTCTAACAACTCCTAAGGAGAGTAGCTCTCTAATAGTGTTGTGCTTACGACGTATCTGTCATCTCTTACCGTTGTAATAACGGTTTTGTACTTTTGCAATAGCCGTGGTACTATCACAATGTATCAACACAGTTGGTATCGGTTTTTCCCATAAAGAAATCCCAGCCAGCGGATTTGTTAAGTAATCTGCTTCTTACTAGCTGTGGCTAGTGATATTATCTCAGACTCCATAGTGAACTGAGCCAAAATATTTCGTTTCTTAGACTTTCAAGAAACAACTCCACCGGCAATGCTAAATATATAGCCACTAGTTGCTTTCGAATCATTAGATAAAGTATTCCAATCTGCATCGGTGTATCCTTCAAGGAGCTGATTCGAAAGCTTTATCAAATATCCCATCAATGTATCCTTCATCAATGTATCCTTCAAGTATCCTAATATACTATTAGATATATAGCCACCAGTTGCTAAATAAATAGTTCGTTTTAGGTCCTGACCCTTTCGATAGCATGTCGGTGCTCTATACTAGGTCTACTGGTAAACCTGCATAATAATCTCATGACACAGACAATGTCATGTCTAGTACAATCAGTGGCATGCCGAAGGCTGCCAATAATGCTTGCATAATCAGACTGTCTTGCACATTCACCAATGTCCTAAATAGTTTTACACTAAGATCATATGGTGTACATGCAGGTTTACTGTCAAAGTAATTGTATTTCTTTAGTAACTTCTCAATGTAATGAGATTGATCCAAAGAAATTATCTTTTCTTACCTATTAATCTTAATTCCAAGGATTACACTCGCTTCTCCTAGATCTTTCATATTGAAGTTGGCATATAACAAAGATTTGACATTGTTTATAGCAATAATGTTTGACCTTAAAGATAAGTAGATCATCTACATACAGACATATAATAGTGCAAATGTAGTTCTCAGATTTATAGTAAATACATCTGTCACTTTCATTAACTTTAAAACCATACGAGATTATTAAGTTATCAAATTTCTTATGCTATTGCTTAGGTGCTTGTTTTAAACCATATAATGATTTATCTAACTTGCAAACTTTATGTTCTTAACCAAGAATTACAAAGCCTTCAGGTTGGTTTATATAAATTTCCTCTTCTAATTCACCATTTAAAAAAGCAGTTTTAATATCCATTTGGTGTATTATTAAATTATGAATAGATGCTAGTGAAGTTAGTACTCGAATGGATGTAATTATAGTTACAGGTGAAAATTTGTCAAAAAAGTCTACATTTTCTCTTTGCTTAAACTCTTTAGCTACTAAACGGGCTTTATATACAGCTGGTGTATATTGGATAAAGTATTTTAATCAATGGATAACAAAGCTTTAGTCATCACATCTCTGCAACCCATCAGTGGTTAGTATATGTTGTTCTTCTCTTTCCTGTTTCCAAAATTATGTGTATTTTTTTAATAGTAACTTAGGACTTTGGATTCTTTTAAAATAGGTTGGGCATGAGTTCGGTATTCTTTTAAAATAGGTTGGGCATGAGTTCGGTACCTACCACAAGCAAAAGACGATTTGGCTCTTTGGCTACATTGCAAGCTAAGTTTTAATTATATGCTTTCCGTATAATTTATCCATTATTTCCAAATTATTTTTTTATGTAGTGAGAGAAAATTGAATTAGGCTTCATGAAGTATGTTGATGTTGACACCGAAAGTTATTTTATGGTTGACAAACCCGAATTGTCACTGGATGTGATATGTATTTGTTTACATGCATGGTGGATTATGTTAATAGATATATTGGATATGATAGGAGCATTTTTTACATTTATTTTTGTAGCCAAAATACATGGAAAACCAAAACATGCTTTAGTGGCGACTGTTGGTAAAATTTTAGGTAATGATCCTACGCTATGTACAAGGCTATATTTAAATAATTTGTTTGCAGTTACATGCTCAAAAATCAGATCTTACCCCTGGATGAGCATAATAAAACCTACCAACTTTAATGCAGCTTTCTCCTTTACCTATCTTTCATTTAGGTTAAGTTGGTTGCAAATAAGCACATATTGTGACGCCCCACCTCTATACCCACGCTAGCCAAAGACACTACATGGTAATGCCTCCAACTAACACAGAGAATAAGGCTGGATAGGAGCGACCATATATAGCCTTGCTCTAACTGTCTATCGACAATAATCATACAAATAAAATCGACATATCCAATGAATACTTAAAACAAAACCATAGGTGGTTGGAGGATCTATCAGAACAGAATATAACAACTCAAATGTAATATACATCACAGAACAGTAGATCATCATATACACATATACAGATACATAACAGAGTATACAAACTAATACACGCCGAGTAGTATAGCAAACCAAAATATACAGACGAATCAAAAGAATACATATATCAGAGTTACAATAAAAGGACTACACAAAAAGCTTTAACAAAAAGGAACAAGCTAAATAGTCCATGCGGAAGCAAAATAGGCTATGTCCAAAAGTACCTAACCTGAAACATCTCGGTCTGACTCGAGTATAAAATACACGGGTCAGTCTAGCTAAACAAATCAGTTAGATAAACTGAACAACAATAAACCTACAAGGTTACAAGGTATAACAAATATCTCTAAAAGATATAGCACAATCATCTAACAAAAGATGAATCATATGGTAACAAGACAAGCCTCATATCATCGGCAACATAGATAAACAAAGGATACAAATATCCCAAATCAAGTAAAAAGGCAAATAACAAATACCAGTGAAGGTAACACAAGTTCCACGAGGTAATCGCTACATATCATGTGGCTCAAAAAGACCAACACCGAAGGGCGATACCTAGGGAATACACATATCAATGAAACATTATAAAATTGCTCGAGCTCAGTACTGTATAAACAAGGATCCATGAGGCCGAAGACTCCAAACCCAAATATCACTCGAGCGGCTCATAAAGACCTAACTCCGAAAGCGATACAATAGGGCAACAAACCCGAAGGCACAAGCCCGAAGGTACAAACCCGAAGGCAACATACCCGAAGGCAACAAACCTGAAGGAGACAGTCCGAAGACACTATCCCAAAGGCAACAAACTGTAGTGGTGAAGGTCTGGAGGCCCAGTACTGGACACCACTAACTGGCAGAATGTGTCATAACTCTCAAAAAGGAATCCGAAAAGTGTTAACGTGAGTCCCATAACCACTCGTTCGCATTAAACGGTTTACTATCCGTCAGTCAATTTCACACTCAAAGCAGTACAAAGTTCACCTCATATCATCGGTAAACCAAACCCGAAGGTCAAAACGATCAGTTGAATGGGTCGGGGATTAATCGGAAGGATAAACGCACAGATTCATGGTCCGTGTTTTGCCCAACCATTTAATCACCCTTCCACTTCGCTCGAAGTTCGAAATTGTGCGTGTGTTTTAAATAGAATTTATAAATCGAAGAAGCGAACTTTTAATACGATTTGAAGAAATCATTTATAAAAACACGTGAATAAATTCAAAAAGGAATCATCAAGGTCAAATATGCATAAACAACTAATTGGAATCAATATGCATCGATCAAATTTGGAAAACTAAGCAAACAAGGCAAATTGGAAAAAGACAATAGATTCAGACGTCTGAAAGAAGTGGTTCAGACGTCTGAATCTGGAAATTAATATGTTTTCCAGAACAGAATTCAGACGTCTGAACCTAAACTTTCAGACGTCTGAAATAGGCATTATTTTGCCTATTTTCTTTCTGGTTGAAATTTAGCACTTTCAGACGTCTGGAATATAAATTCAGACGTCTGAATCTGGAAATTAAAATCTTCCCCATAACAATATTCAGAGTCTGAAATAGGGTTTCAGACGTCTGAAACCTGATGGTCAGGAATTTGCTGAATCTTGGCCATCTATGGCCAAACAAATCGAAAGCAATCGGATGCATGTTGATTATGGGCTTACGTCAAACGACTACCCAACCTTAACGACACACCCAAACACTACTAACGACATAAACATCAACCATATAAGGTTTTACATAGATTTGGCTTCAAAAATCAATATTTGGCAATTTCACCAAAGCAATTCAAATCGAAAGCAAATGAACATGTAGATATATTAGGATTTCCTAATAACCCAAGATAGCTGTAAACATAAATGTGGGATAAAAATCTCACCTAACATTAATAATATCAAGAGAAGTAGATGTAAGTTCAAAACTCACCTTTTAATTCAAAACAAGAATAGATAAGCTCAAACACAAAAAGAAGACCAACCACTCTCCACTTCAACTCTACTAGCTTCAATATAAGATCAAAACAAGTATTTTCCTAAGTTAGGTTTAGGAAATTTTCTGAAATTGAAGGAGAAAGAGTTGGAGAAGATGAAGAGATCTTAAGTTGGAGCAACAAAGACTTCTTAAGATATTTCTTAAGACCAGAAACAAACTTCAAATTCTTCTTATAAGAAGTGCTAATGAATTCAAAACCATACTTAGATAAAGCCTCGAATGACGCAACATACTCAGAAACAGAAGATTTCCCTTGCTTCACCTCAAGGAAGCGACGGGTCAATAAAACTTTTTCAGATTCAGGAACGAACTTGAGTTCGAACCGCTCCCGAAACTGAGTCCAAGAGAGAGTAGACTCATCAATTTCGGCTATAAGAAGCTCATACCAATCAAGAGCACGCTCTTGTAATAAGCTAGAAGTTACAAGAACTCTATCATGGTCAGAAAGATCCATGTGAGAGAAGATACGCTCGAACGTGCGAAACCAAGCTTGGACTTCAAGAACGGACTTGGATCCTTTAAACGACTTTCCCCCAAGATGAGCAAAATCACTGCACTGGCGTGCAAAGGCAGACTTGCGAGGTGGAGACACTCGAGGAGGAACTGGAGGCTGAGTGCTCCTAAACAATTCCAAAAACTGATCGGCGGACATATAAACGCCATCCGGATGTGAACCACTGGATTGACCAGCATCCAAACGTCGTCCTCTGCTTCTTCCAGCCATACGCTGAAAGTAAGATAAGAACAAGATTAATCACAAGATAGATACTTCAATACGGAATACTACGGAATAAAATGCATTTCTAGACGTATTCCCCAAATTCTATCTAACCTTTGATAGTAGAAGGAATAGCAAGGCACGATGATTCAAAGATTTGTATCACTTATACACTTTGATGTACCGTAATATGTGCCTCTATTATGTGTTTATCATATTTTATCCTGAACCTCAGTTTTGATACTACGCTGTGACGCCCCACCTCTTTACCCACGCAAGCCAAGGACACTACAGGGTAATGCCCTCAACTAACACGGAGAATAAGGCTGGATAGGAGCGACCATCTATATCCTTGCTCTAACTATCTATTGAATACATCGACAATAATCATACAAAGCAGATCGACATATCCGATGAATACTTAAAACAAAACCATAGGTGGTTGGAGGATATATCAGAACAGAATATAACAACTCAAATGTAATATACATCACAGAACAGTAGATCATCATATACACATAAACAGATACATAACAGAGTATACAAACTAATACACGCCGAGTGGTATAGCAAACCACAATATACAGACGAATCAAAAGAATACATATATCAGAGTTACAATAAAAGGACTACACAAAAAGCTTTAACAAAAAAAACAAGCTGAATAGTCCATGCGGAAGCAAAATAGGCTAATTCCAAAAGCACCTAACCTGAAACATCTCGGTCTGACCCGAGTATAAAATACACGGGTCAGTCTAGCTAAACAAATCAGTTAGATAAACTGAACAACAATAAACCTGCAAGGTTACAAGGTATAACAAATATCTCTAAAAGAGATAGCACAATCATCTAACAAAAGATGAATCATATGATAAAAAGACAAGCCTCATATCATCGGCAACATAGATAAACAAAGGATACAAATATCCCAAATCAAGCCAAAAAGGCAAATAACAAATACTAATTAAGGTAACACAAGTACCCCGAGGTAATCGCTACATATCATGCGGCTCAAAAAGACCAACACAGAAGGGCGATACCTAGGGAATATACATATCAATGAAACATTAGAAAATTGCTCGAGCTCGGTACTGTATAAACAAGGATCCATGAGCCCGAAGACTCCAAACCCAAATATCACTCGACCGGCTCATTAAGACCTAACTTCGAAAGCGATACAATAGGGCAACAAACCCGAAGGCACAAACCCGAAGGTACAAACCCGAAAGCAACATACCCGAAGGCAACATACCCGAAGGCAACAAACCTGAAGGAGACAGTCCGAAGACACTATCCCAAAGGCAACAAACCATAGTGGTGAAGGTCCGGAGGCCCAGTACTGGACACCACTAACTGGCAGAATGTGTCATAACTCTCAAAAAGGAATCCGAAAAGTGTTAACGTGAGTCCCATAACCACTCGTTCGCACTAAACGGTTTACAATCCGTCAGTCAATTTCACACTCAAAGCAGTACAAAGTTCACCTCATATCATCGGTAAACCAAACCTGAAGGTCAAAACGATCAGTTGAATAGGTCGGGGATTAATCGGAAGGATAAACGCACAGATTCATGGTCCGTGTTTTGCCCAACCATTTAATCACCCTTCCACTTCGCTCGAAGTGCGAAATTGTGCGTGTGTTTTAAATAGAATTTATAAATCAAAGAAGCGAACTTTTAATACGATTTGAAGAAATCATTTATAAAAACCCGTGAATAAATTCAAAAAGGAATCATCAAGGTCAAATATGCATAAACAACTAATTGGAATCAGTATGCATCGATCAAATTTGGAAAACTAAGCGAACAAGTAAAATTGGAAAAAGACAATAGATTCAGAGTCTGAAAGAAGTGGTTCAGACGTCTGAATCTGGAAATTAATATATTTTTCAGAACAGAATTCAGACGTCTGAACCTAAACTTTCAGACGTCTGAAATAGACATTATTTTGCCTATTTCCTTTCTGGTTGAAATTTAGCACTTTCAGACGTCTGGAATATAAATTCAGACGTCTGAATCTGAAAATTAAAATCTTCCCCAGAACAATATTCAGACGTCTGAAATAGGGTTTCAGACGTCTGAAACCTATGGTCAGGCATTTGCTGAACCTAGGCCATCTATGGCCAAACAAATTGAAAGGAATCGGATGCGTGTTGATTATGGGCTTACGTCAAACGACTACCCAACCTTAGCGACACACCCAAACACTCCGAACAACATAAACATCAACCATATAAGGTTTTACATAGATTTGGCTTCAAAAATCAATATTTGGCAATTTCACCTAAGCAATCCAAATCGAAAGCAAATGAACATGTAGATATATTAGGAATTCATTCCTAATAACCCATGATAGCTGTAAACATAAATGTGGGATAAAAATCTCACATAACATCAATAATATCAAGAGAAGTAGGTGTAAGTTCAAAACTCACCTTTTAACTCAAAACAAGAATAGAGAAGCTCAAACACAAAAAGAAGACCAACCACTCTCCACTTCAACTCTACTAGCTTCAATCTAAGATCAAAACAAGTATTTTCCTAAGTTAGGTTTAGGAAATTTTCTGAAATTGAAGGAGAAAGAGTTGGAGAAGATGAAGAGGAGGCTTACCAATAGCTTCTCTTTGCTATGAGATTTCATTTAATGTTACAATAATAGCTTACCATATGTATAAGTTTTCTTCCACGTGCAATATACTAAATACTACGACAATCTTCCCATGTAGTACAGTAAATACAAGTTTTGTTTGTACAACTTAGTTATCCATTCTTTATTTTCACAAGTTAGCTACTTGCATGTTATCTAATATTAATTTATACAAGAAAACAACATAGGAGTGGTCTGAATCCAACAAAAGATGCAAAATTCACTCCCAACCATAAAATTATAAAAAAAACTCAACCAACTCCGAAATCAACTTCATATAAGTCATGGACGCCTAGAACCAATCTCGACTTATTCAAAGATAGGAATACAAAGATGAAAAAATGTTCGAGCCTTCAAAACACACTCCTCATAACATCATCGCTGATAATACACAACAAATGTCAACCAACGAGGAAGAAGCATGCACGAAAGTGGACTCGGAACACTAGTCTTACTGCATGTAAATGTTGTCGGGCAGCGGAAAGGAATCCTAGAAATTGCTGGCAGTCTAGGCAAACAAGCTATCGGTCGAACACATTGAGAAGATTACAAAAATCCTTCAAACAATTTTTTATAAAAGCAATTCCTCTCGAGCACGTGCATCGCACGTGCCAAAGTACTCGTGTGTATATATTTTTATATTTAATAATAGTTGTAACAGTTTCGGTGTCACACTTTTTTGGTATCAACATGAACTACTAAAAACATCTCTTTATATATTATCAGATCTTAATCACTTAAAAATAACATCTAATATTAAATTTATTTTACAAATTCAAACACCCATAAAAGTAGACTCTAACAATTAAACATGCTTTACAAATCTAAAACGCTTCTAAAAATAGGATCTAAAATTAAACTTCTTTTACAAATTCAAAATACTTCTTTACAAATATACAAATCTTAATATCTCTTGGAAAAAAAACTCATTTTTTGTGACTAATTCAAACATATATAATTTATAAGGAAAACAATTCAAGCGCGAATCGCGTGTCGTAACGCTCGTGTGTGTGTGTATTTTTATTAATAGTTGGCTTAGAAACGCAAACATTCGATCCGACCGTAAACTTTCGAAAATACCCTTTACTCGTACATAATTTAACGCTCTTCTATACATGTTATCAAATCCCTTAAAAATTGGATCTAACAAATAAACTCACTTTATAAATTCAACACGTGCCTTTACAAATTTTGATAAACATTAATATCACTTAAAAATAGGGCTTGATAAATAGTTTTTTTTTTTTACAATTTCATAACACTCAAATATAATCAAATCTTAATGTCACTTTAAAATATGATATAACAAATGAAATTCCTTTACAAATTATTTCTTTATTAACTAATAACAAAAAATATAAATTCAAACTACCAAAACAAATTAGATGCTGAAACTTAAAAGTAAAAATTGAAATAAAACCATGCGTGAGTTCAATGCAAAATATGACTAAATATTTTTGATTTTTTTTTTTTGAGTTTTTTGAAACATATACAATTTGAAGAACAGCTCAGGCGACGAAGCCGTTAGCCTAGCATTCGTTAGCCTAGCGTATATATATTGTTTCTCACGGTAATTTTAAAAAAATCTTTATTGTCATTTATTTATGTACATTCGTTGCAGCTCGGCCCAGTTTTATGCTTCTTAATCTTTATACCGTGTTATGAATAATAACCCTACCTCGTATATATATTGTTTCTCACCGTAATTTTTACAAAATCTTTATTGTCATTTATTTATGCAGGTCTGTGGCAGCTCGACCCAATTTTATGCGCATACAAATAATAGCCCCACCTGTGTTTCTTACATTGCTAAGGTTAGAAAAACCCTAAATCGGAAAAAATAATAATTCAATCGATCCCTTCTCATCTACCGCCGCTCAATTCTCCTAATTGCCATGATCCATTATCTGCCTTCAAGCGTCTTCGAACTCATAGGTAATTTATTAGGTTGTTTTTATAGAAAATTTCGATGGCACAGTATAGTTTATATTTTGTAGTTTGCTCAGATGTGAATCGCTATTAATTTTTTCCTAAATATTTTGATAATTTCAAAAAGATTGTTTGAATTTTTGTTGGTTCAGAAGAAAGTAGCGGCTGTTGCATGAGCCGAGAGATTTGTTGCTTCTGCGTCATGAAATCAACCATCAGCCAATTTAAAGCTTGTTTTCATTCAAATGGGACTTGACTAAATTAAAGTTTGTTTTAAGCTGAGAATTGGGATTACAAATATTCCTTTCACATATTATACAAGATCTATAGTGTTCTAGTTTACATTATTCCATGGCTTTTTTAATGGCTGGCCTAAAAATAAAAATAATAAATCAAAATTGCAGTCAATTGTTACTTTCAGGTAGCAATTTCATATTATTTCTACGACATGAAGTCAATAGTGCCATAGTTATATGTACTATGTATGGAACGTTAATGTTTGATATTAAACGGCATATTACCAATAATCTATTAAACTACATGGTAAACATAATGAACTAAGACTATTGTTGGAGGCAATAACCCTTCATGTGTTGATGATATAAGGAGTCAAACCCGTACAATTGATGTTTTTCTTCTCGATCGTATGCTGACAAGGAAATTTCCTGTAAAGTTATGTGCGTTTTCAGCCCTTTGTAAAGTTAAAGAAATAAAACATAATCTTATTTATATGTTTTCAAATATGATTTCATTTTACAGTATTGCTTAAAAAGTTAAATTTACACTTATAAACTAACATCTTATATTTCGCATATGTTGAACAGGTTCTACTGTCCGGAGTAAACTATTTTGCTTGTAATCGAATATCAAATGCTGAAGGCAAGGGACCTGATATGTGCACAAGTTTAGCTGAAGCCGTTATGTGTGAACTCCTACCAGATTCCCCGACACTCACAGCTAGTTGGTCTGGTGGTAATACTTGCTGTCTTATTTTGTAGGCAAAGTAATATGAAATAGCGCTTTTTTAAGCTTGGCTGCTTGATATTAAGGTTTATTCATTATTCCCCCCTTCTTTCATCCCGATTTATCATTATTTTAACCTAGGCGTCTATTGCTGTTAAAACCCAATTGGTACTGTTTGATTTTTTTTGCTATTTTTAAAATTCAATTTATTAATTCCTTAGTTGGGTTGTATCAAATCTTCACCAAGTAATTAGATTACCACTTATTCTCATTGCTTGTACAATTCAATCATTACTACTGATTTTGGAGGTAACTAAACCATAATTGTTTTGATCTTTTAATAGATTACATATATTAGTATGTGCAGTTTGTTTCTAGTGGATATTTTTCTTGCAATCCAAATTTAAATTGATTTTAGGTTTATGAAGGGTCTTGTTAACTGTAGCTTGAATACATGTACATGAGCCAATTTGAAATATTTTATTTTTATTTTTATTGATCGATAAATAAGAATATGTTGTTGGATCTCAATTGTAGAAATCTTGATGTGCATGCTCATGATGATGTCACAAATGAATTAGGCACTAGCTTACGAATAATTTTGTATCAATACATTATTTGTATTGCTTACACAAGTCTATTGAAGCGGTATCCAAATTTTTTTAAAGTAACCGTTCGCCATTCATTTTTCATAGCATTAACAACTGGGACCTAGTATTTGAATGGCACTATTGATTAAACCTTAAATATGTTCAAATGTGTAGATCATGGGTATTGGAGACCCGTTAGTTTCAAATACCTTAAACATGTAAAATGATATTAAACTACAGGTGTGTGCCTATTGCAACAGTTTTAGCAATGCCTAGATTTTGTTTTTAATTATGCATTTTTTAATAATGGGCAAAACTAATTGTAAAAGATTTACTTCAACGAGCAGAAAAGTTATAAAAGACCTATTACAAGTCTTCTACGACGGTCAAAAACAGTTGTAAAAAATTACGATCATATTACAACTTTGTCTAATATGGCTTCTCCAAAACAGTTGCAAAAGACCTATTAAACGGTCGTCAAATCATGAAAAGGGTATTTTGTTGTAATGTTGACCCATTAAAATCCAAATAGGAATTCTTTTTGAATTATACCCATTTCATTTGCTGTGGATCGGGTTAGTTCTAACATTGTCCAATATATATACACGTATAGGCTTATTTCATTAGGAATTTTTAACATCTTTGTCTTTTTATCATGCCTGTCTATGCATTTGGGAAGCTATGACAATTCTTTGTTGATTATGTGGTTTATGCGGAAGGCAATTCTCTAATTCATGTTCCTTCTATCTTAATTTCATACCATTTCTTTCATGCATAAAGTAGATTAAAATTGATTATTCTAGCCTATTTTTTGAATATGTAGGAATATACACAAATATTTAGAATGTCGAATATAGAATAAATTGCAAGCATGCATCCTTTGATATAAATCGAAAACATGTGTCTATGGTATATAACTTAGAATGTCAAATAAAAACTACACATATTTACCATGACATTATTAACATTTATTAATTTTGGGGGTGCTAGGGAGCAACTCACGTGTATTTTGTTTTGAATAGTTTTGATATCCTCAACCATATATCAAGAAAGGCTATTCTATAATAAATGTAAAATTTCCCTTTGCACCCAAGCATAATATAAAAATGATCCTTCAATCCCATTAACAACATACAAAATAAATGTTTATTATAAAAAATATATTACCTTAGTCTGGAGCGATCCCATTATCAACATACAAAATAAACGTTTATTACGAAAAATATATTACCTTAGTCTGGAGCTTTCCATAGTTCAACCGTGATTAGATTGACTGGGATTTAGTCCCTAACCTAACATTAACATATCAATGATGTACAATTGGTATCCATACCTTACATTTTGAAATGCTAATTCCATAATCTAGCAGCAAAATTATCAATATAGTTATCTGCATAGGGTAAAGAATCAAAAACTATAACCATACCGATAATTCATTGCATTGTAAAAACACATGACCTGAACTATCGTATAACTAATTCATATAGTGTTATTGTAATCATTTTATCTTGACTATTTAAAGTTTATAAGACTTCAGTTTTAAATTGGAAATGCGTATGGATAACGTTTTGTTCTTAGTTGTAAAAATATGAATAAATAAAGAGATCCTAATCATAGTGCTTCAGCTCCAAAAGGAAAGTTGACAAGTTATAAAAATAAATGTGTGCATTTCAAATGATTAGTAGTATAACTGTATAGCAAAAGATGCTTCACAAGTGGATACCAAGTTAGTAATATGCATTAGTGAAGTAATTTTAAAGTTTGAGTTAAGCACTCTTTTGGGTGGCATGCAAACCGATTAGTCTCATCTGGTATACACATAGTAGGTGGCTCCAATATTTTTAACAATCATTATTATGCATTTCATTCATCTGTAGCTTTGTCTTCCTATCATGTCTCTCTTTTGAATCAGGGAAGCAATAACAAACCTTTGTTGAGTTTCCATTTTATGTAGTAAGCAATTTTCTGTTTCATGTTCATTAAACCCTAATGACATACCATTGCTTTCACGGACAGAATAGATTAAACCGATTATAATGGCAAGTTCTTTTGTATACAAGGAAATAAGAAATTACATATATAGCACAACAATAGTAAGATGACATAAACTTTACATGTCTTTAAAAAATTAAATGACATCGGTTATGTGACAATTTTAGAGTACAAGTCACAGTTATCAAGGCGTGTGAGAGGAAGGCGCAAGCGCACCCCATGTGCCTTTTTAGTTGCTGAGGTGCCTTGGCTGCTGGAGGTGCCTCGGCTGCTGGAGGTGCACAAAAATTGTAGAAAGCACGCGCTTTTATGAGGCGACAAGGCTGAATAAAGCGCACCTTGGGTAGGTGTTGTTATTTTTGCAGGCCAACTCTTACTTGACCCAAAACCCAACATGTTTGCTCGTCGATATTGCAATACTTTTTATGTTATAAGACATATAATTGTTTTACGTATTTACTACTTTTTTTCATGTTTAAATACAAATAATTGCCTTTTGTAGTTTATGTCTAGCAGAAATAGGAAACTTAGGATGATTTTATAGTAACATAAGCTTAAATCCAAAAAGGTTTTCTAGTGAATTTTCACCAGTATTCCAATACAAATTAATTTATCGTTTATTGTTTCGATTTTTGTGGAATGCTTGAGCTACGTGTAAAATATTTATAATCTTATGTGAATTTTCACCAGTATTCCAATACGAAAGTGTAACGACTTACATATTGATTTCATTTTAAGCGAGACATTTATTTTTCATTCTTTAGGTTCATCTATAGAAGCACTAAGTTTTATAGTTTTTATAAACGTATAGCGATCTACTTATTTGACAATTTCATCGTTGATAACACTATAGTTGTCTGTATATGCGGTAGCAATAGAATCGTATCTTTTTCTCTTGTTTAGGATTCTTAGCTAGTTTTCCATCTTGACCTGAACACTTCTTTTTAAATCCAATTAAGTACATATATTTATATTCGACCTTTATTATTAATTCCATCTCAATGTTTACAACAATTTTTAAGTCAACATGCTTATCATTATTGTGTAGATGTTTGATCCCTCTAATGAAGTCCGAATAGGTCTGTTGGATTTTTGAGAAAATGACTATTTTTTTGATGTTATTCGAATGACTTCTTTTTATCCAGAATTCATCATAAAGTGTTAATATGGATTTATTACATGTATTTCATATAAGATTATAAATGTCTTACATGTACCTAGAGCACCTTAAAAAATGGTACGTGAATTTGTATTAGAAAATCATCTTAATTTTCTTATTACTCTTACATACAAACTTTACGAGCCAATTATTTGTATATCTTTTAATATTTAAAAGTATTGTGTTCTAATCCAAGACCATAATGATATTATTTTATTGAAATACACCTAATTGTTAAATGGATACTTTAGTAAGAATAATGAATCACATGAACATTCTGTTTTCTTTTCACCTTTATATATATGTATGTGGATCCGACTTTGTTCATCTTCTTAAACCGGAAACTTCAATCAAATCTCTCTTGAAAAATTCTTGTAAGCATGTTATATGTCTAACTTCTAAAAGATATATCCAAGGTAATGATTACAGCAGATTTGTAACAATAAAAATAGCCATTTGCAAGAATGAAACCTGTTTGGTTTGCGGATATTTTTTTATTTTTTTGTGAATAATATCATACCATTTGCTTGTGAATTCTAACACTGCAGCAAAATTAGCCATTTTGCAACACTTAATTTTTACAATTTGTAACGATTGTTATCGTTACAATCTACAAACAATTTTTTCCATTGGAAAAGTTTTGGAATGCCTACATCGTGATGATAGTTGGTAATTGTGTAAATAAACTCCAGTATGAAGGAGAGATTTGTATTTCTCTTTTTTATTTGCACATGTACCATTTCTCATGTTTCTAACACACATTATTTACTCTTTTCTACAAAGCTAGGGTTTCGCTTCTAACAAGATTTTATATTTTGTAACATTTGATGTTATAACCTTTATGGTTTTTTGTTGCATTATCGATGCTTAATGCTTACCGACGTTTCTTTGTTACTGCCAATCCTGAAGATTTATTTTCAAAAATGTTTGTAAATAAGACTTAAAAGTTCTGTTTTTTATAGACATATATATGTACATCATTTTCAAATTACACCATTTTAATAGATGTTACGGTAATGTTCAATGGTATTAGTACCTTTTTGATAAATAAATCACTCCACTCTCAATTATTTTGCATAATTAATGCACATCATTCTTCATGTAGATGAAGTACTGTTTATTTTAAAGATGCATGCCACAATATAACGTTATTAAAATAATAATAACCAATTACATATTATTGCTTGTTTTCTTTTAAGAATACAAATAATTATTTTCTATTTCGATACCAGTCTAACCAAACATTAGAATAAGCCATTAATTGAAGAAGGTAAATCACTTCATTATTTTTCAAATTTGTTTCCTTCATGTATTGAGTTATTTTGTTCCCTATTTTGATACTAGTTTAACCAAAACGTTAGAATAAAGCCATTAATTGAAGATTTATCATTTTGGTACACGTGCATTTATTTTCTAGCACCACAAAAAGGTTTATCATTTTTCATACTTTGTACTAAATTGTCTAAGCTAGTTGTTAATTTTGGGTTATAAATGCTATAATTTGATGTTATTAAATATGAAGAAGATGGTCAAAGTACAAATTATAAGGATTCTTCTTGAAATACATAAAATGATAGTCAAAATAACATAGTGGACCCAAACATGCTCAATCATCATGTCAAAGTCAATTTCATGAATTTATTCGACATCTCGCAATATCTTTCTATTCTATTATATTTTCTATCTCAGAAGGTTTTCACACTTACTGTTTCGGTGTTTAATTTTGCTCCATTCAGAATTTTGGCTTCAATACAAATTGACATAAATCAGTGAAATGCTATACCAAAAGTGACAACTTGGAATCATGGGAGAAAGTAGTTTAATCTTAAGCCTACATTCCTTTCTTCAAAAGGTATTCCGTCTTGGATCCCCTTTTCAACATATAAATTATAAACAGCTCCAAAACAAGATTTCATTTTTTTAACATTTGATGCTATAACCTTTATGGTTTTTTGTTGCATTATCAATGCTTAACAATCATGCTTACGGACGTTTCTTTGTTAATGCCTAAATAGAAAGATATGTAATTAGCAAATTATACAAAAAATATCATGAAGATTTATTTTTAAAAATGTTTGTAAATCAAACTTAAAAGTTATTTTGTTTATGGACATCTGTGTGTCACACATCATTTTCAACTTAACGCCATTTTAATAGATGTTATGGTAACGTTCTAATGGTGTTAGTTCCTTTCTGATAAATAAGCCACTTTAAAATGCCCCAGTCTCAATTATTTTGCATAATTAATGCATCCTCATTCTTCATGCAGATGATAAACTATGTTTATAAAAAGCATGCCACAATATATTGTTAATGAAAACAAAAATAACCAATTAATATTTAAACACTATTACTTGTGTTCTTCTAAGAGTACCAATAATTATTCTCTATTTTGATACCAAAAGGTTAGAATAAGCCTTTAATTGAAGAAGGTAAATCGCTTCATTTTTCAAATTATCAAGTATCGAGTTTCCTTCATGTATTGAGTTATTTGGCATCCTCAATCGCATATGCATAGACTTTCAAAAGATCATTCAATGGCCGACCAAACTCAATTTTTTTTCCAAAGTTATCAAGACATCTAATAATTCAATAATTTTAGAAATGGTAAGGAGTAAGTTTTAGCAAGCAGTTTCAGACTTGGTTCACACCGTAATATTATAGTGGTTACATGGTTTATGTCTGTTAAAATGTTTTGACAAAGAAAAACGAAAATGTAGTAGTCATCTCTAAAATGTTGCATTAGGATATATATCAGGCAAAGGAAATAAATCTGCAAATAGAGTAAATGATGCATGAATAATGAAGCAAAATGTAGTCAGAGAAATTAAAATGCTTTATATTGATCAAACGAACCGTTAGGAGGTTTCTGTAACTAAAACCGAAATGAAATACTCCGAAGCCCATAAAGATGCAAACAAATCATTCATATTCTCTGCTGTTACCTCCGTCGTCTTTTTTCTCCTATTTTCTATTTTTTTTTGCCAACTCTTGTTTTCTCCTATTCATATTCTCTTGTTATATGTCTAACTTCTAAAGTTTTCGGGAAGTAATCGCATACTTTCACAGCGAAAATCGGAGGCAGGGATTGCTAAATGGATGGCTAAATTTAATATTAAATAATGTTAAGCAGTTTTGTTGTTTATATTCTCTTTATAAACTATATTTTGTATTATATTTGCAATGTTTATTGTCACTTTTACATTAAACATACAAAAATCCAATATCGGGACCGAAACCAAAATTTCCAAAATAGATCGAAACCAAGCAAATTTCAAATAACCGAAAGCGAGATCGAGGCCGAGTTCTCGAACCTTGAAATGTATACATAAACAATATTGACAACTTAATTTATTATCCGTTTATCTCGATAAATCTATCATACATTGCATTGTATAATTCTATTTTTAGCATCAAATAACTATACTTAAACATTTCTACAACTATTTACAACTCTCCAAGTTGTCTTATGATATCTTTTATTTAAATACATGTATTTGAACTACATATGGAATATCATATTTAGACTATTTAAATAATCCCAATAAATAGTTTGTCCGTTTTTCTAATAAATCCTAAAATATTTGTCAATTTTAAAGCGTGTGTGTTCATGTTAACAAAAAAGATGTTTTTTTCATTTAATTGTAAAAATGTATAGGTCACATACATTAAATTACTTACGTAAACAATAACGACTAAGTGAATTTGTAAATCAATTATAATCGTGTATCTTAAAAATTTATCATGTAGCATGTTGCAAAATTCTGTTTTTAACTTCCAACTATGCATTAAGATTCATACAATTTTTGAAAAAATGCTTTTCAATTCTTTCCTATTATTTACCTGTAAGTCCATATATTTAAACTAATTATGTAATTTTAAATTTAACATATTTTTAAAAACCAATTAAATAATATTTTTTAATTTATCATATTTTTAACAAGTGATTATTATTGATGTGGTTGCTAAATGAGTGGAAGTTGGTGTAGGTTCAGGTTCAGTTCAACTTGCATGTACTCTTCTCTATTCGGTTTAGTATTTGATTATAAAGTTAAGAAAGAAGAATTTACTATAAAGTTACTTACAGGAAACCAATATTATATTAATAATGTAAAATTAGATAATTTTGAACCGCTCTTACAGTCTGCCTACAAAAAGCACTAAACCCTATAATATTTAATTGATGTAGTGAGATATAACATTTTCACAGAGTAACTTTGGAACTAAGAAAAATAAAAAAATATTATGGGAAGGTGTATTTCTAAAGATATCATTAGCAATAAGGAATCGCTTATTGTTTCTAGAGAGATTAACTACTTATAACAATGAAGTACCTCCCATATTAGATCAATTTTTTTAATATGGAAATGAAACTGTTATCCAGGTTTTTAACCCAGTAGGATCCAACGGGAGACGGAAAAATCTCGTTATTAGAATGGTTTAGAATTTAACCAGAAAGGCAAAGGCAAGGATTTAGCGAGAGCCGAGCTATACTACTAAGACAACGACTGGGATCGACTAAACCAAGAGACTAGCATTCTTTCAGCCCAATCAGCAGCTGGGCGCAAACAGCTAGTAAATTGTCATAAAAATGGAATAAGAACGACACAAGGCTATGGAGAAGCCCCAAACTCCAAACTCTGGAAAAAAATCCTAAGTGCTTGGATCGCTAGCGATCCAGCGACCCATACTCTATGGATCGCTAGCGACCTATGCTTCTTCTGAAACTCCAATGAGCTAATTAAGGAAGCAAAGGAAAAAGGTGCAAAGTCACTAGCTCGTGTGCGAGCCAAGTCTATGGGTTACTTGGGACCTATAGACCATGGGTCGCTAGTGACCCATGAGTTTGGCTCAGGTCGTGAGCTAAACTCCCCAGGGTCATTCCTTGCGTACCTGCGAGCAGTTGATAAACAGACCTGGCCCAGAAGCTCTCCGATCTCTATAAACACCATCCTACCTGCAACATAAACGAGATCTTCTCCGGATTAGTTGCTGGAGCTCTGCTGAAACTATTTTTCACTCTTTACCTCCCTCACAACAATCTCCAAAGGAATTCACTGTGATTCTTCAGTGGATTCCAACTTTGGAGATTCAACTCGTGATCAAAAATCTCTTGTAACAACAATCAATCCATAATAAAACTATAAGGTGGTCGTAGGCTTTTTTTAACAGCCAAACCATTATAAAAATTCTTTGTCTTCTTTCTTTTACTGTTCTTTTCTATATCTGTTATCTGTGATATTGCTCTGTCAGAACATGGCTGATGCTTTCAAACTCAAATTAGGGTGATGGTCCAATTTTTGGGTCCTATATATAGATCCTATTTCATGTTTCTTCACATCTTTAAACACCAACCAATTTCACTGCTTGTATATTTCACATATTTGTCATACTATTTAGAAATATGAGTATATTTGATGTAGTCGTACCTTTTCAAATATCATACCAAATTAACATATATTTAATCAATTAACAATTAGAAAATATTAATAAAAAATGATTGTATTGAAAAAACTACATTGGATATGATAATAAACATTAGATTTCGTCACAACAAAAAATCGTAACAAAAAACTGATCATATTACAAATTTTTGTTTACAAAGTTCGCATAATGAAAGTTGTAATAAATATTTTTAATGATTGATTTTCTATACAAAGTAAATATGTTTTTAAAATTATTTGTATTTTGCAATTGTAACAAAGTGTTTAACAACTTTCTATTCTTGACTATTATATATTAATTTGTAACAATATTTATTTATAGTTGTCTTACTTATAGGTTGTAAATGATCTTGCTCATAGGTTGTAAATGATCACGCGTAAACACTTTCAATGAAACGTTGTTAACAACAAATAGAAATTATTAGCAGACACAAATATCTCTATCGGAGGTTATAGTGTTCATGCTAACTAGTTGTCCAAAAAAGTTGAAGAAGCATAACAAGGTAAAAAAATAGAACTTCGTAAATTTTAAATAATCTTTAAAATTTGGAATTTTTCTAAAATTTCATCTACAATTGAGAAAATAAATGGTTCATATAAATTTAAGAAATTAGTAAACAAACTTTAACATAAAGGTGGACATTTAACCAATTTAAGCTATGTAACCGACCTAAAACATTCACTGAGCCAACTTAATGGCCGCACAGAATGGTTAGCCGATATTAATAATTAGTCTAATGATCAATCTTATCCGGTTTAATAGCTAGCCATGAACGCTACTTCATACTTTCAAAGTTCATTATAATGTTTTCGATATCGCTTTACTTCATGGTTTCGGTAGCTTATTATCAAGTTTCCAATATCACTTTACTTCATATTTCGATGACTCGTTGTTACGTTTTCGTTGGCCATTTACTTCCAAATTTTGAAAGTTCTTTATCAAAATTCATAATACAACAAAAGTTCTATTTCATAGTTACACCTGTGGAGAATATGCATTTCACGTAAAAAAAAATTATTTTATAATGCATTTTATTTTTTATTTTGGCCGTTGTACTGACTCAAACAAGATTAGCAGTCAGTTATGTGGAGAAATAACAACCATGAAATATCTTATGAACTAAAAATAAAGAATGAAATATTTAATATATTTAAATATTATATTTCTTAAAACAAAATTATTATTATATATATATATATTATATAAAGCAAATACTTTGGCCAAATGGTCAAAATGAAGCTTTTTTCGGAATACCCAAATTGCATTTCTCTAAAATTCAAAATAAACATATGCTATTAGGACCCTTTTGTCATTTTGATTCACCACTTCACCACTGTAAGCATTATCTCACGATTTACCGAGCAGTTTCCTAAATTCTCTTAATTATATACAAAATTGCTCATCGTTTAGCTTCTAGTCACGAGATTCTTATGTTATTCTTTTTTTTCAAATCTCATGATCATCAGGCTTTGGGTTTAAATTTGAATTTAAGTCGCGAGCTTGAATAATTTAATTTGAAGTCTGCTGAATCTAGCGTCATGATGGGATGGTGAATACTTAAGCACTATCAAGTGGATTACGAATCAGATTACTATGAGATCGCCATCACTGCTTTGATTGTTTAATAAAAGGTGTGAAATTTTATTTTAAATTCAAGTTATGGTTTCCTTCGGAACTAAAATTCTCTTCCCCTACCATCATTTTTTGTACAGATTGATATGTTGCAACATGGAGATGGCTCGTTCTTTAACAACTTTCAATCCATCAAGAAGCACAAGTAATGTTATCCTATAATTTTATAATTTTATTTAGTCAAGTTGCCTATGTTAGTAACTATTCTAATGAATCGGTATCTTCCTTATTTGTGGTACCCATAGTATTCAAGGGATATGTTAAATCTGCAATGCATAACAATCTTTGTTAGATTTCCAACTCGATATTTTTTTTGCACCGACTACTTTTTTCCAGAATCAGGTTTACTTTATATTGTAAGTGCACTGAATTACATTAACAAATTGCTTTTGGCCCTTTTTATATATTATGATGAATAGAAGTAAATATCTAAGTGGTCAACAATTTAGAGGCTTTTTATCAAATGTTTGTAGCAATTATACATAAAAGATCCTTGAAGTTTATAGAACTAAAAATATTTTACTGATTCAAATGAATTCAAAGTTGAAATAACTACATGCAATATAATTTCCTTTTAAACAACCTAATAGACAAGAGATATGATCCAAAAAAGAGTTGATACTAGCTGCATGACATTTGTGACATGATTGAGACTTTTCAATAATAGCTGGAGAAGAAAGTACAAAACCTAAGTACTTTGTAAATAAGAGGAAGAAAGAATAACAAGGATAGTAAAGCAACAAATGCAGTACACTTTCCCTACTTCTCTGTCAACCAAGTATTTGGTTAAATTTCTCATAATTTGTATCAAAAAAGGTTAGTTGTAATGATAAGGCTATTATAGTCGTGGATGCAGATGACATTGTATTCTTCCGAAGTTCAATAATGAAGTTGGACATTACATGTATTTTTCTGTATTTATTGATAAGCTTTATTTTTCTAAATGGAAGTTGTAAGAAGTCCTTACTTGTTTATATAGTTTGCATATGTGTTGTGTGTCCATACATTGCAAATTAGATATATTTGATGCGTATTTGTCAAAGTATGTGTAGAAATAATCTGTTTCAATATTCTACACATTTAGCATTGGCATGTGAGTCCATATTTTTAAGCTAAAGTTGCACGTATTTGTCATGAACGGTTGTAGCACAGAGAAATGTATCTTAAAAGAAATGTATTTTCAAGTTGAAAACATAAAAAATCTACAAAAATGTTTCAACGTTGTAAAATATCGTTTGGTTATTGATCTATATCACAGTGATAAGATAGATAAGTGGCTTCCAATATCCTTATGACTTTTTTTCAGTGTAGTTCGTATATTCTGTAACATACTAAATTATAAATTTGTCCAATTGATTATGAACGTAGTAAGCTTCCTAAAATACATGTCTAGAAACATTAAACTAAATATACTAATCATATGGATGATACTTAGATAAGTATATGTTTGAAACTTTGTACGATGAATGCATGTTTAAATAATTTGAAGCTGTTTGAGCAAGTAGACACGAAAAAATAGGAATGTAGAATGCTCCTTTTGCATTTATTGGATTTCATATAAGTAGTACTAGAACAATAGTAATCAAATATAATTATGTGAAGGCTATTTTGCATGTTTTGACAGTTAATTTTACATAAGGTACCACTTGCACAATATATATAGTAATGTTACCATCACCCTACAAATATAATATTAATTAATGATCAAATAATAAGGATTTGATGTTAAAAACTCTACCAAATTACATGTGTTTGTTAAACCAAACTATAGATTAGAAGGTTTAGAAATTGCTACCGATTAAATGTTATGTTAAATAAGTTTTTTGAAGAAAGCATGTTGGAATAAGTTTATCTTTGCCATATAAAGTTAGATATGGAATTATTGAAAATAAGAAGTTTGCGACCAATTTTCCTTTTGCATGTCCATCGGGCATGCCTTGGGTACTCGACCATCGTCGCATAATCTTAAACCTAATGGTTCACAGATGAATCAGTTTAGGGGAGATATGAATATTTGTAATAAAACTTATTAGTAAGAGACATTGTTAGATATTACTAAGGCACACCCTATAGACGTTTAATGCACTTCATATCTAAATCATTGGTAAATGTTGGATACGGATGATCTTCGGCTGAGCCGTGTACTTCATCACTATCTTAAAGACGTTTCGATGTTCTGCTCAAAGGTGCAAGCAGTCGAACAAACCCTGTCGCCTCTAGGATAAAACAACCTCTCTCTTTGTTTGGTTTTGTAGTATCGACCCGTCTGCACAAATGGAATCCGCTCAGTTGCACTCAAAGTTGATGCTCGGTTTTTTTAAGAAATTTCATGGAGAAGAAGAATGGTTTGCTACAGAAGAAAATGTTATTCGTATTTTTTTGATTTCATCTAACAATCAAGTTTAATTAGATGAAATACCAAGTCGAATGTTTTACCGAGTCGTGGAGTAACTGTTGACTCAAAACTCGGATTTTAAGTTTTACCATCTCAAAAAAAATAACGGTCAGAAATGGGTAAAAATTTCGTCCAAAGATATAAGTGCTACGCCACAATAAGCCCAAGCCCGAGCCCGGATCGGGTCGGTCGGTCGGCGCGCACGCGTGTGATGGTCAATCATGGTCTCTCTACTCATAAAAGAGCATCATTGGGTGCTCAACGGGTCCAATTTAGCTTCTAAGTATCAAGTATAAATACTTGATTCTTTTATAAAGTCATACAATGTGGGCTATTCACGTATATGTGAGCCATTCTCACTCCGTCAATTTTTTAATAATTCACCTAAAATTAAAAAAAAAACATTTCCACCAATCCCCTAGTTGAATTTTTTTAAAATATTTTTCAAGCAGCTTCTGAAAACATAAAACTATACATAAACAAATGTGTCTTTCGACTTGAACCTTTGCATGGTGGATAAGGTTCGGTTTTTACTAGAGTGGCACATAGACTTGAACACTATTCATGATATCAAACCACATACAATCTTTCTGGAGTGCAATCAAAAAGGCCCATGCATTTATAGCCATTCATATCTATCTCAGTTTAGTGAATGTTATAAGAATTTTGCCCAAAATTCCATAGAAACGGCCACATTTCCACATCCACATAGGTGAATCTATCAAGAATACTCCTGAAAGTAGGTACTTCACCCTATATAGAGTATAGATCTCATTAAGAGTTTCTATTAACTCAACTTCTAACCACTTCAGGAACACATGCTTCAAAATATATAAAAATAGTATGTTCAACTCATATCACTTCACAACTTGTTCTTACCCATTGAACCTAGTTCTTGGGATCTCTAGTTATTAGGTCGGGTTACTATTGTGCGTGACTCAACAATCTAAGGGCAATAGTCCCATTCTTTTAGAGGTTCTAAGGACTTTCTCTCTGGCTAGTCTTTTCATCAAAGGATCATCTAGATTTTTATCACTGCGTATGTGATCCACTCTAACAACTCCTAAGGAGAGTAGCTCTCTAATAGTGTTGTGCTTACGACGTATTTGTCGTCTCTTGCCGTTGTAATAATGGTTTTGTACTTTTGCAATAGCCGTGGTACTATCACAATGTATCAACACAGTTGGTATCGGTTTTTCCCATAAAGGAATCTCGGCTAGCAGATTTCTTAAGTAATCTGCTTCTTGCTAGCTGTGGCTAGTGCTATTATCTCAGACTCCATAGCGAACTGAGCCAAAATAGTCTGTTTCTTAGATTTTCAAGAAACAACTCCACCGGCAATGCTAAATATATAGCCACCAGTTGCTTTCGAATCATTAGATAAAGTATTCCAATCTGCATCGGTGTATCCTTCAAGGAGCTAATTCGAAAGCTTTATCTAATATCCCATCAGTGTATCCTTCATCGATGTATCCTTCAAGTATCCCAATATACTATTAAATATATAGCCACCAGTTGCTAAATAAATAGTTCGTTTTAGGTCCTGACCCTTTCGATAGCATGTCGGTGCTCTATACTAGGTCTACTGGTAAACCTGCATAATAATCTCATGACACAGGCAATGTCGTGTCTAGTACAATCAGTGGCATGCCGAAGGCTGCCAATAATGCTTGCATAATCAGACTGTCTTGCACATTCACCAATGTTCCTAAATAGTTTTACACTAAGATCATATGGAGTACATGCAGGTTTACTGTCAAAGTAATTGTATTTCTTTAGTAACTTCTCAATGTAATGAGATTGATCCAAAGAAATTATCTTTTCTTACCTATTAATCTTAATTCCAAGGATTACACTCGCTTCTCCTAGATCTTTTATATCGAAGTTGGCACATAACAAAGGTTTGACATTGTTTATAGCAATAATGTTTGACCCTAAAGATAAGTAGATCATCTACATACAGACATATAATAGTGAAAATGTAGTTCTTAGATTTACAGTAAATACATCTGTCACTTTCATTAACTTTAAAACCATACAAGATTATTAAGTTATCAAATTTCTTATGCTATTGCTTAGGTGCTTTTTTTAAACCATATAATGATTTATCTAACTTGCAAACTTTATTTTCTTAACCAAGAATTACAAAGCCTTCAGGTTGGTCCATATAAATTTCCTCTTCTAATTCACCATTTAAAAAAGCGGTTTAATATCCATTTGGTGTATTATTAAATTATGAATAGATGCTAGTGAAGTTAGTATAGTTACAGGTGAAAAATTGTCAAAAAGGTCTACATTTTCTTTTTGCTTAAACTCTTTAGCTACTAAACGGGCTTTATATACAGCTGGTGTATATTGGATAAAGTATTTTAATCATTGGATAACAAAGCTTTAGTCATCACATCTCTGCAACCCATCAGTGGTTAGTATATGTTGTTCTTCTCTTTCCTGTTTCCAAAATTATGTGTATTTTTTTAATAGTAACTTAGGACTTTGGATTCTTTTAAAATAGGTTGGGCATGAGTTCGGTATTCTTTTAAAATAGGTTGGGCATGAGTTCGTACCTACCACAAGCAAAAGACGATTTGGCTCTTTGGCTACATTGCAATTAAGTTTTAATTATATGCTTTCCGTATAATTTATCCATTATTTCCAAATTATTTTTTTATGTAGTGAGAGAAAATTGAATTAGGCTTCATGAAGTATGTTGATGTTGACACCGAAAGTTATTTTATGGTTGACAAACCCGAATTGTCACTGGATGTGATATGTATTTGCTTACATGCATGGTGGATTATGTTAATAGATATATTGAATATGATAGGAGCATTTTTTACATTTATTTTTGTAGCTAAAATACACGGAAAACCAAAACATGCTTTAGTGGCGACTGTTGGTAAAATTTTAGGTAATGATCCTACGCTATGTACAAGGCTATATTTAAATAATTAGTTTGCGGTTACATGCTCAAAAATCAGATCTTACCCTTGGATGAGCATAATAAAACCTACCAACTTTAATGCAGCTTTCTCCTTTACCTATCTTTCATTTAGGTTAAGTTGGTTGCAAATAAACACATATTGTGACGCCCCACCTCTATACCCACGCTTGCCAAGGACACTACAGGGTAATGCCTCCAACTAACACAGAAAATAAGGCTGGATAGGAGCGACCATCTATAGCCTTGCTCTAACTATCTATTGAATAAATCGACAATAATCATATAAAGCAGATCGACATATCCAATGAATACTTAAAACAAAACCATTGGTGGTTGGAGGATTTATCAGAGCAGAATATAACAACTCAAATGTAATATACATCACAGAACAGTAGATCATCATATACACACATATAGATACATAACAGAGTATACAAACTAATACACGCCGAGTGGTATAGCAAACCAAAATATACAGACGAATCAAAAGAATACATATATCAGAGTTACAATAAAAGGACTACAATAAAAGCTTTAACAAAAAGGAACAAGCTGAATAGTCCATGCGCAAGCAAAATAGGCTAAGTCTAAAAGCACCTAACCTGAAACATCTCGATCTGACCTGAGTATAAAATACACGGGTCAGTCTAGCTAAACAAATCAGTCAGATAAACTGAACAACAATAAACCTGCAAGGTTACAAGGTATAACAAATATCTCTAAAAGAGATAGCACAATCATCTAACAAAAGATGAATCATATGGTAACAAGACAAGCCTCATATCATCGGCAACATAGATAAACAAAGGGTACAAATATCCCAAATCAAGCCAAAAAGGCAAATAACAAATACCAGTGAAGGTAACACAAGTTCCGCGAGGTAATCGCTACATATCATGCGGCTCAAAAAGACCAACACCGAAGGGCGATACCTAAGGAATATACGTATCAATGAAACATTGGAAAATTGCTCGAGCTCAGTACTGTATAAACAAGGATCCATGAGGCCGAAGACTCCAAACCCAAATATCACTTGAGCGGCTCATAAAGACCTAACTCCGAAAGCGATACAATAGGGTAACAAACCCGAAGGCACAAACCCGGAGGTACAAACCCGAAGGCAACATACCTGAAGGCAACATACCCGAAGGCAACAAACCTGAAGGAGACAGTCCGAAGACACTATCCCAAAGGTAACAAACCGTAGTGGTGAAGGTCCGGAGGCCTAGTACTGGACACCGCTAACTGGCAGAATGTGTCATAACTCTCAAAAAGGAATCCGAAAAGTGTTAACGTGAGTCCCATAACCACTCGTTCGCATTAAACGGTTTACTATCCGTCAGTCAATTTCACACTCAAAGCAGTACAAAGTTCACCTCATATCATAGGTAAACCAAACCCGAAGGTCAAAACGATCAGTTGAATGGGTCGGGGATTAATCGGAAGGATAAACGCACAGATTCATGGTCCGTGTTTTGCCCAACCATTTAATCACCCTTCCACTTCGCTCGAAGTGCGAAATTGTGCGTGTGTTTTAGATAGAATTTATAAATCGAAGAAGCGAACTTTTAATACAATTTGAAGAAATCATTTATAAAAACCCATGAATAAATTCAAAAAGGAACCATCAAGGTCAAATATGCATAAACAACTAATTGGAATCAATATGCATCGATCAAATTTGGAAAACTAAGAGAACAAGGCAAATTGGAAAAAGACAATAGATTCAGACGTCTGAAAGAAGTGGTTCAGACGTCTAAATCTGGAAATTAATATGTTTTCCAGAACAGAATTCAGACGTCTGAACCTAAACTTTCCGACGTCTGAAATAGGCATTATTTTGCCTATTTTCTTTCTGGTTGAAATTTAGCACTTTCAGACGTCTGGAATATAAACTCAGACGTCTGAATCTGGAAATTAAAATCTTCCCCAGAACAATATTCAGAGTCTGAAATAGGGTTTCAGACATCTGAAACCTGATGGTCAGGCATTTGCTGAACCTAGGCCATCTATGGCCAAACAAATCGAAAGCAATCGGATGCGTGTTGATTATGGGCTTACGTCAAACGACTGCCAAACCTTAACGACACACCCAAACACTCCGAACAACATAAACATCAACCATATAAGGTTTTACATAGTTTTGGCTTCAACAATCAATATTTGGCAATTTCACCAAAGCAATCCAAATCGAAAGCAAACAAACATGTAGCTATATTAGGAATTCATTTCTAATAACCCAAGATAGCTGTAAACATAAATATGGGATAAAAATCTCACCTAACATCAATAATATCAAGAGAAGTAGATGTGAGTTCAAAACTCACCTTTTAATTCAAAACAAGAATAGAGAAGCTCAAACACAAGAACAAGACCAACCACTCTCCACTTCAACTCTTCTAGCTTCAATCTAAGATCAAAACAAGTATTTTCCTAAGTTAGGTTTATGAAATTTTCTAAAATTGAAGGAGAAAGAGTTGGAGAAGATGAAGAGGAGGCTTACCAATAGCTTCTCTTTGATTTTGGAGCAAGAATTCAAGTTTGCAAGGTAAACTAGGGCTTGGAATTTCTATTTCCCATTCTCTTCCCCATTTTCAGTTTTGCTTAAGCTTAAGAAATGAAAATGTGTGAATGGAAGGAGAGAAAGGGCTGAGTTGGTTTATAGAATAGTTTGGGTGAAACCCAAACCCAAAAGCCTACTTAGCAAATAGCAAAATTCGACTTACTCCAAACATATCAAAGCTTATACTCAAAAAGATCGCAAATGCCATTTTGGAATCAAAGGAAATGGTTTCGAGTTCCAATTCGGCCATTTGCAAAAAGTAACTTTTCGGGCCTAAATCCGACTAACGACGCTATATTTAAATAAAACATTTAAATATATAATCGTTAAATATGCGGGTTGTTACAGATCTCCCCTCCTAACAAAATTGCGTCCCCACAATTCCTAGAGACGATATTTGTAACAACTACATACATACATCATTCAAGGGAAAAGAAAATAAGTGTGAGATGAAAAGATATTTTCACCGTTTCCAAGCAAAGATAGAAAACCCGGATAAGATCGCTCAATAAACTCTTTGGTTTCCCAAGTACAGTCATTGGGAATAGCGGACCATTGAACTTTAACGAGCGACACATCCTTGTTCCGAAGGTGTCGCACCTCCGTCTCAAGTACGCGAATAGGCTGCTGTACAATAGATAAGTCCGGTGAGATCTCAAGCTCAAGCAAATCAGGAGAATCAATAACAGAATCCGAATCCCGAAGACACTTCCGAAGTTGCGAGACATGAAACACGTCATGAATGCTAGATAAATGAGAAGGAAGTGAAACTCTATAAGCCACATAGCCAATACGTTCAGTAATAGAAAATGGTCCTATATAGCGAGGAGCCAATTTTCCAGTCGTACTGAAACGCATAACCCCTTTCAAAGGAGAAACACGAATAAAAACAAGATCACCAATCGAGAACTCGAGAGGCTTCCTACGGTTGTCCGCATAGGATTTCTGGCGACCCTGTGCCTCTTTCATTCTCAACCGGATAAGATCAATCTTTTCAGAAGAGTCACGAACAAAATCTGGACCAAGAATAAGCTTCTCCCCAAATTCCAACCAACAAGAAGGTGATCGACATGGCCTTCCGTATAAAGCTTCGAAAGGAGCCATACCGATACTGGATTGAAAACTATTATTGTAGGAGAACTCTACAAGAGGTAGGTGATCCTTCCAACTACCACCGAAATCAAAAATACAAATACGAGAAGATCTTCCAAGATACGATTCACCCGTTCAGTCTGTCCGTCAGACTGCGGATGATAAATTGTACTAAAATTAAGTTTTGTTCCCAAAGCTTGCTGAAGACTCTTACAAAAATGACTCGTGAATAAAGGATCACGATCACTCACAATAGAACTAGGAACACCGTGAAGTCTCACGATTTCCTTTACATACAACTTAGCCAAATGCGAAGCAGTCCTATTAAACTCAATAGGAACAAAATGAGCAGACTTGGTGAGGCGATCAACAATAACGCAAATGCTAGAATGGCCCGATCTCGAACGAGGTAGGCCGTCAGTGAAATTCATAGAAATCTGATCCCATTTCCACAATGGAATCTCTAGAGGCTGAAGAAGACCAGAAGGACGCTGATGTTTGGCCTTAAAACGCTGACAAATTATGCAATTACTCACATAACTCGCCATATCGCGCTTCATGCCTTCCCAACAATAAAGACGACGCATATCGGCATACATCTTACTACTACCAGGATGAATGGTATACTTAGAACGATGACAGTCATCAAGAATGTCATGCCTAAGTGCAAAATCATAAGGCACAAAAAGACGGTTCTTCTTGCGAAGACACCCATGAGAATCAATGCTGAAATCCCGCAACGCCTCATCACAGGATTTAGACTCACAAAGCTGAATAAGATGCAACAAATCAGGATCACGCCGCTGGGCATCGGCAATATGATCCAATAAATTAGGTCGAGCTTCCAAACTAAATAATAGAATAGGAGAGTCAGAAGGTGAACCTCGATCCCGAATTTCACAAAAAGATAGAGTCTCAAGAATATCCCATTCGGCAAGCATCATAGAAACAACAGCCGAATGTTTGCGACTAAGCGCATCAGCAACACGATTACCCTTTCCAGGGGTATACTGGATATCAAAGTCATAGGAAGCAAGAAACTCGAGCCAACGCTGTTGTCTCATATTGAGTTCCTTCTGAGTGAACAAGTACTTCAAAGATTTATGATCGGTATAAAGAATGAAGCGCTCGCCTAATAAATAGTGTCGTCAAATCTTAAAGGCAAAGACAATAGCGGCTAACTCAAGATCATGAGTGGCATAGCGAACTTCATTCGGACGCAGTTGCCTAAAAGAATAAGCAACTACCCGATCCTTCTGCATAAGAACAGCACCGAGACCACTACCACAAGCATCAGTGTAGACAACAAGATCATGATTCCCCTCGGGAACCACAAGAATATGAGCATTAGTGAGAAGTTCCTTTAATGACAGAAAGGAAGCCTCACACTTGTCAGACTAAATAAAAAGAATGCCTTTCCGAGTAAGGCTGGTGAGAGGAAGCACAACCCGGGAAAAATCCTTAATGAACCGACGGTAATAACCCGCCAATCCAAGGAAACTACGAATCTCATGCACATTCTCAGGCCTCTTCCAATTCTGGATGGCTTTGATCTTTGAGGGATCGACAGAAATGCCATCGGAAGATACAACATGGCCTAAGAACTTAACCCTATTCTCCCAAAAATGGCATTTGGAGAATTTGGCTCTAAGCTGATAGTGACGAAGAGTACTCAAGACAATACTCAAGTGATGAGCATGCTCAGCTTTAGACTTAGAATAAATAAGGATATCATCAATGAACACAAGGACGAATTTATCGAGATATTCCCGGAATACTCGATTGATGAGATCGACAAATAAAGCAGGAGCGTTCGTCAACCCGAACGGCATAACGAGCCACTCAAAAGAACCATAACGAGTGCGGAAAGCGGTAAGAGGAATGCTATCCTCCGCGACTCGTAACTGATGAAAACCTGTGGCAATGTCGAGCTGAGAAAAGACCTTAGCACCACTCAATAGGTCGAACATATCATCGATCCTAGGCAATGGATACCTATTCTTGATGGTTAACTCGTTAAGTTTGCGATAGTCAATGCAAAGCCTAAGGGTTCCATCGGACTTCTTCACGAAGACGACCGCGGATCCCCACGGAGAAAAACTGGACCGAATCAACTGCTTGGACTCAGGATCCAAAAGCTGCTTCTTGAGTTCCTCATTTTCCCTTGTAGACATCCTCGTGGGAGGACGACTAACTGGCTGCGCGCATGGAATGAGATCAATGCGGAACTCAATTGCCCGCTTAGGTGGCAAACCCGAGACAGGCTCAAAAACATCAGAAAAGTCACAGGCAATAGGAATACGAGATATATCATCATTATCCCGCGAGTCAAGAGAATATAAAGCCATTTCAGAATTATACACATCCCGAAAAATAAGAGATAGCTGAGTAGGCGAATCCGGATGTCGAAGATATATAATTCTCTCCGAACAAATAATCCTGGCATCATATCTTACTAGCCAGTCCATACCCAAAATCAAATCAAATCCCAAACAAAAAATAACGTGCAGACTCGCACGAAAAGAAAAGCCACGTAAAACAATCTCAACATCATCACAAAGCAGGTTAAGGGTCGTGGATTCCCCAATAGGATTCGCAATCCTTAAAGAAGTAACCGAACAAGAAACATCCAAAGATAAATCATCAACGAGCTTTTTCGATACGAAAGAATGTGATGCACCCGTATCGAAAAGAACTCGAATACTATGATCATGAAATAAAATAGAACCTTCCAAAATAGGTGGAGATATACCTTTGGGCTGAGAGGGACCTTCAGAAAGCAGCATAAAGCTTGCTAGACTTGGCACCAGCCGGAACAGTAGGGCAAGCTGAAACATGATGACCTTCCTTCTTGCAATAGCGGCAGAAGAGAGGCTTAGGACAAGCTCGAATAATATGATCAGGAGAACCACAATTGAAACACTTCCGAATGAATGGTGTTCCAACAGACTGAGGCTGAGAACTAGAACCACCAGTCTTCTTCTTCTTAGAAGGAAAAGACATGGACTTCTGAAATGGAAACTGCCTCTTGTTGGGGTTCTTGGAAACCTCAAAATCCTCACCACTATCACACTCCTTCTCGACGGTTTCAAGATGAAGTGCTGAATCAACCAACTCCTCAAAAGAGAGCTTAAGCTGGAGCAACAAAGACTTCTTAAGATATTTCTTAAGACCAGAAACAAACTTCAAATTCTTCTTATAAGAAGTGTTAATGAATTCAAAACCATACTTAGATAAAGCCTAGAATGACGCAACATACTCAGAAACAGAAGATTTCCCTTGCTTCAACTCAAGGAAGCGATGGGTCAATAAAACTTTTTCAGATTCAGAAACGAACTTGAGTTGGAACCGCTCCCGAAACTGAGTCCAAGAGAGAGTAGACTCATCAATTTCGACTATAAGAAGCTCATACCAATCAAGAGCATGCTCTTGTAATAAGCTAGAAATTACAAGAACTCTATCATGGTCAGAAAGATCCATGCGAGAGAAGATACGCTCGCACGTGCGAAACCAAGCTTGGACTTCAAGAACGGACTCGGATCCTTTAAACGACTTTCCCCCAAGATGAGTAAAATCACTGCACTGGCGTGCAAAGGCAGACTTGCGAGGTGGAGACACTCGAGGAGGAACTGGAGGCTGAGTGCTCCTAAACAATTCCAAAAACTGATTGGTAGACATATAAACGTCATCCGGATGTGAACCACCGGATTGCCCAGCATCCAAACGTCGTCCTCTGCCTCTTTCAGCCATACGCTGAAAGTAAGATAAGAACAAGATTAATCACAAGGTAGATACTTCAATACAGAATACTACGGAATAAAATGCATTCCTAGATGTATTCCCCAAATTCTATCTAACCTTTGATAGTAGAAGGAATAGAAAGGCACGATGATTCAAAAATTTGTATCACTTATACACTTTGATGTACCGTAATATGTGCCTCTATTCTGTGTTTATCATATTTTGTCCTGAACCTCAGCTTTGATACCACGCTGTGACGCCCCACCTCTATACCCACGCTAGCCAAGGACACTACATGGTAATGCCGCCAACTAACACAGAGAATAAGGCTGGATAGGAGCGACCATCTATAGCCTTGCTCTAACTATCTATTGAATACATCGACAATAATCATACAAAGCAGATCGACATATCCAATGAATACTTAAAACAAAACCATAGGTGGTTGGAGGATATATCAGAACAGAATATAACAACTCAAATGTAATATACATCACAGAACAGTAGATCATCATATACACATATACAGATACATAACAGAGTATACAAACTAATACACGCCGAGTGGTATAGCAAACCACAATATACAGACGAGTCAAAAGAATACATATATCAGAGTTACAATAAAAGGACTACACATAAAGCTTTAACAAAAAGAAACAAGCTGAATAGTCCATGCGGAAGCAAAATAGGCTAAGTCCAAAAGCACCTAACATGAAACATCTCGGTCTGACCCGAGTATAAAATACACGGGTCAGTCTAGCTACACAAATCAGTCAGATAAACTGAACAACAATAAACCTGCAAGGTTACAAGGTATAACAAATATCTCTAAAAGAGATAGCACAATCATCTAACAAAAGATGAATCATATGATAACAAGACAAGCCTCATATCATCGGCAACATAGATAAACAAAGGATACAAATATCCCAAATCAAGCCAAAAAGACAAATAACAAATACCAATGAAGGTAACACAAGTTCCACGAGGTAATCGCTACATATCATGCGGCTCAAAAAGAAACACAGAAGGGCGATACCTAGGGAATCTACATATCAATGAAACATTAGAAAATTGCTCGAGCTCAGTACTATATAAACAAAGATCCATGAGCCCGAAGACTCCAAATTCAAATATCACTCGAGCGGCTCATAACGACCTAACTCCGAAAGCGATACAATAGGGCAACAAACCCGAAGGTACAAACCCGAAGGCAACAAACCTGAAGGAGACAGTCCGAAGACACTATCCCAAAGGCAACAAACCGTAGTGGTGAAGGTCCGGAGGCCCGGTACTGGAGTACTGGACACAAACTAACTGGCAGAATGTGTCATAACTCTCAAAAAGGAATCCGAAAAGTGTTAACGTGAGTCACATAACCACTCGTTCGCACTAAACGGTTTACTATCCGTCAGTCATGTTGCATGCACATTATGTTGTTAGATGATGAAAGGCTATAAGCAAAAATAAAATAAAATTTAAAGTGCCAAGGCCTGCAACTTTACAATCCCATGGAGGCTCTATATAACTCACGTTACAAACTAAAAACACAGAAGCCCACATGTACACACTACGCACACACATATCGGTGAGGATCCGCTCAAAACTTTTGTTTGTTCTTTCACTCGATGCTCATGAATATTTGTATAAAAATGAATAAAGTGTAAATTTCACGATATTTTTTCATTACGTTATATATTATAATAAAAACATAATTAACATGTGATTTTCACAATGAAATGAAGGTAGCTTGCATATTTATTGTTGTAAAGTATCACCTAAGTATTTAACAATTGTTTTACAATCAATGAATTTTTTTTGGTTTATATTTGTACGGACTACAATCCCTTTGCTATGAGATTTCATTTAATGTTACAATAATAGCTTACCATATGTATAAGTTATCTTCCACGTACAATATACTAAATACTACGACAATCTTCCCATGTAGTACAGTAAATACAAGTTTTGTTTGTACAACTTAGTTATCCATTCTTTATTTTCACAAGTTAGCTACTTGCATGTTATCTAATATTGATTTATACAAGAAAACAACATAGGAGTGGTTTGAATCAAACAAAAGATGCAAAATTCACTCCCAACCATAAAATTATAAAAAAACTCAATCAACTCCGAAATCACCTTCATATAAGTCATGGACGCCTAGAACCAATCTCGACTTATTCAAAGATAGGAATACAAAGATGAAAAAATGTTCGAGCCTTCAAAACACACTCCTCATAACATCATCGCTGATAATACACAACAAATGTCAACCAACGAGGAAGAAGCATGCACGAAAGTGGACTTGAACACTAGCCCTACTGCATGTAAATGTTGTCGGGCAGTGGAAAGGAATCCTAGAAATTGCTGGCAGTCTAGGCAAACAAGCTATCGGTCGAACACATTGAGAAGATTACAAAAATCCTACAAACAATGTTTTATAAAAGCAATTCCTCTCGAGCACGTGCATCGCACGTGCCAAAGTACTCGTGTGTATATATCTTTATATTTAATAATAGTTGTAACAGTTCCGGTGTCACACTTTTTTGGTATCAACATGAACTACTAAAAACATCTCTTTATATATCATCAGATCTTAATCACTTAAAAATAACATCTAATATTAAATTTATTTTACAAATTCAAACACCCATAAAAGTAGACTCTAACAATTAAACATGCTTTACAAATCTAAAACGCTTCTAAAAATAGGATCTAAAATTAAACTTCTTTTACAAATTCAAAATACTTCTTTACAAATATACAAATCTTAATATCACTTGTATTTTTATTAATAGTTGGCTTAGAAACGCAAACATTCGATCCGACCGTAAACTTTCGAAAATACCCTTTACTCGTACATAATTTAACGCTCTTCTATACATGTTATCAAATCACTTAAAAATTGGATCTAACAAATAAACTCACTTTATAAATTTAACACGTGTCTTTACAAATTTTGATAAGCATTAATATCACTTAAAAATAGGGCTTGATAAATAGTTTTTTTTTTTTACAATTTCATAGCACTCAAATATAATCAAATCTTAATGTCACTTTCAAATATGATATAACAAATGAAATTCCTTTACAAATTATTTTTTCATTAACTAATAACAAAAAATATAAATTCAAACTACCAAAACAAATTAGATGCTGAAACTTAAAAGTAAAAATTCAAATAAAACCATGCGTGAGTTCAATGCAAAATATGACTAAATTTTTTTGAAAATTATTTTTTTGAGTTTTTCGAAACATATACAATTTGAAGAACTGCTCAGGCGACGAAGCCGTTAGCCTAGCGTCCGTTAGCCTAGTGTATATATATTGTTTCTCACGGTAATTTTTAAGAAATCTTTATTGTCATTTATTTATATAGATTTGTCGCAGCTCGGTCTAGTTTTATGCTTCTTAATCTTTCTGCCATCTTATTAATAATAACCCTACCTCGTATCTGTATTTTTTACAAAATCTTTATTGTCTTTTATTTGAGCAGGTCTATGGCAGCTCGGCCCAATTTTACCGCTTGCTGCCGCCGCGCCGCACAAATAATAGCCCTCCTGTGTTTCTTACATCGCTAAGGTCAGAAAAACCCTAAATCGAAAAAATAATAATTCAATCGATCCCTTCTGATCTACCGCCGCTCAATTCTCCTCATTGCCATGATCTATTATCTGCCTTCAAGCGTCTTCGAACTCATAGGTAATTTATTAGGTTGTTTTTACAGAAAATTTCGATGGCACGGTATAGTATATATTTTGTAGTTTGCTCAGATGTGAATCGCTATTAATTTTTTCCTAAATATTTTGATAAGTTCAAAAAGATTGTTTGAATTTTTGTTGGTTCAGAAGAAAGTAGCGGCTGTTGCATGAGCCGAGAGATTTGTTGCTTCTGCGTCATGAATGCAACCATCAGCCAATTTAAAGCTTGTTTTCATTCAAATGGGACTTGACTAAATTAAAGTTTGTTTTAAGCTGAGAATTGGGATTACAAATATTCCTTTCACATATTAGACAAGATCTATAGTGTTCTAGTTTACATTATTCCATGGCTTTTTTAATGGTTGGCCTAAAAATAAAAATAATAAATCAAAATTACAGTCAATTGTTAGTTTCAGGTAGCAATTTCATATTATTTCTACGATATGAAGTCAATAGTGCCATAGTTATATGTACTGTGTATGGAACGTTAATGTTTGATATTAAACGGCATATTACCAATAATCTATTAAACTACGAGGTAATCATAATGAACTAAGACTGTTGTTGGAGGCAATAACCCTTCATGTGTTGATGATATAAGGAGTCAAACCCGTACAATTGATGTTTTTCTTCTCGATCGTATGCTGACAAGGAAATTTCCTGTAAAGTTATGTGCGTTTTCAGTCCTTTGTAAAGTTAAAGAAATAAAACATAATCTTATTTATATGTTTTCAAATATGATTTCATTTTACAGTATTGCTTAAAAAGTTAAATGTACACTTATAAACTAACATCTTATATTTCGCATATGTTGAACAGGTTGTACTGTCCGGTGTAAACTATTTTGCTTCTAATCGGATATTAAATGCTGAAGGCAAGGGCCCTGATATGTGCACAAGTTTAGCTGAAGCCGTTATGTGTGGACTCCTACCAGATTCCTCGACACTCACAGCTAGTTGGTCTGGTGGTAATACTTGCTGTCTTATTTTGTAGGCAAAGTAATATGAAATAGCGCTTTTTTAAGCTTGGCTGCTTGATATTAAGGTTTATTCATTATTCCCCCCTTCTTTCATCCCGATTTATCATTATTTTAACCTAGGCGTCTATTGCTGTTAAAACCCAATTGGTACTGTTTGAATTTTTTTGCTATTTTTAAAATTCAATTTATTAATTCCTTAGTTGGGTTGTATCGAATCTTCACTAAGTAATTAGATTACCACTTATTCTCATTGCTTGTACAATTCAATCATTACTACTGATTTTGGAGGTAACTAAACCATAATTGTTTTGATCTTTTAATAGATTACATATATTAGCATGTGCAGTTTGTTTCTAGTGGATATTTTTCTTGCAATCCAAATTTAAATTGATTTTAGGTTTATGAAGGGTCTTGTTAACTGTAGCTTGAATACATGTACATGAGCCAATTTGAAATATTTTATTTTTATTTTTATTGATCGATAAATAAGAATATGTTGTTGGATCTCAATTGTAGAAATCTTGATGTGCATGCTCATGATGATGTCACAAATGAATTAGGCACTAGCTTACGAATAGTTTTGTATCAATACATTATTTGTATTGCTTACACAAGTCTATTGAAGCGGTATCCAATTTTTTTTAAAGTAACCGTTCGCCATTCATTTTTCATAGCATTAACAACTGGGACCTAGTATTTGAATGGCACTATTGATTAAACCTTAAACATGTTCAAATGTGTAGATCATGGGTATTGGAGACCCGTTAGTTTCAAATACCTTAAACATGTAAAATGATATTAAACTACGGGTGTGTGCCTATTGCAACAGTTTTAGCAATGCCTAGATTTTGTTTTTAATTATGCATTTTTTAATAATGGGCAAAACTAATTGTAAAAGATTTACTTCATCGAGCAGAAAAGTTATAAAAGGCCTATTACAAGTCTTCTACGACGGTCAAAAACAGTTGTAAAAAATTACGATCTTATTACAACTTTGTCTAATATGGCTTCTCCAAAACAGTTGCAAAAGACCTATTAAACGGTCGTCAAATCATGAAAAGGGTATTTTGTTGTAATGTTGACCCATTAAAATCCAAATAGGAATTCTTTTTGAATTATACCCATTTCATTTGCTGTAGATCGGGTTAGTTCTAACATTGTCCAATATATATACACGTATAGGCTTATTTCATTAGGAATTTTTAAATCTTTGTCTTTTTATCATGCCTGTCTATGCATTTGGGAAGCTATGACAATTCTTTGTTGATTATGTGGTTTATGCGGAAGGCAATTCTCTAATTCATGTTCCTTCTGTCTTAATTTCATACCATTTCTTCCATGCATAAAGTAGATTGAAATTGATTATTCTAGCCTATTTTTTGAATATGTAGGAATATACACAAATATTTAGAATGTCGAATATAGAATAAATTGCAATCATGCGTCCTTTGATATAAATCGAAAACATGTATCTATGGTATATAACTTAGAATGCCAAATAAAAACTACGCATATTTACCATGACATTATTAACATTTATTAATTTTGGGGGTGCTAGGGAGCAACTCACGTGTATTTTGTTCTGAATAGTTTTGATATCCTCAACCATATATCAAGAAAGGCTATTCTACAAGAAATGTAAAATTTCCCTTTGCACCCAAGCATAATATAAAAATGATCCTTCAATCCCATTAACAACATACAAAATAAATGTTTATTATAAAAAATATATTACCTTAGTCTGGAGCGATCCCATTATCAACATACAAAACGTTTATTACGAAAAATATGTTACCTTAGTCTGGAGCTTTCCATAGTTCAACCGTGATTAGATTGACTGGATTTAGTCCCTAACCTAACATTAACATATCAATGATGTACAATTGGTATCCATATCCTACATTTTGAAATGCTAATTCCATAATCTAGCAGCAAAATTATCAATATAGTTATCTGCATAGGGTGAATAATCAAAAACTATAACCATACCGATAATTCATTGCATTGTAATAACGCATGACCTGAACTATCGTATAACTAATTCATATAGTGTTATTGTAATCATTTTATCTTGACCATTTAAAGTTTATAAGACTTCAGTTTTAAATTGGAAATGTGTATGGATAATGTTTTGTTCTTAGTTGTAAAAATATGAATAAATAAAGAGATCCTAATCATAGTGCTTCAGCTCCAAAAGGAAAGTTGACAAGTTATAAAAATGAATGTGTGCATTTCAAATGATTAGTAGTATAACTGTATAACAAAAGATGCTTCACAAGTGGATACCAAGTTAGTAATATGCATTAGTGAAGTAATTTTAAAGTTTGAGTTAAGCACTCTTTTGGGTGGCATGCAAACCGATTAGTCTCATCTGGTATACACATAGTAGGTGCCATCGTTATCAAATTTTTTAAAATCCCGTTTTGGATAGGATCTCTCCCGTTCCGATTCAATTTACATATTCCGATCCAAACTCGTTTAAAACCGCAGTTGAGAAAAATCATTCAATGCATCCTTATATATTCAATATATTTATCATCCACAATTCTAGTTCTAGCGTTTTGTAAGGAAAATAATAATGAAACATGAGAAAAAACGGTATTTTAAGTTTTATATGTAAAGTTCTTACGTCATAATCAATTTTAAAGCATCTACAATTCTTAAAACATGGACCTTCTAAATATACGATTTAAGATTTAAATCCCGTTTTGATTTAAAATTTGAGCACTACGATTTACGATTTGAATCCCGTTTTGATAACCTTGGTAGGTGCAACATTTCCAATATTTTTAACAATCATTATTATGCATCTCATTCATCTGTAGCTTTGTCTTCCTATCATGTCTCTCTTTTGAATCAGGGAAGCAATAACAAACCTTTGTTGAGTTTCCATTTTATGTAGTAAGCAATTTTCTGTTTCATGTTCATTAAACCTTAATGACATACCATTGCTTTCACGGACAGAATAGATTAAACCGATTATAATGGCAAATTCTTTTGTATACAAGGAAATAAGAAATTACATATATAGCACAACAATAGTAAGATGACATAAACTTTACGTGTCTTTAAAAAATTAAATGACACAGGTTATGTGACAATTTTAGAGTACAAATCACAGTTATCAAGGCGTGCGAGAGAAAGGCGCTAGCGCACCCCGTGCGCCTTTTTAGTTGCTGAGGTGCCTCGGCTGCTGGAGGTGCCTCGACTGCTGGAGGTGCACAAAAATTGTAGAAAGCACGCGTTTTTATGTGGCGACGAGGCTGAATAAAGCGCACCTTGGGTAGGTGATGTTATTTTTGCAGGCCAACTCTTAGTTGACCCAAAACCCAACATGTTTGCTCGTCGATATTGCAATACTTTTTATGTTATAAGACATATAATTGTTTTACGTATTTACTACTTTTTTTCATGTTTAAATACAAATAATTGCCTTTTGTAGTTTATGTCTAGCAGAAATAGGAAACTTAGGATGATTTTATAGTAACATAAGCTTAAATCCAAAAAGGTTTTCTAGTGAATTTTCACCAGTATTCCAATACAAATTAATTTATCGTTTATTGTTACGTTTTTTGTGGAATGCTTGAGCTACGTGTAAAATATTTATAATCTTATGTGAAACACGTGCAATAGATTCATATTCTGTACTTTTTGATGAAGAACCCTTGGTAAAAACGGCATTCATGAAACATTTGAAAGATGTAGTTATTTTTTTTTAAAATTTAACAGAGCTGTTCGAACCTACAAGAATTAGAGAAATTAAACATCTACACAAGTTTAAAAATGTAAACTTGGAGGTGAAATTAATAATAAGGATCAAGTATAAAGATCTGTACTTAGTTGGATTTAAAAAGAAGTGTCGGGTCAAAATGGAAAACTATCTTTATACGAGCTAAGGATTCATGCACAAGAGAAAAGGATAGATGATTTTTTTGCTACCGATACACAGACAACTATAGTTATATCAACGGTAAAAACGTTAGATATGTAGATCATTATACGTTTACAAAAGCAGCAAAACTTATTGCTTTTGAAGATGAAACTGGAGAATGTAAAACAAGTGTCGCGAATGCTACGAATGCTACGAAAGTGTAACGACTTACATATTGATTTCGTTTTAAGCGAGACATTTATTTTCCATTCTTTAGGTTCATCTTTAGAAGCACTAAGTTTTACTGTTTTTATAAACGTATAGTGATCTACTTATTTGACAATTTCATCGTTGATAACACTATAGTTGCCTGTGTATCCGGTAGCAATAGAATCGTATCTTTTTCTCCTGTTTAGGATTCTTAGCTAGTTTTCCATCTTGACCTGAACGCTTCTTTTTAAATCCAATTAAGTACATATATTTATATTCGACCTTTATTATTAATTCCATCTCCATGTTTACAACAATTTTTAAGTCAACATGCTTATCATTATTGTGTAGATGTTTGATCCCTCTAATGAAGTTCGAATAGGTCTGTTGGATTTTTGAAAAAATGCCTATTTTTTTGATGTTATACGAATGACTTTTTTTTTCAAGAATTCATCATAAAGTGTTAATATGGATTTATTACATGTATTTCATATAAGATTATAAATGTCTTACATGTACCTAGAGCACCCTAAAAAATGGTACGTAAATTTGTATTACAAAATCATCTTAATTTTCTTATTACTCTTACATACAAACTTTACGAGCCAATTATTTGTATATCTTTTAATATTTAAAAGTATTGTGTTCTAATCCAAGACCATAATGATATTATTTTATTGAAATACACCTAATTGTTAAATGGATACTTTAGTAAGATTAATGAATCACATGAACATTTTGTTTTCTTTTCACCTTTATATATATGTATGTGGATCCGACTTTGTTCATCTTCTTAAACCGGAAACTTCAATCAAATCTCTCTTGAAAAATTCTTGTAAGCTGTTATATGTCTAACTTCTAAAAGATATATCCAAAGTAATGATTACGGTAGATTTGTAACAATAAAAAATAGCCATTTGCAAGAATGAAACCTGTTTGGTTTGCGGATATTTTTTATTTTTTTGTGAATAATATCATACCATTTGCTTGTGAATTCTAATGCTGCAGCAAATTAGCCATTTTGCAACACTTAATTTTTACAATTTGTAACGATTGTTATCGTTACAATCTACAAACAATTTTTTCCATTGGAAAAGTTTTGGAATGCCTACATCGTGATGATAGTTGGTAATTGTGTAAATAAACTACAGTATGAAGGAGAGATTTGTATTTCTCTTTTTTATTTGCACATGTAGCATTTCTCATGTTTCTAACACACATTATTTACTCTTTTCTACAAAGCTAAGGTTTCGCTCCTAACAAGATTTTATGTTTTGTAACATTTGATGTTATAACCTTTATGGTTTTTTGTTGCATTATCAAATGCTTAATGCTTACCGACGTTTCTTTGTTACTGCCAATCTTGAAGATTTATTTTCAAAAATGTTTGTAAATAAGACTTAAAAGTTCTGTTTTTTATAGACATATATATATATATATATGTACATCATTTTCAAATTACACCATTTTAATAGATGTTACGGTAATGTTCAATGGTATTAGTACCTTTTTGATAAATAAATCACTCCACTCTCAATTATTTTGCATAATTAATGCACATCATTCTTCATGTAGATGAAGTACTGTTTATTTTAAAGATGCATGCCACAATATAACGTTATTAAAAAAATAATAACCAATTACATATTATTGCTTGTTTTCTTTTAAGAATACAAATAATTATTTTCTATTTCGATACCAGTCTAACCAAATATTAGAATAAGCCATTAATTGAAGAAGGTAAATCACTTCATTATTTTTCAAATTTGTTTGCTTCATGTATTGAGTTATTTTGTTCCCCATTTTGATACCAGTTTAACCAAAACGTTAGAATAAGCCATTAATTGAAGATTTATCATTTTGGTACACGTGCATTTATTTTCTAGCACCACAAAAAGGTTTATCATTTTTCATACTTTGTACTAAATTGTCTAAGCTAGTTGTTATTTTTGGGTTATAAATGCTATAATTTGATGTTATTAAATATGAAGAAGATGGTCAAAATACAAATTATAAGGATCCTTCTTGAAATACATAAAATGATAGTCAAATTAACATAGTTGACCCAAACATGCTCAATCATCATGTCAAAGTCAATTTCATGAATTTCTTCGACATCTCGCAATATCTTTCTATTCTATTATATTTTCTATCTCAGAAGGTTTTCACACGGTGGTGTTAGTTTCTTACCTGGCTTTCTTCAAAATCAATCTGCTTATATAATGATGAATCCCACTGTATCGAGGAGCTAATTGCCGTGTGCAACATTCATGGTCTTAAAAGGTGTATTTTGTGTATAGTCCTGCATTGAAGCGATTAAAGCAAGTTGTAATGGAATCATAATATTATTATGATATGCAAGTAAGACCATATAGATACTCTAGGCAAGGAAAAACCTTTTAACTTTCCTCATTTGTGTGTATTTTACTCTGAACGGTGGCAAAGAAGATGCATTTGTGTGAATTTTACTCTGAACGTTTACTTTCCTTATTTTTGTACAAGCGAAATAGAAATATTCATGGTCAAAGATCCATTAGCCTGCATTCCAAATTTAGAGTTATTTTTGACCCAAGATGGAGGTGGTAGATCTATTTATGATGGTACATGCATGAAATTTTGTACAATATACGTTTCATTTTTTTCTATGATTGACAGAAGCTGTGCTTGTAGTTATTTATATGTATCTGTGCGTGTAGTTGGTATTTCTATGTATGATGTAGGTTGTCTAAAATATGTAGTGGTGTGTCTTTACAGTTCCTTTTGTTTTGGTATGTTTTGGTACTTACGAATGCGGCAAGTTATCATTATTGCTGTTCAACATGGTCATGTTATTTCCTATTTGCCACTTACTTTAAAAGCCAACTTAGTTCAGTTAACAACCGAAAAGAGTAAGGTAGAATCACATACAGCTTTGTGTTATAGTCTGACGTGTAGATTATGCATTAAAATCTAAAGTTGCAATACGTGCTGTTAACATTACTTCTTAAAATTTGAATTATTTATATCAATTTTAAAAAAAATGTGCGTCAAAATTGGTCACAAATTTCAAAAGTCGTGAAAGCACAAGTGTTTACACACATATCCACAATATTCCAACACAGACCCGAGATCCAGATAAAGTAGAGAATAAAAATGAAAAAACAGTAAAATTAAAATGGTAGAAAGCAAGAAAGAACACAAAGTTTATAGTGGTTCGGCTATCTTCGGTTTACGTTCACTTTTCAGTCCTTTTATTCCTTTTACATTGTAGTTACAGTTACAATCATTTGAAAATCAATAACAAAAATGGCAGAGCTTCGCGTAGGAGAGAAGAAGATCCCTTTTTAGTTGCGTATTCAATTCGTATAGATCCACAAGATCGATTCAGAACGATTTAGGATAGATGCGTATTCTATTCGTATCTATCCCAAAGTGGTCCAATCGAGCTGAGATCGATCATGAAGGTTCTCGAGTGCATCAGGAAGCTCCTCTCAAAATTTCATAGCATTTTGACTTGTAGAACGAGAGTTGTGATTGATGCAAGTTGGTGTCTGCATGAAGGCTGAATATTTCGTATTGATCAATCCGCTTCAATCCATTTGGTATCCATCCTATTCGCATCGATGACGTGGCTCGGAAACCCTGGGGAGATCCATTTTTGATGCCAAGTTGACTGCTTTTTCATCCAAACACGTTCCATTCGTATCGATCTAAGATGCTTATTTCGCATTGATGATCCGATGACCTTTTCGTATCCATCGATCAATCCCCCTTCGTATCCATCAACATATACCTGCTTCATGTTCGTATCGATCCTCTGCTTTGCCTTTCGTATCCATCGGTTGCCCCTTCCTTCGTATCGATCCAGCCATGATCAGAGGACTTCAACAACAATGAATATAATTGTTTGTCGACGGTATGTGTTTTTGATAACACAGTTTTGTCACTTGTAGTACAAATTTCCTATAATCTTATCCTCAAAATATACGAATGATGTTTTGAAGATTAAGGAAAGTATATTACTTATTGAATCAAAAGATATGAAAATAATTTCAATGATTCAATAAGCAATTAAAATAATTGAGAGCTTTTAGAATGCAGGAGTATGTAGAAAGTAAGATCAGAGATTAGAGTAAAAAGCATATACAATCATGTTATTTTAATCAATGATTTAGATGAGTTTATATAGAGAAGAATGGTTGTAACTCTTTGTGAGCAGTTGCCATTAAGAGTTATGATCTTTGATGAAAGGTAAGAGATGCAACCTTTGGAGAAAAGAAGTGTCTTTTGGAAAAATTGCTTTCTGTTTAAAAACGGTCGACAGGTTAAAAAGTGACCAGTAGACAGGAATTCAAATATATATACGTTATGTGCATGTGTGCACGTTCAGTGTGCAAATTATGCAGGAACGGTCAACCGCATATATTATGACCGGTCGACCGGTCCCTGTAAAGTTGCACACTGAATGTGCAACTACAATTTAGTCGTATATATATTGATTTTCTTGAAATGCATGATTATTTGAGGATAGATTTTAACAAGTTTATCACTATTATAATATCAAATAATCAACCTACAATCTAGAGTACCATATGTAGCTCTTTATAGCCATAATGACCTTGTTTTGTCGATCGCCTTTATTTATTTGTCAGAAATCAAAACCTTCATAAAACTTGTGACTCAACATTCTCCCCCTTTTTGATTGATGACAATATATATCTGCAAATCTGAATCTCCCCCTGCGTATGTGATCTCTCTCTTTGAATTCTTATATATGTACGTTCCTGCAAACAATTGTTAGCCCTTTCTCCCCCTTTGTCATCGACAAAAAGGAGCAACAGATACTAGAATAGTAGAGAAGTGTAATTAATATGATATGCATAGCAAAATAAAACATTAACACATCCAAAACATAACAGAGTATGATACAGACCATAATGTCAAACGAAAAATAAGAACAACGACACTATTTAGTACAATTGTCGATGAATGTTTTTAAAGTGCTAAACCATAATAGAATCTAAGATGAAGCAGATCGTATCTCCTCTTCATCATCGTCGTCGTCGTCATCATCATCTTCTTCTTCCTCATCATTATTCCCTCTAGATGATTCTCCATGTCCATGACCACTCATACCAGTAGACTCGTCAGATGATGTCCAGGTGAAAACAGGAGCAGCAAGACGTTTTCCTGGGTCTTGTGCTTGAACAGAGGTGGATGTGGAACATGATATAGCACCGCATAGCATACCAAAGAATGACTTGACCTTATTGAAGCGCTTATCAATTTTAGAGTCCATGCGCTTGAGACGTGATTCAAGCAAAAATTGGTTACGCGCAATAGTTTCAAGTGATTCTTTTGTGGATGATTTTGATTTTAATAGTTTTACTTCATCGGAACGAGGACGAGAGGAAGTTGCTTTTTGTTTTCTTGGTCCTCTTTGTTGCCATTCTTCAAAAGGCATAATCTCAAGATAAGGTGGAGGAAGCTTCATTCGTTTGATGGTTATGGAATCAATGCATTTTGGTTTTGAGGTTGCAGAATCAGGAGGCTTTACCCCACAAGCTAACAAAAGTCGCATGATATATTCATTGTAGAAGAAATGAGGTCGTGTAGAGCTATTTACCTTGAGAATTTCATCAAAAAGCATGTGTACCCAATTGATTTGGATTTCACCATAAATAGCATAGAGAGCTTTGAAGTTTTCTTTATATACAGCATCATAATTTTCAAGTCTAGGAAAAAGAGAATGCATCAAAACACGATGAAGTAGTCTGGCTGTGGGTCGAAGTCCAATAGACTTTGTTCCATCACTATTGTCTTCTATGAACTGATGACTGGTACTATTGGGAGTGAAGACTTCGCAGAAAGTAGATGAAAACTCATCGCCTCGATTTGGTATACCAAGTATAGAGGCAATTCTAGCATGAGTAAGAAAAATTTGCTTGCCACAGACGACAGACCAGATGACTCCGTTTGGATTATCAGGTTGATACTCGTCGAGATTCATGTTGGCGTAAAACAATTTGATCATCAAATGATTTATCTCCACATTATTTTCTGAAAAATCTATCAATGGAGTAATGTTGGAATTATTGGCTAACCTCCGAACTCCATAAGCCGTGAAATCATCAAATTTGATGAAAGAGCCTGGATGAAACTTGTAATTTGTCATCTGATTCCATCTTGTTACAGCAATTGGACTTTCAAGCCACTTTTTGGCGGAGATGCTCAGAGATGAAGTTTCAGAGGATGTTCCTTTCTTGGATTTCTTTTGAGGAGGAGCCATTGTTGGAAGATTTGAGATTTGGGAATTGAAAATAGGAAACTAGGGTTTGTGATTTTGGAAAAAATAACAGCTTGAGTCAAAAGAGAAGGAGGGTAGAAAGAAAATGACGCATATATATATATATATATATATATATATATATATATATATATATAAACTAAAAATACGTCAACCGGTCGACCAATGAATTATGGCCGGTCGACCGTTTTCAACCAGAGAGCAAACAGTCGACCTGTTTTGCATGCTGAGTAAGAACGTTTTATTTTGCAAGTTTTTATAATATATCAAGCTATATATATTATATTTCATTCTTAATACAAAATATAACCGTTATTACACAAGTGATAGATAAAGATATAATAACTATATATAAATCTAATGAGAAGTGGAAGGTTCGTCATTAGAATTATCGTTGTTTCCTTCAATACGTTTTGACCATGGACTCCAGTGTTTCTGAGCATCTTCATTCTTCTCATAGTTCCGATCCCAAGAGTTAGGACTTTTAGATGTTGATGGCCTAGACGGCATTGGTTCATGCACGTCATGCTTGTTGGAACTACAGAAAAATGTTGCCAACTTTTCTAAAACGGATAATCGTGCCGATGTCCGTTGTTGCTCATGATAAAGTTGACTTTGCCCATAATGGAGCTGTCTCTGAAGATCTATTTGATGTTTCTGATAGTGGTGAATCTCATCGATTTGTGCTTTGGTACGAGGAGAACAAAACAGTGTCTTCTTCACTCGTTTTGAATTTGGAGTATTATCAGAAATACAAGAGCATTGATGATGACAACTTGGTTTTTGTTTTGGTGTTGTAGGAGAATAATATTCCTTCGACTCAGAACTCGTAATAGAAATGTGTGATTCTTGAGCACATTTATCACATATGTGAGCCATAGGGAATGTTGTATAGAATATTATGGTTAGATAAGAAAAGATGAACAAAATATGAAATTTTTGCAAGCTTATATACAAGTTTCTTATGTATAAACCTATGGATGTGAGTTAATAGAAAATTTTGACCAAGAAAACATAAGCAGAGACTTTATGTTAACTCTAAAAATAGCTCTCCTTCTAAAACTGAAATTATAAAATAAGAAAGGAAAGGACGATCACTAAAAGAAAAGAATGAGAAATGAGTAAAGAGAATTAACCATTAAATCAAGCAGTGGCTTATATTTAATGTAAAAAATAGTTTATGCAAAAGTTATGGTTAAAGAATAACTAAAAGAAAAGATGTTCTTTAGAAATTACTTAGTCAAGATTTTTTCTTGAAATTAAACCAAGCTCTCTTCGTAATCTAATAAAATTAGATTCGAGCAGAGGCTTAGTAAAAATGTCCGCTAATTGATTGTCAGTATGGACATATTCAAGACATATATTTCCTTTGTCAATATTATCTCGAAGGAAATGATGACGGATATCAATGTGTTTGGATCTAGAGTGATTTACTGGATTTTTAGAGAGATTTATAGCACTAGTGTTATCACAGTATATGATAGAATTTGATAAATGAATATCAAAATCTTGAAGTGTTTGTTGCATATATAGTACTTGAGTACAAGAGAGAGCTGCTGATATATATTCAGCTTCACATGTTGATAGTGAAACACAATTCTGTTTCTTACTAAACCAAGAGACAAGTGATTTTCCAATAAAATGGCATGTACCACTTGTACTTTTTCTATCCGTTCGTGAGCCACCGAAATCAGCATCACTATATGATACTAATTCAAATAGACATTCTTTTGGATAAAAAAGACCGAAATCTTTGGTATTATTAAGATAACGAATTATACGTTTCACTGCTCGTAGATGTGATTCCTTTGGATCGGCTTGAAAACGAGCACATAAACAAACACTCATTATTATATCTGGACGACTAGCTGTAAGATAAAGAAGAGAACCAATCATGCTTCGATATAATTTCTGGTCAACATTCTTACCACTTTCATCTTTTTCAAGATGTGTAGTTGTACTCATAGGAGTTGGTTTACCAGATGTATTTTCTAATCCGAAGCGTTTGATAAGGTTTTCACAGTATTTTTCTTGATTGATAAAAATACCGTTTGAAAGTTGCTTTATTTAAAGTCCAAGAAAATAAGATAGTTCTCCCATATGAGACATTTCGAATTCTTTGGTCATAATACTTGCAAATTCCTTGCAGAGTTTATCGTTTGTTGAACCAAAGATGATATCGTCTACATATATCTGGATAACTAGAATATCTTTTCGAGAATGTTTAATAAACAAAGTTTGATCGACTTTGTCTATTTGAAATCCTGAGTTAATAAGATAGCTACATAGTCGTTCATACCAAGCACGAGGTGCTTGTTTTAAACCATACAGAGCTTTCTTAAGTTTGAACACATGGTCAGGATATTTTTCATGTACGAACAAAGGAGGTTGTTCGACATAGACATTCTCTTTGATAAATCCATTGAGAAAAGCACTTTTGACATCCATCTGATAAAGTTTGAAATTATGGTGACAAGCAAAAGATAATAGGATTCTAATAGCTTCTAGTCGAGCAACTGGTGCAAAAGTTTCTTCATAATCGATACCTTCTTCCTGATTATATCATTGTGCTACTAATCTTGCTTTATTTTTGGTGATATTTCCTTGTTCGTCAGCCTTATTTTTATAGACCCATTTAGTACCAATAACTGACTGATCAGTTGGTCTTGGAACAAGTTCCCAAACGTCATTGCGCTCAAACTGATTTAGTTCTTCCTGCATGGCAATGATCCAGTAATCATCTGTAGCAGCTTCTTTTGGATTCTTAGGTTCGATATTTGAGAGAAAAGCGACATGACCCATTTGATTGAGTTGACTCCTTGTTCTGACATGTGATGTTATTTCACCGATTATATTTTGGGCCGGATGGTCTCTTAATATTCTTAGTGGTGATTGTAACTCACATATTTGAGGAATATTCTCAATAATTATTTCCGAGTCAGAATCAATATTTGTGATGATTGGATTGTCAGTGACTATTGATTCGTCATCATCTGATATAATGTGAGGATGCTGATAGATTTCATCAAAAGAGACATGAAGTGATTCTTCAATAGTTTTGGTTCGTTTATTAAATATCCGATAGGCCTTACTTCGTTCCGAATAACCGACAAATATTCCTTCATCGGCTTTTGGATCGAATTTGCCAAGCTGGTCTTTCGTATTTAAAATAAAGCACTTGGAACCAAAAACTTTGAAGTATGAGATTTTAGGCTTCCTTTTGTTAAATAATTCATAAGGAGTATTCTTGGTAAGAGGTCTTATGAACACACGATTTAAAACATAACAGACAGTTGCGACAGCTTCCGCCCAAAAATGTTTTGGTAAGGTGGTTCCATTCAATAATGTTCTTGCACATTCTTGTAAAGTTCGGTTCTTCCGTTCTACAACCCCGTTCTGTTGTGGAGTTCTGGGAAACGAAAAATTATGATATATATCTTTCTTTGTACAAAAATGTTCAAATTCATTATTTTCAAACTCTCCGCCATGATCACTTCTTATATTTTTAACTTTAATCCCTTTTGATTTTTGAATTCTTTTGACGAAAGATTTGAAATGATCGAAAGTGTCACTTTTATTTTTTAAGAAAATTGTCCATGTATAACGAGAGAAATCATCAACAATTACAAGCACATATTGACTGTGATTTATTGATTTAACCCCAGTAGGTCCAAATAAATCCATGTGTAGTAACTCAAGTGGTTGTAATGTTGATATGACTTTCTTGGATTTAAAAGATGATTTGGTCAATTTTCCTAATTGACATGCATCACAAATATTGTTAACTTTAAAACTCATTTTGGGTAGTCCTCTAACTAGATTGTTTTTGGCTAGCTTGTCAATAGTTCTGAAGTTTATATGACAGAAGCGTTTCTGCCATAGCCATGGATCATTGTCATTAGCCACAAGACACATATCTGAATTATGATTAATATTCATATTCAGAATATATATATTTCTGTCTCTATAACCTTCGAAAACCAAATTATGGTCTTTATCTAAAATACTACACTTATTATTCGAAAATGAAATTATAAAACCCTTGTCACATAACTGACTAATACTAAGCAAATTGTGTTTTAAATTTCTAACTAGCATGACATTAGTAATAAGAGGTAAGTTAGATGTACCGCAAGTGCTCACATTGCCTTTGCCGATGATATAGCCTTTTGAATTGTCTCCAAAAGTGACGGAGCCACCATCTGAGTATGTAATATTTGTTAATAAGCTCTTGTCTCCCGTCATGTGCTTTGAGCAACCACTGTCCAATATCCACTTTCCTCTTTTCTTAAGTGGGACCTGCAAAAAATAGAATTAAGTCCATGGTACCCACTTTTTATAGGGTCCTAAGAGTTAGGTCTTAGGAGTCCAAACCCATATGGGTCCGGTATCCCCTTTATATATATAATTATTATTAAAATGCACAGTATTCATGAATTGCTGAATGTATTTGTTCCTAATCAAAATTGTTATTTGTTTTAGGAACCCATATTTTGATAGTCTTGACATTTTTCTTTTGAAATTTCACAACTGGTTTTGGTTTGGAATATAATAAAGTAAGATTTTTCTTAGCTTCAGTTTTTTTGTAATTTCTTCTTCCTTTTATTTCCAAGATGTTTCTTGGTTTCTTGTTTGTTATATCCCAATCCTTGTTTGTCTGAAATAGATTGTGAACTTTCAATGATTTTTGTCAAATTTTCTCGACCTTTGTTAAAGTTAGAAACATTTTGAGTAATGTCATCAAACTTTGTTTGTAAGCTAGCTTTTTCTAGGTCTAGAATTTTGACTTTTGCTTTAAGCTCATGATTTTCAGTAGTGAGAGCATTATTTTTCTCTTTTTGAGCTTCTATTTCTTGGCTCAAAAGAGATATTTGAGAGTCAATATTAGATGATGATTCTTGAATATTTTCAAGTTCCTCTTCTAATATTTTCTTCTCATATTTTAACATATCTCGTTCAAACTCTGCTCTACTTAAATCTGCTTTGACTACTTTTAATTGACGTTTCATGTCTTTATATTTGACTATCAATTCAGCATTAATATCAAGTAATTCATCAAATGTAGGAATTTGTACCTCATCTTCTGTTGACAAACATTAGCTTGTTCATTCTCTGAATCACTTTCACTTTCTGATGAAGATGACTCTGAATCATCCCATGTTACTGAGAAGGCTCGTTTCTTAGATTTGTCCTTCTTATATTTGAATTTGTCATTTTCTGACTTCTTCTTTTGTTCTGGACAATCCTTCTGCATGTGTCCCTTTTTGTGGCAGTTGAAACATTCTATAGCAGATGAAGATGGTTTATTTGATTCAGGTTTCCTTTTATTGTAACGACTGGCTTTTCGATATTTTAGGAATTTTTTGAATCCTTTCGCAATGAATGCCAAATCTTCGTCTTCAGAATCTGATTCATTTTCATCTTTCTCAACCTGAAATGCTACATTTTTCTTTTCTTCTTTCTGTTCTTTTCTAGCCTGCAAATTTGCTTCATAGGACATTAAATTTCCTATCAATTCATCTGGCTTCATGACGGAAAGGTTATTAGCTTCTTCAGTTGCTAATACTTTTCCTTCCCATTTACTAGTCAGAGAATGTAGGACTGTTGAAACAACATCGAAATCAGAATACTTTTGTCCTAAGCCAATAAGTGCATGGTGAATAGTTTGAAACCGTGAATACATGTCATTGATTGTCTCATTTGGTTTCATTTTGAAATTGACTTTTCAGCATGGCTATTTTGGCTTGTTTAACCTTGTTAATACCTTCATGAGTGATTTTTAGTGTTTGCCAAATTTGATATGCAGTAGTGCAGATACTAACACGGTTATATTCATTTTGGTCTAATGCACAGAACAATATATTTATTGCTCTTGCATTTACGGCTGCTGCCGTTTTCTCAGCTGCGGTCCATTCTGAATAATCAGTTGTTGGATTCACTATTTCTCTTTGAGTGGCATTCCAAGCATCATAGCTATTTGATTGCATAAAGAATGACATACATGTTGCCCAATAACTATAGTTAAGACCATTGAAAAATGGAGGTCTTTGTGTCGATTGACCCTCCGTGTAAGTGGTGTTTTGAGTGCTAGTACTTACGTATTTGTCATATTACTATAATATATCAAATAACTGTGTTACGGTTATATGATGACCGTGCTCTGATACCAAATGAAAGTGCGGTGTGTATACGAATGCACGTGCTAATATAGTACACACGGATCGTGTAATATGGACTATAATATAAATGCGGAAAATAGATGATAGTAGCAAAGTAAAAATAAAAATAGAAAAATCACACCAGAGATTTTTATACTGGTTCGGAGCACCGTCCTACGTCCAGTCCCAGACTTCTATCTGGATTTTCACTATTAACTACCTCGCTTTACCCGGAGGAACAGGTTTACAATACCTGAGCAAACTAACGGGATTTCACGCCTCTAATACACTGAGGACTTCAACACTTGCCTCTTACAACACCGAGGACTTCAACACTTGCCTCTTACAACACAGAGGACTTCAACAACAATGAATATAATTGTTTGTCGACGGTATGTGTTTTTGATAACACAGTTTTGTCACTTGTAGTACAAATTTCCTATAATCTTATCCTCAAAATATACGAATGATGTTTTGTGAAGATTAAGGAAAGTATATTACTTATTGAATCAAAAGATATGAAAATAATTTCAATGATTCAATAAGCAATTAAAATAATTGAGAGCTTTTAGAATGCAGGAGTATGTAGAAAGTAAGATCAGAGATTAGAGTAAAAAGCATATACAATCATGTTATTTTAATCAACGATTTAGATGAGTTTATATAGAGAAGAATGGTTGTAACTCTTTGTGAGCAGTTGCCATTAAGAGATATGATCTTTGATGAAAGGTAAGAGATGCAACCTTTGGAGAAAAGAAGTGTCTTTTGGAAAAATTGCTTTCTGTTTAAAAACGGTCGACAGGTTAAAAAGTGACCAGTAGACAGGAATTCAAATATATATACGTTATGTGCATGTGTGCACGTTCAGTGTGCAAATTATGCAGGAACGGTCGACCGCATATATTATGACCGGTCCCTGTAAAGTTGCACACTGAATGTGCAACTACAATTTAGTCGTATATATATTGATTTCCTTGAAATGCATGATTATTTGAGGATAGATTTTAACAAGTTTATCACTATTATAATATCAAATAATCAACCTACAATTTAGAGTACCATATGTAGCTCTTTATAACCATAATGACCTTCTTTTGTCGATCGCCTTTATTTATTTGTCAGAAATCAAAACCTTCATAAAACTTGTGACTCAACAGGAAGTGCGTGAGTGGTTGGTCTTTCGAAGGGCGAAGGAGGTTGGATTAAGCGTGAAGCAAGGAGATGGGACGAGGGTGATATGGTTGATGGCGGAAAATATGGGATCATGCGTTTGTTCGATTTAGGCCAGTGAAGGACGTGATCGAGTTTTGGACGAATCGTTCGCGAATGGTCTCGGTTGGTTGAGCAGAGGCGAGGGTGGTTCATGTACGTGCATACGTGCATGCATGTACAGGCAACATTTAGTTTTGGGGAACGATGATCGAACGTGGAAATGGTGCTGATGAAGCTTTGGGTTGGTCTTGAATCGCGCGTGTGGATGGTGTAGTCATCGAAGAAGGTAGCAAGGTGATCGAAGCTTGATGCATTGATTTGGATTTCATGGTTTTAGCTGAGATTTTGGCAAAAAAAGACAGAGAAGTAAGGGAGGAGAAGAGAGAAAGGGGAAGTGGTTATCGATCTAAAAGAAATGGCTTGGCCCGTATAAATAAAAATAAATGTTTGTTTTAAATAGGGTTTGAATAGTTTAAAATTTATTCTCTAGCAAACCGTAAGTCTGTTTGGAGTGAAACTTTTTGCAATAGGTTCGTATCGACGAACACTACGTCGTCGTAAAATTTGTTGACAAGTTCGAATAAGTGAAAATTTAAGGTATTTTAAAATGGACAGAAATTAAATCACCCGATTGAACGAATTTTGTCTTTTAAATTTATATGACTTGTCGATTGAAGTTATTCGTCCAGATAAAAATAATAATGAGTTAATTAAAGTTAATTTTGATGATTTGACATCGGTTTAGCGGAAGAAAACACCATTCCGCTAATTAAATTAATTGGACCCATATTGGTAGAATAAATCACCGTTCTGCCATTATTACCGAATATGTTTGTTTTGGACATTAACTAGCAGAAATAAACCCTGTTCTGCTATCATATATATATTGACATCTATTTATTATCCTGGTAATTATATTGGACAATATGATGTTGAATTGATTATTAAAAATGAATTGATGAGAATATATGAATTTGTTGTTATGAATTGTGATGGAATAGATGGTAACTTGGATAAGTACCACTGGAATTAATAAGCCGCTTTCAAATTTGGAAGTTGATTTTGAATCCAAGGATTGTTTCAAGAATAATTATTTTATGATTCTTAAAAGTTATTTGAAAAGTACTTAATTATGGCTTTCAAGTTATCTAATTATTTTAAGTGTTTAAAAGTATATTTTAATTACTATGAAAGGTCATCTTATAATTATTTGTTTAAAGTTAATTATTATTTAAGAATTAATCAGTATTATTATTTCAAAAGAAAATTTATTCAATATTAATATTGTTTTATACAATAAACTTTTATAAAAAAGTATTTTCCTGAATTAAACTTGGAAAATCTGTATAGAAAATTTATAATTATTATTTTGAGATAATTGTTAAATAAAGTTTTCGGGAAGTAATCGCATACTTTCACTGCGAAAATCGGAGGCAGGGATTGCCTGCAATTAACTTGGATTTCTCTAGGATAGTGACATAATTATTGAGCTGCGAATCCATGGTTGATACCGCATAGTACTTTCCATATTTATATAAAAGGTTTTCAAATATTATTGAAGAAAACTAGGTTCAGGGACTGGGATGTTTTTTTATAATAGGAACTAGGTTCAGGGACTAAGAATATAAAATAGAATGGGCTTTGGGGTGGCTGTTTTTTTTTATACAAAGGTTAGGCTGATTTAAAACATATGGTTGATAGTGTTAATTAAAATAGTTATATTGATTAAAATGGATGGCTAAATTTAATATTAAATAATGTTAAGCAATTTTGTTGTTTATATTCTCTTTATAAACTATATTTTGTATTATATTTGCAATGTTTATTGTCACTTTTTCATTAAACATACAAAAATCCAATATCGGGACCGAAACCAAAACTTTCAAAATTGACCGAAACCAAGCAAATTTCAAATAACCGAAAGAGAGATTGAGGCCGAGTTCTCGAACCTTAAAATGTATACATAAACAATATTAACAACTTAATTTATTATCCGTTTATCTCGATAAATCTATCATACATTGCATTGTATAATTCTATTATTAGCATCAAATAACTATACTTAAACATTTCTACAACTATTTACAACTCTCCAAGTTGTCTTATGATATCTTTTATTTAAATCCATGTATTTGAACTACATATGGAATATCATATTTAGACTATTTAAATAATCCCAATAAATAGTTTGTCCGTTTTTCTAATAAATCCTAAAATATATGTCAATTTTAAAGCGTGTGTGTTCATGTTAACAAAAAGGATTTTTTTTTCATTTAATTGTAAAAATGTATAGGTCACATACATTAAATTACTTACGTAAACAATAATGACTAAGTGAATTTGTAAATCAATTATAATCATGTATCTTAAAAATTTATCATGCAGCATGTTGCAAAATTCTGTTTTTAACTTCCAACTATGCATTAAGATTCATACAATTTTTGAAAAAAATGCTTTTCAATTCTTTCCTATTATTTGCCTGTAAGTCCATATATTTAAACTAATTATGTAATTTTAAATTTAACATATTTTTAAAAACCAATTAAATAATATTTTTTAATTTGTCTAAAATCATTAAAAATATGTCTGTTTCAACATGTATGTCATCGTACTAAAAAAATGATAAAATTATACATAATTTTATAGTTAATTGGTAATGTTAATTTTGTCATAATAATTGTCTAGTTTACATATACTTAATTTTATAGTATTCTTTGTAGCCTAAAGTATGTATATGGTATCATAGAAATTTATACTTTATAGGAGTATAGTTTTCATAGTATTAACAATATATAGGCTGTTCAAATTCCTGCATCTTATGTGGAAAATTAGGTTTGAAGCCAACTTATGCGGATGTATCGCATTGTAGGTATAGGTCAAAAATTTCGTGTATCGTATTTCAACTATAACATATATTAAGAGCTATTATGTATCTTTCTCGATTTCATAATTCCATATGGCAGTTAGATTGAAAAGGATTTTAGCACCAATTAGAAATGTGTTGGGAGTAAACATTGTGAAATTGGTCTATTATGTTTAAATTAAGCTTTCTTTGTCTTGCTTTTCAATTTTTCTTGTTACGAAGAGCTATTGGAGATTTTTAAACTTGATTAAGCCGCAAACATATGTCCTGCTCTTGAATTTTGGCAGTTGTGAAGAGTTAGGTTAAGCATGTTGTTATTCGATAAAATCCTTAATGCATGGATCCCAAGTATCTATTGAAGCATGCCATTGAAACATTAAATCTTAAAACTATCTTTTCTTAAAATGCTTATTTTTAGCCTGAAGTCCACGAGTTGCATTAAAAGGTAAGGAAGATAATGCTGATTGTCTAGATAATGAAATTACTTGCACTAATGATATCGAAGATGTAGTAAACCCATGACAACTTGGACATAAAGAGGTTGTTAACTTATCTTCTTCGTTACGACATGAATCACCGCGTTGTATCCCATGTCTTACCTATGGAAACCAGGTACATAACAGCCTCTTTTGAAAAAAATTAGTTTACACCACAAGGGATTATTATTGACGTGGTTGCTAAATGAGTGGAAATTGGTGTAGGTTCAGGTTCAGTTCAACTTGCATGTACTTTACTCTATTCGGTTTAGTATTTGATTATAAAATTAAGAAAGAAGAATTTACTATAAAGTTACTTACAGGAAACCAATATTATATTAATAATGTAAAATTAGTTAATTTTGAACCGCTCTTACAGTCTGCCTACAAAAAGCACTAAACCCTATAATATTTAATTGATGTAGTGAGATATAACATTTTCACAGAGTAACTTTGGAACTAAGAAAAATAAAAAAATATTATGGGAAGGTGTATTTCTAAAGATATCGTTAGCAATAAGGAATCGCTTATTGTTTGTAGAGAGATTAACTGCTTATAACAATGAAGTACCTCCCCTATTAGATCAAATTTTTTAATATGGAAATGAAACTGTTATCCAGGTTTTTAGCCCAGCAGGATCCAACGGGAGACGGAAAAATCTCGTTATTAGAATGGTTTAGAATTTAACCAGAAAGGCAAAGGCAAGGAGTTAGCGAGAGCCGAGCTATACTACTAAGACAACGACTGGGATCGACTAAACCAAGAGACTAGCATTCTTTCAGCCCAATCAGCAGTTGAGCGCAAACAACTAGTAAATTGTCATAAAAACAGAATAAGAACGACACAAGGCTATGGAAAAGCCTCAAACTCCAAACTCTAGAAAAAAATCCTAAGTGCTTGGATCGCTAGCGATCCAGCGACCCATACTCTATGGATCGCTAGCGACCTATGCTTCTTCTGAAACTCCAATGAGCTAATTAAGGAAGCAAAGGAAAAAGGTGCAAAGTCACTAGCTCGTGTGCGAGCCATGTCTATGGGTTACTTGGGACCTATAGGCCATGGGTCGCTAGTGGCCCATGAGTTTGGCTCAGGTCGTGAGCTAAACTCCCCAGGGTCATTCCTTGCATAACTGCGAGCAATTGATAAACAGACCTGGCCCGGAAGCTCTCCGATCTTTATAAACACCATCCTACCTGCAACATAAACGAGATCTTCTCCGGATTAGTTGCTGGAGCTCTGTTGAAACTATTTTTCACTCTTTACCTCCCTCACAACAATCTCCAAAGGAATTCACTGTGATTCTTCAGTGGATTCCAACTTTGGAGATTCAACTCGTGATCAAAAATCTCTTGTAACAACAATCAATCCATAATAAAACTATAAGGTGGTCGTTGGTTTTTTTAACAGCCAAACCACTATAAAAATTCTTTGTCTTCTTTTTTTTTACTGTCCTTTTCTATATCTGTTATCTGTGATATTGCTCTGTCAGAACATGGCTGATGCTTTCAAACTCAAATTAGGGTGATGGTCCAATTTTTGGGTCAACATTTATATATAGATCTTATTTCATGTTTCTTCACATCTTTAAACACCAACCAATTTCACTGCTTGTATATTTCACATATTTGTCATACTATTTAGAAATATGAGTATATTTGATGTAGTCGTACCTTTTCAAATACCATACCTAATTAACATATATTTAATCAATTAACAATTAGAAAATATTAATAAAAAATGATTGTATTGAAAAAACTATATTGGATATGATAATAAACATTAGATTTCGTCACAACAAAAAACCGTAACAAAAAACTGATCATATTACAAATTTTTGTTTACAAAGTTCGCATAATGAAAGTTGTAATAAATATTTTTAGCGATTGATTTTCTACAGAAAGTAAATGTGTTTTCAAAATTATTTGTATTTTGCAATTGTAACAAAGTGTTTAACAACTTTCTATTCTTGACTATTATATATTAATTTGTAACAATATTTTATTTATAGTTGTCTTACTCATAGGTTGTAAATGATCTTGCTCATAGGTTGTAAATGATCACGCGTAAACACTTTCAATGAAACGTTGTTAACAGCAAATAGAAATTATTAGCAGACACAAATATCTCTATCGGAGGTTATAGTGTTCATGCTAACTAGTCATCCAAAAAAGTTGAAGAAGCATAACAAGGTAAAAAATAGAACTTCGTAAATTTAAAATAATCTTTAAAATTTGGAATTTTTCTAAAATTTCATCTATAGTTGAGAAAATAAATGGTTGATATAACTTTAAGAAATTAGTAAACAAACTTTAACATAAAGGTGGACATTTAACCGATTTAAGCTATGTAACCGACCTAAAACATTCACTGAGCCGACTTAATGGCCGCACGGAATGGTTAGCCGATATTGATAATTAGTCTAATGATCAATCTTATCCGGTTTAACAGCTAGCCATGAACGCTACTTCATACTTTCAAAGTTCTTTATAATGTTTTCGATATCGCTTTACTTCATGGTTTCGGTAGCTTATTATCAAGTTTCCAATAGCACTTTACTTCATATTTCGATGGCTCGTTATTACGTTTTCGTTGGCCATTAACTTCCAAATTTTTAAAGTTCTTTATCAAAATTCATAATAAAACAAAAGTTCTATTTCATAGTTACACCTGTGGAGAATATTCATTTCACGTAAATATATATATTTTTTATAATGCATTTTATTTTTTATTTTGGCCGTTGTACTGACTCAAACAAGATTAGCAGTCAGTTATGTGGAGAAATAACAACCATGAAACATCTTATGAACTAAAAATAAAGAATGAAATATTTGATATATTTAAATATTATATTACTTAAAACAAAATTATTATTATTATATTTATATATATATATATTATATAAAGCAAATACTTTTGTCATTTTGATTCACCACTTCGCCACTATAAATATTATCTCACGATTTACCGAGCAGTTTCCTAAATTCTCTTAATTATATACAAAATTGCTCATCGTTTAGCTTCTTATGCATGTCCATCGGGCATGCCTTGGGTACTGGACCATCGTCGCATAATCTTAAACCTAATGGTTCACAGATGAATCAGTTTAGGGGAGATATGAATATATGTAATAAAACTTATTAGTAAGAGACAATGTTAGATATTACTAAGACACACCCTATAGACGTTTAATGCACTTCATATCTAAATCATTGGTAAATGTTGGATACGGATGATCTTCGGCTGAGCCGTGTACTTCATCACTATCTTAAAGACGTTTCGACGTTCTGCTCAAATGTGCAAGCAGTCGAACAAACGCCGTCGCCTCTAGGATAAAACAACCTCTCTCTTTGTTTGGTTTTCTAGTATCGATCCGTCTGCACAAATGGAATCCGCTCAGTAGCAATCAAAGTTGCTGCTCGGTTTTTTTAAGAAATTTCATGGAGAAGAAGAATGGTTTGCTACAGAAGAAAATGTTATTCGTATTTTTTTGATTTCGTCTAACAATCAAGTTTAATAGATGAAATACCAAGTCGAATGTTTTACCGAGTCATGGAGTAACCTTGGATACAGATGATCTTCGGCTGAGCCGTGTACTTCATCACTATCTTAAAGACGTTTCGACGTTCTGCTCAAAGGTGCAAGCAGTCGAACAAACGACGTCGCCTTTAGGATAAAACAACCTCTCTCTTTGTTTGGTTTTGTAGTATCGATCCGTCTGCACAAATGGAATCCGCTCAGTTGCACTCAAAGTTGCTGCTCGGTTTTTTTAAGAAATTTCATGGAGAAGAAGAATGGTTTGCTACAGAAGAAAATGTTATTCGTATTTTTTTGATTTCATCTAACAATCAAGTTTAATTAGATGAAATATCAAGTCGAATGTTTTACCGAGTCGTGGAGTAACTGTTGACTCAAAACTCGGATTTTAAGTTTTACCATCTCAAAAAAAAATAACGATAAAAAATGGGTAAAAATTTCATCCAAAAATATAAGTGCTACACCACAATAAGCCCGAGCCCGGATCGGGTCGGTCGGTCGGTCCGCGCGCACGCGTGTGATGGTCAATCATGGTCTCTCTACTCATAAAAGAGCATCATTGGGTGCTCAACGGGTCCAATTTAGCTTCTAAGTATCAAGTATAAATACTTGATTCTTTTATAAAGTCATACAATGTGGGCTATTCACGTATATGTGAGCCATTCTCACTCCGTCAATTTTTTAATAATTCGCCTAAAATTTAAAAAAAAAACATTTCCACCAATCCCCTAGTTGAATTTTTTAAAAATATTTTTCAAGCAGCTTCTGAAAACGTAAAACTATGCATAATCAAATGTGTCTTTCAACTTGAACCTTTGCATAGTGGATAAGGTTCAGTTTTTACTAGAGTGGCACATAGACTTGAACACTATTCATGATATCAAACCACATACAATCTTTCTGGAGTGCAATCAAATAAGCCCATGCATTTATAACCATGCATATCTATCTCAGTTTAGTGAATGTTATAAGAATTTTGCCCAAAATTCCATAGAAACGGCCACATTTCCACATCCACATAGGTGAATCTATCAAGAATACTCCTGAAAGTAGGTACTTCACTCTATATAGAGTATAGATCTCATTAAGAGTTTCTATTAACTCATCTTCTAACCACTTCAGGAATACATGCTTCAAAATATATAAAAATAGTATGTTCAACTCATATCACTTCACAACTTGTTCTTACCCATTGAACCTAGTTCTTGGGATCTCTAGTTATTAGGTCGGGTTACTATTGTCCGTGACTCAACAATCTAAGGGCAATAGTCTCCTTCTTTTAGAGGTTCTAAGGACTTTCTCTCTGGCTAGTCTTTTCATCAAAGGATCATCTAGATTTTCATCACTGCGTATGTGATCCACTCTAACAACTCCTAAGGAGAGTAGCTCTCTAATAGTGTTGTGCTTACGACGTATCTGTCGTCTCTTACCGTTGTAATAACGGTTTTGTACTTTTGCAATAGCCGTGGTACTATCACAATGTATCAACACAATTGGTATCGGTTTTTCCCATAAAGAAATCCCAGCCAGCGGATTTGTTAAGTAATCTGCTTCTTACTAGCTGTGGCTAGTGCTATTATCTCAGACTCCATAGTGAACTGAGCCAAAATATTCCGTTTCTTAGACTTTCAAGAAACAACTCCACCGGCAATGCTAAATATATAGCCACCAGTTGCTTTCGAATCATTAGATAAAGTATTCCAATCTGCATCGGTGTATCCTTCAAGGAGCTGATTCGAAAGCTTTATCAAATATCCCATCAGTGTATCCTTCATAGATGTATCCTTCAAGTATCCCAATATACTATTAAATGTATAGCCACCAGTTGCTAGATAAATAGTTCGTTTTAGGTCATGACCCTTTCAATAGCATGCCGGTGCTCTATACTAGGTCTATTAGTAAACCTGCATAATAATCTCATGACACAGGCAATGTCGTGTCTAGTACAATCAGTGGCATGCCGAAGGCTGCCAATAATGCTTGCATAATCAGACTGTCTTGCACATTCACCAATGTTCCTAAATAGTTTTACACTAAGACATGGTGCACATGCAGGTTTACTGTCAAAGTAATTGTATTTCTTTAGTAACTTCTCAATGTAACGAGATTGATCCAAAGAAATTATATTTTCTTACCTATTAATCTTAATTCCAAGGACTACACTCACTTCTCCTAGATCTTTCATATCGAAGTTGGCACATAACAAAGATTTGACATTGTTTATAGTAAGAAGGTTTGACCTTAAAGATAAGTAGATCATCTACATACAGACATATAAATATATAATAGTGCAAATGTAATTCTCAGATTTACAGTAAATACATCTGTCACTTTCATTAACTTTAAAACCATACGAGATTATAAAGTTATCAAATTTCTTATGCTATTGCTTAGGTGCTTGTTTTAAACCATATAATGATTTATCTAACTTGAAACTTTGTGTTCTTAACCAAGAATTACAAAGCCTTCACGTTGGTCCATATAAATTTTCTCTTCTAATTCACCATTTAAAAAAGCAGTTTTAATATCCATTTGGTGTATTATTAAATTATGAATAGATGCTAGTAAAGTTAGTACTCGAATGGATGTAATTCTAGTTACAGGTGAAAAATTGTCAAAAAAGTCTACATTTTCTCTTTGCTTAAACTCTTTAGCTACTAAACGGGCTTTATATACAGCTGGTGTATATTGGATAAAGTATTTTAATCATTGGTTAACAAAGCTTTAGTCATCACATCTCTGCAACCCATCAGTGGTTAGTATATGTTGTTCTTCTCTTTCCTGTTTCCAAAATTATGTGTATTTTTTTAATAGTAACTTAGGACTTTGGATTCTTTTAAAATAGGTTGGGCATGAGTTCGGTACCTACCACAAGCAAAAGACGATTTGGCTCTTAGGCTACGTTGCAAGTTAAGTTTTAATTATATGCTTTCCGTATAATTTATCCATTATTTCCAAATTATTTTTTTATGTAGTGAGAGAAAACTGAATCTGGCTTCATGAAGTATGTTGATGTTGACACCGAAAGTTATTTTATGGTTGAAAAACCCGAATTGTCACTGGATGTGATATGTATTGGTTTACATGCATGGTGGATTATGTTAATAGATATATTAGATATGATAGGAGCATTCTTTTACATTTATTTTTGTAGCCAAAATACACGGAAACCAAAACATGCTTTAGTGGCGACTGTTGGTAAAATTTTAGGTAATGATCCTACGCTATATTTAAATAATTAGTTTGCAGTTACATGCTCAAAAATAAGATCTTACCCCTGGATGAGCATAATAAAACCTACCAACTTTAATGCAGCTTTCTCCTTTACCTATCTTTCATTTAGGTTAAGTTGGTTGCAAATAAGCACATATCTATCTTGGTGGATTACTTTACTAAATATATTATTCTTAACTAAGAAATGACTTAAACCTGCTTTCCATTATTACACACTAAGCCACGTGGCATGAGTAAACCATGCGTGCAGTTAGGGCATAGGAAAATTATATATACATGTTGGTACATGTCATAGAATACGATTGAATGCATGTAAACCTATGTTTCTTACATTGCTAAGGTTAGAAAAACCCTAAATCGGAAAAAATAATAATTCAATCGATCCCTTCTCATCTACCGCCGCTCAATTCTCCTCATTGCCATGATCCATTATCTGCCTTCAAGCGTCTTCGAACTCATAGGTAATTTATTAGGTTGTTTTTATAGAAAATTTCGATGGCACAGTATAGTTTATATTTTGTAGTTTGCTCAGATGTGAATCGCTATTAATTTTTTCCTAAATATTTTGATAATTTCAAAAAGATTGTTTGAATTTTTGTTGGTTCAGAAGAAAGTAGCGGCTGTTGCATGAGCCGAGAGATTTGTTGCTTCTGCGTCATGAATGCAACCATCAGCCAATTTAAAGCTTATTTTCATTCAAATGGGACTTGACTAAATTAAAGTTTGTTTTAAGCTGAGAATTGGGATTACAAATATTCCTTTCACATATTAGACAAGATCTATAGTGTTCTAGTTTACATTATTCCATGGCTTTTTTAATGGCTGGCCTAAAAATAAAAATAATAAATCAAAATTGCAGTCAATTGTTACTTTCAGGTAGCAATTTCATATTATTTCTACGACATGAAGTCAATAGTGCCATAGTTATATGTACTATGTATGGAACGTTAATGTTTGATATTAAACGGCATATTACCAATAATCTATTAAACTACATGGTAAACATAATGAACTAAGACTATTGTTGGAGGCAATAACCCTTCATGTGTTGATGATATAAGGAGTCAAACCCGTACAATTGATGTTTTTCTTCTCGATCGTATGCTGACAAGGAAATTTCCTGTAAGGTTATGTGCGTTTTCAGCCCTTTGTAAAGTTAAAGAAATAAAACATAATCTTATTTATATGTTTTCAAATATGATTTCATTTTACAGTATTGCTTAAAAAGTTAAATGTACACTTATAAACTAACATCTTATATTTCGCATATGTTGAACAGGTTCTACTGTCCGGAGTAAACTATTTTGCTTGTAATCGAATATCAAATGCTGAAGGCAAGGGACCTGATATGTGCACAAGTTTAGCTGAAGCCGTTATGTGTGAACTCCTACCAGATTCCCCGACACTCACAGCTAGTTGGTCTGGTGGTAATACTTGCTGTCTTATTTTGTAGGCAAAGTAATATGAAATAGCGCTTTTTTAAGCTTGGCTGCTTGATATTAAGGTTTATTCATTATTCCCCCCTTCTTTCATCCCGATTTATCATTATTTTAACCTAGGCGTCTATTGCTGTTAAAACCCAATTGGTACTGTTTGATTTTTTTTGCTATTTTTAAAATTCAATTTATTAATTCCTTAGTTGGGTTGTATCAAATCTTCACCGAGTAATTAGATTACCACTTATTCTCATTGCTTGTACAATTCAATCATTACTACTGATTTTGGAGGTAACTAAACCATAATTGTTTTGATCTTTTAATAGATTACATATATTAGTATGTGCAGTTTGTTTCTAGTGGATATTTTTCTTGCAATCCAAATTTAAATTGATTTTAGGTTTATGAAGGGTCTTGTTAACTGTAGCTTGAATACATGTACATGAGCCAATTTGAAATATTTTATTTTTATTTTTATTGATCGATAAATAAGAATATGTTGTTGGATCTCAATTGTAGAAATCTTGATGTGCATGCTCATGATGATGTCACAAATGAATTAGGCACTAGCTTACGAATAATTTTGTATCAATACATTATTTGTATTGCTTACACAAGTCTATTGAAGCGGTATCCAATTTTTTTTAAAGTAACCGTTCGCCATTCATTTTTCATAGCATTAACAACTGGGACCTAGTATTTGAATGGCACTATTGATTAAACCTTAAATATGTTCAAATGTGTAGATCATGGGTATTGGAGACCCGTTAGTTTCAAATACCTTAAACATGTAAAATGATATTAAACTACAGGTGTGTGCCTATTGCAACAGTTTTAGCAATGCCTAGATTTTGTTTTTAATTATGCATTTTTTAATAATGGGCAAAACTAATTGTAAAAGATTTACTTCAACGAGCAGAAAAGTTATAAAAGACCTATTACAAGTCTTCTACGACGGTCAAAAACAGTTGTAAAAAATTACGATCCTATTACAACTTTGTCTAATATGGCTTCTCCAAAACAGTTGCAAAAGACCTATTAAACGGTCGTCAAATCATGAAAAGGGTATTTTGTTGTAATGTTGACCCATTAAAATCCAAATAGGAATTCTTTTTGAATTATACCCATTTCATTTGCTGTGGATCGGGTTAGTTCTAACATTGTCCAATATATATACACGTATAGGCTTATTTCATTAGGAATTTTTAACATCTTTGTCTTTTTATCATGCCTGTCTATGCATTTGGGAAGCTATGACAATTCTTTGTTGATTATGTGGTTTATGCGGAAGGCAATTCTCTAATTCATGTTCCTTCTATCTTAATTTCATACCATTTCTTTCATGCATAAAGTAGATTAAAATTGATTATTCTAGCCTATTTTTTGAATATGTAGGAATATACACAAATATTTAGAATGTCGAATATAGAATAAATTGCAAGCATGCATCCTTTGATATAAATCGAAAACATGTGTCTATGGTATATAACTTAGAATGTCAAATAAAAACTACACATATTTACCATGACATTATTAACATTTATTAATTTTGGGGGTGCTAGGGAGCAACTCACGTGTATTTTGTTCTGAATAGTTTTGATATCCTCAACCATATATCAAGAAAGGCTATTCTATAAGAAATGTAAAATTTCCCTTTGCACCCAAGCATAATATAAAAATGATCCTTCAATCCCATTAACAACATACAAAATAAATGTTTATTATAAAAAATATATTACCTTAGTCTGGAGCGATCCCATTATCAACATACAAAATAAACGTTTATTACGAAAAATATATTACCTTAGTCTGGAGCTTTCCATAGTTCAACCGTGATTAGATTGACTGGGATTTAGTCCCTAACCTAACATTAACATATCAATGATGTACAATTGGTATCCATACCTTACATTTTGAAATGCTAATTCCATAATCTAGCAGCAAAATTATCAATATAGTTATCTGCATAGGGTAAAGAATCAAAAACTATAACCATACCGATAATTCATTGCATTGTAAAAACACATGACCTGAACTATCGTATAACTAATTCATATAGTGTTATTGTAATCATTTTATCTTGACTATTTAAAGTTTATAAGACTTCAGTTTTAAATTGGAAATGCGTATGGATAACGTTTTGTTCTTAGTTGTAAAAATATGAATAAATAAAGAGATCCTAATCATAGTGCTTCAGCTCCAAAAGGAAAGTTGACAAGTTATAAAAATAAATGTGTGCATTTCAAATGATTAGTAGTATAACTGTATAGCAAAAGATGCTTCACAAGTGGATACCAAGTTAGTAATATGCATTAGTGAAGTAATTTTAAAGTTTGAGTTAAGCACTCTTTTGGGTGGCATGCAAACCGATTAGTCTCATCTGGTATACACATAGTAGGTGGCTCCAATATTTTTAACAATCATTATTATGCATTTCATTCATCTGTAGCTTTGTCTTCCTATCATGTCTCTCTTTTGAATCAGGGAAGCAATAACAAACCTTTGTTGAGTTTCCATTTTATGTAGTAAGCAATTTTCTGTTTCATGTTCATTAAACCCTAATGACATACCATTGCTTTCACGGACAGAATAGATTAAACCGATTATAATGGCAAGTTCTTTTGTATACAAGGAAATAAGAAATTACATATATAGCACAACAATAGTAAGATGACATAAACTTTACATGTCTTTAAAAAATTAAATGACATCGGTTATGTGACAATTTTAGAGTACAAGTCACAGTTATCAAGGCGTGTGAGAGGAAGGCGCAAGCGCACCCCGTGTGCCTTTTTAGTTGCTGAGGTGCCTTGGCTGCTGGAGGTGCCTCGGCTGCTGGAGGTGCACAAAAATTGTAGAAAGCACGCGTTTTTATGAGGCGACGAGGCTGAATAAAGCGCACCTTGGGTAGGTGTTGTTATTTTTGCAGGCCAACTCTTACTTGACCCAAAACCCAACATGTTTGCTCGTCGATATTGCAATACTTTTTATGTTATAAGACATATAATTGTTTTACGTATTTACTACTTTTTTTCATGTTTAAATACAAATAATTGCCTTTTGTAGTTTATGTCTAGCAGAAATAGGAAACTTAGGATGATTTTATAGTAACATAAGCTTAAATCCAAAAAGGTTTTCTAGTGAATTTTCACCAGTATTCCAATACAAATTAATTTATCGTTTATTGTTTCGATTTTTGTGGAATGCTTGAGCTACGTGTAAAATATTTATAATCTTATGTGAATTTTCACCAGTATTCCAATACGAAAGTGTAACGACTTACATATTGATTTCATTTTAAGCGAGACATTTATTTTTCATTCTTTAGGTTCATCTATAGAAGCACTAAGTTTTATAGTTTTTATAAACGTATAGCGATCTACTTATTTGACAATTTCATCGTTGATAACACTATAGTTGTCTGTATATGCGGTAGCAATAGAATCGTATCTTTTTCTCTTGTTTAGGATTCTTAGCTAGTTTTCCATCTTGACCTGAACACTTCTTTTTAAATCCAATTAAGTACATATATTTATATTCGACCTTTATTATTAATTCCATCTCAATGTTTACAACAATTTTTAAGTCAACATGCTTATCATTATTGTGTAGATGTTTGATCCCTCTAATGAAGTCCGAATAGGTCTGTTGGATTTTTGAGAAAATGACTATTTTTTTGATGTTATTCGAATGACTTCTTTTTATCCAGAATTCATCATAAAGTGTTAATATGGATTTATTACATGTATTTCATATAAGATTATAAATGTCTTACATGTACCTAGAGCACCTTAAAAAATGGTACGTGAATTTGTATTAGAAAATCATCTTAATTTTCTTATTACTCTTACATACAAACTTTACGAGTCAATTATTTGTATATCTTTTAATATTTAAAAGTATTGTGTTCTAATCCAAGACCATAATGATATTATTTTATTGAAATACACCTAATTGTTAAATGGATACTTTAGTAAGAATAATGAATCACATGAACATTCTGTTTTCTTTTCACCTTTATATATATGTATGTGGATCCGACTTTGTTCATCTTCTTAAACCGGAAACTTCAGTCAAATCTCTCTTGAAAAATTCTTGTAAGCATGTTATATGTCTAACTTCTAAAAGATATATCCAAGGTAATGATTACAGCAGATTTGTAACAATAAAAATAGCCATTTGCAAGAATGAAACCTGTTTGGTTTGCGGATATTTTTTTATTTTTTTGTGAATAATATCATACCATTTGCTTGTGAATTCTAACACTGCAGCAAAATTAGCCATTTTGCAACACTTAATTTTTACAATTTGTAACGATTTTTATCGTTACAATCTACAAACAATTTTTTCCATTGGAAAAGTTTTGGAATGCCTACATCGTGATGATAGTTGGTAATTGTGTAAATAAACTCCAGTATGAAGGAGAGATTTGTATTTCTCTTTTTTATTTGCACATGTACCATTTCTCATGTTTCTAACACACATTATTTACTCTTTTCTACAAAGCTAGGGTTTCGCTTCTAACAAGATTTTATATTTTGTAACATTTGATGTTATAACCTTTATGGTTTTTTGTTGCATTATCAATGCTTAATGCTTACCGACGTTTCTTTGTTACTGCCAATCCTGAAGATTTATTTTCAAAAATGTTTGTAAATAAGACTTAAAAGTTCTGTTTTTTATAGACATATATATGTACATCATTTTCAAATTACACCATTTTAATAGATGTTACGGTAATGTTCAATGGTATTAGTACCTTTTTGATAAATAAATCACTCCACTCTCAATTATTTTGCATAATTAATGCACATCATTCTTCATGTAGATGAAGTACTGTTTATTTTAAAGATGCATGCCACAATATAACGTTATTAAAATAATAATAACCAATTACATATTATTGCTTGTTTTCTTTTAAGAATACAAATAATTATTTTCTATTTCGATACCAGTCTAACCAAACATTAGAATAAGCCATTAATTGAAGAAGGTAAATCACTTCATTATTTTTCAAATTTGTTTCCTTCATGTATTGAGTTATTTTGTTCCCTATTTTGATACCAGTTTAACCAAAACGTTAGAATAAAGCCATTAATTGAAGATTTATCATTTTGGTACACGTGCATTTATTTTCTAGCACCACAAAAAGGTTTATCATTTTTCATACTTTGTACTAAATTGTCTAAGCTAGTTGTTAATTTTGGGTTATAAATGCTATAATTTGATGTTATTAAATATGAAGAAGATGGTCAAAGTACAAATTATAAGGATTCTTCTTGAAATACATAAAATGATAGTCAAAATAACATAGTGGACCCAAACATGCTCAATCATCATGTCAAAGTCAATTTCATGAATTTATTCGACATCTCGCAATATCTTTCTATTCTATTATATTTTCTATCTCAGAAGGTTTTCACACTTACTGTTTCGGTGTTTAATTTTGCTCCATTCAGAATTTTGGCTTCAATACAAATTGACATAAATCAGTGAAATGCTATACCAAAAGTGACAACTTGGAATCATGGGAGAAAGTAGTTTAATCTTAAGCCTACATTCCTTTCTTCAAAAGGTATTCCGTCTTGGATCCCCTTTTCAACATATAAATTATAAACAGCTCCAAAACAAGATTTCATTTTTTTAACATTTGATGCTATAACCTTTATGGTTTTTTGTTGCATTATCAATGCTTAACAATCATTCTTACGGACGTTTCTTTGTTAATGCCTAAATAGAAAGATATGTAATTAGCAAATTATACAAAAAATATCATGAAGATTTATTTTTAAAAATGTTTGTAAATCAAACTTAAAAGTTATTTTGTTTATGGACATCTGTGTGTCACACATCATTTTCAACTTAACGCCATTTTAATAGATGTTATGGTAACGTTCTAATGGTGTTAGTTCCTTTCTGATAAATAAGCCACTTTAAAATGCCCCAGTCTCAATTATTTTGCATAATTAATGCATCCTCATTCTTCATGCAGATGATAAACTATGTTTATAAAAAGCATGCCACAATATATTGTTAATGAAAACAAAAATAACCAATTAATATTTAAACACTATTACTTGTGTTCTTCTAAGAGTACCAATAATTATTCTCTATTTTGATACCAAAAGGTTAGAATAAGCCTTTAATTGAAGAAGGTAAATCGCTTCATTTTTCAAATTATCAAGTATCGAGTTTCCTTCATGTATTGAGTTATTTGACATCCTCAATCGCATATGCATAGACTTTCAAAAGATCATTCAATGGCCGACCAAACTCAATTTTTTTTCCAAAGTTATCAAGACATCTAATAATTCAATATTTTTAGAAATGGTAAGGAGTAATGTTTAGCAAGCAGTTTCAGACTTGGTTCACACCGTAATATTATAGTGGTTACATGGTTTATGTCTGTTAAAATGTTTTGACAAAGAAAAACGAAAATGTAGTAGTCATCTCTAAAATGTTGCATTAGGATATATATCAGGCAAAGGAAATAAATCTGCAAATAGAGTAAATGATGCATGAATAATGAAGCAAAATGTAGTCAGAGAAATTAAAATGCTTTATATTGATCAAACGAACCGTTAGGAGGTTTCTGTAACTAAAACCGAAATGAAATACTCCGAAGCCCATAAAGATGCAAACAAATCATTCATATTCTCTGCTGTTACCTCCGTCGTCTTTTTTCTCCTATTTTCTATTTTTTTTGCCAACTCTTGTTTTCTCTTCAGTTCAAATTCCATATCTATCTTATCATTCTTCGCCGGTAGTACCTGTTTTTCTAACACCCGTTCAAGGTTTTAAATTTCGGATATCGGTCATATTTCGTCTCGGTGATTTTGGTGACTCGGTATCGTATCGGGGAAGATCTCGGACGAGACGAGTGCATCTCCGATGCCAACATCGGATTTACATATCGGACCTTAAATTTCATCTCGGGACCATATCGGCATATATTTCAATGTTTCAAATCAGTTCATACAATACTAAAATTTGATAAATAATATTAAAAAACCATATCCATGAAGTTTACACATCACTAAAAGTTTAAAATTAGTAAACAACATGTACATATCTAATTAAACATTACAAAAATATTGAATGAACACCACTTACATAATTAAAGTTCTAAACTGACATGAATCATTGTTATGTGAATACCAACATAAAAGCATGAAACGGTACCCATCGTGCTTGCATTACTTCCTACCACATGAACAAAAAAATTCTACCCTTCATGCTTGCATTATTTTCTGTTGTAGAGCATTCACAGCGCCACCAATATTCACAAAATAAATGTTTAAATAAACATATAATGTTTAAGCAAAGAAAGTAGTGGTTTTAACCATGAAATTATACTTGCAAATTAAATCTATTCTAAATTATACCGTAAATCCAATTTTTGAATTTCATTAAAATAGAAAAAATTATAATTTACAAACCTGTAAGAAGTAGAAAGATTGATTGAAGACGAAGTTGCAGACTGTCAAAAGCGATCGAGCAGTCGGAAATTGGAAGCAATCGCGAGGTGTTGAAAGTTGGAAAAGGGTGTTCGATTTTTTTTAGAAGAGGGAGTTTGATATTTTTGACGAGCACCGTGATTTTTGAAAAGTTTAATCGGATAATGAATTAAAGGGCTGTCTGCTTTTTGAATTTAAATTTGGGATGAGATCGGCCTATATTTTGAAAAAAAACAATATATCGCGGAGATATCAGAATATCGTTTCGCTTCAAATATCGGCCGATATTTGTAAATTTCAGCCGATATATTCGAAACAAGCATCAACCGATATCTCATGTTTCGTTTCGCCCATGCCTTAATCCAAAATCTCTGCCGAGATATCCGAGATTTAAAACAGTGCACCCTTTCCAGAAATCTAATTCCAATTTTCTTGGGCTAATATTGTAAACCTAGTTTTCTAAAAAAACGGTTAACCTGATTTTCCAAAATCAAAATTAGTTGATCCATCTCCATTTCCTTGCTAATTTATGTTCTGAGAGAAAGTACGTAGGGTCTCTATTTCGAAATAGATTCTTTATTAAGTCAGTAGTGGAAGATCAATTGTTGCAAACATATCCCCGTTTCCGTGCTGCTATTTTCAAGTCTCCTCCAAAAAGTCGTTTCTGTTCTAGTTCAAACCAACAGCTTCTGTTCTAGTTCAAACCGACAGCTTTTCATCTAACATGACTGTAGTTTCTATTACCACTGTGTTGTATGGACCTACTTCGTTTCACTGTATATATCTAATTTGACTTATATGTTTTACTACTTAAATTTTAATCTGCTCAATCTAATTTTGAAATGGATTCAGATGAAATTAATCAAGAAGAAGACGGAGGTGATCGGTGAATCATTGCCTTTGTTAATTAAGCCTAGCTTTCACCGGTGCAGTAATGTCTTCGTAGGTATCAGCATATGATTTATGTAAGCATTTTGAATCTCTCTAATGTACACATCTTTGTGTAGTCAAAGTCATTGAAGTATTTTTTTAGTTTTCCATTCGTTTAGATATTACTACTTAGCCGCAATTCAAAACCCTTGTTAGCATTCTTTATAAGTGAAGGGGAAAAATTTGAAAAGTATGGAAACGAACCATTCGTGTACTGTTTGTTTTCAAATAATAGCTAGTTATTTACATTTTTTTTAGCATGTGAATTATTTACAATTAATTTATAATGGTTAATACAAAAATTGTTTGAATCACACCATCTTGCAACCATAAAAAAATAGCTCAAAAATGTTAACTAGTATGAAATTTGGCACACATATCGATTAAATCATGGCAGTCAAGTTTGAATTTCAGACATTACACTATATTGAGAAATCATTTGACGGAATGGTATATATGAGTTAGCTATGTCATGGTACAAACATATGTTTCGCATACCAATTATTTTTGTACATTGATTTACTGGTGTACTAAAATATGCATTGATATACCAAATGTCTGAATCACATAGCTTCTTGTATCAGCTTTGTAAAGGTATTGCTCACTATTACCGTCATGGAGTGCTCCATGGTTCTACTCTTCTTTCTATATGTTGCTACTTTAACCGAAGTGTCCTCTCCATGTATTGTTTTTTACTAAAGAAGGGATGTATGCAAGGGTACAAATATTCGTTTCTTACACCAGCTGAAGCAGCTGCAATGTGAGCACAACTAAAACCGTTGAGGTATTTTGAATCATCTGTAATATGAGGAACCTTGCAGAACCAATCTGCTTCTCCTTTCTCAAAACTTCAAAGATTCCTATATAAGAATCTGCTGATGTAGGGTCTCTGATTCGTCCCAATCCCCAAAATTTGGTACAACTTTGCATCTATCGGATGATTCTTCGTTGGTCTTGAACCTTTCAGGGTTATTTAGGGCAACCCCTTATGTCTTGGCGTGATGGCAGTGAAGTGGAGGCTGCTTAAATTGCAGTGTGATGCACTGTTTACTCGATTTACCTTCTCCATTCATATGAGCTCAAACTTTTGAAAAGAGAGCTCCTTAGGAGTGGTGTAGACTCTTTTGGTTTTTTTACACTTTTACAACTACAAAGAAGCTATATAAGTGATAAAAGCGAAAAAGGTTAGTCTTGTTATTTGTTTATTCTCCTTTCTATTGTTCTTTCTTAGAAATAACAAAGAAGTTTATGAAGATATTATGAGTGGCAAGTTTTTGACAACTAGTAGGGGATTAAGAGGCAAAAGTACCCGATTAAGTTTATCAGTATCTGTTGTGGATGTTATCCCTTTTTGTGCAATCTTAACTTGGACATGAAGAGGTTGTTAATGCATCTTCTTCATTTTGACATGAATCACAACGCTGTATCTCATGCCTTACCTATGGAAATCAGGTATGTAACAGCCTCTTCTGGAAAAATTATTTTACACCACAAGCGATTGTTATTAATGTGGTTGCTAAATGAGTGGAAATTGGTTCAGGTTCAGTTCAACTTGCAACTACTCACTTTATTCGGTTTAGTATTTGATTATAAAGTTAAGCATGAAGAATTTATTATAAAGTTAAGCGTGAAGATACCGTTAGTAATCAGTAAGGAATCGCTTATTGTTTCTAGAGAGATTAACTACTTATAACAATGAAGTACCTCCCCTATTAGATCAAAAAATTTAATATAGCATTGAAACTTTTTCAGTGGTTCCAAGTGTATTGCATTCATCTATGACAACGGACCACATGTGTGTGTATATGATCCGACAACTTTGCAGTTTAAATACTGAACTAACATTGTAGTAATGTTGCAATTCAAAATTTTTATTTCTATTTTTTAGAAACCCCAAAAGGATGTTATGGCAACTTATAGATGCATATATGCCAACTTGGGATTTCTAACTGTATTGTTTGATTGGATTACTGCAGGTATGGTATTTGGTTTTATATTGCAAGCAAGAAACAATGGATTACTGCAGGTGATGTTTCTTAAATAGTTTGTCTGGCACCAAAACCAGTACAAACTGGGAACGATGGGTTGGTATTTTGATAACTTTTGGCCTTAAATAATTATTTGATACAGAACGGTGGTTTTTGTTTCTTACCTCGCTTTCTTCAAAATCAATCTGCTTATATAATGATGAATCCCATTGTATCGAGTAGCTAATTGCCGCGTGCAACATTCATGGTCTTAAAAGGTGTATTTTGTGTATAGTCCTGCATTGAAGCGATTAAAGCAAGTTGTAATGGAGACTACAACCATTTTGATAGAAGAGTGTGTGTGTATTAGTAATGGAATCATTATATTATTATGATATGCAAGTAAGACCATATAGATACTCTAGGCAAGGAAAAACCTTTTAACTTTCCTCATTTGTGTGTATTTTACTCTGAACGGTGGCAAAGAAGATGCATTTGTGTGAATTTTACTCTGAACGTTTACTTTCCTTATTTTTGTACAAGCGAAATAGAAATATTCATGGTCAAAGATCCATTAGCCTGCATTCCAAATTTAGAGTTATTTTTGACCCAAGATGGAGGTGGTAGATCTATTTATGATGGTACATGCATGAAAGTTTGTACAATATACGTTTCATTTTTTTCTATGATTGACAGAAGCTGTGCTTGTAGTTATTTATATGTATCTGTGCGTGTAGTTGGTATTTCTATGTATGATGTAGTTTGTCTAAAATATGTAGTGGTGTGTCTTTACAGTTCCTTTTGTTTTGGTATGTTTTGGTACTTACGAATGCGGCAAGTTATCATTATTGCTGTTCAACATGGTCATCTTATTTCCTATTTGCCACTTACTTTAAAAGCCAACTTAATTCAGTTAATAACCGAAAAGAGTAAGGGAGAATCACATACAGCTTTGTGTTATAGTCTGACGTGTAGATTATGCATTAAAATCTAAAGTTGCAATACGTGCTGTTAACATTACTTCTTAAAATTTGAATTATTTATATCGATTTTTAAAAAGTGTGTGCGTCAAAATTGGTCACAAAGTCCAAAAGTCGTGAAAGCACAAGTGCTTACACACATATCCACAATATTCCAACACAGACCCGAGATCCAGATAAAGTAGAGAATAAAAATGAAAAAACAGTAAAATTAAAATGGTAGAAAGCAAGAAAGAACACAAAGTTTATAGTGGTTCGGCTATCTTCGGTTTACGTTTACTTTTCAATCCTTTGAAAATCAATAACAAAAAGGGCAGAGCTTCGCGTAGGAGATAGGAGAGAAGAAGATCCCTTTTTAGTTGCTACAAGACTCCTATTTATAGGTGTAGATTCGAAAATATCCGCCCCAAAACCTGAAATACCTCTTCTCATGCGCAAGTAGGTCCACAAGATCGATTCAGAACGATTTAGGATCGATGCGTATTCAATTCGTATCTATCCCAAAGTGGTCCAATCGAGCTGAGATCGATCATGAAGGTTTTCGAGTGCATTAGGAAGCTCCTCTTAAAATTTCATAGCATTTTGACTCGTAGAACGAGAGTTGTGATTGATGCAAGTTGGTGTCTGCATGAAGGCTGAATATTTCGTATCGATCAATCCGCTTCAATCCATTTGGTATCCATCCTATTCGCATCGATGACGTGGCTCAGAAACCCAGGGGAGATTCATTTTTGATGCCAAGTTGACTGCTTTTTCATCCAAACACGTTCCATTTGTATCGATCTAAGGTGCTTATTTCGCATTGATGATCCGATGACCTTTTCGTATCAATCGATCAATCCCCCTTCGTATCCATCAACATATACCTGCTTCATGTTCGTATTGATCCCCTGCTTTACCTTTCGTATCCATCGGTTGCCCCTTCCTTCGTATCGATCCAGCCATGATCGGTACGAAATGTGCCAACAAGTTCTGCCGCATTCATCGATCGATGAGTAAGTATCGATACGAACCCATATCCATCAAGTCTGCATCAATCCAAGTCTCGCTTCTTTCGTATCCATCTAGCGCCGCAGCCTAGGAATCGATCCCGTACCATGTTCTTCGTATCGATCCCATGTTTTGATCGATACGAAATGCATCGAGACGAAGACTGACCGATCCAAACCAAATGCCAAGCGCACGTGTTGATCCAAACTCGCATCCATCTGCTGACACGCCTCTATCGATACGAACCGTATCGATACGAACGACATTCATCGATCCGAAGTAACCCACGTTGATCGATACGAACAGTATCGATTTGAACCATATCGATGCGAAGGTATCAATGCGAACCATTTCTCATCAACATTGATCCATCCATATGTCGATCATACAAACTTCGATTGACCTAAGATTTGAAATGTAGCCTCACCTAGTCTTGTCCATTATTCCCAATCGATCCCGTCTTGATTGGAGCTTGACCAAATTTTGATGATATCGATCACAACCTTGTTTCCAATCGACCTCCAATCCCGATATCCATTCTTTCCGACCAATTTGTTGATATCCCGACATTGTCCAAAAGGCGGGGTAACATTTGCCCTTCAAAACATGTCTTGTGGTAAGGAGTGTTTTGAACAGCTCTGAATCCGACTTCTGAAGTCCATATTCCATCCACGGCCGTACCATTCGATCTATAATCCAATCCATTACCAAGTCATCATATCCGAGTGCCATAGTCTTATCCTCATCCAAATTTGCGACCGCTCCGAGTCGATATCCAATTCCGAATCCAGTAACCAAATCCTTAGACAATTTCATATCCATCTAAACACAACAACCAAGTTCTAATCCATCCATATCCAATAATTGAATCCAGGACCTCTTCAGGTCGATATCCAAATCGGAGAACACTCCGGGTCCATACCCAATTCCTTAGCTATTCATAGCCAATATCTGAATCCATAACCTCTCCGGGTTCTTGCCAAGCGTAATCAACACTCGACGACCTGTATTGAATAACGCCTTGGGTTCCTGGTTCAGTGTCCCTGAACGTTGAGTAATGTCATGGCTTAAGTGACTTGGCCGTTTGCCCAGAGTTTGCTACTTATTACATATCATCCCTGTCAGTCGATAACCAATCGACCATCATTCCTGGGCCTCGTGCCATCGTCGTTTGAGGTAAACGATGGCTGCTTTTGTTCCCTCGCCGCATTCCGAATTCCGACGTACTGTCGAAGACTCGCAGCTGACCTCTCCTTCCAGGCTCCTCGATTATATCCTTTATATGCTTGCTACATAGCATATCAATACTTAATAACGGTTAGCCAGAGTGCCTGTATTAGATATAAAAACTTAGCAAGTGCCTAACTAGAATGCTTAAATTCGTGCCTAAGACGACTTATGAGATATGGTAAGAGAAGAAATCCCAATACAAGTATTTGAAAGTTTGGGTCCATCCTACGTTAAGAATGTTGGCTCTAATAAACTTCAGACATGATTGGCTCTGTGTAAAATAAAAGGATATATTACGAAATCTATGAAATATATTTTCTATAATACCGGGAAGCAAGTTATTGTTTCCCGGCACACTGTACTTCTAGAAAAGAAATATCTATCAAAAGAAATTAATAGCGAATTTACAGACTTACATTAGATCTGAGAAATTAACATTGGGGCTGAATCGGTCGAAGAATTAAATTCACCGTTATACTAAGTATGCAACCTGTTAGAAGGTCCAATGGGAAATTTCATGCACCAAAGGGATATTATGGTTTTCTCATGAAAGAAAGAGGATCCTGCATTAGAGACACTTCCCTCACATTTTGACAATCACTACGAAGTAAAGACTCTATACTTTGTCTTGAAGTTATGAAATACGTAATAGATTCCATGTATGTGTAACGACCCTGAATTTTTGCCGTCTTGAGTTTTGAATTTTAATTTTTAATATTCAATAATACGGTATTTTAATAAAAATAAAATCCCTAATAAATGATAATTGGTAATAATATATAGCTTTTAAGCCAAGATAATATTTTGAATTTTCAGATTTTTATTCATAAAATAGGAAATTGGTTTAATTGGAATTTCTTATATATATATTCAGAACAACATAATTTATATATATAAATTGGAAACAAATTCGTAGCAAATAAATGTAGATGGATAAGAAGGATATATTATAAATAGAAATGATTTTGGCTTATGAACAATTTAGTGCATTATAAACACAAGAGTATAAAATTATATTTTTCCTACGTATATACATGTTAGTTTAGGGGAGAAGAATGTAAAAGTACATCTGTAATATTTTTAAACAAATAAAAATGGTATGCTAAAAACAATATACGTAATGGTAAGTGAAATATATATGTATATGAACTAAATAAATGCAGTGATCAAATATATATATATATACATATATATATATATATATATATATATATATATATATATATTGAAAAATGGAGGAAAAGATATGCGTGAAAAATACGATGATAGGAATGAGAAAATTTATAATATCATTTTTAAATAAGAAATATTTTACAATATAATGTTTGACAAAAGAATGTTATTTAGAATGCAATAGTACAAAATTTCGTTTGCATTGAATTAGACATTTTAAATACAAAAAAATGTAGAAAAAAAATGTTATTTAAAGACGGAATGGTAAGATATTTAAGTTCCTTGAGTTATATATATATATATATATATATATATATATATATATATATATTAATAGAAATATACATACATACATGCATGCATGCATACATAAATGTATAGAAATATACATACATACATGCATGCATGCATGCATGCATGCATGCATGCATGCATACATAAATATATATATATATATATATATATATATATATATATATATATATATATATAAATGAAGACTTAAATGGCTTATGTAAAACCACTTTTCATGTTGTTTAAAAACATAAGAAAAGCATGATTAAGAATCAAGTGAAAGTAAAAGCAATAAAAGGGATAAATGACCAACGTAAATCAAGCAGGAAAGTAAAACATACGTATGCATTGCCAAGTCCAAGTAAATAGGTAAAAGAAAATATACAGCAAAAAGGAGTAAACAAGTAAAAATATATGCATACTTGTTCAAATAAATAAACAAGTAAAAGAAGTTATCTGGCCAAACATGGAAAGGCTGATGCAAGGCAAACACACACACACACACACACACACACACACACACACATATCGATTCAAAAAAAAATGTGAAGAGTGAAAACAAACTTCATTTCAATTCACTCAAATATCATATTTCAGCAACCAAAAAAGTTAAAATCAACTTTAGCCACAAAAACTACAACTTAGATTTTCACAAAATATTTTCGATCTATCAAAACCTTGTACAAGCTTGCAAATTCCTCTTGAACCCCAAACTCTTGTACGCATACATCATTACAAACATGTATGTATATATAGAGAGGGGTGTGATAATTCGGTTGTTTTCAAACAACAAAGCCTGTAAAAAAATAAAAACTCTGTAAAACAAAAAAAAAGCACAGTAAAAAGAAAGAAGCATCTGTTCCTTCTTAAATCCAAAGCAAGGCAAGCCTATTGAGTATTAGATCGAAAACTAAGTTCAAACTGGAAGTTTTCAAGGAATCTCAGCATGGTTAAGGTGAGCATTTAAATTTGTTTGCTTGGAATGTTCAAAAATTTTCTCGGTCATGTTCAAAACAGAGGAAATTTCTATATATGACTAATTTCAAAAATCAATATCTCCTTGCTCGATTTGAATTAGTAAATGATGTGAACCGATGAAACTTTTGTTTCCGAGTATAGAGTATGACAAAAATAGTTTGAAGCTCGTTCATTTTATATATTGTGTGTAATGGCCAAGTAACAGTAAACAACCCCAATTTTGACAAATTTCAACATGCTTAAAACATTGAATCAGTTATGTCGTCATGATTGCAGCATAGAGATCGGATTTTTAGTGAAGAAATCAGGATTTTTAATAGCTAGGATTGTAAGAAATGGTGAGATGATCGGAATTGGCTAAAAATAATAATTTATGGAGATATAGTCGATGAGGAGGGGTACAACATAGGTGAGGAGGAGCAGGGGAACGTGAGGAAGAGGTTCACCATGGCCATTGATCGATTATAGCTTCGGTGGGCGATGGCGATGGGTTTTTAGGGTTTAAGGGAGGATCGAAGTGGTTGTCGAATGCGATCGAAATAAGGCGAATGCAAGCGGCGAGGGGAGTGCGCTCTTCGATTGGAAGTGCGTGAGTGGTTGGGCTTTCGAAGGGCGAAGGAGGTTGGATTAAGCGTGAAGCAAGGAGATGGGACGAGGGTGATATGGTTGATGGCGGAAAATATGGGATCATGCGTTTGTTCGATTTAGGCCAGTGGTGGTTGGAGGTGGAGCTAAGGGAAGGACGTGATCGAGTTTTGGATGAGTCGTTTGCGAATGGTCTCGGTTGGTTGAGCAGAGGCGAGGGTGGTTCATGTACGTGCATACGTGCATGCATGTACAGGCAACATTTAGTTTTGGAGAACGATGATCGAACGTGGAAATGGTGATGATGAAGTGTAACGATCCCCCGTTCTGACCGCCTCCAGTCGGTAATTAAACCAACTAGAAACGTTCAAAATGACGGATTGTTATTTAGTTTATAGAATTTAAACAGAATCAGTCACAGAATCACAGAATAATAATAATATTTCACATAAATGAATTTTTCTTTTATATACAAATATCAGAGTTTATACAATGCATTTAAATTTTTATACAGCGGAATATTTCTTTAAAATACAAAAATCCTGAAAAGCTAAAGTGAAGCGGTAATCCCCCTTCTCTCTCTAACTTCGATGCCTGACGATCTTCAAGCTGTAAAATACTCGGTCTGACCCGAGTATCACATTCAAAAGAAAATAATACACGGGTCAGTCTAATTCAAAACTCAGTTATTAGTGCATAGAAGCAATAATAATTAAATAGCAATTAGATGACAGTCACAGATAAATTCACCTATCCGACCCTTTAACAAGAAATCGGATAATGGTAAATATAACACTTAACAGTGTTAAAACAACAAATCAGTAGATTCAAATTATCAACGAAGATAGACGAAGGGATTATTAATGGAGATAATTTAGAAAAACAGCCAAATTGCCTAAACGGCAATTAACAACAAAATCATCAATTTAAATCAAATCAATTTAAATAATTGAAAAGTTACTTGAAAACATCAAAACCGATTGGCTGCGGTACACGCACGCGTGACACTGCCTCGCCAATACGGCATATGAAACACGCACAGAATCAATGGATCAAAAGCAAAAGAAATATCAATTAAAGTCAATACTGCGTGGCTGCAGAGGTCAAGTCAGTAACTCCACGCAGCTGCAACAAAATGAATCAGAAATTACACCCCAAAAGATAACATTTCTAAGAACTGCATAGTGTCACGCAACGGTCAAATGAAACTGCAATTGAATAGACAGTACACAACACAATAGGTCCAACCATGAAGTTCCAGTATGAAGTACACAGGAAATGCACAAATATGCGACAAGACTTGCAGCTATGCCACAATGCAGACAAGCTACAACAGATAATCAAACTCAACAAAAATCAGCCTACAAAGTTCCAGTGAAGTGAAATAGTGCAACTCAATATGGCAACACAACTACACAATGAAGCATGAATGAATGCTACAGTGACCAACCAAAAGTTCAAGTAAATCAAAGTGTGCAACTCAAAAATATGCACAAGTGCAGACCAAATGCTCAAGCCACCAAGAATCAGTGCAATGACCAGAGCACAAAGAAGTACAAATTGAAAACTAAAAAAAAACATCAAAGATTATGTATGCAGACCAGAAAAATCAGACTCAACTACAGGGATGGATACAATGTCAAAGCACAGAGCAACCAAATGTTAACAATCAATGAACAAAGTGAATACAAGAACCAGTTGAGATGAACAATGCAAGAACATGAAATCAGACCAACAGCTACATGAAGAAAACATGCATGCAACATGGACTGCAGACAACTCAAATGAACCAAATGCACATGTTAACCGCAATGAAAACAAAGTCAGACCAACAACAAATGAATAGGTAAATGCAATTCAGAGGATGATAGTGGTAATCACAGAACAAGACCAACTCGATATCACTGACCACATACAATCAGACAGCATCAATAACAAGTGGAGATGATACAAATACACAAAATGCAGAGAGAGGATCAACAGCCCCAAGTCAAGATAGAACTACAGGAATGTACCAAGCAACCAGGCTACAACCAGACATAGTGCAGACCACAAACTAAATACAAAGAAGAGTGCAGTACAGCTACTACAATGATGCAAGTTCAAGTAAATTCAAGTCAAAAACAGAGAAATTCACAAGAGACAGTGAGCTAATATGTAAATCCAGATTCGAAGATACAGGGTATAATGATGCAGTAAACTACAGTTTCGCAATTAATAACAAAGTCATGGCTTCCAGTTAATCAAGTCATTCAATGCCGAAGTCGAGGAACCGTCGAACAAATTCATGTCGACAGCAAAAGTGACAAACATCAAAATCGCAGTAAGAGTTCACATATCAACATCAATTTCCAACATCAACAAAACAAAAAGGCAGAGATAATACAACATCAAAGCAAAAATTCGAATTGCAGAAGCACCCTACTAAGAGAGAACCAGATGTGAGTATGTCAAATTACTCACCTTAGTACGAAGCGAGGAGTACGAATGATCAACGAAGCAAGCCCTAAATCAGAGAAACAAAGAGCAACACCATCGATCGAAGCCGGCGCCCTTGATTTGAAAAGCCCTAAGCTTTAGAGAGGAACGAAGATCAAAGCCCCAAAATTTTCTTTTGAACGAAGGAACGAACGAAGATTTTGAGTAGAGAGGCCGCTATTTTTTTTCTTTGCTCGATTTGTGGTTTCGAACGAATGAAGATTAAAGAGGAACGGCTGCCATTATTTCGTTTTTTTTTTCTATCTGCATTGAAATGATGAAGGGGTAGGGTGGCTGAAGTGATATTGCATATTATAAAACATATTGTCTTCCTTTGCAAGCCTTCATAGATATTTATGTTTCTTTTATTTAGTCTAATTGCTCTGCAATACAAATGAAGTTCTTGTTAACATGATATTAGAATTTATCTAACATATTTACCTTATATTTTAAAATTTAAGATATTTACATTGTCATTCCTTCATTATCTAGATATTAACTTAAAACAATTTATAAAAGAAACTATCTCTTTATAAATAAACAACATAATCTATTTGAATTTGGAAAAACTCAAATCGATTAACCAATAAATCTCACAATTTTAGATCAAGAATTAAATCAGTTATCAATTTTAAAATAAATTAAAATTCGAAATTGTTAAAATTTAATCTCCAAACTCATAGTTATATTGGGAATTCAATTTAAATCATCATTCAAATATAAAAATTAATAAAATATTTTCAATTTAAATTGTTAAAAATTCAGGGTCGTTACAACCTTCTCCCCTTAAAAGAATTTCGTCCCGAAATTACAAGTTAGGAAAAATGATTATTAAAATCTCACCGATATTTATACTCTACACAATTTATAAATATAGGATTCATTCCATTTATTTTATCTCACTAGATTTGTTCATTGATTTCTACAATCAAGACGCAAAAGTCTTTTGCCAAAATTTTCAACTTACTAAACTCAGATTTTAAACTTGAAATTCTTCATGTTAGAGATTTGCAAAGTATAACTTTTCCAAAGCTGTGGACTTTCAAAATATTTCAAAAATCCTCTTCCTTAGTTTATTAGGTAGGAATTATGTAATTTTAATTTCATACTATCGATTTACTATTTAAAGTTTGAAAATACTTGCTAACTCGAAATTTAATAAGTCTATCGTCGTTCTTAAAGACATTAGGCATACGCTGGCCAGGCGTAGGACTAAAAGTCTCCAAGTACTAAATATACTTGCTTCAATTCCCATTGAAAATTCTTTTAAAAAATTCTTTTAAAAATGGATATGGAAAGCACATTCCCCCATGGATCATAGTTTACCCGGCGGTTACGCTACTATCCCAGTAGAATCGCTTGTAACCGTAGATTTCTCATCTCTCTTGAATTTCGCCATGGTTGTTTCCATAGATCGCGGTCCACACGGCGGTTACGCTACTATCCCAGTAGAGTCGCTCGTAACCGTAGGCATCTCGCCCCTCGAATTTCGCCTTGGCATCTAGATTGCACTTTACTCGGCGGTTGCGCCACTATCCCAGTGGGATCGCTTGTAACTGTAGGCATCTCGCCCCTCAAATTACGCTAGTCACTCCAACTAATGGAATTCAAATGGCCACTCCAACTAATGGAAATCAAATGGCCAATCCAACTAATGGAATTCAAATGGTCAATCCAACTAATGGAATTCAACGTAGCTACGATTTTCAAATGGACACTCATATCGAGTTCCAACAACCTTCACAAATTTTAAATGGAAGGTACTTTTCCATATCCTCAGTTTAGAAAACATAATATCATACATAGATAGTACTTCATTTCACATTTCGTACATATCCTACCTACGTAAACTTACACAAGTTTCCCATAACAATTTCTTTCCAAACTGATGGTTTTCGAATTTACTACATTTTCATATATAAGTTTCGAAAACCTTGATATCTCATACCCATAACAAATAGAGGATTCATGAGTTTTCCATCTCATTACAGATTTAAAATTTTCCTCTAAGTCGATTTGGAATTTTAAGGTTATCTCAAACCTAATTCACATTCATAATCCAATTTATTATCGACTTCACACTCGATTTGGATTCCACGTTACATCGTCAATTCTCAACACATAATTGATGTCTACCGATATATAACCTCTGAGCTCGTACGTCTCAGAGAAGGGTGTTAAGCTAAGAAAATAAATTCTCCGCCACCAAACAGATATATATTTAATAGAGATCAATTGCTATGTCATCAATTCACAATGTTAGACATACAATTCAAATCGACCATCCGAAATTCAAAGCTCAATTTATATTGTTTTTGGTGTCGAAGTTAAACTCAATTTAACTCAAGATTCAATCTTTTTGGAAAAATGTCCAAGTTGAACTAATTGTTCAAATTTCCTAAAAATATCTTTACAAGATATATATAATTTTTCACACTTAACCATTTGAAAGCAAATTTCAAATCATTTTTCACCTTTCAATCTTTGGAAACAAATTTCAAAGCAATTTCCTTAAACGGAAACATTTCCAAATATTTATCCATTTTAAACTTAAAATGGTTCATTTAAATCAATCAAATAAATCCTTACCGATTTATTTTAAACTTACGTTCCAAATTCATAAATTTATTTCCACACTTCAAAAATAAATCAATGTTTATTTTTTAAACAAATTTCCCTTTCTTTTATAAATTCCATAGCGAATTTACATTTCTAAAATATCTATGAATATACAATTTTCAAATGATTTCTAATATTCATTATCAATTTATCTTTAAAAGATAAAATCTCAAAACATTCACTTCATATTGGAAAAACATTTCCATACCTATTTAATAATAAGTAATCCACAAATCAATTTATTTTCAACACTTGAAAAACATTCAATATACTTAAATCATAATCAAGTATATATATTTCATTTTTTTAAAGAAAGCGTCCTTTTAAACACATTTATTTGAGTCAAAACGAATGTTGCATAAAACATTGTTACGACGACCCAAAATCACTAGTATAGGGATTCGAATTTAGGATAGATATATAAATCCCAATACTATATAAACATTTCCTTTTGGAAACCATTTACCATAACAACAGTGTTATAGTCCACCATTTCCTTTTATTTCTCTCGAAAACGTCTATTTCGACAATGAATGTTGAAATCTATGATTCGATACTTAATGCATTTTAAAACATCTTTAAAACCATTAACTTCATTTCATAATATCACTTCCCTAAAACATATCCGTTTTATTTAATAATATATTCACTGTCCAAAATCGTGAATATATTTATTTATTCAATTAAATGTTTTTACACATTTTATTTTAAAGGATTATCCACTGTCCAAAATCGTGGATAAAATTCCCAACCAACTTTTATTATCACAATATTTAACTTAAAGGATAATTCGCTGTCCAAAATCACGAATATATCTCCTTTAATAACTTCTATGTTTCTTTTATCAAATTCAATTGGTTTCGAATTTATAAACAATCTTTACAAATTCCATTTTTATTTATAAACTTCGATTTATAAATCTCCTTTATTAATTCAATTCAATTTATATAACTCAATTATATACCAAAAGTCCATTTATAAGTTAAGTACTTATAATCCATTTATTTACTAAATCGTTCTTCACAACATTTGAAATCAATTTTCAAAAGAATTCAGAATCAAATTCCCAAATTATAATTTAATGATCCCCTTGGCTATAACCAAATTAACATGTTGTTTTATTTCCCGATTATTACCTTGGAGATATTCAAAATATTTGATTTAAACCAATTCATTAATTCACTTAACTTATATATTTCAGTTTTCATAAATCTCAGCAATTCGGTAATGGGTTTTCGAATGATCGGGACTCAAATCTAAGGAGACCTTACCGAAAAGAAACTATTGCAAACCTAAATTTAGAGAGCTACAAAAGAGAGGGGGATTGTCCGAAAGGATTTAAATTTTCAAATAACTTTTATTTTCAATAACAATTTTATACTTCATTAGATTTGAAAAACATTTTCTTTAAAGTGATTCTAGTAACTATTCATATTAAACGCCATAAACTAAGCTTTGTGTAAACCAAAGCTCTGATACCACTTTGTAACGATCCCCCGTTCTGACCGCCTCCAGTCGGTAATTAAACCAACTAGAAACGTTCAAAATGACGGATTGTTATTTAGTTTATAGAATTTAAACAGAATCAGTCACAAAATCATAGAATAATAATAATATTTCACATAAATGAATTTTTCTTTTATATACAAATATCAGAGTTTATACAATGCATTTAAATTTTTATACAGCGGAATATTTCTTTAAAATACAAAAATCCTGAAAAGCTAAAGTGAAGCGGTAATCCCCCTTCTCTCTCTAACTTCGATGCCTGAAGATCTTCAAGCTGTAAAATACACGGTCTGACCCGAGTATTACATTCAAAAGAAAATAATACACGGGTCAGTCTAATTCAAAACTCAGTTATTAGTGCACAGAAGCAATAATAATTAAATAGCAATTAGATGACAGTCACAGATAAATTCACCTATCCGACCCTTTAACAAGAAATCGGATAACGGTAAATATAACACTTAACAATGTTAAAACAACAAATCAGTAGATTCAAATTATCAACGAAGATAGACGAAGGGATTATTAATGGAGATAATTTAGAAAAACAGCCAAATTGCCTAAACGGCAATTAACAACAAAATCCTCAATTTAAATCAAATCAATTTAAATAATTGAAAGTTACTTGAAAACATCAAAACCGATTGGCTGCGGTACACGCACGCGTGGCACTGCCTCGCCAATACGGCATATGAAACACGCACAGAATCAATGGAGCAAAAGCAAAAGAAATATCAATTAAAATCAATACTGCGTGGCTGCAGAGGTCAAGTCAGTGACTCCACGCAGCTGCAACAAAATGAATCAGAAATTACACCCCAAAAGATAACAGTTCTAAGAACTGCATAGTGTCACGCAACGGTGAAATGGAACTGCAATTGAATAGACAGTACACAACACAATAGGTCCAACCATCAAGTTCCAGTATGAAGTACACAGGAAATGCTCAAATATGCGACAAGACTTGCAGCTATGCCACAATGCAGACAAGCTACAACGGATAATCAAACTCAACAAAAATCAGCCTACAAAGTTCCAGTGAAGTGAAATAGTGCAACTCAATATGGCAACACAACTACACAATGAAGCATGAATGAATGCTACAGTGACCAACCAAAAGTTCAAGTAAATCAAAGTGTGCAACTCAAAAATATACATAAGTGCAGACCAAATGCTCAAGCCACCAAGAATAAGTGCAATGACTAGAGCACAAAGAAGTACAAATTGAAAACTAAAAAAAACATCAAAGATTATGTATGCAGACCAGAAAAATCAGACTCAACTACAGGGATGGATACAATGTCAAAGCACAGAGCAACCAAATGTTAACAATCAATGAACAAAGTGAATACAAGAACCAGTTGAGATGAACAATGCAAGAACATGAAATCAGACCAACAGCTACATGAAGAAAACATGCATGCAACATGGAGACAACTCAAATGAACCAAATGCACATGTTAACCGCAATGAAAACAAAGTCAGACCAACAGCAAATGAATAGGTAAATGCAATTCGGAGGATGATAGTGGTAATCACAGAACAAGACCAACTCGATATCACTGACCACATACAATCAGACAACATCAATAACAAGTGGAGATGATACAAATACACAAAATGCAGAGAGAGGATCAACAGCCCCAAGTCAAGATAGAACTACAGGAATGTACCAAGCAACCAGGCTACAACCAGACATAGTGCAGACCACAAACTAAATACAAAGAAGAGTGCAGTACTGCTACTACAATGATGCAAGTTCAAGTAAATTCAAGTCAAAAACAGAGAAATTCACAAGAGACAGTGACCTAATATGTAAATCCAGATTCGAAGATACAGGGTATAATGATGCAGTAAACTACAGTTTCGCAATTAATAACAAAGTCATGGCTTCCAGTTAATCAAGTCATTCAATGCCGAAGTCGAGGAATAGTCGAACAAATTCATGTCGACAGCAAAAGTGACAAACATCAAAATCGTAGTAAGAGTTCACATATCAACATCAATTTCCAACATCAACAAAACAAAAAGGCAGAGATAAAACAACATCAAAGCAAAAATTCGAATTGCAGAAGCACCCTACTAAGAGAGAACCAGATGTAAGTCAAATTACTCACCTTAGTACGAAGCGAGGAGTACGAATGATCAACGAAGCAAGCCCTAAATCAGAGAAACAAAGAGCAACACTATCGATCGAAGCCGGCGCCCTTGATTTGAAAAGCCCTAAGCTTCAGAGAGGAACGAAGATCAAAGCCCCAAAATTTTCTTTTGAACAAAGGAACGAACGAAGATTTTGAGTAGAGAGGCCGCTATTTTTTTCCTTTGCTCGATTTATGGTTTCGAACGAATGAAGATTAAAGAGGAACGGCTGCCATTATTTCGTTTGTTTTTTTCTTCTATCTGCATTGAAATGATGAAGGGGTAGGGTGGCTGAAGTGATATTGCATATTATAAAACTTATTGTCTTCCTTTGCAAGCCTTCATAGATATTTATGTTTCTTTTATTTAGTCTAATTGCTCTGTAATACAAATGAAGTTCTTGTTAACATGATATTAGAATTTATCTAACATATTTACCGTATATTTTAAAATTTAAGATATTTACATTGTCATTCCTTCATTATCTAGATATTAACTTAAAACAATTTATAAAAGAAACTATCTCTTTATAAATAAACAACATAATCTATTTGAATTTGGAAAAACTCAAATCGATTAACCAATAAATCTCACAATTTTAAATCAAGAATTAAATCAGTTATCAATTTTAAAATAAATTAAAATTCGAAATCATTAAAATTTAATCTCCAAACTCATAGTTATATTGGGAATTCAATTTAAATCATCATTCAAATATAAAAATTAATAAAATATTTTCAATTTAAATTGTTAAAAATTCAGGGTCGTTACATGAAGCTTTGGGTTGGTCTTGAATCGTGCGTGTGGATGGTGTAGTCATCGAAGAAGGTAGCAAGGTGATCGAAGCTTGATGCATTGATTTGGATTTCATGGTTTTAGCTGAGATTTTGGCAAAAAAGACAGAGAAGTAAGGGAGGAGAAGAGAGAAAGGGGAAATGGTTATCGATCTAAAAGAAATGGCTTGGCCCATATAAATAAAAATAAATAGATGTTTGTTTTAAATAGGGTTTGAATACTTTAAAATTTATTCTCTAGCAAACCGTAAGTCTGTTTGGAGTGAAACTTTTTGCAATAGGTTCGTATCGACGAACACTACGTCGTTGTAAAATTTGTCGACAAGTTCGAATAAGTGAAAATTTAAGGTTTTTTAGAATGGACAGAAATTAAATCACCCGATTGAACAAATTTAGTCTTTTAAATTTATATGACTTGTCTATTGAAGTTATTTGCCCAGATAAAAATAATAATGAGTTAATTAAAGTTAATTTTGATGATTTGACATCGGTTTAGTGGAATAAAACACCATTCCGCTAATTAAATTAATTGGACCCATATTGGTAGAATATATCACCGTTCTGCCATTATTACCGAATATGTTTGTTTTGGACATTAACTAGCAGAAATAAACCCTGTTCTGCTATCATATTTATATTGACATCTATTTATTATCCTCGTAATTATATTGGACAATATGATGTTGAATTGATTATTAAAAATGAATTGATGAGAATATCTGAATTTGTTGTTATGAATTGTGATGGAATAGATGGTAACTTGGATAAGTACCACTGGAATTAATAAGCCGCTTTCAAATTTGGAAGTTGATTTTGAATCCAAGGATTGTTTCAAGAATAATTATTTTATGATTCTTAAAAGTTATTTAAAAAGTACTTAATTATGGCTTTCAAGTTATCTAATTATTTTAAGTGTTAGAAAATATATTTTAATTACTATGAAAGGTCATCTTATAATTATTTGTTTAAAGTTAATTATTATTTAAGAATTAATCAGTATTATTATTTCAAAAGAAAATTTATTCAATATTAATATTGCTTCATACAATAAACTTTTATAAAAAAGTATTTTCCTGAATTAAAGTTGGAAAATCTGTATAGAAAATTTATAATTATTATTTTGAGATAATTATTAAATAAAGTTTTCGGGAAGTAATCACATACTTTTACAGCGAAAATCGGAGGCAGGGATTGCCTGCAGTTAACTTGGATTTCTCTAGCGTGATTTGGCTTTGGTGCGAGAGGTCACAAGTTCGAAACTTACCTAGCGTGATTCGAACGTTTATTGACATGTGATATGTTGTCACAATAATTTGTTGTATATAAAGTACCATTTCAAAAAAAAAAAACTTGAATTTCTCTAGGATAGTGACATAATTATTGAGTTGCGAATCCATGGTTGATACCGCATAGTACTTTCCATATTTATTTAAAAGGTTTTTAAATATTATTGAAGGAAACTAGGCTCAGGGACTGGGATGTTTTTTTATAATAGCAACTAGGTTCAGGGACTAAGAATATAAAATAGGATGGGCTTTGGGCTGGCTGTTTTTTTTTATACAAAGGTTAGGCTGATTTAAAACATATGGTTGATAGTGTTAATTAAAATAGTTATATAGATTAAAATGGATGGCTAAATTTAATATTAAATAACGTTAAGCAGTTTTGTTGTTTATATTCTCTTTATAAACTATATTTTTTATTATATTTGCAATGTTTATTGTCACTTTTTCATTAAACATACAAAAATCCAATATCGGGACCGAAACCAAAACTTCCAAAATTGACCGAAACCAAGCAAATTTCAAATAACCGAAAGCGAGATCGAGGCCGAGTTCTCGAACCTTGAAATATATACATAAACAATATTAACAACTTAATTTATTATCCGTTTATCTCGATAAATCTATCATACATTGCATTGTATAATTCTATTTTTAGCATCAAATAACTATACTTAAACATTTCTACAACTATTTACAACTTTCCAAGTTGTCTTATGATATCTTTTATTTAAATCCATGTATTTGAACTACATATGGAATATCATATTTAGACTATTTAAATAATCCCAATAAATAGTTTGTCCGTTTTTCTAATAAATCCTAAAATATATGTCAATTTTAAAGCGTGTGTGTTCATGTTAACAAAAAAGATTTTTTTTCATTTAATTGTAAAAATGTATAGATCACATACATTAAATTACTTACGTAAACAATAATGACTAAGTGAATTTGTAAATCAATTATAATCATGTATCTTAAAAATTTATCATGTAGCATGTTGCAAAATTCTGTTTTTAACTTCCAACTATGCATTAAGATTCATACAATTTTTGAAAAAATGCTTTTCAATTCTTTCCTATTATTTACCTGTAAGTCCATATATTTAAACTAATTATGTAATTTTAAATTTAACATATTTTTAAAACCAATTAAATAATATTTTTTAATTTATCTAAAATCATTGAAAATATGTCTGTTTCAACATGTATGTCATCATACTAAAAAAATGATAAAATTATACATAATTTTATAGTTAATTGGTAATGTTAATTTTGTTAAAAATAATTAAAATTTTGTCATAATAATTGTCTAGTTTACATATACTTAATTTTATAGTATTCTTTGTAGCCTAAAGTATGTATATGGTATCATAGAAATTTATACTTTGTAGGAGTATAGTTTTCATAGTATTAACAATATATAGGCTGTTCAAATTCCTGCATCTTATGTGGAAAATTAGGTTTGAAGCCAACTTATGCGGATGTATCGCATTGTAGGTATAGGTCAAAAATTTCGTGTATCGTATTTCAACTATTACATATATTAAGAGCTATAATGTATCTTTCTCGGTTTCATAATTCCATATGGCAGTTAGATTGAAAAGGATTTTAGCACCAATTAGAAATGTGTTGGGAGTAAACATTGTGAAATTGGTCTATTATGTTTAAATTAAGCTTTGTTTGTCTTGCTTTTCAAGTTTTCTTGTTACAAAGAGCTACTGGAGATTTTTAAACTTGATTAAGCCGCAAACATATGTCCTGCTCTTGAATTTTGGCAGTTGTGAAGAGTTAGTGTAAGCAGGTTGTTATTCGATAAAATCCTTAATGCATGGATCCCAAGTATCTATTGAAGCATGCTATTGAAACATTAAATCTTAAAACTATCTTTTCTTAAAATGCTTATTTTTAGCCTGAAGTCCACGAGTTGCATTAAAAGGTAAGGAAGATGATATTGATTGTCTAGATAATGAAATTACTTGTACTAATGATATCGAAGATGTCGTAAACCCATGACAACATGGGCATAAAGAGGTTGCTAGCTTATCTTCTTCGTCACGACATGAATCACCGCGTTGTATCCCATGTCTTACCTATGGAAACCAGGTACATAATAGCCTCTTTTGAAAAAAATTAGTTTACACCACAAGTGATTATTATTGATGTGGTTGCTAAATGAGTGGAAATTGGTGTAGGTTCAGGTTCAGTTCAACTTGCATGTACTCTACTCTATTTGGTTTAGTATTTGATTATCAAGTTAAGAAAGAAGAATTTACTATAAAGTTACTTACAGGAAACCAATATTATATTAATAATGTAAAATTAGTTAATTTTGAACCGCTCTTACAGTCTACCTACAAAAAGCACTAAACCCTATAATATTTAATTGATGTAGTGAGATATAACATTTTCACAGAGTAACTTTGGAACTAAGAAAAATAAAAAAATATTATGGGAAGGTGTATTTCTAAAGATATCGTTAGCAATAAGGAATCGCTTATTGTTTCTAGAGAGATTAACTACTTATAACAATGAAGTACCTCCCCTATTAGGTCAAAAAATTTAATATGGAAATGAAAATGTTATCCAGGTTTTTAACCCAGCAGGATCCAACGGGAGACGGAAAAATCTCGTTATTAGAATGGTTTAGAATTTAACCAGAAAGGCAAAGGCAAGGAGTTAGCGAGAGCCGAGCTATACTACTAAGACAACGACTGGGATCAAATAAACCAAGAGACTAGCATTCTTTCAGCCCAATCAGCAGCTGAGCGCAAATAGTTAGTAAATTGTCATAAAAACGGAATAAGAACGACACAAGGCTATGGAAAATCCCCAAATTCCAAACTCTGGAAAAAAAATCCTAAGTGCTTGGATCGCTAGCGATCCAGCGACCCATACTCTATAGATCGCTAGCGACCTATGCTTCTTCTGAAACTCCAATGAGCTAATTAAGGAAGCAAAGGAAAAAGGTGCAAAGTCACTAGCTCGTGTGCGAGCCAAGTCTATGGGTTACTTGGGACCTATAGACCATGGGTCGCTCGTGACCCATAAGTTTGGCTCAGGTTGTGAGCTAAACTCCCCAGGGTCATTCCTTGCGTACCTGCGAGCAGTTGATAAACAGACCTGACCCAGAAGCTCTCTGATCTTTATAAACACCATCCTACCTGCAACATAAATGAGATCTTCTCCGGATTAGTTGCTGGAGCTCTGCTGAAACTATTTTTCACTCTTTACCTCCCTCACAACAATCTCCAAAGGAATTCACTGTGATTCTTCAGTGGATTCCAACTTTGGAGATTCAACTCGTGATCAAAAATCTCTTGTAACAACAATCAATCCATAATAAAACTATAAGGTGGTCGTAGGCTTTTTTAACAGCCAAACCACTATAAAAATTCTTTGTCTTCTTTCTTTTACTGTTCTTTTCTATATCTGTTATCTGTGATATTGCTCTGTCAGAACATGGCTGATGCTTTCAAACTCAAATTAGGGTGAAGGTCCAATTTTTTGGTCAACTTTTATATATAGATCTTATTTCATGTTTCTTCACATCTTTAAACACCAACCAATTTCACTGCTTGTATATTTCACATATTTGTCATACTATTTAGAAATATGAGTATATTTGATGTAGTCGTACCTTTTCAAATATCATACCTAATTAACATATATTTAATCAATTAACAATTAGAAAATATTAATAAAAAATGATTGTATTGAAAAAACTACATTGGATATGATAATAAACATTAGATTTCGTCACAACAAAAAACCGTAACAAAAAACTGATCATATTACAAATTTTTGTTTACAAAGTTCGCATAATGAAAGTTGTAATAAATATTTTTAACGATTGATTTTCTACAGAAAGTAAATGTGTTTTTAAAATTATTTGTATTTTGCAATTGTAACAAAGTGTTTAACAACTTTCTATTCTTGACTATAATATATTAATTTGTAACAATATTTTATTTATAGTTGTCTTACTCATAGGTTGTAAATGATCTTGCTCATAGGTTGTAAATGATCACGCGTAAACACTTTCAATGAAACGTTGTTAACAGCAAATAGAAATTATTAGCAGACACAAATATCTCTATCGGAGGTTATAGTGTTCATGCTAACTAGTCATCCAAAAAAGTTGAAGAAGCATAACAAGGTAAAAAATAGAACTTCGTAAATTTAAAATAATCTTTAAAATTTGGAATTTTTCTAAAATTTCATCTATGATTGAGAAAATAAAGGGTTCATATAACTTTAAGAAATTAGTAAACAAACTTTAACATAAAGGTGGACATTTAACCAATTTAAGCTATGTAACCGACCTAAAACATTCACTGAGCCGACTTAATGGCCGCACAGAATGGTTAGTCGATATTAATAATTAGTCTAATGATCAATCTTATCCGGTTTAACAGCTAGCCATGAACGCTACTTCATACTTTCAAAGTTCTTTATAATGTTTTCGATATCGCTTTACTTCATGGTTTCGGTAGCTTATTATCAAGTTTCCAATAGCACTTTACTTCATATTTCGATGGCTCGTTATTACGTTTTCGTTGGCCATTAACTTCCAAATTTTGAAAGTTCTTTATCAAAATTCATAATACAACAAAAGTTCTATTTCATAGTTACACCTGTGGAGAATATGCATTTCACGTGAATATATATATATATATATATATATATATATATATTGCATTTTATTTTTTATTTTGGCCATTGTACTGACTCAAACAAGATTAGCAGTCAGTTATGTGAAGAAATAACAACCATGAAATATCTTATGAACTAAAAATAAAGAATGAAATATTTGATATATTTAAATATTATATTTCTTAAAACAAAATTATTATTATTATTATATATATATATATATATATATATATTATATAAAGCAAATACTTTGGCCAAATGGTCAAAATGAAGCCTTTTTCGGAATACCCAAATTGCATTTCTCCAAAATTCAAAATAAACATATACTATATGGACCCTTTTGTCATTTTGATTCACCAGTTCGCCACTGTAAACATTATCTCACGATTTACCGAGCAGTTTCCTAAATTCTCTTAATTATATACAAAATTGCTCATCGTTTAGCTTCTAGTCGTGAGATTCTTATGTTATTCTTTTTTTTCAAATCTCAGGATCATCAGGCTTTGGGTTTAAATTTGAATTTAGGCCGCGAGCTTGAATAATTTAGTTTGAAGTCTGCTGAATCTAGCGTCGTGATGGGATGATGAATACTTAAGCACTATCAAGTGGATTATGAATCAGATTACTATGAGATCGCCATCATTGCTTTGATTGTTTAATAAAAGGTGTGAAATTTTGTTTTAAATTCAAGTTATGGTTTCCTTCGGAACTAAAATTCTCTTCCCCTACCATCATTTTTTTGTACAGATTGATATGTTGCAAGATGGAGATGGCTCGTTCTTTAACAACTTTCAATCCATCAAGACGCACAAGTAATGTTATCCTATAATTTTATAATTTTATTTAGTCAAGTTGCCTACGTTAGTAACTATTCTATTGAATCGGTATCTTCCTTATTTGTGGTACCCATAGTATTCAAGGGATATGTTAAATCTGCAATGCATAACAATCTTTGTTAGATTTCCAACTCGATATTTTTTTTGCACCGACTACTTTTTTCCAGAATCAGGTTTACTTTATATTGTAAGTGCACTGAATTACATTAACAAATTGCTTTTGGCCCTTTTTATATATTATGCTGAATAGAAGTAAATATCTAAGTGGTCAACAATTTAGAGGCTTTTTATCAAATGTTTGTAGCAATTATACATAAAAGATCCTTGAAGTTTATAGAACTAAAAATATTTTAATGATTCAAATGAATTCAAAGTTGAAATAACTACATGCAATATAATTTCCTTTTAAACAACCTAATGGACAGGAGAAATGATCCAAAAAAGAGTTGATACTAGCTGCATGACATTTGTGACATGATTGAGACTTTTCAATAATAGCTGGATAAGAAAGTACAAAACCTAAGTATTTTGTAAATAAGAGGAAGAAAGAATAACAAGGATAGTAAAGCAACAAATGCAGTACACTTTCCCTACTTCTCTGTCAACCAAGTATTTTATTAAATTTCTCATAATTTGTATCAAAAAAGGTTAGTGGTAATGATAAGGCTATTATAGTCGTGGATGCAGCATGACATTGTATTCTTCCGAAGTTCAATAATGAAGTTGGACATTACATGTATTTTTCTGTATTTATTGATAAGTTTTAGTATTGGCATGTCAGTCCATATTTTTAAGCTAAAGTTGCACGTATTTGTCATGAACGGTTGTAGCACAGGGAAATGTATCTTAAAAGAAATGTATTTTCAAGTTGAAAACATAAAAAATATTACAAAAATGTTTCGACATTGTAAAATATCGTTTGGTTTTTGATCTATATCACAGTGATAAGATAGATAAGTGGCTTCCAATATTCTTATGATTTTTTTTCAGTGTAGTTCGTGTATTCTGTAACATACCAAATTATAAATTTGTCCAATTGATTATGAACGTAGTAAGATTCCTAAAATACATGTCTAGAAACATTAAACTAAATATACTAATCATATGGATGATACTTAGATAAGTATATGTTTGAAACTTTGTACGATGAATGCATGTTTAAATAATTTGAAGTTGTTTGAACAAGTAGACACAAAAAAATAGGAATGTAGAATGCTCCTTTTGCATTTATTGGATTTCGTATAAGTAGTACTAGAACAATAGTAATCAAATATAATTATGTGAAGGCTATTTTGCATGTTTTGACAGTTAATTATAAGTTGATGATGTGATAATAGCTCATTGATGATTTCCATGTGTACACATAAGGTACCACTTGCACAATATATATAGTAATGTTACCATCACCCTACAAATATAATATTAATTAATGATCAAATAGTAAGGATTTGATGCTAAAAACTCTACCAAATTACATGTGTTTGTTAAACCAAACTATAGATTAGAAGGTTTAGAAATTTGCTACCGATTAAATGTTATGTTAAATAAGTTTTTTGAGGAAAGCATGTTGGAATAAGTTTATCTTCGCCATATAAAGTTAAATATGGAATTATTGAAAATAAGAAGTTTGCGACCAATTTTTCTTATGCATGTCCATCGGGCATGCCTTGGGTACTGGACCATCGTCGCACAATCTTAAACCTAATGGTTCACAGATGAATCAGTTTAGGGGAGATATGAATATTTGTAATAAAACTTATTAGTAAGAGACAATGTTAGATATTACTAAGGCAAACCCTATAGACGATTAATGCACTTCATATCTAAATCATTGGTAAATGTTGGATACGGATGATCTTCGGCTGTGCCGTGTACTTCATCACTATCTTAAAGACGTTTCGACGTTCTGCTCAAAGGTGCAAGCAGTCGAACAAACGCCGTCGCCTCTAGGATAAAACAACCTCTCTCTTTGTTTGGTTTTGTAGTATCGATTCGTCTGCACAAATGGAATCCGCTCAGTTGCACTCAAAGTTGCCGCTCGGTTTTTTTAAGAAATTTCATGGAGAAGAAGAATGGTTTGCTACAGAAGAAAATGTTATTCGTATTTTTTTGATTTCGTCTAACAATCAAGTTTAATAGATGAAATACCAAGTCGAATGTTTTACCGAGTCGTGGAGTAACCTTGGATACGGATGATCTTCGGCTGAGCCGTGTACTTCATCACTATCTTAAAGACGTTTCGACGTTCTGCTCAAAGGTGCAAGCGGTCGAACAAACGCCGTCGCCTCTAGGATAAAACAACCTCTCTCTTTATTTGGTTTTGTAGTATCGATCCGTCTGCACAAATGGAATCCGCTCAGTTGCACTCAAAGCTGCTGCTCGGTTTTTTCAAGAAATTTCATGGAGAAGAAGAATGGTTTGCTACAGAAGAAAATGTTATTCGTATTTTTTTGATTTCATCTAACAATCAAGTTTAATTAGATGAAATACCAAGTCGAATGTTTTACCGAGTCGTGGAGTAACTGTTGACTCAAAACTCGGATTTTAAGTTTTACCATCTCAAAAAAAATAACGGTCAAAAATGGGTAAAAATTTCGTCCGAAAATATAAGTGCTACACCACAATAAGCCCGAGCCCGGATCGGGTCGGACGGTCGGCACGCACGCGTGTGATGGTCAATCATGGTCTCTCTACTCATAAAAGAGCATCATTGGGTGCTCAACGGGTCCAATTTAGCTTCTAAGTATCAAGTATAAATGCTTGATTCTTTTATAAAGTCATACAATGTGGGCTATTCACATATATGAGCCATTCTCACTCCGTTAATTTTTTAATAATTCACATAAAATTTAAAAAAAAAACATTTCCACCAATCCCCTAGTTGAATTTTTTTTAAATATTTTTCAAGCAGCTTCTGAAAACATAAAACTATGCATAAACAAATGTGTCTTTCGACTTGAACCTTTGCATAGTGGATAAGGTTCGGTTTTTACTAGAATGGCACATAGACTTGAACACTATTCATGATATCAAACCACATACAATCTTTCTGGAGTGCAATCAAATAAGCCCATGCATTTATAGCCATGCATATCTATCTCAGTTTAGTGAATGTTATAAGAATTTTGCCCAAAATTCCATAGAAACGGCCACATTTCCACATCCACATAGGTGAATCTATCAAGAATACTCCTGAAAGTAGGTACTTCACTCTATATAGAGTATAGATCTCATTAAGAGTTTCTATTAACTCATCTTCTAACCACTTCAGGAATACATGCTTCAAAATATATAAAAATAGTATGTTCAACTCATATCACTTCACAACTTGTTCTTACCCATTGAACCTAGTTCTTGGGATCTCTAGTTATTAGGTCGGGTTACTATTGTGCGTGACTCAACAATCTAAGGGAAATAGTCTCATTCTTTTAGAGGTTCTAAGGACTTTCTCTCTAGCTAGTATTTTCATCAAAGGATCGTCTAGATTTTCATCATGGCGTATGTGATCTACTCTAACAACTCCTAAGGAGAGTAGCTCTCTAATAGTGTCGTGCTTACGACGTATCTGTCGTCTCTTACCGTTGTAATAACGGTTTTGTACTTTTGCAATAGCCGTGGTACTATCACAATGTATCAACACAGTTGGTATCGGTTTTTCCCATAAAGCAATCCCAGCTAGCGGATTTATTAAGTAATATACTTCTTACTAGCTGTGGCTAGTGCTATTATCTCAGACTCCATAGTGAACTGAGCCAAAATAGTCCGTTTCGTGGATTTTCAAGAAACAACTCCACCAGCAATGCTAAATATATAGCCACCAGTTGCTTTCGAATCATTAGATAAAGTATTCCAATCTGCATCGGTGTATCCTTCAAGGAACTGATTCGAAAGCTTTATCAAATATCCCATCAGTGTATCCTTCATAGATGTATCCTTCAAGTATCCCAATATACTATTAAATATATAGCCACCAGTTGCTAGATAAATAGTTCGTTTTAGGTCATGACCCTTTCGATAGCATGCCGGTGCTCTATACTAGGTCTATTAGTAAACCTGCATAATAATCTCATGACACAGGCAATGTCGTGTCTAGTACAATCAGTGGCATGCCGAAGGCTGCCAATAATGCTTGCATAATCAGACTGTCTTGCACATTCACCAATGTTCCTAAATAGTTTTACACTAAGACATGGTGCACATGCAGGTTTATTGTCAAAGTAATTGTATTTCTTTAGTAACTTCTCAATGTAACGAGATTGATCCAAAGAAATTATATTTTCTTACCTATTAATCTTAATTCCAAGGACTACACTCACTTCTCCTAGATCTTTCATATCGAAGTTGGCACATAACAAAGATTTGACATTGTTTATAGCAAGAATGTTTGACCTTAAAGATAAGTAGATCATCTACATACAGACATATAAATATATAATAGTGCAAATGTAATTCTCAGATTTACAGTAAATACATCTGTCACTTTCATTAACTTTAAAACCATACGAGATTATAAAGTTATCAAATTTCTTATGCTATTGCTTAGGTGCTTGTTTTAAACCATATAATGATTTATCTAACTTGCAAACTTTGTGTTCTTAACTAAGAATTACAAAGCCTTCACGTTGGTCCATATAAATTTCCTCTTCTAAGTCACCATTTAAAAAAGCAGTTTTAATATCCATTTGGTGTATTATTAAATTATGAATAGATGCTAGTGAAGTTAGTACTCGAATGGATGTAATTCTAGTTACAGGTGAAAAATTGTCAAAAAAGTCTACATTTTCTCTTTGCTTAAACTCTTTAGCTACTAAACGGGCTTTATATACAGCTGGTGTATATTGGATAAAGTATTTTAATCATTGGATAACAAAGCTTTAGTCATCACATCTCTGCAACCCATCAGTGGTTAGTATATGTTGTTCTTCTCTTTCCTGTTTCCAAAATTATGTGTATTTTTTTAATAGTAACTTAGGACTTTGGATTCTTTTAAAATAGGTTGGGCATGAGTTCGGTACCTACCATAAGCAAAACACGATTTGGCTCTTTGGCTACATTGCAAGTTAAGTTTTAATTATATGCTTTCCGTATAATTTATCCATTATTTCCAAATTATTTGTTTATGTAGTGAGAGAAAACTGAATCTGGCTTCATGAAGTATGTTGATGTTGACACCGAAAGTTATTTTATGGTTGACAAACCCGAATTGTCACCGGATGTGATATGTATTGGTTTACATGCATGGTGGATTATGTTAATAGATATATTAGATATGATAGGAGCATTTTTTACATTTATTTTTGTAGCCAAAATACACGGAAAACCAAAACATGCTTTAGTGGCGACTGTTGGTAAAATTTTAGGTAATGATCCTACGCTATGTACAAGGCTATATTTAAATAATTAGTTTGTAGTAACATGCTCAAAAATCAAATCTTACCCCTGGATGAGCATAATAAAACCTACCAACTTTAATGCAGCTTTCTCCTTTACCTATCTTTCATTTAGGTTAAGTTGGTTGCAAATAAGCACATATCTATCTTGGTGGATTACTTTACTAAATATATTATTCTTAACTAAGAAATGACTTAAACCTGCTTTCCATTATTACACACTAAGCCACGTGGCATGAGTAAACCATGCATGCAGTTAGGGCATAGGAAAATTATATATACATGTTGGTACATGTCATAGAATACGATTGAATGCATGTATATTATTAAAACACAAAAGTATACATATTATCAATAGGAAACATACTAAAACAGGCTCCTATATCTTAAGTAACACACGAAACCAAAGAATGAAATAATGTACATGTTGCATGCACATTATGTTGTTAGATGACGAAAGGCTATAAGCAAAAATAAAATAAAATTTAAAGTGCGAAGGCCTGCAACTTTATAATCCCATGGAGGCTCTGTATAACTCACGTTACAAACTAAAAACACAGAAGCCCACATGTACACACCACGCACACACATATCGGTGAGGATCCGCTCAAAACTTTTGTCTGTTCTTTCACTCGATGCTCATGAATATTTGTATAAAAATGAATAAAGTGTAAATTTCACGATATTTTTTCATTATGTTATATATTATAATAAAAACAGAATTAACATGTGATTTTCACAATAAAATGAAGTTAGCTTGCATATTTATTGTTGTAAAGTATCACCTAAGCATTTAACCATTGTTTTACAATCAATGAATTTTTTTCGGTTTATATTTGTACGGACTACAATCCCTTTGCTATGAGATTTCATTTAATGTTCCAATAATAGCTTACCATATGTATAAGTTATCTTCCACGTACAATATACTAAATACTACAACAATCTTCCCATGTAGTACGGTAAATACAAGTTTTGTTTGTACAACTTAGTTATCCATTCTTTATTTTCACAAGTTAGCTACTTGCATGTTATCTAATATTAATTTATACAAGAAAACAACATAGGAGTGGCCTGAATCCAAAAAAAGATGCAAAATTCACTCCCAACCATAAAATTATAAAAAAACTCAATCAACTCCGAAATCAACTTCATATAAGTCATGGACGCCTATAACCAATCTCGACTTATTCAAAGATAAGAATACAAAGATGAATAAATGTTCGAGCCTTCAAAACACACTCCTCATAACATCATCGCCGATAATACACAACAAATGTCAACCAACGAGGAAGAAGCATGCATGAAAGTGGACTTGAACACTAGCCCTACTGCATGTAAATGTTGTCGGGCAGCGGAAAGGAATCCTAGAAATTGCTGACAGTCTAGGCAAACAAGCTATTGGTCGAACACATTGAGAAGATTACAAAAATCCAACAAACAATGTTTTATAAAAGCAATTCCTCTCGAGCACGTGCATCGCACATGCCAAAGTACTCGTGTGCATATCTTTATATTTAATAATAGTTGTAATAGTTCCGGTGTCACACTTTTTTGGTATCAACATGAACTACTAAAAACATTTCTTTATATATTATCAGATTTTAATCACTTAAAAATAACATCTAATATTAAATTTATTTTACAAATTCAAACACCCATAAAAGTAGACTCTAATAATTAAACATGCTTTACAAATCTAAAACGCTTCTAAAAATAGATCTAAAATTAAACTTTTTTTATAAATTCGAAATACTTCTTTACAAATATACAAATCTTAATATCACTTAAAAATAAAAACTCATTTTTTGTGACTGATTCAAACATATATAATTTATAAGGAAAACAATTTACGCACAAATCGCGTGTCGTAACACTCGTGTGTGTATATATTTTTATTAATAGTTGGCTTAGAAACGCAAACATTCGATCCGACCGCAAACTTTCGAAAATACCCTTTACTCATACATAATTTAACGCTCTTCTCTACATGTTGTCAAATCCCTTAAAAATTGGATCTAACAAATAAACTCACTTTACAAATTCAACACGTGCCTTTACAAATTTTGAAAACATTAATATCACTTAAAAACAGGGCTTGATAAATAGTTTTTTTTTTACAATTTCATAACACTCAAATATAATCAAATTTTAATGTCACTTTAAAATATGATATAACAAATGAAATTCCTTCACAAATTCTTTCTTTATTAACTAATAACAAAAAATATAAATTCAAACTACCAAAACAAATTAGATGCTGAATCTTAAAAGTAAAAATTGAAATGAAACCATGCGTGAGTTCAATGCAAAATATGACTAAATATTTTTGATTTTTTTTTTTTAATTTTTTGAAACATATACAATTTGAAGAACAGCTCTGTCGACGAAGCCGTTAGCCTAGCGTATATATATTGTTTCTCACGGTAATTTTTAAGAAATCTTTATTGTCATTTATTTATATAGATTTGTCGTAGCTCGGCCCAGTTTTATACTTCTTAATCTTTCTGCCGCCTTATGAATAATAACCCTAGCTCGTATATATATTGTTTCTCACGGTAATTTTAAAAAAATGTTTATTGTCATTTATTTATGCAGGTCAGGCAGCTCGGCCCAATTTTATGCGCATACGAATAATAGCCCCACCTGTGTTTCTTACATCGCTAAGGTTAGAAAAACCCTAAATCGGAAAAAATAATAATTCAATCGATCCCTTCTCATCTACCGCCGCTCAATTCTCCTCATTGCCATGATCTATTATCTGCCTTCAAGCGTCTTCGAACTCATAGGTAATTTATTAGGTTGTTTTTACAGAAAATTTCGATGGCACAGTATAGTATATATTTTGTAGTTTGCTCAGATGTGAATCGCTATTAATTTTGTCCTAAATATTTTGATAAGTTCAAAAAGATTGTTTGAATTTTTATTGGTTCAGAAGAAAGTAGCGGCTGTTGCATGAGCCGAGAGATTTGTTGCTTCTGCGTCATGAGTGCAACCATCAGCCAATTTAAAGCTTGTTTTCATTCAAATGGGACTTGACTAAATTAAAGTTTGTATTAAGCTGAGAATTGGGATTACAAATATTCGTTTCACATATTAGACAAGATCTATAGTGTTCTAGTTTACATTATTCCATGGCTTTTTTAATGGCTGGCCTAAAAATAAAAATAATAAATCAAAATTGCAGTCAATTGTTACTTTCAGGTAGCAATTTCATATTATTTCTACGATATGAAGTCAATAGTGCCATAGTTATATGTACTGTGTATGGAACGTTAATGTTTGATATTAAACGGCATATTACCAATAATCTATTAAACTACGAGGTAAACATAATGAACTAAGACTGTTGTTGGAGGCAATAACCCTTCATGTGTTGATGATATAAGGAGTCAAACCCGTACAATTGATGTTTTTCTTCTCGATCGTGTGCTGACAAGGAAATTTCCTGTAAGGTTATGTGCGTTTTCAGTCCTTTGTAAAGTTAAAGAAATAAAACATAATCTTATTTATATGTTTTCAAATATGATTTCATTTTACAGTATTGCTTAAAAAGTTAAATGTACACTTATAAACTAACATCTTATATTTCGCATATGTTGAACAGGTTCTACTGTCCGGAGTAAACTATTTTGCTTCTAATCGAATATCAAATGCTGAAGGCAAGGGCCCTGATATGTGCACAAGTTTAGCTGAAGCCGTTATGTGTGGACTCCTACCAGATTCCCCGACACTCACAGCTAGTTGGTCTGGTGGTAATACTTGCTGTCTTGTTTTGTAGGCAAAGTAATATGAAATAGCGCTTTTTTAAGCTTGGCTGCTTGATATTAAGGTTTATTCATTATTCCCCCCTTCTTTCATCCCGATTTATCATTATTTTAACCTAGGCGTCTATTGCTGTTAAAACCCAATTGGTACTGTTTGATTTTTTTTGCTATTTTTAAAATTCAATTTATTAATTCCTTAGTTGGGTTGTATCAAATCTTCACTAAGTAATTAGATTACCACTTATTCTCATTGCTTGTACAATTCAATCATTACTACTGATTTTGGAGGTAACTAAACCATAATTGTTTTGATCTTTTAATAGATTACATATATTGGCATGTGCAGTTTGTTTCTAATGGATATTTTTCTTGCAATCCAAATTTAAATTGATTTTAGGTTTATGAAGGGTCTTGTTAACTGTAGCTTGAATACATGTACATGAGCCAATTTGAAATATTTTATTTTTATTTTTATTGATCGATAAATAAGAATATGTTGTTGGATCTCAATTGTAGAAATCTTGATGTGCATGCTCATGATGATGTCACAAATGAATTAGGCACTAGCTTACGAATAGTTTTGTATCAATACATTATTTGTATTGCTTACACAAGTCTATTGAAGCGGTATCCAAATTTTTTTAAAGTAACCGTTCGCCATTCATTTTTCATAGCATTAACAACTGGGACCTAGTATTTGAATGGCACTATTGATTAAACCTTAAACATGTTCAAATATATTTGTAAAAAATAACTTTTCGAACCTAAATCCGACTAACGACGCTATATTTAAATAAAACATTTAAATATATAATCGTTAAATATGCGGGTTGTTACACATATCTATCTTGGTGGATTACTTTACTAAATATATTATTCTTAACTAAGAAATGACTTAAACCTGCTTTCCATTATTACACACTAAACCACGTGGCATGAGTAAACCATGCATGCAGTTAGGGCATAGGAAAATTATATATACATGTGGGTACATGTCATAAAATATGATTGAATGCATGTATATTATTAAAACACAGAAGTATACATATTATCAATAGGATACATACTAAAGCAGGCTCCTATATCTTACATAACACACGAAACCAAAGAATGAAATAATGTACATGTTGCATGCACATTATGTTGTTAGATGATGAAAGGCTATAAGCAAAAATAAAATAAAATTTAAAGTGCCAAGGCCTGCAACTTTATAATCTCATGGAGGCTCTGTATAACTCACGTTACAAACTAAAAACACAGAAGCCCACATGTACACACTACGCACACACATATCGGTGAGGATCCGCTCAAAACTTTTGTTTGTTCTTTCACTCGATGCTCATGAATATTTGTATAAAAATGAATAAAGTGTAAATTTCACGATATTTTTTCATTACATTATATATTATAATAAAAACAGAATTAACATGTGATTTTCACAATGAAATGAAGTTAGCTTGCATATTTATTGTTGTAAAGTATCACCTAAGTATTTAACCATTGTTTTACAATCAATGAATTTTTTTTGGTTTATATTTGTACGGACTACAATCCCTTTGCTTTGAGATTTCATTTAATGTTACAATAATAGCTTACCATATGTATAAGTTATCTTCCACGTACAATATACTAAATACTACGACAATCTTCCCATGTAGTACAGTAAATACAAGTTTTGTTTGTACAACTTAGTTATCCATTCTTTATTTTCACAAGTTAGCTACTTGCATGTTATCTAATATTGATTTATACAAGAAAACAACATAGGAGTGGTTTGAATCAAACAAAAGATGCAAAATTCACTCCCAACCATAAAATTATAAAAAAACTCAATCAACTCCGAAATCACCTTCATATAAGTCATGGACGCCTAGAACCAATCTCGACTTATTCAAAGATAGGAATACAAAGATGAAAAAATGTTCGAGCCTTCAAAACACACTCCTCATAACATCATCGCTGATAATACACAACAAATGTCAACCAACGAGGAAGAAGCATGCACAAAAGTGGACTTGAACACTAGCCCCACTGCATGTAAATGTTGTCGGGCAGTGGAAAGGAATCCTAGAAATTGCTGGCAGTCTAGGCAAACAAGCTATCGGTCGAACACATTGAGAAGATTACAAAAATCCTACAAACAATGTTTTATAAAAGCAATTCCTCTCGAGCACGGGCATCGCACGTGCCAAAGTACTCGTGTGTATATATCTTTATATTTAATAATAGTTGTAACAGTTCCGGTGTCACACTTTTTTGGTATCAACATGAACTACTAAAACATCTCTTTATATATTATCAGATCTTAATCACTTAAAAATAACATCTAATATTAAATTTATTTTACAAATTCAAACACCCATAAAAGTAGACTCTAACAATTAAACATGCTTTACAAATCTAAAACGCTTCTAAAAATAGGATCTAAACTTAAACTTCTTTTACAAATTCAAAATACTTCTTTACAAATATACAAATCTTAATATCACTTGTATTTTTATTAATAGTTGGCTTAGAAACGCAAACATTCGATCCGACCGTAAACTTTCGAAAATACCCTTTACTCGTACATAATTTAACGCTCTTCTATACATGTTATCAAATCCCTTAAAAATTGGATCTAACAAATAAACTCACTTTATAAATTTAACACGTGTCTTTACAAATTTTGATAAGCATTAATATCACTTAAAAATAGGGCTTGATAAATAGTTTTTTTTTTTACAATTTCATAACACTCAAATATAATCAAATCTTAATGTCACTTTCAAATATGGTATAACAAATGAAATTCCTTTACAAATTATTTCTTTATTAACTAATAACAAAAAATATAAATTCAAACTACCAAAACAAATTAGATGCTGAAACTTAAAAGTAAAAATTCAAATAAAACCATGCGTGAGTTCAATGCAAAATATGACTAAATATTTTTGAAAATTATTTTTTTGAGTTTTTCGAAACATATACAATTTGAAGAACAGCTCAGGCGACGAAGCCGTTAGCCTAGCGTATATATATTGTTTCTCACGGTAATTTTTAAGAAATCTTTATTGTCATTTATTTATATAGATTTGTCGCAGCTCGGTCTAGTTTTATGCTTCTTAATCTTTCTGCCGTCTTATGAATAATAACCCTACCTCGTGTATATATTTTTTACAAAATCTTTATTGTCTTTTATTTGAGCAGGTCTACGGCAGCTCGGCCCAATTTTACCGCTTGCTGCCGCCGCGCCGCACAAATAATAGCCCTCCTGTGTTTCTTACATCGCTAAGGTCAGAAAAACCCTAAATCGAAAAAATAATAATTCAATCGATCCCTTCTGATCTACCGCCGCTCAATTCTCCTCATTGCCATGATCTATTATCTGCCTTCAAGCGTCTTCGAACTCATAGGTAATTTATTAGGTTGTTTTACAGAAAATTTCGATGGCACGGTATAGTATATATTTTGTAGTTTGCTCAGATGTGAATCGCTATTAATTTTTTCCTAAATATTTTGATAAGTTCAAGAAGATTGTTTGAATTTTTGTTGGTTCAGAAGAAAGTAGCGGCTGTTGCATGAGCCGAGAGATTTGTTGCTTCTGCGTCATGAGTGCAACCATCAGCCAATTTAAAGCTTGTTTTCATTCAAATGGGACTTGACTAAATTAAAGTTTGTTTTAAGCTGAGAATTGGGATTACAAATATTCCTTTCACATATTAGACAAGATCTATAGTGTTCTAGTTTACATTATTCCATGGCTTTTTAATGGTTGGCCTAAAAATAAAAATAATAAATCAAAATTACAGTCAATTGTTACTTTCAGGTAGTAATTTCATATTATTTCTACGATATGAAGTCAATAGTGCCATAGTTATATGTACTGTGTATGGAACGTTAATGTTTGATATTAAACGGCATATTACCAATAATCTATTGAACTACGAGGTAATCATAATGAACTAAGACTGTTGTTGGAGGCAATAACCCTTCATGTGTTGATGATATAAGGAGTCAAACCCGTACAATTGATGTTTTTCTTCTCGATCGTATGCTGACAAGGAAATTTCCTGTAAGGTTATGTGCGTTTTCAGTCCTTTGTAAAGTTAAAGAAATAAAACATAATCTTATTTATATGTTTTCAAATATGATTTCATTTTACAGTTTTAAATTGGAAATGTGTATGGATAACGTTTTGTTCTTAGTTGCAAAAATATGAATAAATAAAGAGATCCTAATCATAGCGCTTCAGCTCCAAAAGGAAAGTTGACAGGTTATAAAAATAAATGTGTGCATTTCAAATGATTAGTAGTATAACTGTATAACAAAAGATGCTTCACAAGTGGATACCAAGTTAGTAATATGCATTAGTGAAGTAATTTTAAAGTTTGAGTTAAGCACTCTTTTGGGTGGCATGCAAACCGATTAGTCTCATCTGGTATACACATAGTAGGTGCCATCGTTATCAAAAATTTTAAAATCTTACGATTTAAATCCCGTTTCGGATAGGATCTCTCCCGTTCCGATTCAATTTACATATTCCGATCCAAACTCGCTTAAAACCGCAGTTGAGAAAAATCATTCAATGCATCCTTATATATTCAATATATTTATCATCCACAATTCTAGTTCTAGCTTTTTGTAAGTAAAATAATAATGAAACATGAGAAAAAACGGTATTTTAAGTTTTATATGTAAAGTTCTTACGTCATAATCAATTTTAAAGCATCTACAATTCTTAAAACATGGACCTTTTAAATCTACGATTTAAGATTTAAATCCCGTTTTGATTTAAAATTTGAGCATTACGATTTACGATTTGAATCCCGTTTTGATAACCTTGGTAGGTGCAACATTTCCAATATTTTTAACAATCATTATTATGCATCTCATTCATCTGTAGCTTTGTCTTCCTATCATGTCTCTCTTTTGAATCAGGGAAGCAATAACAAACCTTTGTTGAGTTTCCATTTTATGTAGTAAGCAATTTTCTGTTTCATGTTCATTAAACCTTAATGACATACCATTGCTTTCACGGACAGAATAGATTAAACCGATTATAATGGCAAATTCTTTTGTATAGAAGGAAATAAGAAATTACATATATAGCACAACAATAGTAAGATGGCATAAACTTTACGTGTCTTTAAAAAATTAAATGACACAGGTTATGTGACAATTTTAGAGTACAAATCACAGTTATCAAGGCGTGCGAGAGAAAGGCGCTAGCGCACCCCGTGCGCCTTTTTAGTTGCTGAGGTGCCTCGGCTGCTGGAGGTGCACAAAAATTGTAGAAAGCACGCGTTTTTATGAGGCGACGAGGCTGAATAAAGCGCACCTTGGGTAGGTGATGTTATTTTTGCAGGCCAACTCTTGACCCAAAACCCAACATGTTTGCTCGTCGATATTGCAATACTTTTTATGTTATAAGACATATAATTGTTTTACGTATTTACTACTTTTTTTCATGTTTAAATACAAATAATTGCCTTTTGTAGTTTATGTCTAGCAGAAATAGGAAACTTAGGATGATTTTATAGTAACATAAGCTTAAATCCAAAAAGGTTTTCTAGTGAATTTTCACCAGTATTCCAATACAAATTAATTTATCGTTTATTGTTTCGTTTTTTGTGGAATGCTTGAGCTACGTGTAAAATATTTATAATCTTATGTGAAACACGTGCAATAGATCCATATTCTGTACTTTTTGATGAAGAACCCTTGGTAAAAACGGCATTCATGAAACATTTGAAAGATGTAGTTATATTTTTTTTAAAATTTAACAGAGCTGTTCGAACCTACAAGAATTAGAGAAATTAAACATCTACACAAGTTTAAAAATTGTTGTAAACTTGGAGGTGAAATTAATAATAAGGATCAAGTATAAAGATCTGTACCTAATTGGATTTAAAAAGAAGTGTCGGGTCAAAATGGAAAACTATCTTTATACGAGCTAAGGATTCATGCACAAGAGAAAAGGATAGATGATTTTTTTGCTACCGATACACAGACAACTATAGTTATATCAACGGTAAAAACGTTAGATATGTAGATCATTATACGTTTACAAAAGCAGCAAAACTTATTGCTTTTGAAGATGAAACTGGAGAATGTAAAACAAGTGTCGCGAATGCTACGAATGCTACGAAAGTGTAACGACTTACATATTGATTTCGTTTTAAGCGAGACATTTATTTTCCATTCTTTAGGTTCATCTTTAGAAGCACTAAGTTTTACTGTTTTTATAAACGTACAGTGATCTACTTATTTGACAATTTCATCGTTGATAACACTATAGTTGCCTGTGTATCCGGTAGCAATAGAATCGTATCTTTTTCTCCTGTTTAGGATTCTTAGCTAGTTTTCCATCTTGACCTGAACGCTTCTTTTTAAATCCAATTAAGTACATATATTTATATTCGACCTTTATTATTAATTCCATCTCCATGTTTACAACAATTTTTAAGTCAACATGCTTATCATTATTGTGTAGATGTTTGATCCCTCTAATGAAGTTCGAATAGGTCTGTTGGATTTTTGAAAAAATGCCTATTTTTTTGATGTTATACGAATGACTTTTTTTATCAAGTATTCATCATAAAGTGTTAATATGGATTTATTACATGTATTTCATATAAGATTATAAATGTCTTACATGTACCTAGAGCACCCTAAAAAATGGTACGTAAATTTGTATTACAAAATCATCTTAATTTTCTTATTACTCTTACATACAAACTTTACGAGCCAATTATTTGTATATCTTTTAATATTTAAAAGTATTGTGTTCTAATCCAAGACCATAATGATATTATTTTATTGAAATACACCTAATTGTTAAATGGATACTTTAGTAAGATTAATGAATCACATGAACATTTTGTTTTCTTTTCACCTTTATATATATGTATGTGGATCCGACTTTGTTCATCTTCTTAAACCGGAAACTTCAATCAAATCTCTCTTGAAAAATTCTTGTAAGCGTGTTATATGTCTAACTTCTAAAAGATATATCCAAAGTAATGATTACAGTAGATTTGTAACAATAAAAAATAGCCATTTGCAAGAATGAAACCTGTTTGGTTTGCGGATATTTTTTATTTTTTTGTGAATAATATCATACCATTTGCTTGTGAATTCTAACGCTGCAGCAAATTAGCCATTTTGCAACACTTAATTTTTACAATTTGTAACGATTGTTATCGTTACAATCTACAAACAATTTTTTCCATTGGAAAAGTTTTGGAATGCCTACATCGTGATGATAGTTGGTAATTGTGTAAATAAACTACAGTATGAAGGAGAGATTTGTATTTCTCTTTTTTATTTGCACATGTACCATTTCTCATGTTTCTAACACACATTATTTACTCTTTTCTACAAAGCTAAGGTTTCGCTCCTAACAAGATTTTATGTTTTGTAACATTTGATGTTATAACCTTTATGGTTTTTTGTTGCATTATCAATGCTTAATGCTTACCGACGTTTCTTGGTTACTGCCAATCCTGAAGATTTATTTTCAAAAATGTTTGTAAATAAGACTTAAAAGTTCTGTTTTTTATAGATATATATATACACATCATTTTCAAGTTACACCATTTTAATAGATGTTACGGTAATGTTCAATGGTATTAGTACCTTTTTGATAAATAAATCACTCCATTCTCAATTATTTTGCATAATTAATGCACCTCATTCTTCATGTAGATGAAGTACTAATTAATTTAAAGATGCATGCCACAATATAACGTTATTAAAAAAAAAATAACCAATTACATATTATTGCTTGTTTTCTTTTAAGAATACAAATAATTATTTTCTATTTCGATACCAGTCTAACCAAACATTAGAATAAGCCATTAATTGAAGAAGGTAAATCACTTCATTATTTTTCAAATTTGTTTGCTTCATGTATTGAGTTATTTTGTTCCCCATTTTGATACCAGTTTAACCAAAACGTTAGAATAAGCCATTAATTGAAGATTTATCATTTTGGTACACGTGCATTTATTTTCTAGCACCACAAAAAGGTTTATCATTTTTCATACTTTGTACTAAATTGTCTAAGCTAGTTGTTATTTTTGGGTTATAAATGCTATAATTTAATGTTATTAAATATGAAGAAGATGGTCAAAATACAAATTATAAGGATCCTTCTTGAAATACATAAAATGATAGTCAAAATAACATAGTTGACCCAAACATGCTCAATCATCATGTCAAAGTCAATTTCATGAATTTCTTCGACATCTCGCAATATCTTTCTATTCTATTATATTTTCTATCTCAGAAGGTTTTCACACTTACTGTTTCGGTGTTTAATTTTGCTCCATTCAGAATTTTGGCTTCAATACAAATTGACATAAATCAGTGAAATGCTATACCAAAAGTGACAACTTGGAATCATGGGAGAAAGTAGTTTAATCTTAAGCCTACATTCCTTTCTTCAAAAGGTATTCCGTCTTGGATCCCCTTTTCAACATATAAATTATAAACAGCTCCAAAACAAGATTTCATTTTTTTAACATTTGATGCTATAACCTTTATGGTTTTTTGTTGCATTATCAATGCTTAACAATCATGCTTACGGACGTTTCTTTGTTAATGCCTAAATAGAAAGAAATGTAATTAGCAAATTATACAAAAAAATATCATGAAGATTTATTTTTTAAAATGTTTGTAAATCAAACTTAAAAGTTATTTTGTTTATGGACATGTGTGTGTCACACATCATTTTCAACTTAACGTCATTTTAATAGATGTTATGGTAACATTCTAATGGTGTTAGTTCCTTTCTGATAAATAAGCCACTTTAAAATGCCTCGGTCTCAATTATTTTGCATAACTAATGCATCCTCATTCTTCATGCAGATGATAAAATATGTTTATAAAAAGCATGCCACAATATATTGTTAATGAAAACAAAAATAACCGATTAATATTTATTTAAACACTATTACTTGTTTTCTTCTAAGAGTACCAATAATTATTCTCTATTTTGATACCAAAAGGTTAGAATAAGCCTTTAATTGAAGAAGGTAAATCGCTTCATTTTTCAAATTATCAAGTATCGAGTTTCCTTCATCTATTGAGTTATTTGGCATCCTCAATCGCATATACATAGACTTTCAAAAGATCATTCAATGGGCGACCAAACTCAATTTTTTTCCAAAGTTATCAAGACATCTAATAATTCAATATTTTTAGAAATGGTAAGGAGTAATGTTTGGCAAGCAGTTTCAGACTTGGTTCACACGGTAATATTATCATGGTTACATAGTTTATGTCTTTTAAAATGTTTTGACGAAGAAAAACGAAAATGTAGTAGTCATCTCTAAAATGTTGCATTAGGATATGTATCAGGCAAAGGAAATAAATCTACAAATAGAGTAAATGATGCATGAATAATGAACATGCTTTAATTATGCAAAATGTGGTCAGAGAAATTAAAATGCTTTATATTGATCAAACGAACCGTTAGGAGGTTTCTGTAACTAAACCAAAATGAAATACTCCGAAGCCCCATAAAGATGCAAACAAATTATTCATATTCTCTGCTGTTACCTCCGTCGTCTTTTTTCTCCTATTTTCTATTTTTTTGGCCAACTCTTGTTTCCTCTTCAGTTCAAATTCCATATCTAACTTATCATTCTTCGCCGGTGGTACCTGTTTTTTTAACACCCTTTCAAGGTTTTAAATCTTGGATATCGGTCATATTTCGTCTCGGTGATTTTGGTTACTCGGTATCGTATCGGGGAAGATCTCGGACGAGACGAGTGCACCGCGGATGCCAACATCGGATTTACATATCGGACCTTAAATTTCATCTCGGGACCATATCGGCATATATTTCAATGTTTCAAATCAGTTCATACAATACTAAAATATGATAAATAATATTAAAGAACCATATCCATGAAGTTTACACATCACTAAAAGTTTAAAATTAGTAAACAACACGTACATATCTAATTAAACATTACAAAAATATTGAATGAACACCACTTACATAATTAAAGTTCTAAACTGACATGAATCATTGTTATGTCAATACCAACATAAAAGCATGAAACGGTACCCATCGTGCTTGCATTACTTCTTACCGCATGAACAAGGAAATTCTACCCTTCATGCTTGCATTATTTTCTGTTGCAGAGCATTCACAGCGCCACCAATATTCACAAAATAAATGTTTAAATAAACATTAATGTTTAAGCAAAGAAAGTAGTGGTTTTAACCATGAAATTATACTTGCAAATTAAATATATTTGCAAATCTATTCTAAATTATACCGTGAATTCAATTTTTGAATTTCATTAAAATAGAAAAAATTATAATTTACATACCTTTAAGAAGGAGAAAGATTGATCGAGGACGAAGTTGCAGACTGTCAAAAGCGATCGAGCAGTCGGAAATTGGAAGCAATCGCGAGGTGTTGAAAGTTGGAAAAGGGTGTTCGATTTTTTTTAGAAGAGGGAGTTCGATATTTTTGACGAGCACCGTGATTTTTGAAAAGTTTAATCGGATAATGAATTAAAGGGCTGTCTGCTTTTTGAATTTAAATTTGGGATGGGATCGGCCTATATTTTGAAAAAAAACAATATATCGCGGAGATATCAGAATATCGTTTCGCTTCAAATATCGGCCGATATTTGTAAATTTCAGCCGATATATTCGAAACAAGCATCAACCGATATCTCATGTTTCGTTTCGCCCATGCCTTAATCCAAAATCTCTGCCGAGATATCCGAGATTTAAAACAGTGCACCCTTTCCAGAAATCTAATTCCAATTTTCTTGGGCTAATATTGTAAACCTAGTTTTCTAAAAAAACGGTTAACCTGATTTTCCAAAATCAAAATTAGTTGATCCATCTCCATTTCCTTGCTAATTTATGTTCTGAGAGATAGTACCTAGGGTCTCAATTTCGAAATAGATTCTTTATTAAATCGGTAGTGGAAGATCAATTGTTGCAAACATATCTCCGTTTCCGTGCTGCTATTTTCAAGTCTCCTCCCAAAAGCCGTTTCTGTTCTAGTTCAAACCGACAGCTTTTCATCTAACATGACTGTAGTTTCTATTACCACTGTGTTGTATGGACCTACTTTGTTTCACTGTATATATCTAATTTGACTTAAATGTTTTACTACTTAAATTTTAATCTGCTCAATCTAATTTTGAAATGGATTCAGATGAAATTAATCAAGAAGAAGACGGCGGTGAATCATTGCCTTTGTTAATTAAGCCTAGCTTTCACCGGTGCAGTAATGTCTTCGTAGGTATCAGCATATGATTTATGTAAGCATTTTGAATCTCTCTAATTTACACATCTTTGTGTAGTCAAAGTCATTGAAGTTTTTTTTTTTTTAGTTTTCCATTCGTTTAGATATTACTACTTAGCCGCAATTCAAAACCCTTGTTAGCATTCTTTATAAGTGAAGGGGAAAAATTTGAAAAGTATGGAAACGAACCATTCGTGTACTGTTTGTTTTCAAATAATAGCTAGTTATTTACATTTTTTTTAGCATGTGAATTATTTACAATTAATTTATAATGGTTAATACAAAAATTGTTTGAATCACACCATCTTGCAACCATAAAAAAATAGCTCAAATAATGTTAACTAGTATGAAATTTGGCACACATATCGATTAAATCATGGCAGTCAAGTTTGAATTTTAGACATTACACTATATTGAGAAATCATTTGACGGAATGGTATATATGAGTTAGCTCATGGTACAAACATATGTATCGCATACCAATTATTTTTGTACATTGATTTACTGGTGTACTAAAATATGCATTGATATACCAAATGTCTGAATCACATAGCTTCTTGTATCAGCTTTGTAAAGGAGTTGCTCACTGTTACCGTCATGGAGTGCTCCATGGTTCTACTCTTCTTTCTATATGTTGCTACTTTAACCGAAGTGTCCTCTCCATGTATTGTTTTTTACTAAAGAAGGGATGTATGCAAGGGTACAAATATTTGAAGCCTTGGAATCCATTTACACCCTAGTGGTTTCAGTGAAGGTGTCAATAACTGGATGAACAATTAGAGGTTAGAATTTTTTTTTTAATAACCTTGTAGAGAACATTACAATTACTTAAAAAAATAAAGAATTCTTAATTCCACCATGTGATTACACCCATATATTTAATGAAAATTGACATACACGATAAGAAAAAATGTATTTTACAAAAAATGTCATAGACATTACATACATATAGAGCCTTTAGTGCTTATTTATGCAAGGCAAATAAATTAGTTTCATTCCAAACATTCGTTTCTTACACCAGCTGAAGCAGCTGCAATGTGAGCACAACTAAAATCGTTGAGGTATTTTGAATCATCTGTAATATGAGTATCTGTTTACACCAGCTGATGCACTGTTTACTCGATTTACCTTCTCCATTCATATGAGCTCAAACTTTTGAAAAGAGAGCTCCTTAGGAGTGGTGTAGACTCTTTTGGTTTTTTTACACTTTTACAACTACAAAGAAGCTATATAAGTGACAAAAGCGAAAAAGGTTATTCTTGTTATTTGTTTATTCTCCTTTCTATTGTTCTTTCTTAGAAATAACAAAGAAGTTTATGAAGATATTATGAGTGGCAAGTTTATGACAACTAGTAGGGGGGATTAAGAGGCAAAAGTACCCGATTAAGTTTATCAATATCTGTTGCGGATGTTATCCCTTTTTGTGCAATCTTAGCTTGGACATGAAGAGGTTGTTAATGCATCTTCTTCATTTTGACATGAATCACAACGCTGTATCTCATGCCTTACCTATGGAAATCAGGTATGTAACAGCCTCTTCTGGAAAAATTATTTTACACCACAAGCGATTGTTATTAATGTGGTTGCTAAATGAGTGGAAATTGGTTCAGGTTCAGTTCAACTTGCATCTACTCACTTTATTCGGTTTAGTATTTGATTATAAAGTTAAGCATGAAGAATTTATTATAAAGTTAAGCATGAAGATACCGTTAGTAATCAGTAAGGAATCGCTTATTGTTTCTAGAGAGATTAACTACTTATAACAATGAAGTACCTCCCCTATTAGATCAAAAAATTTAATATAGCATTGAAACTTTTTCAGTGGTTCCAAGTGTATTGCATTCATCTATGACAATGGACCGCATGTGTGTGTATATGATCCTACAACTTTGCAGTTTAAATACTGAACTAACATTGTAGTAATGTTGCAACTTATAGGTGCATATATGCCAACTTGGGATTTCTAACTGTATTGTTTGATTGGATTACTGCAGGTATGGTATTTGGTTTTATATTGCAAGCAAGAAGCAATGGATTACTGCAGGTGATGTTTCTTAAATAGTTTGTCTGGCACCAAAACCAGTACAAACTGGGAACGATGGGTTGGTATTTTGATAACTTTTGGCCTTAAATAATTATTTGATACAGAACGGTGGTTTTTGTTTCTTACCTCGCTTTCTTCAAAATCAATCTGCTTATATAATGATGAATCCCATTGTATCGAGTAGCTAATTGCCGCGTGCAACATTCATGGTCTTAAAAGGTGTATTTTGTGTATAGTCCTGCATTGAAGCGATTAAAGCAAGTTGTAATGGAATCATAATATTATTATGATATGCAAGTAAGACCATATAGATAATCTAGGCAAGGAAAAACCTTTTAACTTTCCTCATTTGTGTGTATTTTACTCTGGCAAAGAGGATGCATTTGTGTGAATTTTACTCTGAACGTTTGCTTTCCTTATTTTTGTACAAGCGAAATAGAAATATTCATGGTCAAAGATCCATTAGCCTGCATTCCAAATTTAGAGTTATTTTTGACCCAAGATGGAGGTGGTAGATCTATTTATGATGGTACATGCATGAAATTTTGTACAATATACGTTTCATTTTTTTCTATGATTGACAGAAGCTGTGCTTGTAGTTATTTATATGTATCTGTGCGTGTAGTTGGTATTTCTATGTATGATGTAGTTTGTCTAAAATATGTAGTGGTGTGTCTTTACAGTTCCTTTTGTTTTGGTATGTTTTGGTGCTTTCGAATGCGGCAAGTTATCATTATTGCTGTTCAACATGGTCATCTTATTTCCTATTTGCCACTTACTTAAAAAGCCAACTTAGTTCAGTTAATAACCGAAAAGAGTAAGGGAGAAACACATACAGCTTTGTGTTATAGTCTGACGTGTAGATTATGCATTAAAATCTGAAGTTGCAATACGTGCTGTTAACATCACTTCTTAAAATTTGAATTATTCATATCGATTTTTAAAAAGTGTGCGTCATAATTGGTCACAAATTTCAAAAGTCGTGAAAGCACAAGTGTTTAAACACATATCCACAATATTCCAACACAGACCCGAAATCTAGATAAAGTAGAGAATAAAAGTGAAAAAACAGTAAAATTAAAATGGTAGAATGCAAGAAAGAACACAAAGTTTATAGTTGTTCGGCTATCTTCGCTTTACGTTCACTTTTCAATCCTTTTATTCTTTTTATATTGTAGTTACAGTTACAAGTCTTTGAAAATCAATAACAAAAATGGTCCAATTTATAGGTGTAGATTCGAAAATATCCGCCCCAAAACCTGAAATACCTCTTCTCATGCGTAAGTGAGTCAACAAGATCGATTCAGAACGATTTAGGATCGATGCGTATTCAATTCGTATCTATCCCAAAGTGGTCCAATCGAGCTGAGATCGATCATGAAGGTTCTCGAGTGCATCAGGAAGCTCGTCTCAAAATTTCATAGCGTTTGGACTCGTAGAACGAGAGTTGTGATTGATGCAAGTTGGTGTCTGCATGAAGGCTGAATATTTCTTATCGATCAATCCACTTCAATCCATTTGGTATCCATCCTATTCGCATCGATGACGTGGCTCGGAAACCCAAGGGAGATCCATTTTTGATGCCAAGTTGACTGCTTTTTCATCCAAACACGTTCCATTCGTATCGATCTAAGATGCTTATTTCGCATTGATGATCCGATGACCTTTTCGTATCCATCGATCAATCCCCCTTCGTATCCATCAACATATACCTGCTTCATGTTCGTATCGATCCCCTGCTTTGCCTTTCGTATCCATCGGTAGCCCCTTCCTTCGTATCGATCCAGCCATGACCGATACGAAATGTGCCAACAAGTTCTGCCGCATTCATCGATCGATGAGTAAGTATCGATACGAACCCATATCCATCAAGTCTGCATCCATCCAAGTCTCGCTTCTTTCGTATCCATCTAGCGACGCAGCCTACGTATCGATCCGGTACCATGTTCTTCGTATCGATCCCATGTTTTGATCGATACGAAATGCATCAAGACGAAGACTGACCGATCCAAACCAAATGCCAAGCGCACGTGTTGATCCAAACTCGCATCCATCTGCTGACACGCCTCTATCGATACGAACCGTATCGATACGAACGACATTCATCGATCCGAAGTAACCCACGTTGATTGATACGAACAGTATCGATTTGAACCATATCGATACGAAGGTATCGATGCGAACCATTTCTCATCAACATTGATCCATCCATATGTCGATCATACAAACTCCGATTGACCTAAGATTTGAAACGTAGCCTCACCTAGTTTTGTCCATTATTCCCAATCGATCCTGTCTTGATTGGAGCTTGACCAAATTTTGATGATATCGATCACAACCTTGTTTCCAATCGACCTCCAATCCCGATATCCATCCTTTCCGACCAATTTGTTGACATCTCGACCTTGTCCAAATGGCGGGGTAACATTTGCCCTTCAAGACATGCCTTGTGGTAAGAAGGCGTGTTTTGAACAGCTCCGAATCCGACTTCTGAAGTCCATATTCCATTCACGGCTGTACCATTCGATCTATAATCCAATCCATTACCAAGTCATCATATCCGAGTGCCATAGCCTTATCCTCATCCAAATTTGCGGCTTCTCCGAGTCGATATCCAATTCTGAATCCAGTAACCAAATCCTTAGACAATTTCATATCCATCTGAACACAACAACCAAGTTCTAATCCATCCATATCCAATAATTGAATCCAGGACCTCTTCAGGTCGATATCCAAATCCGAGACCACTCCGGGTCCATACCCAATTCCTTAGCTATTCATAGCCAATATCCGAATCCATAACCTCTCTGGGTTCTTGCCAAGCGTAATCAACACTCGACGACCTGTATTGAATAACGCCTTGGGTTCCTGGTTCAGTGTTCCTGAACGTTGAGTAATGTCATGGCTTAAATCCTATGTCGAATCCTGATTGCTCCAGATCCTTGCCAAGTATAGTCCATACTTGATGACCTGAAATAGTAACCGATAATATATGGCCTAAGTCCTAGGCCGAATCCTTGTCTCTCCGGACCCTTGCCGAGCATAGTTCATACTCGACGACCTGAATAATTCGATTCGCCATGCTTGGACAAAGCGACTTACCCCCTGCCAGGCATAATCCACACCCGACGACCATTTGCCAAAAGCCAGATAAAAAATTTAATCGAAATTCAATCTAAAATTCAGATCAAATTGGAAAATCGGAAATCCATACCAAAAATTCAAACTAGAAAACAAGCATCCAGACTAAAGTCAAAATCAGAAAATAAACAAAACCAGGAGTTCGAACCAAACTCCGAAATCTAACCAGAAAAAAGCAAATGTCCAAACCAAAAAAGAAAAAACAAATTTCACAAACTGTAGCATCGCGATTTATCATCATCTAAGTGCATGCCTATGGGCTATCTCCGTCCCCGTGCATGAGTAAGTGACTTGACCGTTTGCCCAGAGTTTGCTACTTATTCCATATCATCCCTGTCAGTCGATAACCAATCGACCATCATTCCTGGGCATCGTGCCATCGTCGTTTGAGGTAAACGGTGGCTGCTTTTGTGCCCTCGACGCATTCTGAATTCCAACGTATTGTCGCAGACTCGCAGCTGACCTCTCCTTCCAGGCTCCTCGATTATATCCTTTAGATGCTTGCTACATAGCATATCAATGCTTAATAACGGTTAGCCAGAGTGCCTGTATTAGATATAAAAACTTAGCAAATGCCTAACTAGAATGCTTAAATCCGTGCCTAAGACGACTTATGAGATATGGTAAGAGAAGAAATCCCAATACAAGTATTTGAAAGTTTGGGTCCATCCTATGTTAAGAATGTTGGCTCTAATAAACTTCGGACACGATTGGCTCTGTGTAAATTAATAGGATATATTAAGAAATCTATGAAATATATTTTCTATAATACCGGGAAGCAAGTTATTGTTTCCCGGCACACTTTACTTCTAGAAAAGAAGTATCTGTCAAAAGAAATTAATAGCGAATTTATAGACTTACATTAGATCTGAGAAATTAACATAGGGGCTGAATCGGTCGAAGAATTAAATTCACCGTTATACTAAAGTATGCGACCTGTTAGAAGGTCCAATAGGAAATTTCATGCACCAAAGGGATATTATGGTTTTCTCATGAAAGAAAGAGGATCCTGCATAAGAGACACTTCCCTCACATTCTGGCAATCACTGCGAAGTAAAGACTATATACTTTGTCTTGAAGTTATGAAATACGTAATAGATTCCATGTATGTGTAACGATCCTGAATTTTTGCCGTCTTGAATTTTGAATATTAATTTTTAATATTCAATAATACGGTATTTTAATAAAAATAAAATCCCTAATAAAGGATAATTGGTAATAATATATAGCTTTTAAGCCAAGGTAATATTTTGAATTTTCAGATTTTTATTCATAAAATAGGAAATTGGTTTAATTGGAATTTCTTATATATATATATATAATATATATATATATATATATATATATATATATATATATATTCAGAACAACATAATTTATATATATAAATTGGAAACAAATTCATAGCAAATAAATGTAGATGGATAAGAAGGATATATTATAAATAGAAATGATTTTGGCTTATGAACAATATAGTGTATTATAAACACAAGAGTATAAAATTATATTTTTCCTACGTATATACATGTTAGTTTAAGGGGGAAGAATGTAAAAGTATATCTGTAATATTTTTAAACATATAAAAATGGTATGCTAAAAACAATATACGTAATGGTAAGTGAAATATATATGTATATGAACTAAATAAATTTAGTGATCAAATATATATGTATATATATATATATATATATATATATATATATATATATATATATATATATTGAAAAATGGTGGAAAAGATATGCGTGAAAAATATGATGATAGGAATGAGAAAATTTATAATATCATTTTTAAATAAGAAATATTTTACAAAATAATGTTTGACAAAAGAATGTTATTTAGAATGCAATAGTACAAAATTTCGTTTGCATTGAATTAGACATTTTAAATACAAAAAAAATGTAGAAAAAAATGTTATTTAAAGACGGAATGGTAAGACTTTTAAGTGCCTTGAGTTATATATATATATATATATATATATATATGTATGTATGTATGTATGTATGTATGTATATATATTAATAGAAACATACATACATACATACATAGATATATATACATACATACATACATACATACATATATATATATATATATATATATATATATATATATATATATAAATGAAGACTTAAATGGCTTATGTAAAACCACTTTTCATGTTGTTTAAAACATAAGAAAAGCATGATTAAGAATCAAGTGAAAGTAAAAGCAAGAAAAGGGATAAATGACCAACGTAAATCAAGCAGGAAAGTAAAACATACATATGCATTGCCAAGTCCAAGTAAATAGGTAAAAGAAAATATACAGCAAAAAGGAGTAAACAAGTAAAAATATATGCATACTTGTTCAAATAAATAAACAAGTAAAAGAAGTTATCTGGCCAAACATGGAAAGGATGATGCAAGGCAAACATATATATATATATATATATATATATATATATATATATGTATATATATATATATCAATTCAAAAAAAATGTGAAGAGTGAAAACAAACTTCATTTCAATTCACTCAAATATCATATTTCAGCAACCAAAAAAGTTAAAATCAACTTTAGCCACAAAAAACTACAACTTAGATTTTCACAAAATATTTTCAATCTATCAAAACCTTGTACAAGCTTGCAAATTCCTCTTGAGCCCCAAACTCTTGTACGCATACATCATTACAAACATGTATGTATATATAGAGAGGGGTGTGATAATTCAGTTGTTTTCAAACAACAAAGCCTGTAAAAAAAATAAAAACTCTGTAAGACAAAAACAAAGCATAGTAAAAAGAAAGAAGCATCTGTTCCTTCTTAAATCCAAAGAAAGGCAAGCCTATTGAGTATTAGATCGAAAACTAAGTTCAAACTGGAAGTTTTCAAGGAATCTCAGCATGGTTAAGGTGAGCATTTAAATTTGTTTGCTTGGAATGTTCAAAAAATTTCTCGGTCATGTTCAAAACATAGGATATTTCTATATATGACTAATTTCAAAAATCAATATCTCCTTGCTCGATTTGAATTAGTAAATGATGTGAACCGATGAAACTTTTGTTTTCGAGTATAGAGTATGCTAAAAATAGTTTGAAGCTCCTTCATTTTATATATTGTGTGTAATGGCCAAGTAACAGTAAACAACCACAATTTTGACGAATTTCAACATGCTTAAAACATTGAATCAGTTATGTCGTCATGATTGCAGCATAGAGATCGGATTTATAGTGAAGAAAACATGATTTTTAATAGCTAGGATTGTAAGAAATGGTGAGATGATCGGAATTGGCTAAAAATAATATTTCATAGAGATATGGTCGATAAGGAGGAGTATGGCATACGTGAGGAGGAGCAGGGGAACATGAGGAAGACGTTCACCATGGCCATTGATCGATTATAGCTTCGGTGGGCGATGGCGATGGGTTTTTAGGGTTTAAGGGAGGATCGAAGTGGTTGTCGAATGCGATCGAAATAAGGCGAATGCAAGCGACGAGGGGAGTGCGCTCTTCGATTGGAAGTGCGTGAGTGGTTGGGCTTTCGAAGGGCGAAGGAGGTTGGATTAAGCGTGAAGCAAGAAGATGGGACGAGGGTGATATGGTTGATGGCGGAAAATATGGGATCATGCGTTTGTTCGATTTAGGCCAGTGGTCGTTGGAGGTGGAGCTAAGGGAAGGACGTGATCGAGTTTTGGACGAGCCGTTCGCGAATGGTCTCGGTTGGTTGAGCAGAGGCGAGGGTGGTTCATGTACGTGCACACGTGCATGCATGTACAGGCAACATTTAGTTTTGGGGAACGATGATCGAACGTGGAAATGGTGCTGATGAAGCTTTGGGTTGGTCTTGAATCGCACGTGTGGATGGTGTAGTCATCGAAGAGGATAGCAAGGTGATCGAAGCTTGATGCATTGATTTGGATTTCATGGTTTTAGCTGAGATTTTGGCAAAAAAAGATAGAGAAGTAAGGGAGGAGAAGAGAGAAAGGGGAAGTGGTTATTGATCTAAAAGAAATGGCTTGGCCCATATAAATAAAAATAAATAAATGTTTGTTTTAAATAGGGTTTGAATACTTTAAATTTTATTCTCTAGCAAACCGTAAGTCTGTTTGGAGTGAAACTTTTTGCAATAGGTTTGTATCGACGAACACTACGTCGTCGTAAAATGTGTTGACAAGTTCGAATAAGTGAAAATTCAAGGTATTTTAAAATGGACAAAAAATAAATCACCCGATTGAACGAATTTAGTCTTTTAAATTTATATGACTTGTCTATTGAAGTTATTTGCCCAGATAAAAATAATAATGAGTTAATTAAAGTTAATTTTGATGATTTGACATCGGTTTAGCGGAAGAAAACACCATTCCGCTAATTAAATTAATTGGACTCATATTGGCAGAATAAATCACCGTTCTGCCATTATTACCGAATATGTTTGTTTTGGACATTAACTAGCAGAAATAAATCCTGTTCTGCTATCATATTTACATTAACATCTATTTATTATCATGGTAATTATATTGGGCAATATGATGTTGAATTGATTATTAAAAATGAATTGATGAGAGTATCTGAATTTGTTGTTCTGAATTGTGATGGAATGGATGGTAACTTGGATAAGTACCACTGGAATTAATAAGCCGCTTTCAAATTTGGAAGTTGATTTTGAATCCAAGGATTGTTTCAAGAATAATTATTTTATGATTCTTAAAAGTTATTTAAAAAGTACTTAATTATGGCTTTCAAGTTTTCTAATTATTTTTAGTGTTTAAAAGTATATTTTAATTACTATGAAAGGTTATCTTATAATTATTTGTTTAAAGTTAATTATTATTTAAGAATTAATCAATATTATTATTTCAAAAGAAAATTTATTCAATATTAATATTGCTTTATACAATAAACTTTTATAAAAAAGTATTTTCCTGAATTAAACTTGGAAAATCTGCATAGAAAATTTATAATTATTATTTTGAGATAATTATTAAATAAAGTTATCGGGAAGTAATCGTATACTTTCACAGCGAAAATCGAAGGCAGGGATTGCCTGCAGTTAACTTGGATTTCTCTAGGACAGTGACATAATTATTGAGCTGCGAATCCATGGTTGATACCGCATATTACTTTCCATATTTATTTAAAAGGTTTTCAAATATTATTGAAGGAAACTAGGTTCAGGGACTGGGATGTTTTTTTATAATAGGAACTAGGTTCAGGGACTAAGAATATAAAATAGGATGGGCTTTGGGCTGGCTGTTTTTTTATATACAGAGGTTAGGCTGATTTAAAACATATGGTTGATGGTGTTAATTAAAATAGTAATATTGATTAAAATGGATGGCTAAATTTAATATTAAATAATGTTAAGCAGTTTTGTTGTTTATATTCTCTTTATAAACTATATTTTGTATTATATTTGTAATGTTTATCGTCATTTTTTCATTAAACATACAAAAATCCAATATCGGGACCGAAACCAAAACTTCCAAAATTGACCGAAACCAAGCAAATTTCAAATAACCGAAAGCGAGATCGAGGCCGATTCTCGAACCTTGAAATATATACATAAACTATATTAACAACTTAATTTATTATCCGTTTATCTCGATAAATCTATCATACATTGCATTGTATAATTCTATTTTTAGCATCAAATAACTATATATAAACATTTTTACAACTATTTACAACTCTCCAAGTTGTCTTATGATATCTTTTATTTAAATCCATGTATTTGAACTACATATGGAATATCATATTTAGACTATTTAAATAATCCCAATAAATAGTTTGTCCGTTTTTCTAATAAACCCTAAAATATATGTCAATTTTAAAGCGTGTGTGTTCATGTTAACAAAAAAGATATTTTTTTCATTTAATTGTAAAAATGTATAGGTCACATACATTAAATTACTTACGTAAACAATAACGACTAAGTGAATTTGTAAATAAATTATAATCATGTATCTTAAAAATTTATCATGTAGCATGTTGCAAAATTCTGTTTTTAACTTCCAACTATGCATTAAGATTCATACAATTTTTGAAAAAAATGCTTTTCAGTTCTTTCCTATTATTTACCTGTAAGTCCATATATTTAAACTAATTATGTAATTTTAAATTTAACATATTTTTAAAAACCAATTAAATAATATTTTTTAATTTATCTAAAATCATTAAAAATATGACGGTTTCAACATGTATGTCATCATACTAAAAAATGATAAAATTATGCATAATTTTATAGTTAATTGGTAATGTTAATTTTGTTAAAAATAATTAAAATTTTGTAATAATAATTGTCTTGTTTACATATACTTAATTTTATAGTATACTTTGTAGCCTAAAGTATGTATATGGTATCATAGAAATTTATACTTTGTAGGAGTATAGTTTTCATAGTATTAACAATATATAGGCTGTTCAAATTCCTGCATCTTATGTGGAAAATTAGGTTTGAAGCCAACTTATGCGAATGTATTGCATTGCAGGTATAGGTCAAAAATTCCGTGTATCGTATTTCAACTATAACATATATTAAGAGCTATTATGTATCTTTCTCGGTTTCATAATTCCATATGGCAGTTAGATTGAAAAGGATTTTAGCACCAATTAGAAATGTGTTGGGAGTAAATATTGTGAAATTGGTCTATTATGTTTAAATTAAGCTTTCTTTGTCTTGCTTTTCAATTTTTCTTGTTACGAAGAGCTACTGGAGATTTTTAAACTTGATTAAGCCGCAAACATATGTCATGCTCTTGAATTTTGGCAGTTGTGAAGAGTTAGTGTAAGCATGTTGTTATTCGATAAAATCCTAAATGCATGGATCCCAAGTATCTATTGAAGCATGCTATTGAAACATTAAATCTTAAAGCTATCTTTTCTTAAAATGCTTATTTTTAGCCTGAAGTCCACGAGTTGCATTAAAAGGTAAGGAAGATGATGCTGATTGTCTAGATAATGAAATTACTTGCACTAATGATATCGAAGATGTAGTAAACCCATGACAACTTGGGCATAAAGAGGTTGCTAACTTATCTTTTTCGTCACGACATGAATCACAGCGTTGTATCCCATGTCTTACCTATGGAAACCAGGTACATAACAGCCTCTTTTGAAAAAAATTAGTTTACACCACAAGTGATTATTATTGATGTGGTTGCTAAATGAGTGGAAATTGGTGTAGGTTCAGGTTCAGTTCAACTTGCATGTACTCTACTCTATTCGGTTTAGTATTTGATTATAAAGTTAAGAAAGAAGAATTTAATATAAAGTTACTTACAGAAAACCTATATTATATTAATAATGTAAAATTAGTTAATTTTGAACCGCTCTTACAGTCTACCTACAAAAAGCACTAAACCCTATAATATTTAATTGATGTAGTGATATATAACATTTTCACAGAGTAACTTTGGAACTAAGAAAAATAAAAATATATTATGGGAAGGTGTATTTCTAAAGATATCGTTAGCAATAAGGAATTATTAGCAAAGGAAGCAATGAGCTAGCGACCTATGCTTCTTCTGAAACTCTATGGATCGCTAGTGACCTATGCTTCTTCTGAAACTCCAATGAGCTAATTAAGGAAGCAAAGGAAAAAGGTGCAAAGTCGCTAGCTCGTGTGCGAGCCAAGTCTATGGGTTGCTTGGGACCTATAGACAATGGGTCGCTAGTGACCCATGAGTTTGGCTCAGGTCGTGAGCTAAACCCCCCAGGGTCGTTCCTTGCGTACCTGCAAGCAGTTGATAAACAGACCTGGCCTAGAAGCTCTTCGATCTTTATAAACATCATCCTATCCGCAACATAAACGGGATCTTCTCCGGATTAGTTGTTGGAGCTCTGCTGAAACTATTTTTCACTCTTTAGCTCCCTCACAACAATCTCCAAAGGAATTCACTGTGATTCTTCAGTGGATTCCAACTTTGAAGATTCAACTCGTGATCAAATATCTCTTGTAACAACAGTCAATCCATAATAAAACTATAAGGTGGTCGTAGGCTTTTTTAACAGCCAAACCACTATAAAAATTCTTTGTCTTCTTTCTTTTACTGTTCTTTTCTATATATGTTATCTGTGATATTGCTCTCTCAGTACATGGCTGATGCTTTCAAACTCAAATTAGGGTGATGGTCCAATTTTTGGGTCCTATATATAGATCCTATTTCATGTTTCTTCACATCTTTAAACACCAGCCAATTTCACTACTTGTATATTTCACATATTTGTCATATTATTTAGAAATATGAGTATATTTGATGTAGTCGTACCTTTTCAAATATCATACCTAATTAACATATATTTAATCAATTAACAATTAGAAATTATTAATAAAAATTGATTGTATTGAAAAAACTACATTGGATATGATAATAAACATTAGATTTCGTCACAACAAAAAACAGTAACAAAAAACTGATCATATTACAAATTTTTGTTTACAAAGTTCGCATAATGAAAGTTGTAATAAATATTTTTAACGATTGATTTTCTACAGAAAGTAAATATGTTTTTAAAATTATTTGTATTTTGCAATTGTAACAAAGTGTTTAACAACTTTCTATTCTTGACTATTATATATTAATTTGTAACAATATTTATTTATAGTTTTCTTACTCATAGGTTGTAAATGATCTTGCTCATAGGTTGTAAATGATCACGCGTAAACACTTTCAATGAAACGTTGTTAACAACAAATAGTAATTATTAGCAGACACAAATATCTCTATCGGAGGTTATAGTGTCCATGCTAACTAGTCGTCCAAAAAAGTTGAAGAAGCATAACAAGGTAAAAAATGAAACTTCGTAAATTTAAAATAATCTTTAAAATTTGGAATTTTTCTAAAATTTCATCTACAATTGAGAAAATAAATGGTTCATATAACTTTAAGAATTTAGTAAACAAACTTTAACATAAAGGTGGACATTTAACCAATTTAAGCTATGTAACCGACCTAAAACATTCACTGAGCCAACTTAATGGCCGCACAGAATGGTTAGCCGATATTAATAATTAGTCTAATGATCAATCTTATCCAGTTTAACAGCTAGCCATGAACGCTACTTCATACTTTCAAAGTTCTTTATAACGTTTTCGATATCGCTTTACTTCATGGTTTCGGTAGCTTATTATCAAGTTTCCAATAGCACTTTACTTCATATTTCGATGACTCATTATTACGTTTCCGTTGGCCATTTACTTCCAAAATTTGAAAGTTCTTTATCAAAATTCATAATACAACAAAAGTTCTATTTCATAGTTACACCTGTGGAGAATATGCATTTCACGTAAATATATATATATATTTTATAATGCATTTTATTTTTTATTTTGGCCGCTGTACTGACTCAAACAAGATTAGCAGTCAGTTATGTGGAGAAATAACAACCACGAAATATCTTATGAACTAAAAATAAAGAATGAAATATTTAATATATTTAAATATTATATTTCTTAAAACAAAATTATTATATATATATATATATTATATAAAGCAAATACTTTGGCCAAATGGTCAAAATGATGCCTTTTTCGGAATATCCAAATTGCATTTCTCTAAAATTCAAAAGAAACATATACTATAGGGACCCTTTTGTCATTTCGATTCACCACTTCGCTATTGTAAGCATTATCTCACGATATACCGAGCAGTTTCCTAAATTCTCTTAATTATATACAAAATTGCTCATCGTTTAGCTTCTAGTCGTGAGATTCTTATGTTATTCTTTTTCTTTCAAATCTCACAATCATCAGGCTTTGGGTTTAAATTTGAATTTAGGTCGCGAGCTTGAATAATTTAATTTGAAGTCTGCTGAATCTAGCGTCCTGAGGGGATGATGAATACTTAAGCACTATCAAGTGGATTACGAATCAGATTACTATGAGATCGCCATCACTGCTTTGATTGTTTAATAAAAGGTGTGAAATTTTATTTTAAATTCAAATTATGGTTTCCTTCGGAACTAAAATTCTCTTCCCCTACCATCATTTTTTTGTACAGATTGATATGTTGCAAGATGGAGATGGCTCGTTCTTTAACAACTTTCAATCTATCAAGACGCACAAGTAATGTTATCCTATAATTTTATAATTTTATTTAGTCAAGTTGCCTATGTTAGTAACTATTCTAATGAATCGGTATCTTCCTTATTTGTGGTACCCATAGTATTCAAGGGATATGTTAAATCTGCAATGCATAGCAATCTTTGTTAGATTTCCAACTCGATATTTTTTTGTACCGACTACTTTTTTCCAGAATCAGGTTTACTTTATATTGTAAGTGCACTGAATTACATTAACAAATTGCTTTTGGCCCTTTTTATACATTATGATGAATAGAAGTAAATATCTAAGTGGTCAACAATTTAGAGGCTTTTTATCAAATGTTTGTAACAATTATACATAAAAGATCCTTGAAGTTTATAGAACTAAAAATATTTTAATGATTCAAATGAATTCAAAGTTGAAATAACTACATGCAATATAATTTCCTTTTAAACAACCTAATGGACAGGAGAAATGATCCCAAAAAGAGTTGATACTAGCTGCATGACATTTGTGACATGATTGAGACTTTTCAATAATAGCTGGATAAGAAAGTACAAAACCTAAGTACTTTGTAAATAAGAGGAAGAAAGAATAACAAGGATAGTAAAGCAACAAATGCAGTACACTTTCCCTACTTCTCTGTCAACCAAGTTTTTGATTAAATTTCTCATAATTTGTATCAAAAAAGGTTAGTGGTAATGATAAGGCTATTATAGTCGTGGATGCAGCATGACATTGTATTCTTCCGAAGTTCAATAATGAAGTTGGACATTACATGTATTTTTCTGTATTTATTGATAAGCTTTATTTTTCTAAACCGAAGTTGTACGAAGTCCTTACTTGTTTATATAGTTTGCATATGTGTTGTGTGTCTATACGTTGCAAATTTGATATATTTGATGCATATTTGTCAAAGTATGTGTAGAAATAATCCGTTTCAATATTCTACACATTTAGTATTGGCATGTCAGTCCATATTTTTAAGCTAAAGCTGCACGTATTTGTCATGAACGGTTGTAGCACAGGGAAATGTATCTTAAAAGAAATGTATTATCAAGTTGAAAACATAAAAAATCTACAAAAATGTTTCAATGTTGTAAAATATCGTTTGGTTATTGATCTATATCACAGTGATAAGATAGATAAGTGGCTTCCAATATCGTTATGATTTTTTTTCGGTGTAGTTCGTGTATTATTAACATACTAAATTATAAATTTGTCCAATTGATTATGAACGTAGTAAGCTTCCTAAAATATATGTCTAGAAACATTAAACTAAATATACTAATCATATGGATGATACTTAGATAAGTATATGTTTGAAACTTTGTACGATGAATGCATGTTTAAATAATTTGAAGCTGTTTGAACAAGTAGACACAAAAAAATAGGAATGTAGAATGCTCCTTTTGCATTTATTGGATTTCATATAAGTAGTACTAAAACAATAGTAATCAAATATAATTATGTGAAGGCTATTTTGCATGTTTTGACAGTTAATTATAAGCTGATGATGTGATATTAGCTCATTGATGATTTCCACGTGTACACATAAGGTACCACTTGCACAATATATATAGTAATGTTACCATCACCCTACAAATATAATATTAATTAATGATCAAATAATAAGGATTTGATGTTAAAAACTCTACCAAATTACATGTGTTTATTAAACCAAACTATAGATTAGAAGGTTTAGAAATTTGCTACCGATTAAATGTTATGTTAAATAAGTTTTTTGAAGAAAGCATGTTGGAATAAGTTTATCCTTGCCATATAAAGTTAAATATGGAATTATTGAAAATAAGAAGTTTGCGACCAATTTTTCTTATGCATGTCCATCGGGCATGCCTTGGGTACTGGACCATCGTCGTATAATCTTAAACCTAATGGTTCACAGATGAATCAGTTTAGGGGAGATATGAATATTTGTAATAAAACTTATTAGTAAGAGACATTGTTAGATATTACTAAGGCACACCCTATAGACGTTTAATGCACTTCATATCTAAATCATTGGTAAATGTTGGATACGGATGATCTTCGGCTGAGCCTTGTACTTCATCACTATCTTAAAGACGTTTCGGCGTTCTGCTCAAAGATGCAAGCAGTCGAACAAACGCCGTCGCCTCTAGGATAAAATAACCTCTCTCTTTGTTTGGTTTTGTAGTATCGATCCGTCTGCACAAACGGAATCCGCTCAGTTGCACTCAAAGTTGTTGCTCGGTTTTTTTAAGAAATTTCATGGAGAAGAAGAATGGTTTGCTGCAGAAGAAAATGTTATTCGTATTTTTTTGATTTCATCTAACAATCAAGTTTAATAGATGAAATACCAAGTCGAATGTTTTACTGAGTCGTGGACTAACCGGTGACTCAAAACTCGGATTTTAAGTTTTACCATCTCAAAAAAAATAACGGTCAAAAATGGGTAAAAATTTCGTCCAAAAATATAAGTGCTACACCACAATAAGCCCAAGCCCGATCCCGGATCGGGTCGGCCGGTCGGCGCGCACGCGTGTGATGGTCAATCATGGTCTCTCTACTCATAAAAGAGCATCATTGGGTGCTCAAAGGGTCCAATTTAGCTTCTAAGTATCAAGTATAAATACTTGATTCTTTTATAAAGTCATACAATGTGGGCTATTCACATATATGTGAGCCATTCTCACTCCGCCAATTTTTTAATAATTCATCTAAAATTTTAAAAAAACATTTCCACCAATCCCCCAGTTGATTTTTTTTAAATATTTTTCAAGCAGCGTCTGAAAACATAAAATTATGCATAAACGAATGTGTCTTTCGACTTGAACCTTTGCATATTGGATAAGATTCAGTTTTTACTAGAGTGGCACATAGACTTGAACACTATTCATGATATCAAACCACATACAATCTTTCTGGAGTGCAATCAAATAAGCCCATGCATTTATAGCCATGCATATCTATCTCAGTTTAGTGAATGTTATAAGAATTTTGCCCAAAATTCCATAGAAACAGCCACATTTCCACATCAGGTACTTCACTCTGTATAGAGTATAGATCTCATTAAGAGTTTCTATTAACTCATCTTCTAACCACTTCAGGAATACATGCTTCAAAATATATAAAAATAGTATGTTCAACTCATATCACTTCATAACTTGTTCTTACCCATTGAACCTAGTTCTTGGGATCTCTAGTTATTAGGTCGGGTTACTATTGTCCGTGACTCAACAATCTAAGGGCAATAGTCACCTTCTTTTAGAGGTTCTAAGGACTTTCTCTCTGGCTAGTCTTTTCATCAAAGGATCATCTAGATTTTCATCACTGCGTATGTGATCCACTCTAACAACTCCTAAGGAGAGTAGCTCTCTAATAGTGTTGTGCTTACGACGTATCTGTCATCTCTTACCGTTGTAATAACGGTTTTGTACTTTTGCAATAGCCGTGGTACTATCACAATGTATCAACACAGTTGGTATCGGTTTTTCCCATAAAGAAATCCCAGCCAGCGGATTTGTTAAGTAATCTGCTTCTTACTAGCTGTGGCTAGTGATATTATCTCAGACTCCATAGTGAACTGAGCCAAAATATTCCGTTTCTTAGACTTTCAAGAAACAACTCCACCGGCAATGCTAAATATATAGCCACCAGTTGCTTTCGAATCATTAGATAAAGTATTCCAATCTGCATCGGTGTATCCTTCAAGGAGCTGATTCGAAAGCTTTATCAAATATCCCATCAATGTATCCTTCATCAATGTATCCTTCAAGTATCCCAATATACTATTAGATATATAGCCACCAGTTGCTAAATAAATAGTTCGTTTTAGGTCCTGACCCTTTCGATAGCATGTCGGTGCTCTATACTAGGTCTACTGGTAAACCTGCATAATAATCTCATGACACAGACAATGTCATGTCTAGTACAATCAGTGGCATGCCGAAGGCTGCCAATAATGCTTGCATAATCAGACTGTCTTGCACATTCACCAATGTCCTAAATAGTTTTACACTAAGATCATATGGTGTACATGCAGGTTTACTGTCAAAGTAATTGTATTTCTTTAGTAACTTCTCAATGTAATGAGATTGATCCAAAGAAATTATCTTTTCTTACCTATTAATCTTAATTCCAAGGATTACACTCGCTTCTCCTAGATCTTTTATATCGAAGTTGGCACATAACAAAGGTTTGACATTGTTTATAGCAATAATGTTTGACCCTAAAGATAAGTAGATCATCTACATACAGACATATAATAGTGCAAATGTAGTTCTCAGATTTACAGTAAATACATCTGTCACTTTCATTAACTTTAAAACCATACAAGATTATTAAGTTATCAAATTTCTTATGCTATTGCTTAGGTGCTTTTTTTAAACTATATAATGATTTATCTAACTTGCAAACTTTATTTTCTTAACCAAGAATTACAAAGCCTTCAGGTTGGTCCATATAAATTTCCTCTTCTAATTCACCATTTAAAAAAGCGGTTTAATATCCATTTGGTGTATTATTAAATTATGAATAGATGCTAGTGAAGTTAGTATAGTTACAGGTGAAAAATTGTCAAAAAAGTCTACATTTTCTTTTTGCTTAAACTCTTTAGCTACTAAACGGGCTTTATATACAGCTGGTGTATATTGGATAAAGTATTTTAATCATTGGATAACAAAGCTTTAGTCATCACATCTCTGCAACCCATCAGTGGTTAGTATATGTTGTTCTTCTCTTTCCTGTTTCCAAAATTATGTGTATTTTTTTAATAGTAACTTAGGACTTTGGATTCTTTTAAAATAGGTTGGGCATGAGTTCGGTATTCTTTTAAAATAGGTTGGGCATGAGTTCGGTACCTACCACAAGCAAAAGACGATTTGGCTCTTTGGCTACATTGCAATTAAGTTTTAAATATATGCTTTCCGTATAATTTATCCATTATTTCCAAATTATTTTTTTATGTAGTGAGAGAAAATTGAATTAGGCTTCATGAAGTATGTTGATGTTGACACCGAAAGTTATTTTATGGTTGACAAACCCGAATTGTCACTGGATGTGATATGTATTTGCTTACATGCATGGTGGATTATGTTAATAGATATATTGAATATGATAGGAGCATTTTTTACATTTATTTTTGTAGCTAAAATACACGGAAAACCAAAACATGCTTTAGTGGCGACTGTTGGTAAAATTTTAGGTAATGATCCTACGCTATGTACAAGGCTATATTTAAATAATTAGTTTGCGGTTACATGCTCAAAAATCAGATCTTACCCTTGGATGAGCATAATAAAACCTACCAACTTTAATGCAGCTTTCTCCTTTACCTATCTTTCATTTAGGTTAAGTTGGTTGCAAATAAACACATATTGTGACGCCCCACCTCTATACCCACGCTTGCCAAGGACACTACAGGGTAATGCCTCCAACTAACACAGAAAATAAGGCTGGATAGGAGCGACCATCTATAGCCTTGCTCTAACTATCTATTGAATAAATCGACAATAATCATATAAAGCAGATCGACATATCCAATGAATACTTAAAACAAAACCATTGGTGGTTGGAGGATTTATCAGAGCAGAATATAACAACTCAAATGTAATATACATCACAGAACAGTAGATCATCATATACACACATATAGATACATAACAGAGTATACAAACTAATACACGCCGAGTGGTATAGCAAACCAAAATATACAGACGAATCAAAAGAATACATATATCAGAGTTACAATAAAAGGACTACAATAAAAGCTTTAACAAAAAGGAACAAGCTGAATAGTCCATGCGCAAGCAAAATAGGCTAAGTCTAAAAGCACCTAACCTGAAACATCTCGCTCTGACCTGAGTATAAAATACACGGGTCAGTCTAGCTAAACAAATCAGTCAGATAAACTGAACAACAATAAACCTGCAAGGTTACAAGGTATAACAAATATCTCTAAAAGAGATAGCACAATCATCTAACAAAAGATGAATCATATGGTAACAAGACAAGCCTCATATCATCGGCAACATAGATAAACAAAGGGTACAAATATCCCAAATCAAGCCAAAAAGGCAAATAACAAATACCAGTGAAGGTAACACAAGTTCCACGAGGTAATCGCTACATATCATGCGGCTCAAAAAGACCAACACCGAAGGGCGATACCTAAGGAATATACGTATCAATGAAACATTGGAAAATTGCTCGAGCTCAGTACTGTATAAACAAGGATCCATGAGGCCGAAGACTCCAAACCCAAATATCACTTGAGCGGCTCATAAAGACCTAACTCCGAAAGCGATACAATAGGGTAACAAACCCGAAGGCACAAACCCGGAGGTACAAACCCGAAGGCAACATACCTGAAGGCAACATACCCGAAGGCAACAAACCTGAAGGAGACAGTCCGAAGACACTATCCCAAAGGTAACAAACCGTAGTGGTGAAGGTCCGGAGGCCTAGTACTGGACACCGCTAACTGGCAGAATGTGTCATAACTCTCAAAAAGGAATCCGAAAAGTGTTAACGTGAGTCCCATAACCACTCGTTCGCATTAAACGGTTTACTATCCGTCAGTCAATTTCACACTCAAAGCAGTACAAAGTTCACCTCATATCATAGGTAAACCAAACCCGAAGGTCAAAACGATCAGTTGAATGGGTCGGGGATTAATCGGAAGGATAAACGCACAGATTCATGGTCCGTGTTTTGCCCAACCATTTAATCACCCTTCCACTTCGCTCGAAGTGCGAAATTGTGCGTGTGTTTTAAATAGAATTTATAAATCGAAGAAGCGAACTTTTAATACAATTTGAAGAAATCATTTATAAAAACCCATGAATAAATTCAAAAAGGAACCATCAAGGTCAAATATGCATAAACAACTAATTGGAATCAATATGCATCGATCAAATTTGGAAAACTAAGAGAACAAGGCAAATTGGAAAAAGACAATAGATTCAGACGTCTGAAAGAAGTGGTTCAGACGTCTAAATCTGGAAATTAATATGTTTTCCAGAACAGAATTCAGACGTCTGAACCTAAACTTTCCGACGTCTGAAATAGGCATTATTTTGCCTATTTTCTTTCTGGTTGAAATTTAGCACTTTCAGACGTCTGGAATATAAACTCAGACGTCTGAATCTGGAAATTAAAATCTTCCCCAGAACAATATTCAGAGTCTGAAATAGGGTTTCAGACATCTGAAACCTGATGGTCAGGCATTTGCTGAACCTAGGCCATCTATGGCCAAACAAATCGAAAGCAATCGGATGCGTGTTGATTATGGGCTTACGTCAAACGACTACCAAACCTTAACGACACACCCAAACACTCCGAACAACATAAACATCAACCATATAAGGTTTTACATAGTTTTGGCTTCAACAATCAATATTTGGCAATTTCACCAAAGCAATCCAAATCGAAAGCAAACAAACATGTAGCTATATTAGGAATTCATTTCTAATAACCCAAGATAGCTGTAAACATAAATATGGGATAAAAATCTCACCTAACATCAATAATATCAAGAGAAGTAGATGTGAGTTCAAAACTCACCTTTTAATTCAAAACAAGAATAGAGAAGCTCAAACACAAGAACAAGACCAACCACTCTCCACTTCAACTCTTCTAGCTTCAATCTAAGATCAAAACAAGTATTTTCCTAAGTTAGGTTTATGAAATTTTCTAAAATTGAAGGAGAAAGAGTTGGAGAAGATGAAGAGGAGGCTTACCAATAGCTTCTCTTTGATTTTGGAGCAAGAATTCAAGTTTGCAAGGTAAACTAGGGCTTGGAATTTCTATTTCCCATTCTCTTCCCCATTTTCAGTTTTGCTTAAGCTTAAGAAATGAAAATGTGTGAATGGAAGGAGAGAAAGGGCTGAGTTGGTTTATAGAATAGTTTGGGTGAAACCCAAACCCAAAAGCCTACTTAGCAAATAGCAAAATTCGACTTACTCCAAACATATCAAAGCTTATACTCAAAAAGATCGCAAATGCCATTTTGGAATCAAAGGAAATGGTTTCGAGTTCCAATTCGGCCATTTGCAAAAAGTAACTTTTCGGGCCTAAATCCGACTAACGACGCTATATTTAAATAAAACATTTAAATATATAATCGTTAAATATGCGGGTTGTTACAGATCTCCCCTCCTAACAAAATTGCGTCCCCACAATTCCTAGAGACGATATTTGTAACAACTACATACATACATCATTCAAGGGAAAAGAAAATAAGTGTGAGATGAAAAGATATTTTCACCGTTTCCAAGCAAAGATAGAAAACCCGGATAAGATCGCTCAATAAACTCTTTGGTTTCCCAAGTACAGTCATTGGGAATAGCGGACCATTGAACTTTAACGAGCGACACATCCTTGTTCCGAAGGTGTCGCACCTCCGTCTCAAGTACGCGAATAGGCTGCTGTACAATAGATAAGTCCGGTGAGATCTCAAGCTCAAGCAAATCAGGAGAATCAATAACAGAATCCGAATCCCGAAGACACTTCCGAAGTTGCGAGACATGAAACACGTCATGAACGCCAGATAAATGAGAAGGAAGTGAAACTCTATAAGCCACATAGCCAATACGTTCAGTAATAGAAAATGGTCCTATATAGCGAGGAGCCAATTTTCCAGTCGTACTGAAACGCATAACCCCTTTCAAAGGAGAAACACGAATAAAAACAAGATCACCAATCGAGAACTCGAGAGGCTTCCTACGGTTGTCCGCATAGGATTTCTGGCGACCCTGTGCCTCTTTCATTCTCAACCGGATAAGATCAATCTTTTCAGAAGAGTCACGAACAAAATCTGGACCAAGAATAAGCTTCTCCCCAAATTCCAACCAACAAGAAGGTGATCGACATGGCCTTCCGTATAAAGCTTCGAAAGGAGCCATACCGATACTGGATTGAAAACTATTATTGTAGGAGAACTCTACAAGAGGTAGGTGATCCTTCCAACTACCACCGAAATCAAAAATACAAATACGAGAAGATCTTCCAAGATACGATTCACCCGTTCAGTCTGTCCGTCAGACTGCGGATGATAAATTGTACTAAAATTAAGTTTTGTTCCCAAAGCTTGCTGAAGACTCTTACAAAAATGACTCGTGAATAAAGGATCACGATCACTCACAATAGAACTAGGAACACCGTGAAGTCTCACGATTTCCTTTACATACAACTTAGCCAAATGCGAAGCAGTCCTATTAAACTCAATAGGAACAAAATGAGCAGACTTGGTGAGGCGATCAACAATAACGCAAATGCTAGAATGGCCCGATCTCGAACGAGGTAGGCCGTCAGTGAAATTCATAGAAATCTGATCCCATTTCCACAATGGAATCTCTAGAGGCTGAAGAAGACCAGAAGGACGCTGATGTTTGGCCTTAAAACGCTGACAAATTATGCAATTACTCACATAACTCTCCATATCGCGCTTCATGCCTTCCCAACAATAAAGACGACGCATATCGGCATACATCTTACTACTACCAGGATGAATGGTATACTTAGAACGATGACAGTCATCAAGAATATCATGCCTAAGTGCAAAATCATAAGGCACAAAAAGACGGTTCTTCTTGCGAAGACACCCATGAGAATCAATGCTGAAATCCCGCAACGCCTCACCACAGGATTTAGACTCACAAAGCTGAATAAGATGCAACAAATCAGGATCACGCCGCTGGGCATCGGCAATACGATCCAATAAATTAGGTCGAGCTTCCAAACTAAATAATAGAATAGGAGAGTCAGAAGGTGAACCTCGATCCCGAATTTCACAAAAAGATAGAGTCTCAAGAATATCCCATTCGGCAAGCATCATAGAAACAACAGCCGAATGTTTGCGACTAAGCGCATCAGCAACACGATTACCCTTTCCAGGGGTATACTGGATATCAAAGTCATAGGAAGCAAGAAACTCGAGCCAACGCTGTTGTCTCATATTGAGTTCCTTCTGAGTGAACAAGTACTTCAAAGATTTATGATCGGTATAAAGAATGAAGCGCTCGCCTAATAAATAGTGTCGTCAAATCTTAAAGGCAAAGACAATGGCGGCTAACTCAAGATCATGAGTGGCATAGCGAACTTCATTCGGACGCAGTTGCCTAAAAGCATAAGCAACTACCCGATCCTTCTGCATAAGAACAGCACCGAGACCACTACCACAAGCATCAGTGTAGACAACAAGATCATGATTCCCCTCGGGAACCACAAGAATATGAGCATTAGTGAGAAGTTCCTTTAATGACAGAAAGGAAGCCTCACACTTGTCAGACTAAATAAAAAGAATGCCTTTCCGAGTAAGGCTGGTGAGAGGAAGCACAACCCGGGAAAAATCCTTAATGAACCGACGGTAATAACCCGCCAATCCAAGGAAACTACGAATCTCATGCACATTCTCAGGCCTCTTCCAATTCTGGATGGCTTTGATCTTTGAGGGATCGACAGAAATGCCATCGGAAGATACAACATGGCCTAAGAACTTAACCCTATTCTCCCAAAAATGGCATTTGGAGAATTTGGCTCTAAGCTGATAGTGACGAAGAGTACTCAAGACAATACTCAAGTGATGAGCATGCTCAGCTTCAGACTTAGAATAAATAAGGATATCATCAATGAACACAAGGACGAATTTATCGAGATATTCCCGGAATACTCGATTGATGAGATCGACAAATAAAGCAGGAGCGTTCGTCAACCCGAACGGCATAACGAGCCACTCAAAAGAACCATAACGAGTGCGGAAAGCGGTAAGAGGAATGCTATCCTCCGCGACTCGTAACTGATGAAAACCTGTGGCAATGTCGAGCTGAGAAAAGACCTTAGCACCACTCAATAGGTCGAACATATCATCGATCCTAGGCAATGGATACCTATTCTTGATGGTTAACTCGTTAAGTTTGCGATAGTCAATGCAAAGCCTAAGGGTTCCATCGGACTTCTTCACGAAGACGACCGCGGATCCCCACGGAGAAAAACTGGACCGAATCAACTGCTTGGACTCAGGATCCAAAAGCTGCTTCTTGAGTTCCTCATTTTCCCTTGTAGACATCCTCGTGGGAGGACGACTAACTGGCTGCGCGCATGGAATGAGATCAATGCGGAACTCAATTGCCCGCTTAGGTGGCAAACCCGAGACAGGCTCAAAAACATCAGAAAAGTCACAGGCAATAGGAATACGAGATATATCATCATTATCCCGCGAGTCAAGAGAATATAAAGCCATTTCAGAATTATACACATCCCGAAAAATAAGAGATAGCTGAGTAGGCGAATCCGGATGTCGAAGATATATAATTCTCTCCGAACAAATAATCCTGGCATCATATCTTACTAGCCAGTCCATACCCAAAATCAAATCAAATCCCAAACAAAAAATAACGTGCAGACTCGCACGAAAAGAAAAGCCACGTAAAACAATCTCAACATCATCACAAAGCAGGTTAAGGGTCGTGGATTCCCCAATAGGATTCGCAATCCTTAAAGAAGTAACCGAACAAGAAACATCCAAAGATAAATCATCAACGAGCTTTTTCGATACGAAAGAATGTGATGCACCCGTATCGAAAAGAACTCGAATACTATGATCATGAAATAAAATAGAACCTTCCAAAATAGGTGGAGATATACCTTTGGGCTGAGAGGGACCTTCAGAAAGCAGCATAAAGCTTGCTAGACTTGGCACCAGCCGGAACAGTAGGGCAAGCTGAAACATGATGACCTTCCTTCTTGCAATAGCGGCAGAAGAGAGGCTTAGGACAAGCTCGAATAATATGATCAGGAGAACCACAATTGAAACACTTCCGAATGAAAGGTGTTCCAACAGACTGAGGCTGAGAACTAGAACCACCAGTCTTCTTCTTCTTAGAAGGAAAAGACATGGACTTCTGAAATGGAAACTGCCTCTTGTTGGGGTTCTTGGAAACCTCAAAATCCTCACCACTATCACACTCCTTCTCGACGGTTTCAAGATGAAGTGCTGAATCAACCAACTCCTCAAAAGAGAGCTTAAGCTGGAGCAACAAAGACTTCTTAAGATATTTCTTAAGACCAGAAACAAACTTCAAATTCTTCTTATAAGAAGTGTTAATGAATTCAAAACCATACTTAGATAAAGCCTAGAATGACGCAACATACTCAGAAACAGAAGATTTCCCTTGCTTCAACTAAAGGAAGCGATGGGTCAATAAAACTTTTTCAGATTCAGGAACGAACTTGAGTTGGAACCGCTCCCGAAACTGAGTCCAAGAGAGAGTAGACTCATCAATTTCGACTATAAGAAGCTCATACCAATCAAGAGCATGCTCTTGTAATAAGCTAGAAGTTACAAGAACTCTATCATGGTCAGAAAGATCCATGCGAGAGAAGATACGCTCGCACGTGCGAAACCAAGCTTGGACTTCAAGAACGGACTCGGATCCTTTAAACGACTTTCCCCCAAGATGAGTAAAATCACTGCACTGGCGTGCAAAGGCAGACTTGCGAGGTGGAGACACTCGAGGAGGAACTGGAGGCTGAGTGCTCCTAAACAATTCCAAAAACTGATTGGTAGACATATAAACGCCATCCGGATGTGAACCACTGGATTGCCCAGCATCCAAACGTCGTCCTCTGCCTCTTTCAGCCATACGCTGAAAGTAAGATAAGAACAAGATTAATCACAAGGTAGATACTTCAATACAGAATACTACGGAATAAAATGCATTCCTAGATGTATTCCCCAAATTCTATCTAACCTTTGATAGTAGAAGGAATAGAAAGGCACGATGATTCAAAAATTTGTATCACTTATACACTTTGATGTACCGTAATATGTGCCTCTATTCTATGTTTATCATATTTTGTCCTGAACCTCAGCTTTGATACCACGCTGTGACGCCCCACCTCTATACCCACGCTAGCCAAGGACACTACATGGTAATGCCGCCAACTAACACAGAGAATAAGGCTGGATATGAGCGACCATCTATAGCCTTGCTCTAACTATCTATTGAATACATCGACAATAATCATACAAAGCAGATCGACATATCCAATGAATACTTAAAACAAAACCATAGGTGGTTGGAGGATATATCAGAACAGAATATAACAACTCAAATGTAATATACATCACAGAACAGTAGATCATCATATACACATATACAGATACATAACAGAGTATACAAACTAATACACGCCGAGTGGTATAGCAAACCACAATATACAGACGAGTCAAAAGAATACATATATCAGAGTTACAATAAAAGGACTACACATAAAGCTTTAACAAAAAGAAACAAGCTGAATAGTCCATGCGGAAGCAAAATAGGCTAAGTCCAAAAGCACCTAACATGAAACATCTCGGTCTGACCCGAGTATAAAATACACGGGTCAGTCTAGCTACACAAATCAGTCAGATAAACTGAACAACAATAAACCTGCAAGGTTACAAGGTATAACAAATATCTCTAAAAGAGATAGCACAATCATCTAACAAAAGATGAATCATATGATAACAAGACAAGCCTCATATCATCGGCAACATAGATAAACAAAGGATACAAATATCCCAAATCAAGCCAAAAAGACAAATAACAAATACCAATGAAGGTAACACAAGTTCCACGAGGTAATCGCTACATATCATGCGGCTCAAAAAGAAACACAGAAGGGCGATACCTAGGGAATCTACATATCAATGAAACATTAGAAAATTGCTCGAGCTCAGTACTATATAAACAAAGATCCATGAGCCCGAAGACTCCAAATTCAAATATCACTCGAGCGGCTCATAACGACCTAACTCCGAAAGCGATACAATAGGGCAACAAACCCGAAGGTACAAACCCGAAGGCAACAAACCTGAAGGAGACAGTCCGAAGACACTATCCCAAAGGCAACAAACCGTAGTGGTGAAGGTCCGGAGGCCCGGTACTGGAGTACTGGACACAAACTAACTGGCAGAATGTGTCATAACTCTCAAAAAGGAATCCGAAAAGTGTTAACGTGAGTCACATAACCACTCGTTCGCACTAAACGGTTTACTATCCGTCAGTCATGTTGCATGCACATTATGTTGTTAGATGATGAAAGGCTATAAGCAAAAATAAAATAAAATTTAAAGTGCCAAGGCCTGCAACTTTACAATCCCATGGAGGCTCTATATAACTCACGTTACAAACTAAAAACACAGAAGCCCACATGTACACACTACGCACACACATATCGGTGAGGATCCGCTCAAAACTTTTGTTTGTTCTTTCACTCGATGCTCATGAATATTTGTATAAAAATGAATAAAGTGTAAATTTCACGATATTTTTTCATTACGATATATATTATAATAAAAACATAATTAACATGTGATTTTCACAATGAAATGAAGGTAGCTTGCATATTTATTGTTGTAAAGTATCACCTAAGTATTTAACCATTGTTTTACAATCAATGAATTTTTTTTGGTTTATATTTGTACGGACTACAATCCCTTTGCTATGAGATTTCATTTAATGTTACAATAATAGCTTACCATATGTATAAGTTATCTTCCACGTACAATATACTAAATACTACGACAATCTTCCCATGTAGTACAGTAAATACAAGTTTTGTTTGTACAACTTAGTTATCCATTCTTTATTTTCACAAGTTAGCTACTTGCATGTTATCTAATATTGATTTATACAAGAAAACAACATAGGAGTGGTTTGAATCAAACAAAAGATGCAAAATTCACTCCCAACCATAAAATTATAAAAAAACTCAATCAACTCCGAAATCACCTTCATATAAGTCATGGACGCCTAGAACCAATCTCGACTTATTCAAAGATAGGAATACAAAGATGAAAAAATGTTCGAGCCTTCAAAACACACTCCTCATAACATCATCGCTGATAATACACAACAAATGTCAACCAACGAGGAAGAAGCATGCACGAAAGTGGACTTGAACACTAGCCCTACTGCATGTAAATGTTGTCGGGCAGTGGAAAGGAATCCTAGAAATTGCTGGCAGTCTAGGCAAACAAGCTATCGGTCGAACACATTGAGAAGATTACAAAAATCCTACAAACAATGTTTTATAAAAGCAATTCCTCTCGAGCACGTGCATCGCACGTGCCAAAGTACTCGTGTGTATATATCTTTATATTTAATAATAGTTGTAACAGTTCCGGTGTCACACTTTTTTGGTATCAACATGAACTACTAAAACATCTCTTTATATATTATCAGATCTTAATCACTTAAAAATAACATCTAATATTAAATTTATTTTACAAATTTAAACACCCATAAAAGTAGACTCTAACAATTAAACATGCTTCACAAATCTAAAACGCTTCTAAAAATAGGATCTAAAATTAAACTTCTTTTACAAATTCAAAATACTTCTTTACAAATATACAAATCTTAATATCACTTGTATTTTTATTAATAGTTGGCTTAGAAACGCAAACATTCGATCCGACCGTAAACTTTCGAAAATACCCTTTACTCGTACATAATTTAACGCTCTTCTATACATGTTATCAAATCACTTAAAAATTGGATCTAACAAATAAACTCACTTTATAAATTTAACACGTGTCTTTACAAATTTTGATAAGCATTAATATCACTTAAAAATAGGGCTTGATAAATAGTTTTTTTTTTTTACAATTTCATAGCACTCAAATATAATCAAATCTTAATGTCACTTTCAAATATGATATAACAAATGAAATTCCTTTACAAATTATTTTTTTATTAACTAATAACAAAAAATATAAATTCAAACTACCAAAACAAATTAGATGCTGAAACTTAAAAGTAAAAATTCAAATAAAACCATGCGTGAGTTCAATGCAAAATATGACTAAATTTTTTTGAAAATTATTTTTTTGAGTTTTTCGAAACATATACAATTTGAAGAACTGCTCAGGCGACGAAGCCGTTAGCCTAGCGTCCGTTAGCCTAGTGTATATATATTGTTTCTCACGGTAATTTTTAAGAAATCTTTATTGTCATTTATTTATATAGATTTGTCGCAGCTCGGTCTAGTTTTATGCTTCTTAATCTTTCTGCCATCTTATTAATAATAACCCTACCTCGTATCTGTATTTTTTACAAAATCTTTATTGTCTTTTATTTGAGCAGGTCTATGGCAGCTCGACCCAATTTTACCGCTTGCTGCCGCCGCGCCGCACAAATAATAGCCCTCCTGTGTTTCTTACATCGCTAAGGTCAGAAAAACCCTAAATCGAAAAAATAATAATTCAATCGATCCCTTCTGATCTACCGCCGCTCAATTCTCCTCATTGCCATGATCTATTATCTGCCTTCAAGCGTCTTCGAACTCATAGGTAATTTATTAGGTTGTTTTTACAGAAAATTTCGATGGCACGGTATAGTATATATTTTGTAGTTTGCTCAGATGTGAATCGCTATTAATTTTTTCCTAAATATTTTGATAAGTTCAAAAAGATTGTTTGAATTTTTGTTGGTTCAGAAGAAAGTAGCGGCTGTTGCATGAGCCGAGAGATTTGTTGCTTCTGCGTCATGAGTGCAACCATCAGCCAATTTAAAGCTTGTTTTCATTCAAATGGGACTTGACTAAATTAAAGTTTGTTTTAAGCTGAGAATTGGGATTACAAATATTCCTTTCACATATTAGACAAGATCTATAGTGTTCTAGTTTACATTATTCCATGGCTTTTTTAATGGTTGGCCTAAAAATAAAAATAATAAATCAAAATTACAGTCAATTGTTACTTTCAGGTAGCAATTTCATATCATTTCTACGATATGAAGTCAATAGTGCCATAGTTATATGTACTGTGTATGGAACGTTAATGTTTGATATTAAACGGCATATTACCAATAATCTATTAAACTACGAGGTAATCATAATAAACTAAGACTGTTGTTGGAGGCAATAACCCTTCATGTGTTGATGATATAAGGAGTCAAACCCGTACAATTGATGTTTTTCTTCTCGATCGTATGCTGACAAGGAAATTTCCTGTAAAGTTATGTGCGTTTTCAGTCCTTTGTAAAGTTAAAGAAATAAAACATAATCTTATTTATATGTTTTCAAATATGATTTCATTTTACAGTATTGCTTAAAAAGTTAAATGTACACTTATAAACTAACATCTTATATTTCGCATATGTTGAACAGGTTGTACTGTCCGGTGTAAACTATTTTGCTTCTAATCGGATATTAAATGCTGAAGGCAAGGGCCCTGATATGTGCACAAGTTTAGCTGAAGCCGTTATGTGTGGACTCCTACCAGATTCCTCGACACTCACAGCTAGTTGGTCTGGTGGTAATACTTGCTGTCTTATTTTGTAGGCAAAGTAATATGAAATAGCGCTTTTTTAAGCTTGGCTGCTTGATATTAAGGTTTATTCATTATTCCCCCCTTCTTTCATCCCGATTTATCATTATTTTAACCTAGGCGTCTATTGCTGTTAAAACCCAATTGGTACTGTTTGAATTTTTTTGCTATTTTTAAAATTCAATTTATTAATTCCTTAGTTGGGTTGTATCGAATCTTCACTAAGTAATTAGATTACCACTTATTCTCATTGCTTGTACAATTCAATCATTACTACTGATTTTGGAGGTAACTAAACCATAATTGTTTTGATCTTTTAATAGATTACATATATTAGCATGTGCAGTTTGTTTCTAGTGGATATTTTTCTTGCAATCCAAATTTAAATTGATTTTAGGTTTATGAAGGGTCTTGTTAACTGTAGCTTGAATACATGTACATGAGCCAATTTGAAATATTTTATTTTTATTTTTATTGATCGATAAATAAGAATATGTTGTTGGATCTCAATTGTAGAAATCTTGATGTGCATGCTCATGATGATGTCACAAATGAATTAGGCACTAGCTTACGAATAGTTTTGTATCAATACATTATTTGTATTGCTTACACAAGTCTATTGAAGCGGTATCCAATTTTTTTTAAAGTAACCGTTCGCCATTCATTTTTCATAGCATTAACAACTGGGACCTAGTATTTGAATGGCACTATTGATTAAACCTTAAACATGTTCAAATGTGTAGATCATGGGTATTGGAGACCCGTTAGTTTCAAATACCTTAAACATGTAAAATGATATTAAACTACGGGTGTGTGCCTATTGCAACAGTTTTAGCAATGCCTAGATTTTGTTTTTAATTATGCATTTTTTAATAATGGGCAAAACTAATTGTAAAAGATTTACTTCAACGAGCAGAAAAGTTATAAAAGGCCTATTACAAGTCTTCTACGACGGTCAAAAACAGTTGTAAAAAATTACGATCTTATTACAACTTTGTCTAATATGGCTTCTCCAAAACAGTTGCAAAAGACCTATTAAACGGTCGTCAAATCATGAAAAGGGTATTTTGTTGTAATGTTGACCCATTAAAATCCAAATAGGAATTCTTTTTGAATTATACCCATTTCATTTGCTGTAGATCGGGTTAGTTCTAACATTGTCCAATATATATACACGTATAGGCTTATTTCATTAGGAATTTTTAAATCTTTGTCTTTTTATCATGCCTGTCTATGCATTTGGGAAGCTATGACAATTCTTTGTTGATTATGTGGTTTATGCGGAAGGCAATTCTCTAATTCATGTTCCTTCTGTCTTAATTTCATACCATTTCTTCCATGCATAAAGTAGATTGAAATTGATTATTCTAGCCTATTTTTTGAATATGTAGGAATATACACAAATATTTAGAATGTCGAATATAGAATAAATTGCAATCATGCGTCCTTTGATATAAATCGAAAACATGTATCTATGGTATATAACTTAGAATGCCAAATAAAAACTACGCATATTTACCATGACATTATTAACATTTATTAATTTTGGGGGTGCTAGGGAGCAACTCACGTGTATTTTGTTCTGAATAGTTTTGATATCCTCAACCATATATCAAGAAAGGCTATTCTACAAGAAATGTAAAATTTCCCTTTGCACCCAAGCATAATATAAAAATGATCCTTCAATCCCATTAACAACATACAAAATAAATGTTTATTATAAAAAATATATTACCTTAGTCTGGAGCGATCCCATTATCAACATACAAAACGTTTATTACGAAAAATATGTTACCTTAGTCTGGAGCTTTCCATAGTTCAACCGTGATTAGATTGACTGGATTTAGTCCCTAACCTAACATTAACATATCAATGATGTACAATTGGTATCCATATCCTACATTTTGAAATGCAAATTCCATAATCTAGCAGCAAAATTATCAATATAGTTATCTGCATAGGGTGAATAATCAAAAACTATAACCATACCGATAATTCATTGCATTGTAATAACGCATGACCTGAACTATCGTATAACTAATTCATATAGTGTTATTGTAATCATTTTATCTTGACCATTTAAAGTTTATAAGACTTCAGTTTTAAATTGGAAATGTGTATGGATAATGTTTTGTTCTTAGTTGTAAAAATATGAATAAATAAAGAGATCCTAATCATAGTGCTTCAACTCCAAAAGGAAAGTTGACAAGTTATAAAAATGAATGTGTGCATTTCAAATGATTAGTAGTATAACTGTATAACAAAAGATGCTTCACAAGTGGATACCAAGTTAGTAATATGCATTAGTGAAGTAATTTTAAAGTTTGAGTTAAGCACTCTTTTGGGTGGCATGCAAACCGATTAGTCTCATCTGGTATACACATAGTAGGTGCCATCGTTATCAAATTTTTTAAAATCCCGTTTTGGATAGGATCTCTCCCGTTCCGATTCAATTTACATATTCCGATCCAAACTCGTTTAAAACCGCAGTTGAGAAAAATCATTCAATGCATCCTTATATATTCAATATATTTATCATCCACAATTCTAGTTCTAGCGTTTTGTAAGGAAAATAATAATGAAACATGAGAAAAAACGGTATTTTAAGTTTTATATGTAAAGTTCTTACGTCATAATCAATTTTAAAGCATCTACAATTCTTAAAACATGGACCTTCTAAATCTACGATTTAAGATTTAAATCCCGTTTTGATTTAAAATTTGAGCATTACGATTTACGATTTGAATCCCGTTTTGATAACCTTGGTAGGTGCAACATTTCCAATATTTTTAACAATCATTATTATGCATCTCATTCATCTGTAGCTTTGTCTTCCTATCATGTCTCTCTTTTGAATCAGGGAAGCAATAACAAACCTTTGTTGAGTTTCCATTTTATGTAGTAAGCAATTTTCTGTTTCATGTTCATTAAACTTTAATGACATACCATTGCTTTCACGGACAGAATAGATTAAACCGATTATAATGGCAAATTCTTTTGTATACAAGGAAATAAGAAATTACATATATAGCACAACAATAGTAAGATGACATAAACTTTACGTGTCTTTAAAAAATTAAATGACACAGGTTATGTGACAATTTTAGAGTACAAATCACAGTTATCAAGGCGTGCGAGAGAAAGGCGCTAGCGCACCCCGTGCGCCTTTTTAGTTGCTGAGGTGCCTCGGCTGCTGGAGGTGCCTCGACTGCTGGAGGTGCACAAAAATTGTAGAAAGCACGCGTTTTTATGTGGCGACGAGGCTGAATAAAGCGCACCTTGGGTAGGTGATGTTATTTTTGCAGGCCAACTCTTAGTTGACCCAAAACCCAACATGTTTGCTCGTCGATATTGCAATACTTTTTATGTTATAAGACATATAATTGTTTTACGTATTTACTACTTTTTTTCATGTTTAAATACAAATAATTGCCTTTTGTAGTTTATGTCTAGCAGAAATAGGAAACTTAGGATGATTTTATAGTAACATAAGCTTAAATCCAAAAAGGTTTTCTAGTGAATTTTCACCAGTATTCCAATACAAATTAATTTATCGTTTATTGTTACGTTTTTTGTGGAATGCTTGAGCTACGTGTAAAATATTTATAATCTTATGTGAAACACGTGCAATAGATTCATATTCTGTACTTTTTGATGAAGAACCCTTGGTAAAAACGGCATTCATGAAACATTTGAAAGATGTAGTTATTTTTTTTTAAAATTTAACAGAGCTGTTCGAACCTACAAGAATTAGAGAAATTAAACATCTACACAAGTTTAAAAATGTAAACTTGGAGGTGAAATTAATAATAAGGATCAAGTATAAAGATCTGTACTTAGTTGGATTTAAAAAGAAGTGTCGGGTCAAAATGGAAAACTATCTTTATACGAGCTAAGGATTCATGCACAAGAGAAAAGGATAGATGATTTTTTTGCTACCGATACACAGACAACTATAGTTATATCAACGGTAAAAACGTTAGATATGTAGATCATTATACGTTTACAAAAGCAGCAAAACTTATTGCTTTTGAAGATGAAACTGGAGAATGTAAAACAAGTGTCGCGAATGCTACGAATGCTACGAAAGTGTAACGACTTACATATTGATTTCGTTTTAAGCGAGACATTTATTTTCCATTCTTTAGGTTCATCTTTAGAAGCACTAAGTTTTACTGTTTTTATAAACGTATAGTGATCTACTTATTTGACAATTTCATCGTTGATAACACTATAGTTGCCTGTGTATCCGGTAGCAATAGAATCGTATCTTTTTCTCCTGTTTAGGATTCTTAGCTAGTTTTCCATCTTGACCTGAACGCTTCTTTTTAAATCCAATTAAGTACATATATTTATATTCGACCTTTATTATTAATTCCATCTCCATGTTTACAACAATTTTTAAGTCAACATGCTTATCATTATTGTGTAGATGTTTGATCCCTCTAATGAAGTTCGAATAGGTCTGTTGGATTTTTGAAAAAATGCCTATTTTTTTGATGTTATACGAATGACTTTTTTTTTCAAGAATTCATCATAAAGTGTTAATATGGATTTATTACATGTATTTCATATAAGATTATAAATGTCTTACATGTACCTAGAGCACCCTAAAAAATGGTACGTAAACTTGTATTACAAAATCATCTTAATTTTCTTATTACTCTTACATACAAACTTTACGAGCCAATTATTTGTATATCTTTTAATATTTAAAAGTATTGTGTTCTAATCCAAGACCATAATGATATTATTTTATTGAAATACACCAAATTGTTAAATGGATACTTTAGTAAGATTAATGAATCACATGAACATTTTGTTTTCTTTTCACCTTTATATATATGTATGTGGATCCGACTTTGTTCATCTTCTTAAACCGGAAACTTCAATCAAATCTCTCTTGAAAAATTCTTGTAAGCTGTTATATGTCTAACTTCTAAAAGATATATCCAAAGTAATGATTACGGTAGATTTGTAACAATAAAAAATAGCCATTTGCAAGAATGAAACCTGTTTGGTTTGCGGATATTTTTTATTTTTTTGTGAATAATATCATACCATTTGCTTGTGAATTCTAATGCTGCAGCAAATTAGCCATTTTGCAACACTTAATTTTTACAATTTGTAACGATTGTTATCGTTACAATCTACAAACAATTTTTTCCATTGGAAAAGTTTTGGAATGCCTACATCGTGATGATAGTTGGTAATTGTGTAAATAAACTACAGTATGAAGGAGAGATTTGTATTTCTCTTTTTTATTTGCACATGTAGCATTTCTCATGTTTCTAACACACATTATTTACTCTTTTCTACAAAGCTAAGGTTTCGCTCCTAACAAGATTTTATGTTTTGTAACATTTGATGTTATAACCTTTATGGTTTTTTGTTGCATTATCAAATGCTTAATGCTTACCGACGTTTCTTTGTTACTGCCAATCTTGAAGATTTATTTTCAAAAATGTTTGTAAATAAGACTTAAAAGTTCTGTTTTTTATAGACATATATATATATATATATGTACATCATTTTCAAATTACACCATTTTAATAGATGTTACGGTAATGTTCAATGGTATTAGTACCTTTTTGATAAATAAATCACTCCACTCTCAATTATTTTGCATAATTAATGCACATCATTCTTCATGTAGATGAAGTACTGTTTATTTTAAAGATGCATGCCACAATATAACGTTATTAAAAAAATAATAACCAATTACATATTATTGCTTGTTTTCTTTTAAGAATACAAATAATTATTTTCTATTTCGATACCAGTCTAACCAAATATTAGAATAAGCCATTAATTGAAGAAGGTAAATCACTTCATTATTTTTCAAATTTGTTTGCTTCATGTATTGAGTTATTTTGTTCCCCATTTTGATACCAGTTTAACCAAAACGTTAGAATAAGCCATTAATTGAAGATTTATCATTTTGGTACACGTGCATTTATTTTCTAGCACCACAAAAAGGTTTATCATTTTTCATACTTTGTACTAAATTGTCTAAGCTAGTTGTTATTTTTGGGTTATAAATGCTATAATTTGATGTTATTAAATATGAAGAAGATGGTCAAAATACAAATTATAAGGATCCTTCTTGAAATACATAAAATGATAGTCAAATTAACATAGTTGACCCAAACATGCTCAATCATCATGTCAAAGTCAATTTCATGAATTTCTTCGACATCTCGCAATATCTTTCTATTCTATTATATTTTCTATCTCAGAAGATTTTCACACGGTGGTGTTAGTTTCTTACCTGGCTTTCTTCAAAATCAATCTGCTTATATAATGATGAATCCCATTGTATCGAGGAGCTAATTGCCGTGTGCAACATTCATGGTCTTAAAAGGTGTATTTTGTGTATAGTCCTGCATTGAAGCGATTAAAGCAAGTTGTAATGGAATCATAATATTATTATGATATGCAAGTAAGACCATATAGATACTCTAGGCAAGGAAAAACCTTTTAACTTTCCTCATTCGTGTGTATTTTACTCTGAACGGTGGCAAAGAAGATGCATTTGTGTGAATTTTACTCTGAACGTTTACTTTCCTTATTTTTGTACAAGCGAAATAGAAATATTCATGGTCAAAGATCCATTAGCCTGCATTCCAAATTTAGAGTTATTTTTGACCCAAGATGGAGGTGGTAGATCTATTTATGATGGTACATGCATGAAATTTTGTACAATATACGTTTCATTTTTTTCTATGATTGACAGAAGCTGTGCTTGTAGTTATTTATATGTATCTGTGCGTGTAGTTGGTATTTCTATGTATGATGTAGGTTGTCTAAAATATGTAGTGGTGTGTCTTTACAGTTCCTTTTGTTTTGGTATGTTTTGGTACTTACGAATGCGGCAAGTTATCATTATTGCTGTTCAACATGGTCATGTTATTTCCTATTTGCCACTTACTTTAAAAGCCAACTTAGTTCAGTTAACAACCGAAAAGAGTAAGGTAGAATCACATACAGCTTTGTGTTATAGTCTGACGTGTAGATTATGCATTAAAATCTAAAGTTGCAATACGTGCTGTTAACATTACTTCTTAAAATTTGAATTATTTATATCAATTTTAAAAAAAATGTGCGTCAAAATTGGTCACAAATTTCAAAAGTCGTGAAAGCACAAGTGTTTACACACATATCCACAATATTCCAACACAGACCCGAGATCCAGATAAAGTAGAGAATAAAAATGAAAAAACAGTAAAATTAAAATGGTAGAAAGCAAGAAAGAACACAAAGTTTATAGTGGTTCGGCTATCTTCGGTTTACGTTCACTTTTCAGTCCTTTTATTCCTTTTACATTGTAGTTACAGTTACAATCATTTGAAAATCAATAACAAAAATGGCAGAGCTTCGCGTAGGAGAGAAGAAGATCCCTTTTTAGTTGCGTATTCAATTCGTATAGATCCACAAGATCGATTCAGAACGATTTAGGATAGATGCGTATTCTATTCGTATCTATCCCAAAGTGGTCCAATCGAGCTGAGATCGATCATGAAGGTTCTCGAGTGCATCAGGAAGCTCCTCTCAAAATTTCATAGCATTTTGACTTGTAGAACGAGAGTTGTGAATGATGCAAGTTGGTGTCTGCATGAAGGCTGAATATTTCGTATTGATCAATCCGCTTCAATCCATTTGGTATCCATCCTATTCGCATCGATGACGTGGCTCGGAAACCTTGGGGAGATCCATTTTTGATGCCAAGTTGACTGCTTTTTCATCCAAACACGTTCCATTCGTATCGATCTAAGATGCTTATTTCGCATTGATGATCCGATGACCTTTTCGTATCCATCGATCAATCCCCCTTCGTATCCATCAACATATACCTGCTTCATGTTCGTATCGATCCTCTGCTTTGCCTTTCGTATCCATCGGTTGCCCCTTCCTTCGTATCGATCCAGCCATGATCGATACGAAATGTGCCAACAAGTTCTGCCGCATTCATCGATCGATGAGTAAGTATCGATACGAACCCATATCCATCAAGTCTACATCCATCCAAGTCTCGCTTCTTTTGTATCCATCTAGCGCCGCAGCCTACGTATCGATCCAGTACCATGTTCTTCGTATCGATCCCATGTTTTGATTGATACGAAATGCATCGAGACGAAGACTGACCGATCCAAACCAAATGCCAAGCGCACGTGTTGATCCAAACTTGCATCCATCTGCTGACACGCCTCTATCGATACGAACCGTATCGATACGAACGACATTCATCGATCTGAAGTAACCTACGTTGATCGATACGAACAGTATCGATTTGAACCATATCGATACGAAGGTATCGATGCGAACCATTTCTCATCAACATTGATCCATCCATATGCCGATCATACAAACTCCGATTGACCTAAGATTTGAAACGTAGCCTCACCTAGTCTTGTCCATTATTCCCAATCAATCCCGTCTTGATTGAAGCTTGACCAAATTTTGATGATATCAATCACAACCTTGTTTCCAATCGACCTTCAATCCCGATATCCATCTTTTCCGACCAATTTGTTGATATCCCGACCTTGTCCAAAAGGCGGGGTAACATTTGCCCTTCAAAACATGCCTTGTGGTAAGAAGCCGTGTTTTGAACAGCTTTGAATCCTACTTCTGAAGTCCATATTCCATCCACGGCCGTACCGTTCGATCTATAATCCAATCCATTACCAAGTCATCATATCCGAGTGCCATAGCCTTATCCTCATCCAAATTTGCGACTGCTCCGAGTCGATATCCAATTCCGAATCCAGTAACCAAATCCTTAGACAATTTCATATCCATCTGAACACAACAACCAAGTTCTAATCCATCCATATCCAATAATTGAATCCAGGACATCTTGAGGTCGATATCCAAATCCGAGACCACTCCGGGTCCGTACCCAATTCCTTAGCTATTCATAGCCAATATCCGAATCCATAACCTTTCCGGGTTCTTGCCAAGCGTAATCAACACTCGACGACCTGTATTGAATAACGCCTTGGGTTCCTGGTTCAATGTCCCTGAACGTTGAGTAATGTCATGGCTTAAGTCCCAAGTCGAATCCTGATCGCTCCAGACCCTTGCCGAGTATAGTCCATACTTGACGACCTGAAATAGTAACCGATAATATATGGCCTAAGTCCTAGGCCGAATCCTTATCTCTATGGACCCTTGTCGAGCATAGTTCATACTCGACGACCTGAATAATTCGATTCGTCACGCTTGGACAAAGCGACTTACCCCCGCCAGGCATAATCCACATCCGACGACCATTTACCAAAAGCCAGATAAAAAATATAATCGAAATTCAATCTAAAATTCAGATCAAATTGGAAAACCGGAAATCCATACCAAAAATCCAAACCAATATCCAAACTAGAAAACAAGCATCCAGACTAAAGTCAAAATCAGAAAATAAAAAAAACCAGGAGTTCGAACCAAACTCCGAAATCAAACAAAAAAAAAGCAAATGACCAAACCAAGAAAGAAAAAACAAATTTCACAAAATGTAGCATCGTGATTGATCATCATCTAAGTGCCTGCCTATGGGCTATCTCCATCCCCGTACATGAGTAAGTGACTTGGCCGTTTGCCCAGAGTTTGCTACTTATTCCATATCATCCATGTCAGTCGATAACCAATCGACCATCATTCCTGGGCCTCATGCCATCGTCGTTTGAGGTAAACGGTGGCTGCTTTTGTTCCCTCGCCGCATTCTGAATTCCGACGTGTTGTCGCAGACTCGCAGCTGACCTCTCCTTCCAGGCTCCTCGATTATATCCTTTAGATGCTTGCTACATAGCATATCAATGCTTAATAACGGTTAGCCAGAGTGCATGTATTAGATATAAAAAATTAGCAAATGCCTAACTAGAATGCTTAAATCCGTGCCTAAGACGACTTATGAGATATGGTAAGAGAAGAAATCCCAATACAAGTATTTGAAAGTTTGGGTCCATCCTACGTTAAGAATGTTGGCTCTAATAAACTTCAGACACGATTGGCTCCGTGTAAATTAATAGGATATATTAAGAAATCTATGAAACATATTTTCTATAATACCGGGAAGCAAGTTATTGTTTCCCGGCACACTGTACTTCTAGAAAAGAAATATCTATCAAAAGAAATTAATAGCGAATTTATAGACTTACATTAGATCTGAGAAATTAACATAGGGACTGAATCAGTCGAAGAATTAAATTCACCGTTATACTAAAGTATGCAACCTGTTAGAAGGTCCAATAGGAAATTTCATGCACCAAAGGGATTTATGGTTTTCTCATGAAAGAAAGACGATCCTGCATTAGAGACACTTCCCTCACATTTTGACAATCACTACGAAGTAAAGACTCTATACTTTGTCTTGAAGTTATGAAATACGTAATAGATTCCATGAATGTGTAACGACCCTGAATTTTTGCCGTCTTGAGTTTTGAATATTAATTTTAAATATTCAATAATACGGCATTTTAATAAAAATAAAATCCCTAATAAATGATAATTGGTAATAATATATAGCTTTTAAGCCAAGATAATATTTTGAATCTTCAGATTTTTATTCATAAAATAGGAAATTGGTTTAATTGGAATTTCTTATATATATATTCAGAACAACATAATTTACATATATAAATTGGAAACAAATTCATAGCAAATAAATGTAGATGGATAAGAAGGATATATTATAAATAGAAATGATTTTGGCTTATGAACAATATAGTGTATTATAAACACAAGAGTATAAAATTATATTTTTCCTACGTATATACATGTTAGTTTAAGGGAGAAGAATGTAAAAGTATATCTGTAATATTTTTAAACAAATAAAAATGGTATGCTAAAAACAATATACGTAATGGTAAGTGAAATATATATTTATATGAACTAAATAAATATAGTGATCATATATATATATATATATATATGTTGAAAAATGGAGGAAAAGATATGCGTGAAAAATACGATGATAGGAATGAGAAAATTTATAATATCATTTTTAAATAAGAAATATTTTACAAAATAACGTTTGACAAAAGAATGTTATTTAGAATGCAATAGTACAAAATTTCGTTTGCATTGAATTAGACATTTTAAATACAAAAAAATGTAGAAAAAAAATGTTATTTAAAGACGGAATGGTAAGACATTTAAGTTCCTTGAGTTATATATATATATATATATTAATAGAAATATACATGCATGCATGCATGCATAAATATATATATCTTTAATAATAGTTGTAATAGCTTTGGTGTCACACTTTTTTGGTATCAACGTGAACTACCAAAAATGCCCTTTATATATTATCAAATCTTAATAACTTAAAAATAGGATCTAACATTAAACTTCTTTTACAAATTCAAACGCCCCTAAAACTAGGATCTAACGATAAAAAATGCTTTACGAATTCAAAACACTTTTAAAAATAGGATCTAAAATTAAGCTTCCTTTATAAATTTAGAATACTTCTTTACAAATACACAAATCTTAATATCACTTGAAAATAAAAAATCATTTTTTTACCGATTTAAACATATCTTAATTAATAGTTGGTTTGGAGGCACAAACTTTTGGTCTGACCATGAACTTTCAAAATTTCCCTTTATATGTAATTTTTATTAATAGTTGTAATATATTTGTTGTCGCACTCTTTTGGTATCAACATCAAATATTAAAAATGCCTCTCTCATATATTATTAAAATTTAACATCGCTTAAAATTAGGATATGACAATTAAACTTATTTTACAAATTCAAAATTCATCTACAAATATTTATTAAGTCTTAATATCACTTAAAAATAGGATGTAGCAAATAAACTACTTGACAAAAAATTATATTAGTTAATAATAAAAATAAAAATTTAAACTTACGAGAAATTAGATATTGCAACTTAGAAATAAAATTTCAAATTATTTACGTACGATTCAACACAAAAATATGACTAAATATATGTGAAAATCACTTTTTTGAACGCATTAAATAAATATAATTTGTAGAAAAACAATTCAGCCTTCTTCATCACGCGCGAAGCGCGTGCCGTTACGCTCGTATATATATATATATATATATATATATATATATATATATATATATATATGAAGACTTAAATGGCTTATGTAAAACCACTTTTCATGTTGTTTAAAAACATAAGAAAAGCATGATTAAGAATCAAGTGAAAGTAAAAGCAATAAAAGAGATAAATGACCAACGTAAATCAAGCAGGAAAGTAAAACATACATATGCATTGCCAAGTCCAAGTAAATAGGTAAAAGAAAATATACAGCAAAAAGGAGTAAACAAGTAAAAATATATGCATACTTGTTCAAATAAATAAACAAGCAAAAGAAGTTATCTGGCCAAACATGGAAAGGCTGATGCAAGGCAAACACACACACACAGATATATATATATATATATATATATATATATATATATATATATATATCAATTCAAAAAAAATGTGAAGAGTGAAAACAAACTTCATTTCAGTTCACTCAAATATCATATTTCAGCAACCAAAAAAGTTAAAATCAACTTTAGCCACAAAAACTACAACTTAGATTTTCACAAAATATTTTCAATCTATCAAAACCTTGTACAAGCTTGCAAATTCCTCTTGAACCCCAAACTCTTGTACGCATACATCATTACAAACATGTATGTATATATAGAGAGGGGTGTGATAATTCAGTTGTTTTCAAACAACAAAGCCTGTAAAAAAATAAAAACTCTGTAAAACAAAAACAAAGCACAGTAAAAAGAAAGAAGCATCTGTTCCTTCTTAAATCCAAAGCAAGGCAAGCCTTTTGAGTATTAGATCGAAAACTAAGTTCAAATTGGAAGTTTTCAAGGAATCTCAGCATGGTTAAGGTGAGCATTTAAATTTGTTTGCTTGGAATGTTCAAAAATTTTCTCGGTCATGTTCAAAACAGAGGAAATTTCTATATATGACTAGTTTCAAAAATCAACATCTCCTTGCTCGATTTGAATTAGTAAATGATGTGAACCGATGAAACTTTTGTTTCCGAGTATAGAGTATGATAAAAATAGTTTGAAGCTCGTTCATTTTATATATTGTGTGTAATGGCCAAGTAACAGTAAACAACCCCAATTTTGACGAATTTCAACATGCTTAAAACATTGAATCAGTTATGTCGTCGTGATTGCAGCATAGAGATCGGATTTTTAGTGAAGAAATCAGGATTTTTAATAGCTAGGATTGTTAGAAATGGTGAGATGATCGGAATTGGCTAAAAATAATAATTTATGGAGATATGGTCGATGAGGAGGGGTACGGCATACGTGAGGAGGAGCAGGGGAACGTGAGGAAGAGGTTCACCATGGCCATTGATCGATTATAGCTTCGGTGGGCGATGGCGATGGGTTTTTAGGGTTTAAGGGAGGATCGAAGTGGTTGTCGAATGCGATCAAAATAAGGCGAATGCAAGCGGCGAGGGGAGTGTGCTCTTCGATTGGAAGTGAAAGTGCGGTGTGTATACGAATGCACGTGCTAATATAGTACACACGGATCGTGTAATATGGACTATAATATAAATGCGGAAAATAGATGATAGTAGCAAAGTAAAAATAAGAATAGAAAAATCACACCAGAGATTTTTATACTGGTTCGGAGCACCGTCCTACGTCCAGTCCCAGACTTCTATCTGGATTTTCACTATTAACTATCTCGCTTTACCTGGAGGAACAGGTTTACAATACCCGAGCAAACTAACGGGATTTCACGCCTCTAATACACTGATGACCTCAACACTTGCCTTTTACAACACCGAGGACCTCAACACTTGCCTCTTACAACACAGAGGACTTCAACAACAATGAATATAATTGTTTGTCGACGTTTTGTGTTCTTGATAACACGGTTTTGTCACTTGTAGTACAAATTTCCTATAATCTTATCCTCAAAATATACGAATGATGTTTTGAAGATTAAGGAAAGTATATTACTTATTGAATCAAAAGATATGAAAATAATTTCAATGATTCAATATGCAATTAAAATAATTGAGAGCTTTTAGAATGCAGGAGTATGTAGAAAGTAAGATCAGAGATTAGAGTAAAAAGCATATACAATCATGTTATTTTAATCAATGATTTAGATGAGTTTATATAGAGAAGAATGGTTGTAACTCTTTGTGAGCAGTTGCCATTAAGAGTTATGATCTTTGATGAAAGGTAAGAGATGCAACCTTTGGAGAAAAGAAGTGTCTTTTGGAAAAATTGCTTTCTGTTTAAAAACGGTCGACAGGTTAAAAAGTGACCAGTAGACAGGAATTCAAATATATATACGTTATATGCATGTGTGCACGTTCAGTGTGCAAATTATGCAGGAACGGTCAACCGCATATATTATGACCGGTCGACCGGTCCCTGTAAAGTTGCACACTGAATGTGCAACTACAATTTAGTCGTATATATATTGATTTCCTTGAAATGCATGATTATTTGAGGATAGATTTTAACAAGTTTATCACTATTATAATATCAAATAATCAACCTACAATCTAGAGTACCATATGTAGCTCTTTATAGCCATAATGACCTTGTTTTGTCGATCGCCTTTATTTATTTGTCAGAAATCAAAACCTTCATAAAACTTGTGACTCAACATTCTCCCCCTTTTTGATTGATGACAATATATATCTGCAAATCTGAATCTCCCCCTGCGTATGTGATCTCTCTCTTTGAATTCTTATATATGTACGTTCCTGCAAACAATTGTTAGCCCTTTCTCCCCCTTTGTCATCGACAAAAAGGAGCAACAGATACTAGAATAGTAGAGAAGTGTAATTAATATGATATGCATAGCAAAATAAAACATTAACACATCCAAAACATAACAGAGTATGATACAGACCATAATGTCAAACGAAAAATAAGAACAACGACACTATTTAGTACAATTGTCGATGAATGTTTTTAAAGTGCTAAACCATAATAGAATCTAAGATGAAGCAGATCGTATCTCCTCTTCATCATCGTCGTCGTCATCATCATCATCTTCTTCTTCCTCATCATTGTTCCCTCTAGATGATTCTCCATGTCCATGACCACTCATACCAGTAGACTCGTCAGATGATGTCCAGGTGAAAACAGGAGCAGCAAGACGTTTTCCTGGGTCTTGTGCTTGAACAGAGGTGGATGTGGAACATGATATAGCATCGCATAGCATACCAAAGAATGACTTGACCTTATTGAAGCGCTTATCAATTTTAGAGTCCATGCGCTTGAGACGTGATTCAAGCAAAAATTGGTTACGCGCAATAGTTTCAAGTGATTCTTTTGTGGATGATTTTGATTTTAATAGTTTTACTTCATCGGAACGAGGACGAGAGGAAGTTGCTTTTTGTTTTCTTGGTCCTCTTTGTTGCCATTCTTCAAAAGGCATAATCTCAAGATAAGGTGGAGGAAGCTTCATTCGTTTGATGGTTATGGAATCAATGCATTTTGGTTTTGAGGTTGCAGAATCAGGAGGCTTTACCCCACAAGCTAACAAAAGTCGCATGATATATTCATTGTGGAAGAAATGAGGTCGTGTAGAGTTATTTACCTTGAGAATTTCATCAAAAAGCATGTGTACCCAATTGATTTGGATTTCACCATAAATAGCATAGAGAGCTTTGAAGTTTTCTTTATATACAGCATCATAATTTTCAAGTCTAGGAAAAAGAGAATGCATCAAAACACGATGAAGTAGTCTGGCTGTGGGTCGAAGTCCAATAGACTTTGTTCCATCACTATTGTCTTCTATGAACTGATGACTGGTACTATTGGGAGTGAAGACTTCGCAGAAAGTAGATGAAAACTCATCGCCTCGATTTGGTATACCAAGTATAGAGGCAATTCTAGCATGAGTAAGAAAAATTTGCTTGCCACAGACGACAGACCAGATGACTCCGTTTGGATTATCAGGTTGATACTCGTCGAGATTCATGTTGGCGTAAAACAATTTGATCATCAAATGATTTATCTCCACATTATTTTCTGAAAAATCTATCAATGGAGTAATGTTGGAATTATTGGCTAACCTCCGAACTCCATAAGCCGTGAAATCATCAAATTTGATGAAAGAGCCTGGATGAAACTTGTAATTTGTCATCTGATTCCATCTTGTTACAGCAATTGGACTTTCAAGCCACTTTTTGGCGGAGATGCTCAGAGATGAAGTTTCAGAGGATGTTCCTTTCTTGGATTTCTTTTGAGGAGGAGCCATTGTTGGAAGATTTGAGATTTGGGAATTGAAAATAGGAAACTAGGGTTTGTGATTTTGGAAAAAATAACAGCTTGAGTCAAAAGAGAAGGAGGGTAGAAAGAAAATGACGCATAGATATATATATATATATATATATATAAACTAAAAATACGTCAACCGGTCGACCAATGAATTATGGCCGGTCGACCGTTTTCAACCAGAGAGCAAACAGTCGACCTGTTTTGCATGCTGAGTAAGAACGTTTTATTTTGCAAGTTTTTATAATATATCAAGCTATATATATTATATTTCATTCTTAATACAAAATATAACCGTTATTACACAAGTGATAGATAAAGATATAATAACTATATATAAATCTAATGAGAAGTGGAAGGTTCGTCATTAGAATTATCGTTGTTTCCTTCAATACGTTTTGACCATGGACTCCAGTGTTTCTGAGCATCTTCATTCTTCTCATAGTTCCGATCCAAGAGTTAGGACTTTTAGATGTTGATGGCCTAGACGGCATTGGTTCATGCACGTCATGCTTGTTGGAACTACAGAAAAATGTTGCCAACTTTTCTAAAACGGATAATCGTGCCGATGTCCGTTGTTGCTCATGATAAAGTTGACTTTGCCCATAATGGAGCTGTCTCTGAAGATCTATTTGATGTTTCTGATAGTGGTGAATCTCATCGATTTGTGCTTTGGTACGAGGAGAACAAAACAGTGTCTTCTTCACTCGTTTTGAATTTGGAGTATTATCAGAAATACAAGAGCATTGATGATGACAACTTGGTTTTTGTTTTGGTGTTGTAGGAGAATAATATTCCTTCGACTCAGAACTCGTAATAGAAATGTGTGATTCTTGAGCACATTTATCACATATGTGAGCCATAGGGAATGTTGTATAGAATATTATGGTTAGATAAGAAAAGATGAACAAAATATGAAATTTTTGCAAGCTTATATACAAGTTTCTTATGTATAAACCTATGGATGTGAGTTAATAGAAAATTTTGACCAAGAAAACATAAGCAGAGACTTTATGTTAACTCTAAAAATAGCTCTCCTTCTAAAACTGAAATTATAAAATAAGAAAGGAAAGGACGATCACTAAAAGAAAAGAATGAGAAATGAGTAAAGAGAATTAACCATTAAATCAAGCAGTGGCTTATATTTAATGTAAAAAATAGTTTATGCAAAAGTTATGGTTAAAGAATAACTAAAAGAAAAGATGTTCTTTAGAAATTACTTAGTCAAGATTTTTTCTTGAAATTAAACCAAGCTCTCTTCGTAATCTAATAAAATTAGATTCGAGCAGAGGCTTAGTAAAAATGTCCGCTAATTGATTGTCAGTATGGACATATTCAAGACATATATTTCCTTTGTCAATATTATCTCGAAGGAAATGATGACGGATATCAATGTGTTTGGTTCTAGAGTGATTTACTGGATTTTTAGAGAGATTTATAGCACTAGTGTTATCATAGTATATGATAGAATTTGATAAATGAATATCAAAATCTTGAAGTGTTTGTTGCATATATAGTACTTGAGTACAAGAGAGAGCTGCTGATATATATTCAGCTTCACATGTTGATAGTGAAACACAATTCTGTTTCTTACTAAACCAAGAGACAAGTGATTTTCCAATAAAATGGCATGTACCACTTGTACTTTTTCTATCCGTTCGTGAGCCACCGAAATCAGCATCACTATATGATACTAATTCAAATAGACATTCTTTTGGATAAAAAAGACCGAAATCTTTGGTATTATTAAGATAACGAATTATACGTTTCACTGCTCGTAGATGTGATTCCTTTGGATCGGCTTGAAAACGAGCACATAAACAAACACTCATTATTATATCTGGACGACTAGCTGTAAGATAAAGAAGAGAACCAATCATGCTTCGATATAATTTCTGGTCAACATTCTTACCACTTTCATCTTTTTCAAGATGTGTAGTTGTACTCATAGGAGTTGGTTTACCAGATGTATTTTCTAATCCGAAGCGTTTGATAAGGTTTTCACAGTATTTTTCTTGATTGATAAAAATACCGTTTGAAAGTTGCTTTATTTAAAGTCCAAGAAAATAAGATAGTTCTCCCATATGAGACATTTCGAATTCTTTGGTCATAATACTTGCAAATTCCTTGCAGAGTTTATCGTTTGTTGAACCAAAGATGATATCGTCTACATATATCTGGATAACTAGAATATCTTTTCGAGAATGTTTAATAAACAAAGTTTGATCGACTTTGTCTATTTGAAATCCTGAGTTAATAAGATAGCTACATAGTCGTTCATACCAAGCACGAGGTGCTTGTTTTAAACCATACAGAGCTTTCTTAAGTTTGAACACATGGTCAGGATATTTTTCATGTACGAACAAAGGAGGTTGTTCGACATAGACATTCTCTTTGATAAATCCATTGAGAAAAGCACTTTTGACATCCATCTGATAAAGTTTGAAATTATGGTGACAAGCAAAAGATAATAGGATTCTAATAGCTTCTAGTCGAGCAACTGGTGCAAAAGTTTCTTCATAATCGATACCTTCTTCCTGATTATATCATTGTGCTACTAATCTTGCTTTATTTTTGGTGATATTTCCTTGTTCGTCAGCCTTATTTTTATAGACCCATTTAGTACCAATAACTGACTGATCAGTTGGTCTTGGAACAAGTTCCCAAACGTCATTGTGCTCAAACTGATTTAGTTCTTCCTGTATTGCAATGATCCAGTAATCATCTGTAGCAGCTTCTTTTGGATTCTTAGGTTCGATATTTGAGAGAAAAGCGACATGACCCATTTGATTGAGTTGACTCCTTGTTCTGACATGTGATGTTATTTCACCGATTATATTTTGGGCCGGATGGTCTCTTAATATTCTTAGTGGTGATTGTAACTCACATATTTGAGGAATATTCTCAATAATTATTTCCGAGTCAGAATCAATATTTGTGATGATTGGATTGTCAGTGACTATTGATTCGTCATCATCTGATATAATGTGAGGATGCTGATAGATTTCATCAAAAGAGACATGAAGTGATTCTTCAATAGTTTTGGTTCGTTTATTAAATATCCGATAGGCCTTACTTCGTTCCGAATAACCGACAAATATTCCTTCATCGGCTTTTGGATCGAATTTGCCAAGCTGGTCTTTCGTATTTAAAATAAAGCACTTGGAACCAAAAACTTTGAAGTATGAGATTTTAGGCTTCCTTTTGTTAAATAATTCATAAGGAGTATTCTTGGTAAGAGGTCTTATGAACACACGATTTAAAACATAACAGACAGTTGCGACAGCTTCCGCCCAAAAATGTTTTGGTAAGGTGGTTCCATTCAATAATGTTCTTGCACATTCTTGTAAAGTTCGGTTCTTCCGTTCTACAACCCCGTTCTGTTGTGGAGTTCTGGGAAACGAAAAATTATGATATATATCTTTCTTTGTACAAAAATGTTCAAATTCATTATTTTCAAACTCTCCGCCATGATCACTTCTTATATTTTTAACTTTAATCCCTTTTGATTTTTGAATTCTTTTGACGAAAGATTTGAAATGATCGAAAGTGTCACTTTTATTTTTTAAGAAAATTGTCCATGTATAACGAGAGAAATCATCAACAATTACAAGCACATATTGACTGTGATTTATTGATTTAACCCCAGTAGGTCCAAATAAATCCATGTGTAGTAACTCAAGTGGTTGTAATGTTGATATGACTTTCTTGGATTTAAAAGATGATTTGGTCAATTTTCCTAATTGACATGCATCACAAATGTTGTTAACTTTAAAACTCATTTTGGGTAGTCCTCTAACTAGATTGTTTTTGGCTAGCTTGTCAATAGTTCTGAAGTTTATATGACAGAAGCGTTTCTGCCATAGCCATGGATCATTGTCATTAGCCACAAGACACATATCTGAATTATGATTAATATTCATATTCAGAATATATATATTTCTGTCTCTATAACCTTCGAAAACCAAATTATGGTCTTTATCTAAAATACTACACTTATTATTCGAAAATGAAATTATAAAACCCTTGTCACATAACTGACTAATACTAAGCAAATTGTGTTTTAAATTTCTAACTAGCATGACATTAGTAATAAGAGGTAAGTTAGATGTACCGCAAGTGCTCACATTGCCTTTGCCGATGATATAGCCTTTTGAATTGTCTCCAAAAGTGACGGAGCCACCATCTGAGTATGTAATATTTGTTAATAAGCTCTTGTCTCCCGTCATGTGCTTTGAGCAACCACTGTCCAATATCCACTTTCCTCTTTTCTTAAGTGGGACCTGCAAAAAATAGAATTAAGTCCATGGTACCCACTTTTTATAGGGTCCTAAGAGTTAGGTCTTAGGAGTCCAAACCCATATGGGTCCGGTATCCCCTTTATATATATAATTATTATTAAAATGCACAGTATTCATGAATTGCTGAATGTATTTGTTCCTAATCAAAATTGTTATTTGTTTTAGGAACCCATATTTTGATAGTCTTGACATTTTTCTTTTGAAATTTCACAACTGGTTTTGGTTTGGAATATAATAAAGTAAGATTTTTCTTAGCTTCAGTTTTTTTGTAATTTCTTCTTCCTTTTATTTCCAAGATGTTTCTTGGTTTCTTGTTTGTTATATCCCAATCCTTGTTTGTCTGAAATAGATTGTGAACTTTCAATGATTTTTGTCAAATTTTCTCGACCTTTGTTAAAGTTAGAAACATTTTGAGTAATGTCATCAAACTTTGTTTGTAAGCTAGCTTTTTCTAGGTCTAGAATTTTGACTTTTGCTTTAAGCTCATGATTTTCAGTAGTGAGAGCATTATTTTTCTCTTTTTGAGCTTCTATTTCTTGGCTCAAAAGAGATATTTGAGAGTCAATATTAGATGATGATTCTTGAATATTTTCAAGTTCCTCTTCTAATATTTTCTTCTCATCTTTTAACATATCTCGTTCAAACTCTGCTCTACTTAAATCTGCTTTGACTACTTTTAATTGACGTTTCATGTCTTTATATTTGACTATCAATTCAGCATTAATATCAAGTAATTCATCAAATGAGGAATTTGTACCTCATCTTCTGTTGACAAACATTAGCTTGTTCATTCTCTGAATCACTTTCACTTTCTGATGAAGATGACTCTGAATCATCCCATGTTACTGAGAAGGCTCGTTTCTTAGATTTGTCCTTCTTATATTTGAATTTGTCATTTTCTGACTTCTTCTTTTGTTCTGGACAATCCTTCTGCATGTGTCCCTTTTTGTGGCAGTTGAAACATTCTATAGCAGATGAAGATGGTTTATTTGATCCAGGTTTCCTTTTATTGTAACGACTGGCTTTTCGATATTTTAGGAATTTTTTGAATCCTTTCGCAATGAATGCCAAATCTTCGTCTTCAGAATCTGATTCATTTTCATCTTTCTCAACCTGAAATGCTACATTTTTCTTTTCTTCTTTCTGTTCTTTTCTAGCCTGCAAATTTGCTTCATAGGACATTAAATTTCCTATCAATTCATCTGGCTTCATGACGGAAAGGTTATTAGCTTCTTCAGTTGCTAATACTTTTCCTTCCCATTTACTAGTCAGAGAATGTAGGACTGTTGAAACAACATCGAAATCAGAATACTTTTGTCCTAAGCCAATAAGTGCATGGTGAATAGTTTGAAACCGTGAATACATGTCATTGATTGTCTCATTTGGTTTCATTTTGAAATTGACTTTTCAGCATGGCTATTTTGGCTTGTTTAACCTTGTTAATACCTTCATGAGTGATTTTTAGTGTTTGCCAAATTTGATATGCAGTAGTGCAGATACTAACACGGTTATATTCATTTTGGTCTAATGCACAGAACAATATATTTATTGCTCTTGCATTTACGGCTGCTGCCGTTTTCTCAGCTGCAGTCCATTCTGAATAATCAGTTGTTGGATTCACTATTTCTCTTTGAGTGGCATTCCAAGCATCATAGCTATTTGATTGCATAAAGAATGACATACATGTTGCCCAATAACTATAGTTAAGACCATTGAAAAATGGAGGTCTTTGTGTCGATTGACCCTCCGTGTAAGTGGTGTTTTGAGTGCTAGTACTTACGTATTTGTCATATTACTATAATATATCAAATAACTGTGTTACGGTTATATGATGACCGTGCTCTGATACCAAATGAAAGTGCGGTGTGTATACGAATGCACGTGCTAATATAGTACACACGGATCGTGTAATATGGACTATAATATAAATGCGGAAAATAGATGATAGTAGCAAAGTAAAAATAAAAATAGAAAAATCACACCAGAGATTTTTATACTGGTTCGGAGCACCGTCCTACGTCCAGTCCCAGACTTCTATCTGGATTTTCACTATTAACTACCTCGCTTTACCCGGAGGAACAGGTTTACAATACCTGAGCAAACTAACGGGATTTCACGCCTCTAATACACTGAGGACTTCAACACTTGCCTCTTACAACACCGAGGACTTCAACACTTGCCTCTTACAACACAGAGGACTTCAACAACAATGAATATAATTGTTTGTCGACGGTATGTGTTTTTGATAACACAGTTTTGTCACTTGTAGTACAAATTTCCTATAATCTTATCCTCAAAATATACGAATGATGTTTTGTGAAGATTAAGGAAAGTATATTACTTATTGAATCAAAAGATATGAAAATAATTTCAATGATTCAATAAGCAATTAAAATAATTGAGAGCTTTTAGAATGCAGGAGTATGTAGAAAGTAAGATCAGAGATTAGAGTAAAAAGCATATACAATCATGTTATTTTAATCAACGATTTAGATGAGTTTATATAGAGAAGAATGGTTGTAACTCTTTGTGAGCAGTTGCCATTAAGAGATATGATCTTTGATGAAAGGTAAGAGATGCAACCTTTGGAGAAAAGAAGTGTCTTTTGGAAAAATTGCTTTCTGTTTAAAAACGGTCGACAGGTTAAAAAGTGACCAGTAGACAGGAATTCAAATATATATACGTTATGTGCATGTGTGCACGTTCAGTGTGCAAATTATGCAGGAACGGTCGACCGCATATATTATGACCGGTCGACCGGTCCCTGTAAAGTTGCACACTGAATGTGCAACTACAATTTAGTCGTATATATATTGATTTCCTTGAAATGCATGATTATTTGAGGATAGATTTTAACAAGTTTATCGCTATTATAATATCAAATAATCAACCTACAATTTAGAGTACCATATGTAGCTCTTTATAACCATAATGACCTTCTTTTGTCGATCGCCTTTATTTATTTGTCAGAAATCAAAACCTTCATAAAACTTGTGACTCAACAGGAAGTGCGTGAGTGGTTGGTCTTTCGAAGGGCGAAGGAGGTTGGATTAAGCGTGAAGCAAGGAGATGGGACGAGGGTGATATGGTTGATGGCGGAAAATATGGGATCATGCGTTTGTTCGATTTAGGCCAGTGAAGGACGTGATCGAGTTTTGGACGAATCGTTCGCGAATGGTCTCGGTTGGTTGAGCAGAGGCGAGGGTGGTTCATGTACGTGCATACGTGCATGCATGTACAGGCAACATTTAGTTTTGGGGAACGATGATCGAACGTGGAAATGGTGCTGATGAAGCTTTGGGTTGGTCTTGAATCGCGCGTGTGGATGGTGTAGTCATCGAAGAAGGTAGCAAGGTGATCGAAGCTTGATGCATTGATTTGGATTTCATGGTTTTAGCTGAGATTTTGGCAAAAAAAGACAGAGAAGTAAGGGAGGAGAAGAGAGAAAGGGGAAGTGGTTATCGATCTAAAAGAAATGGCTTGGCCCGTATAAATAAAAATAAATGTTTGTTTTAAATAGGGTTTGAATAGTTTAAAATTTATTCTCTAGCAAACCGTAAGTCTGTTTGGAGTGAAACTTTTTGCAATAGGTTCGTATCGACGAACACTACGTCGTCGTAAAATTTGTTGACAAGTTCGAATAAGTGAAAATTTAAGGTATTTTAAAATGGACAGAAATTAAATCACCCGATTGAACGAATTTTGTCTTTTAAATTTATATGACTTGTCGATTGAAGTTATTCGTCCAGATAAAAATAATAATGAGTTAATTAAAGTTAATTTTGATGATTTGACATCGGTTTAGCGGAAGAAAACACCATTCCGCTAATTAAATTAATTGGACCCATATTGGTAGAATAAATCACCGTTCTGCCATTATTACCGAATATGTTTGTTTTGGACATTAACTAGCAGAAATAAACCCTGTTCTGCTATCATATATATATTGACATCTATTTATTATCCTGGTAATTATATTGGACAATATGATGTTGAATTGATTATTAAAAATGAATTGATGAGAATATATGAATTTGTTGTTATGAATTGTGATGGAATAGATGGTAACTTGGATAAGTACCACTGGAATTAATAAGCCGCTTTCAAATTTGGAAGTTGATTTTGAATCCAAGGATTGTTTCAAGAATAATTATTTTATGATTCTTAAAAGTTATTTAAAAAGTACTTAATTATGGCTTTCAAGTTATCTAATTATTTTAAGTGTTTAAAAGTATATTTTAATTACTATGAAAGGTCATCTTATAATTATTTGTTTAAAGTTAATTATTATTTAAGAATTAATCAGTATTATTATTTCAAAAGAAAATTTATTCAATATTAATATTGTTTTATACAATAAACTTTTATAAAAAAGTATTTTCCTGAATTAAACTTGGAAAATCTGTATAGAAAATTTATAATTATTATTTTGAGATAATTGTTAAATAAAGTTTTCGGGAAGTAATCGCATACTTTCACTGCGAAAATCGGAGGCAGGGATTGCCTGCAATTAACTTGGATTTCTCTAGGATAGTGACATAATTATTGAGCTGCGAATCCATGGTTAATACCGCATAGTACTTTCCATATTTATATAAAAGGTTTTCAAATATTATTGAAGAAAACTAGGTTCAGGGACTGGGATGTTTTTTTATAATAGGAACTAGGTTCAGGGACTAAGAATATAAAATAGAATGGGCTTTGGGGTGGCTGTTTTTTTTTATACAAAGGTTAGGCTGATTTAAAACATATGGTTGATAGTGTTAATTAAAATAGTTATATTGATTAAAATGGATGGCTAAATTTAATATTAAATAATGTTAAGCAATTTTGTTGTTTATATTCTCTTTATAAACTATATTTTGTATTATATTTGCAATGTTTATTGTCACTTTTTCATTAAACATACAAAAATCCAATATCGGGACCGAAACCAAAACTTTCAAAATTGACCGAAACCAAGCAAATTTCAAATAACCGAAAGAGAGATTGAGGCCGAGTTCTCGAACCTTAAAATGTATACATAAACAATATTAACAACTTAATTTATTATCCGTTTATCTCGATAAATCTATCATACATTGCATTGTATAATTCTATTATTAGCATCAAATAACTATACTTAAACATTTCTACAACTATTTACAACTCTCCAAGTTGTCTTATGATATCTTTTATTTAAATCCATGTATTTGAACTACATATGGAATATCATATTTAGACTATTTAAATAATCCCAATAAATAGTTTGTCCGTTTTTCTAATAAATCCTAAAATATATGTCAATTTTAAAGCGTGTGTGTTCATGTTAACAAAAAGGATTTTTTTTTCATTTAATTGTAAAAATGTATAGGTCACATACATTAAATTACTTACGTAAACAATAATGACTAAGTGAATTTGTAAATCAATTATAATCATGTATCTTAAAAATTTATCATGCAGCATGTTGCAAAATTCTGTTTTTAACTTCCAACTATGCATTAAGATTCATACAATTTTTGAAAAAAATGCTTTTCAATTCTTTCCTATTATTTGCCTGTAAGTCCATATATTTAAACTAATTATGTAATTTTAAATTTAACATATTTTTAAAAACCAATTAAATAATATTTTTTAATTTGTCTAAAATCATTAAAAATATGTCTGTTTCAACATGTATGTCATCGTACTAAAAAAATGATAAAATTATACATAATTTTATAGTTAATTGGTAATGTTAATTTTGTCATAATAATTGTCTAGTTTACATATACTTAATTTTATAGTATTCTTTGTAGCCTAAAGTATGTATATGGTATCATAGAAATTTATACTTTGTAGGAGTATAGTTTTCATAGTATTAACAATATATAGGCTGTTCAAATTCCTGCATCTTATGTGGAAAATTAGGTTTGAAGCCAACTTATGCGGATGTATCGCATTGTAGGTATAGGTCAAAAATTTCGTGTATCGTATTTCAACTATAACATATATTAAGAGCTATTATGTATCTTTCTCGATTTCATAATTCCATATGGCAGTTAGATTGAAAAGGATTTTAGCACCAATTAGAAATGTGTTGGGAGTAAACATTGTGAAATTGGTCTATTATGTTTAAATTAAGCTTTCTTTGTCTTGCTTTTCAATTTTTCTTGTTACGAAGAGCTATTGGAGATTTTTAAACTTGATTAAGCCGCAAACATATGTCCTGCTCTTGAATTTTGGCAGTTGTGAAGAGTTAGGTTAAGCATGTTGTTATTCGATAAAATCCTTAATGCATGGATCCCAAGTATCTATTGAAGCATGCCATTGAAACATTAAATCTTAAAACTATCTTTTCTTAAAATGCTTATTTTTAGCCTGAAGTCCACGAGTTGCATTAAAAGGTAAGGAAGATAATGCTGATTGTCTAGATAATGAAATTACTTGCACTAATGATATCGAAGATGTAGTAAACCCATGACAACTTGGACATAAAGAGGTTGTTAACTTATCTTCTTCGTTACGACATGAATCACCGCGTTGTATCCCATGTCTTACCTATGGAAACCAGGTACATAACAGCCTCTTTTGAAAAAAATTAGTTTACACCACAAGGGATTATTATTGACGTGGTTGCTAAATGAGTGGAAATTGGTGTAGGTTCAGGTTCAGTTCAACTTGCATGTACTTTACTCTATTCGGTTTAGTATTTGATTATAAAATTAAGAAAGAAGAATTTACTATAAAGTTACTTACAGGAAACCAATATTATATTAATAATGTAAAATTAGTTAATTTTGAACCGCTCTTACAGTCTGCCTACAAAAAGCACTAAACCCTATAATATTTAATTGATGTAGTGAGATATAACATTTTCACAGAGTAACTTTGGAACTAAGAAAAATAAAAAAATATTATGGGAAGGTGTATTTCTAAAGATATCGTTAGCAATAAGGAATCACTTATTGTTTGTAGAGAGATTAACTGCTTATAACAATGAAGTACCTCCCCTATTAGATCAAAATTTTTAATATGGAAATGAAACCGTTATCCAGGTTTTTAGCCCAGCAGGATCCAACGGGAGACGGAAAAATCTCGTTATTAGAATGGTTTAGAATTTAACCAGAAAGGCAAAGGCAAGGAGTTAGCGAGAGCCGAGCTATACTACTAAGACAACGACTGGGATCGACTAAACCAAGAGACTAGCATTCTTTCAGCCCAATCAGCAGTTGAGCGCAAACAACTAGTAAATTGTCATAAAAACGGAATAAGAACGACACAAGGCTATGGAAAAGCCTCAAACTCCAAACTCTAGAAAAAAATCCTAAGTGCTTGGATCGCTAGCGATCCAGCGACCCATACTCTATGGATCGCTAGCGACCTATGCTTCTTCTGAAACTCCAATAAGCTAATTAAGGAAGCAAAGGAAAAAGGTGCAAAGTCACTAGCTCGTGTGCGAGCCATGTCTATGGGTTACTTGGGACCTATAGGCCATGGGTCGCTAGTGGCCCATGAGTTTGGCTCAGGTCGTGAGCTAAACTCCCAGGGTTATTCCTTGCATAACTGCGAGCAATTGATAAACAGACCTGGCCCGGAAGCTCTCCGATCTTTATAAACACCATCCTACCTGCAACATAAACGAGATCTTCTCCGGATTAGTTGCTGGAGCTCTGTTGAAACTATTTTTCACTCTTTACCTCCCTCACAACAATCTCCAAAGGAATTCACTGTGATTCTTCAGTGGATTCCAACTTTGGAGATTCAACTCGTGATCAAAAATCTCTTGTAACAACAATCAATCCATAATAAAACTATAAGGTGGTCGTTGGTTTTTTTAACAGCCAAACCACTATAAAAATTCTTTGTCTTCTTTTTTTTTTACTGTCCTTTTCTATATCTGTTATCTGTGATATTGCTCTGTCAGAACATGGCTGATGCTTTCAAACTCAAATTAGGATGATGGTCCAATTTTTGGGTCAACATTTATATATAGATCTTATTTCATGTTTCTTCACATCTTTAAACACCAACCAATTTCACTGCTTGTATATTTCACATATTTGTCATACTATTTAGAAATATGAGTATATTTGATGTAGTCGTACCTTTTCAAATACCATACCTAATTAACATATATTTAATCAATTAACAATTAGAAAATATTAATAAAAAATGATTGTATTGAAAAAACTACATTGGATATGATAATAAACATTAGATTTCGTCACAACAAAAAACCGTAACAAAAAACTGATCATATTACAAATTTTTGTTTACAAAGTTCGCATAATGAAAGTTGTAATAAATATTTTTAGCGATTGATTTTCTACAGAAAGTAAATGTGTTTTCAAAATTATTTGTATTTTGCAATTGTAACAAAGTGTTTAACAACTTTCTATTCTTGACTATTATATATTAATTTGTAACAATATTTTATTTATAGTTGTCTTACTCATAGGTTGTAAATGATCTTGCTCATAGGTTGTAAATGATCACGCGTAAACACTTTCAATGAAACGTTGTTAACAGCAAATAGAAATTATTAGCAGACACAAATATCTCTATCGGAGGTTATAGTGTTCATGCTAACTAGTCATCCAAAAAAGTTGAAGAAGCATAACAAGGTAAAAAATAGAACTTCGTAAATTTAAAATAATCTTTAAAATTTGGAATTTTTCTAAAATTTCATCTATAGTTGAGAAAATAAATGGTTGATATAACTTTAAGAAATTAGTAAACAAACTTTAACATAAAGGTGGACATTTAACCGATTTAAGCTATGTAACCGACCTAAAACATTCACTGAGCCGACTTAATGGCCGCACGGAATGGTTAGCCGATATTGATAATTAGTCTAATGATCAATCTTATCCGGTTTAACAGCTAGCCATGAACGCTACTTCATACTTTCAAAGTTCTTTATAATGTTTTCGATATCGCTTTACTTCATGGTTTCGGTAGCTTATTATCAAGTTTCCAATAGCACTTTACTTCATATTTCGATGGCTCGTTATTACGTTTTCGTTGGCCATTAACTTCCAAATTTTTAAAGTTCTTTATCAAAATTCATAATAAAACAAAAGTTCTATTTCATAGTTACACCTGTGGAGAATATTCATTTCACGTAAATATATATATTTTTTATAATGCATTTTATTTTTTATTTTGGCCGTTGTACTGACTCAAACAAGATTAGCAGTCAGTTATGTGGAGAAATAACAACCATGAAACATCTTATGAACTAAAAATAAAGAATGAAATATTTGATATATTTAAATATTATATTACTTAAAACAAAATTATTATTATTATATTTATATATATATATATTATATAAAGCAAATACTTTTGTCATTTTGATTCACCACTTCGCCACTATAAATATTATCTCACGATTTACCGAGCAGTTTCCTAAATTCTCTTAATTATATACAAAATTGCTCATCGTTTAGCTTCTTATGCATGTCCATCGGGCATGCCTTGGGTACTGGACCATCGTCGCATAATCTTAAACCTAATGGTTCACAGATGAATCAGTTTAGGGGAGATATGAATATATGTAATAAAACTTATTAGTAAGAGACAATGTTAGATATTACTAAGACACACCCTATAGACGTTTAATGCACTTCATATCTAAATCATTGGTAAATGTTGGATACGGATGATCTTCGGCTGAGCCGTGTACTTCATCACTATCTTAAAGACGTTTCGACGTTCTGCTCAAATGTGCAAGCAGTCGAACAAACGCCGTCGCCTCTAGGATAAAACAACCTCTCTCTTTGTTTGGTTTTCTAGTATCGATCCGTCTGCACAAATGGAATCCGCTCAGTAGCAATCAAAGTTGCTGCTCGGTTTTTTTAAGAAATTTCATGGAGAAGAAGAATGGTTTGCTACAGAAGAAAATGTTATTCGTATTTTTTTGATTTCGTCTAACAATCAAGTTTAATAGATGAAATACCAAGTCGAATGTTTTACCGAGTCATGGAGTAACCTTGGATACAGATGATCTTCGGCTGAGCCGTGTACTTCATCACTATCTTAAAGACGTTTCGACGTTCTGCTCAAAGGTGCAAGCAGTCGAACAAACGACGTCGCCTCTAGGATAAAACAACCTCTCTCTTTGTTTGGTTTTGTAGTATCGATCCGTCTGCACAAATGGAATCCGCTCAGTTGCACTCAAAGTTGCTGCTCGGTTTTTTTAAGAAATTTCATGGAGAAGAAGAATGGTTTGCTACAGAAGAAAATGTTATTCGTATTTTTTTGATTTCATCTAACAATCAAGTTTAATTAGATGAAATATCAAGTCGAATGTTTTACCGAGTCGTGGAGTAACTGTTGACTCAAAACTCGGATTTTAAGTTTTACCATCTCAAAAAAAATAACGATAAAAAATGGGTAAAAATTTCATCCAAAAATATAAGTGCTACACCACAATAAGCCCGAGCCCGGATCGGGTCGGTCGGTCGGTCCGCGCGCACGCGTGTGATGGTCAATCATGGTCTCTCTACTCATAAAAGAGCATCATTGGGTGCTCAACGGGTCCAATTTAGCTTCTAAGTATCAAGTATAAATACTTGATTCTTTTATAAAGTCATACAATGTGGGCTATTCACGTATATGTGAGCCATTCTCACTCCGTCAATTTTTTAATAATTCGCCTAAAATTTAAAAAAAAAACATTTCCACCAATCCCCTAGTTGAATTTTTTAAAAATATTTTTCAAGCAGCTTCTGAAAACGTAAAACTATGCATAATCAAATGTGTCTTTCAACTTGAACCTTTGCATAGTGGATAAGGTTCAGTTTTTACTAGAGTGGCACATAGACTTGAACACTATTCATGATATCAAACCACATACAATCTTTCTGGAGTGCAATCAAATAAGCCCATGCATTTATAACCATGCATATCTATCTCAGTTTAGTGAATGTTATAAGAATTTTGCCCAAAATTCCATAGAAACGGCCACATTTCCACATCCACATAGGTGAATCTATCAAGAATACTCCTGAAAGTAGGTACTTCACTCTATATAGAGTATAGATCTCATTAAGAGTTTCTATTAACTCATCTTCTAACCACTTCAGGAATACATGCTTCAAAATATATAAAAATAGTATGTTCAACTCATATCACTTCACAACTTGTTCTTACCCATTGAACCTAGTTCTTGGGATCTCTAGTTATTAGGTCGGGTTACTATTGTCCGTGACTCAACAATCTAAGGGCAATAGTCTCGTTCTTTTAGAGGTTCTAAGGACTTTCTCTCTGGCTAGTCTTTTCATCAAAGGATCATCTAGATTTTCATCACTGCGTATGTGATCCACTCTAACAACTCCTAAGGAGAGTAGCTCTCTAATAGTGTTGTGCTTACGACGTATCTGTCGTCTCTTACCGTTGTAATAACGGTTTTGTACTTTTGCAATAGCTGTGGTACTATCACAATGTATCAACACAGTTGGTATCGGTTTTTCCCATAAAGAAATCCCAGCCAGCGGATTTGTTAAGTAATCTGCTTCTTACTAGCTGTGGCTAGTGCTATTATCTCAGACTCCATAGTGAACTGAGCCAAAATATTCCGTTTCTTAGACTTTCAAGAAACAACTCCACCGGCAATGCTAAATATATAGCCACCAGTTGCTTTCGAATCATTAGATAAAGTATTCCAATCTGCATCGGTGTATCCTTCAAGGAGCTGATTCGAAAGCTTTATCAAATATCCCATCAGTGTATCCTTCATAGATGTATCCTTCAAGTATCCCAATATACTATTAAATATATAGCCACCAGTTGCTAGATAAATAGTTCGTTTTAGGTCATGACCCTTTCAATAGCATGCCGGTGCTCTATACTAGGTCTATTAGTAAACCTGCATAATAATCTCATGACACAGGCAATGTCGTGTCTAGTACAATCAGTGGCATGCCGAAGGCTGCCAATAATGCTTGCATAATCAGACTGTCTTGCACATTCACCAATGTTCCTAAATAGTTTTACACTAAGACATGGTGCACATGCAGGTTTACTGTCAAAGTAATTGTATTTCTTTAGTAACTTCTCAATGTAACGAGATTGATCCAAAGAAATTATATTTTCTTACCTATTAATTTTAATTCCAAGGACTACACTCGCTTCTCCTAGATCTTTCATATCGAAGTTGGCACATAACAAAGATTTGACATTGTTTATAGCAAGAAGGTTTGACCTTAAAGATAAGTAGATCATCTACATACAGACATATAAATATATAATAGTGCAAATGTAATTCTCAGATTTACAGTAAATACATCTGTCACTTTCATTAACTTTAAAACCATACGAGATTATAAAGTTATCAAATTTCTTATGCTATTGCTTAGGTGCTTGTTTTAAACCATATAATGATTTATCTAACTTGAAACTTTGTGTTCTTAACCAAGAATTACAAAGCCTTCACGTTGGTCCATATAAATTTTCTCTTCTAATTCACCATTTAAAAAAGCAGTTTTAATATCCATTTGGTGTATTATTAAATTATGAATAGATGCTAGTAAAGTTAGTACTCGAATGGATGTAATTCTAGTTACAGGTGAAAAATTGTCAAAAAAGTCTACATTTTCTCTTTGCTTAAACTCTTTAGCTACTAAACGGGCTTTATATACAGCTGGTGTATATTGGATAAAGTATTTTAATCATTGGTTAACAAAGCTTTAGTCATCACATCTCTGCAACCCATCAGTGGTTAGTATATGTTGTTCTTCTCTTTCCTGTTTCCAAAATTATGTGTATTTTTTTAATAGTAACTTAGGACTTTGGATTCTTTTAAAATAGGTTGGGCATGAGTTCGGTACCTACCACAAGCAAAAGACGATTTGGCTCTTAGGCTACGTTGCAAGTTAAGTTTTAATTATATGCTTTCCATATAATTTATCCATTATTTCCAAATTATTTTTTTATGTAGTGAGAGAAAACTGAATCTGGCTTCATGAAGTATGTTGATGTTGACACCGAAAGTTATTTTATGGTTGAAAAACCCGAATTGTCACTGGATGTGATATGTATTGGTTTACATGTATGGTGGATTATGTTAATAGATATATTAGATATGATAGGAGCATTCTTTTACATTTATTTTTGTAGCCAAAATACACGGAAACCAAAACATGCTTTAGTGGCGACTGTTGGTAAAATTTTAGGTAATGATCCTACGCTATATTTAAATAATTAGTTTGCAGTTACATGCTCAAAAATAAGATCTTACCCCTGGATGAGCATAATAAAACCTACCAACTTTAATGCAGCTTTCTCCTTTACCTATCTTTCATTTAGGTTAAGTTGGTTGCAAATAAGCACATATCTATCTTGGTGGATTACTTTACTAAATATATTATTCTTAACTAAGAAATGACTTAAACCTGCTTTCCATTATTACACACTAAGCCACGTGGCATGAGTAAACCATGCGTGCAGTTAGGGCATAGGAAAATTATATATACATGTTGGTACATGTCATAGAATACGATTGAATGCATGTATACTATTAAAACACAGAAGTACACATATTATCAATAGGAAACATACTAAAACAGGCTCCTATATCTCAAGTAACACACGAAACCAAAGAATGAAATAATGTACATGTTGCATGCACATTATGTTAGATGACGAAAGGCTATAAGCAAAAATAAAATAAAATTTAAAAGGCGAAGGCCTGCAACTTTATAATCCCATGGAGGCTCTGTATAACTCACGTTACAAACTAAAAACACAGAAGCCCACATGTACACACCACGCACACACATATCGGTGAGGATCCGCTCAAAACTTTTGTCTATTCTTTCACTCGATGCTCATGAATATTTGTATAAAAACGAATAAAGTGTAAATTTCACGATATTTTTTCATTACGTTATATATTATAATAAAAACAGAATTAACATGTGATTTTCACAATAAAATGAAGCTAGCTTGCATATTTATTGTTGTAAAGTATCACCTAAGCATTTAACCATTGTTTTACAATCAATGAATTTTTTTCGGTTTATATTTGTACGGACTACAATCCCTTTGCTATGAGATTTCATTTAATGTTATAATAATAGCTTACCATATGTATAAGTTATCTTCCACGTACAATATACTAAATACTACAACAATCTTCCCATGTAGTACGGTAAATACATGTTTTGTTTGTACAACTTAGTTATCCATTCTTTATTTTCACAAGTTAGCTACTTGCCTGTTATCTAATATTAATTTATACAAGAAAACAACATAGGAGTGGTCTGATTCCAAAAAAAGATGCAAAATTCACTTCCAGCCATAAAATTATAAAAAAATTCAATCAACTCCGAAATCAACTTCATATAAGTCATGGACGCCTAGAACCAATCTCGACTTATTCAAAGATAGAAATACAAAGATGAATAAATGTTCGAGCCTTCAAAACACACTCCTCATAACATCATCGCCGATAATACACAACAAATGTCAACCAACGAGGAAGAAGCATGCACGAAAGTGGACTTGAACACTAGTCCTACTGCATGTAAATGTTGTCGGGCAACGGAAAGGAATCCTAGAAATTGCTGACAGTCTAGGCAAACAAGCTATCGGTCGAACACATTGAGAAGATTACAAAAATCCTACAAACAATGTTTTATAAAAGCAATTCCTCTCGAGCACGTGCATCGCACATGCCAAAGTACTCGTGTGTATATATCTTTATATTTAATAATAGTTGTAACAGTTCCGGTGTCACACTTTTTTGGTATCAACATGAACTACTAAAAACATCTCTTTATATATTATCAGATCTTAATCACTTAAAAATAACATCTAATATTAAATTTATTTTACAAATTCAAACCCCCGTAAAAGTAGACTCTAACAATTAAACATGCTTTACAGATCTAAAACGCTTCTAAAAATAGGATCTAAAATTAAACTTCTTTTACAAATTCAAAATACTTCTTTACAAATATACAAATCTTAATATCACTTGAAAATAAAAAATCATTTTTTGTGACTGATTCAAACATATATAATTTATAAGGAAAACAATTTACGCGCGAATCGCGTGTCGTAACACTCGTGTGTGTGTGTGTGTATTTTTATTAATAGTTGGCTTAGAAACGCAAACATTCGATCCGACCGCAAACTTTCGAAAATACCCTTTACTCATACATAATTAAACGCTCTTCTATACATGTTATCAAATCCCTTAAAAATTGAATAAACTCACTTTACAAATTCAACACGTGCCTTTACAAATTTTGAAAACATTAATATCACATAAAAACAGGGATTGATAAATAGTTTTTTTTTTTTACAATTTCATAACACTCAAATATAATCAAATCTTAATGTCACTTTAAAATATGATATAACAAATGAAATTTCTTTACAAATTCTTTCTTTATTAACTAATAACAAAAAATATAAATTCAAACTACCAAAACAAATTAGATGCTGAAACTTAAAAGTAAAAATTGAAATAAAACCATGCGTGAGTTCAATGCAAAATATGACTAAATATTTTTGATTTTTTTTTTTTTTTTGAGTTTTTTGAAACATATACAATTTGAAGAACAGCTCAGGCGACGAAGCCGTTAGCCTAGCATTCGTTAGCCTAGCGTATATATATTGTTTCTCACGGTAATTTTAAAAAAATCTTTATTGTCATTTATTTATGTACATTCGTTGCAGCTCGGCCCAGTTTTATGCTTCTTAATCTTTATACCGTGTTATGAATAATAACCCTACCTCGTATATATATTGTTTCTCACCGTAATTTTTACAAAATCTTTATTGTCATTTATTTATGCAGGTCTGTGGCAGCTCGACCCAATTTTATGCGCATACAAATAATAGCCCCACCTGTGTTTCTTACATTGCTAAGGTTAGAAAAACCCTAAATCGGAAAAAATAATAATTCAATCGATCCCTTCTCATCTACCGCCGCTCAATTCTCCTCATTGCCATGATCCATTATCTGCCTTCAAGCGTCTTCGAACTCATAGGTAATTTATTAGGTTGTTTTTATAGAAAATTTCGATGGCACAGTATAGTTTATATTTTGTAGTTTGCTCAGATGTGAATCGCTATTAATTTTTTCCTAAATATTTTGATAATTTCAAAAAGATTGTTTGAATTTTTGTTGGTTCAGAAGAAAGTAGCGGCTGTTGCATGAGCCGAGAGATTTGTTGCTTCTGCGTCATGAATGCAACCATCAGCCAATTTAAAGCTTGTTTTCATTCAAATGGGACTTGACTAAATTAAAGTTTGTTTTAAGCTGAGAATTGGGATTACAAATATTCCTTTCACATATTAGACAAGATCTATAGTGTTCTAGTTTACATTATTCCATGGCTTTTTTAATGGCTGGCCTAAAAATAAAAATAATAAATCAAAATTGCAGTCAATTGTTACTTTCAGGTAGCAATTTCATATTATTTCTACGACATGAAGTCAATAGTGCCATAGTTATATGTACTATGTATGGAACGTTAATGTTTGATATTAAACGGCATATTACCAATAATCTATTAAACTACATGGTAAACATAATGAACTAAGACTATTGTTGGAGGCAATAACCCTTCATGTGTTGATGATATAAGGAGTCAAACCCGTACAATTGATGTTTTTCTTCTCGATCGTATGCTGACAAGGAAATTTCCTGTAAGGTTATGTGCGTTTTCAGCCCTTTGTAAAGTTAAAGAAATAAAACATAATCTTATTTATATGTTTTCAAATATGATTTCATTTTACAGTATTGCTTAAAAAGTTAAATGTACACTTATAAACTAACATCTTATATTTCGCATATGTTGAACAGGTTCTACTGTCCGGAGTAAACTATTTTGCTTGTAATCGAATATCAAATGCTGAAGGCAAGGGACCTGATATGTGCACAAGTTTAGCTGAAGCCGTTATGTGTGAACTCCTACCAGATTCCCCGACACTCACAGCTAGTTGGTCTGGTGGTAATACTTGCTGTCTTATTTTGTAGGCAAAGTAATATGAAATAGCGCTTTTTTAAGCTTGGCTGCTTGATATTAAGGTTTATTCATTATTCCCCCCTTCTTTCATCCCGATTTATCATTATTTTAACCTAGGCGTCTATTGCTGTTAAAACCCAATTGGTACTGTTTGATTTTTTTTGCTATTTTTAAAATTCAATTTATTAATTCCTTAGTTGGGTTGTATCAAATCTTCACCAAGTAATTAGATTACCACTTATTCTCATTGCTTGTACAATTCAATCATTACTACTGATTTTGGAGGTAACTAAACCATAATTGTTTTGATCTTTTAATAGATTACATATATTAGTATGTGCAGTTTGTTTCTAGTGGATATTTTTCTTGCAATCCAAATTTAAATTGATTTTAGGTTTATGAAGGGTCTTGTTAACTGTAGCTTGAATACATGTACATGAGCCAATTTGAAATATTTTATTTTTATTTTTATTGATCGATAAATAAGAATATGTTGTTGGATCTCAATTGTAGAAATCTTGATGTGCATGCTCATGATGATGTCACAAATGAATTAGGCACTAGCTTACGAATAATTTTGTATCAATACATTATTTGTATTTGCTTACACAAGTCTATTGAAGCGGTATCCAATTTTTTTTAAAGTAACCGTTCGCCATTCATTTTTCATAGCATTAACAACTGGGACCTAGTATTTGAATGGCACTATTGATTAAACCTTAAATATGTTCAAATGTGTAGATCATGGGTATTGGAGACCCGTTAGTTTCAAATACCTTAAACATGTAAAATGATATTAAACTACAGGTGTGTGCCTATTGCAACAGTTTTAGCAATGCCTAGATTTTGTTTTTAATTATGCATTTTTTAATAATGGGCAAAACTAATTGTAAAAGATTTACTTCAACGAGCAGAAAAGTTATAAAAGACCTATTACAAGTCTTCTACGACGGTCAAAAACAGTTGTAAAAAATTACGATCCTATTACAACTTTGTCTAATATGGCTTCTCCAAAACAGTTGCAAAAGACCTATTAAACGGTCGTCAAATCATGAAAAGGGTATTTTGTTGTAATGTTGACCCATTAAAATCCAAATAGGAATTCTTTTTGAATTATACCCATTTCATTTGCTGTGGATCGGGTTAGTTCTAACATTGTCCAATATATATACACGTATAGGCTTATTTCATTAGGAATTTTTAACATCTTTGTCTTTTTATCATGCCTGTCTATGCATTTGGGAAGCTATGACAATTCTTTGTTGATTATGTGGTTTATGCGGAAGGCAATTCTCTAATTCATGTTCCTTCTATCTTAATTTCATACCATTTCTTTCATGCATAAAGTAGATTAAAATTGATTATTCTAGCCTATTTTTTGAATATGTAGGAATATACACAAATATTTAGAATGTCGAATATAGAATAAATTGCAAGCATGCATCCTTTGATATAAATCGAAAACATGTGTCTATGGTATATAACTTAGAATGTCAAATAAAAACTACACATATTTACCATGACATTATTAACATTTATTAATTTTGGGGGTGCTAGGGAGCAACTCACGTGTATTTTGTTCTGAATAGTTTTGATATCCTCAACCATATATCAAGAAAGGCTATTCTATAAGAAATGTAAAATTTCCCTTTGCACCCAAGCATAATATAAAAATGATCCTTCAATCCCATTAACAACATACAAAATAAATGTTTATTATAAAAAATATATTACCTTAGTCTGGAGCGATCCCATTATCAACATACAAAATAAACGTTTATTACGAAAAATATATTACCTTAGTCTGGAGCTTTCCATAGTTCAACCGTGATTAGATTGACTGGGATTTAGTCCCTAACCTAACATTAACATATCAATGATGTACAATTGGTATCCATACCTTACATTTTGAAATGCTAATTCCATAATCTAGCAGCAAAATTATCAATATAGTTATCTGCATAGGGTAAAGAATCAAAAACTATAACCATACCGATAATTCATTGCATTGTAAAAACACATGACCTGAACTATCGTATAACTAATTCATATAGTGTTATTGTAATCATTTTATCTTGACTATTTAAAGTTTATAAGACTTCAGTTTTAAATTGGAAATGCGTATGGATAACGTTTTGTTCTTAGTTGTAAAAATATGAATAAATAAAGAGATCCTAATCATAGTGCTTCAGCTCCAAAAGGAAAGTTGACAAGTTATAAAAATAAATGTGTGCATTTCAAATGATTAGTAGTATAACTGTATAGCAAAAGATGCTTCACAAGTGGATACCAAGTTAGTAATATGCATTAGTGAAGTAATTTTAAAGTTTGAGTTAAGCACTCTTTTGGGTGGCATGCAAACCGATTAGTCTCATCTGGTATACACATAGTAGGTGGCTCCAATATTTTTAACAATCATTATTATGCATTTCATTCATCTGTAGCTTTGTCTTCCTATCATGTCTCTCTTTTGAATCAGGGAAGCAATAACAAACCTTTGTTGAGTTTCCATTTTATGTAGTAAGCAATTTTCTGTTTCATGTTCATTAAACCCTAATGACATACCATTGCTTTCACGGACAGAATAGATTAAACCGATTATAATGGCAAGTTCTTTTGTATACAAGGAAATAAGAAATTACATATATAGCACAACAATAGTAAGATGACATAAACTTTACATGTCTTTAAAAAATTAAATGACATCGGTTATGTGACAATTTTAGAGTACAAGTCACAGTTATCAAGGCGTGTGAGAGGAAGGCGCAAGCGCACCCCGTGTGCCTTTTTAGTTGCTGAGGTGCCTTGGCTGCTGGAGGTGCCTCGGCTGCTGGAGGTGCACAAAAATTGTAGAAAGCACGCGTTTTTATGAGGCGACGAGGCTGAATAAAGCGCACCTTGGGTAGGTGTTGTTATTTTTGCAGGCCAACTCTTACTTGACCCAAAACCCAACATGTTTGCTCGTCGATATTGCAATACTTTTTATGTTATAAGACATATAATTGTTTTACGTATTTACTACTTTTTTTCATGTTTAAATACAAATAATTGCCTTTTGTAGTTTATGTCTAGCAGAAATAGGAAACTTAGGATGATTTTATAGTAACATAAGCTTAAATCCAAAAAGGTTTTCTAGTGAATTTTCACCAGTATTCCAATACAAATTAATTTATCGTTTATTGTTTCGATTTTTGTGGAATGCTTGAGCTACGTGTAAAATATTTATAATCTTATGTGAATTTTCACCAGTATTCCAATACGAAAGTGTAACGACTTACATATTGATTTCATTTTAAGCGAGACATTTATTTTTCATTCTTTAGGTTCATCTATAGAAGCACTAAGTTTTATAGTTTTTATAAACGTATAGCGATCTACTTATTTGACAATTTCATCGTTGATAACACTATAGTTGTCTGTATATGCGGTAGCAATAGAATCGTATCTTTTTCTCTTGTTTAGGATTCTTAGCTAGTTTTCCATCTTGACCTGAACACTTCTTTTTAAATCCAATTAAGTACATATATTTATATTCGACCTTTATTATTAATTCCATCTCAATGTTTACAACAATTTTTAAGTCAACATGCTTATCATTATTGTGTAGATGTTTGATCCCTCTAATGAAGTCCGAATAGGTCTGTTGGATTTTTGAGAAAATGACTATTTTTTTGATGTTATTCGAATGACTTCTTTTTATCCAGAATTCATCATAAAGTGTTAATATGGATTTATTACATGTATTTCATATAAGATTATAAATGTCTTACATGTACCTAGAGCACCTTAAAAAATGGTACGTGAATTTGTATTAGAAAATCATCTTAATTTTCTTATTACTCTTACATACAAACTTTACGAGCCAATTATTTGTATATCTTTTAATATTTAAAAGTATTGTGTTCTAATCCAAGACCATAATGATATTATTTTATTGAAATACACCTAATTGTTAAATGGATACTTTAGTAAGAATAATGAATCACATGAACATTCTGTTTTCTTTTCACCTTTATATATATGTACGTGGATCCGACTTTGTTCATCTTCTTAAACCGGAAACTTCAATCAAATCTCTCTTGAAAAATTCTTGTAAGCATGTTATATGTCTAACTTCTAAAAGATATATCCAAGGTAATGATTACAGCAGATTTGTAACAATAAAAATAGCCATTTGCAAGAATGAAACCTGTTTGGTTTGCGGATATTTTTTTATTTTTTTGTGAATAATATCATACCATTTGCTTGTGAATTCTAACACTGCAGCAAAATTAGCCATTTTGCAACACTTAATTTTTACAATTTGTAACGATTGTTATCGTTACAATCTACAAACAATTTTTTCCATTGGAAAAGTTTTGGAATGCCTACATCGTGATGATAGTTGGTAATTGTGTAAATAAACTCCAGTATGAAGGAGAGATTTGTATTTCTCTTTTTTATTTGCACATGTACCATTTCTCATGTTTCTAACACACATTATTTACTCTTTTCTACAAAGCTAGGGTTTCGCTTCTAACAAGATTTTATATTTTGTAACATTTGATGTTATAACCTTTATGGTTTTTTGTTGCATTATCAATGCTTAATGCTTACCGACGTTTCTTTGTTACTGCCAATCCTGAAGATTTATTTTCAAAAATGTTTGTAAATAAGACTTAAAAGTTCTGTTTTTTATAGACATATATATATGTACATCATTTTCAAATTACACCATTTTAATAGATGTTACGGTAATGTTCAATGGTATTAGTACCTTTTTGATAAATAAATCACTCCACTCTCAATTATTTTGCATAATTAATGCACATCATTCTTCATGTAGATGAAGTACTGTTTATTTTAAAGATGCATGCCACAATATAACGTTATTAAAATAATAATAACCAATTACATATTATTGCTTGTTTTCTTTTAAGAATACAAATAATTATTTTCTATTTCGATACCAGTCTAACCAAACATTAGAATAAGCCATTAATTGAAGAAGGTAAATCACTTCATTATTTTTCAAATTTGTTTCCTTCATGTATTGAGTTATTTTGTTCCCTATTTTGATACCAGTTTAACCAAAACGTTAGAATAAAGCCATTAATTGAAGATTTATCATTTTGGTACACGTGCATTTATTTTCTAGCACCACAAAAAGGTTTATCATTTTTCATACTTTGTACTAAATTGTCTAAGCTAGTTGTTAATTTTGGGTTATAAATGCTATAATTTGATGTTATTAAATATGAAGAAGATGGTCAAAGTACAAATTATAAGGATTCTTCTTGAAATACATAAAATGATAGTCAAAATAACATAGTGGACCCAAACATGCTCAATCATCATGTCAAAGTCAATTTCATGAATTTATTCGACATCTCGCAATATCTTTCTATTCTATTATATTTTCTATCTCAGAAGGTTTTCACACTTACTGTTTCGGTGTTTAATTTTGCTCCATTCAGAATTTTGGCTTCAATACAAATTGACATAAATCAGTGAAATGCTATACCAAAAGTGACAACTTGGAATCATGGGAGAAAGTAGTTTAATCTTAAGCCTACATTCCTTTCTTCAAAAGGTATTCCGTCTTGGATCCCCTTTTCAACATATAAATTATAAACAGCTCCAAAACAAGATTTCATTTTTTTAACATTTGATGCTATAACCTTTATGGTTTTTTGTTGCATTATCAATGCTTAACAATCATGCTTACGGACGTTTCTTTGTTAATGCCTAAATAGAAAGATATGTAATTAGCAAATTATACAAAAAATATCATGAAGATTTATTTTTAAAAATGTTTGTAAATCAAACTTAAAAGTTATTTTGTTTATGGACATCTGTGTGTCACACATCATTTTCAACTTAACGCCATTTTAATAGATGTTATGGTAACGTTCTAATGGTGTTAGTTCCTTTCTGATAAATAAGCCACTTTAAAATGCCCCAGTCTCAATTATTTTGCATAATTAATGCATCCTCATTCTTCATGCAGATGATAAACTATGTTTATAAAAAGCATGCCACAATATATTGTTAATGAAAACAAAAATAACCAATTAATATTTAAACACTATTACTTGTGTTCTTCTAAGAGTACCAATAATTATTCTCTATTTTGATACCAAAAGGTTAGAATAAGCCTTTAATTGAAGAAGGTAAATCGCTTCATTTTTCAAATTATCAAGTATCGAGTTTCCTTCATGTATTGAGTTATTTGACATCCTCAATCGCATATGCATAGACTTTCAAAAGATCATTCAATGGCCGACCAAACTCAATTTTTTTTCCAAAGTTATCAAGACATCTAATAATTCAATATTTTTAGAAATGGTAAGGAGTAATGTTTAGCAAGCAGTTTCAGACTTGGTTCACACCGTAATATTATAGTGGTTACATGGTTTATGTCTGTTAAAATGTTTTGACAAAGAAAAACGAAAATGTAGTAGTCATCTCTAAAATGTTGCATTAGGATATATATCAGGCAAAGGAAATAAATCTGCAAATAGAGTAAATGATGCATGAATAATGAAGCAAAATGTAGTCAGAGAAATTAAAATGCTTTATATTGATCAAACGAACCGTTAGGAGGTTTCTGTAACTAAAACCGAAATGAAATACTCCGAAGCCCATAAAGATGCAAACAAATCATTCATATTCTCTGCTGTTACCTCCGTCGTCTTTTTTCTCCTATTTTCTATTTTTTTTGCCAACTCTTGTTTTCTCTTCAGTTCAAATTCCATATCTATCTTATCATTCTTCGCCGGTAGTACCTGTTTTTCTAACACCCGTTCAAGGTTTTAAATTTCGGATATCGGTCATATTTCGTCTCGGTGATTTTGGTGACTCGGTATCGTATCGGGGAAGATCTCGGACGAGACGAGTGCATCTCCGATGCCAACATCGGATTTACATATCGGACCTTAAATTTCATCTCGGGACCATATCGGCATATATTTCAATGTTTCAAATCAGTTCATACAATACTAAAATTTGATAAATAATATTAAAAAACCATATCCATGAAGTTTACACATCACTAAAAGTTTAAAATTAGTAAACAACATGTACATATCTAATTAAACATTACAAAAATATTGAATGAACACCACTTACATAATTAAAGTTCTAAACTGACATGAATCATTGTTATGTGAATACCAACATAAAAGCATGAAACGGTACCCATCGTGCTTGCATTACTTCCTACCACATGAACAAAAAAATTCTACCCTTCATGCTTGCATTATTTTCTGTTGTAGAGCATTCACAGCGCCACCAATATTCACAAAATAAATGTTTAAATAAACATATAATGTTTAAGCAAAGAAAGTAGTGGTTTTAACCATGAAATTATACTTGCAAATTAAATCTATTCTAAATTATACCGTAAATCCAATTTTTGAATTTCATTAAAATAGAAAAAATTATAATTTACAAACCTGTAAGAAGTAGAAAGATTGATTGAAGACGAAGTTGCAGACTGTCAAAAGCGATCGAGCAGTCGGAAATTGGAAGCAATCGCGAGGTGTTGAAAGTTGGAAAAGGGTGTTCGATTTTTTTTAGAAGAGGGAGTTTGATATTTTTGACGAGCACCGTGATTTTTGAAAAGTTTAATCGGATAATGAATTAAAGGGCTGTCTGCTTTTTGAATTTAAATTTGGGATGAGATCGGCCTATATTTTGAAAAAAAACAATATATCGCGGAGATATCAGAATATCGTTTCGCTTCAAATATCGGCCGATATTTGTAAATTTCAGCCGATATATTCGAAACAAGCATCAACCGATATCTCATGTTTCGTTTCGCCCATGCCTTAATCCAAAATCTCTGCCGAGATATCCGAGATTTAAAACAGTGCACCCTTTCCAGAAATCTAATTCCAATTTTCTTGGGCTAATATTGTAAACCTAGTTTTCTAAAAAAACGGTTAACCTGATTTTCCAAAATCAAAATTAGTTGATCCATCTCCATTTCCTTGCTAATTTATGTTCTGAGAGAAAGTACGTAGGGTCTCTATTTCGAAATAGATTCTTTATTAAGTCAGTAGTGGAAGATCAATTGTTGCAAACATATCCCCGTTTCCGTGCTGCTATTTTCAAGTCTCCTCCAAAAAGTCGTTTCTGTTCTAGTTCAAACCAACAGCTTCTGTTCTAGTTCAAACCGACAGCTTTTCATCTAACATGACTGTAGTTTCTATTACCACTGTGTTGTATGGACCTACTTCGTTTCACTGTATATATCTAATTTGACTTATATGTTTTACTACTTAAATTTTAATCTGCTCAATCTAATTTTGAAATGGATTCAGATGAAATTAATCAAGAAGAAGACGGAGGTGATCGGTGAATCATTGCCTTTGTTAATTAAGCCTAGCTTTCACCGGTGCAGTAATGTCTTCGTAGGTATCAGCATATGATTTATGTAAGCATTTTGAATCTCTCTAATGTACACATCTTTGTGTAGTCAAAGTCATTGAAGTATTTTTTTAGTTTTCCATTCGTTTAGATATTACTACTTAGCCGCAATTCAAAACCCTTGTTAGCATTCTTTATAAGTGAAGGGGAAAAATTTGAAAAGTATGGAAACGAACCATTCGTGTACTGTTTGTTTTCAAATAATAGCTAGTTATTTACATTTTTTTTAGCATGTGAATTATTTACAATTAATTTATAATGGTTAATACAAAAATTGTTTGAATCACACCATCTTGCAACCATAAAAAAATAGCTCAAAAATGTTAACTAGTATGAAATTTGGCACACATATCGATTAAATCATGGCAGTCAAGTTTGAATTTCAGACATTACACTATATTGAGAAATCATTTGACGGAATGGTATATATGAGTTAGCTATGTCATGGTACAAACATATGTTTCGCATACCAATTATTTTTGTACATTGATTTACTGGTGTACTAAAATATGCATTGATATACCAAATGTCTGAATCACATAGCTTCTTGTATCAGCTTTGTAAAGGTATTGCTCACTATTACCGTCATGGAGTGCTCCATGGTTCTACTCTTCTTTCTATATGTTGCTACTTTAACCGAAGTGTCCTCTCCATGTATTGTTTTTTACTAAAGAAGGGATGTATGCAAGGGTACAAATATTCGTTTCTTACACCAGCTGAAGCAGCTGCAATGTGAGCACAACTAAAACCGTTGAGGTATTTTGAATCATCTGTAATATGAGGAACCTTGCAGAACCAATCTGCTTCTCCTTTCTCAAAACTTCAAAGATTCCTATATAAGAATCTGCTGATGTAGGGTCTCTGATTCGTCCCAATCCCCAAAATTTGGTACAACTTTGCATCTATCGGATGATTCTTCGTTGGTCTTGAACCTTTCAGGGTTATTTAGGGCAACCCCTTATGTCTTGGCGTGATGGCAGTGAAGTGGAGGCTGCTTAAATTGCAGTGTGATGCACTGTTTACTCGATTTACCTTCTCCATTCATATGAGCTCAAACTTTTGAAAAGAGAGCTCCTTAGGAGTGGTGTAGACTCTTTTGGTTTTTTTACACTTTTACAACTACAAAGAAGCTATATAAGTGATAAAAGCGAAAAAGGTTAGTCTTGTTATTTGTTTATTCTCCTTTCTATTGTTCTTTCTTAGAAATAACAAAGAAGTTTATGAAGATATTATGAGTGGCAAGTTTTTGACAACTAGTAGGGGATTAAGAGGCAAAAGTACCCGATTAAGTTTATCAGTATCTGTTGTGGATGTTATCCCTTTTTGTGCAATCTTAACTTGGACATGAAGAGGTTGTTAATGCATCTTCTTCATTTTGACATGAATCACAACGCTGTATCTCATGCCTTACCTATGGAAATCAGGTATGTAACAGCCTCTTCTGGAAAAATTATTTTACACCACAAGCGATTGTTATTAATGTGGTTGCTAAATGAGTGGAAATTGGTTCAGGTTCAGTTCAACTTGCAACTACTCACTTTATTCGGTTTAGTATTTGATTATAAAGTTAAGCATGAAGAATTTATTATAAAGTTAAGCGTGAAGATACCGTTAGTAATCAGTAAGGAATCGCTTATTGTTTCTAGAGAGATTAACTACTTATAACAATGAAGTACCTCCCCTATTAGATCAAAAAATTTAATATAGCATTGAAACTTTTTCAGTGGTTCCAAGTGTATTGCATTCATCTATGACAACGGACCACATGTGTGTGTATATGATCCGACAACTTTGCAGTTTAAATACTGAACTAACATTGTAGTAATGTTGCAATTCAAAATTTTTATTTCTATTTTTTAGAAACCCCAAAAGGATGTTATGGCAACTTATAGATGCATATATGCCAACTTGGGATTTCTAACTGTATTGTTTGATTGGATTACTGCAGGTATGGTATTTGGTTTTATATTGCAAGCAAGAAACAATGGATTACTGCAGGTGATGTTTCTTAAATAGTTTGTCTGGCACCAAAACCAGTACAAACTGGGAACGATGGGTTGGTATTTTGATAACTTTTGGCCTTAAATAATTATTTGATACAGAACGGTGGTTTTTGTTTCTTACCTCGCTTTCTTCAAAATCAATCTGCTTATATAATGATGAATCCCATTGTATCGAGTAGCTAATTGCCGCGTGCAACATTCATGGTCTTAAAAGGTGTATTTTGTGTATAGTCCTGCATTGAAGCGATTAAAGCAAGTTGTAATGGAGACTACAACCATTTTGATAGAAGAGTGTGTGTGTATTAGTAATGGAATCATTATATTATTATGATATGCAAGTAAGACCATATAGATACTCTAGGCAAGGAAAAACCTTTTAACTTTCCTCATTTGTGTGTATTTTACTCTGAACGGTGGCAAAGAAGATGCATTTGTGTGAATTTTACTCTGAACGTTTACTTTCCTTATTTTTGTACAAGCGAAATAGAAATATTCATGGTCAAAGATCCATTAGCCTGCATTCCAAATTTAGAGTTATTTTTGACCCAAGATGGAGGTGGTAGATCTATTTATGATGGTACATGCATGAAAGTTTGTACAATATACGTTTCATTTTTTTCTATGATTGACAGAAGCTGTGCTTGTAGTTATTTATATGTATCTGTGCGTGTAGTTGGTATTTCTATGTATGATGTAGTTTGTCTAAAATATGTAGTGGTGTGTCTTTACAGTTCCTTTTGTTTTGGTATGTTTTGGTACTTACGAATGCGGCAAGTTATCATTATTGCTGTTCAACATGGTCATCTTATTTCCTATTTGCCACTTACTTTAAAAGCCAACTTAATTCAGTTAATAACCGAAAAGAGTAAGGGAGAATCACATACAGCTTTGTGTTATAGTCTGACGTGTAGATTATGCATTAAAATCTAAAGTTGCAATACGTGCTGTTAACATTACTTCTTAAAATTTGAATTATTTATATCGATTTTTAAAAAGTGTGTGCGTCAAAATTGGTCACAAAGTCCAAAAGTCGTGAAAGCACAAGTGTTTACACACATATCCACAATATTCCAACACAGACCCGAGATCCAGATAAAGTAGAGAATAAAAATGAAAAAACAGTAAATTTAAAATGGTAGAAAGCAAGAAAGAACACAAAGTTTATAGTGGTTCGGCTATCTTCGGTTTACGTTTACTTTTCAATCCTTTGAAAATCAATAACAAAAAGGGCAGAGCTTCGCGTAGGAGATAGGAGAGAAGAAGATCCCTTTTTAGTTGCTACAAGACTCCTATTTATAGGTGTAGATTCGAAAATATCCGCCCCAAAACCTGAAATACCTCTTCTCATGCGCAAGTAGGTCCACAAGATCGATTCAGAACGATTTAGGATCGATGCGTATTCAATTCGTATCTATCCCAAAGTGGTCCAATCGAGCTGAGATCGATCATGAAGGTTCTCGAGTGCATTAGGAAGCTCCTCTTAAAATTTCATAGCATTTTGACTCGTAGAACGAGAGTTGTGATTGATGCAAGTTGGTGTCTGCATGAAGGCTGAATATTTCGTATCGATCAATCCGCTTCAATCCATTTGGTATCCATCCTATTCGCATCGATGACGTGGCTCAGAAACCCAGGGGAGATTCATTTTTGATGCCAAGTTGACTGCTTTTTCATCCAAACACGTTCCATTTGTATCGATCTAAGGTGCTTATTTCGCATTGATGATCCGATGACCTTTTCGTATCAATCGATCAATCCCCCTTCGTATCCATCAACATATACCTGCTTCATGTTCGTATTGATCCCCTGCTTTACCTTTCGTATCCATCGGTTGCCCCTTCCTTCGTATCGATCCAGCCATGATCGGTACGAAATGTGCCAACAAGTTCTGCCGCATTCATCGATCGATGAGTAAGTATCGATACGAACCCATATCCATCAAGTCTGCATCAATCCAAGTCTCGCTTCTTTCGTATCCATCTAGCGCCGCAGCCTAGGAATCGATCCCGTACCATGTTCTTCGTATCGATCCCATGTTTTGATCGATACGAAATGCATCGAGACGAAGACTGACCGATCCAAACCAAATGCCAAGCGCACGTGTTGATCCAAACTCGCATCCATCTGCTGACACGCCTCTATCGATACGAACCGTATCGATACGAACGACATTCATCGATCCGAAGTAACCCACGTTGATCGATACGAACAGTATCGATTTGAACCATATCGATGCGAAGGTATCAATGCGAACCATTTCTCATCAACATTGATCCATCCATATGTCGATCATACAAACTTCGATTGACCTAAGATTTGAAACGTAGCCTCACCTAGTCTTGTCCATTATTCCCAATCGATCCCGTCTTGATTGGAGCTTGACCAAATTTTGATGATATCGATCACAACCTTGTTTCCAATCGACCTCCAATCCCGATATCCATTCTTTCCGACCAATTTGTTGATATCCCGACATTGTCCAAAAGGCGGGGTAACATTTGCCCTTCAAAACATGTCTTGTGGTAAGGAGTGTTTTGAACAGCTCTGAATCCGACTTCTGAAGTCCATATTCCATCCACGGCCGTACCATTCGATCTATAATCCAATCCATTACCAAGTCATCATATCCGAGTGCCATAGTCTTATCCTCATCCAAATTTGCGACCGCTCCGAGTCGATATCCAATTCCGAATCCAGTAACCAAATCCTTAGACAATTTCATATCCATCTAAACACAACAACCAAGTTCTAATCCATCCATATCCAATAATTGAATCCAGGACCTCTTCAGGTCGATATCCAAATCGGAGAACACTCCGGGTCCATACCCAATTCCTTAGCTATTCATAGCCAATATCTGAATCCATAACCTCTCCGGGTTCTTGCCAAGCGTAATCAACACTCGACGACCTGTATTGAATAACGCCTTGGGTTCCTGGTTCAGTGTCCCTGAACGTTGAGTAATGTCATGGCTTAAGTGACTTGGCCGTTTGCCCAGAGTTTGCTACTTATTACATATCATCCCTGTCAGTCGATAACCAATCGACCATCATTCCTGGGCCTCGTGCCATCGTCGTTTGAGGTAAACGATGGCTGCTTTTGTTCCCTCGCCGCATTCCGAATTCCGACGTACTGTCGAAGACTCGCAGCTGACCTCTCCTTCCAGGCTCCTCGATTATATCCTTTATATGCTTGCTACATAGCATATCAATACTTAATAACGGTTAGCCAGAGTGCCTGTATTAGATATAAAAACTTAGCAAGTGCCTAACTAGAATGCTTAAATTCGTGCCTAAGACGACTTATGAGATATGGTAAGAGAAGAAATCCCAATACAAGTATTTGAAAGTTTGGGTCCATCCTACGTTAAGAATGTTGGCTCTAATAAACTTCAGACATGATTGGCTCTGTGTAAAATAAAAGGATATATTACGAAATCTATGAAATATATTTTCTATAATACCGGGAAGCAAGTTATTGTTTCCCGGCACACTGTACTTCTAGAAAAGAAATATCTATCAAAAGAAATTAATAGCGAATTTACAGACTTACATTAGATCTGAGAAATTAACATTGGGGCTGAATCGGTCGAAGAATTAAATTCACCGTTATAATAAGTATGCAACCTGTTAGAAGGTCCAATAGGAAATTTCATGCACCAAAGGGATATTATGGTTTTCTCATGAAAGAAAGAGGATCCTGCATTAGAGACACTTCCCTCACATTTTGACAATCACTACGAAGTAAAGACTCTATACTTTGTCTTGAAGTTATGAAATACGTAATAGATTCCATGTATGTGTAACGACCCTGAATTTTTGCCGTCTTGAGTTTTGAATTTTAATTTTTAATATTCAATAATACGGTATTTTAATAAAAATAAAATCCCTAATAAATGATAATTGGTAATAATATATAGCTTTTAAGCCAAGATAATATTTTGAATTTTCAGATTTTTATTCATAAAATAGGAAATTGGTTTAATTGGAATTTCTTATATATATATTCAGAACAACATAATTTATATATATAAATTGGAAACAAATTCGTAGCAAATAAATGTAGATGGATAAGAAGGATATATTATAAATAGAAATGATTTTGGCTTATGAACAATTTAGTGCATTATAAACACAAGAGTATAAAATTATATTTTTCCTACGTATATACATGTTAGTTTAGGGGAGAAGAATGTAAAAGTACATCTGTAATATTTTTAAACAAATAAAAATGGTATGCTAAAAACAATATACGTAATGGTAAGTGAAATATATATGTATATGAACTAAATAAATGCAGTGATCAAATATATATATATATATATATATATATATACATATATATATATATATATATATATATATATATATTGAAAAATGGAGGAAAAGATATGCGTGAAAAATACGATGATAGGAATGAGAAAATTTATAATATCATTTTTAAATAAGAAATATTTTACAATATAATGTTTGACAAAAGAATGTTATTTAGAATGCAATAGTACAAAATTTCGTTTGCATTGAATTAGACATTTTAAATACAAAAAAATGTAGAAAAAAAATGTTATTTAAAGACGGAATGGTAAGATATTTAAGTTCCTTGAGTTATATATATATATATATATATATTAATAGAAATATACATACATACATGCATGCATGCATGCATGCATACATAAATGTATAGAAATATACATACATACATGCATGCATGCATGCATGCATGCATAAATATATATATATATATATATATATATATATATAAATGAAGACTTAAATGGCTTATGTAAAACCACTTTTCATGTTGTTTAAAAACATAAGAAAAGCATGATTAAGAATCAAGTGAAAGTAAAAGCAATAAAAGGGATAAATGACCAACGTAAATCAAGCAGGAAAGTAAAACATACGTATGCATTGCCAAGTCCAAGTAAATAGGTAAAAGAAAATATACAGCAAAAAGGAGTAAACAAGTAAAAATATATGCATACTTGTTCAAATAAATAAACAAGTAAAAGAAGTTATCTGGCCAAACATGGAAAGGCTGATGCAAGGCAAACACACACACACACACACACACACACACATATATCGATTCAAAAAAAAATGTGAAGAGTGAAAACAAACTTCATTTCAATTCACTCAAATATCATATTTCAGCAACCAAAAAAGTTAAAATCAACTTTAGCCACAAAAACTACAACTTAGATTTTCACAAAATATTTTCAATCTATCAAAACCTTGTACAAGCTTGCAAATTCCTCTTGAACCCCAAACTCTTGTACGCATACATCATTACAAACATGTATGTATATATAGAGAGGGGTGTGATAATTCAGTTGTTTTCAAACAACAAAGCCTGTAAAAAAATAAAAACTCTGTAAAACAAAAAAAAAGCACAGTAAAAAGAAAGAAGCATCTGTTCCTTCTTAAATCCAAAGCAAGGCAAGCCTATTGAGTATTAGATCGAAAACTAAGTTCAAACTGGAAGTTTTCAAGGAATCTCAGCATGGTTAAGGTGAGCATTTAAATTTGTTTGCTTGGAATGTTCAAAAATTTTCTCGGTCATGTTCAAAACAGAGGAAATTTCTATATATGACTAATTTCAAAAATCAATATCTCCTTGCTCGATTTGAATTAGTAAATGATGTGAACCGATGAAACTTTTGTTTCCGAGTATAGAGTATGACAAAAATAGTTTGAAGCTCGTTCATTTTATATATTGTGTGTAATGGCCAAGTAACAGTAAACAACCCCAATTTTGACGAATTTCAACATGCTTAAAACATTGAATCAGTTATGTCGTCATGATTGCAGCATAGAGATCGGATTTTTAGTGAAGAAATCAGGATTTTTAATAGCTAGGATTGTAAGAAATGGTGAGATGATCGGAATTGGCTAAAAATAATAATTTATGGAGATATAATCGATGAGGAGGGGTACAACATAGGTGAGGAGGAGCAGGGGAACGTGAGGAAGAGGTTCACCATGGCCATTGATCGATTATAGCTTCGGTGGGCGATGGCGATGGGTTTTTAGGGTTTAAGGGAGGATCGAAGTGGTTGTCGAATGCGATCGAAATAAGGCGAATGCAAGCGGCGAGGGGAGTGCGCTCTTCGATTGGAAGTGCGTGAGTGGTTGGGCTTTCGAAGGGCGAAGGAGGTTGGATTAAGCGTGAAGCAAGGAGATGGGACGAGGGTGATATGGTTGATGGCGGAAAATATGGGATCATGCGTTTGTTCGATTTAGGCTAGTGGTGGTTGGAGGTGGAGCTAAGGGAAGGACGTGATCGAGTTTTGGATGAGTCGTTTGCGAATGGTCTCGGTTGGTTGAGCAGAGGCGAGGGTGGTTCATATACGTGCATACGTGCATGCATATACAGGCAACATTTAGTTTTGGAGAACGATGATCGAACGTGGAAATGGTGATGATGAAGTGTAACGATCCCCCGTTCTGACCGCCTCCAGTCGGTAATTAAACCAACTAGAAACGTTCAAAATGACGGATTGTTATTTAGTTTATAGAATTTAAACAGAATCAGTCACAGAATCACAGAATAATAATAATATTTCACATAAATGAATTTTTCTTTTATATACAAATATCAGAGTTTATACAATGCATTTAAATTTTTATACAGCGGAATATTTCTTTAAAATACAAAAATCCTGAAAAGCTAAAGTGAAGCGGTAATCCCCCTTCTCTCTCTAACTTCGATGCCTGACGATCTTCAAGCTGTAAAATACTCGGTCTGACCCGAGTATCACATTCAAAAGAAAATAATACACGGGTCAGTCTAATTCAAAACTCAGTTATTAGTGCATAGAAGCAATAATAATTAAATAGCAATTAGATGACAGTCACAGATAAATTCACCTATCCGACCCTTTAACAAGAAATCGGATAATGGTAAATATAACACTTAACAGTGTTAAAACAACAAATCAGTAGATTCAAATTATCAACGAAGATAGACGAAGGGATTATTAATGGAGATAATTTAGAAAAACAGCCAAATTGCCTAAACGGCAATTAACAACAAAATCATCAATTTAAATCAAATCAATTTAAATAATTGAAAAGTTACTTGAAAACATCAAAACCGATTGGCTGCGGTACACGCACGCGTGGCACTGCCTCGCCAATACGGCATATGAAACACGCACAGAATCAATGGATCAAAAGCAAAAGAAATATCAATTAAAGTCAATACTGCGTGGCTGCAGAGGTCAAGTCAGTAACTCCACGCAGCTGCAACAAAATGAATCAGAAATTACACCCCAAAAGATAACATTTCTAAGAACTGCATAGTGTCACGCAACGGTCAAATGAAACTGCAATTGAATAGACAGTACACAACACAATAGGTCCAACCATGAAGTTCCAGTATGAAGTACACAGGAAATGCACAAATATGCGACAAGACTTGCAGCTATGCCACAATGCAGACAAGCTACAACAGATAATCAAACTCAACAAAAATCAGCCTACAAAGTTCCAGTGAAGTGAAATAGTGCAACTCAATATGGCAACACAACTACACAATGAAGCATGAATGAATGCTACAGTGACCAACCAAAAGTTCAAGTAAATCAAAGTGTGCAACTCAAAAATATGCACAAGTGCAGACCAAATGCTCAAGCCACCAAGAATCAGTGCAATGACCAGAGCACAAAGAAGTACAAATTGAAAACTAAAAAAAAACATCAAAGATTATGTATGCAGACCAGAAAAATCAGACTCAACTACAGGGATGGATACAATGTCAAAGCACAGAGCAACCAAATGTTAACAATCAATGAACAAAGTGAATACAAGAACCAGTTGAGATGAACAATGCAAGAACATGAAATCAGACCAACAGCTACATGAAGAAAACATGCATGCAACATGGACTGCAGACAACTCAAATGAACCAAATGCACATGTTAACCGCAATGAAAACAAAGTCAGACCAACAGCAAATGAATAGGTAAATGCAATTCGGAGGATGATAGTGGTAATCACAGAACAAGACCAACTCGATATCACTGACCACATACAATCAGACAGCATCAATAACAAGTGGAGATGATACAAATACACAAAATGCAGAGAGAGGATCAACAGCCCCAAGTCAAGATAGAACTACAGGAATGTACCAAGCAACCAGGCTACAACCAGACATAGTGCAGACCACAAACTAAATACAAAGAAGAGTGCAGTACAGCTACTACAATGATGCAAGTTCAAGTAAATTCAAGTCAAAAACAGAGAAATTCACAAGAGACAGTGAGCTAATATGTAAATCCAGATTCGAAGATACAGGGTATAATGATGCAGTAAACTACAGTTTCGCAATTAATAACAAAGTCATGGCTTCCAGTTAATCAAGTCATTCAATGCCGAAGTCGAGGAACCGTCGAACAAATTCATGTCGACAGCAAAAGTGACAAACATCAAAATCGCAGTAAGAGTTCACATATCAACATCAATTTCCAACATCAACAAAACAAAAAGGCAGAGATAATACAACATCAAAGCAAAAATTCGAATTGCAGAAGCACCCTACTAAGAGAGAACCAGATGTGAGTATGTCAAATTACTCACCTTAGTACGAAGCGAGGAGTACGAATGATCAACGAAGCAAGCCCTAAATCAGAGAAACAAAGAGCAACACCATCGATCGAAGCCGGCGCCCTTGATTTGAAAAGCCCTAAGCTTTAGAGAGGAACGAAGATCAAAGCCCCAAAATTTTCTTTTGAACGAAGGAACGAACGAAGATTTTGAGTAGAGAGGCCGCTATTTTTTTTCTTTGCTCGATTTGTGGTTTCGAACGAATGAAGATTAAAGAGGAACGGCTGCCATTATTTCGTTTTTTTTTTCTATCTGCATTGAAATGATGAAGGGGTAGGGTGGCTGAAGTGATATTGCATATTATAAAACATATTGTCTTCCTTTGCAAGCCTTCATAGATATTTATGTTTCTTTTATTTAGTCTAATTGCTCTGCAATACAAATGAAGTTCTTGTTAACATGATATTAGAATTTATCTAACATATTTACCTTATATTTTAAAATTTAAGATATTTACATTGTCATTCCTTCATTATCTAGATATTAACTTAAAACAATTTATAAAAGAAACTATCTCTTTATAAATAAACAACATAATCTATTTGAATTTGGAAAAACTCAAATCGATTAACCAATAAATCTCACAATTTTAGATCAAGAATTAAATCAGTTATCAATTTTAAAATAAATTAAAATTCGAAATTGTTAAAATTTAATCTCCAAACTCATAGTTATATTGGGAATTCAATTTAAATCATCATTCAAATATAAAAATTAATAAAATATTTTCAATTTAAATTGTTAAAAATTCAGGGTCGTTACAACCTTCTCCCCTTAAAAGAATTTCGTCCCGAAATTACAAGTTAGGAAAAATGATTATTAAAATCTCACCGATATTTATACTCTACACAATTTATAAATATAGGATTCATTCCATTTATTTTATCTCACTAGATTTGTTCATTGATTTCTACAATCAAGACGCAAAAGTCTTTTGCCAAAATTTTCAACTTACTAAACTCAGATTTTAAACTTGAAATTCTTCATGTTAGAGATTTGCAAAGTATAACTTTTCCAAAGCTGTGGACTTTCAAAATATTTCAAAAATCCTCTTCCTTAGTTTATTAGGTAGGAATTATGTAATTTTAATTTCATACTATCGATTTACTATTTAAAGTTTGAAAATACTTGCTAACTCGAAATTTAATAAGTCTATCGTCGTTCTTAAAGACATTAGGCATACGCTGGCCAGGCGTAGGACTAAAAATCTCCAAGTACTAAATATACTTGCTTCAATTCCCATTGAAAATTCTTTTAAAAAATTCTTTTAAAAATGGATATGGAAAGCACATTCCCCCATGGATCATAGTTTACCCGGCGGTTACGCTACTATCCCAGTAGAATCGCTTGTAACCGTAGATTTCTCATCTCTCTTGAATTTCGCCATGGTTGTTTCCATAGATCGCGGTCCACACGGCGGTTACGCTACTATCCCAGTAGAGTCGCTCGTAACCGTAGGCATCTCGCCCCTCGAATTTCGCCTTGGCATCTAGATTGCACTTTACTCGGCGGTTGCGCCACTATCCCAGTGGGATCGCTTGTAACTGTAGGCATCTCGCCCCTCAAATTACGCTAGTCACTCCAACTAATGGAATTCAAATGGCCACTCCAACTAATGGAAATCAAATGGCCAATCCAACTAATGGAATTCAAATGGTCAATCCAACTAATGGAATTCAACGTAGCTACGATTTTCAAATGGACACTCATATCGAGTTCCAACAACCTTCACAAATTTTAAATGGAAGGTACTTTTCCATATCCTCAGTTTAGAAAACATAATATCATACATAGATAGTACTTCATTTCACATTTCGTACATATCCTACCTACGTAAACTTACACAAGTTTCCCATAACAATTTCTTTCCAAACTGATGGTTTTCGAATTTACTACATTTTCATATATAAGTTTCGAAAACCTTGATATCTCATACCCATAACAAATAGAGGATTCATGAGTTTCCCATCTCATTACAGATTTAAAATTTTCCTCTAAGTCGATTTGGAATTTTAAGGTTATCTCAAACCTAATTCACATTCATAATCCAATTTATTATCGACTTCACACTCGATTTGGATTCCACGTTACATCGTCAATTCTCAACACATAATTGATGTCTACCGATATATAACCTCTGAGCTCGTACGTCTCAGAGAAGGGTGTTAAGCTAAGAAAATAAATTCTCCGCCACCAAACAGATATATATTTAATAGAGATCAATTGCTATGTCATCAATTCACAATGTTAGACATACAATTCAAATCGACCATCCGAAATTCAAAGCTCAATTTATATTGTTTTTGGTGTCGAAGTTAAACTCAATTTAACTCAAGATTCAATCTTTTTGGAAAAATGTCCAAGTTGAACTAATTGTTCAAATTTCCTAAAAATATCTTTACAAGATATATATAATTTTTCACACTTAACCATTTGAAAGCAAATTTCAAATCATTTTTCACCTTTCAATCTTTGGAAACAAATTTCAAAGCAATTTCCTTAAACGGAAACATTTCCAAATATTTATCCATTTTAAGCTTAAAATGGTTCATTTAAATCAATCAAATAAATCCTTACCGATTTATTTTAAACTTACGTTCCAAATTCATAAATTTATTTCCACACTTCAAAAATAAATCAATGTTTATTTTTTAAACAAATTTCCCTTTCTTTTATAAATTCCATAGCGAATTTACATTTCTAAAATATCTATGAATATACAATTTTCAAATGATTTCTAATATTCATTATCAATTTATCTTTAAAAGATAAAATCTCAAAACATTCACTTCATATTGGAAAAACATTTCCATACCTATTTAATAATAAGTAATCCACAAATCAATTTATTTTCAACACTTGAAAAACATTCAATATACTTAAATCATAATAAAGTATATATATTTCATTTTTTTAAAGAAAGCGTCCTTTTAAACACATTTATTTGAGTCAAAACGAATGTTGCATAAAACATTGTTACGACGACCCAAAATCACTAGTATAGGGATTCGAATTTAGGATAGATATATAAATCCCAATACTATATAAACATTTCCTTTTGGAAACCATTTACCATAACAACAGTGTTATAGTCCACCATTTCCTTTTATTTCTCTCGAAAACGTCTATTTCGACAATGAATGTTGAAATCTATGATTCGATACTTAATGCATTTTAAAACATCTTTAAAACCATTAACTTCATTTCATAATATCACTTCACTAAAACATATCCGTTTTATTTAATAATATATTCACTGTCCAAAATCGTGAATATATTTATTTATTCAATTAAATGTTTTTACACATTTTATTTTAAAGGATTATCCACTGTCCAAAATCGTGGATAAAATTCCCAACCAACTTTTATTATCACAATATTTAACTTAAAGGATAATTCGCTGTCCAAAATCACGAATATATCTCCTTTAATAACTTCTATGTTTCTTTTATCAAATTCAATTGGTTTCGAATTTATAAACAATCTTTACAAATTCCATTTTTATTTATAAACTTCGATTTATAAATCTCCTTTATTAATTCAATTCAATTTATATAACTCAATTATATACCAAAAGTCCATTTATAAGTTAAGTACTTATAATCCATTTATTTACTAAATCGTTCTTCACAACATTTGAAATCAATTTTCAAAAGAATTCAGAATCAAATTCCCAAATTATAATTTAATGATCCCCTTGGCTATAACCAAATTAACATGTTGTTTTATTTCCCGATTATTACCTTGGAGATATTCAAAATATTTGATTTAAACCAATTCATTAATTCACTTAACTTATATATTTCAGTTTTCATAAATCTCAGCAATTCGGTAATGGGTTTTCGAATGATCGGGACTCAAATCTAAGGAGACCTTACCGAAAAGAAACTATTGCAAACCTAAATTTAGAGAGCTACAAAAGAGAGGGGGATTGTCCGAAAGGATTTAAATTTTCAAATAACTTTTATTTTCAATAACAATTTTATACTTCATTAGATTTGAAAAACATTTTCTTTAAAGTGATTCTAGTAACTATTCATATTAAACGCCATAAACTAAGCTTTGTGTAAACCAAAGCTCTGATACCACTTTGTAACGATCCCCGTTCTGACCGCCTCCAGTCGGTAATTAAACCAACTAGAAACGTTCAAAATGACGGATTGTTATTTAGTTTATAGAATTTAAACAGAATCAGTCACAAAATCATAGAATAATAATAATATTTCACATAAATGAATTTTTCTTTTATATACAAATATCAGAGTTTATACAATGCATTTAAATTTTTATACAGCGGAATATTTCTTTAAAATACAAAAATCCTGAAAAGCTAAAGTGAAGCGGTAATCCCCCTTCTCTCTCTAACTTCGATGCCTGAAGATCTTCAAGCTGTAAAATACACGGTCTGACCCGAGTATTACATTCAAAAGAAAATAATACACGGGTCAGTCTAATTCAAAACTCAGTTATTAGTGCATAGAAGCAATAATAATTAAATAGCAATTAGATGACAGTCACAGATAAATTCACCTATCCGACCCTTTAACAAGAAATCGGATAACGGTAAATATAACACTTAACAATGTTAAAACAACAAATCAGTAGATTCAAATTATCAACGAAGATAGACGAAGGGATTATTAATGGAGATAATTTAGAAAAACAGCCAAATTGCCTAAACGGCAATTAACAACAAAATCCTCAATTTAAATCAAATCAATTTAAATAATTGAAAGTTACTTGAAAACATCAAAACCGATTGGCTGCGGTACACGCACGCGTGGCACTGCCTTGCCAATACGGCATATGAAACACGCACAGAATCAATGGAGCAAAAGCAAAAGAAATATCAATTAAAATCAATACTGCGTGGCTGCAGAGGTCAAGTCAGTGACTCCACGCAGCTGCAACAAAATGAATCAGAAATTACACCCCAAAAGATAACAGTTCTAAGAACTGCATAGTGTCACGCAACGGTGAAATGGAACTGCAATTGAATAGACAGTACACAACACAATAGGTCCAACCATCAAGTTCCAGTATGAAGTACACAGGAAATGCTCAAATATGCGACAAGACTTGCAGCTATGCCACAATGCAGACAAGCTACAACGGATAATCAAACTCAACAAAAATCAGCCTACAAAGTTCCAGTGAAGTGAAATAGTGCAACTCAATATGGCAACACAACTACACAATGAAGCATGAATGAATGCTACAGTGACCAACCAAAAGTTCAAGTAAATCAAAGTGTGCAACTCAAAAATATACACAAGTGCAGACCAAATGCTCAAGCCACCAAGAATAAGTGCAATGACTAGAGCACAAAGAAGTACAAATTGAAAACTAAAAAAAACATCAAAGATTATGTATGCAGACCAGAAAAATCAGACTCAACTACAGGGATGGATACAATGTCAAAGCACAGAGTAACCAAATGTTAACAATCAATGAACAAAGTGAATACAAGAACCAGTTGAGATGAACAATGCAAGAACATGAAATCAGACCAACAGCTACATGAAGAAAACATGCATGCAACATGGACTGCAGACAACTCAAATGAACCAAATGCACATGTTAACCGCAATGAAAACAAAGTCAGACCAACAGCAAATGAATAGGTAAATGCAATTCGGAGGATGATAGTGGTAATCACAGAACAAGACCAACTCGATATCACTGACCACATACAATCAGACAGCATCAATAACAAGTGGAGATGATACAAATACACAAAATGCAGAGAGAGGATCAACAGCCCCAAGTCAAGATAGAACTACAGGAATGTACCAAGCAACCAGGCTACAACCAGACATAGTGCAGACCACAAACTAAATACAAAGAAGAGTGCAGTACAGCTACTACAATGATGCAAGTTCAAGTAAATTCAAGTCAAAAACAGAGAAATTCACAAGAGACAGTGAGCTAATATGTAAATCCAGATTCGAAGATACAGGGTATAATGATGCAGTAAACTACAGTTTCGCAATTAATAACAAAGTCATGGCTTCCAGTTAATCAAGTCATTCAATGCCGAAGTCGAGGAACCGTCGAACAAATTCATGTCGACAGCAAAAGTGACAAACATCAAAATCGCAGTAAGAGTTCACATATCAACATCAATTTCCAACATCAACAAAACAAAAAGGCAGAGATAATACAACATCAAAGCAAAAATTCGAATTGCAGAAGCACCCTACTAAGAGAGAACCAGATGTGAGTATGTCAAATTACTCACCTTAGTACGAAGCGAGGAGTACGAATGATCAACGAAGCAAGCCCTAAATCAGAGAAACAAAGAGCAACACCATCGATCGAAGCCGGCGCCCTTGATTTGAAAAGCCCTAAGCTTTAGAGAGGAACGAAGATCAAAGCCCCAAAATTTTCTTTTGAACGAAGGAACGAACGAAGATTTTGAGTAGAGAGGCCGCTATTTTTTTTCTTTGCTCGATTTGTGGTTTCGAACGAATGAAGATTAAAGAGGAACGGCTGCCATTATTTCGTTTTTTTTTTCTATCTGCATTGAAATGATGAAGGGGTAGGGTGGCTGAAGTGATATTGCATATTATAAAACATATTGTCTTCCTTTGCAAGCCTTCATAGATATTTATGTTTCTTTTATTTAGTCTAATTGCTCTGCAATACAAATGAAGTTCTTGTTAACATGATATTAGAATTTATCTAACATATTTACCTTATATTTTAAAATTTAAGATATTTACATTGTCATTCCTTCATTATCTAGATATTAACTTAAAACAATTTATAAAAGAAACTATCTCTTTATAAATAAACAACATAATCTATTTGAATTTGGAAAAACTCAAATCGATTAACCAATAAATCTCACAATTTTAGATCAAGAATTAAATCAGTTATCAATTTTAAAATAAATTAAAATTCGAAATTGTTAAAATTTAATCTCCAAACTCATAGTTATATTGGGAATTCAATTTAAATCATCATTCAAATATAAAAATTAATAAAATATTTTCAATTTAAATTGTTAAAAATTCAGGGTCGTTACAACCTTCTCCCCTTAAAAGAATTTCGTCCCGAAATTACAAGTTAGGAAAAATGATTATTAAAATCTCACCGATATTTATACTCTACACAATTTATAAATATAGGATTCATTCCATTTATTTTATCTCACTAGATTTGTTCATTGATTTCTACAATCAAGACGCAAAAGTCTTTTGCCAAAATTTTCAACTTACTAAACTCAGATTTTAAACTTGAAATTCTTCATGTTAGAGATTTGCAAAGTATAACTTTTCCAAAGCTGTGGACTTTCAAAATATTTCAAAAATCCTCTTCCTTAGTTTATTAGGTAGGAATTATGTAATTTTAATTTCATACTATCGATTTACTATTTAAAGTTTGAAAATACTTGCTAACTCGAAATTTAATAAGTCTATCGTCGTTCTTAAAGACATTAGGCATACGCTGGCCAGGCGTAGGACTAAAAATCTCCAAGTACTAAATATACTTGCTTAAATTCCCATTGAAAATTCTTTTAAAAAATTCTTTTAAAAATGGATATGGAAAGCACATTCCCCCATGGATCATAGTTTACCCGGCGGTTACGCTACTATCCCAGTAGAATCGCTTGTAACCGTAGATTTCTCATCTCTCTTGAATTTCGCCATGGTTGTTTCCATAGATCGCGGTCCACACGGCGGTTACGCTACTATCCCAGTAGAGTCGCTCGTAACCGTAGGCATCTCGCCCCTCGAATTTCGCCTTGGCATCTAGATTGCACTTTACTCGGCGGTTGCGCCACTATCCCAGTGGGATCGCTTGTAACTGTAGGCATCTCGCCCCTCAAATTACGCTAGTCACTCCAACTAATGGAATTCAAATGGCCACTCCAACTAATGGAAATCAAATGGCCAATCCAACTAATGGAATTCAAATGGTCAATCCAACTAATGGAATTCAACGTAGCTACGATTTTCAAATGGACACTCATATCGAGTTCCAACAACCTTCACAAATTTTAAATGGAAGGTACTTTTCCATATCCTCAGTTTAGAAAACATAATATCATACATAGATAGTACTTCATTTCACATTTCGTACATATCCTACCTACGTAAACTTACACAAGTTTCCCATAACAATTTCTTTCCAAACTGATGGTTTTCGAATTTACTACATTTTCATATATAAGTTTCGAAAACCTTGATATCTCATACCCATAACAAATAGAGGATTCATGAGTTTCCCATCTCATTACAGATTTAAAATTTTCCTCTAAGTCGATTTGGAATTTTAAGGTTATCTCAAACCTAATTCACATTCATAATCCAATTTATTATCGACTTCACACTCGATTTGGATTCCACGTTACATCGTCAATTCTCAACACATAATTGATGTCTACCGATATATAACCTCTGAGCTCGTACGTCTCAGAGAAGGGTGTTAAGCTAAGAAAATAAATTCTCCGCCACCAAACAGATATATATTTAATAGAGATCAATTGCTATGTCATCAATTCACAATGTTAGACATACAATTCAAATCGACCATCCGAAATTCAAAGCTCAATTTATATTGTTTTTGGTGTCGAAGTTAAACTCAATTTAACTCAAGATTCAATCTTTTTGGAAAAATGTCCAAGTTGAACTAATTGTTCAAATTTCCTAAAAATATCTTTACAAGATATATATAATTTTTCACACTTAACCATTTGAAAGCAAATTTCAAATCATTTTTCACCTTTCAATCTTTGGAAACAAATTTCAAAGCAATTTCCTTAAACGGAAACATTTCCAAATATTTATCCATTTTAAACTTAAAATGGTTCATTTAAATCAATCAAATAAATCCTTACCGATTTATTTTAAACTTACGTTCCAAATTCATAAATTTATTTCCACACTTCAAAAATAAATCAATGTTTATTTTTTAAACAAATTTCCCTTTCTTTTATAAATTCCATAGCGAATTTACATTTCTAAAATATCTATGAATATACAATTTTCAAATGATTTCTAATATTCATTATCAATTTATCTTTAAAAGATAAAATCTCAAAACATTCACTTCATATTGGAAAAACATTTCCATACCTATTTAATAATAAGTAATCCACAAATCAATTTATTTTCAACACTTGAAAAACATTCAATATACTTAAATCATAATCAAGTATATATATTTCATTTTTTTAAAGAAAGCGTCCTTTTAAACACATTTATTTGAGTCAAAACGAATGTTGCATAAAACATTGTTACGACGACCCAAAATCACTAGTATAGGGATTCGAATTTAGGATAGATATATAAATCCCAATACTATATAAACATTTCCTTTTGGAAACCATTTACCATAACAACAGTGTTATAGTCCACCATTTCCTTTTATTTCTCTCGAAAACGTCTATTTCGACAATGAATGTTGAAATCTATGATTCGATACTTAATGCATTTTAAAACATCTTTAAAACCATTAACTTCATTTCATAATATCACTTCACTAAAACATATCCATTTTATTTAATAATATATTCACTGTCCAAAATCGTGAATATATTTATTTATTCAATTAAATGTTTTTACACATTTTATTTTAAAGGATTATCCACTGTCCAAAATCGTGGATAAAATTCCCAACCAACTTTTATTATCACAATATTTAACTTAAAGGATAATTCGCTGTCCAAAATCACGAATATATCTCCTTTAATAACTTCTATGTTTCTTTTATCAAATTCAATTGGTTTCGAATTTATAAACAATCTTTACAAATTCCATTTTTATTTATAAACTTCGATTTATAAATCTCCTTTATTAATTCAATTCAATTTATATAACTCAATTATATACCAAAAGTCCATTTATAAGTTAAGTACTTATAATCCATTTATTTACTAAATCGTTCTTCACAAGAGACATGCATGCAACATGGACTGCAGACAACTCAAATGAACCAAATGCACATGTTAACCGCAATGAAAACAAAGTCAGACCAACAGCAAATGAATAGGTAAATGCAATTCGGAGGATGATAGTGGTAATCACAGAACAAGACCAACTCGATATCACTGACCACATACAATCAGACAACATCAATAACAAGTGGAGATGATACAAATACACAAAATGCAGAGAGAGGATCAACAGCCCCAAGTCAAGATAGAACTACAGGAATGTACCAAGCAACCAGGCTACAACCAGACATAGTGCAGACCACAAACTAAATACAAAGAAGAGTGCAGTACTGCTACTACAATGATGCAAGTTCAAGTAAATTCAAGTCAAAAACAGAGAAATTCACAAGAGACAGTGACCTAATATGTAAATCCAGATTCGAAGATACAGGGTATAATGATGCAGTAAACTACAGTTTCGCAATTAATAACAAAGTCATGGCTTCCAGTTAATCAAGTCATTCAATGCCGAAGTCGAGGAACAGTCGAACAAATTCATGTCGACAGCAAAAGTGACAAACATCAAAATCGTAGTAAGAGTTCACATATCAACATCAATTTCCAACATCAACAAAACAAAAAGGCAGAGATAAAACAACATCAAAGCAAAAATTCGAATTGCAGAAGCACCCTACTAAGAGAGAACCAGATGTAAGTCAAATTACTCACCTTAGTACGAAGCGAGGAGTACGAATGATCAACGAAGCAAGCCCTAAATCAGAGAAACAAAGAGCAACACTATCGATCGAAGCCGGCGCCCTTGATTTGAAAAGCCCTAAGCTTCAGAGAGGAACGAAGATCAAAGCCCCAAAATTTTCTTTTGAACAAAGGAACGAACGAAGATTTTGAGTAGAGAGGCCGCTATTTTTTTCCTTTGCTCGATTTATGGTTTCGAACGAATGAAGATTAAAGAGGAACGGCTGCCATTATTTCGTTTGTTTTTTTTTTCTATCTGCATTGAAATGATGAAGGGGTAGGGTGGCTGAAGTGATATTGCATATTATAAAACTTATTGTCTTCCTTTGCAAGCCTTCATAGATATTTATGTTTCTTTTATTTAGTCTAATTGCTCTGTAATACAAATGAAGTTCTTGTTAACATGATATTAGAATTTATCTAACATATTTACCTTATATTTTAAAATTTAAGATATTTACATTGTCATTCCTTCATTATCTAGATATTAACTTAAAACAATTTATAAAAGAAACTATCTCTTTATAAATAAACAACATAATCTATTTGAATTTGGAAAAACTCAAATCGATTAACCAATAAATCTCACAATTTTAAATCAAGAATTAAATTAGTTATCAATTTTAAAATAAATTAAAATTCGAAATCATTAAAATTTAATCTCCAAACTCATAGTTATATTGGGAATTCAATTTAAATCATCATTCAAATATAAAAATTAATAAAATATTTTCAATTTAAATTGTTAAAAATTCAGGGTCGTTACATGAAGCTTTGGGTTGGTCTTGAATCGTGCGTGTGGATGGTGTAGTCATCGAAGAAGGTAGCAAGGTGATCGAAGCTTGATGCATTGATTTGGATTTCATGGTTTTAGCTGAGATTTTGGCAAAAAAGACAGAGAAGTAAGGGAGGAGAAGAGAGAAAGGGGAAATGGTTATCGATCTAAAAGAAATGGCTTGGCCCATATAAATAAAAATAAATAAATGTTTGTTTTAAATAGGGTTTGAATACTTTAAAATTTATTCTCTAGCAAACCGTAAGTCTGTTTGGAGTGAAACTTTTTGCAATAGGTTCGTATCGACGAACACTACGTCGTTGTAAAATTTGTCGACAAGTTCGAATAAGTGAAAATTTAAGGTTTTTTAGAATGGACAGAAATTAAATCACCCGATTGAACAAATTTAGTCTTTTAAATTTATATGACTTGTCTATTGAAGTTATTTGCCCAGATAAAAATAATAATGAGTTAATTAAAGTTAATTTTGATGATTTGACATCGGTTTAGTGGAATAAAACACCATTCCGCTAATTAAATTAATTGGACCCATATTGGTAGAATATATCACCGTTCTGCCATTATTACCGAATATGTTTGTTTTGGACATTAACTAGCAGAAATAAACCCTGTTCTGCTATCATATTTATATTGACATCTATTTATTATCCTGGTAATTATATTGGACAATATGATGTTGAATTGATTATTAAAAATGAATTGATGAGAATATCTGAATTTGTTGTTATGAATTGTGATGGAATAGATGGTAACTTGGATAAGTACCACTGGAATTAATAAGCCGCTTTCAAATTTGGAAGTTGATTTTGAATCCAAGGATTGTTTCAAGAATAATTATTTTATGATTCTTAAAAGTTATTTAAAAAGTACTTAATTATGGCTTTCAAGTTATCTAATTATTTTAAGTGTTAGAAAATATATTTTAATTACTATGAAAGGTCATCTTATAATTATTTGTTTAAAGTTAATTATTATTTAAGAATTAATCAGTATTATTATTTCAAAAGAAAATTTATTCAATATTAATATTGCTTCATACAATAAACTTTTATAAAAAAGTATTTTCCTGAATTAAAGTTGGAAAATCTGTATAGAAAATTTATAATTATTATTTTGAGATAATTATTAAATAAAGTTTTCGGGAAGTAATCACATACTTTTACAGCGAAAATCGGAGGCAGGGATTGCCTGCAGTTAACTTGGATTTCTCTAGCGTGATTTGGCTTTGGTGCGAGAGGTCACAAGTTCGAAACTTACCTAGCGTGATTCGAACGTTTATTGACATGTGATATGTTGTCACAATAATTTGTTGTATATAAAGTACCATTTCAAAAAAAAAAACTTGAATTTCTCTAGGATAGTGACATAATTATTGAGTTGCGAATCCATGGTTGATACCGCATAGTACTTTCCATATTTATTTAAAAGGTTTTTAAATATTATTGAAGGAAACTAGGCTCAGGGACTGGGATGTTTTTTTATAATAGCAACTAGGTTCAGGGACTAAGAATATAAAATAGGATGGGCTTTGGGCTGGCTGTTTTTTTTTATACAAAGGTTAGGCTGATTTAAAACATATGGTTGATAGTGTTAATTAAAATAGTTATATAGATTAAAATGGATGGCTAAATTTAATATTAAATAACGTTAAGCAGTTTTGTTGTTTATATTCTCTTTATAAACTATATTTTTTATTATATTTGCAATGTTTATTGTCACTTTTTCATTAAACATACAAAAATCCAATATCGGGACCGAAACCAAAACTTCCAAAATTGACCGAAACCAAGCAAATTTCAAATAACCGAAAGCGAGATCGAGGCCGAGTTCTCGAACCTTGAAATATATACATAAACAATATTAACAACTTAATTTATTATCCGTTTATCTCGATAAATCTATCATACATTGCATTGTATAATTCTATTTTTAGCATCAAATAACTATACTTAAACATTTCTACAACTATTTACAACTTTCCAAGTTGTCTTATGATATCTTTTATTTAAATCCATGTATTTGAACTACATATGGAATATCATATTTAGACTATTTAAATAATCCCAATAAATAGTTTGTCCGTTTTTCTAATAAATCCTAAAATATATGTCAATTTTAAAGCGTGTGTGTTCATGTTAACAAAAAAGATTTTTTTTCATTTAATTGTAAAAATGTATAGATCACATACATTAAATTACTTACGTAAACAATAATGACTAAGTGAATTTGTAAATCAATTATAATCATGTATCTTAAAAATTTATCATGTAGCATGTTACAAAATTCTGTTTTTAACTTCCAACTATGCATTAAGATTCATACAATTTTTGAAAAAATGCTTTTCAATTCTTTCCTATTATTTACCTGTAAGTCCATATATTTAAACTAATTATGTAATTTTAAATTTAACATATTTTTAAAACCAATTAAATAATATTTTTTAATTTATCTAAAATCATTGAAAATATGTCTGTTTCAACATGTATGTCATCATACTAAAAAAATGATAAAATTATACATAATTTTATAGTTAATTGGTAATGTTAATTTTGTTAAAAATAATTAAAATTTTGTCATAATAATTGTCCAGTTTACATATACTTAATTTTATAGTATTCTTTGTAGCCTAAAGTATGTATATGGTATCATAGAAATTTATACTTTGTAGGAGTATAGTTTTCATAGTATTAACAATATATAGGCTGTTCAAATTCCTGCATCTTATGTGGAAAATTAGGTTTGAAGCCAACTTATGCGGATTTATCGCATTGTAGGTATAGGTCAAAAATTTCGTGTATCGTATTTCAACTATTACATATATTAAGAGCTATAATGTATCTTTCTCGGTTTCATAATTCCATATGGCAGTTAGATTGAAAAGGATTTTAGCACCAATTAGAAATGTGTTGGGAGTAAACATTGTGAAATTGGTCTATTATGTTTAAATTAAGCTTTGTTTGTCTTGCTTTTCAATTTTTCTTGTTACAAAGAGCTACTGGAGATTTTTAAACTTGATTAAGCCGCAAACATATGTCCTGCTCTTGAATTTTGGCAGTTGTGAAGAGTTAGTGTAAGCAGGTTGTTATTCGATAAAATCCTTAATGCATGGATCCCAAGTATCTATTGAAGCATGCTATTGAAACATTAAATCTTAAAACTATCTTTTCTTAAAATGCTTATTTTTAGCCTGAAGTCCACGAGTTGCATTAAAAGGTAAGGAAGATGATACTGATTGTCTAGATAATGAAATTACTTGTACTAATGATATCGAAGATGTCGTAAACCCATGACAACATGGGCATAAAGAGGTTGCTAGCTTATCTTCTTCGTCACGACATGAATCACCGCGTTGTATCCCATGTCTTACCTATGGAAACCAGGTACATAATAGCCTCTTTTGAAAAAAATTAGTTTACACCACAAGTGATTATTATTGATGTGGTTGCTAAATGAGTGGAAATTGGTGTAGGTTCAGGTTCAGTTCAACTTGCATGTACTCTACTCTATTTGGTTTAGTATTTGATTATCAAGTTAAGAAAGAAGAATTTACTATAAAGTTACTTACAGGAAACCAATATTATATTAATAATGTAAAATTAGTTAATTTTGAACCGCTCTTACAGTCTACCTACAAAAAGCACTAAACCCTATAATATTTAATTGATGTAGTGAGATATAACATTTTCACAGAGTAACTTTGGAACTAAGAAAAATAAAAAAATATTATGGGAAGGTGTATTTCTAAAGATATCGTTAGCAATAAGGAATCGCTTATTGTTTCTAGAGAGATTAACTACTTATAACAATGAAGTACCTCCCCTATTAGGTCAAAAAATTTAATATGGAAATGAAAATGTTATCCAGGTTTTTAACCCAGCAGGATCCAACGGGAGACGGAAAAATCTCGTTATTAGAATGGTTTAGAATTTAACCAGAAAGGCAAAGGCAAGGAGTTAGCGAGAGCCGAGCTATACTACTAAGACAACGACTGGGATCAAATAAACCAAGAGACTAGCATTCTTTCAGCCCAATCAGCAGCTGAGCGCAAATAGTTAGTAAATTGTCATAAAAACGGAATAAGAACGACACAAGGCTATGGAAAATCCCCAAATTCCAAACTCTGGAAAAAAATCCTAAGTGCTTGGATCGCTAGCGATCCAGCGACCCATACTCTATAGATCGCTAGCGACCTATGCTTCTTCTGAAACTCCAATGAGCTAATTAAGGAAGCAAAGGAAAAAGGTGCAAAGTCACTAGCTCGTGTGCGAGCCAAGTCTATGGGTTACTTGGGACCTATAGACCATGGGTCGCTCGTGACCCATAAGTTTGGCTCAGGTTGTGAGCTAAACTCCCCAGGGTCATTCCTTGCGTACCTGCGAGCAGTTGATAAACAGACCTGACCCAGAAGCTCTCTGATCTTTATAAACACCATCCTACCTGCAACATAAATGAGATCTTCTCCGGATTAGTTGCTGGAGCTCTGCTGAAACTATTTTTCACTCTTTACCTCCCTCACAACAATCTCCAAAGGAATTCACTGTGATTCTTCAGTGGATTCCAACTTTGGAGATTCAACTCGTGATCAAAAATCTCTTGTAACAACAATCAATCCATAATAAAACTATAAGGTGGTCGTAGGCTTTTTTAACAGCCAAACCACTATAAAAATTCTTTGTCTTCTTTCTTTTACTGTTCTTTTCTATATCTGTTATCTGTGATATTGCTCTGTCAGAACATGGCTGATGCTTTCAAACTCAAATTAGGGTGAAGGTCCAATTTTTTGGTCAACTTTTATATATAGATCTTATTTCATGTTTCTTCACATCTTTAAACACCAACCAATTTCACTGCTTGTATATTTCACATATTTGTCATACTATTTAGAAATATGAGTATATTTGATGTAGTCGTACCTTTTCAAATATCATACCTAATTAACATATATTTAATCAATTAACAATTAGAAAATATTAATAAAAAATGATTGTATTGAAAAAACTACATTGGATATGATAATAAACATTAGATTTCGTCACAACAAAAAACCGTAACAAAAAACTGATCATATTACAAATTTTTGTTTACAAAGTTCGCATAATGAAAGTTGTAATAAATATTTTTAACGATTGATTTTCTACAGAAAGTAAATGTGTTTTTAAAATTATTTGTATTTTGCAATTGTAACAAAGTGTTTAACAACTTTCTATTCTTGACTATAATATATTAATTTGTAACAATATTTTATTTATAGTTGTCTTACTCATAGGTTGTAAATGATCTTGCTCATAGGTTGTAAATGATCACGCGTAAACACTTTCAATGAAACGTTGTTAACAGCAAATAGAAATTATTAGCAGACACAAATATCTCTATCGGAGGTTATAGTGTTCATGCTAACTAGTCATCCAAAAAAGTTGAAGAAGCATAACAAGGTAAAAAATAGAACTTCGTAAATTTAAAATAATCTTTAAAATTTGGAATTTTTCTAAAATTTCATCTATGATTGAGAAAATAAAGGGTTCATATAACTTTAAGAAATTAGTAAACAAACTTTAACATAAAGGTGGACATTTAACCAATTTAAGCTATGTAACCGACCTAAAACATTCACTGAGCCGACTTAATGGCCGCACAGAATGGTTAGTCGATATTAATAATTAGTCTAATGATCAATCTTATCCGGTTTAACAGCTAGCCATGAACGCTACTTCATACTTTCAAAGTTCTTTATAATGTTTTCGATATCGCTTTACTTCATGGTTTCGGTAGCTTATTATCAAGTTTCCAATAGCACTTTACTTCATATTTCGATGGCTCGTTATTACGTTTTCGTTGGCCATTAACTTCCAAATTTTGAAAGTTCTTTATCAAAATTCATAATACAACAAAAGTTCTATTTCATAGTTACACCTGTGGAGAATATGCATTTCACGTGAATATATATATATATATATATATATTGCATTTTATTTTTTATTTTGGCCATTGTACTGACTCAAACAAGATTAGCAGTCAGTTATGTGAAGAAATAACAACCATGAAATATCTTATGAACTAAAAATAAAGAATGAAATATTTGATATATTTAAATATTATATTTCTTAAAACAAAATTATTATTATTATTATATATATATATATTATATAAAGCAAATACTTTGGCCAAATGGTCAAAATGAAGCCTTTTTCGGAATACCCAAATTGCATTTCTCCAAAATTCAAAATAAACATATACTATATGGACCCTTTTGTCATTTTGATTCACCAGTTCGCCACTGTAAACATTATCTCACGATTTACCGAGCAGTTTCCTAAATTCTCTTAATTATATACAAAATTGCTCATCGTTTAGCTTCTAGTCGTGAGATTCTTATGTTATTCTTTTTTTTCAAATCTCAGGATCATCAGGCTTTGGGTTTAAATTTGAATTTAGGCCGCGAGCTTGAATAATTTAGTTTGAAGTCTGCTGAATCTAGCGTCGTGATGGGATGATGAATACTTAAGCACTATCAAGTGGATTATGAATCAGATTACTATGAGATCGCCATCATTGCTTTGATTGTTTAATAAAAGGTGTGAAATTTTGTTTTAAATTCAAGTTATGGTTTCCTTCGGAACTAAAATTCTCTTCCCCTACCATCATTTTTTTGTACAGATTGATATGTTGCAAGATGGAGATGGCTCGTTCTTTAACAACTTTCAATCCATCAAGACGCACAAGTAATGTTATCCTATAATTTTATAATTTTATTTAGTCAAGTTGCCTACGTTAGTAACTATTCTATTGAATCGGTATCTTCCTTATTTGTGGTACCCATAGTATTCAAGGGATATGTTAAATCTGCAATGCATAGCAATCTTTGTTAGATTTCCAACTCGATATTTTTTTTGCACCGACTACTTTTTTCCAGAATCAGGTTTACTTTATATTGTAAGTGCACTGAATTACATTAACAAATTGCTTTTGGCCCTTTTTATATATTATGCTGAATAGAAGTAAATATCTAAGTGGTCAACAATTTAGAGGCTTTTTATCAAATGTTTGTAGCAATTATACATAAAAGATCCTTGAAGTTTATAGAACTAAAAATATTTTAATGATTCAAATGAATTCAAAGTTGAAATAACTACATGCAATATAATTTCCTTTTAAACAACCTAATGGACAGGAGAAATGATCCAAAAAAGAGTTGATACTAGCTGCATGACATTTGTGACATGATTGAGACTTTTCAATAATAGCTGGATAAGAAAGTACAAAACCTAAGTATTTTGTAAATAAGAGGAAGAAAGAATAACAAGGATAGTAAAGCAACAAATGCAGTACACTTTCCCTACTTCTCTGTCAACCAAGTATTTTATTAAATTTCTCATAATTTGTATCAAAAAAGGTTAGTGGTAATGATAAGGCTATTATAGTCGTGGATGCAGCATGACATTGTATTCTTCCGAAGTTCAATAATGAAGTTGGACATTACATGTATTTTTCTGTATTTATTGATAAGTTTTAGTATTGGCATGTCAGTCCATATTTTTAAGCTAAAGTTGCACGTATTTGTCATGAACGGTTGTAGCACAGGGAAATGTATCTTAAAAGAAATGTATTTTCAAGTTGAAAACATAAAAAATATTACAAAAATGTTTCGACATTGTAAAATATCGTTTGGTTTTTGATCTATATCACAGTGATAAGATAGATAAGTGGCTTCCAATATTCTTATGATTTTTTTTCAGTGTAGTTCGTGTATTCTGTAACATACCAAATTATAAATTTGTCCAATTGATTATGAACGTAGTAAGATTCCTAAAATACATGTCTAGAAACATTAAACTAAATATACTAATCATATGGATGATACTTAGATAAGTATATGTTTGAAACTTTGTACGATGAATGCATGTTTAAATAATTTGAAGTTGTTTGAACAAGTAGACACAAAAAAATAGGAATGTAGAATGCTCCTTTTGCATTTATTGGATTTCGTATAAGTAGTACTAGAACAATAGTAATCAAATATAATTATGTGAAGGCTATTTTGCATGTTTTGACAGTTAATTATAAGTTGATGATGTGATAATAGCTCATTGATGATTTCCATGTGTACACATAAGGTACCACTTGCACAATATATATAGTAATGTTACCATCACCCTACAAATATAATATTAATTAATGATCAAATAGTAAGGATTTGATGCTAAAAACTCTACCAAATTACATGTGTTTGTTAAACCAAACTATAGATTAGAAGGTTTAGAAATTTGCTACCGATTAAATGTTATGTTAAATAAGTTTTTTGAGGAAAGCATGTTGGAATAAGTTTATCTTCGCCATATAAAGTTAAATATGGAATTATTGAAAATAAGAAGTTTGCGACCAATTTTTCTTATGCATGTCCATCGGGCATGCCTTGGGTACTGGACCATCGTCGCACAATCTTAAACCTAATGGTTCACAGATGAATCAGTTTAGGGGAGATATGAATATTTGTAATAAAACTTATTAGTAAGAGACAATGTTAGATATTACTAAGGCAAACCCTATAGACGATTAATGCACTTCATATCTAAATCATTGGTAAATGTTGGATACGGATGATCTTCGGCTGTGCCGTGTACTTCATTACTATCTTAAAGACGTTTCGACGTTCTGCTCAAAGGTGCAAGCAGTCGAACAAACGCCGTCGCCTCTAGGATAAAACAACCTCTCTCTTTGTTTGGTTTTGTAGTATCGATTCGTCTGCACAAATGGAATCCGCTCAGTTGCACTCAAAGTTGCCGCTCGGTTTTTTTAAGAAATTTCATGGAGAAGAAGAATGGTTTGCTACAGAAGAAAATGTTATTCGTATTTTTTTGATTTCGTCTAACAATCAAGTTTAATAGATGAAATACCAAGTCGAATGTTTTACCGAGTCGTGGAGTAACCTTGGATACGGATGATCTTCGGCTGAGCCGTGTACTTCATCACTATCTTAAAGACGTTTCGACGTTCTGCTCAAAGGTGCAAGCGGTCGAACAAACGCCGTCGCCTCTAGGATAAAACAACCTCTCTCTTTATTTGGTTTTGTAGTATCGATCCGTCTGCACAAATGGAATCCGCTCAGTTGCACTCAAAGCTGCTGCTCGGTTTTTTCAAGAAATTTCATGGAGAAGAAGAATGGTTTGCTACAGAAGAAAATGTTATTCGTATTTTTTTGATTTCATCTAACAATCAAGTTTAATTAGATGAAATACCAAGTCGAATGTTTTACCGAGTCGTGGAGTAACTGTTGACTCAAAACTCGGATTTTAAGTTTTACCATCTCAAAAAAAATAACGGTAAAAAATGGGTAAAAATTTCGTCCGAAAATATAAGTGCTACACCACAATAAGCCCGAGCCCGGATCGGGTCGGTCGGTCGGCACGCACGCGTGTGATGGTCAATCATGGTCTCTCTACTCATAAAAGAGCATCATTGGGTGCTCAACGGGTCCAATTTAGCTTCTAAGTATCAAGTATAAATGCTTGATTCTTTTATAAAGTCATACAATGTGGGCTATTCACATATATGAGCCATTCTCACTCCGTTAATTTTTTAATAATTCACATAAAATTTAAAAAAAAAACATTTCCACCAATCCCCTAGTTGAATTTTTTTTAAATATTTTTCAAGCAGCTTCTGAAAACATAAAACTATGCATAAACAAATGTGTCTTTCGACTTGAACCTTTGCATAGTGGATAAGGTTCGGTTTTTACTAGAATGGCACATAGACTTGAACACTATTCATGATATCAAACCACATACAATCTTTCTGGAGTGCAATCAAATAAGCCCATGCATTTATAGCCATGCATATCTATCTCAGTTTAGTGAATGTTATAAGAATTTTGCCCAAAATTCCATAGAAACGGCCACATTTCCACATCCACATAGGTGAATCTATCAAGAATACTCCTGAAAGTAGGTACTTCACTCTATATAGAGTATAGATCTCATTAAGAGTTTCTATTAACTCATCTTCTAACCACTTCAGGAATACATGCTTCAAAATATATAAAAATAGTATGTTCAACTCATATCACTTCACAACTTGTTCTTACCCATTGAACCTAGTTCTTGGGATCTCTAGTTATTAGGTCGGGTTACTATTGTGCGTGACTCAACAATCTAAGGGAAATAGTCTCATTCTTTTAGAGGTTCTAAGGACTTTCTCTCTAGCTAGTATTTTCATCAAAGGATCGTCTAGATTTTCATCATGGCGTATGTGATCTACTCTAACAACTCCTAAGGAGAGTAGCTCTCTAATAGTGTTGTGCTTACGACGTATCTGTCGTCTCTTACCGTTGTAATAACGGTTTTGTACTTTTGCAATAGCCGTGGTACTATCACAATGTATCAACACAGTTGGTATCGGTTTTTCCCATAAAGCAATCCCAGCTAGCGGATTTATTAAGTAATATACTTCTTACTAGCTGTGGCTAGTGCTATTATCTCAGACTCCATAGTGAACTGAGCCAAAATAGTCCGTTTCGTGGATTTTCAAGAAACAACTCCACCAGCAATGCTAAATATATAGCCACCAGTTGCTTTCGAATCATTAGATAAAGTATTCCAATCTGCATCGGTGTATCCTTCAAGGAACTGATTCGAAAGCTTTATCAAATATCCCATCAGTGTATCCTTCATAGATGTATCCTTCAAGTATCCCAATATACTATTAAATATATAGCCACCAGTTGCTAGATAAATAGTTCGTTTTAGGTCATGACCCTTTCGATAGCATGCCGGTGCTCTATACTAGGTCTATTAGTAAACCTGCATAATAATCTCATGACACAGGCAATGTCGTGTCTAGTACAATCAGTGGCATGCCGAAGGCTGCCAATAATGCTTGCATAATCAGACTGTCTTGCACATTCACCAATGTTCCTAAATAGTTTTACACTAAGACATGGTGCACATGCAGGTTTATTGTCAAAGTAATTGTATTTCTTTAGTAACTTCTCAATGTAACGAGATTGATCCAAAGAAATTATATTTTCTTACCTATTAATCTTAATTCCAAGGACTACAATCACTTCTCCTAGATCTTTCATATCGAAGTTGGCACATAACAAAGATTTGACATTGTTTATAGCAAGAATGTTTGACCTTAAAGATAAGTAGATCATCTGCATACAGACATATAAATATATAATAGTGCAAATGTAATTCTCAGATTTACAGTAAATACATCTGTCACTTTCATTAACTTTAAAACCATACGAGATTATAAAGTTATCAAATTTCTTATGCTATTGCTTAGGTGCTTGTTTTAAACCATATAATGATTTATCTAACTTGCAAACTTTGTGTTCTTAACCAAGAATTACAAAGCCTTCACGTTGGTCCATATAAATTTCCTCTTCTAAGTCACCATTTAAAAAAGCAGTTTTAATATCCATTTGGTGTATTATTAAATTATGAATAGATGCTAGTGAAGTTAGTACTCGAATGGATGTAATTCTAGTTACAGGTGAAAAATTGTCAAAAAAGTCTACATTTTCTCCTTGCTTAAACTCTTTAGCTACTAAACGGGCTTTATATACAGCTGGTGTATATTGGATAAAGTATTTTAATCATTGGATAACAAAGCTTTAGTCATCACATCTCTGCAACCCATCAGTGGTTAGTATATGTTGTTCTTCTCTTTCCTGTTTCCAAAATTATGTGTATTTTTTTAATAGTAACTTAGGACTTTGGATTCTTTTAAAATAGGTTGGGCATGAGTTCGGTACCTACCGTAAGCAAAACACGATTTGGCTCTTTGGCTACATTGCAAGTTAAGTTTTAATTATATGCTTTCCGTATAATTTATCCATTATTTCCAAATTATTTGTTTATGTAGTGAGAGAAAACTGAATCTGGCTTCATGAAGTATGTTGATGTTGACACCGAAAGTTATTTTATGGTTGACAAACCCGAATTGTCACCGGATGTGATATGTATTGGTTTACATGCATGGTGGATTATGTTAATAGATATATTAGATATGATAGGAGCATTTTTTACATTTATTTTTGTAGCCAAAATACACGGAAAACCAAAACATGCTTTAGTGGCGACTGTTGGTAAAATTTTAGGTAATGATCCTACGCTATGTACAAGGCTATATTTAAATAATTAGTTTGTAGTAACATGCTCAAAAATCAAATCTTACCCCTGGATGAGCATAATAAAACCTACCAACTTTAATGCAGCTTTCTCCTTTACCTATCTTTCATTTAGGTTAAGTTGGTTGCAAATAAGCACATATCTATCTTGGTGGATTACTTTACTAAATATATTATTCTTAACTAAGAAATGACTTAAACCTGCTTTCCATTATTACACACTAAGCCACGTGGCATGAGTAAACCATGCATGCAGTTAGGGCATAGGAAAATTATATATACATGTTGGTACATGTCATAGAATACGATTGAATGCATGTATATTATTAAAACACAAAAGTATACATATTATCAATAGGAAACATACTAAAACAGGCTCCTATATCTTAAGTAACACACGAAACCAAAGAATGAAATAATGTACATGTTGCATGCACATTATGTTGTTAGATGACGAAAGGCTATAAGCAAAAATAAAATAAAATTTAAAGTGCGAAGGCCTGCAACTTTATAATCCCATGGAGGCTCTGTATAACTCACGTTACAAACTAAAAACACAGAAGCCCACATGTACACACCACGCACACACATATCGGTGAGGATCCGCTCAAAACTTTTGTCTGTTCTTTCACTCGATGCTCATGAATATTTGTATAAAAATGAATAAAGTGTAAATTTCACGATATTTTTTCATTATGTTATATATTATAATAAAAACAGAATTAACATGTGATTTTCACAATAAAATGAAGTTAGCTTGCATATTTATTGTTGTAAAGTATCACCTAAGCATTTAACCATTGTTTTACAATCAATGAATTTTTTTCGGTTTATATTTGTACGGACTACAATCCCTTTGCTATGAGATTTCATTTAATGTTCCAATAATAGCTTACCATATGTATAAGTTATCTTCCACGTACAATATACTAAATACTACAACAATCTTCCCATGTAGTACGGTAAATACAAGTTTTGTTTGTACAACTTAGTTATCCATTCTTTATTTTCACAAGTTAGCTACTTGCATGTTATCTAATATTAATTTATACAAGAAAACAACATAGGAGTGGCCTGAATCCAAAAAAAGATGCAAAATTCACTCCCAACCATAAAATTATAAAAAAACTCAATCAACTCCGAAATCAACTTCATATAAGTCATGGACGCCTATAACCAATCTCGACTTATTCAAAGATAAGAATACAAAGATGAATAAATGTTCGAGCCTTCAAAACACACTCCTCATAACATCATCGCCGATAATACACAACAAATGTCAACCAACGAGGAAGAAGCATGCATGAAAGTGGACTTGAACACTAGCCCTACTGCATGTAAATGTTGTCGGGCAGCGGAAAGGAATCCTAGAAATTGCTGACAGTCTAGGCAAACAAGCTATTGGTCGAACACATTGAGAAGATTACAAAAATCCTACAAACAATGTTTTATAAAAGCAATTCCTCTCGAGCACGTGCATCGCACATGCCAAAGTACTCGTGTGTACATATCTTTATATTTAATAATAGTTGTAATAGTTCCGGTGTCACACTTTTTTGGTATCAACATGAACTACTAAAAACATTTCTTTATATATTATCAGATTTTAATCACTTAAAAATAACATCTAATATTAAATTTATTTTACAAATTCAAACACCCATAAAAGTAGACTCTAATAATTAAACATGCTTTACGAATCTAAAACGCTTCTAAAAATAGATCTAAAATTAAACTTTTTTTATAAATTCGAAATACTTCTTTACAAATATACAAATCTTAATATCACTTAAAAATAAAAACTCATTTTTTGTGACTGATTCAAACATATATAATTTATAAGGAAAACAATTTACGCACAAATCGCGTGTCGTAACACTCGTGTGTGTATATATTTTTATTAATAGTTGGCTTAGAAACGCAAACATTCGATCCGACCGCAAACTTTCGAAAATACCCTTTACTCATACATAATTTAACGCTCTTCTCTACATGTTGTCAAATCCCTTAAAAATTGGATCTAACAAATAAACTCACTTTACAAATTCAACACGTGCCTTTACAAATTTTGAAAACATTAATATCACTTAAAAACAGGGCTTGATAAATAGTTTTTTTTTTACAATTTCATAACACTCAAATATAATCAAATTTTAATGTCACTTTAAAATATGATATAACAAATGAAATTCCTTTACAAATTCTTTCTTTTATTAACTAATAACAAAAAATATAAATTCAAACTACCAAAACAAATTAGATGCTGAATCTTAAAAGTAAAAATTGAAATGAAACCATGCGTGAGTTCAATGCAAAATATGACTAAATATTTTTGATTTTTTTTTTAATTTTTTGAAACATATACAATTTGAAGAACAGCTCTGTCGACGAAGCCGTTAGCCTAGCGTCCGTTAGCCTAGCGTATATATATTGTTTCTCACGGTAATTTTTAAGAAATCTTTATTGTCATTTATTTATATAGATTTGTCGTAGCTCGGCCCAGTTTTATACTTTTTAATCTTTCTGCCGCCTTATGAATAATAACCCTAGCTCGTATATATATTGTTTCTCACGGTAATTTTAAAAAAATGTTTATTGTCATTTATTTATGCAGGTCAGGCAGCTCGGCCCAATTTTATGCGCATACAAATAATAGCCCCACCTGTGTTTCTTACATCGCTAAGGTTAGAAAAACCCTAAATCGGAAAAAATAATAATTCAATCGATCCCTTCTCATCTACCGCCGCTCAATTCTCCTCATTGCCATGATCTATTATCTGCCTTCAAGCGTCTTCGAACTCATAGGTAATTTATTAGGTTGTTTTTACAGAAAATTTCGATGGCACAGTATAGTATATATTTTGTAGTTTGCTCAGATGTGAATCGCTATTAATTTTGTCCTAAATATTTTGATAAGTTCAAAAAGATTGTTTGAATTTTTATTGGTTCAGAAGAAAGTAGCGGCTGTTGCATGAGCCGAGAGATTTGTTGCTTCTGCGTCATGAGTGCAACCATCAGCCAATTTAAAGCTTGTTTTCATTCAAATGGGACTTGACTAAATTAAAGTTTGTATTAAGCTGAGAATTGGGATTACAAATATTCGTTTCACATATTAGACAAGATCTATAGTGTTCTAGTTTACATTATTCCATGGCTTTTTTAATGGCTGGCCTAAAAATAAAAATAATAAATCAAAATTGCAGTCAATTGTTACTTTCAGGTAGCAATTTCATATTATTTCTACGATATGAAGTCAATAGTGCCATAGTTATATGTACTGTGTATGGAACGTTAATGTTTGATATTAAACGGCATATTACCAATAATCTATTAAACTACGAGGTAAACATAATGAACTAAGACTGTTGTTGGAGGCAATAACCCTTCATGTGTTGATGATATAAGGAGTCAAACCCGTACAATTGATGTTTTTCTTCTCGATCGTATGCTGACAAGGAAATTTCCTGTAAGGTTATGTGCGTTTTCAGTCCTTTGTAAAGTTAAAGAAATAAAACATAATCTTATTTATATGTTTTCAAATATGATTTCATTTTACAGTATTGCTTAAAAAGTTAAATGTACACTTATAAACTAACATCTTATATTTCGCATATGTTGAACAGGTTCTACTGTCCGGAGTAAACTATTTTGCTTCTAATCGAATATCAAATGCTGAAGGCAAGGGCCCTGATATGTGCACAAGTTTAGCTGAAGCCGTTATGTGTGGACTCCTACCAGATTCCCCGACACTCACAGCTAGTTGGTCTGGTGGTAATACTTGCTGTCTTGTTTTGTAGGCAAAGTAATATGAAATAGCGCTTTTTTAAGCTTGGCTGCTTGATATTAAGGTTTATTCATTATTCCCCCCTTCTTTCATCCCGATTTATCATTATTTTAACCTAGGCGTCTATTGCTGTTAAAACCCAATTGGTACTGTTTGATTTTTTTTGCTATTTTTAAAATTCAATTTATTAATTCCTTAGTTGGGTTGTATCAAATCTTCACTAAGTAATTAGATTACCACTTATTCTCATTGCTTGTACAATTCAATCATTACTACTGATTTTGGAGGTAACTAAACCATAATTGTTTTGATCTTTTAATAGATTACATATATTGGCATGTGCAGTTTGTTTCTAATGGATATTTTTCTTGCAATCCAAATTTAAATTGATTTTAGGTTTATGAAGGGTCTTGTTAACTGTAGCTTGAATACATGTACATGAGCCAATTTGAAATATTTTATTTTTATTTTTATTGATCGATAAATAAGAATATGTTGTTGGATCTCAATTGTAGAAATCTTGATGTGCATGCTCATGATGATGTCACAAATGAATTAGGCACTAGCTTACGAATAGTTTTGTATCAATACATTATTTGTATTGCTTACACAAGTCTATTGAAGCGGTATCCAAATTTTTTTAAAGTAACCGTTCGCCATTCATTTTTCATAGCATTAACAACTGGGACCTAGTATTTGAATGGCACTATTGATTAAACCTTAAACATGTTCAAATGTGTAGATCATGGGTATTGGAGACCCATTAGTTTCAAATACCTTAAACATGTAAAATGATATTAAACTACGGGTGTGTGCCTATTGCAACAGTTTTAGCAATGCCTAGATTTTGTTTTTAATTATGCATTTTTTAATAATGGGCAAAACTAATTGTAAAAGATTTACTTCAACGAGCAGAAAAGTTATAAAAGGCCTATTACAAGTCTTCTACGACGGTCAAAAACAGTTGTAAAAAATTACGATCCTATTACAACTTTGTCTAATATGGCTTCTCCAAAACAGTTGCAAAAGACCTATTAAACGGTCGTCAAATCATGAAAAGGGTATTTTGTTGTAATGTTGATCCATTAAAATCCAAATAGGAATTCTTTTTGAATTATACCCATTTCATTTGCTGTAGATCGGGTTAGTTCTAACATTGTCCAATATATATACACGTATAGGCTTATTTCATTAGGAATTTTTAACATCTTTGTCTTTTTACCATGCCTGTCTATGCATTTGGGAAGCTATGACAATTCTTTGTTGATTATGTGGTTTATGCGAAAGGCAATTCTCTAACTCATGTTCCTTCTATCTTAATTTCATACCATTTCTTCCATGCATAAAGTAGATTAAAATTGATTATTCTAGCCTATTTTTTGAATATGTAGGAATATACACAAATATTTAGAATGTCGAATATAGAATAAATTGCAATCATGCATCCTTTGATGTAAATTGAAAACTTGTATCTATGGTATATAACTTAGAATGTCAAATAAAAACTACGCATATTTACCATGACATTAGTAACATTTATTATTTTGGGGGTGCTAGGGAGCAACTCATGTGTATTTTGTTCTGAATAGTTTTGATTTCCTCAACCATATATCAAGAAAGGCTATTCTACAAGAAATGTAAAATTTCCCTTTGCACCCAAGCATAATATAAAAATGATCCTTCAATCCCATTAACAACATACAAAATAAATGTTTATTATAAAAAATATATTACCTTAGTCTGGAGCGATCCCATTATCAACATACAAAATAAATGTTTATTACGAAAAATATGTTACCTTAGTCTTGAGCTTTCCATAGTTCAACCGTGATTAGATTGACTGGATTTAGTCCCTAACCTAACATTAACATATCAATGATGTACAATTGGTATCCATACCCTACATTTTGAAATGCTAATTCCATAATCTAGCAGCAAAATTATCAATATAGTTATCTGCATAGGGTGAAGAATCAAAAACTATAACCATATCGATAATTCATTGCATTGTAAAAACACATGACCTGAACTATCGTATAACTAATTCATATAGTGTTATTGTAATCATTTTATCTTGACCATTTAAAGTTTATAAGACTTCAGTTTTAAATTGGAAATGTGTATGGATAACGTTTTGTTCTTAGTTGTAAAAATATGAATAAATAAAGAGATCCTAATCATAGTGCTTCAGCTCCAAAAGGAAAGTTGACAAGTTGTAAAAATGAATGTGTGCATTTCAAATGATTAGTAGTATAACTGTATAACAAAAGATGCTTCACAAGTGGATGCCAAGTTAGTAATATGCATTAGTGAAGTAATTTTAAAGTTTGAGTTAAGCACTCTTTTGGGTGGCATGCAAACCGATTAGTCTCATCTGGTATACACATAGTAGGTGCCATCGTTATCAAAATTTTTAAAATCTTACGATTTAAATCCCGTTTTGGATCGGATCTCTCCCGTTCCGATTCAATTTACATATTCCGATCCAAACTCGCTTAAAACCGCAGTTGAGAAAAATCATTCAATGCATCCTTATATATTCAATATATTTATCATCCACAATTCTAGTTCTAGCGTTTTGTAAGTAAAATAATAATGAAACATGAGAAAAAACGGTATTTTAAGTTTTATATGTAAAGTTCTTACGTCATAATCAATTTTAAAGCATCTACAATTCTTAAAACATGGACCTTCTAAATCTACGATTTAAGATTTAAATCCTGTTTTGATTTAAAATTTGAGCATTACGATTTACGATTTGAATCCCGTTTTGATAACCTTGGTAGGTGCAACATTTCCAATATTTTTAACAATCATTATTATGCATTTCATTCATCTGTAGCTTTGTCTTCCTATCATGTCTCTCTTTTGAATCAGGGAAGCAATAACAAACCTTTGTTGAGTTTCCATTTTATGTAGTAAGCAATTTTCTTTTCATGTTCATTATACCTTAATGACATACCATTGCTTTCACGGACAGAATAGATTAAACCGATTATAATGGCAAATTCTTTTGTATACAAGGAAATAAGAAATTACATATATAGCACAACAATAGTAAGATGACATAAACTTTACGTGTCTTTAAAAAATTAAATGACACAGGTTATGTGACAATTTTAGAGTACAAATCACAGTTATCAAGGCGTGCGAGAGAAAGGCGCTAGCGCACCCCGTGCGCCTTTTTAGTTGCTGAGGTGCACAAAAATTGTAGAAAGCACGCGTTTTTATGAGGCGACGAGGCTGAATAAAGCGCACCTTGGGTAGGTGATGTTATTTTTGCAGGCCAACTCTTACTTGACCCAAAACCCAACATGTTTGCTCGTCGATATTGCAATACTTTTTATGTTATAAGACATATAATTGTTTTACGTATTTACTACTTTTTTTCATGTTTAAATACAAATAATTGCCTTTTGTAGTTTATGTCTAGCAGAAATAGGAAACTTAGGATGATTTTATAGTAACATAAGCTTAAATCCAAAAAGGTTTTCTAGTGAATTTTCACCAGTATTCCAATACAAATTAATTTATCGTTTATTGTTTCGTTTTTTGTGGAATGCTTGAGCTACGTGTAAACTATTTATAATCTGTGAAACACGTGCAATAGATCCATATTCTGTTCTTTTTGATGAAGAACCCTTGGTAAAAAAGGCATTCATGAAACATTTGAAAGATGTAGTTATTTTTTTTAAAATTTAACAGAGCTGTTCGAACCTACAAGAATTAGAGAAATTAAACATCTATACACAAGTTTAAAAATTGTTGTAAACTTGGAGGTGAAATTAATAATAAGGATCAAGTATAAAGATCTGTACTTAGTTGGATTTAAAAAGAAGTGTCGGGTCAAAATGGAGAACTATCTTTATACGAGCTAAGGATTCATGCACAAGAGAAAAGGATAGATGATTTTTTTGCTACCGATACACAGGCAACTGTAGTGATATTAACGGTAAAAACGTTAGATATGTAGATCATTATACGTTTACAAAAGCAGCAAAACTTATTGCTTTTGATGATGAAACTGGAGACTGTAAAACAAGTGTCGCGAATGCTACTAATGCTACGAAAGTGTAACGACTTACATATTGATTTCGTTTTAAGCGAGACATTTATTTTCCATTCTTTAGGTTCATCTTTAGAAGCACTAAGTTTTACTGTTTTTATAAACGTATAATGATCTACTTATTTGACAATTTCATCGTTGATAACACTATAGTTGCCTGTATACCCGGTAGCAATAGAATCGTCTATCTTTTTCTCTTGTTTAGGATTCTTAGCTAGTTTTCCATCTTGACCTGAACGCTTCTTTTTAAATCCAATTAAGTACATATATTTATATTCGACCTTTATTATTAATTCCATCTCAATGTTTACAACAATTTTTAAGTCAACATGCTTATCATTATTGTGTAGATGTTTGATCCCTCTAATGAAGTTCGAATAGGTCTGTTGGATTTTTGAAAAAATGATTTTTTTTTTGATGTTATACGAATGACTTTTTTTTTATCAAGAATTCATCATAAAGTGTTAATATGGATTTATTACATGTATTTCATATAAGATTATAATTGTCTTACATGTACCTAGAGCACCTTAAAAAATGGTACGTGAATTTGTATTAGAAAATCATCTTAATTTTCTTATTACTCTTACATACAAACTTTACGAGCCAATTATTTGTATATCTTTTAATATTTAAAAGTATTGTGTTCTAATCCAAGACCATAATGATATTATTTTATTGAAATACACTTAATTGTTAAATGGATACTTTAGTAAGAATAATGAATCACATGAACATTCTGTTTTCTTTTCACCTTTATATATATGTATGTGGATCCGACTTTGTTCATCTTCTTAAACCGGAAACTTCAATCAAATCTCTCTTGAAAAATTCTTGTAAGCATGTTATATGTCTAACTTCTAAAAGATATATGCAAAGTAATGATTACAGCAGATTTGTAACAATAAAAAATAGCCATTTGCAAGAATGAAACCTGTTTGGTTTGCGGATATTTTTTATTTTTTTGTGAATAATATCATACCATTTGCTTGTGAATTCTAACACTGCAGCAAAATTAGCCATTTTGCAACACTTAATTTTTACAATTTGTAACGATTGTTATCGTTACAATCTACAAACAATTTTTCCCGTTGGAAAAGTTTTGGAATGCTTACATCGTGATGATAGTTGGTAATTGTGTAAATAAACTACAGTATGAAGGAGAAATTTGCATTTCTCTTTTATATTTGCACATGTACCATTTTTCATGTTTCTAACACACATTATTTACTCTTTTCTACAAAGCTAGGGTTTCGCTCCTAACAAGATTTTATCTTTTGTAACATTTGATGTTATAACCTTTATGGTTTTTTGTTGCATTATCAATGCTTAATGCTTACCGACGTTTCTTTGTTACTGCCAATCCTGAAGATTTATTTTCAAAAATGTTTGTAAATAAGACTTAAAAGTTGTGTTTTTTATAGACATATATATGTACATCATTTTCAAATTACACCGTTTTAATAGATGTTACGGTAATGTTCAATGGTATTAGTACCTTTTTGATAAATAAATCACTCCATTCTCAATTATTTTGCATAATTAATGCACATCATTCTTCATGTAGATGAAGTACTATTTATTTTAAAGATGCATGCCACAATATAACGTTATTAAAAAAATAATCATCTATTAATATTTATTTACACATATTATTGCTTGTTTTCTTTTAAGAATACAAATAATTATTTTCTATTTCGATACCAGTCTAACCAAACATTAGAATAAGCCATTAATTGAAGAAGGTAAATCACTTCATTATTTTTCAAATTTGTTTGCTTCATGTATTGAGTTATTTTGTTCCCCATTTTGATACCAGTTTAACCAAAACGTTAGAATAAGCCATTAATTGAAGATTTATCATTTTGGTACACGTGCATTTATTTTCTAGCACCACAAAAAGGTTTATCATTTTTCATACTTTGTACTAAATTGTCTAAGCTAGTTGTTATTTTTGGGTTATAAATGCTATAATTTAATGTTATTAAATATAAAGAAGATTGTCAAAATACAAATTATAAGGATCCTTCTTGAAATACATAAAATGATAGTCAAAATAACATAGTTGACCCAAACATGCTCAATCATCATGTCAAAGTCAATTTCATGAATTTCTTCGACATCTCGCAATATCTTTCTATTCTATTATATTTTCTATCTCAGAAGGTTTTCACACTTACTGTTTCGGTGTTTAATTTTGCTCCATTCAGAATTTTGGCTTCAATACAAATTGACATAAATCAGTGAAATGCTATACCAAAAGTGACAACTTGGAATCATGGGAGAAAGTAGTTTAATCTTAAGCCTACATTCCTTTCTTCAAAAGGTATTCCGTCTTGGATCCCCTTTTCAACATAAATTATAAACAGCTCCAAAACAAGATTTCATTTTTTTAACATTTGATGCTATAACCTTTATGGTTTTTTGTTGCATTATCAATGCTTAACAATCATGCTTACGGACGTTTCTTTGTTAATGCCTAAATAGAAAGAAATGTAATTAGCAAATTATACAAAAAAATATCATGAAGATTTATTTTTTAAAATGTTTGTAAATCAAACTTAAAAGTTATTTTGTTTATGGACATGTGTGTGTCACACATCATTTTCAACTTAACGTCATTTTAATAGATGTTATGGTAACATTCTAATGGTGTTAGTTCCTTTCTGATAAATAAGCCACTTTAAAATGCCTCGGTCTCAATTATTTTGCATAACTAATGCATCCTCATTCTTCATGCAGATGATAAAATATGTTTATAAAAAGCATGCCACAATATATTGTTAATGAAAACAAAAATAACCGATTAATATTTATTTAAACACTATTACTTGTTTTCTTCTAAGAGTACCAATAATTATTCTCTATTTTGATACCAAAAGGTTAGAATAAGCCTTTAATTGAAGAAGGTAAATCGCTTCATTTTTCAAATTATCAAGTATCGAGTTTCCTTCATCTATTGAGTTATTTGGCATCCTCAATCGCATATGCATAGACTTTCAAAAGATCATTCAATGGGCGACCAAACTCAATTTTTTTCCAAAGTTATCAAGACATCTAATAATTCAATATTTTTAGAAATGGTAAGGAGTAATGTTTGGCAAGCAGTTTCAGACTTGGTTCACACGGTAATATTATCATGGTTACATAGTTTATGTCTTTTAAAATGTTTTGACGAAGAAAAACGAAAATGTAGTAGTCATCTCTAAAATGTTGCATTAGGATATGTATCAGGCAAAGGAAATAAATCTACAAATAGAGTAAATGATGCATGAATAATGAACATGCTTTAATTATGCAAAATGTGGTCAGAGAAATTAAAATGCTTTATATTGATCAAACGAACCGTTAGGAGGTTTCTGTAACTAAACCAAAATGAAATACTCCAAAGCCCCATAAAGATGCAAACAAATTATTCATACTCTCTGCTGTTACCTCCGTCGTCTTTTTTCTCCTATTTTCTATTTTTTTGGCCAACTCTTGTTTCCTCTTCAGTTCAAATTCCATATCTAACTTATCATTCTTCGCCGGTGGTACCTGTTTTTTTAACACCCGTTCAAGGTTTTAAATCTCGGATATCGGTCATATTTCGTCTCGGTGATTTTGGTGACTCGGTATCGTATCGGGGAAGATCTCGGACGAGACGAGTGCATCTCGGATGCCAACATCGGATTTACATATCGGACCTTAAATTTCATCTCGGGACCATATCGGCATATATTTCAATGTTTCAAATCAGTTCATACAATACTAAAATATGATAAATAATATTAAAGAACCATATCCATGAAGTTTACACATCACTAAAAGTTTAAAATTAGTAAACAACACGTACATATCTAATTAAACATTACAAAAATATTGAATGAACACCACTTACGTAATTAAAGTTCTAAACTGACATGAGTCATTGTTATGTGAATACCAACATAAAAGCATGAAACGGTACCCATCGTGCTTGCATTACTTCGTACCACATGAACAAGGAAATTCTACCTTTCATGCTTGCATTATTTTCTATTGTAGAGCATTCACAGCGCCACCAATATTCACAAAATGAATGTTTAAATAAACATATAATGTTTAAGCAAAGAAAGTAGTGGTTTTAACCATGAAATTATACTTGCAAATTAAATCTATTTGCAAATCTATTTTAAATTATACCGTAAATTCAATTTTTGAATTTCATTAAAATAGAAAAAATTATAATTTACATACCTGTAAGAAGTAGAAAGATTGATCGAAGACGAAGTTGCAGACTGTCAAAAGCGATCGAGCAGTCGGAAATTGGAAGCAATCGCGAGGTGTTGAAAGTTAGAAAAGGGTGTTCGATTTTTTTTAGAAGAGAGAGTTCGATATTTTTGACGAGCACCGTGATTTTTGAAAAGTTTAATCGGATAATGAAGTAAAGGGCTGTATGTTTTTTGAATTTGAATTTGGGCTGAGATCGGGCTATATTTAAAAAAAAACAATATATCGCGGAGATATCAGAATATCGTTTCGCTTCAAATATCGGCCGATATTTGTAAATTTTAGCCGATATATTCGAAACAAGTATCAACCGATATGTCATGTTTCGTTTCGCCCATGCCTTAATCCAAAATCTCTGCCGAGATATCCAAGATTTAAAACAGTGCACCCTTTCCAGAAATCTAATTCCAATTTTCTTGGGCTAATATTGTAAACCTAGTTTTCTAAAAAAACGGTTAACCTGATTTTCCAAAATCAAAATTAGTTGATCCATCTCCATTTCCTTGCTAATTTATGTTCTGAGAGAAAGTACCTAGGGTCTCAATTTCGAAATAGATTCTTTATTAAATCAGTAGTGGAAGATCAATTGTTGCAAACATATCCCCGTTTCCGTGCTGCTATTTTCAAGTCTCCTCCAAAAAGTCGTTTCTGTTCTAGTTCAAACCGACAGCTTCTGTTCTAGTTCAAACCGACAGCTTTTCATCTAACATGACTGTAGTTTCTATTACCACTGTGTTGTATGGACCTACTTTGTTTCACTGTATATATCTAATTTGACTTAAATGTTTTACTACTTAAATTTTAATCTGCTCAATCTAATTTTGAAATGGATTCAGATGAAATTAATCAAGAAGAAGACGGAGGTGATCGGTGAATCATTGCCTTTGTTAATTAAGCCTAGCTTTCACCGGTGCAGTAATGTCTTCCTAGGTATCAGCATATGATATATGTAAGCATTTTGAATCTCTCTAATTTACACATCTTTGTGTAGTCAAAGTCATTGAAGTATTTTTTTTAGTTTTCCATTCGTTTAGATATTACTACTTAGCCGCAATTCAAAGCCCTTGTTAGCATTCTTTATAAGTGAAGGGAAAAATTTGAAAAGTATGGAAACGAACCATTCGTGTACTGTTTGTTTTCAAATGATAGCTAGTTATTTACATTTTTTTTTAGCATGTGAATTATTTACAATTAATTTATAATGGTTGATACAAAAATTGTTTGAATCACACCATCTTGCAACCATAAAAATATAGCTCAAATAATGTTAACTAGTATGAAATTTGGCACACATATCGATTAAATCATGGCAGTCAAGTTTGAATTTTAGACATTACACTATATTGAGAAATCATTTGACGGAATGGTATATATGAGTTAGCTCATGGTACAAACATATGTTTCGCATACCAATTATTTTTGTACATTGATTTACTGGTGTACTAAAATATGCATTGATATACCAAATGTCTGAATCACATAGCTTCTTGTATCAGCTTTGTAAAGGAGTTGCTCACTGTTACCGTCATGGAGTGCTCCATGGTTCTACTCTTCTTTCTATATGTTGCTACTTTAACCGAAGTGTCCTCTCCATGTATTGTTTTTTACTAAAGAAGGGATGTATGCAAGGGTACAAATATTTGAAGCCTTGGAATCCATTTACACCCTAGAGGTTTCAGTGAAGGTGTCAATAACTGGATGAACAATTAGAGGTTAGAAACTTTTTTTTAATAACCTTGTAGAGAACATTACAATTACTTAAAAAATAAAGAATTCTTAATTCCTCCATGTGATTCCAAACATTCGTTTCTTACACCAGCTGAAGCAGCTGCAATGTGAGCACAACTAAAACCGTTGAGGTATTTTGAATCATCTGTAATATGAGGAACCTTGCAGAACCAATCTGCTTCTCCTTTCTCAAAACTTCAAAGATTCCTATATAAGAATCTGCTGATGTAGGGTCTCTGATTCGTCCCAATCCCCAAAATTTAGGGCAACCCCTTATGTCTTGGCGTGATGGCAGTGAAGTGGAGGCTGCTTAAATTGCAGTGTGATGCACTGTTTACTCGATTTACCTTCTCCATTCATATGAGCTCAAACTTTTGAAAAGAGAGCTCCTTAGGAGTGGTGTAGACTCTTTTGGTTTTTTTACACTTTTACAACTACAAAGAAGCTATATAAGTGATAAAAGCGAAAAAGGTTAGTCTTGTTATTTGTTTATTCTCCTTTCTATTGTTCTTTCTTAGAAATAACAAAGAAGTTTATGAAGATATTATGAGTGGCAAGTTTTTGACAACTAGTAGGGGATTAAGAGGCAAAAGTACCCGATTAAGTTTATCAGTATCTGTTGTGGATGTTATCCCTTTTTGTGCAATCTTAACTTGGACATGAAGAGGTTGTTAATGCATCTTCTTCATTTTGACATGAATCACAACGCTGTATCTCATGCCTTACCTATGGAAACCAGGTATGTAACAGCCTCTTCTGGAAAAATTATTTTACACCACAAGCGATTGTTATTAATGTGGTTGCTAAGTGAGTGGAAATTGGTTCAGGTTCAGTTCAACTTGCAACTACTCACTTTATTCGGTTTAGTATTTGATTATAAAGTTAAGCATGAAGAATTTATTATAAAGTTAAGCGTGAAGATACCGTTAGTAATCAGTAAGGAATCGCTTATTGTTTCTAGAGAGATTAACTACTTATAACAATGAAGTACCTCCCCTATTAGATCAAAAAATTTAATATAGCATTGAAACTTTTTCAGTGGTTCCAAGTGTATTGCATTCATCTATGACAATGGACCACATGTGTGTGTATATGATCCGACAACTTTGCAGTTTAAATACTGAACTAACATTGTAGTAATGTTGCAATTCAAAATTTTTATTTCTATTTTTTAGAAACCCCAAAAGGATGTTATGGCAACTTATAGGTGCATATATGCCAACTTGGGATTTCTAACTGTATTGTTTGATTGGATTACTGCAGGTATGGTATTTGGTTTTATATTGCAAGCAAGAAACAATGGATTACTGCAGGTGATGTTTCTTAAATAGTTTGTCTGGCACCAAAACCAGTACAAACTGGGAACGATGGGTTGGTATTTTGATAACTTTTGGCCTTAAATAATTATTTGATACAGAACGGTGGTTTTTGTTTCTTACCTCGCTTTCTTCAAAATCAATCTGCTTATATAATGATGAATCCCATTGTATCGAGTAGCTAATTGCCGTGTGCAACATTCATGGTCTTAAAAGGTGTTTTTTGTGTATAGTCCTGCATTGAAGCGATTAAAGCAAGTTGTAATGGAGACTACAACCATTTTGATAGAAGAGTGTGTGTGTATTAGTAATGGAATCATTATATTATTATGATATGCAAGTAAGACCATATAGATACTCTAGCCAAGGAAAAACCTTTTAACTTTCCTCATTTGTGTGTATTTTACTCTGAACGGTGGCAAAGAAGATGCATTTGTGTGAATTTTACTCTGAACGTTTACTTTCCTTATTTTTGTACTAGCGAAATAGAAATATTCATGGTCAAAGATCCATTAGCCTGCATTCCAAATTTAGAGTTATTTTTGACCCAAGATGGAGGTGGTAGATCTATTTATGATGGTACATGCATGAAAGTTTGTACAATATACGTTTCATTTTTTTCTATGATTGACAGAAGCTGTGCTTGTAGTTATTTATATGTATCTGTGCGTGTAGTTGGTATTTCTATGTATGATGTAGTTTGTCTAAAATATGTAGTGGTGTCTTTACAGTTCCTTTTGTTTTGGTATGTTTTGGTACTTACGAATGCGGCAAGTTATCATTATTGCTGTTCAACATGGTCATCTTATTTCCTATTTGCCACTTACTTTAAAAGCCAACTTAGTTCAGTTAATAACCGAAAAGAGTAAGGGAGAATCACATACAGCTTTGTGTTATAGTCTGACGTGTAGATTATGCATTAAAATCTAAAGTTGCAATACGTGCTGTTAACATTACTTCTTAAAATTTGAATTATTTATATCGATTTTTAAAAAGTGTGTGCGTCAAAATTGGTCACAAAGTCCAAAAGTCGTGAAAGCACAAGTGTTTACACACATATCCACAATATTCCAACACAGACCCGAGATCCAGATAAAGTAGAGAATAAAAATGAAAAAACAGTAAAATTAAAATGGTAGAAAGCAAGAAAAAACACAAAGTTTATAGTGGTTCGGCTATCTTCGGTTTACGTTCACTTTTCAATCCTTTGAAAATCAATAACAAAAAGGGCAGAGCTTCGCGTAGGAGATAGGAGAGAAGAAGATCCCTTTTTAGTTGCTACAAGACTCCTATTTATAGGTGTAGATTCGAAAATATCCGCCCCAAAACCTGAAATACCTCTTCTCATGCGCAAGTAGGTCCACAAGATCGATTCAGAACGATTTAGGATCGATGCGTATTCAATTCGTATCTATCCCAAAGTGGTCCAATCGAGCTGAGATCGATCATGAAGGTTCTCGAGTGCATTAGGAAGCTCCTCTTAAAATTTCATAGCATTTTGACTCGTAGAACGAGAGTTGTGATTGATGCAAGTTGGTGTCTGCATGAAGGCTGAATATTTCGTATCGATCAATCCGCTTCAATCCATTTGGTATCCATCCTATTCGCATCGATGACGTGGCTCATAAACCCAGGGGAGATTCATTTTTGATGCCAAGTTGACTGCTTTTTCATCCAAACACGTTCCATTTGTATCGATCTAAGGTGCTTATTTCGCATTGATGATCCGATGACCTTTTCGTATCAATCGATCAATCCCCCTTCGTATCCATCAACATATACCTGCTTCATGTTCGTATTGATCCCCTGCTTTGCCTTTCGTATCCATCGGTTGCCCCTTCCTTCGTATTGATCCAGCCATGATCGGTACGAAATGTGCCAACAAGTTCTGCCGCATTCCTCGATCGATGAGTAAGTATCGATACGAACCCATATCCATCAAGTCTGCATCAATCCAAGTCTCGCTTCTTTCGTATCCATCTAGCGCCGCAGCCTAGGAATCGATCCCGTACCATGTTCTTCGTATCGATCCCATGTTTTGATCGATACGAAATGCATCGAGACGAAGACTGACCGATCCAAACCAAATGCCAAGCGCACGTGTTGATCCAAACTCGCATCCATCTGCTGACACGCCTCTATCGATACGAACCATATCGATACGAACGACATTTATCGATCCGAAGTAACCCACGTTGATCGATACGAACAGTATCGATTTGAACCATATCGATGCGAAGGTATCAATGCGAACCATTTCTCATCAACATTGATCCATCCATATGTCGATCATACAAACTCCGATTGACCTAAGATTTGAAACGTAGCCTCACCTAGTCTTGTCCATTATTCCCAATCGATCCCGTCTTGATTGGAGCTTGACCAAATTTTGATGATATCGATCACAACCTTGTTTCCAATCGACCTCCAATCCCGATATCCATTCTTTCCGACCAATTTGTTGATATCCCGACATTGTCCAAAAGGCGGGGTAACATTTGCCCTTCAAAACATGTCTTGTGGTAAGAAGGAGTGTTTTGAACAGCTCTGAATCCGACTTCTGAAGTCCATATTCCATCCACGGCCGTACCATTCGATCTATAATCCAATCCATTACCAAGTCATCATATCCGAGTGCCATAGTCTTATCCTCATCCAAATTTGCGACCGCTCCGAGTCGATATCCAATTCCGAATCCAGTAACCAAATCCTTAGACAATTTCATATCCATCTAAACACAACAACCAAGTTCTAATCCATCCATATCCAATAATTGAATCCAGGACCTCTTCAGGTCGATATCCAAATCGGAGAACACTCCGGGTCCATACCCAATTCCTTAGCTATTCATAGCCAATATCTGAATCCATAACCTCTCCGGGTTCTTGCCAAGCGTAATCAACACTCGACGACCTGTATTGAATAACGCCTTGGGTTCCTGGTTCAGTGTCCCTGAACGTTGAGTAATGTCATGGCTTAAGTGACTTGGCCGTTTGCCCAGAGTTTGCTACTTATTCCATATCATCCCTGTCAGTCGATAACCAATCGACCATCATTCCTGGGCCTCGTGCCATCGTCGTTTGAGGTAAACGATGGCTGCTTTTGTTCCCTCGCCGCATTCCGAATTCCGACGTACTGTCGAAGACTCGCAGCTGACCTCTCCTTCCAGGCTCCTCGATTATATCCTTTATATGCTTGCTACATAGCATATCAATACTTAATAACGGCTAGCCAGAGTGCCTGTATTAGATATAAAAACTTAGCAAGTGCCTAACTAGAATGCTTAAATTCGTGCCTAAGACGACTTATGAGATATGGTAAGAGAAGAAATCCCAATACAAGTATTTGAAAGTTTGGATCCATCCTACGTTAAGAATGTTGGCTCTAATAAACTTCAGACATGATTGGCTCTGTGTAAAATAAAAGGATATATTACGAAATCTATGAAATATATTTTCTATAATACCGGGAAGCAAGTTATTGTTTCCCGGCACACTGTACTTCTAGAAAAGAAATATCTATCAAAAGAAATTAATAGCGAATTTACAGACTTACATTAGATCTGAGAAATTAACATTGGGGCTGAATCGGTCGAAGAATTAAATTCACCGTTATACTAAGTATGCAACCTGTTAGAAGGTCCAATAGGAAATTTCATGCACCAAAGGGATATTATGGTTTTCTCATGAAAGAAAGAGGATCCTGCATTAGAGACACTTCCCTCACATTTTGACAATCACTACGAAGTAAAGACTCTATACTTTGTCTTGAAGTTATGAAATACGTAATAGATTCCATGTATGTGTAACGACCCTGAATTTTTGCCGTCTTGAGTTTTGAATTTTAATTTTTAATATTCAATAATACGGTATTTTAATAAAAATAAAATCCCTAATAAATGATAATTGGTAATAATATATAGCTTTTAAGCCAAGATAATATTTTGAATTTTCAGATTTTTATTCATAAAATAGGAAATTGGTTTAATTGGAATTTCTTATATATATATTCAGAACAACATAATTTATATATATAAATTGGAAACAAATTCGTAGCAAATAAATGTAGATGGATAAGAAGGATATATTATAAATAGAAATGATTTTGGCTTATGAACAATTTAGTGCATTATAAACACAAGAGTATAAAATTATATTTTTCCTACGTATATACATGTTAGTTTAGGGGAGAAGAATGTAAAAGTACATCTGTAATATTTTTAAACAAATAAAAATGGTATGCTAAAAACAATATACGTAATGGTAAGTGAAATATATATGTATATGAACTAAATAAATATAGTGATCAAATATATATATATATATATATATATATATACACATACATACATACATACATACATACATACATACATACATATATATATATATATATATATATATATATATATATTGAAAAATGGAGGAAAAGATATGCGTGAAAAATACGATGATAGGAATGAGAAAATTTATAATATCATTTTTAAATAAGAAATATTTTACAATATAATGTTTGACAAAAGAATGTTATTTAGAATGCAATAGTACAAAATTTCGTTTGCATTGAATTAGACATTTTAAATACAAAAAAAATGTAGAAAAAAAATGTTATTTAAAGACGGAATGGTAAGATATTTAAGTTCCTTGAGTTATATATATATATATATATATATATATATATATATATATTAATAGAAATATACATACATACATACATACATGCATGCATGCATACATAAATATATAGAAATATACATACATACATACATACATGCATGCATGCATGCATACATAAAAATATATATATATATACATATACATACATATATATATACATACATATATATATATATATATATATATATAAATGAAGACTATATATATATATATATATATATATATATATATATATATATAAATGAAGACTTAAATGGCTTATGTAAAACCACTTTTCATGTTGTTTAAAAACATAAGAAAAGCATGATTAAGAATCAAGTGAAAGTAAAAGCAATAAAAGGGATAAATGACCAACGTAAATCAAGCAGGAAAGTAAAACATACGTATGCATTGCCAAGTCCAAGTAAATAGGTAAAAGAAAATATACAGCAAAAAGGAGTAAACAAGTAAAAATATATGCATACTTGTTCAAATAAATAAACAAGTAAAAGAAGTTATCTGGCCAAACATGGAAAGGCTGATGCAAGGCAAACACACACACACACACACACACACACACACATACACATATATCGATTCAAAAAAAAATGTGAAGAGTGAAAACAAACTTCATTTCAATTCACTCAAATATCATATTTCAGCAACCAAAAAAGTTAAAATCAACTTTAGCCACAAAAACTACAACTTAGATTTTCACAAAATATTTTCAATCTATCAAAACCTTGTACAAGCTTGCAAATTCCTCTTGAACCCCAAACTCTTGTACGCATACATCATTACAAACATGTATGTATATATAGAGAGGGGTGTGATAATTCGGTTGTTTTCAAACAACAAAGCCTGTAAAAAAATAAAAACTCTGTAAAACAAAAAAAAAGCACAGTAAAAAGAAAGAAGCATCTGTTCCTTCTTAAATCCAAAGCAAGGCAAGCCTATTGAGTATTAGATCGAAAACTAAGTTCAAACTGGAAGTTTTCAAGGAATCTCAGCATGGTTAAGGTGAGCATTTAAATTTGTTTGCTTGGAATGTTCAAAAATTTTCTCGGTCATGTTCAAAACAGAGGAAATTTCTATATATGACTAATTTCAAAAATCAATATCTCCTTGCTCGATTTGAATTAGTAAATGATGTGAACCGATGAAACTTTTGTTTCCGAGTATAGAGTATGACAAAAATAGTTTGAAGCTCGTTCATTTTATATATTGTGTGTAATGGCCAAGTAACAGTAAACAACCCCAATTTTGACGAATTTCAACATGCTTAAAACATTGAATCAGTTATGTCGTCATGATTGCAGCATAGAGATCGGATTTTTAGTGAAGAAATCAGGATTTTTAATAGCTAGGATTGTAAGAAATGGTGAGATGATCGGAATTGGCTAAAAATAATAATTTATGGAGATATAGTCGATGAGGAGGGGTACAACATAGGTGAGGAGGAGCAGGGGAACGTGAGGAAGAGGTTCACCATGGCCATTGATCGATTATAGCTTCGGTGGGCGATGGCGATGGGTTTTTAGGGTTTAAGGGAGGATCGAAGTGGTTGTCGAATGCGATCGAAATAAGGCGAATGCAAGCGGCGAGGGGAGTGCGCTCTTCGATTGGAAGTGCGTGATGGTTGGGCTTTCGAAGGGCGAAGGAGGTTGGATTAAGCGTGAAGCAAGGAGATGGGACGAGGGTGATATGGTTGATGGCGGAAAATATGGGATCATGCGTTTGTTCGATTTAGGCCAGTGGTGGTTGGAGGTGGAGCTAAGGGAAGGACGTGATCGAGTTTTGGATGAGTCGTTTGCGAATGGTCTCGGTTGGTTGAGCAGAGGCGAGGGTGGTTCATGTACGTGCATACGTGCATGCATGTACAGGCAACATTTAGTTTTGGAGAACGATGATCGAACGTGGAAATGGTGATGATGAAGTGTAACGATCCCCCGTTCTGACCGCCTCCAGTCGGTAATTAAACCAACTAGAAACGTTCAAAATGACGGATTGTTATTTAGTTTATAGAATTTAAACAGAATCAGTCACAGAATCACAGAATAATAATAATATTTCACATAAATGAATTTTTCTTTTATATACAAATATCAGAGTTTATACAATGCATTTAAATTTTTATACAGCGGAATATTTCTTTAAAATACAAAAATCCTGAAAAGCTAAAGTGAAGCGGTAATCCCCCTTCTCTCTCTAACTTCGATGCCTGACGATCTTCAAGCTGTAAAATACTCGGTCTGACCCGAGTATCACATTCAAAAGAAAATAATACACGGGTCAGTCTAATTCAAAACTCAGTTATTAGTGCATAGAAGCAATAATAATTAAATAGCAATTAGATGACAGTCACAGATAAATTCACCTATCCGACCCTTTAACAAGAAATCGGATAATGGTAAATATAACACTTAACAGTGTTAAAACAACAAATCAGTAGATTCAAATTATCAACGAAGATAGACGAAGGGATTATTAATGGAGATAATTTAGAAAAACAGCCAAATTGCCTAAACGGCAATTAACAACAAAATCATCAATTTAAATCAAATCAATTTAAATAATTGAAAAGTTACTTGAAAACATCAAAACCGATTGGCTGCGGTACACGCACGCGTGGCACTGCCTCGCCAATACGGCATATGAAACACGCACAGAATCAATGGATCAAAAGCAAAAGAAATATCAATTAAAGTCAATACTGCGTGGCTGCAGAGGTCAAGTCAGTAACTCCACGCAGCTGCAACAAAATGAATCAGAAATTACACCCCAAAAGATAACATTTCTAAGAACTGCATAGTGTCACGCAACGGTCAAATGAAACTGCAATTGAATAGACAGTACACAACACAATAGGTCCAACCATGAAGTTCCAGTATGAAGTACACAGGAAATGCACAAATATGCGACAAGACTTGCAGCTATGCCACAATGCAGACAAGCTACAACAGATAATCAAACTCAACAAAAATCAGCCTACAAAGTTCCAGTGAAGTGAAATAGTGCAACTCAATATGGCAACACAACTACACAATGAAGCATGAATGAATGCTACAGTGACCAACCAAAAGTTCAAGTAAATCAAAGTGTGCAACTCAAAAATATGCACAAGTGCAGACCAAATGCTCAAGCCACCAAGAATCAGTGCAATGACCAGAGCACAAAGAAGTACAAATTGAAAACTAAAAAAAAACATCAAAGATTATGTATGCAGACCAGAAAAATCAGACTCAACTACAGGGATGGATACAATGTCAAAGCACAGAGCAACCAAATGTTAACAATCAATGAACAAAGTGAATACAAGAACCAGTTGAGATGAACAATGCAAGAACATGAAATCAGACCAACAGCTACATGAAGAAAACATGCATGCAACATGGACTGCAGACAACTCAAATGAACCAAATGCACATGTTAACCGCAATGAAAACAAAGTCAGACCAACAGCAAATGAATAGGTAAATGCAATTCGGAGGATGATAGTGGTAATCACAGAACAAGACCAACTCGATATCACTGACCACATACAATCAGACAGCATCAATAACAAGTGGAGATGATACAAATACACAAAATGCAGAGAGAGGATCAACAGCCCCAAGTCAAGATAGAACTACAGGAATGTACCAAGCAACCAGGCTACAACCAGACATAGTGCAGACCACAAACTAAATACAAAGAAGAGTGCAGTACAGCTACTACAATGATGCAAGTTCAAGTAAATTCAAGTCAAAAACAGAGAAATTCACAAGAGACAGTGAGCTAATATGTAAATCCAGATTCGAAGATACAGGGTATAATGATGCAGTAAACTACAGTTTCGCAATTAATAACAAAGTCATGGCTTCCAGATAATCAAGTCATTCAATGCCGAAGTCGAGGAACCGTCGAACAAATTCATGTCGACAGCAAAAGTGACAAACATCAAAATCGCAGTAAGAGTTCACATATCAACATCAATTTCCAACATCAACAAAACAAAAAGGCAGAGATAAAACAACATCAAAGCAAAAATTCGAATTGCAGAAGCACCCTACTAAGAGAGAACCAGATGTGAGTATGTCAAATTACTCACCTTAGTACGAAGCGAGGAGTACGAATGATCAACGAAGCAAGCCCTAAATCAGAGAAACAAAGAGCAACATCATCGATCGAAGCCGGCGCCCTTGATTTGAAAAGCCCTAAGCTTCAGAGAGGAACGAAGATCAAAGCCCCAAAATTTTCTTTTGAACGAAGGAACGAACGAAGATTTTGAGTAGAGAGGCCGCTATTTTTTTTCTTTGCTCGATTTGTGGTTTCGAACGAATGAAGATTAAAGAGGAACGGCTGCCATTATTTCATTTTTTTTCTATCTGCATTGAAATGATGAAGGGGTAGGGTGGCTGAAGTGATATTGCATATTATAAAACATATTGTCTTCCTTTGCAAGCCTTCATAGATATTTATGTTTCTTTTATTTAGTCTAATTGCTCTGCAATACAAATGAAGTTCTTGTTAACATGATATTAGAATTTATCTAACATATTTACCTTATATTTTAAAATTTAAGATATTTACATTGTCATTCCTTCATTATCTAGATATTAACTTAAAACAATTTATAAAAGAAACTATCTCTTTATAAATAAACAACATAATCTATTTGAATTTGGAAAAACTCAAATCGATTAACCAATAAATCTCACAATTTTAAATCAAGAATTAAATCAGTTATCAATTTTAAAATAAATTAAAATTCGAAATTGTTAAAATTTAATCTCCAAACTCATAGTTATATTGGGAATTCAATTTAAATCATCATTCAAATATAAAAATTAATAAAATATTTTCAATTTAAATTGTTAAAAATTCAGGGTCGTTACAACCTTCTCCCCTTAAAAGAATTTCGTCCCGAAATTACAAGTTAGGAAAAATGATTGTTAAAATCTCACCGATATTTATACTCTACACAATTTATAAATATAGGATTCATTCCATTTATTTTATCTCACTAGATTTGTTCATTGATTTCTACAATCAAGACGCAAAAGTCTTTTGCCAAAATTTTCAACTTACTAAACTCAGATTTTAAACTTGAAATTCTTCATGTTAGAGATTTGCAAAGTATAACTTTTCCAAAGCTGTGGACTTTCAAAATTTTTAAAAAATCCTCTTCCTTAGTTTATTAGGTAGGAATTATGTAATTTTAATTTCATACTATCGATTTACTATTTAAAGTTTGAAAATACTTGCTAACTCGAAATTTAATAAGTCTATCGTCGTTCTTAAAGACATTAGGCATACGCTGGCCAGGCGTAGGACTAAAAATCTCCAAGTACTAAATATACTTGCTTCAATTCCCATTGAAAATTCTTTTAAAAAATTCTTTTAAAAATGGATATGGAAAGCACATTCCCCCATGGATCATAGTTTACCCGGCGGTTACGCTACTATCCCAGTAGAATCGCTTGTAACCGTAGATTTCTCATCTCTCTTGAATTTCGCCATGGTTGTTTCCATAGATCGCGGTCCACACGGCGGTTACGCTACTATCCCAGTAGAGTCGCTCGTAACCGTAGGCATCTCGCCCCTCGAATTTCGCCTTGGCATCTAGATTGCACTTTACTCGGCGGTTGCGCCACTATCCCAGTGGGATCGCTTGTAACTGTAGGCATCTCGCCCCTCAAATTACGCTAGTCACTCCAACTAATGGAATTCAAATGGCCACTCCAACTAATGGAAATCAAATGGCCAATCCAACTAATGGAATTCAAATGGTCAATCCAACTAATGGAATTCAACGTAGCTACGATTTTCAAATGGACACTCATATCGAGTTCCAACAACCTTCACAAATTTTAAATGGAAGGTACTTTTCCATATCCTCAGTTTAGAAAACATAATATCATACATAGATAGTACTTCATTTCACATTTCGTACATATCCTACCTACGTAAACTTACACAAGTTTCCCATAACAATTTCTTTCCAAACTGATGGTTTTCGAATTTACTACATTTTCATATATAAGTTTCGAAAACCTTGATATCTCATACCCATAACAAATAGAGGATTCATGAGTTTCCCATCTCATTACAGATTTAAAATTTTCCTCTAAGTCGATTTGGAATTTTAAGGTTATCTCAAACCTAATTCACATTCATAATCCAATTTATTATCGACTTCACACTCGATTTGGATTCCACGTTACATCGTCAATTCTCAACACATAATTGATGTCTACCGATATATAACCTCTGAGCTCGTACGTCTCAGAGAAGGGTGTTAAGCTAAGAAAATAAATTCTCCGCCACCAAACAGATATATATTTAATAGAGATCAATTGCTATGTCATCAATTCACAATGTTAGACATACAATTCAAATCGACCATCCGAAATTCAAAGCTCAACTTATATTGTTTTTGGTGTCGAAGTTAAACTCAATTTAACTCAAGATTCAATCTTTTTGGAAAAATGTCCAAGTTGAACTAATTGTTCAAATTTCCTAAAAATATCTTTACAAGATATATATAATTTTTCACACTTAACCATTTGAAAGCAAATTTCAAATCATTTTTCACCTTTCAATCTTTGGAAACAAATTTCAAAGCAATTTCCTTAAACGGAAACATTTCCAAATATTTATCCATTTTAAACTTAAAATGGTTCATTTAAATCAATCAAATAAATCCTTACCGATTTATTTTAAACTTACGTTCCAAATTCATAAATTTATTTCCACACTTCAAAAATAAATCAATGTTTATTTTTTAAACAAATTTCCCTTTCTTTTATAAATTCCATAGCGAATTTACATTTCTAAAATATCTATGAATATACAATTTTCAAATGATTTCTAATATTCATTATCAATTTATCTTTAAAAGATAAAATCTCAAAACATTCACTTCATATTGGAAAAACATTTCCATACCTATTTAATAATAAGTAATCCACAAATCAATTTATTTTCAACACTTGAAAAACATTCAATATACTTAAATCATAATCAAGTATATATATTTCATTTTTTTAAAGAAAGCGTCCTTTTAAACACATTTATTTGAGTCAAAACGAATGTTGCATAAAACATTGTTACGACGACCCAAAATCACTAGTATAGGGATTCGAATTTAGGATAGATATATAAATCCCAATACTATATAAACATTTCCTTTTGGAAACCATTTACCATAACAACAGTGTTATAGTCCACCATTTCCTTTTATTTCTCTCGAAAACGTCTATTTCGACAATGAATGTTGAAATCTATGATTCGATACTTAATGCATTTTAAAACATCTTTAAAACCATTAACTTCATTTCATAATATCACTTCCCTGAAACATATCCGTTTTATTTAATAATATATTCACTGTCCAAAATCGTGAATATATTTATTTATTCAATTAAATGTTTTTACACATTTTATTTTAAAGGATTATCCACTGTCCAAAATCGTGGATAAAATTCCCAACCAACTTTTATTATCACAATATTTAACTTAAAGGATAATTCGCTGTCCAAAATCACGAATATATCTCCTTTAATAACTTCTATGTTTCTTTTATCAAATTCAATTGGTTTCGAATTTATAAACAATCTTTACAAATTCCATTTTTATTTATAAACTTCGATTTATAAATCTCCTTTATTAATTCAATTCAATTTATATAACTCAATTATATACCAAAAGTCCATTTATAAGTTAAGTACTTATAATCCATTTATTTACTAAATCGTTCTTCACAACATTTGAAATCAATTTTCAAAAGAATTCAGAATCAAATTCCCAAATTATAATTTAATGATCCCCTTGGCTATAACCAAATTAACATGTTGTTTTATTTCCCGATTATTACCTTGGAGATATTCAAAATATTTGATTTAAACCAATTCATTAATTCACTTAACTTATATATTTCAGTTTTCATAAATCTCAGCAATTCGGTAATGGGTTTTCGAATGATCGGGACTCAAATCTAAGGAGACCTTACCGAAAAGAAACTATTGCAAACCTAAATTTAGAGAGCTATAAAAGAGAGGGGGATTGTCCGAAAAGGATTTAAATTTTCAAATAACTTTTATTTTCAATAACAATTTTATACTTCATTAGATTTGAAAAACATTTTCTTTAAAGTGATTCTAGTAACTATTCATATTAAACGCCATAAACTAAGCTTTGTGTAAACCAAAGCTCTGATACCACTTTGTAACGATCCCCCGTTCTGACCGCCTCCAGTCGGTAATTAAACCAACTAGAAACGTTCAAAATGACGGATTGTTATTTAGTTTATAGAATTTAAACAGAATCAGTCACAAAATCATAGAATAATAATAATATTTCACATAAATGAATTTTTCTTTTATATACAAATATCAGAGTTTATACAATGCATTTAAATTTTTATACAGCGGAATATTTCTTTAAAATACAAAAATCCCGAAAAGCTAAAGTGAAGCGGTAATCCCCCTTCTCTCTCTAACTTCGATGCCTGAAGATCTTCAAGCTGTAAAATACACGGTCTGACCCGAGTATTACATTCAAAAGAAAATAATACACGGGTCAGTCTAATTCAAAACTCAGTTATTAGTGCATAGAAGCAATAATAATTAAATAGCAATTAGATGACAGTCACAGATAAATTCACCTATCCGACCCTTTAACAAGAAATCGGATAACGGTAAATATAACACTTAACAATGTTAAAACAACAAATCAGTAGATTCAAATTATCAACGAAGATAGACGAAGGGATTATTAATGGAGATAATTTAGAAAAACAGCCAAATTGCCTAAACGGCAATTAACAACAAAATCCTCAATTTAAATCAAATCAATTTAAATAATTGAAAGTTACTTGAAAACATCAAAACCGATTGGCTGCGGTACACGCACGCGTGGCACTGCCTCGCCAATACGGCATATGAAACACGCACAGAATCAATGGAGCAAAAGCAAAAGAAATATCAATTAAAATCAATACTGCGTGGCTGCAGAGGTCAAGTCAGTGACTCCACACAGCTGCAACAAAATGAATCAGAAATTACACCCCAAAAGATAAAAGTTCTAAGAACTGCATAGTGTCACGCAACGGTGAAATGGAACTGCAATTGAATAGACAGTACACAACACAATAGGTCCAACCATCAAGTTCCAGTATGAAGTACACAGGAAATGCTCAAATATGCGACAAGACTTGCAGCTATGCCACAATGCAGACAAGCTACAACGGATAATCAAACTCAACAAAAATCAGCCTACAAAGTTCCAGTGAAGTGAAATAGTGCAACTCAATATGGCAACACAACTACACAATGAAGCATGAATGAATGCTACAGTGACCAACCAAAAGTTCAAGTAAATCAAAGTGTGCAACTCAAAAATATACACAAGTGCAGACCAAATGCTCAAGCCACCAAGAATAAGTGCAATGACTAGAGCACAAAGAAGTACAAATTGAAAACTAAAAAAAACATCAAAGATTATGTATGCAGACCAGAAAAATCAGACTCAACTACAGGGATGGATACAATGTCAAAGCACAGAGCAACCAAATGTTAACAATCAATGAACAAAGTGAATACAAGAACCAGTTGAGATGAACAATGCAAGAACATGAAATCAGACCAACAGCTACATGAAGAAAACATGCATGCAACATGGACTGCAGACAACTCAAATGAACCAAATGCACATGTTAACCGCAATGAAAACAAAGTCAGACCAACAGCAAATGAATAGGTAAATGCAATTCGGAGGATGATAGTGGTAATCACAGAACAAGACCAACTCGATATCACTGACCACATACAATCAGACAACATCAATAACAAGTGGAGATGATACAAATACACAAAATGCAGAGAGAGGATCAACAGCCCCAAGTCAAGATAGAACTACAGGAATGTACCAAGCAACCAGGCTACAACCAGACATAGTGCAGACCACAAACTAAATACAAAGAAGAGTGCAGTACTGCTACTACAATGATGCAAGTTCAAGTAAATTCAAGTCAAAAACAGAGAAATTCACAAGAGACAGTGAGCTAATATGTAAATCCAGATTCGAAGATACAGGGTATAATGATGCAGTAAACTACAGTTTCGCAATTAATAACAAAGTCATGGCTTCCAGTTAATCAAGTCATTCAATGCCGAAGTCGAGGAACAGTCGAACAAATTCATGTCGACAGCAAAAGTGACAAACATCAAAATCGTAGTAAGAGTTCACATATCAACATCAATTTCCAACATCAACAAAACAAAAAGGCAGAGATAAAACAACATCAAAGCAAAAATTCGAATTGCAGAAGCACCCTACTAAGAGAGAACCAGATGTAAGTCAAATTACTCACCTTAGTACGAAGCGAGGAGTACGAATGATCAACGAAGCAAGCCCTAAATCAGAGAAACAAAGAGCAACACCATCGATCGAAGCCGGCGCCCTTGATTTGAAAAGCCCTAAGCTTCAGAGAGGAATGAAGATCAAAGCCCCAAAATTTTCTTTTGAACAAAGGAACGAACGAAGATTTTGAGTAGAGAGGCCGCTATTTTTTTCCTTTGCTCGATTTATGGTTTCGAACGAATGAAGATTAAAGAGGAACGGCTGCCATTATTTCGTTTGTTTTTTTTTTCTATCTGCATTGAAATGATGAAGGGGTAGGGTGGCTGAAGTGATATTGCATATTATAAAACATATTGTCTTCCTTTGCAAGCCTTCATAGATATTTATGTTTCTTTTATTTAGTCTAATTGCTCTGCAATACAAATGAAGTTCTTGTTAACATGATATTAGAATTTATCTAACATATTTACCTTATATTTTAAAATTTAAGATATTTACATTGTCATTCCTTCATTATCTAGATATTAACTTAAAACAATTTATAAAAGAAACTATCTCTTTATAAATAAACAACATAATCTATTTGAATTTGGAAAAACTCAAATCGATTAACCAATAAATCTCATAATTTTAAATCAAGAATTAAATCAGTTATCAGTTTTAAAATAAATTAAAATTCGAAATCATTAAAATTTAATCTCCAAACTCATAGTTATATTGGGAATTCAATTTAAATCATCATTCAAATATAAAAATTAATAAAATATTTTCAATTTAAATTGTTAAAAATTCAGGGTCGTTACATGAAGCTTTGGGTTGGTCTTGAATCGTGCGTGTGGATGGTGTAGTCATCGAAGAAGGTAGCAAGGTGATCGAAGCTTGATGCATTGATTTGGATTTCATGGTTTTAGCTGAGATTTTGGCAAAAAAGACAGAGAAGTAAGGGAGGAGAAGAGAGAAAGGGGAAATGGTTATCGATCTAAAAGAAATGGCTTGGCCCATATAAATAAAAATAAATAAATGTTTGTTTTAAATTGGGTTTGAATACTTTAAAATTTATTCTCTAGCAAACCGTAAGTCTGTTTGGAGTGAAACTTTTTGCAATAGGTTCGTATCGACGAACACTACGTCGTCGTAAAATTTGTCGACAAGTTCGAATAAGTGAAAATTTAAGGTTTTTTAGAATGGACAGAAATTAAATCACCCGATTGAACAAATTTAGTCTTTTAAATTTATATGACTTGTCTATTGAAGTTATTTGCCCAGATAAAAATAATAATGAGTTAATTAAAGTTAATTTTGATGATTTGACATCGGTTTAGTGGAATAAAACACCATTCCGCTAATTAAATTAATTGGACCCATATTGGTAGAATAAATCACCGTTCTGCCATTATTACCGAATATGTTTGTTTTGGACATTAACTAGCAGAAATAAACCCTGTTCTGCTATCATATATATATATTGACATCTATTTATTATCCTGGTAATTATATTGGACAATATGATGTTGAATTGATTATTAAAAATGAATTGATGAGAATATCTGAATTTGTTATTATGAATTGTGATGGAATAGATGGTAACTTGGATAAGTACCACTGGAATTAATAAGCCGCTTTCAAATTTGGAAGTTGATTTTGAATCCAAGGATTGTTTCAAGAATAATTATTTTATGATTCTTAAAAGTTATTTAAAAAGTACTTAATTATGGCTTTCAAGTTATCTAATTATTTTAAGTGTTAGAAAGTATATTTTAATTACTATGAAAGGCCATCTTATAATTATTTGTTTAAAGTTAATTATTATTTAAGAATTAATCAGTATTATTATTTCAAAAGAAAATTTATTCAATATTAATATTGCTTCATACAATAAGCTTTTATAAAAAAGTATTTTCCTGAATTAAAGTTGGAAAATCTGTATAGAAAATTTATAATTATTATTTTGAGATAATTATTAAATAAAGTTTTCGGGAAGTAATCACATACTTTTACAGCGAAAATCGGAGGCAGGGATTGCCTGCAGTTAACTTGGATTTCTCTAGCGTGATTTGGCTTTGGTGCGAGAGGTCACAAGTTCGAAACTTACCTAGCGTGATTCGAACGTTTATTGACATGTGATATGTTGTCACAATAATTTGTTGAATATAAAGTACCATTTCAAAAAAAAAAAACTTGGATTTCTCTAGGATAGTGACATAATTATTGAGTTGCGAATCCATGGTTGATACCGCATAGTACTTTCCATATTTATTTAAAAGGTTTTTAAATATTATTAAAGGAAACTAGGTTCAGGGACTGGGATGTTTTTTTATAATAGCAACTAGGTTCAGGGACTAAGAATATAAAATAGGATGGGCTTTGGGCTGGCTGTTTTTTTTATACAAAGGTTAGGCTGATTTAAAACATATGGTTGATAGTGTTAATTAAAATAGTTATATAGATTAAAATGGATGGCTAAATTTAATATTAAATAATGTTAAGCAGTTTTGTTGTTTATATTCTCTTTATAAACTATATTTTTTATTATATTTGCAATGTTTATTGTCACTTTTTCATTAAACATACAAAAATCCAATATCGGGACCGAAACCAAAACTTCCAAAATTGACCGAAACCAAGCAAATTTCAAATAACCGAAAGCGAGATCGAGGCCGAGTTCTCGAACCTTGAAATATATACATAAACAATATTAACAACTTAATTTATTATCCGTTTATCTCGATAAATCTATCATACATTGCATTGTATAATTCTATTTTTAGCATCAAATAACTATACTTAAACATTTCTACAACTATTTACAACTTTCCAAGTTGTCTTATGATATCTTTTATTTAAATCCATGTATTTGAACTACATATGGAATATCATATTTAGACCATTTAAATAATCCCAATAAATAGTTTGTCCGTTTTTCTAATAAATCCTAAAATATATGTCAATTTTAAAGCGTGTGTGTTCATGTTAACAAAAAAGATTTTTTTTCATTTAATTGTAAAAATGTATAGATCACATACATTAAATTACTTACGTAAACAATAATGACTAAGTGAATTTGTAAATCAATTATAATCATGTATCTTAAAAATTTATCATGTAGCATGTTGCAAAATTCTGTTTTTAACTTCCAACTATGCATTAAGATTCATACAATTTTTGAAAAAATGCTTTTCAATTCTTTCCTATTATTTACCTGTAAGTCCATATATTTAAACTAATTATGTAATTTTAAATTTAACATATTTTTAAAACCAATTGAATAATATTTTTTAATTTATCTAAAATCATTGAAAATATGTCTGTTTCAACATGTATGTCATCATACTAAAAAAATGATAAAATTATACATAATTTTATAGTTAATTGGTAATGATAATTTTGTTAAAAATAATTAAAATTTTGTCATAATAATTGTCTAGTTTACATATACTTAATTTTATAGTATTCTTTGTAGCCTAAAGTATGTATATGGTATCATAGAAATTTATACTTTGTAGGAGTATAGTTTTCATAGTATTAACAATATATAGGCTGTTCAAATTCCTGCATCTTATGTGGAAAATTAGGTTTGAAGCCAACTTATGCGGATGTATTGCATTGTAGGTATAGGTCAAAAATTTCGTGTATCGTATTTCAACTATTACATATATTAAGAGCTATAATGTATCTTTCTCGGTTTCATAATTCCATATGGCAGTTAGATTGAAAAGGATTTTAGCACCAATTAGAAATGTGTTGGGAGTAAACATTGTGAAATTGGTCTATTATGTTTAAATTAAGCTTTGTTTGTCTTGCTTTTCAATTTTTCTTGTTACAAAGAGCTACTGGAGATTTTTAAACTTGATTAAGCCGCAAACATATGTCCTGCTCTTGAATTTTGGCAGTTGTGAAGAGTTAGTGTAAGCAGGTTGTTATTCGATAAAATCCTTAATGCATGGATCCCAAGTATCTATTGAAGCATGCTATTGAAACATTAAATCTTAAAACTATCTTTTCTTAAAATGCTTATTTTTAGCCTGAAGTCCACGAGTTGCATTAAAAGGTAAGGAAGATGATACTGATTGTCTAGATAATGAAATTACTTGTACTAATGATATCGAAGATGTAGTAAACCCATGACAACATGGGCATAAAGAGGTTGCTAGCTTATCTTCTTCGTCACGACATGAATCACCGCGTTGTATCCCATGTCTTACCTATGGAAACCAGGTACATAATAGCCTCTTTTGAAAAAAATTAGTTTACACCACAAGTGATTATTATTGATGTGGTTGCTAAATGAGTGGAAATTGGTGTAGGTTCAGGTTCAGTTCAACTTGCATGTACTCTACTCTTTTTGGTTTAGTATTTGATTATCAAGTTAAGAAAGAAGAATTTACTATAAAGTTACTTACAGGAAACCAATATTATATTAATAATGTAAAATTAGTTAATTTTGAACCGCTCTTACAGTCTACCTACAAAAAGCACTAAACCCTATAATATTTAATTGATGTAGTGAGATATAACATTTTCACAGAGTAACTTTGGAACTAAGAAAAATAAAAAAATATTATGGGAAGGTGTATTTCTAAAGATATCGTTAGCAATAAGGAATCGCTTATTGTTTCTAGAGAGATTAACTACTTATAACAATGAAGTACCTCCCCTATTAGATCAAAAAATTTAATATGGAAATGAAAATGTTATCCAGGTTTTTAACCCAGCAGGATCCAACGGGAGACGGAAAAATCTCGTTATTAGAATGGTTTAGAATTTAACCAGAAAGGCAAAGGCAAGGAGTTAGCGAGAGCCAAGCTATACTACTAAGACAACGACTGGGATCAAATAAACCAAGAGACTAGCATTCTTTCAGCCCAATCAGCAGCTGAGCGCAAATAGTTAGTAAATTGTCATAAAAACGGAATAAGAACGACACAAGGCTATGGAAAATCCCAAAATTCCAAACTCTGGAAAAAAATCCTAAGTGCTTGGATCGCTAGCGATCCAGCGACCCATACTCTATAGATCGCTAGCGACCTATGCTTCTTCTGAAACTCCAATGAGCTAATTAAGGAAGCAAAGGAAAAAGGTGCAAAGTCACTAGCTCGTGTGCGAGCCAAGTCTATGGGTTACTTGGGACCTATAGACCATGGGTCGCTCGTGACCCATGAGTTTGGCTCAGGTTGTGAGCTAAACTCCCCAGGGTCATTCCTTGCGTACCTGCGAGCAGTTGATAAACAGACCTGGCCCAGAAGCTCTCTGATCTTTATAAACACCATCCTACCTGCAACATAAACGAGATCTTCTCCGGATTAGTTGCTGGAGCTCTGCTGAAACTATTTTTCACTCTTCACCTCCCTCACAACAATCTCCAAAGGAATTCACTGTGATTCTTCAGTGGATTCCAACTTTGGAGATTCAACTCGTGATCAAAAATCTCTTGTAACAACAATCAATCCATAATAAAACTATAAGGTGGTCGTAGGCTTTTTTAACAGCCAAACCACTATAAAAATTCTGTGTCTTCTTTCTTTTACTGTTCTTTTCTATATCTGTTATCTGTGATATTGCTCTGTCAGAACATGGCTGATGCTTTCAAACTCAAATTAGGGTGAAGGTCCAATTTTTGGGTCAACATTTATATATAGATCTTATTTCATGTTTCTTCACATCTTTAAACACCAACCAATTTCACTGCTTGTATATTTCACATATTTGTCATACTATTTAGAAATATGAGTATATTTGATGTAGTCGTACCTTTTCAAATATCATACCTAATTAACATATATTTAATCAATTAACAATTAGAAAATATTAATAAAAAATGATTGTATTGAAAAAACTACATTGGATATGATAATAAACATTAGATTTCGTCACAACAAAAAACCGTAACAAAAAACTGATCATATTACAAATTTTTATTTACAAAGTTCGCATAATGAAAGTTGTAATAAATATTTTTAACGATTGATTTTCTACAGAAAGTAAATGTGTTTTTAAAATTATTTGTATTTTGCAATTGTAACAAAGTGTTTAACAACTTTCTATTCTTGACTATAATATATTAATTTGTAACAATATTTTATTTATAGTTGTCTTACTCATAGGTTGTAAATGATCTTGCTCATAGGTTGTAAATGATCACGCGTAAACACTTTCAATGAAACGTTGTTAACAGCAAATAGAAATTATTAGCAGACACAAATATCTCTATCGGAGGTTATAGTGTTCATGCTAACTAGTCATCCAAAAAAGTTGAAGAAGCATAACAAGGTAAAAAATAGAACTTCGTAAATTTAAAATAATCTTTAAAATTTGGAATTTTTCTAAAATTTCATCTATGATTGAGAAAATAAAGGGTTCATATAACTTTAAGAAATTAGTAAACAAACTTTAACATAAAGGTGGACATTTAACCAATTTAAGCTATGTAACCGACCTAAAACATTCACTGAGCCGACTTAATGGCCGCACAGAATGGTTAGCCGATATTAATAATTAGTCTAATGATCAATCTTATCCGGTTTAACAGCTAGCCATGAACGCTACTTCAAACTTTCAAAGTTCTTTATAATGTTTTCGATATCGCTTTACTTCATGGTTTCGGTAGCTTATTATCAAGTTTCCAATAGCACTTTACTTCATATTTCGATGGCTCGTTATTACGTTTTCGTTGGCCATTAACTTCCAAATTTTGAAAGTTCTTTATCAAAATTCATAATACAACAAAAGTTCTATTTCATAGTTACACCTGTGGAGAATATGCATTTCACGTGAATATATATATATATATATATATTATATTGCATTTTATTTTTTATTTTGGCCATTGTACTGACTCAAACAAGATTAGCAGTCAGTTATGTGAAGAAATAACAACCATGAAATATCTTATGAACTAAAAATAAAGAATGAAATATTTGATATATTTAAATATTATATTTCTTAAAACAAAATTATTATTATTATTATATATATATATTATATAAAGCAAATACTTTGGCCAAATGGTCAAAATGAAGCCTTTTTCGGAATACCCAAATTGCTTTTCTCCAAAATTCAAAATAAACATATACTATATGGACCCTTTTGTCATTTTGATTCACCAGTTCGCCACTGTAAACATTATCTCACGATTTACCGAGCACTTTCCTAAATTCTCTTAATTATATACAAAATTGCTCATCGTTTAGCTTCTAGTCACGAGATTCTTATGTTATTCTTTTTTTTCAAATCTCAGGATCATCAGGCTCTGGGTTTAAATTTGAATTTAGGCCGCGAGCTTGAATAATTTAGTTTGAAGTCTGCTGAATCTAGCGTCGTGATGGGATGATGAATACTTAAGCACTATCAAGTGGATTATGAATCAGATTACTATGAGATCGCCATCACTGCTTTGATTGTTTAATAAAAGGTGTGAAATTTTGTTTTAAATTCAAGTTATGGTTTCCTTCGGAACTAAAATTCTCTTCCCCTACCATCATTTTTTTGTACAGATTGATATGTTGCAAGATGGAGATGGCTCGTTCTTTAACAACTTTCAATCCATCAAGACGCACAAGTAATGTTATCCTATAATTTTATAATTTTATTTAGTCAAGTTGCCTACGTTAGTAACTATTCTAATGAATCGGTATCTTCCTTACTTGTGGTACCCATAGTATTCAAGGGATATGTTAAATCGGCAATGCATAGCAATCTTTGTTAGATTTCCAACTCGATATTTTTTTTGCACCGACTACTTTTTTCCAGAATCAGGTTTACTTTATATTGTAAGTGCACTGAATTACATTAACAAATTGCTTTTGGCCCTTTTTATATATTATGCTGAATAGAAGTAAATATCTAAGTGGTCAACAATTTAGAGGCTTTTTATCAAATGTTTGTAGCAATTATACATAAAAGATCCTTGAAGTTTATAGAACTAAAAATATTTTAATGATTCAAATGAATTCAAAGTTGAAATAACTACATGCAATATAATTTCCTTTTAAACAACCTAATGGACAGGAGAAATGATCCAAAAAAGAGTTGATACTAGCTGCATGACATTTGTGACATGATTGAGACTTTTCAATAATAGCTGGATAAGAAAGTACAAAACCTAAGTATTTTGTAAATAAGAGGAAGAAAGAATAACAAGGATAGTAAAGCAACAAATGCAGTACACTTTCCCTACTTCTCTGTCAACCAAGTATTTTATTAAATTTCTCATAATTTGTATCAAAAAAGGTTAGTGGTAATGATAAGGCTATTATAGTCGTGGATGCAGCATGACATTGTATTCTTCCGAAGTTCAATAATGAAGTTGGACATTACATGTATTTTTCTGTATTTATTGATAAGTTTTAGTATTGGCATGTCAGTCCATATTTTTAAGCTAAAGTTGCACGTATTTGTCATGAACGGTTGTAGCACAGGGAAATGTATCTTAAAAGAAATGTATTTTCAAGTTGAAAACATAAAAAATATTACAAAAATGTTTCGACATTGTAAAATATCGTTTGGTTATTGATCTATATCACAGTGATAAGATAGATAAGTGGCTTCCAATATCCTTATGATTTTTTTTCAGTGTAGTTCGTGTATTCTGTAACATACCAAATTATAAATTTGTCCAATTGATTATGAACGTAGTAAGATTCCTAAAATACATGTCTAGAAACATTAAACTAAATATACTAATCATATGGATGATACTTAGATAAGTATATGTTTGAAACTTTGTACGATGAATGCATGTTTAAATAATTTGAAGTTGTTTGAACAAGTAGACACAAAAAAATAGGAATGTAGAATGCTCCTTTTGCATTTATTGGATTTCGTATAAGTAGTACTAGAACAATAGTAATCAAATATAATTATGTGAAGGCTATTTTGCATGTTTTGACAGTTAATTATAAGCTGATGATGTGATAATAGCTCATTGATGATTTCCATGTGTACACATAAGGTACCACTTGCACAATATATATAGTAATGTTACCATCACCCTACAAATATAATATTAATTAATGATCAAATAGTAAGGATTTGATGCTAAAAACTCTACCAAATTACATGTGTTTGTTAAACCAAACTATAGATTAGAAGGTTTAGAAATTTGCTACCGATTAAATGTTATGTTAAATAAGTTTTTTGAGGAAAGCATGTTGGAATAAGTTTATCTTTGCCATATAAAGTTAAATATGGAATTATTGAAAATAAGAAGTTTGCGACCAATTTTTCTTATGCATGTCCATCGGGCATGCCTTGGGTACTGGACCATCGTCGCACAATCTTAAACCTAATGGTTCACAGATGAATCAGTTTAGGGGAGATATGAATATTTGTAATAAAACTTATTAGTAAGAGACAATGTTAGATATTACTAAGGCACACCCTATAGACGATTAATGCACTTCATATCTAAATCATTGGTAAATGTTGGATACGGATGATCTTCGGCTGTGCCGTGTACTTCATCACTATCTTAAAGACGTTTCGACGTTCTGCTCAAAGGTGCAAGCAGTCGAACAAACGCCGTCGCCTCTAGGATAAAACAACCTCTCTCTTTGTTTGGTTTTGTAGTATCGATTCGTCTGCACAAATGGAATCCGCTCAGTTGCACTCAAAGTTGCCGCTCGGTTTTTTTAAGAAATTTCATGGAGAAGAAGAATGGTTTTCTACAGAAGAAAATGTTATTCGTATTTTTTTGATTTCGTCTAACAATCAAGTTTAATAGATGAAATACCAAGTCGAATGTTTTACCGAGTCGTGGAGTAACCTTGGATACGGATGATCTTCGGCTGAGCCGTGTACTTCATCACTATCTTAAAGACGTTTCGACGTTCTGCTCAAAGGTGCAAGCGGTCGAACAAACGCCGTCGCCTCTAGGATTAAACAACCTCTCTCTTTGTTTGGTTTTGTAGTATCGATCCGTCTGCACAAATGGAATCCGCTCAGTTCTCCTCATTGCCATGATCTATTATCTGCCTTCAAGCGTCTTCGAACTCATAGGTAATTTATTAGGTTGTTTTTACAGAAAATTTCGATGGCACAGTATAGTATATATTTTGTAGTTTGCTCAGATGTGAATCGCTATTAATTTTGTCCTAAATATTTTGATAAGTTCAAAAAGATTGTTTGAATTTTTATTGGTTCAGAAGAAAGTAGCGGCTGTTGCATGAGCCGAGAGATTTGTTGCTTCTGCGTCATGAGTGCAACCATCAGCCAATTTAAAGCTTGTTTTCATTCAAATGGGACTTGACTAAATTAAAGTTTGTATTAAGCTGAGAATTGGGATTACAAATATTCGTTTCACATATTAGACAAGATCTATAGTGTTCTAGTTTACATTATTCCATGGCTTTTTTAATGGCTGGCCTAAAAATAAAAATAATAAATCAAAATTGTAGTCAATTGTTACTTTCAGGTAGCAATTTCATATTATTTCTACGATATGAAGTCAATAGTGCCATAGTTATATGTACTGTGTATGGAACGTTAATGTTTGATATTAAACGGCATATTACCAATAATCTATTAAACTACGAGGTAAACATAATGAACTAAGACTGTTGTTGGAGGCAATAACCCTTCATGTGTTGATGATATAAGGAGTCAAACCCGTACAATTGATGTTTTTCTTCTCGATCGTATGCTGACAAGGAAATTTCCTGTAAGGTTATGTGCGTTTTCAGTCCTTTGTAAAGTTAAAGAAATAAAACATAATCTTATTTATATGTTTTCAAATATGATTTCATTTTACAGTATTGCTTAAAAAGTTAAATGTACACTTATAAACTAACATCTTATATTTCACATATGTTGAACAGGTTCTACTGTCCGGAGTAAACTATTTTGCTTCTAATCGAATATCAAATGCTGAAGGCAAGGGCCCTGATATGTGCACAAGTTTAGCTGAAGCCGTTATGTGTGGACTCCTACCAGATTCCCCGACACTCACAGCTAGTTGGTCTGGTGGTAATACTTGCTGTCTTGTTTTGTAGGCAAAGTAATATGAAATAGCGCTTTTTTAAGCTTGGCTGCTTGATATTAAGGTTTATTCATTATTCCCCCCTTCTTTCATCCCGATTTATCATTATTTTAACCTAGGCGTCTATTGCTGTTAAAACCCAATTGGTACTGTTTGATTTTTTTTGCTATTTTTAAAATTCAATTTATTAATTCCTTAGTTGGGTTGTATCAAATCTTCACTAAGTAATTAGATTACCACTTATTCTCATTGCTTGTACAATTCAATCATTACTACTGATTTTGGAGGTAACTAAACCATAATTGTTTTGATCTTTTAATAGATTACATATATTGGCATGTGCAGTTTGTTTCTAATGGATATTTTTCTTGCAATCCAAATTTAAATTGATTTTAGGTTTATGAAGGGTCTTGTTAACTGTAGCTTGAATACATGTACATGAGCCAATTTGAAATATTTTATTTTTATTTTTATTGATCGATAAATAAGAATATGTTGTTGGATCTCAATTGTAGAAATCTTGATGTGCATGCTCATGATGATGTCACAAATGAATTAGGCACTAGCTTACGAATAGTTTTGTATCAATACATTATTTGTATTGCTTACACAAGTCTATTGAAGCGGTATCCAAATTTTTTTAAAGTAACCGTTCGCCATTCATTTTTCATAGCATTAACAACTGGGACCTAGTATTTGAATGGCACTATTGATTAAACCTTAAACATGTTCAAATGTGTAGATCATGGGTATTGGAGACCCATTAGTTTCAAATACCTTAAACATGTAAAATGATATTAAACTACGGGTGTGTGCCTATTGCAACAGTTTTAGCAATGCCTAGATTTTGTTTTTAATTATGCATTTTTTAATAATGGGCAAAACTAATTGTAAAAGATTTACTTCAACGAGCAGAAAAGTTATAAAAGGCCTATTACAAGTCTTCTACGACGGTCAAAAACAGTTGTAAAAAATTACGATCCTATTACAACTTTGTCTAATATGGCTTCTCCAAAACAGTTGCAAAAGACCTATTAAACGGTCGTCAAATCATGAAAAGGGTATTTTGTTGTAATGTTGATCCATTAAAATCCAAATAGGAATTCTTTTTGAATTATACCCATTTCATTTGCTGTAGATCGGGTTAGTTCTAACATTGTCCAATATATATACACGTATAGGCTTATTTCATTAGGAATTTTTAACATCTTTGTCTTTTTACCATGCCTGTCTATGCATTTGGGAAGCTATGACAATTCTTTGTTGATTATGTGGTTTATGCGAAAGGCAATTCTCTAACTCATGTTCCTTCTATCTTAATTTCATACCATTTCTTCCATGCATAAAGTAGATTAAAATTGATTATTCTAGCCTATTTTTTGAATATGTAGGAATATACACAAATATTTAGAATGTCGAATATAGAATAAATTGCAATCATGCATCCTTTGATGTAAACTGAAAACTTGTATCTATGGTATATAACTTAGAATGTCAAATAAAAACTACGCATATTTACCATGACATTAGTAACATTTATTATTTTGGGGGTGCTAGGGAGCAACTCATGTGTATTTTGTTCTGAATAGTTTTGATTTCCTCAACCATATATCAAGAAAGGCTATTCTACAAGAAATGTAAAATTTCCCTTTGCACCCAAGCATAATATAAAAATGATCCTTCAATCCCATTAACAACATACAAAATAAATGTTTATTATAAAAAATATATTACCTTAGTCTGGAGCGATCCCATTATCAACATACAAAATAAATGTTTATTACGAAAAATATGTTACCTTAGTCTTGAGCTTTCCATAGTTCAACCGTGATTAGATTGACTGGATTTAGTCCCTAACCTAACATTAACATATCAATGATGTACAATTGGTATCCATACCCTACATTTTGAAATGCTAATTCCATAATCTAGCAGCAAAATTATCAATATAGTTATCTGCATAGGGTGAAGAATCAAAAACTATAACCATATCGATAATTCATTGCATTGTAAAAACACATGACCTGAACTATCGTATAACTAATTCATATAGTGTTATTGTAATCATTTTATCTTGACCATTTAAAGTTTATAAGACTTCAGTTTTAAATTGGAAATGTGTATGGATAACGTTTTGTTCTTAGTTGTAAAAATATGAATAAATAAAGAGATCCTAATCATAGCGCTTCAGCTCCAAAAGGAAAGTTGACAAGTTGTAAAAATGAATATGTGCATTTCAAATGATTAGTAGTATAACTGTATAACAAAAGATGCTTCACAAGTGGATGCCAAGTTAGTAATATGCATTAGTGAAGTAATTTTAAAGTTTGAGTTAAGCACTCTTTTGGGTGGCATGCAAACCGATTAGTCTCATCTGGTATACACATAGTAGGTGCCATCGTCATCAAAAATTTTAAAATCTTACGATTTAAATCCCGTTTTGGATTGGATCTCTCCCGTTCCGATTCAATTTACATATTCCGATCCAAACTCGCTTAAAACCGCAGTTGAGAAAAATCATTCAATGCATCCTTATATATTCAATATATTTATCATCCACAATTCTAGTTCTAGCGTTTTGTAAGTAAAATAATAATGAAACATGAGAAAAAACGGTATTTTAAGTTTTATATGTAAAGTTCTTACGTCATAATCAATTTTAAAGCATCTACAATTCTTAAAACATGGACCTTCTAAATCTACGATTTAAGATTTAAATCCCGTTTTGATTTAAAATTTGAGCATTACGATTTACGATTTGAATCCCGTTTTGATAACCTTGGTAGGTGCAACATTTCCAATATTTTTAACAATCATTATTATGCATTTCATTCATCTGTAGCTTTGTCTTCCTATCATGTCTCGCTTTTGAATCAGGGAAGCAATAACAAACCTTTGTTGAGTTTCCATTTTATGTAGTAAGCAATTTTCTTTTCATGTTCATTATACCTTAATGACATACCATTGCTTTCACGGACAGAATAGATTAAACCGATTATAATGGCAAATTCTTTTGTATACAAGGAAATAAGAAATTACATATATAGCACAACAATAGTAAGATGACATAAACTTTACGTGTCTTTAATAAATTAAATGACACAGGTTATGTGACAATTTTAGAGTACAAATCACAGTTATCAAGGCGTGCGAGAGAAAGGCGCTAGCGCACCCCGTGCGCCTTTTTAGTTGCTGAGGTGCCTCGGCTGCTGGAGGTGCACAAAAATTGTAGAAAGCACGCGTTTTTATGAGGCGACGAGGCTGAATAAAGCGCACCTTGGGTAGGTGATGTTATTTTTGCAGGCCAACTCTTACTTGACCCAAAACCCAACATGTTTGCTCGTCGATATTGCAATACTTTTTATGTTATAAGACATATAATTGTTTTACGTATTTACTACTTTTTTTCATGTTTAAATACAAATAATTGCCTTTTGTAGTTTATGTCTAGCAGAAATAGGAAACTTAGGATGATTTTATAGTAACATAAGCTTAAATCCAAAAAGGTTTTCTAGTGAATTTTCACCAATATTCCAATACAAATTAATTTATCGTTTATTGTTTCGTTTTTTGTGGAATGCTTGAGCTACGTGTAAACTATTTATAATCTGTGAAACACGTGCAATAGATCCATATTCTGTTCTTTTTGATGAAGAACCCTTGGTAAAAAAGGCATTCATGAAACATTTGAAAGATGTAGTTATTTTTTTTAAAATTTAACAGAGCTGTTCGAACCTACAAGAATTAGAGAAATTAAACATCTATACACAAGTTTAAAAATTGTTGTAAACTTGGAGGTGAAATTAATAATAAGGATCAAGTATAAAGATCTGTACTTAGTTGGATTTAAAAAGAAGTGTCGGGTCAAAATGGAGAACTATCTTTATACGAGCTAAGGATTCATGCACAAGAGAAAAGGATAGATGATTTTTTTGCTACCGATACACAGACAACTGTAGTGATATCAACGGTAAAAACGTTAGATATGTAGATCATTATACGTTTACAAAAGCAGCAAAACTTATTGCTTTTGATGATGAAACTGGAGAATGTAAAACAAGTGTCGCGAATGCTACTAATGCTACGAAAGTGTAACGACTTACATATTGATTTCGTTTTAAGCGAGACATTTATTTTCCATTCTTTAGGTTCATCTTTAGAAGCACTAAGTTTTACTGTTTTTATAAACGTATAATGATCTACTTATTTGACAATTTCATCGTTGATAACACTATAGTTGCCTGTATATCCGATAGCAATAGAATCGTCTATCTTTTTCTCTTGTTTAGGATTCTTAGCTAGTTTTCCATCTTGACCTGAATGCTTCTTTTTAAATCCAATTAAGTACATATATTTATATTCGACCTTTATTATTAATTCCATCTCAATGTTTACAACAATTTTTAAGTCAACATGCTTATCATTATTGTGTAGATGTTTGATCCCTCTAATGAAGTTCGAATAGGTCTGTTGGATTTTTGAAAAAATGATTTTTTTTTGATGTTATACGAATGACTTTTTTTTTATCAAGAATTCATCATAAAGTGTTAATATGGATTTATTACATGTATTTCATATAAGATTATAATTGTCTTACATGTACCTAGAGCACCTTAAAAAATGGTACGTGAATTTGTATTAGAAAATCATCTTAATTTTCTTATTACTCTTACATACAAACTTTACGAGCCAATTATTTGTATATCTTTTAATATTTAAAAGTATTGTGTTCTAATCCAAGACCATAATGATATTATTTTATTGAAATACACCTAATTGTTAAATGGATACTTTAGTAAGAATAATGAATCACATGAACATTCTGTTTTCTTTTCACCTTTATATATATGTATGTGGATCCGACTTTGTTCATCTTCTTAAACCGGAAACTTCAATCAAATCTCTCTTGAAAAATTCTTGTAAGCATGTTATATGTCTAACTTCTAAAAGATATATGCAAAGTAATGATTACAGCAGATTTGTAACAATAAAAAATAGCCATTTGCAAGAATGAAACCTGTTTGGTTTGCGAATATTTTTTATTTTTTTGTGAATAATATCATACCATTTGCTTGTGAATTCTAACACTGCAGCAAAATTAGCCATTTTGCAACACTTAATTTTTACAATTTGTAACGATTGTTATCGTTACAATCTACAAACAATTTTTCCCGTTGGAAAAGTTTTGGAATGCTTACATCGTGATGATAGTTGGTAATTGTGTAAATAAACTACAGTATGAAGGAGAAATTTGTATTTCTCTTTTATATTTGCACATGTACCATTTCTCATGTTTCTAACACACATTATTTACTCTTTTCTACAAAGCTAGGGTTTCGCTCCTAACAAGATTTTATCTTTTGTAACATTTGATGTTATAACCTTTATGGTTTTTTGTTGCATTATCAATGCTTAATGCTTACCGACGTTTCTTTGTTACTGCCAATCCTGAAGATTTATTTTCAAAAATGTTTGTAAATAAGACTTAAAAGTTGTGTTTTTTATAGACATATATATGTACATCATTTTCAAATTACACCGTTTTAATAGATGTTACGGTAATGTTCAATGGTATTAGTACCTTTTTGATAAATAAATCACTCCATTCTCAATTATTTTGCATAATTAATGCACCTCATTCTTCATGTAGATGAAGTACTATTTATTTTAAAGATGCATGCCACAATATAACGTTATTAAAAAAATAATCATCTATTAATATTTATTTACACATATTATTGCTTGTTTTCTTTTAAGAATACAAATAATTATTTTCTATTTCGATACCAGTCTAACCAAACATTAGAATAAGCCATTAATTGAAGAAGGTAAATCACTTCATTATTTTTCAAATTTGTTTCCTTCATGTATTGAGTTATTTTGTTCCCTATTTTGATACCAGTTTAACCAAAATGTTAGAATAAAGCCATTAATTGAAGATTTATCATTTTGGTACACGTGCATTTATTTTCTAGCACCACAAAAAGGTTTATCATTTTTCATACTTTGTACTAAATTGTCTAAGCTAGTTGTTATTTTTGGGTTATAAATGCTATAATTTGATGTTATTAAATATGAAGAAGATGGTCAAAATACAAATTATAAGGATTCTTCTTGAAATACATAAAATGATAGTCAAAATAACATAGTTGACCCAAACATGCTCAATCATCATGTCAAAGTCAATTTCATGAATTTCTTCGACATCTCGCAATATCTTTCTATTCTATTATATTTTCTATCTCAGAAGGTTTTCACACTTACTGTTTCGGTGTTTAATTTTGCTCCATTCAGAATTTTGGCTTCAATACAAATTGACATAAATCAGTGAAATGCTATACCAAAAGTGACAACTTGGAATCATGGGAGAAAGTAGTTTAATCTTAAGCCTACATTCCTTTCTTCAAAAGGTATTCCGTCTTGGATCCCCCTTTCAACATATAAATTATAAACAGCTCCAAAACAAGATTTTATTTTTTTAACATTTGATGCTATAACCTTTATGGTTTTTTGTTGCATTATCAATGCTTAACAATCATGCTTACGGACGTTTCTTTGTTAATGCCTAAATAGAAAGAAATGTAATTAGCAAATTATACAAAAAATATCATGAAGATTTATTTTTAAAAATGTTTGTAAATCAAACTTAAAAGTTATTTTGTTTGTGGACATCTATGTGTCACACATCATTTTCAACTTAACGCCATTTTAATAGATGTTATGGTAACGTTCTAATGGTGTTAGTTCCTTTCTGATAAATAAGCCACTTTAAAATGCCCCAGTCTCAATTATTTTGCATAATTAATGCATCCTCATTCTTCATGCAGATGATAAACTATGTTTATAAAAAGCATGCCACAATATATTGTTAATGAAAACAAAAATAACCAATTAATATTTATTTAAACACTATTACTTGTTTTCTTCTAAGAGTACCAATAATTATTCTTTATTTTGATACCAAAAGGTTAGAATAAGCCTTTAATTGAAGAAGGTAAATCGCTTCATTTTTCAAATTATCAAGTATCGAGTTTCCTTCATGTATTGAGTTATTTGGCATCCTCAATCGCATATGCATAGACTTTCAAAACATCATTCAATGGCCGACCAAACTCAATTTTTTTTCCAAAGTTATCAAGACATCTAATAATTCAATATTTTTAGAAATGGTAAGGAGTAATGTTTAGCAAGCAGTTTCAGACTTGGTTCACACCGTAATATTATCGTAGTTACATAGTTTGTGTCTTTTAAAATATTTTGACGAAGAAAAACGAAAATGTAGTAGTCATCTCTAAAATGTTGCATTAGGATATATATCAGGCAAAGGAAATAAATCTGCAAATAGAGTAAATGATGCATGAATAATGAACATGCTTTAATTATGCAAAATGTAGTCAGAGAAATTAAAATGCTTTATATTGATCAAACGAACCGTTAGGAGGTTTCTGTAACTAAACCAATATGAAATACTCCGAAGCCCCATAAAGATGCAAACAAATCATTCATATTCTCTGCTGTTACCTCCATCGTCTTTTTTCTCCTATTTTCTATTTTTTTTGCCAACTCTTGTTTCCTGTTCAGTTCAAATTCCATATCTAACTTATCATTCTTTGCCGGTAGTACCTGTTTTTTTAACACCCGTTCAAGGTTTTAAATCTCGGATATCGGTCATATTTCGTCTCGGTGATTTTGGTGACTCGGTATCGTATCGGGGAAGATCTAGGACGAAACGAGTGCATCTCGGATGCCAACATCGGATTTACATATCAGACCTTAAATTTCATCTCGGGACCATATCGGCATATATTTCAATGTTTCAAATCAGTTCATACAATACTAAAATATGATAAATAATATTAAAGAACCATATCCATGAAGTTTACACATCACTAAAAGTTTAAAATTAGTAAACAACACGTACATATCTAATTAAACATTACAAAAATATTGAATGAACACCACTTACATAATTAAAGTTCTAAACTGACATGAGTCATTGTTATGTGAATACCAACATAAAAGCATGAAACGGTACCCATCGTGCTTGCATTACTTCGTACCACATGAACAAGGAAATTCTACCCTTCATGCTTGCATTATTTTCTATTGTAGAGCATTCACAACGCCACCAATATTCACAAAATGATTGTTTAAATAAACATATAATGTTTAAGCAAAGAAAGTAGTGGTTTTAACCATGAAATTATACTTGCAAATTAAATCTATTTGCAAATCTATTTTAAATTATACCGTAAATTCAATTTTTGAATTTCATTAAAATAGAAAAAATTATAATTTACATACCTGTAAGAAGTAGAAAGATTGATCGAAGACGAAGTTGCAGACTGTCAAAAGCGATCGAGCAGTCGGAAATTGGAAGCAATCGCGAGGTGTTGAAAGTTAGAAAAGGGTGTTCGATTTTTTTTAGAAGAGGGAGTTCGATATTTTTGACGAGCACCGTGATTTTTGAAAAGTTTAATCGGATAATGAAGTAAAGGGCTGTATGTTTTTTGAATTTGAATTTGGGCTGAGATCGGGCTATATTTAAAAAAAAACAATATATCGCGGAGATATCAGAATATTGTTTCGCTTCAAATATCGGCCGATATTTGTAAATTTTAGCCGATATATTCGAAACAAGTATCAACCGATATGTCATGTTTCGTTTCGCCCATGCCTTAATCCAAAATCTCTGCCGAGATATCCAAGATTTAAAACAGTGCACCCTTTCCAGAAATCTAATTCCAATTTTCTTGGGCTAATATTGTAAACCTAGTTTTCTAAAAAAACGGTTAACCTGATTTTCCAAAATCAAAATTAGTTGATCCATCTCCATTTCCTTGCTAATTTATGTTCTGAGAGAAAGTACCTAGGGTCTCAATTTCGAAATAGATTCTTTATTAAATCAGTAGTGGAAGATCAATTGTTGCAAACATATCCCCGTTTCCGTGCTGCTATTTTCAAGTCTCCTCCAAAAAGTCGTTTCTGTTCTAGTTCAAACCGACAGCTTCTGTTCTAGTTCAAACCGACAGCTTTTCATCTAACATGACTGTAGTTTCTATTACCACTGTGTTGTATGGACCTACTTTGTTTCACTGTATATATCTAATTTGACTTAAATGTTTTACTACTTAAATTTTAATCTGCTCAATCTAATTTTGAAATGGATTCAGATGAAATTAATCAAGAAGAAGACGGAGGTGATCGGTGAATCATTGCCTTTGTTAATTAAGCCTAGCTTTCACCGGTGCAGTAATGTCTTCCTAGGTATCAGCATATGATATATGTAAGCATTTTGAATCTCTCTAATTTACACATCTTTGTGTAGTCAAAGTCATTGAAGTATTTTTTTTAGTTTTCCATTCGTTTAGATATTACTACTTAGCCGCAATTCAAAGCCCTTGTTAGCATTCTTTATAAGTGAAGGGAAAAATTTGAAAAGTATGGAAACGAACCATTCGTGTACTGTTTGTTTTCAAATGATAGCTAGTTATTTACATTTTTTTTAGCATGTGAATTATTTACAATTAATTTATAATGGTTGATACAAAAATTGTTTGAATCACACCATCTTGCAACCATAAAAATATAGCTCAAATAATGTTAACTAGTATGAAATTTGGCACACATATCGATTAAATCATGGCAGTCAAGTTTGAATTTTAGACATTACACTATATTGAGAAATCATTTGACGGAATGGTATATATGAGTTAGCTCATGGTACAAACATATGTTTCGCATACCAATTATTTTTGTACATTGATTTACTGGTGTACTAAAATATGCATTGATATACCAAATGTCTGAATCACATAGCTTCTTGTATCAGCTTTGTAAAGGAGTTGCTCACTGTTACCGTCATGGAGTGCTCCATGGTTCTACTCTTCTTTCTATATGTTGCTACTTTAACCGAAGTGTCCTCTCCATGTATTGTTTTTTACTAAAGAAGGGATGTATGCAAGGGTACAAATATTTGAAGCCTTGGAATCCATTTACACCCTAGAGGTTTCAGTGAAGGTGTCAATAACTGGATGAACAATTAGAGGTTAGAAACTTTTTTTTAATAACCTTGTAGAGAACATTACAATTACTTAAAAAATAAAGAATTCTTAATTCCTCCATGTGATTCCAAACATTCGTTTCTTACACCAGCTGAAGCAGCTGCAATGTGAGCACAACTAAAACCGTTGAGGTATTTTGAATCATCTGTAATATGAGGAACCTTGCAGAACCAATCTGCTTCTCCTTTCTCAAAACTTCAAAGATTCCTATATAAGAATCTGCTGATGTAGGGTCTCTGATTCGTCCCAATCCCCAAAATTTGGTACAACTTTGCATCTATCGGATAATTCTTCGTTGGTCTTGAACCTTTCAGGGTTATTTAGGGCAACCCCTTATGTCTTGGCGTGATGGCAGTGAAGTGGAGGCTGCTTAAATTGCAGTGTGATGCACTGTTTACTCGATTTACCTTCTCCATTCATATGAGCTCAAACTTTTGAAAAGAGAGCTCCTTAGGAGTGGTGTAGACTCTTTTGGTTTTTTTACACTTTTACAACTACAAAGAAGCTATATAAGTGATAAAAGCGAAAAAGGTTAGTCTTGTTATTTGTTTATTCTCCTTTCTATTGTTCTTTCTTAGAAATAACAAAGAAGTTTATGAAGATATTATGAGTGGTAAGTTTTTGACAACTAGTAGGGGATTAAGAGGCAAAGTACCCGATTAAGTTTATCAGTATCTGTTGTGGATGTTATCCCTTTTTGTGCAATCTTAACTTGGACATGAAGAGGTTGTTAATGCATCTTCTTCATTTTGACATGAATCACAACGCTGTGTCTCATGCCTTACCTATGGAAACCAGGTATGTAACAGCCTCTTCTGGAAAAATTATTTTACACCACAAGCGATTGTTATTAATGTGGTTGCTAAGTGAGTGGAAATTGGTTCAGGTTCAGTTCAACTTGCAACTACTCACTTTATTCGGTTTAGTATTTGATTATAAAGTTAAGCATGAAGAATTTATTATAAAGTTAAGCGTGAAGATACCGTTAGTAATCAGTAAGGAATCGCTTATTGTTTCTAGAGAGATTAACTACTTATAACAATGAAGTACCTCCCCTATTAGATCAAAAAATTTAATATAGCATTGAAACTTTTTCAGTGGTTCCAAGTGTATTGCATTCATCTATGACAATGGACCACATGTGTGTGTATATGATCCGACAACTTTGCAGTTTAAATACTGAACTAACATTGTAGTAATGTTGCAATTCAAAATTTTTATTTCTATTTTTTAGAAACCCCAAAAGGATGTTATGGCAACTTATAGGTGCATATATGCCAACTTGGGATTTCTAACTGTATTGTTTGATTGGATTACTGCAGGTATGGTATTTGGTTTTATATTGCAAGCAAGAAACAATGGATTACTGCAGGTGATGTTTCTTAAATAGTTTGTTTGACACCAAAACCAGTACAAACTGGGAACGATGGGTTGGTATTTTGATAACTTTTGGCCTTAAATAATTATTTGATACAGAACGGTGGTTTTTGTTTCTTACCTCGCTTTCTTCAAAATCAATCTGCTTATATAATGATGAATCCCATTGTATCGAGTAGCTAATTGCCGTGTGCAACATTCATGGTCTTAAAAGGTGTTTTTTGTGTATAGTCCTGCATTGAAGCGATTAAAGCAAGTTGTAATGGAGACTACAACCATTTTGATAGAAGAGTGTGTGTGTATTAGTAATGGAATCATTATATTATTATGATATGCAAGTAAGACCATATAGATACTCTAGGCAAGGAAAAACCTTTTAACTTTCCTCATTAATGGAATCATTTGCGAACCATTTCTCATCAACATTGATCCATCCATATGTCGATCATACAAACTCCGATTGACCTAAGATTTGAAACGTAGCCTCACCTAGTCTTGTCCATTATTCCCAATCGATCCCGTCTTGATTGGAGCTTGACCAAATTTTGATGATATCGATCACAACCTTGTTTCCAATCGACCTCCAATTCCGATATCCATCCTTTCCGACCAATTTGTCGATATCCCGACATTGTCCAAAAGGCGGGGTAACATTTGCACTTCAAAACATGCCTTGTGGTAAGAAGGCGTGTTTTGAACAGCTCTGAATCCGACTTCTGAAGTCCATATTCCATCCACGGCCGTACCATTTGATCTATAATCCAATCCATTACCAAGTCATCATATCCGAGTGGCATAGTCTTATCCTCATCCAAATTTGCGACCGCTCCGAGTCGATATCCAATTCCGAATCCAGTAACCAAATCCTTAGACAATTTCATATCCATCTGAACACAACAACCAAGTTCTAATCCATCTATATCCAATAATTGAATCCAGGACCTCTTCAGGTCGATATCCATCCTACGTTAAGAATGTTGGCTCTAATAAACTTCAGACATGATTGGCTCTGTGTAAAATAATAGGATATATTACGAAATCTATGAAATATATTTTCTATAATACCGGGAAGCAAGTTATTGTTTCCCGACACACTGTACTTCTAGAAAAGAAATATCTATCAAAAGAAATTAATAGCGAATTTACAGACTTACATTAGATTTGAGAAATTAACATAGGGGCTGAATCGGTTGAAGAATTAAATTCACCGTTATACTAAAGTATGCCACCTGTTAGAAGGTCCAATAGGAAATTTCATGCACCAAAGGGATATTATGGTTTTCTCATGAAAGAGGATCCTGCATTAGAGACACTTCCCTCACATTTTGACAATCACTACGAAGTAAAGACTCTATACTTTGTCTTGAAGTTATGAAATACGTAATAGATTCCATGTATATGTAACGACCCTGAATTTTTGCCGTCTTGAGTTTTGAATATTAATTTTTAATATTCAATAATACGGTATTTTAATAAAAATAAAATCCCTAATAAATGATAATTGGTAATAATATATAGCTTTTAAGCCAAGATAATATTTTGAATTTTCAGATTATTAATCATAAAATAGGAAATTGGTTTAATTGGAATTTCTTATATATATATTCAGAACAACATAATTTATATATATAAATTGGAAACAAATTCATAGCAAATAAATGTAGATGGATAAGAAGGATATATTATAAATAGAAATGATTTTGGCTTATGAACAATATAGTGTATTATAAACACAAGAGTATAAAATTATATTTTTCCTACGTATATACCTGTTAGTTTAAGGGAGAAGAATATAAAAGTATATCTGCAATATTTTTAAACAAATAAAAATGGTATGCTAAAAACAATATACGTAATGGTAAGTGAAATATATATGTATATGAACTAAATAAATATAGTGATCATATATATATATATATATATATATATATATATATATATATTGAAAAATGGAGGAAAAGATATGCGTGAAAAATATGATGATAGGAATGAGAAAATTTATAATATCATTTTTAAATAAGAAATATTTTACAAAATAACGTTTGACAAAAGAATGTTATTTAGGATGCAATAGTACAAAATTTCGTTTGCATTGAATTAGACATTTTAAATACAAAAAAAATGTAGAAAAAAATGTTATTTAAAGACGGAATGGTAAGATTTTTAAGTGCCTTGAGTTATATATATATATATATATTAATAGAAATATACATACATACATACATACATGGATACATACATACATACATACATGGATATATATATATATATATATATATATATATATATATATATATATAAAGACTTAAATGGCTTATGTAAAATCACTTTTCATGTTGTTTAAAACATAAGAAAAGCATGATTAAGAATCAAGTGAAAGTAAAAGCAATAAAAGGGATAAATGACCAACGTAAATCAAGCAGGAAAGTAAAACATACATATGCATTGCCAAGTCCAAGTAAATAGGTAAAAGAAAATATACAGCAAAAAGGAGTAAACAAGTAAAAATATATGCATACTTGTTCAAATAAATAAACTAGTAAAAGAAGTTATCTGGCCAAACATGGAAAGGCTGATGCAAGGCAAACATATATATATATATGTGTGTGTGTGTGTGTGTGTGTGTGTGTGTGTGTATCAATTCAAGAAAAATGTGAAGAGTGAAAACAAACTTCATTTCAATTCACTCAAATATCATATTTCAGCAACCAAAAAAGTTAAAATCAACTTTAGCCACAAAAACTACAACTTAGATTTTCACAAAATATTTTCAATCTATCAAAACCTTGTACAAGCTTGCAAATTCCTCTTGAGCCCCAACCTCTTGTACGCATACATCATTACAAACATGTATGTATATATAGAGAGGGGTGTGATATTCAGTTGTTTTCAAACAATAAAGCCTGTAAAAAAAATAAAAACTCTGTAAAACAAAAACAAAGCATAGTAAAAAGAAAGAAGCATCTGTTCCTTCTTAAATCCAAAGCAAGGCAAGCCTATTGAGTATTAGATCGAAAACTAAGTTCAAACTGGAAGTTTTCAAGGAATCTCAGCATGGTTAAGGTGAGCATTTAAATTTGTTTGCTTGGAATTTCAAAAATTTTCTCGGTCATGTTCAAAACAGAGGAAATTTCTATATATGACTAATTTCAAAAATCAATATCTCCTTGCTCGATTTGAATTAGTAAATGACGTGAACCGATGAAACTTTTGTTTCCGAGTATAGAGTATGCTAAAAATAGTTTGAAGCTCGTTCATTTTATATATTGTGTGTAATGGCCAAGTAATAGTAAACAACTGTAACAACCCTGTATTTCGTGTCGATTTATAATCGACATTAAACGATTAATATTTTCGCTTATTGCCAATTTAAGTTTAATATTTTAATTAAAATTCTTTTATAAATTTTTAAAAGGGATTTTGGGTTTCGAAATTTAATAGTGGTCCATGTTTTATTTATTGGGCCGTGTTAATTCTCAAAACAAATAACCCATTCCCTTTTTTTTTTTTTATTTATTCATTTTTTTATTCGTTCGTTTGCAAACCTAAAACCACCGAAAGGAAAATAATGGCGGCCTCCTCTTCGTTATTCATAGATTAGGGCTTTTCAAAATTGAAGATGCCGACGTTGATGGTTTCGAACGTCTTCGTGAGGACCATGGCTTCGTCTCCCCTCGGCTGCCTCGTTTTACAAAGGTGAGTGATGTAATTATTCACTCACATCTAATTTAAACTCTAGCTAGTTAAATCTTGTTATGTGATTTACTCGGGTTGCTTGATTTTACGATATTGATGTTGTTCGACCATCGGCCTGGTTCAATTTGATTGTTGCCTTGAGTACTTTGTTGCTTTTAGTTTGATACACGCGATTTTGAACTATTCGATTTTTGATAACCTCGTCTCTGGCCTGTTCATCTCCTTATTGGATCATGGCTTTGACTTGGTTCGTTGTTGACTTCAATTTTGATTGAAATTCATGCTGTAGCATACTTAACTCGTTTGATTTAAACTGCAAATGATTTTGAGCATTTTGTTAGCATCGGTATTAACGTGAATTTTGTTTCTGTTCAATTTGGTTATCACCTAACTTCGGCCGTGACAATGTTGTCTTCGACTTTGGCATTGTTCGAACTTGAAGTTGTCTGGAGCTTCAATGTCGATATGCTTACAGCTTTGGAATTTTTGTGTAATTGTCCTTTGTATGTATTCATTTATAGTTGTCTTGGTTTTGTCTTTCGCCTCTATGACTTTGGCATTTTTACTGCTTTGAACCTAACATAGTTGATGTTGATTTTTTTTGTGATCTCTGGTTCATTGTAGTTTGATTCAGACCTGAAGCTTGAACATATGTTCGAAATTGTTACTGTCCATGCCATGTGCTTCAATATACGTATTTATCAAAACTTTGTAATGCTCTGGTGCCCCTGAGCCTGTAGCACTGCCTATATATGTATATATCTATGTGTATACATGTGTATATATTTATTAGGTAGTCTGCGAGCAAGATTTGGTGAACTTTGTGCATTTGTGTTTGTGAATTATCTGACCAGCCTCGTGTTCATGATTGCTCACTCTTTGGTGCTTTTATGTGCTGTGCCTTCAGGTAGTTGTACCATTGCCTTAATGTGCTGGTTGGTCTGATGCTCGTTCCATCCCTGATCAGTTGCACTATAGGTTCATGTGTTGTTTCATATTTTACTCTTTGGTTTGAGTCATTTTCCCACTTTGTATGGCACTGCATACTGTATGTTGAATTTTGGTGATGGGGTTTGGTGAATTCACTTGATACTGTCACTGCTTCGAACCCTTTTATACATGTATACATGTATGTGCATATATGTATATATGTTGTTTGAAGTGGTAGCCTATTTGGGTTGTGTTCTTCTGAAGTGATTTTCAGTCTGGTTTGCAATTTTATATTCCAGTGTGCTTGGATCTGTAGCTTCGTTCTTTGACTTGTTTCATATAGTAGATGCTCCATTTCATTTTCACTTGTATCAGCTTTTGTTTGAGTTTGAGTCTGGCTCCATTCTGTTTCATGTATTTAGTGTGCATTCATTGTTTGCCAAATTAGTTTCACTGCATCTCCACATACTTGTTACACTTGTAGTGTACCATGTTGGTTCATTGTATTTTGATTTGAGTTTGAGCACCACTGATCTAATAACACTCGTATCAGTCATTGTCGTAGCATTGTATACATGTGTCCTTATCGATGCATATACTTTTTCCACTGGTTGTTCGCTTCGGTGCTGCTGTGTTATGCAGTTGTCTTATTTGCTGTGCATGTCACTACTGTGTATATGTTCCTCCGAAGTTAGAGTTGTATGTCTTGCTCTTGTGTTTTAGTGATGCAGCCACACGGTATTCATTGGGTACGTCATCACTGTAGTGGCAAGGCAGTGCACGCAAGCGTGAACTGCAGCCACACGGTATTCATTGGGTACGTCATCACTGTAGTGGCAAGGCAGTGCACGCAAGCGTGAACTGCAGCCACACGGTATTCATTGGGTACATTATCACTGTTGTGGCAAGGCAGTGCACGCAAGCGTGAACTGCAGCCACACGATACTGCTTTTATTGTTATTTCTTTTGCTTTTGATTTATGGATCTATTTCGTATTCCATATGTTGTAGTGGCGAGGCAGTATACGCGTGAGTATACTGCAGCCCTACTCGTGTTGACCTTTTAATTGATGTTCCAATTGATTTGAATTGGTTCGCGTTATATTTACCGTTATCCGATTTCTTATTTAAGAATCGGATAGGTAAATTTATTTCTTTGACTGTCGTCTATTCATTATTTAATTATTATTGATTCTGTGCACTAATAACTGAGTTTGAATTAGACTGACCCGAGTATTATTTTCTTTTGAATCTAATACTCGGGTCAGACCGAGTATTTCAGGTTGTAGATATTCTGCTTTGGGTTGCTGCTAGAGCTATGAAGTTCTTTCATATCTTTTGGAGTAGTCGTCGTCATTTGTAGTAGTATGTATAATTGTATAGGAAGATATGTATTCATGTATATTATATACGTTAATGTACTTGTATATGTAACTTCCTGGGTCGACTGTGGTAGTTGTATCATATGTACCGTGTCAAATGTATTGTAACTGACATCAGTTGTTGTATATATGAGACTTTCTGTTTTATCTGTGTTTCGCATTTATATTATCTGTGTAATATTTTATATTTACTGTTCTAAACTATTACGAACCATCGTAGTTCGTTTTATACTGGAATTGGGGTATGTTGATGGGAGGAAATAAATTAGAGATGAAAAATGAAAGAATATTTACATAAATATACCACTCCTATCGAGATAACCAATACTAGTGTAAGGCCTAACTACTGATGGCCGCTCCTCAACAGCCTTATTCTCCGTGCTAGTTGACAGCACTACACCGTAGTGTTCTTGGCTAGCGTGGGTATAGAGGTGGGGCGTCACAACAACCCCAATTTTGACGAATTTCAACATGCTTAAAACATTGAATCAGTTATGTCGTCATGATTGCAGCATAGAGATCGGATTTTTAGTGAAGAAATTAGGATTTTTAACAGCTAGGATTGTAAGAAATGGTGAGATGATCGGAATTGGCTAAAAATAATAATTTATGGTGATATGGTCGATGAGGAGGGGTACGACATACGTGAGGAGGAGCAGGGCAACGTGAGGAAGAGGTTCACCATGGCCATTGATCGATTATAGCTTCGGTGGGCGATGGCGATGGTTTTTTAGGGTTTAAGGGAGGATCGAAGTGGTTGTCGAATGCGATCGAAATAAGGCGAATGCAAGCGGCGAGGGGAGTGCGCTCTTCGATTGGAAGTGTGTGAGTGGTTGGGCTTTCGAAGGGCGAAGGAGGTTGGATTAAGCGTGAAGCAAGGAGATGGGACGAGGGTGATATGGTTGATGGCGGAAAATATGGGATCATGCGTTTGTTCGATTTAGGCCAGTGGTGGTTGGAGGTGGAGCTAAGGGAAGGACGTGATCGAGTTTTGGACGAGTCGTTCGCGAATGGTCTCGGTTGGTTGAGCAGAGGCGAGGGTGGTTCATGTACGTGCACACGTGCATGCATGTACAGGCAACATTTAGTTTTGGGGAACGATGATCGAACGTGGAAATGGTGCTGATGAAGCTTTGGGTTGGTCTTGAATCGCGCGTGTGGATGGTGTAGTCATCGAAGAAGGTAGCAAGGTGATCGAAGCTTGATGCATTGATTTGGATTTCATGGTTTTAGCTGAGATTTTTGCAAAAAGAGACAGAGAAGTAAGGGAGGAGAAGAGAGAAAGGGGAAGTGGTTATCGATCTAAAAGAAATGGCTTGGCCCATATAAATAAAAATAAATAAATGTTTGTTTTAAATAGGGTTTGAATACTTTAAAATTTATTCTCTAGCAAACCGTAAGTCTGTTTGGAGTGAAACTTTTTGCAATTGGTTCGTATCGACGAACACTACGTCGTCGTAAAATTTGTTGACAAGTTCTAATAAGTAAACTTTAAGGTATTTTAAAATGGACAGAAAATAAATCACCCGATTGAACTAATTTAGTCTTTTAAATTTATATGACTTGTCTATTGAAGTTATTTGCCCAGATAAAAATAATAATGAGTTAATTAAAGTTAATTTTGATGATTTGACATCGGTTTAGCGGAATAAAACACCATTCCGCTAATTAAATTAATTGGACCCATATTGGTAGAATAAATCGCCGTTCTGCCATTATTACCGAATATGTTTGTTTTGGACATTAACTAGCAGAAATAAACCCTGTTCTGCTATCATATTTATATTGACATCTATTTATTATCCTGGTAATTATATTGGGCAGTATGATGTTGAATTGATTATTAAAATGAATTGATGTGAATATCTGAATTTGTTATTCTGAATTGTGATGGAGTAGATGGTAACTTGGATAAGTACCACTGGAATTAATAAGCCGCTTTCAAATTTGGAAGTTGATTTTGAATCCAAGGATTGTTTCAAGAATAATTATTTATGATTCTTAAAAGTTATTTAAAAAGTACTTAATTATGGCTTTCAAGTTATCTAATTATTTTAAGTGTTTAAAAGTATATTTTAATTACTATGAAAGGTTATCTTATAATTATTTGTTTAAAGTCAATTATTATTTAAGAATCAATCAGTATTATTATTTAAAAAGAAAATTTATTCAATATTAATATTGTTTTATACAACAAACTTTTATAAAAAAGTATTTTCCAGAATTAAACTTGGAAAATCTGTATAGAAAATTTATAATTATTATTTTGAGATAATTATTAAATAAAGTTTTCGGGAAGTAATCGTATACTTTAACAGCGAAAATCGGAGGCAGGGATTGCCTGCAGTTAACTTGGATTTCTCTAGGATAGTGACATAATTATTGAGCTGCGAATCCATGGTTGATACCGCATAGTACTTTCCATATTTATTTAAAAGGTTTTCAAATATTATTGAAGGAAACTAGGTTCATGGATTGGGATGTTTTTTTATAATAGGAACTAGGTTCAGGGGCTAAGAATATAAAATAGGATGGGCTTTGGGCTGGCTGTTTTTTTTATACAGAGGTTAGGCTGATTTAAAACATATGGTTGATAGTGTTAATTAAAATAGTTATATTGATTAAAATGGATGGCTAAATTTAATATTAAATAATGTTAAGCAGTTTTGTTGTTTATATTCTCTTTATAAACTATATTTTGTATTATACTTGCAATGTTTATTGTCACTTTTTCATTAAACATACAAAAATCCAATATCGGGACCGAAACCAAAACTTCCAAAATTGACCGAAACCAAGCAAATTTCAAATAACCGAAAGCGAGATCGAGGTCGAGTTCTTGAACCTTGAAATATATACATAAACAATATTAACAAATTTATTATCCGTTTATCTCGATAAATCTATCATACATTGCACTGTATAATTCTATTTTTAGCATCAAATAACTATACTTAAACATTTCTACAACTATTTACAACTCTCCAAGTTGTCTTATGATATCTTTTATTTAAATCCATTTATTTGAACTACATATGGAATATCATATTTAGACTATTTAAATAATCCCAATAAATAGTTTGTCCGTTTTTCTAATAAATCCTAAAATATATGTCAATTTTAAAGCGTGTGTGTTCATGTTAACAAAAAAGATATATTTTTCATTTACTTGTAAAAATGTATAGGTCACATACATTAAATTACTTACGTAAACAATAACGACTAAGTGAATTTGTAAATCAATTATAATCATGTATCTTAAAAATTTATCATGTAGCTTGTTGCAAAATTCTGTTTTTAACTTCCAACTATGCATTAAGATTCATACAATTTTTGAAAAAATGCTTTTCAATTCTTTCCTATTATTTACCTGTAAGTCCATATATTTAAACTAATTATGTAATTTTAAATTTAACATATTTTTAAAAACCAATTAAATAATATTTTTTAATTTATCTAAAATCATTAAAAATATGTCGGTTTCGACATGTATGTCATCATACTAAAAAAATGATAAAATTATGTAATTTTATAGTTAATTGGTAATGTTAATTTTGTTAAAAATAATTAAAATTTTGTAATAATAATTGTCTAGTTTACATATACTTAATTTTATAATATTCTTTGTAGCCTAAAGTATGTATATGGTATCATAGAAATTTATACTTTGTAGGAGTATAGTTTTCATAGTATTAACAATATATAGGCTGTTCAAATTCCTGCGTCTTATGTGGAAAATTAGGTTTGAAGCCAACTTATGCGGATGTATCGCATTGTAGGTATAGGTCAAAAATTTCGTGTATCGTATTTCAACTATAACATATATTAAGAGCAATTATGTATCTTTCTCGGTTTCATAATTCCATATGGCAGTTAGATTGAAAAGGATTTTAGCACCAATTAGAAATGTGTTGGGAGTAAATATTGTGAAATTGGTCTATCATGTTTAAATTAAGCTTTCTTTGTCTTGCTTTTCAATTTTTCTTGTTACGAAGAGCTACTGGAGATTTTTAAACTTGATTAAGCCACAAACATATGTCCTGCTCTTAAATTTTGGCAGTTGTGAAAAGTTAGTGTAAGCATGTTGTTATTCGATAAAATCCTTAATGCATGGATCCTAAGTATTTATTGAAGCATGCTATTGAAACATTAAATCTTAAAACTATCTTTTCTTAAAATGCTTATTTTTAGCCTGAAGTCCACGAGTTGCATTAAAAGGTAAGGAAGATGATGCTGATTGTCTAGATAATGAAATTACTTGCACTAATGATATCGAAGATGTAGTAAACCCATGACAACCTTGGCATAAAGAGGTTGCTAACTTATCTTCTTCCTCACGACATGAATCACGGCGTTGTATCCCATGTCTTACCTATGGAAACCAGGTACGTAACAACCTCTTTTGAAAAAATTTAGTTTACACCACAAGTGATTATTGTTGATGTGGTTGCTAAATGAGTGGAAATTGGTGTAGGTTCAGGTTCAGTTCAACTTGCATGTACTCTACTCTATTCGGTTTAGTATTTGATTATAAAGTTAAGAAAGAAGAATTTATTATAAAGTTACTTACAGGAAACCTATATTATATTAATAATGTAAAATTAGTTAATTTTGAACCGCTCTTACAGTCTACCTACAAAAAGCACTAAACCCTATAATATTTAATTGATGTAGCGAGATATAACATTTTCACAGAGTAACTTTGGAACTAAGAAAAATAAAAATATATTATGGGAAGGTGTATTTCTAAAGATATCGTTAGCAATAAGGAATTGCTTATTGTTACTAGAGAGATTAACTACTTATAACAATGAAGTACTTCCCCTGTTAGATCAAAATTTTTAATATGGAAATGAAACTGTTATCTAGGTTTTTAACCCAGCAGGATCCAACGGGAGACGGAAAAATCTCGTTATTAGAATGGTTTAGTACTTAACCAGAAAGGCAAAGGCAAGGAGTTAGCAAGAGCCGAGCTATACTACTAAGGCAACGACTGGGATCGACTAAACCAAGAGACTAGCATTCTTTCAGCCTAATCAGCAGCTGAGCGAAAACGGCTAGTAAATTGCCATAAAAATGGAACAAGAACGACACAAGGCTATGGAAAAGCCTCAAACTCCAAACTCTGGAAAAAAAATCCTAAGTGCTTGGATCGCTAGCGATCCAGCGACCCATACTCTGTGGACCGCTAGCGACCTATGCTTCTTCTGAAACTCCAATGAACTAATTAAGGAAGCAAAGGAAAAAGGTGCAAAGTCACCAGCTCGTGTGCGGGCCAAGTCTATGGGTTGCTTGGGACCTATAGACCATGGGTCGCTAGTGACCCATGAGTTTGGCTCAGGTCGTGAGCTAAACCCCCCAGGGTCGTTCCTTGCGTACCTGCGAGCAGTTGATAAACAGACCTGGCCCAGAAGCTCTCCGATCTCTATAAACACCATCCTACCTGCAACATAAACGAGATCTTCTCCGGATTAGTCGCTGGAGCTCTGCTGAAACTATTTTTCACTCTTTACCTCCCTCACAACAATCTCCAAAGGAATTCACTGTGATTCTTCAGTGGATTCCAACTTTGGAGATTCAACTCGTGATCAAATATCTCTTGTAACAACAATCAATCCATAATAAAACTATAAGGTGGTCGTAGGCTTTTTTAACAGCCAAACCACTATAAAAATTCGTTGTCTTCTTTCTTTTACTGTTCTTTTCTATATCTGTTATCTGTGATATTGCTCTGTTAGAACATGGCTGATGCTTTCAAACTCAAATTAGGGTGATGGTCCAATTTTTGGGTCCTATATATAGATATTATTTCATGTTTCTTCACATCTTTAAACACCAACCAATTTCACTGCTTGTATATTTCACATATTTGTCATACTATTTAGAAATATGAGTATATTTGATGTAGTCGTACCTTTTCAAATATCATACCTAATTAACATATATTTAATCAATTAACAATTAGAAAATATTAATAAAAAATGATTGTATTGAAAAAACTACATTGGATATGATAATAAACATTAGATTTCGTCACAACAAAAAGCTGTAACAAAAAACTGATCATATTACAAATTTTTGTTTACAAAGTTCGCATAATGAAAGTTGTAATAAATATTTTTAACGATTGATTTTCTACAGAAAGTAAATATGTTTTTAAAATTATTTGTATTTTGCAATTGTAACAAAGTGTTTAACAACTTTCTATTCTTGACTATTATATATTAATTTGTAACAATATTTATTTATAGTTGTCTTACTCATAGGTTGTAAATGATCTTGCTCATAGGTTGTAAATGATCACGCGTAAACACTTTCAATGAAACGTTGTTAACAACAAATAGAAATTATTAGCAGACACAAATATCTCTATCGGAGGTTATAGTGTTCATGCTAACTAGTCGTCCAAAAAAGTTGAAGAAGTATAACAAGGTAAAAAATAAAACTTCGTAAATTTAAAATAATCTTTAAAATTTGAAATTTTTCTAAAATTTCATCTACAATTGAGAAAATAAATGGTTCATATAACTTTAAGAAATTAGTAAACAAACTTTAACATAATGGTGGACATTTAACCAATTTAAGCTATGTAATCGACCTAAAACATTCACTGAGCCAACTTAATGGCCGCACAGAATGGTTAGCCGATATTAATAATTAGTCTAATGATCAATCTTATCCGGTTTAACAGCTAGCCATGAACGCTACTTCATACTTTCAAAGTTCTTTATAATGTTTTCGATATCGCTTTACTTCATGGTTTCGGTAGCTTATTATCAAGTTTCCAATAGCACTTTACTTCATATTTCGATGGCTCATTATTACGTTTTCGTTGGCCATTTACTTCCAAATTTTGAAAGTTCTTTATCAAAATTCATAATACAACAAAAGTTCTATTTCATAATTACACCTGTGGAGAATATGCATTTCACGTAAATATATATATATTTGATAATGCATTTTATTTTTTATTTTGGCCGCTGTTACTGACTCAAACAAGATTAGCAGTCAATTATGTGGAGAAATAACAACCATGAAATATCTTATGAACTAAAAATAAAGAATGAAAT